>OX336357.1:9655111-11089581 GCA_946902875.1 Nematopogon swammerdamellus
AAGAAAAACAACACAATGAATATAAGATGAAATTATATGAGGCGATAAAGCGGATTTATCCACCGAAAATATTTCTTCCAGCAAACAAGTGTGTGAAATGTTTAATTGAATGATTGTAGAATTTAAAATGAATAGCCCCACTGCATATCTGCCCGTGCCTGTCGTAGTAGGCGACTAAGGACCAAGATGCCGTGCTAGAAGGTAACAGGAAAGCCGCCTCTCACCTCAGGACATGCAGCAGCTGAGCCTACAAAGATAAGATGTGAACATTTTAAATTAATTATTACATTTATGAACAAATATTTAAAAAAATATCTTGATAAAGACATCCTTGTCACAGGAGCTTCACAGGTGGGGTCTCCTAGTGTTGGCAGTATTCGCATTATAGGGCTGCCACTTTTAAAGAGGTTCTCTATTCGCACGCAGACACCATTTGCATTCGGACGTTACCCCGAGCCGTTTCCGCCGGAAAATTAATAGATTCGAATTGGCATGCGTATGGCGGTAACGTTTTCAGATGATTGTAGTAGGTCGATCAATATTAAAGTAGGTCCATAATATATATTTTTTTATGGAAACTGAAACGGTTGGCTACATCACCTACAACATCGGCGATGTCAACCCACAACACCGGGTGAATGTCAGTGCTTCCCTTCATTTCATGTCGGCTACACTGAACTGGGCGGAAAACACGAACTATTTACATAGCCGTTTCGTCCGACGTTTCATTCAGTGTGGTGGTATCAACGCGGGCGGGATAGACCCTTCCACCTAGTAAGGTAAGAAGGGAAGGGACCTGCAGTTTTACATGGAATTCGAACCACGGTCAGCCTCCAACGGTCGAGCGGTCACCGGGATCCAAGTACTGACCGCGCTCAGGGTTGCATAAGACGAGACGGAAGTTAACTTTCTCCATACATAATCGCCTTTCGGCATTTATGTTTTCTAGACCCTTAATTACAATGTTTTTTTCTTGTCTTAAAGACAGTCCAATCTACGTTCCTATATTTTTTTTGTTTAGATGAAATATATCTACAACACCGGAGCTAAAAATTTGTATTTCGACCAAAAAAAAAAAGATTTTTTTTTAATGTCATTAAGTTCATTAAGCTTTATTGAGTCATCATCATCACTTTAGATATTCAAAAAATAAAAAGACAGGAACGTAGATTCGACTGTCCTTTTTACAACAACAAAAATAATTGTAAAAATCGAATAAGGTTTAGGGGGGTAAAAAAGATAAATGCCGAAAGACGATTTTGTATCGAGAAAGTTAACTTTTTTTTTATGGATAACGCGCGCCCGACCGCGCCACTGTGCTACCGAGACTTGCAAAATATATAGCTCTATAATAAATAGGTCGATAACATTGAGGTTGACAACATAATATTGGCTGACGGTCGACAATAACCATGTTGTTAAAATTTAGGTCGATAATATATTCGTATATATAGTGTCTACGTCGAACAGTCTACAACGAGTAGGTACATTTTTTTATTTGGACGGATTGTTGTTTGAATATTATGTCCACGAATGCATGTGACATCAAAAGGTCAACAGTCTCTGTCGACTTTCGACCACTCCTCTTGCCTAGTCAACATTTCACGTACACCCCTTGCACATCCAGTAACAATTCACCAGCGGTGAGTACCGACAATTTGACAGCACAATTACGCCTAGCCTACTAATCACTACACGGTACGGTCTTCTAATTTCTGACTGATGTGAATATGAACAGGCAATTTTGGTAGAGTTCGTTGCTAGAGCCAGTTTTGGCCAAGCGATGCTCTTGAGCAAGAAGTCGTAAAGAGTCAATGGTTTCGACACTTTATTTTTTAACCCCCGACGCAAAAATGGGTGTTATTACAGGTTTGACGGTTGTGTGTGTGTGGGTGTGTGTGTGTGTGTCTGTGGCATCGTAGCTCACAAACGAATGGACCGATTTGGATGCGGTTTTTTTAATTAGGAAGCTTGTTTAATCGGGATGGTTCTTAACTATGTTTGTAATCAAGTAATCAAGTAATTAAGTAATAAAAATTATTATCTTAAAAATAGGACCGATTTGCATGCGGTTTTTTTAAAAAGCTTGGAATAAAATTTAAATTACAAATTTAAAATATCCCCGACCCTTAAAAAGTCAAAAATAATTTCCGTTTACTTACTTAAAAGAGTCGGGGGACCGCTAAGTAAATAAAATATAAAAACTCAGAGCTGCGCGGGAATTTACGTAGCGGTCCACCGACTTCTTAAATAAGTAAACGGAAACTATTTTTGACTTTTTAAGGGTCGGGGGTTTTTTAAATTTGTAATTTTTTCATCCTGAGTTTCATTCTGTTGATCAACTTATTTGTCTTGATCAATTTATTCGTTGTCAAGAGTTGCGTCTAAAAGTCGCCTTTAACCGTGCCTTTAACCCTGCTGTCACGCCGCCATCTTTGTAAAAGGCGCCATTTGCAGTAATTTGACGCGACACGCAATTTAGTCTCGATAGATGGAGGTAATATCGTCCACACTTAATGCCGGGAATCACCGCGCGATTCAGCGAATACAGCGAAATATTATCTAGCACTCTAGCACGAGAGAGGTATTTATTCATTATTCTATATTAAATTTGTTGATAATAGGTTAACTGTACTGTACAGTACTTAAAGTGAACTATAGCCACTCAGTCAGTCAGCGTGTATGCGTCCACTGCTGAACATAAACCTCTTCACTTTTCCTCCAGTCCTCGTACGCGATGGCGTCGTCCCACCTGGCGGGTGGTATTCCCACACTCCGTTTCCCGTCCCAGGTGGCTCCTGGTGAACACGGTACAACCCGAATTTTAGAAGTACGAGTACGTATAACTTTCTTATAAAATATACATACATACATACATATCACACACGCTAAATCCTGACAATCGGGGGTAAGCAGAGTAATCGGTGTTGTGCTGCAAGAACTCTGGTAAATCTTGAATCTTGCTCGAATACTTTGCGAAACGTGGTGGTCGGTGTTGTGGTGTAATTTACCAGAGTTCATAGAATATACACGACGATAGAAATATTTTTACTGTTTTCTCGCGGTATTAACGTGCGTATGCATACCTCGAAACAAGCGCTGAATTCGCTGAGAGATAACCATCGCAATATTGCGTTAGAGAAGGACAAATTGATGCAAAACATTATCCCGCCGGCGTGAAACGTCCGCAAAAAAGTAAATTGACATTCAAGCTGATTTATAGCGCGAGTGCGAAGGGCGTACGCAGGCTGAGGACGAATTTCTTTGCCGACTGTGCGGCGCCTTTCAGTTTTTCTATTCCAATGGGGAGAATTGTACAGCAGGGCCTTTAGCTTTAAAAGTTGGAAAATACAAGCTACAAGTGAAAAATAAAAAATGGCACGCGAGTTTGAATACGTAGATGCAACAGGCAGGCGCATGCAAAGAATTTAAATATGACAAAATAGTGGCACGTCAGTTTCAATACGTGGATGTACAGTTAGGCAAAGAACTTAAATATGACAAAATAGTGACACGTTAGTTTGATTGAATACGTGGATGTAAAGTCAGGCAAAGAATTTAAATATGACAAAATAGTGGCACGTCAGTTTGAATACGTGGATGTACAGTCAGGCAAAGAATTTAAATATGACAAAATAGTGACACGTTAGTTTGATTGAATCCGTGGATTAACAGGCAGGCAAAGAATTTTAATATGACAAAATAGTGGTCAGTTTGAATACGTGGATGTAAAGGCAGGCGTAAAATTTAAAAATGACAAACAAGTGGCACGTGTGTTTGAATGTGGCACGTGTGTAGAAATGTACAGGCAGGCAAAAAGTTTTAATATTTCATAGGTGACAGGCAAAGAGATTTAGACATAACTGAGTTATAGAGTGGGCATTGGGAACATTTTTATACAAAAACTTTGATATCGAACGTCAATAAGGCCATCTATAACTATAATCTCACATTCGGGTGTGTCAAACTCATGTCACTTTAGTATGAACGACTTATTATTACCTAGGTAGCAAATTATAAAAGTACGATTTTGTTCTTATTGTCTCGTCTAAGTAGATAGTTTGAATGCCTTTGGTGGCTGTGGAAGGCAGATAACATTTACCATATATTAATAGATACTTACATACACACACACACACATACAATGTATGTGTGTCATACACAGTGGCGGCTGGTGACCTATGGGACTGGGTGTGCGCTAGCTACTTAGTACTATACCCAAACGTGAATCTAATGGATACCGCGGTCTTGACTTATTTGCAAAAATTATGTACCCACCCAGCGTCCTAATTGCTCGAAGAACCAAAGCGACACTTCACTGCGCGCGCAGTGGCCACGAGCGAGCCGCGCCTCCCGCGCACCCGCGCGCGAGGCGTGCCCGGAGCGGCGCGCGCGCCCGCGCCCGCCCGGCCAGACAGCGTGCGGTACTGATATTAATGTTTGTGTCGCGTCGGTGTCTCGTCCTTGCCGCGCCGGGCAATGAAGAAAACTTCACAATGTACATGTTAACTGACGAAAAGTCGTTCAAACTGCTAAAAAACGGATTTGCAAAACATCCCGGCGCGGCGGGGCGGCGATTGTCGGTCGACCGACGCGTCACGCGACGACGGGTCTCGCCCCGAACTGAGAAGGCGCGGCGCGCCAAACAACGCCTGCCTAGCTCTTTGGGTGATTCCATTTTTTGACTTTAACTAAAATAGCGAAATATTTTCGTAACGCATTAATGTTTGTCGTAACATTCGAATATTTTATAAATTACCATTCGAATATGTATCAAATCGATATTCGAATAATTCAAATATTCAATTGCAAACTCGATCTGTTATATATAAGAAAAACAACCCATATTCCAAAAATGGACTCGCCTGTCGAGTCGTGCAACAGCGTACATACATGTAGGTACTTAGCGCTTGTGTGTATATCTTCGACTTCGACCCAGAGTTTGGATCGCCCCCGCCGCGCCCGCGCGCTCCCGCCCGCACGTGCCCGCGGTCGGGTTCACGATCTCGGCTTACTTCGGCTCATCGTCGGCTGGCTCGGTCGCGACGTGTCGCACGCGCGTCTATCCACAATATACTGTCCTTCTTTTTCCGTCGTGTGTCACACGCAGAACGCAACCTTGTTCCACACATAATCGTATGAAGAGTGTTTTGTTTCACGCGGCGGGGCAGCGGCGTTAGACATTTTCTCATAGTATCAATACAAGAGACGTTCGCGGTGTTTTCTAATGCACTCGGCGGCGGCGAGCTCGGCGGCGATACGTAGTATGTAGTACGTATTACGTACAGCAAAATCGTGCCTTGTTGTCTAAGAAATAGGAACGAATTCAGTTTGATATTTTTACTTCGATCGGTGATATTCATGGAAATGTTTAATATTTTAATTTGTTTATTTCTTTCGGGTGAAGGCGCTGTTTTGTGGTAGTGCGGCGCACGAGTGCACTTAAGGGCCAGCCGCCACTGGTCATACAGTCATGCCTTTAGTGACTTACTTCTTCTCGGGAGTACATCGTTAATCTGAATGCAGCCAACGAATTAAATTATCGAAAGTAGAATGTCGTTGAATGCAGCTCGGCCTTCGGCCTCACCGTTAGTCACTTAATTTGACCTTTTTCGAATTTCACGCGAGCGTAGCCGCAGGCAAAAGTCAATGTTAATAAAAAGTAAGTATTAAATTTTAACATTGGTCACTAGATAGCCCTTTAACTAAGTCGCCATCTATCGGCGTTCTGTAGAATTATATGCAAGCGTCTAAGTTTGCACAGCGAGCATTGCTGACAACTGCGAACGAAACTGCTGACAATTTCCCTCCCATAGATGGCGCTGTTTATTTTCAGGCGTACCGCATCGCTTGTACCATGAAAATAATTCCGCTTCAGCGACACAGATGGCGCTAGCAGTATCTGTAATACATATAGGCGACCGTACTTATTATATCTCTATGCTGCTGTAATCAATCTGAAGCGGGAAGGACAGTTTCTTGTAAAAAATAAACACTTGCATTGCCTGGATTGTGTATGAACTATGAATATAAAAATTTAAAAAACCCCCGACTCTTAAAAAGTCAAAAATAATTTCCGTTTACTTACTTAAAGGAGTCGGTGGACCGCTAAGTAAATTCCCGCGCAACTCTTGAGTCTTTATATTTAATTTACTTAGCGGTCCCCCGACTCCTTTAAGTAAGTAAACGGAAATTATTTTTGACTTTTTAAGAGTCGGGGGTTTTTTAAATTTGTAATTTAACTTTTATTTCAAGCTTTTTAAAAAAAACCGTATGCAAATTGGTCCACTTTTTAAGAGAATTATTTTTTTTATTACTTAATTACTTTATTACTTGATTACAAACATAGCTAAGAACCATCCCGATTAAACAAGCTTCCTAATAAAAAAAACCGCATCCAAATCGGTCCACCCGTTTGGGAGCTACGATGCCACAGACAGACACACACACACACACACACACCCTTGTTTACGAATTACCGAAAGTGCCGACCTGTACAAATTTGCGGATTGTGCGGTCTCGGTCTTCCCGAAGAGTTAGAGGAGTGTAACAGGTAATTATTTCTAGTGCTGTCTTTTACACACTCACCACTCTATACGGATTTTCAGTACAATCGCGTGCGACAGAGCTATGCTAATTCAAAAAACGTGACAAAAATGCGGCTCGTGCGGACCTCCGAGAAAGTGCGGTCGGACCGCATATTATAGTAATATTATACTTAATATACACAACGACCGCACTTTGAAGTGAACGTGCTTTTACACACATGTCCGCAGAATATCGTGAATTCGTAAATTCTAACACACGCCCGCACTTTACAGTGAAATCCCTCATTAACACACGCCGCCCGCTATTTACGGTTATGTATATCTTCACACACGACAGTCTTATACAAAACACCACGTCTCATTTCGTATCGCTGTAGAGTCCGCACTTTATCATAAGAACTTTATACTTATTAATTATTATTATACACAAACACAACATCTCGGTACAAGGACAAATCCGCACCCAACAACAACGGCCCGCACATTATCATCATAAGTCTCGCACAAACGTCTTTTTAAACACAGATTTCTTTCAAATTACTTTAGGGAACATTCAAACATCTATCTATCTTTTTCTAAACTATGATTTTTTATCATTCCATCTGTTTTTTTCAAGAAAGAGAGGGCACATTAACCATTTATACTAATTAGCGCTATCACCATACTCTTTGTCTCGCTTTCACCCTCAACCGCCACAGGGAGGGCGGGTGGTGATTGGCGAACCATGCATCAGTTAATCAGTTGTTGTGCAACCGCAAGCGAAGCTGGGGTGTGTGTGCGACGTTTGCGTTTACGTGTCATTCAACATATCTGTACGAGTTTCATCGGTTTGGAATGAAAAGTGAAAGAATGGAAATCTTGGAAATAACATGTGAGTATTAGTTTACATTATTAGTGTTCTAGTAGATTTAGTTTAGTGAGTATTAGATTAGAAGCGGCCGTAGCCTAGAATGAGAGCATTGCCTTCTTGAGCGGGAGGTGGTGGGTTAAAATCCTGGGGTATGCACCGATTTCTTTCTTTCTTTGACGAAGATTGATATGTGCATCTCATATTAATACGTTTCGCTCCGGTGAAGGGAAACATTCTGAAGAGACCCTGTGCACAGCAATACGAAAGTATTGTTGTGTAATACACCAATCCGACTGGTCACCGTGGAAGTGTATAACTATCACTTCCCATATCAATGGGAAAGCCCACGCCCAGCAGTGGGTCATTAAAAAAGGGCTGTAAAAAATTGTTTGTACTTTTAAATTGCAATTGTTTTTTGTTGAAATACTTTAAAAATTTATTGTGTTGTTACTTTATTATTACATACGAGTAACGAATACAAATGCATCACTGGTTACTATGGAGAAGGCCGTACAAACAAACATTTTTGTTTGTACCGTGTGGGGTCGGTACTTAAAAAGAATAGTCCCACTGCATCTCTCCCCGTCGCATGTCGTAAAAGTGGACTAAGGGATCGTCAGCCTCGCCAGCTTAATGGTGCGGTCAGTTATTGGATGGATGACCGCCCGACTGTTGGAGGCTGACCGTGGTTCGGATACCACGTTAAACTGTAGGTCCCTTCCCTTCTTACCTTACTAGGTGGTAGGGTTTATCCCGGCCGGGTTGATACCACCGCACTGAGCGAAACGTCGGTCGAAACGGCTATGTAAATAGTTCGTGTTTTCCGTCCAGTTCAGTGTAGCCGGCGCGAAATGAAGGGAAGCACTGACATGGCACCTAGTTCACCCGGTGTTATGGGCTGACATCACGGATGTTGTAGGTGATGTAGCCAACCGTGTCAGTTTCCATAAAAAAAAATGGGAGTCATATCCCTTAGTCGCCTTTTACGACATACACGGGGAGAGATGCAGTGGGGCTATTCTTTTAAAGTACCGGCCCCACACGGTACAAATTCTGTGCCGAATTTATAATTTTAATTATGAGTAACGGTGCGGGACTAAGAACTAAGTTATAAATAACATATACTTTAACACTTGTACTTTAAAATTACTGAAGACTAAAAGATAAATAATAGTTTAAAAAAACTAAAATAAAAACGCTTTTATATCAGATCGAACTAAAAAAGTTTATATTAACAGTAAAATGATAAACAAAAAATTATTACTATGCAAGAAGCGTGGGGTGCTTTGTTATATATTTTATAAATATAAAATATGTCACAAATTTTAAAAATAGTTACTATCATTTTAATAGTATTTTAAACTTTTTGTTTTTGTATGAATTTTTTATTATACACCAAATTTCAATAACTGGTACAAAAGGCGAACAAAAGGCCCTAGGGGCATTTTTTTCATGTTGAACTTGGGGGTGAGAACAGTTTAGTAGGCGTACTTAGTGGGAACGAGTGAAATTTCGACATCTAATGGGAATATATATATACTAACATATACTAATATATACTATATACTAATATATATGAATATTAATACCATACATACAAACCAATAATACACGGTGTTCCAGTTGCCCCCGAAATATTTTTAACTGACATCAGGAGGTTGTTCTGTATCTGAAACTGAAAAAATTCTGCAAAAAAAATTTTTTTTTTGAGACAAAAATTTTCAATTTTTTTTCTATACATTTTTTAAATACCTTCTAATCTCAAAATGTATGGGAAAATAATTTTTTTTTTCAATAAAAAAGTCGTAAGTACAACAAAAGTTGTTCAGTTTCATGTACTGAATCATTCCCTTTCGGATTTTGTGGTTGGGGGTGGAACACCGTGTATATACATAACATAAAGATATATATTATAATTATAATATGTATTACTTTTTTAGTTCGATCTGCTATAAAAGCGTGTTTTTTATTTATTTATAATTATAAGAGCTGACACTGATGGCTGCGCCGCACAATACGTGCGATGTTAGTTTTCCTTCGGAATACCATGCCATCATATCATATTTCCTAACCTTTTAATTTTGGTCCCACTAAACTTGATTTAATGGAAAACACGCACTATTTAAGTATAAAGCCGTTTAAAAACCATGCTTCATACCGATCGGTCCGCCTGACTCGGGCGGATAATCCCTATCATCTAGTAAGCTGTTTCCTCAGGGTATTTTTTTTTTCATGGAAGAGACGGGTGACATCACAAATCCGAAAATATAGATAAGCCGTGATTTTTCAGTAAAATTTTAGCGAGGGTTAGCGGTCACCCATTCGGTAGTCTCCGCTTACTATTCGTAGAGTTAGCGTATCTGTTTTATTCTTTATGCTCTTAAATTTTTTACAGAATGGGCGACAGAAACAAGCGAATGCTAGAGTTATTAGGTATAAATATATACACGTCCAATAAAAAAAAACATGAAGTAATAAAGAAAAAGCAAGAGAATGAGACCATCCCCTGCTCAGAACAAAAACAAGTATGTACATTAATATTGACTCTTAAAGTGTTTACTGAAATAATTTTAATATTCATCGTGTAAAATATATACCTATCTTATAATGAAATGTATTATTGCAGATTAAAAAACTATACGAGAAAAATGAGCCAGCTGCCAAATCATATATGGATGTGAGGGAGTACTTCAATCAAGATAAAAATAAGAAAAACCAAGAAAATGAGACCATCACCTGCTCAGGCGGAAATGAAGTAAATATGCGGCGTATGTCTACTAAAATAATATCGCGGTTGTCGTATAAAACATACTGGATTCATCATCATCATCATCGGCGTGTTGATGTCCACTGCTGGACATACGCCTCTCCAATTTTTCTCCAACTCTCCCGGCACTCGGAATCACGGATCCATTTTCTGCCCGCGACGTATCGGATGTCGTCGTCCGACCTGGCGAGTGGTCTTCCCACGCTTCATTTTCCTGTCCACGGATGCCAGTGTAGGATGCGTGTGCTCCAGCGGCCGTCCTCCCTACGGCTCACGTGTCCAGCCCATCGCCAATTGAGCTTCGCCACCTGGTGTACAATATCTACTACTTCGGTGCGACTTGGTGATACTTGATTACTATAATAATGATAATGATAATTGTGATTAACATGTATTTGTATTTTAGGTAACTCAAACGTATAAACAAAACTATGAAACTGCTACTACCTACGACGACTCAGAAAGAGAGTACTTAGGTCTCCAATCTATTAATGCTTCGCTAGATCGATCCATCAACACTATCGAGAATTCGACGGTAAGTCACATATTATGTACAAAATTATTACTTTTAGGTATACAAGGTGTACACAAACATTAATCCTTTTGTAACCACGTCGAGTTTTTATGCGGCATGTTAAATGGTGAAAATATAATTTTAAAAGTTGTCAAAAAAGATATTTTTTTTTATATTTAAAAATTTTAAGTATTTCTAGAAACATATACTAACATTCAAGATTACTGTAAGTAAAAAACTTCGTCCAAACATATTGACTGATTAAAAAATAGAAATTAAAATTAAAAATGTATCAAAATCACGCAGTTTAAAGAAAGGATCGATGGTAAACAACCATCGATCCTTTCTTTAAACTGCGTGATTTTGATACATTTTTAATTTTAATTTCTATTTTTTAATCAGTCAATATGTTTCTAGAAATACTTAAAATTTTTAAATATAAAAAAAATATATTTTTTGACAACTTTTAAAATTATATTTTCACCATTTAAGATGCCGCATAAAAACTAAATTTATTATGTATTTATTGATTACAATTGCCCGATCTATATCAGATAATCTAGCTCGGAGTGAAACATGCGACATGATGAGTTATGATGACGAGCACCCCTAATAATACAATTTTTTTCCAGACTCTCGATATCGTTCCAGATTCTGACTCTACCTTTAGCGAGCATTCGGATTTATGCAATCGCAGATTTCCTCACATCACTATTTCGGAATCAGATCTAAGCACATCCAGCAAAGAAATTGAAAAAATACCTAATATAAGAATAAATAGGTCAGACATCCCGGTATTACAGCAGAACACCAATTATCTCGACGAGAGCTTTGAAGAACCATACCAAGACAGTGGGTCTGAGTATATTCCTGATAGTGAACAAAGCAGTTATGACAGCGTATCCAAAAACATTAGTAAAAGAAAGGAGAAAAAACCAGCCGAAGGAAAATCAGCTCCACCATCAAAAGAAGATAAACATGGATATAAGGAATCGTAAGTTACATGTTTTTAACTGAGTATTTGTATACATAAATAATGTAAATTTTGCCACATGACCTAAGTATTCACTTAGTTTTTATAGTGATTAATAGCATGAATATTTTTTTATGGAAATTATATGGACGACTGCATCGCACAGCACCTGTGCGTTGCAGCCTCACTAAATAGACTGTATGGAAAACTTGCACTATTTACATAGCCGTTATAATCAGTTCTTCAATCTAGTGCTGTGATACGGAAACTTAAGAGTAATAAATATTTAATGTTCTTTAAAATAATTATCACTAAGTTATATCAATTATATCTATACCTTACAAGTAAGAGGCTAAGTAAAGGATATATGGATATATACGGATAAATATATTCCATAAATACTCTATACATATGTAATAATTACTAAGACATTTATACTCAACGAGTCATTTAAATATTTTTAAATTAGAAAATTTCAAGAGGATCTGTAACTTCCTCTTATATTTTCAGAAACTTGGACGAGTATATACCAGTACACAAAGAAGTTACACCTATGAACGTGTCGTTGAATGCAGAACAAAATTCGTTAGTATTATTTTGTTATTAAACTTTTCAAGTTAATTTAATTCTGGTAGTTTACTAACTAAAATGTATTATTTTAAAATGAATTTATTACTAATTTTTATTTTATTCTTCAACCGTGCCACTTCTGACACTAATTATTACGAGAATTATTATGAAGCTTTATTCCACCAGCTACAGAAAACCAAGGTAATTTTTACTCTCTTCTTCTCTTTTTAGGGGAACACACACTGTTCACCAAAGATAATTTTTATATTTGTTTTATTCTGTACAACTTACATATTTTTTTATTCTACATTAGTTTGACAGAAATCTACTCTATTGACCAAAACTGATCGTCGTAACAATATAACTATTTCTTTAGTTTAATTAATTTAATAGAACTTAACATGCTTTTTACGTATTTTGCGATGGTTAATATAGTTCCAATCAATAAACATTTTTAATTTTGACAATATAACTAACTACAATAGCGATGTCCATTACATCATCTTTCTTACGGATAATGTACCAACAGTATGTCTGGCAGCTAGGTATTGTTATTGTTAGCCCGCAAGTTTCATATGACCAAAATGGCGGTCACAGTTTTTCCATTCCATTACGGATGCGTGTGTACGCGCGTAAGCCCCAGTAACTTGGTGAGGTAACGCTCGGTATTCGTTATCGAAATTTAGCTAAGCTGGGCGCGGTCAGCTGTTATATGGATGGCCGCTTGACCTTGGATGCTGGCCGTGATTCGGATTCCACGTAAAACTGTAGGTCCTTTCCCTCTTCTTACCAGTGGGGTTTAACCAGACCGAGTTGGTACCACCACCGCACTGAACGAAGATTGGTTGAAACGGCTATGTAAAATAGTTGGTTTTTTCCACCCAATTCAGTGTAGCTGGGCCGATTTAGGTGGAAGCGCTGCCATGACACCTATCTAATTCACCTAAGTGTTTGAGCTGATGGACAGAGACATCTAATGTTTAATGTTGCCATCCATCTAACTTTATATATAAAAAACATACTAATTCCTATATATGGCCCAACTGTACAATTTAAGCGGAAAGTAGTGCCGTTCTAATGTGATAATTCAGCCTACCTTATACCTTACCTTACCTTAGGTAAGGTTACATTGATGGTAGAAACTTCACTTCTTGCCAAACATTCCAAACTTACAATTGGGGTAAGGGCTAAGCTATTATTAAGCTATTATTATAATCTTTCAAATTAATAGTTTATTTTTATTTTCAGACAAATTTCCAGTAACAACTGCAATGTTATGCATAAAAAAAATCCTCGTAAACGAACACACGACAAAAAGCACGCTTGCATGTATTGCAATAAGTTATTCTCCAAGCTACCTCGTCACTTAGAAAGTGCACACAGTAACGAAGCCGAAGTCGCGCAGTTTACAGCAATACCTAAAAACTCCAAAGAGCGATACGTACTTATAGAAATGATACGTCAGAAAGGTAATTTTGTCCACAACACTGAAGCAATCAACACAGGTAAAGGTGAAGTTATACCTAAAAGAAGACCTACAGACACTTCTAAAAGAGTTGATGACTTCACTGTATGCAATATATGCTACGGTTGCTTTGATAAAAAGTACTTTTACTCTCATAAACGTACTTGTACTTCCCGTCAGACTACCGGTAAAAATGTACAACAAAAAATAATTCGCAAGACATCATTTCCAGTGGGCAACGTTTCTGAAGGTTTTAGGTCAAATGTGATTGACAAAATGAGACAAGACGAGTTATACCACATAATAAGGGCCGACGCGCTCATACTTGAATTTGGTTCAGAACTATTCAATCGTCTGGGGACAATGCCTCATTTACATGCATATATATCGCAGAAAATGCGTCAACTTGCGCGTCTTCTTGCTGAGCTCCGGAAAATTAATAAGGAAATTCAAACTCTTACCGATGCTATAAATCCTAAATACTACAAAGACTTCATTATGGCAGTGCAATCGGTTGCTAACTTTAACCAAGAAACTTGCCAATATGGTACCCCAAGCTTGGCACTACGACTGAGAACATCAGTCCGCCAATGCGCTGACATTTATAAATCCGATCAAATTATTAAGGGATGTTCGACTGCAAAAGAAAAAATTGAAGATTTCGTTTCATTGATTGAAATGAACTTCAAGAGTCAGGTTTCAACTCATGCCTTGACCACTCAATATAAAAATAAATGGAATAAGTCTGAAATACTGCCTCTGGCATCTGATGTTAGTGTTTTAACTGATTATTTGAAGAAAAAAGCCAGTGTACTCTACAACCAGTTAACAAATGAGATCAACTCAACAACGTGGATTTTACTTTGTGAAATAACTTTAATACAAACCTTACTATTCAATCGGCGCCGCTCGGGAGAAGTTGAACGAGTTCATTTGGCCACATACGAACATCGCGATTTAACTCCACTGAGCGAGGATGTTCTGAATACAATGACAGCAGTAGAAAAAACACTTACGCAAGAACTCACAAGATTTGAAGTTAGAGGCAAAAAAGGACGCAAGGTACCAATATTACTTTTGCCTGAAGTGAAAAACCAAATTGATTTGTTGAATAAAACCCGGACTGCTGCAGGCATTGAACCAGAAAATCCCTATCTATTCCCGACTATTAATTCAATCGGTCATATGCGTTCTGGGGAAAAACTGAAAGAGTTTGTCACAAAATCTGGATGTAAAGACCCACATTCAATAACCTCTACGAAATTGAGAAAACAAGTTGCCACGGCATCTCAGCTCCTTAATCTGAAGGACAACGAAATGGATCAGCTGGCCACTTATATGGGCCACGATATTCGTATTCATAGAGAATATTACAGGTTGCCCGATAGTGCTACTCAAATAACCAAAATCAGCAAATTGCTACTAGCAATGGATAAAGGTAACTTGAATATGAACAAAAATAAAAACTTCGATAATATCGAATTTAATGTAAGAAGAGAAATGAGTGTTCCAGATGAAATGTATAAAGAGAATATACCAGAAGAGTTCGAGGCCATGGAAGTGATGCAGGAGGATACGACCGAAATGGTAGAAAACATGGGAGAGGTGGATTTAGGTCAGTATAGTGAGCACTCAGTAAATAACATTGGAAGTGAAAACGTAATACCTACAAAAAAAAAGGCTCGTGTACCTAAAAAGACGAACAAACCAAAGAGATGTACCAAGAAAAGACCATGGAGTTCATCTGAAAAAGACGCAATGAACCGCCAAATGGCGATCTTCTGGATTAGAAAAAAAGTGCCAAATAAAAAGGATTGCGAAAAATGCTTGGCATCAGAACCTGAGTTGAAAGATAGATCGTGGCGAGATTTAAAATATTACGTGCACAACGTCATACAGAAAGACGTAAAGCAAACTCGATAATAAGCTTAACTACAAAAGTATAAATTTTGGCTTACCGATGTGAATTTTACGAGCCGACATGTATGTCGCTCGACGTTTCGAGACTATCTAGTCCTCGGGAGGGACCGCTCACTTCGGTCGTAAGCGTGTCATACAGTGTCAGTGAAACGCTTACTACCAGAGTTAGCGGTCCCTCCTCAGAACGGGTCTCATAGATAGACTCAAAACATCGAGCGACAGACATGTCGGCTCGTAAAATTCACATCGGTATGCCGGAATTAACACTTTTGTAATTATGAGTGACGATGTGGGAATAAGATTAACTGTCTATTTTTATTTCCTAATTATGACCAAGGTTTTTGTTTCTTATTTTTTTTTTAATTACGAAGTCATCGTTTTACAAAGTTTTCATTTATCTTGAAACTTATGTATAATTGTTTGTTTTTTTTTATTCAAATTCTGTATGTTTACCTATTTCATACTAACAGGTGATGACTATGTCAATGGCATTAACTTTTAAGTTTATAATCCTGTATAAGTTTATAATTATATTTGTAAAATTTAAGGAATTTCCGTATAACTAATTTCATATGACTTATCTACTTCGAAATAAAAAAAAATTATAATAGTAAAAGTATTTTTAGTGTCAAAATTTTACTGACAATTACAAAATATCAAAGAAATATTGATTTTTTCTTATTAGGCTAGTATTATGTCATGAACAAATACTAAAAAGGAAAAAAAATCATACTCGTTCAATATTATTTTTTTCCCTTTTATTTCAAATAAGTAGTGTTAGTAATAAACAGTGTATTTCCTTTTATAATTTTTGTTTATTAGAAAACATTGTATCTTTTTAATTTCTATTGCGATTTTTTCTTAATAAAGACGTCATTTCAAATGATTTTTCGTTTTCCTTTATCATGAAATAAGATAGATGAAGTAGAAGATTCTATTATGTGTAAGAAAAATTTCTAATATAATCTATAATCCATCTTCGTAAAATAAATATTCATATATGAAAGAATATTTTGTTTGACCATCCTTTAATAAATATCTTATTTATTTCTCGCTTTAGCATGCGTTAAAATGAGACATAATTTTAAATATTTTTTAAACGAAGTAACGTTTTTTTAACGTAAGCAATGTTACGATGATTAAGAAAATAATTAGTAATTTAATTGTAAGAAATTCTTTAATCTATTAAAATTTGTTAGATATTTTGATTATTTCATCGTTCTCAACCTCTTCACGCGTTATATTACTTACGTATTCTTACGCAAAACAGCGAGAAGATGCCTGATGCAAATGGGATAAACCTGTACGCGACAGTTGAATATTCAACCATTTTTAGCTTTTTAGTATTTGCTAGATACAGGCCTATATATTGCATTGGGCACTTTCTTACTATTTTATAATGAGTGAAGAGGTAGAGAACGATAGAATATTATAATAATATTTGGTAAATTTTCGACCCCGATATCGGGGAAAATACTCATTTTAAAGTGTAAGACCGAAGACACCAAGAGGTGCGTATATTTTTCAGGATTTTAGGAAGACACGCTTGAGGATGGGTGAGAAAATGAAATAATCGACCGGCTTATGTTTCAGCCTGAAACCAATATGGGAGTATTTGGAAAGACGGGATATTGGGATTTGTTGGAATGAACGTTGCTGCGTTATTGACTTCTCTCTTCTTTTCTTCTATTTTCTGGTGCACGAACATATATCCATGGCTATATTACGTAGACAGTCATCCTCTTTGGGTTGTTAAAAAATAACTGGTGGTACCTACAGACTTACGCATTACGTTCTCTACTTTTATTGACTGCTCTGTGCTGTGACTCAACTCGACGACGCGACGGCGGATGACGGCGGCGGCGGCGCGGCGCGATGCCGGCGCCCGGCCCGTGTGTGTCGGCTCGCGGCGCGGCGTCAGCGTCGCGCCGCGCGCCGGGCGAGGCGCGGGGAACCGCGCGGTTCGAGAAGGGTAGTGGAGAAGACGGGAGGTAAAGTAGGCGGAGCTTCTTGCATTATATATAATCACCTTAATATGAAGAAATGAAGTAAACATTATACTCAAATGGTAATGAAGTGATCCTGCCTGATACGTTAGCCGTAGGGATGACAACCGTTCAAACACCCAACTGGTCGAGGTGGGAGGACGACGACATACGATGTGTCGTGGTCAGACGATTCCGCGTGCCTAGTTCCAGAAGAATTAGAGAAAATTTGGAGAGTCATATGTCCAGCAGTAAACCGCAATATGCCGCTAATGATGATTACGAATATAAATTTATAAATTCATATAGCTGTTGGAATATCTATATTGGTTACTCAGACCGTGCAATTTTGTAAAATGCGGACGTACTTATACGCTCTTTAGGAATAGTACCTATACAAATCGCAATACTTTTATAATCTTGTTCGAAGACACTCGGACGTCCTCATAATATTAGACTATGTATACTAAAATTTTAACACATTTACTAATAACACACTTGTTACAACGTTTGATTGAAAGGCGGACGTCCTCGTATTAGACTATGTATACCCACATCCGAAGTTCTGAACACACTTACAGTAACACACTTATTACAATATTTACTTGTAAAAAGCGGACGTCCGCTTAATACAATAAATGTATACTAAATAATACACACTTTGGACTGGTGGCGCCACTTGTGGTAACACACATGAACTAAAATTTTGCGGGTGTTAAATTTTTGCGACAAAAATACGGACAGTGCGGTCGTCCTTTCAAATTTTAGGTGACGTCACCAGTCGACCAATCAGATGGCGACGATTCTAACTGTATATTTGAAAGTAGGCATATAATATTGTGCGGACGTCCGCACAATGAGGTCGGTCCTCACTTTCAGTATTCTGGTTAAGTTTAGGTCCGCTTTTTACTCTAGCCGTAAAGACACACACACACACACACGTCAAACTTATAACACCCCTCCGTTTTTTCGTCGGGGGTTAAATAAAAAATAGCAAGAACACTTTGAAACTATGACAATATAAAAAAGTACTTCTTTTAATTTGAACTACAAACTCCTCTTACCTTTCTATACTATGTACGTACGTAGCTCAATTTACTGAGCAGTTTACTGCGCTCAATCCGTCCGGATTGGTACTACCGCACTGAATTGTGGTCGGTCGATACGACCATTTTTGTATCATGCATTATTATCCGTTATTTACACGTTTTTTTTTCTTATATTAATTTTACATATTTACAAGTAACTTGATCTAAAATTAATATAAAAAATAAACTGATTTTCCACCACCGACCGTCGGGGGCGCGGCGGGGCAAACCCAGGCTACCGATTGTCGGGCCCTAGGGAGAAAAACCTCCGGACGATGCGTGCAGTGTCGAGCAGGGCTGCCTTCTGGATCATACTTATATAATGCTTATTAAAGTATTTATGTAGTATTCGTATGTAGTTTATCTTATCATACATATTTCTTTACAGTCTAACACATTACCACAAACTATTCTTGTTCACCTGCATGTACTTCTCCCACATCCCAAAGGTTAGTTAGAATAGAATGCCTCGCGGCATTAAGCACGCCTCTTGTGCCTAATTTTTTATAAATTGGTGTTCAATAAAGAATATATACATACATACATATACATATTATATACTGACATTTTATAGTATATATAACTAAATTATATGTATAATATTAATTATGCCAAAACAAATAAGGTAGGAAATATTTTCCGCAAAAAGCTTGCCTCGGGATACGAAATACAGGGAAATTCACGTATCATTATGTATTTACGACTTACGAAGGAGACGACAGGATACGTTGCTTGGAAACACACAAACTGACAGAGAATTCAAAAGAATAGAATGCCTTGTCGTACGAGTGTACAATTGAAAGTATATGGAACGGTTTTCCGGTGAGTGTTCCCTGCTACCTATAACCTGGGCATCTTCAAAAGGCGCGTCAATAAATTAGATCTTTTTTCCGCCTCATAGACGGCATGGCGCCTCTCTGAGCGTGGTTTCGCGAGGAATGGTGTTATTGGCTGACATCATAACGACAGACAGTCGACCGACCGCACCACTGATCTACCGAGGCTGACATATTTCCTGTGCATATATTTCGTATTTTTACATAATATATTTTACAAACATTTATGACTTTTAACAAGGATTGAGAAAGAAATGCTTCAGTGGTTCGGTCATGTTAGAAGAATGGATGATAGGAGACTCACGAAAAAAAAAATATGGAAGGAATGTGAGTAGAAGAGTCGGGAAGAGTCGTCCTAGACGCACGTATCTGAACCAGATCGGGCATTTTCTCAAAAAGGGTCAAGTGCCTAGTGCCCATGCATGCATGAAGACCATTATGGAAGAGGCGGCAGAGGTGTGTCAGGATCGTGCCACGTGGAGATCCGTTGTCTCTGCCTATCCCAATGGGAAACAGGCGTGACGCTATGTATGTATTAATGACTTTTAACCAGGTCGAATATTTTCCCTTCTATCTATATTTTGTATAAATATTTATTTTATTAACTAGCTTTTGCCCGCGGCTTCGCTCGCGTGAAATTCGTATTTCAAAGAAAGAAAGTAAGTAACTAAGGGCGAGCTGGGTTCAGGTAAACGATAAACCGTCTCGAAGAAAGTGAGTAACTTTTTGAGGCCGAAGGCGGAGTTGCGTTCAGGAAGACGATAAACCTTCTCGAAGACAGTAAGTAACTATGGGCGAGGCCGAAGGCCGAGCTGCGTTCAGGATGAGGGTAAACTTTTCGAAGAAAGTAAGTAACAGAGGGCGAGGCCGAAGGCCGAACTGCGTTCAGGAAGACGATAAACCTTTTCGAAGACAGTAAGTAACTATGGGCGAGGCCGAAGGCCGAGCTGCGTTCAGGAAAACGATAAATTCTCGAAGACAGTAAGTAACTATGGGCGTGGCCGAAGGCCGAGATGTGTTCAGGAAGAGGATAAACCTTTTCGAAGAAAGTAAGTAACAAAGAAGTTACTTTATTCGAGACGATTTATGGTCTTCCTGAACGCAGCTCGGCCTTCGGACTCGCCCTCTGTTACTTACATTCTTCGAAAAGGTTATCCTCTTCCTGAACGCAGCTCGGCCTTCGGCCTCGCCCTTTGTTGCTTACTTTCTTAGGGATGGTTTATCCTCTTCCTGAACGCAGCTCGGCCTTCGGACTCGCCCATAGTTACTTACTGTCTTCGAAAAGGTTTATCGTCTTCCTGAACGCAGCTCGGCCTTCGGCCTCGCTCTCTGTTACTTACTTTCTTAGAAAAGGTTATCCTCTTCCAGAACGCAGCTCGGCCTTCGGCCTCGCCCATAGTTACTTATTGTCTTCGAGAAGATTTATCGTTTTCCTAAACGCTGCTCGGCCTTCGGCCTCGCCCTCTGTTACTTACTTTCTTCGAAAAGTTTTCCCCTTATCCTGAACGCAGCTCGGCCTTCGGCCTCGCCCATAGTTACTTACTTTCTTCGAAAAGATTATCCTCTTCCTGAGCGCAGCTCGGCCTTCGGCCTCGCCCTTTGTTACTTACTTTCTTAAAGATGGTTTATCCTCTTCCTGAACGCAGCTCGGCCTTCGGCCTCGCCCATAGTTACTTACTGTCTTCGAAAAGGGTTTATCGTCTTCCTGAAAGCAACTCCGCCTTCGGCCTCAAAAAGTTACTCACTTTCTTCGAGACGGTTTATCGTTTACCTGAACCCAGCTCGCCCTTAGTTACTTACTTTCTTCCTTTGAAATACGAATTTCACGCGATCGAAGCCGCGGGCAAAAGCTAGTTATAACAATAAAAACATATGGTACATATGTAAGTACAAAGATTTTTTTTTTTAATTAACTGCATATTTACTTTTCCTTTAAATAGAACAGAAATTGTTATATTTCAATTTTCCACTATTTTCGCTCTCCTGAACAATTTAGCATTTTGGTTAATACAGTGTTTCGCTCTGGAGCAGCCGATAGGTTTGCACCTAAAATTAATCAAATAGATAGGTACCTAACGAAGTTAACCTACATAATATTATGAATCGAATTAAATAAGAAACTCTGCTCAAGACAATGCATACACACACCGCGCTCCGCCGCCGCCGCGCCGCCAGTCTCCGCGAGCAGCCGCGCCACTAACTTCCTCCGCGCCGCGCCGCCCTATATTTCGGCGCTTGGAACAATTCGATTTGTATGGGAGCCACATCTTAGCGTAGCCGGAAGTGAATTTTAGTAAGCCTATCCTGTGTCCCGTATAGTAAAATTGGTTTATACTAAGTTTCATCAAATTCGGATGATGGCTTTAAGAGTTATGGAGGAACATACATACATACAGAAAAGATTTCTAAAAATCGTCAATTTAGCTTTAGTATCATACATAGAGGCTACAAACTCAATATTTCCTAAAACAAAGTAACTTACTCCATGACCATCCCTTACAGATTTATTATTAGTATTGATATCACAAATCTAAATTTTTTTTAATGTTATTTAAATTTCTTTATTTAAATTAAACAAAATAACCTAATACAATAAAATTAAACTAAAATTAAGAAATATGATAACACTAAACTAAAATAACTTATAAACTAAACATAAAATAAAAAAAAATAAAAATTGAAACTACGTATAAATAATATATTTCATTTAAATTTGACAGAGTCGCTGCACCGGTGCAAGTGCCAAGTGCAAATCAAAATTGGTTATACTATGTATGTATGTAGGTTTATTTATAAAATGAAACATGTATTCCTCATCCCTTTCACTTGCGCTACCGATACTTCTTTCTCTATACCTCATAACATAAACCAAAGGTGGAATGGAAGAAAAACTTGCACTTATAAGTTCGTCTTTACGCACTCCTGTTTTTCTTGATTATTTGCGTGTACTATTCTTCTTTCAATTGTGTGCAATAAAGAGTTTCTATTCTATACAATTTTCTTCTATGCTGTAGAATTTCTTACCTAAAGAGACGGTAATATGCGCAATGCCTCCGGCGAACTGAGCTTATATCCTGCGGATATATTATAAAGTCTTTCATTAGTAGGTAACGATACGCTAAGGGGTGTATGTGTATCAGATACTGATCACGTTCCCATACCAATATTTTTTTTTTACGATATAAAAAACCTACTCCTCAAATTAAATACATGAAGTGCGCGTATTTCACCTTATTAAGTAGGCTTTTTATATCGTAAAAAAAAATTGGTATGGGAACGTGATCAGTATCTGATACACATGGGGTGTATGTTACCTACCTTAGCGTAGCGTTACCTACTATTGAAAGACCTTATACACGGTGTTGTAACTTGTAACCCCAACCGTAAAACCCGAAAGGGGCTGATTCTGTATGTGAAATAAAACAACTTTTGTTCTACGACTTTTTGAGAATAGGTATTTAAAATTTGTATGGAAAAAGTTATAATTTTTTTGTTTCGAAATTTTTTTTTTCGCCACAGAACTTGTTTAGTTTCACATATAGAATAACCCCCTTATTTCAGTTAAATATATTACGGGGGCAACAGAATTGCAACAACGTGTATACTTCGCAGAACCCTGTAATTTTCATGTTAGTTCACATCGAACCGTAGTAACCGTTCAGCGGAGACACAATTTTGTATGACAAAGTTCTATAGACGCGTCTTATCTTTATAATCTGACCGTACCTGAGGAAGTGTATGAACACGGTTCAAGGAGGCAACGATGTCAGCTTCTGTTAAATTCGTTCGAACAATAATTCTTGCTAATGCGGCATAATTATTACGAACCTACTAGCATTTGCCCGCAGCTTCGCTCGCGGTAGACTCGGTTTTATGGCAAATCCGATTTAAACGCAAATATGATAATACACTATCGCTTCTCTTATTTTTTTATTTTATGGAAACTGACACGGTTAGCTACATCACCTACATCATCCGTGATGTCAGCCCATAACACCGGGTGAACTTGGTGTCACCTCAGCCTTCCCTTCGGTCGTGCCGGCTACACTGAACTGGACGGAAAACACAAACTATTTACATAGCCGTTTCCACCGACCTTTCATTCAGTGCGGTGGTACAAACCCGGGCGGGTTAAACCCTACCACCTAGTAATATAAGAAGGTAGTCATATCCCTTAGTCGCCTTTTACGACATACACGGGGAGAGATGCAGTGGGGCTATTCTTTTAAAGTACCGGCCCCACACGGTACTTATATTCTTATATTCTCTCTTTCTCTCTCTCCCCCATCCATACTATCTTTCTTTGATACTGCGCAGCCCTAGGTAGGGCTATTCAACGTGATGCTATATATAGCAGTGGTGTCCATACTTTTTTCTATGAAGATCTACCTACAAAAAATTTAACATTGTGAGATGGAAACTTATACCAAAAAGTTTTCGTTGTTCAATAATTTATAGTAACTTTTGACAGACTAAATTATAATAATTATTCAAAGTGTAGGTATAATATTTATTTTTTCTTATTTTACGGTAAATAAATCATACGAACCTACGTGTTTTTTCAAATAATTTTATAAATTAAACATAACAAACAATTAAATATACCAATCTTTCTCAAATGAAATTCGCATCCTTGAAAGCCATGTTCATTATATCCTTTGTATTTTGTTATCATTGCGGTCCTTGCGGAAGACACCACCCGGAAAATTACATAAAATATTATGAATTCTTTGATGTTTCTACGAGTCACTTCTTGCTCTATATATTTTCAGCAATCGACCTAAAAGCCTCTTCCGATCGACCGGTCGATCGCGAACGACCGTTTGGGCACCACTGGTATAAAGCCTACCTTTTAGGATTCCGTATGGATACGGAACCCTAAAAAGTAGGCTTTAAAAGCATACTCATATGCCTGATTGAACACAGAATTATGTCCACATTGACTGGGGAATTTTTCGCCCTCACATTTTCAATTTCGCTCGGAATATTTCCAGTCCATTTCCTCGACCTACCACCTCCATTATGGGCTACCGCAATGTATTCATAATGCATGGAATAGTAAGAGCTTGCTCTAAATAACCGATAGATTATTGTTCATATTTCCTAATAAATAAAGCTGAAGTTTCTACGAGCGAACGGTAACCGGCGACCTATGAATATCTTTATAACTCGAGAACCACTTTATCGATTTACATACGGTTTTCACTGTTACATTCTGACAATTCTCATGATGGTTTTGGGCTATATAAATCATAACGCTGTGTCATCGGCGGCCTGAGCTGTGAGCAAAAAGTTACGTGAAGTGTAGTGTTCAATATTGTGGAGAGGCTGCCTTCGAACGGCGGCGCACTGTTCTGTGGAGTTAATATTCCCAAAACATCTTTAAGAAACGGTGGTTAGAGCCTATTATTCAATTTGCATAGTAACACGTTTTTTCTTACCTGACATCCCCCGGAATTACAAAATGTGTGCCTTATTCTGTTTTTCCGATTTGAAAGCTATGTCGGAGTAATATAGACAGGCCCAAGCGTGCGGGCTTTTCTTTTATGGTAACCGACACCGTTGTTGGCTGCATCACCTACAACATCCGTGATGTCAGCCCATAACACCGGGTGGACTAGGTGCCATGTCAGTGCAAGAACTGACCGCGCCCAGGTGTGCTCAACAACAGTCGACCGACCGCACCACTGAGCTACCGAAGCTGACATGTACGTATGCCTATTTCATTGGCACGCCTTGAAGCCTAACCACTATTTTATTTTAAATCGCCGACGTCGGTAAAGGATCCCTAATTTTCAAGACCCTAGTTTAGCCTTGGACTCTATGAACGATCGAAACCCAACGTCCCTAGACACCTCCATACCCAGGACGCCCAGACTACCATCGTTGGGGACTTGGCTGCCCTGGAAAGTGGCTTGGAGAGGAAACGGATCAGCCTTAGTTAGTAGAGAAGGCACAAGCTTGCGTCTTGCGGCTACGTTGAAGTTGACCAAGTTCTTCTTCCCCCAAGAGGATACTTTTTCGAGAACCTGGACAACCCGAGCAACAGTTTCGCGTCTCGCGTTTGCTGCTGGGGCTTCTCTACGCTTCCAGTCCTTGATGAACCCTTCGTGCACCGTGCTGTCGTCCGCGTAACAATGTATTTCGCCGAGCGAGAGCATGTCGTTGATGATGATGAACAATATAAACAGCGTAGGTAATAAATAACTAGTGTTGTAACGTATGCCTATTTTTCCACATTCGCGAATACGAATATTTCAAAATGATATTCGCGAATACGAATACGAATATTGAAACATTTTATATGAAATTTTATATCCAAATGAAAAAAACACTTGTCTATTATAAAGTAGATCTACCTGCATTGAGTCCTAAAATTATATGAAAACGGACTTGTTTTAATTTTTTTCTTTGTTTTTGATTACTTGACACTGTATTTAAAAAAAAAAAAATGAAACTAAATTAGTGCGTTACAAAAGATTATAATTTTATTTAATAATCAAACTTTAGGAGTGGCAAATTATACTTAAGGAATAACAGCTTAGCAGCTTTTTCGAGATTTAACTTGTTCGAGCACCCCACCGCACACACTACGCGTACGCGTACCCATTGGTTTGCGCGTATACGCCACACCTATCAATATTGTTGCGCCTCACTCTTTCATTAGTAAAACACGCGAAGTAAAATATTCGATAAATATTCGGTATCTTACGACCGAATACGAATACGGATAAGAATATTAAAAATGAACCGAATATTCGGAATTTCGAATGCGAATACGGATATTCGTTACAACCCTAGTAATAACTAATAACAAAAAAATATTATATTCATAGAATAAACGCGACAATGATCGCAATATCACGCGGCACGATTTTAAGACCCAGGTCTCGTCTATTACTCGTGAACAGGATTTGCATTGTAAGTACACGCGTGATTCGTATAAACGTAACGCGAGCGGGCGCAGATGCTTTGCGTATCGGAGCATCTCGCACGCGATGTGACAGTAGGGTAAAGATATGTTGTGTTTACTTTATTTGGAGGAATCTTTCTCTCTGTCGCAGGAGGCGCGCCTCGGCGGTTGGGTTTTACCCGACTGTGCGACGCAAAATGGAGGGTTTACTTTTCGAGTATATTTATGTATGTTTTTTAGGGTTCCGTATCCGTCGTACCGGACCCTATTACTGAGCCTACACCGTCTGTATGCCTGTCTGTCTGTTCGTCTGTCTGTCCGAGGGCTGTATCTCTTGAACCGCAATAGGTAGCCCGTTGACATTTTCAAAGAATATGTATTATTATGGCCGATATAACAACAAATAATAAAAATAAGAAAAAGTAAAAAAGTCACAGCAGTCCCCATACAAGAAACTAAAAAGTGTTTGCGCGCCATCTACCGAAAACAGTATGAAGAATTTTAACTAATAATGAATTTAAACTAATATGAAGCATTTCATAAAACACGCCATAGATGGCGTGAATGGCGCTGACCATGACATGGCGATACGGAACCCTCGGTGTGCGAGTTCGACTCGCACTTGGCCGGTTTTTTTTTTAATAGAAACTGACACGGTTGGCTACATCAACACAACATCCGTGATGTCAGCCCATAACACCGGGTGAACTAGGTGCCATTCAGTGCTTCCATTGATTTTAATGTTGGCTACACTGCAACTGGACGGAAAACACGGACTGTTTACATAGCCGTTTCGACCGACGTTTCATTCAGTGCGGTTGTACCAACCCGGGCGGGATAAATCCTATCACATAAAATCTTCCACCTAGTAAGGTAAGAAGGGAAGGGACCTACAGTTGAAAAATAGACTGTGAACCCTAGTCCGACGTAGATTCATACCGGTGGTCACGTGAGGGATAGCCGACCTGTGACAGCATTTATATTGAAAGCAAAGAACAAAGAATTAAATAGGATAGACCTGCTGTTACCACATACCATCAATCAATCAATATCATCAATCAATGCTAATAATAAATCTGTAAGGGATGGTCATGGAGTAAGTTACTTTGTTTTATGAGATATTGCGTTGGTAAATTCTATGTATGATACTAAAACTAAATTGACGATTTTTAGAAATCTTTTCTGTATGTATATATGTATGTATGTATGTTCATCCATAACTCTTAAGCCGATCATCCGAATTCGATGAAACTTAGCACAAGCAAATTTTACTATATGACACAGGATAGGCTAAATAAAATTCAGTTCCGGTCACGCTAAGATGTGGCTCTCATACAAACCGAGTAGTTCCGCGCGCCGAAATAAAGGTACGGTAGCGGGCTTACTCAATTTCTTCTTTTCAAATACGAATTTTACGCGAGCGAAGCCGTGGGAGAAAGCTAAGTTATTTCTAATTTATGTACTTCGTCGCAAACGTCTCTACGAGTGTGTTTCCTTACTACCTATAACCTGGGCATCATCAATAGGCGTGTTAATAAATAAGACGGCGACCTTTTTGTCCGCATTATACCCGGCATGGCGAATCTCTGAACGTGGTTCGCGAGGAGTATCTTCTTAGTAGTAGTGTAGTGTAGTGTAGAGTAGTGTCTTCCGTTGAATTTTGGGCACAGACACCCGTGCCGGCTGTCTATAAAAAAAAGCCGCCATGTGCGAGTTGGACTCGCGCACCGGGGTTCCGTACCATCACACAATGTATTATGGATGTACAAAAATAATTGTGCTTTGGAAAATCACGAAACGCCTAAATAAAAACTACATCAATGGATTGAACGTCAGGCATTCATCTAGTTGAAATATACAAAAATATATTTGTTATAATATAATATGACGTAACTACAAAACAATTTTCGGATTTTCCTTTGCTTGTGTTGTGAGGCCTTGTTTATTGGCAACATTACTCTAGCTAGACTCTAGGTCAACGGGAAGTACCCTATAGGTTTTGATTCGATTTAAGAGAGTTTGGGAGTACAAAAATCTGACATAAATGTCCTTTGATTGCGTTGATTTAGAAGCTTGCATTTTCTACACCTCGAAGGGATCGCAGACCTTAGTATTTGATATTAATTTCAACTTAATACATCTACCCTTTCTTGAGAAAAACGGTCTTGATAGACAGACAGACGGACAACGAAGTGAACCTATAAGGGTTTCGTTTGTTCCTCTTTCGAGGTACGGAACCCTAAAATACATATATTCCGCGTTCTCGCCCAACGAAATTTGGCAGAACTTTTTTTTTAGTTTGATTATTTTGGAAAATAAAAACTAAGTGTAAAATGATTTAGTAAATAATCAACTTATTCATTC
This sequence comes from Nematopogon swammerdamellus, assembly GCA_946902875.1. Classification (NCBI taxonomy): domain Eukaryota; kingdom Metazoa; phylum Arthropoda; class Insecta; order Lepidoptera; family Adelidae; genus Nematopogon; species Nematopogon swammerdamellus. Next base: position 9,683,905 of record OX336357.1, read on the forward strand.
ATATAATTTTAATTTTATTTCACTTCATTTCTACTTTATGTGAAAGTATATACAATGAAAAATTATGTAGATACCTAAAAAACATTTTTTCACTGGCCTTAATAAAACGAAAGGTATTTATTTTACGATATTATGTGTGCTCATTTCTTCCAACAACGCCGTTGTTTAGAATGGAGCCCTCATCATTTCCATAAGTCGTATTTTTTTAGGATACAACTCTGAGGGAAAGGCGTTATAGTTACGTACTATATTATAGTTGGGTACTATATTATAGCCACGCACATTTTTTTTACAATTTTACAATTGTAATTTGCGTTATGATAATTACTTATTAACACGCACATTTTTTTTTTGAATTTTACAATTGTAATTTGCGATATGTATGATAATTACATATTAATTTTGTTATTTATGAATTTTATATTTGTCTTGTCTACCTCCCTACATTGGGCCTCTCACTCTAACAATGCGCGTTTTATTTTATTATGAAGAAATTATACAACTTATAAAAAAATCCTCTGGGCGAAACATGCATGATAAAATTATTAATGTTTTTCAATAAAAATATTTTGTACTCCCCATATAATAATAAAAAAAAAAAATTAAAACTTAATAAACTTTAAGTTTTTTTTTCAATTATTATTATGGGGAGTACCAAATATTTTTATTGAAAAACATTAATAATTTTATCATGCATGTTTCTCCCAGATGATTTTTTTATAAGTTGTATAATTTCTTCATAATAAAATAAAATGTATGAAAAACGCGCATTGTTAGAGTGAGGGGCACAATTTAGGGAGGTAGACCCTTAAGTTGTTTGAACTTTTTGTGTGTTAAATTCTTCATTTAAAATTTTATATGTTACTAGCTGTTGGCCGCGGCATCGTCGCTAGAAAGTAAGTAACAAAGGTTTATCGCTTACCTGAACGCAGGTCGGCCTGCGACCTTGTCCTTAGTTACTTACATTCATCAAGAAAGAATATTGCTTACTTGAACGCAACTCGGTCTTCGGCCTTACCCTTAGATAGGTACTTACTTTCTTCTGGAAGGTTTATTGTTTTCTAGAACGCAGCTGCTGGGCCTTCGGCCTCGTTCATTGTTACTTACTTTCTTCGAAGGTTTATTGTTTACCTGAACCCAGGTGGGCCTTCGGTATCGTCCATAGTTACTTACTTTCTTCAAGAAGGTTTATCGTTTACCTGAAACAGCTTGGCCTTCGGCTTCGCCCTTAGTTACTTACTTTCTTCTTTCGAAATAAGAATTTCAGGCGAGCGAAGCCGCGGGCAACAGCTAGTTAGACAATAAACAATACGCCTAAGATGCTCTCAAGCGACCCCACTTTGGAACTCAGGCTGTTTAATAAATAAACCTAGAATCGGCTCACGGCCTATTAAGCTCCGAAACGCCACAAAAGGCTGGGCCTTTGGGAACAAATTCAATTTCTTGAGCCCGTCCGTACTTAACCCTTACTTGGTTATCTTCGTGGTACAACGCACTATCATGGACTTGACTACGCGATCATCGTATGTGAAACGATCTCTGTGTGTGCGTGTTTGACGGTGAATTAAGCGAGAACTACTTATCCGATTGCGGTCAAACTTGTGGGGTATAGATAGATATAGGTAGTATCTGGGCTGAATGTAGCCTACTTTTTTTACTCTCGCTCGACGCATAATTTACATGAGGGGCAAAGGCGAACTTATTGCTTACAGGGACTTCTTCCAGCCAAGCTTTTGGATATTTGAGAGTCGTGCGTTGTGAAATATAAGTTGTGGATATGTAAAATAGATGTCGTGCTAAAAGGCGACAGGATAGCCACCTCTCGCCTTGGAACGATACTTCCACCGAGTTATGCCGCGGGTGGGTCTTCGCGCCTTACTTGCTGCTTGTTAGTTATCTTGTCCGAATACTTTGCTAAACGTGGTGGTCGGTGTTGTGCTGTAATTTACAAGAGTACATGCACAACTCTGATTACTCTGCTTACCCCGATTGTCGGAATACAGCGTGTGGTATGGTATGTATGTATGTATGTAAATAAACTATGTTATAATATATTACATATAAGTACGTTTATGTAAGAAATAAGAACAGTTTTCTTGCAAGGTTTTCTAATAGAACCCGTCTAACTAACTGACGAGAAGCGACTTTTCTCAAATTTGTCTGTGGTCCAAGGAATTTCTAAATAAAGTAGCTATACTACTTCCAATACAATGATCTTTTTAGGGTTCCGTATCCGTCGTATGGGACCTTATTACTAAGCCTACGCAGTTTGTCTGTCCGTCTGACCGAGAGCTGTATCTCTTGAACCGTAACCCGGGCCCCCCAGGTAGCCCGTTGAAATTTTCACAGAATATGTGTTATTATAGCCGATATAAGAACAAATAATAAAAATAAGAAAAACTAAAAAAAATCACGGGAGTCCCCATACAAGAAAGTAAAAAGTGTATGCGCGCCATCTACCGAAAACAGAATGAAGCAGCGCTGATCATGACATGGCGATACGGAACCCTCGGTGCGCGAGTTCGACTCGCACTTGGCCGTTTTTTTTCTATAAATATAAGATGGAACATACTTACAACGAAATGTTTATATTCTGTATTCTCTAAGGCGATCCGAACCGAAGAAATGGAGCAAGAATCCTTTCGCGCAACAACACAACCACTCACTTGCCTTTATCTATCGGAGCGTGTAATCAACAGGATGTGCAGGAGACATACAGACATCTAGGTGCAGTGTGCGAGTCGGTAACCGACTGAAGCGGTGGAGCAGATACGGAAGCGGGAGGACACCGACGATACGTTTCACTGTGAATGGGGGTGGAGGGAAGAGGTATGATCGGCGGTGAATGGGGGGGGGCATGCTCAGGACTAGACGAATGGAGGGCCCTCCTCGTTGGGAAGACATCTCTATACGAGACGATGTCGATACCAGAAGTTGGATAATTATGGGAAAATATCTGGAATGGTATAAGTCTTTTTAGTTAAAAACCGACTTCAACCCCTGAAGTACCTCTTTTCCAACGCAAAAAGATTCATAGAAATCCGTTGGCGTGGTAAAGATTTTTTTACTGGCGGGGCCACGATTCAGGGTCCGATTTAGGGTCGGAGGGTGAGGTACATGTGGCGAAATATTGGAACAATTTAGTCGAGCGTCAGGGAGGTTTATATAAGTAGCACATGATTTAACCCTTACCAAACATAATCGTTATAAATAAGTGCAATAATTTAGATCAGTATTTCAAATATATGTAGATAAATGTTACTTATCAAATTTCGAAATATAATAAGGTGGACTGGCAGGAGATGTAGTAGGCATGAAATGTTTACATTTTGTAACATTTAAGGGTTTTTCATGTTGATTTGTATTTAAACATTTGACATATTCTCTATTTCAAATTCCATTGGTGGTCTTCCATTCCAAAGTGCCGAATTTGCCACATTCATTGATTCGATTTACCACGTCCGCAATTCGAAATTCAAATTTAACCTTCGACTCGTCCGTCAATGCCCGCCGGGGAAGACTAAGGGGCAATCTTTGAACGGAAATTCGAAACACGGATCTTCCCGACGAATAGACGACTTCTCCTGTTATAACTGACGTTTTCTTCAAGTATGAAACGACCAAGCTGAGATCCCACTAACATATAGCGTCAAATGTTTGTTATGCAAGACAATAGATTAGTCGGTATTAAATAACTTACATGAAATATTCATTTACAACCGCTATTTGTTAGGTAGGCTGCGAGCGTAGTAAATTTTCACACCCGTTACACGCAAATTTCCGAGTAAATTTCCCGTATACAACAAAGAGCTCACCTAGCCTAGTCTATGTTGTCGTATAATTAATTAATCACTGTTTTCCTATCAACAACAAACAGCTCTTCAGTCTGTTGTCGTTCATCACCGTTCGCTGCATCGAGTATCCAGTTAGGACAACATACGCTTTTACGCATAAAATTGGAGAGGCGTATGTTCAGCAGTGGACGCTTACACACTGACTGACTGACTGACTGACTGACGCTTTTAAAACAAATACAGTCATACGGCACAGGGGAAAATAATTAGTTCGACCTTGGAGTTTGGTAATTTTTTTAAAATTTTTTTAGTGCTTTTACATTTATTTGTTAATGCCAGCCCCATAGTACTTATCTTCCCTACCCCTTAGGGCCCGGAGTCTCTAAGGAATAGAGAACGTTCAACGAAAAAGTCCAACACAATTACTAAATCCCTCTAACTTGGGCTCATCAGCAGACTAAGTCTGCTGAAAAACAAATTGAGTCCGTCCACCTAAAGGACCGTCTGCAATTCCCTTCGTAATTCATCGTTCTGACCACACTACATCAGCAAATGGTACATGTCATCCTCCTTGTTGCAGCGATTACAATTTAGAGAATTCCTTTTTTTTTCATCTGGAATTTTAATTTGTTCAATGAAATATGAATGAATGATTATAATATAATTGCGTTCATTTGCATTGTTGTTACTTATTCATTGATTGTTATTATTTTATTATTCATTATTGAACCTACTAATAGTAGGTTTAATCATTGTTTAACTAATAAATTTTTCAAATTGTTCTCTTTAATTTATTATGATTTTCTTTCTCACAGGTAGAATGGTAAAGGGGGACCAACTGAAAATCAGCCGCTGCAGGGCACGTTCCTTGGAGGTTATCGCAAATTGAGGAGTTGGTTTCATACGCCATATTTACACAAGTTTTCTTCTAGTTTATAATATCTTGATCATCTTTTTCTTCATCGAAGCAGCCGTACGTATTTGCGCTATAGTTTCGGAAAGTAAAAATCCAAAGCCTTCATATTACCATCGAAAAATTCACTATTGTTCGTTCATTTCAGGTCAGCAAATCTTTCATTCGGAACACAGCTGGAGCCCATGGGAAATCTCGCCAAGCAGTGAACTCAACAGAGAGAAGGGAACATTTAATATATTCTTGAATTAGCAGGCCACTCGCGTCCAGGAGGCAAGCTTCCTTTTATAGTATTTCTATATTTACAAACACACACATCAGGTTAGCTTTAAAAAAATATATGTTTTAAATATTTCATAACTTGACATTGTTTTTGTAGGTATTTTAAAATGTGAAACTTACTCATTGGCTTGATAATTTGTAAATTATGAATTTATAAAATCTATACATATAATAAAATCGTAGAGGTAAAAAAGTATGTACATTGAATGTATTCGGAAAAAAACTAACCAGGGTGGCTTAAAATGAGATGTTGTTTGAGATGTTGATGATGTTTTTAAAATTTTTGTTTGTTTGTTTGTTTGTTTGTCTGTACGCGCATCACGCAAAAACCACTGAACGGAATTAGACGAAACTTTGTATAGTGGCAGTTTATATGCCGGGTTAACATAATACGTAAAAAAAAATAAAAAAAAATAAAAAATTAACAATTATAAACATTATTGCTCGTTTAAAATCACGTAGTCCAATCCAAAGTACATAATTATATCTTGAGAACTGGCAGCAAATACAATTTGAATAAAATATTCATTCGAAATTTAAAAATAAGTAGATACAACGAAAATGACAGTTCTTCTTTTTTATAACTTGAACACAATATTCTATACATATCTATTCTTTCTATACATATCATAAAATCGTAAATGCAAAAATTTCTATTTGTACGCGCATCTCGCAAAAACCACTGAACGGAATTTGACGAAACTTTTTATAGTGACAGAGTATATCCCGGATGAACATAATAATTAAAAAATATAATAAAAATCACGTAATCCAAAGTAAAGGTAAAAAACAATTTTAAATGTCATCATGTTGACAACGGAGAACTGTCATCTCGACGTGAGCTGGCCGGTGACAAATTGTTTGATAAAAAACATAAAACCGACTTCCTAAAAAAAGGAAAACTAAAAAACTATTTAAAATAAAAATATAAAAACCGCCTTCAAATATATATATGAAATAAAAACCTAAAAAAAAAACCAACCCTAGAGTTGAAGGCGGTGCTAAAAAGGCTACACAAATCACAAAGGATATTATCATCCACTCATGTTTTCCTTCATGCATCATTTTTGCTTGCTTTAGCACCGCCTTCAACTCTAGGGTTGGTTTTTTTTTTGGGTTTTTATTTCATATATATTTGAAGGCGGTTTTTATATTTTTATTTTAAATAGTTTTTTAGTTTTCCTTTTTTTAGGAAGTCGGTTTTATGTTTTTTAAAACTTTTTTTTTATTTCACAGTTTTTTTTAGTAATTTTTTGCTATTAATGTCCTCGGCGGAATCGCTCGGCCTTCGGCCTCGCGATTCCGCCTCGCTTTCCAATCCGATCTTGAACCAATTAAAATAGGACCACGTCAGCTTCGATAGCTCAGTGGTGCAGACAGTCAACTGTCGCTATTGAATGTTAAGCAACGCTGGGTGCGGTCAGTACTTGGATGGGTGACCGCTGACCGTTGGAGGCTGACCGAGGTTCGGATTCCTCGTAAAACTGTAGGTCCCTTCCCTCCTAATCTTACTTGGTGGTAGGGTTTAACCTGCCCGGGTTCGTACCACCGCACTGAACGGTCGAAACGGCTATGTAAATAGTTTGTGTTTTCCGACCAGTTCAGTGTAGTCAGCACGATCAAAGGGGGAAGCACTGACATGGCACTTAGTTTACCCGGTGTTATGGGCTGACATCACGGACGTTGTAGGTGATGTTGCAGAACTTAGTAGAATGGACAGACATAAACGTGTTACGGAACCCTACTTTTATTATAAAATAACCGTCGGAGGGCCTTGGTTAGAAAATTGTAAAATTTAGTAGAGCGGACAGACATACATTTGTTACGGAACCCTACATTCATTTTGAAATAAATGTTAAATTTTGTAGAACGGACAGACATGCATTTGTTACGGAACCCTACATTCATCTTGCAGAACTTAGTAGAATGGGCAGACATAAACGTGTTACCGAACCCTACTTAACAGTTGCACTCCGGGAGTGCCGGCAGATCCCGTGCCACTCTAACTTAACCCTTAATGCAATGACTTAAGGTTTCATTTTAAAAATAAGTCTGACGCGATGTCGCGAGTTATACATTTTTTACCCACCTAAAAAAGAGCCAAGCGCCGCTAAAGAAGTTTTCACTTCAAAAACCTCAGGGTTATCTCTTTCAAATAAAAAAAAAAAGAATTTTCAAAATCGGCCCACAATTGACGGAGTAATCGCGTAACAAACATCCAAAAAAAGAAAACATACCGTCGAATTGAGAATCTCTTAGGTCTAAAGTAAATTTCTCGTGAAGACAAATGCAACGAGCCCAAACACGATGGGTTTATCATATGTAGTTTAGGAGTTCCTATGGCCACCTTCTGTCTCCATCATCAGACCAGCTCGATGGTACTCGGTACAGTAGGTACCGGTCAGGTACCATAATAAATTAAGCGCACCTGGCCGGTCGGAAAAGATAAAAAATTTCAAATTTAGAATATTCATGAAACAAGGGTCCGAATATGTATCACTAGTATATCGATTCATGTATTTCAACAGGACAGAGAAAATTTCAAAATATTAGGTATTTAATACTTTTTAGTTCTTCTTTTTTTTTGTTTTTTGGAAATCGGTTTAATATTTTTTAAAACAGTTTTTATTTCATTCTTTTTAGTAATATTACATAAAAAAGAATAATCGAACTCGAATAATCGAAATCGATTGAAGTGGTACAGAATTATTCGCCATATGTGTCAGACTGCAAATTGCTGAATAAGTCCACATCACAAAAGTTTTGCTGAAGGTAACCACACACCATACTAATTTATCAAACAGAAAATTGCCGAAAACGACCACATCACAAGTTTTGCTGAAGGTAACCACACACCATAGTATTATGCTGATTTTTCGAAAACCACTGAACCAATTTCGATAAAATTGAAATGGGACCACCTCGGAAGTATGGCCTAACTAACAAAAAAAGAATTTTCTAAATCGGCCCTCAATTGAAGGAGAAATCGCGTAACAAACATACAAAAAAAAAAAAAAAAAAAAAACATACAGACGAATTGAGAACCTCCTCCTTTTTTGGAAGTCGGTTAATAAAAATAATAATTGAAAGTCGAAGTTATGTCGCTCTCATTGGTGCAATAAAATTTATATATCTGTTGCCCGCGGCTTCGCTCGCGTGAAATTCGTATTTAAAAAAAGAAAGTAAGTAACTAAACTAAAGGCGGGCCCGAAGGCGGATCTGCGCTCACGTAAACGATATTCTTTCTCGATGAAAGTAACTAAGGGCGAGGCGGATGGCGGAGCTGAGTTCAGGAAGAAGAAAAACATTCTTGAAGAAAGTAAGTAACTAAGGGCGAGGCCGAAGGCCGAGCTCTATTCTGGAAGACCATAAACCTTCTCGAAGAAAGTAAGTAACTATGGGCGAGGCCGCAGGCCGAGCTGCGTTCAGGAAGAAGCTAAACCATCTTGAAGAAAGTAAGTAACTAAGGCGAGGCCGAAGGCCGAGCTACGTTCGGATAATTGAAAAACCATCTCGAAGAAAGCAAGTAACTAAGGGCGAGGCCGAAGGCCGAGCTGCGTTCAGGAAGAAGCTAAACCATCTTGAAGAAAGTAAGCAACTAAGGCGAGGCCGAAGGCCGAGCTACGTTCTGACAAATGATAAACCATCTCGAAGAAAGCAAGTAACTAAGGGCGAGGCCGAAGGCCGAGCTGCGTTCAGGAAGAAGCTAAACCATCTCGAATAAAGTTACCTAATTAATATTAAGATTGAGTTAATTTAATTTAAATTTTATTATAAAGTCCACGCTTCTAACGGCAAATATACCGTGCATCCTAGAACCTCGCGGTTATTCCCGGCTGGATGGCAAGAGGCCCGATGCTATCACCTTAGTGCCATGGACTAAGGTTAGTTCTTTGATGTGGGACGCCACTTTTGTTCTCACATTGGCTCCAAGTCACGTTAGGACATCTTCAAGAGCGGCTGGCGCGGCCGAGGCTGGGGCGGAGAGCCTCAAACGCAGCAAATATAGACATATAATTAAAGATTTCGAATTTGTTGCGTTTGCGGTTGAAACCCTCGGTCCGTGGAGCAGTGAAGCCAAAAGAGGCTTGAGCTGGTTGACGCAACTGGTGTCCCGCCATCAAGGGCTTATGTACTTCATTCAAAGGGTAAGCCTTGCCATCCAGCGGGGTAATGCCGCAAGTGCTCTAAGAACATTTGAAAATGCCCGTTTTGATAGTTATTTTAATGTTTGTTAGGTAGGTTTAATCCTTTAGTTATTAATATTACTTTTTTATTTTTATGAAATAAATAGATTGAGTAAACGATATTTTATTTTATCGAAGAAAGGAAGTCTTTAAGGGCGAGGCCCGAAAGCGCAAGAGGGTTTTTAGTTTACCTGAACGCAGCTCGGCCTTCGGCCTCGCACTTAGTTCCTTCCTTTCTTCCAGAAGGTTTATCGTCTTCCTGAACGCAGCTCGGCCTTCGGCCTCGCCCTTACTTACTTCCTTTATTTGAGAAAGGTTTATCGTTTACCTGACAGCAGCTCGGCCTTCGGCCTCGCCCTTAGTTAGTTACTTTCTTTAAGAAGGTTTATCGATTACCTGAACGCAGCTCGGCCTTCGGCCTCGCCCTTAGTTACTTACATTCTTCTTTGGAATACGAATTTCACGCGAGCGGAGCCGCGGGCTCAGCTAGTATCTTAATATACTTAGTTAATATAGCTGTTAAGTTTCCCTAATCAATTTCAAATTTCATAGTAGGGATAAGTGCACTCAGAGTTTCCACTTTCCGTCTATTCCTACTGGTAGGAATAAGTGGAATTTTTTCCACTTATCCCTACCAGGAGTGGGGATAACTTGGTAGGGATAAGTGTACCAGGCGTATCCGGACTGTGCGGGGAACTAGAGCTTGGAAAGATGCAGAGCGATACGTTTTACCCCTCAAAAAACCCGAATGGAAATAAGAAAACCGGTCAAGTGCGAGTCGGACTAGCGCACCGAGGGTTCCGTCCGCCACAACGTAATTTTTACGTTTCCGTATCCCGTACGGAAGCCTATTACTAAGCCTCCGCTGTCTGTCTGTCCGTCCGTCCGTCCGTCTGTCCGCGGGCTGTATCTCTTGAACCGTAACCTAAGTAGTCCGTTGAAATTTTCACAGAATATGGCGGATATAACAACAAATAATAAAAAAAAAAATGTTAAAATTGAATGGGGGCTCTAAATTATTTACAAGTTAAAATTAAAATACTTAACAAGTTTTTTCAAGGTGATGCTTTCCATGAGAGTAATGAAAGACGACTGATATGGGCGAAGATAATGTGCGCGGGGCTACGCTTACTTGTGGTAAGCTATCACATCAATTTTGCTGCTTCTACTCGTTAGCTTTTCTGCGCTCAGGTCCGCCCGGCTCGTAATACAAGAAGAATATTCATGAATTCATAATACAACTTTACAATTTCAAAATTACTCAGAAAGAAAGTTGTGTGGGTACGTGCAGTCTTGTTTTGAATTGCAAATTGTATCGATTGAACTGATATAATTGAGGCTGCAGTATCTTTGTTTTGTAATAGCTTGTTAAAAGTTTTTGAATATATGTACGGTTACAAAAACGAAAAAATTTAAATACATACTGATCTGAGTATATTTTATTTATTTTTAATTTGACATATTATGATCCTGGTGACAGACGCACAGACGAACGGACGCACGAGCCACACTATTATATTCCGTTTTCGACACTTTCGGAGCCTAAACCACAGAATACATTAATAGTACTAACGTACAACGTATAGAAGGATCACTCTACAAAGACACAAATAAATAGCTACTCTTGCTACGACGCAATAAAGTACAATTCAGCTCGCAGCAGCGCTGCGTGCCTAAAATTATATGCACCTACAACAATCACGCTTTTTTTCTATCGCGTTACTCTGTCTCTTCTGACGCGGCACCTTTCATTGAATTGGCCCGTCAAGCCGGGCCTGCCGCTGTACTTGTAGCTTCATACCTAAAGTGCGAAGTGCGCCTGGCCTGCCTAAACAGATCAAACCAGTTTGGCACTATATCGGAGAGTTTACTAAAGACTACTAGGTGTAAGGCTGTTGTCCAAAGGTTGAAAGTTGCCCAGCGAGCAATGGAGCGAGCCATGCTGGGAATATCGCTACGTGATATGGTGCGTAACGAGGCAATCCGCCGACGCACCAAAGTAGTCGATATTGGACACCGGGTGGCTAAGCTCAAGTGGCAGTGGGCTGAGCACGTTAGCCGAAGAGACGATGACCGTTTTAGTAACCGTGTCCTACACTGGCGGCCGTGGACAGGAAAACGGAGTGTGGGAAGACCACCCGCCAGGTGACGCTGACGTAGGTACCTTATTTGAACATTTCACTCACGTTTTTGCTGCATACATTTCTTAGGTTAGTCTCATAACAGCCATTCTTTCAACATGACCGAACTACCGAAGAATCCTTTCTCAATCCTTGTCACTATAATATCTTCTTCCAGGTCACAACGATCTCTCACTACACCTATAATAAATTGTGTAGTTACTTCTAAAGAGTTTTAACAACAACGACAATTTTAATTAATTATCACTTGGATGGAAGTGGAGCCATATTACATCATGCATCACACTCAGTAAAGAGTGCTGCTATCTAGTCAGGACAAAAGCTTGGCCAATTTCCTCCGCGAGCTGAAAAGACAAAAGAACAACAAGAACAAAAGTAAATGAAGCGACTAGACGGAGGCATTGTTGGTCGGGAGAGGAGAACACACAGCCTTCGAGCGGAGCAGGCGAGCAGGTGTGTTGTCAAGAATCGTCAAACTCGCAAATTTTCAAAAACCGCGAAACTGGCAGAAAACGAATCGTGTGAAATCATAATTTAGTAATTATAATTTTTTTTATGGACAACCGACACGGGTGGCTGTACCCAAACGTTCAAAAGAAGATCAGACACAGCCAATATCCACCACTCCTCGCGAAACCACGCTCAGATAAGCTCCATGCTAGTTATAATTTAGACATTATTTTATTATTGTTCCTTTATTGACACCTTTCTTTATATATGAAATTAACATTTTTACAAACTAAACATTAAAATCTAAAATTAATACAAAAACAAATTAAGTTTCCACCACCGCGGCGTAGGCGGGAGGCGCGGCGGGACCAACCCAACCTACCGTGCAGTGTCGAGCAGGGCTGCCATCTGGATCTGGCCCTTGACCCAACCACTCAGCGAGAGCCTCTCAAGGTGGTCGTCGAGACCTTTCGCTATCAGCCCATGCGTCGATACAACTATGGGCACAAGGATCGTCGAGTCGACAGGCCACATTTTGGTAACCTCGTGCTGCAGATCCAGATACTTTATTTATTATTACATTATTTGTTTATTTACAGCTGTCGTTTTGGCTCGCCCTTTGAATTGCTGGACATACTGAACTAGACAACACAGCCGAGGCTGTTTTGCGGCCGTCTTACATTGAATCAATTTGAAGCGGCGGCGGGTGGCCGAGTGGTCTGGGCTTCTCTTGCGAGAGGTCCGACGTTCGGATCCGGTCGGCGTGTACCAATGAGTTTTTTTTTTCAAAATTCACGTGCATATCTACACCTGCTGCTTCACCTTTCGGAACCGGTGCAAAACTGAAGGGGACCTTCAGTTTTTCACCGTCCCTTACTAGGTGGTAGGCTCAAATTGTATCCGACTGTGTTGGTACCACAGTACTGGATGTAAGATGGCCGCATAGCAGCCTCGGCTGTGTTCTCCTCTAGTCCAGTATAACCAGCACTCCAAAGGGAAGTCTCCGATATGGCACCTACCTTCTCGGAAAGAAAGAAAGAAAGAAAGAAAGAAATTATTTTTATTTTCTCTTAATTAATCCTTAAAATAACAAACGGTACAAAAAACTAAAAGAGAAAAATGGACAGGCGCAGCCTTTGCCGTTACACACCCACTCGTCTCCGAGCTGGGAGTGTGCGGCGCTGAATTTAAGCCTGCCCCACGAGGAGGTGATATTGGATGGTCGGAACATGTGCACTGGCCCCTCCGACTCAGCCACCCATACCAGAGTACACAAAAAAATACTGGCCCCTTCTCTCCGCGAAAAACCATCATCGTTACGTGATGTGGAATAGAGGTTCGGTAATTTTAGCCCATTACGGCGGCCGACGGATCACAGTTGGCCGAATTCCAATTTCAATAATACAGTTAGCGTAGGCCGGCTCTATTCAAATAGGCCTGGCTCGATCCTGTTCGATATGATATACCTACTAGAGTTGTTAATTGTATGTCAAAATATATCGTTCGATTGGTTTACGCTGATTCATATTCAGATATTTAACACACAACATTAAGGCGAGAATAAGGGTCGAAAGGTCAACTTTAAACGAAATTATTGAGCTATTGGTAAAGATAAAAATATATGATAATCTTTAATTAACAAACAGCGAAAAAAAAAAATTTACTACTTTGAAAAGGTGTTAAATAAATCTCCAAAAAATAACGGAAAGTACGAAAATTCCACATTCAAGTTAAATTATCTTGAGAAGCATAAATTGTTTCAATACGAGACCCTCATAGAAATATAGATAATATTTTTCCCTACAATCGTAGCTAAATAAATATTTTGTTCCATCTTTCCAACACGTGAAATTTAATAAATAGTGTGATTTTCGCGCAAACGTTCATCGGCGTCGGCGCGACGTATCAGCTACCGCACGAGTAGAATGAATCTCGCACCTATTTACATCGGCATACGGTTCGTGTTTCAATCAACAGTGCTCGGGTAGCACGGTTTGAGTATTATTTCCACCTTAACAATATTTCATCGAGACATGCATAGTCAGTACGGTTCGATATCATTTTAGGGTTCCGTATCCGGTACGGGACCCTATGAAAATAAGAAAAATAAGAAAAAGGAAAAAATTCACGGGGGTTCCCATAGAAGAAACTAAAAAGTCTATGCGCGCCATCGACCGAAAAGAGTATGAAGCATTTTAACTAATCATGAATTTTATCTAATATGAAGCATTTCATAAACACGCCATAGATGGCGTGAGTTGCGCTGACCATGACATGGCGATACGGAACCCTCGGTGCGCGAGTTCGACTCGCACTTGGCCGTTTTTTTTGTCACGTCCCGTTCAGCAGTGCAATCTATAAGGAAGAAACCGGGTAAGATACCTTATAGAGTTTTTTTTTCAATATACTTACATAGGTACTAAGTAAGTTTTAATACATTAAATATAACATAGGTACTATTTCTAAGTAAAAAAGAAAATAAAAGATAATATAAATATAATGCAAGTGTATAGTGATAATATGAAAAGCTTGAAGTAAAAGTTAAATTACAAATTTAAGAACTCCAGTCCCTTAAAAAGTCAAAAATAATTTCCTTTTACTTACTCAAAGCAGTCGGGGGACAGCTAAGTAAATTCCCGCGCTCCCCTGAGTCTTTATATTTTATTTACTTAGCGGTCCCCGGACCCCTTTAAGTAAGTAAACGAAAATTATTTTCGAATTTTTTATTTATTCTTTATTTATTCGGGGTTTCTTAAATTTGTAATTTAACTTTTATTTAAAGCTTTTAAAAAAACGCATGCAAATCGGTCCACTTTTTAAGATAATACATTTTTTGATTAGTTAATTACTTGATTACAAACATAGCTAACTACCATCCCATTAAATCAGCTTTCTAATAAAAAAAACCGCATCCAAATCGGTCCATCCGTTCGGGAGCTACGATGCCACATACTTGACGTAAGTAAGTCGTAATTGACAATAATCCAAAAAAGTTTAAAAAAAAAATACCTTAATCGTATACGGTATTGGTTATACCAACAAGAGATTTCCCCGAGGTGTAAGCAGAGTCGATACAATTCCATTATTGGTGTGATTTCGCTTCATGAATATTTAAACAATGGCTGAGCCCCCGGCTCCGCTCGCCTAGTTTTCTTCTTCGATAATGACAATGAAATTCTTGACAACTTTACAAGAGTACTTGCAGCACAATATCGATTATTCTGTTTTTTTTATGTAATCCTATATGGGTGGCTGAGTCGGACGGGCCAAAGCGCATGCTCCGACCAGCCAATATCACCTCCGAGAAGGTAGGTGACACACCGGAGACTTCCCTGGATTGCTGGCTGTTACTGGACTAGAGAACACAACCGAGGCTGCCATGCGGCTATCTTACATCCAGTCCAGTAAGATGCTTATCCCGATTGTTGGGAATTGGGATGCAGCGTGTGCTTATGTATGTTTAAGACTGCGGTACTACAGCGTGAGGCACAATTTGCAAAATTTGCCACATTTTCGTTTCGGTTTTTTGTTCAACGAATTTAAAAAATATGTACTTATAGGTATTAAAAAATCCTATCTAAAAGTTGACCATATTTAAAAGTTGGTGACAGATTTTTATTTTTATTTATGTTAATATGTGAAAAAAAAAATCACAAATGTACTACTAAATGGTCCTAAATACTCCGAAATGCTCTCTTTGTTTCGAAATTGCAGCTTTATAAAACATTATTTTGAGTCTATACTAATTGCAGATGATGTAAGATAAAATTTTACTTCTTTTGACAGATTTGGATATTCGTGTATGTCAATTGGTTTAACAAACTTTGAACAAATACTATAAAACAAGCGAACGCTTCGCTATTCAATCAGTGCCGCGCGGTGCGGCATTTTGATGCTGTAGTACCGCGCTCTTAAACTATAGCTGTGTGTAAAAGATTCAGAAGATTTTCTATTAGAAGTTGTTTCTCAAGATCTAGGTATTATTAGTCGACCCCGAACGACAATCATTGTCGATGTAATCAAACGGCTATGTAAATAGTTCGTGTTTTCTGTCCAGTTCAGTGTACCCGAGATGAAATGAAGTGAAGCACTGACATGGCACCTAGTTCACCCGAGGTTTATGAGCTGACATCGCGGATGTTGTAGGTGATGTAGCCGCAACCGTGTCAGATTCCATAAAAAAAAACTATATCCCATCGAAACTTCTTCCAACATTCGTTGGCAGATGTCAACCCGCCAGCTACTCCGACAAGCTGCAGCGTTAGTTATATATAAAGCAATATAAAATATAAGAGTTGGTAGCCGAAGAACTTTTAGAAGCCGCCTCCATTGCTCTGCCGGGGCAATTGTGAAAAGTTGCTGGCAATAAGATACGCACTTCAAGAAGTTTCCCAAGAACCACAGAGCAACATGAGATAGATTTAATCGGACTTCTTACCTTACTAGGTGGTAGGGTTTATCCAGGCCGGGTTGGTACAACCGCACCGGACGAAATGTCGGTCTAAAAGGCTACCTATGTAAATAGTTCGTGTTTTCCGTCCAGCAGGTCTATTCTTGTAGATTCCGCTGTCAGTATTTACAAGAATAGACCTGCAGTTCAGTGTAGTCGACATGAAATGAAGGGAAGCACTGACATGGCACCTAGTTCACCCGGTGTTATGGGCTAACATCGCGGATGTTGTAGGTGAGTTAGACAACCGTGTCAGTTTCCATAAAAAAAAAAGATAATAAATTTAAAATGTTTGTGTACTGTATTTTTTTTTGTATTTTTTTCCGTTCACAGCGTTATCTTTCATTTATACTTCAAGCGGCGGGTAATCGGTGCGGTCTTGGCTTGGGCTTTTGATCTCAAGGTTCGAGGTTCAATTCCGACCGACGTAAACCAATGAGGTTTTTTCTCTCGTTTGAGGTACGGAACCCTAAAAAGTAAAGTAAGAAAAAGAAAAAAATAATAAACAATAACCATCCACAGATGGGTCAGTGAAAACGCCATGGAAATTGATTGAGTAGTTCTCGACTTTAAAAGCTATTTATTTATAGAACGCATGCCGGTACGTCGGTTAGGCGTTACGGATTTTCCTCTATTATAGAGGCATGGGACTCAAGGTAGGTAAGCATATTTAATAGGTGGGTCAGTATTTTAATTTTAAGTAATTCTTTACTTGTTTTTCTAATGTAGTACATCACATAATATGTTTCTAAACACATTTTTTTAAATAAAATCTTATTTGAAATGAAGGTTGTTTTATTTTCCATAGTAAAGGCTTTATAGTCAAGTACAAATTTGTGAAATAATTAAATGTATATAAAACAAGTAAAAACCCTAGGCATACTTAATTGAAATTAAACCATAATAATGGAATAAAAATGGATGAGAATAGTGTGCTTACCCCACAGAGCACGGAACGCCCCCCGCCCGCGCCCCCTACTAGAGGCGCCCTAAGCGATAATATTTGAAACCCAATAACAGGACGTAGTGCTACTAGCGCTTCGTATGTGTTTGTGTGTGTTAGTATCGACACTACACACAAAGAGCAAAAAACAAATGCACACGCACAACACACATATGAAAGTCATAGGCCACGCCTACAGGCTTCAACGCCGTTGTAAGGAAATCGCGCTCAGGGCGCCTCTAATAGGGGGCGCGGGCGGGGGGCGTTACCCCTTTTTTATTTGCATCATCAAGTTTTGGGTTTCAAGTAACACAACAGAAAAAAGGCCAATCTCTATTACTTCTTTATTTTTCTATTGTGAGGGAAATTCCAAATACACACAGTAATAGAAGATATTTTTTAATAATAGACTGCTTATTTACATATACTAAATTTAAAAGGTAAATAGTATTTGGAAAATATTGAAATACGTTTTGGCTTCTCCTGTAAAATTGTAATTTTTCAGATACGCCTTTCTTGATTTTTAGGGCAGTATAGCAGTCAGGAATTCAGGATACACAATGAACATATGAAACGCTTATGTTATTTTTGAGTCGCAGATTTCTTTATTCTAAAAATGACACCAGTTTCCAAATTACGTAAGTTTCCAAACTTCACACATCATGTTCTCATAATCCAATTTTCTCCTCGAACGATCAAACTATAAGGTGTTTATTTAGGATATCTCAGAGAAGGCAAAAGCAGAGAACATTTACCCCTCAGTTTGCGATGAATTGCATACAATTGTATTCGTTCCCAACACAAACTAAGCACACAATTTGCATTGGTAAACAAGATGGTGCGTAATGAAGCAATCTTCCGACGTACCACGGTCGCAGTTATTGGATACCTGGTGGTATAATAAGCAGAAGTGGCAGTGAGCTGGGGCACGTCGAGACAACGAGACGTTCAGGCAGACAGGACAGTAAACAATAAACTCGAAGCGGCTAATAATTCGGTGTGGGGCCGGTACTTAATAAGAATAGCCCCACTGCCTCTCTCTTCGGGAATGTCGTAACGACTAAGGGATAAGGACAAGATGCCGTGCATAAGGGCGACAGGCTAGCCACCTCTCACCTTGGGGCGGTCTTTCCACCGCGTCATGCAGCAGGTGGGCCTTAGTGCCTTACTAGCTGCCTGATAGTTATCTTGTCCGAATACTTTGCCAAACGTGGTGGTGGGTGTTGTGCTGTAATTTACCTGAGTAGGTACTAGCAACACAACACTGATTACTCTGCTCACCCCGATTGTCGGGATACAGCGTGTGGTATGTAGGTAGTTTGTGTTTTCCGTTCAGTGTACGCCGGCACCGTTCAGTTCACCAAGGTGTTATGTTGACTCCGACGGACCTTCAACCACTGAAGCGCAGACGCACTCGTTGGAGCATTGAGCCTATTTTATCGGTACTACTGTGGCAGCTCCTCTGATTAACTAGCTTCCCTCATCCCTCCTCCACCTGCTCGCATTCACTAAACCCGCCATACTCTCGCGGAACACCTTTGTAGTCGACAGAAGAGTCCTTCGAACAGGAAGTTTCTCTAAATAGTTCATGTGTCGCACTGCAAATGGGGAATGTCTTTCCCTTCTCCTCTATAATCAACGGATCTTCAAATCGCGGGTTAGTAGCCTTTTCTCAGCGACTTGAGTCCGCCTTAAAGACCGACTGACACCTCCTGGGTGTAAAATTATCTGTGCCTGAAGCTGCGACTTCTAGGACAACCACCCCGTTCGGGTGCAAGCAATAGAAAAAAAAAACAAACGAACAGTCGGCATAAACAGTGGTTACGTTCGTGCCGCAGTTTCAAGCGGCGGGTGGCCGAGTGGTTTGGGCACCCGCTTCTCATGCGAGAGGTCCAAGGTTCGAATCCGGTCGGCGTGTACCAATGGGTTTTTCCTGACGAAAAAATTTACGTGCTTACCAACACCTGCTGCTTCACCGTTCGGAACCGGTGTAAAATTATAGGTCCCTTCCCTTGCCCCTTACTAGGTGGTAGGCTCAAATTGTAGCCGACTGGGTTGATACCACCGTACTGGATGTAAGATGGCCGCATAGCAGCCTCGATTGTGTTCTCCTCTAATCCAGTATAGCCAGCAATCCAGGGAAGTCTCCGGTATGGCACCTACCTTCTCGGAGGTAATATTGGCTGATCGGAGCATGTGCTTTGGCCACTCCGACTCAGCCAACCATACCGGATAACATAAAAAAAAAAACAAACAAACAAACAAACTCCCGGATTAGAGAGTTATAATTACCGAGGCGTATGTCCAGCAGACATAAAAGGCTGACTGACCTGTTCAACGAGTCGATACCTCTTCTATTCATTCGAATTCTTTGCGATATCCCATTTAACTTAAGTTCCATCACATGAAGTATCGAAACGGTCATTATAAGTTTTCCAGTACGGAAGATGACATCACCGTATACTCATATCAGAGGCTGTACCTACACCCTGGCATGGCATGTCGGAAACGAGGTCGGAAAAGCGTAATAACAAATAGTGTACTATTTTATTTTATACTAGCTATTTCCCGCGGCTTCGCTCACATAGGCCATGTCTATCCTGAAGGTCCATTCTAAATATTGGTCAAAGAATTTTTCAAATCGGACGAGTATTTTCGGAGATTACCTCTTACATCCAAATTTACAAACTTACAAACTTTACCTCTTTATAATATTAGTGTAGAAAACTACGAGTTATTATGTTTTATTAGAGCTCTTACTCGGGCTACAGGCATTGCTCCGCCGAGTTGAGGCACAATTTACGAATTGGGGCACATCGAAACTAGTCGATCGCGAGCGGCCGAACTCGTCGCACGCGCCATCGCCAGCGCGCATCGCGCGGCATCTCACCGCCCGCTAGCCCCACTCTTTTATTTTTATTTTTATGGAAACTGACACGGTTGGCTACATCACCTACAACATCCGTGATATCAGCCCATAACACCGGATGAACTTGGTGCCACGTCAGTGCTTCCCTTCGGTCGTGCCGGCTACACTGAACTGGACGGAAAACACAAACTATTTACATAGCCGTTTCGGCCGACCTTTCATTCAGTGCGGTGGTACCAACCCGAGCGGGTTAAACCCTACCACCTAGTAATATAAGAAGGGAGTCATATCCCTCAGTCGCCTTCGCGCCCTTCGACTCCCGGCCGCTTCCCGCCCAGCGCGAGCTCCCCTCTGCCGCTCGGCTCTGCGCTCCGCCTCCCCGCTACCTTACCTCATACCTCAACTGATGGGACGCCGTTTCTCTGTATCTTTCTTCGTAGCGATAGCTCTAGTAAAACATAATACCTCGTTGGCAGAAAAGGGCCCATATGCACCACAATGGACAGAATTCCATATTGGTTGGTCGGTGGCTATGTATGTAATGTACACAGAATAAGTCACATTTAAAATGTGTCCAGTCCAAGTCTATCAGCTATCAGCGAACTATGTAGATAATCGCGGGTGTGTGCACTTACATTTTGTACCCACACACATATAAAATTTGCTATTTCTATGTGTCTATATACGGCCGTGACCACAAGCGACCAAATCCTCAAGTCTTTAAGGACCTCGCCAATAACCGTGAAAGGCATAGAAATAAGTAACTAGAAGAGGCATCAACTTATTGTGGAGGAGGGAGAAAATTGTGCAAAAATGAACTAATTAAAACTGTGTGTATAGGTATTGACATAAAAAAATTATTGCGTCGAAGGGCAAGTAAGAGATTTAATGCAGATAAATTTAGACTTTTTGTGTTTGTCGGTTTGTCTGTTTGTATGGCCGCGCATCACGTAAAAATTACTGAACAAATTGTGTTTTCAGACAAATATCGGGCTTAGCTAGGAGCAATGTATACGTTATTTAACATCACGCCGTTATTCTTATGAGCTGAACAGTGTGATTAAAAGTAAATGCTTACTCAAAAAATCTCAAGCGATTTACATAGGGTTTCGAGCGTCACAATTATATCTCTGTCGCTTCAGTTTACTCATGTATATTCGGTCGTCTGCAAATGAAGTGATATAGATAATACGTAACGGCTCGGTGGTGTAGTTGGTTATCGCGTTGGCGGCTCAAGCCTAAGCCCCAGGCTCGAATCCCGGGATGTATTTTTCCAATGATTTTCGATTTGCATTTTTCTAATTAAAAAATAAATGAAGTGAATGCCGATCAAATGTTGGTAACATAAAATGCACAGAAATGTCGCTTCTAGTTATTTATTTCTTTGTGCGAAGGACCAAAACTCATTCACCCTTTGGCTGGCGAGCTCGATAAAAGGTTTGAAGTCGTGAATTTGAGACTTTACTCGACTATTTCACGATGGATTAAGTGGAAGTGATGCTGCTGTGTGCTCGGGCTTATTCGCAGAACGTACGACGCCCGACGCCGACGTATCTAGGTATAGTTAAACATCGCGACCACAGAACAACGATCGGCGGCCGCCTTCCTTTCTCCATGATCGTGACCCAGAAATTACTTTGGCTGTGATGATAAACTGAGTGAGACCCACGTAGACCCTCGAATCCTACGATTCATCATTCCTAATACACATTTTTATTTAAAGAGGGAACGATTGCTTGTAAAATGATCGTAATCATCATCCGTCATCATCATTTGACATCTCAAACAACATACATTTTGTTAAATTGATCTATATTTTAATTATATTATGTAAATATAGATAAACGTTAATGACGATTATTTAAAGTCGAAAGTTGTTGAAAGTCTTGTTAAAAGAAGTGTGCGTTTTATAAAATATATAAAAATTAAAAAAAATTATATTGGTAATAAATAACTTTTAACAAAAAATTATTATATTCAGAAATTCTCTCTGTAAGGGATTTCGTCCGCCTTATTTTTTTTATTTAAAGCGCGACATATGGCTCCGAGGAATTCATAAGGTGTCTAACGGCGCCCATGGACATTCGGTCGTATGCGGGGGTCGCGAATGCCATGCCGGCCTGACAGGTGCCTCTCTTTGAAGGACCCGAGACTGTACTTGGTGTCAGAGACAATACGAAAAAGACGAAGGATTCTTTTTGGTTTTAAAAAACATTGACGAATGTCAACTTGTAAGAAAGAAATAAATAAAATGGTAACTAAAAGGAAAAACTCTTTTTCTTATCTAAAATAAACAATGTAAATCGTACATTTTGGTCCTTCGAAATAAAAATAGAAACCAGCGCGAAAATACAAATAAATGTATACAGTTTTGTCTTCGAAAACGTAAAAAAAATTATCACTCAAAAAATATATGCCGAACGGGAACATCATTGAAGATGGAGGCGGCTCAGACGCTGTGGCGTCGTCAGCCGCGGATGCGGAGCTGGCTCGGGAGAAAATCCAAAGAACAACCTGCAAGGCTGCCATCACCCGGTTGGCTAACTTCGCGACCGCCCACCGAGCAGATAAGAACCCGGAAAAAGAAATGTTCCAAGAACGTTTGGAGCTTCTAAAGCAAAACTACCAACAGCTTGTCCGGGCAGAAGGAAACATCCGATTTCTTCAGAAGGAAAAGGCAACCACGGATGATGTCGAAGAGTATGAAGATAAGTACTTATTGGCTACCAGTATCTTCCAAAAACTCATAAATCAATCGCAGACTTCCAACGAATATTCGCCACGTGCTGACCATTCTGGAAGCAATTCCCATTTTAAGCTACCGCTCCTGGACATACCAACTTTCAGCGGCGAGAATATAGCTGAGTACAGAACGTTCAAGGAGTTGTTCATAGCTATTATAGACTCCAACGAAAATCACGCCGAAATACAGAAGTTGTGCTATTTGAGAAAGTTTCTCACAGGCGAAGCCCTCTCTATAATAAATAATCTACCACTAGTAGCATCCAGCTATAAAAGTGCCTTTCAACTTCTGAACCAACGGTTCGATAATCCATTTCTTATGATTCAAAAACATGTTCATGCCATCATCGACATGCCGCAAATCAAGAAAGGAACCGCCGCTTTGTTGCGAGAAGCAGTGTGTACAGTGCGTCAACACATTGAAGCGCTTAAAAACCTAAAGCAGCCCGTAGAGCATTGGGACATGTTGCTACTCAGTATCTTGTTTCGTAAAATTGACTCCTACACTTGTCGCGCTTTCCATACTGAGCGTCACACACAAGAGTTACCAACACTTGAGGAATTCATGATATTCCTTGAACATCGATGCAATGCATTTGAATCCATTACTGATGAAAAAATCGAATGCATCCCAAAGAAGTTAGTCAATCATTCAATAAGCAACGAATCACATGAGGAAATACAAAAGAAAAAGAGTTTTTACGGCAAATCCTACAAGCCAAAGCCTAAAGCATGCAAATTTTGCACTCAGTCGCACAGATTGGCTGACTGTACGCTATACTTAGCGTTACCGTCCGAAAAACAAATTGAATTTATTCTTAAGCATTCTGTATGTCTTATGTGTCTTAATGCTCATAAACCTCAACCCTGTCTGTATCCTACTAGGTGTAATGTGTGCGATGAAGCGCATCACACTGTGCTGCACGCGGCCGCTGCCGAGCAGGCACGTACAGTCGCTGTTACGACTACGCCAGCTCCACCACCTCAGCTTCAATCGAACAGTCACGCTGAAGATGAAAGCTCAATCTGACGCGAGGCGACTCTACTTTCAAGCAGGCAAGACCCAACTGTCATCTTACCTACTGCAGTAACAAAGGTAACATCCAATAATGGACGCACTGTCGCAAGGGCACTGCTTGACATTGGAAGTCAAAACAATTTTGTAAGTACTGAGTTGGTCGAACGTTTACGTTGCATATCAATGAGAGATCCAATAAGTGTTAAATTACTCAATGGTCGCACAACCATTGTAGACAAGTCTGTAGAAATATATATTTCTTCCATGAACTCAGATTTTATAATGAAAATTAAATGTTCTGTAGTGGATAGAATTACTACAATGTTACCGCCTGAATATATCAATGTAAATCTATCAAAACTACCTTATCATATTAAATTAGCGGATCACCATTTCAATGAACCAGCAGAAATATCTCTTTTGTTGAACTGCAACGTTTTGTTTTCATCATTATGTGAAGGTATTTTTGAAATGAAAGGTACTGGTCTAATACTACAAAATACGCACTTTGGATATGTAATTGGCGGAGAACACGAATATAAAAAATATTATCCCAGTACGTGCAATATGTCAACATCAATTAATGAAATTGTTTGTCGATTTTGGCAAACGGAAAGAGTTCCAGAATTCTTACCAGAACATTCATCCGAGCAAGAAATTTGCGAGGAAATATTTTCAAATTCGGTACAATTAATTAAAAATAGATTTGTCGTTCGAATTTTGTTAAAATCCTCATTCACTAGTGTTGAGTTATGCGATTCATTTTCCCTGGCGTATTCTAGGTTCATACATTTGGAAAAAAAATTCCGAACAAACCCTACCTTATTTGAACATTATAGTAAGTTCATCCATGAATATCTAAACTTAGGGCATGCCAAAATCGTTCCATTAAATAAAGCAGCAAATTTTCTTCCGCACCATGCAGTCATTAGAGCTGAAAGTAAAACAACCAAACTTAGAGTGGTTTTTGACGGTAGTATGAAGTTACGAAATAAAATCAGCCTAAATGATGTCTTGTACAATGGTCCTGTAGTACAACCAGAACTATTCTCAATACTGATGTCTTTCAGGACTCATAAGTATGTCCTTATAAGTGATATTTGTAAAATGTACCGACAAATTCTCATCCATCCTGATGAAAGATACCTTCAAAATATATTGTGGCGAGATGACCCCAGTGGTCGTATCCAATGTTTGGAGTTGCAAACAGTAACGTATGGACTAAAATCTTCTCCATTTCTAGCAACTCGATGTTTAATAGAGCTAGCAAAAATGTTTAAAGGTAAATATCCTCTCGCATCCAAGACATTGGAAAATAATGTCTATGTTGATGATGTTCTCACTGGCGCTGACACAATCGAAGAACTACTTCAGTTAAGATCTCAACTAGTTCAAATTTTAAGCCAAGGAAGCTTTTCTCTGCACAAATGGTGTGCAAACAACAAAAAGATTCTTCAAGGAATTCCTGAAGAAAAATGTCATTTCAATGAGGTAGAATTCGACACAGGTAATGGCATTATAAAAACATTAGGCATGTCATACAATGTAAAACAAGACCAATATATAATAAGTTGTCCAATGAAAGAATCATTGACGGCCATAAACAAAAGAAACATTCTCAGTTTCATAAGCAAATTCTACGATCCGCTTGGACTCGTGGGCCCAGTTATAGTAAGGGCAAAAGAAATCATCCAGCAACTGTGGAAAAACGATCTAGGTTGGGATAAACCTCTTCCAATAGATCTCCAAGTTGTGTGGGACAAATTTTCAAATAAAATATTAAATATGCCTCCTATATGCATAGATAGATATCTAAATTTGAAAGACACTGTCATCGTACAGCTTGTAGGTTTTTGTGATGCTTCACAAATGGCATACGGCTGTTGTTTATACTTACGAACAGTATCAAACGACAGCGTAAGAGTAAACTTGGTTTGTTCAAAATCACGAATCGCACCTCTCAATAAAAAATTAACAATCCCTAGACTAGAGCTCAATAGTGCTTTACTATTAGCCAAGCTCACAATAAAAGTTCAGGATATACTGAGCACTCACGTAACTGAAACAATGTTATTCACGGATTCCAAAATTGCACTTGCTTGGATAAAAACTGAACCACTGAAACTGAACAACTATGTTGCTAATCGTGTCAGAAGAATACATCAATGTGTTAAATTAGATTTCTGGTATCACACTTCAGGAAAGAATAACCCTGCCGATTGTCTCTCACGAGGCATTGATCCAGATGAAATAGCAATACACGATATCTGGTGGCACGGTCCACCAGAACTAGCAGAACGCGAATTTAAGCCTGAAGTGTTAGTACTAGATTTCTCATTCTTCCCATTACCCGAAACCAAACCGTCTACTCTATGTACAAATTTGCTAGCAGCAGTCACAGAAATAGACTATTTTTCAAAATTTTCCAACCTATCTAAACTACAAAGAGTAAACGCTTTTGTATTTAGATTTATACATAATTGTAGAAACCCAAATTCAAAAATACTTGGCAATCTATTCCTTCATGAATTAGAAAGTTCCATTCGTGTGATAATTAAATATTATCAAGATATTCACTTTGCTGAGGAAATAGATTCCCTAATCAAAAAGGGTCGACCTGTATCAAAGACTCTACTGTGTCTTAATCCATTTCTTGACGTAAACGGACTGATGCGAGTTGGTGGCAGACTGAGCAATGCAAATCTGTCATATGATGAAATGCATCCTATCATTCTTCCAAAAAATTGTAATATCACGAATCTCATCATACATAAGGAACATCTAAAACTTATGCATGCAGGTCCCAAATTAATGATAAGTAGTTTAGTAAGAAGGTATTGGATAATCAATGGTATAAGGGAAATAAAAAAAATCATACACAGGTGCACTGTATGTTTCAAACTTAAAGCTAAAATGTCGGAACAACTCATGGGCTCTCTTCCATATGGTAGAGTTAATAAAGCTAGGCCATTTCAAAGAGTAGGCATCGATTACTGTGGCCCTTTTTCTGTAAAAGCAAATACTCTTAGAAATTCTAAGATTACCAAAGGATATGTTGCAATTTTTATTTGTTTCGCAACCAAGGCGATGCACATAGAACTTGTGTCAGACATGACAACGGAAGCCTTCCTTTCTGCATTCAAAAGGTTTGTCAGTCGTCGTTCACTACCAACAGAAGTACATTGTGATAATGGCAGCAATTTCAAGGGTGCTTCAAATCAATTACACGAACTCTACAAATTGCAAGGCAAAAAGGATAATCGAGATTCCATAATTGATTTTGCTACCTCCAATGGCGTTCAATTTCACTTCATACCTAGCTATTCACCTACGTTTGGAGGACTGTGGGAGGCCGGTGTCAAAAGTACAAAGTATCATCTAAAACGTGTCATGGGAAATACTATCCTTACTTATGAACAATTCTACACTGTTCTAACACAAATTGAAGCAATTGTAAACTCACGCCCCCTCACCTCTCTAACGCAAGATCCCACAGATTTTTCCTGTCTAACTCCAGGTCACTTTCTTGTAGGTGCGCCACTTACAATGTATCCAGATAGTGATATCTCTACTGTTCCATCGAATAGACTTAAGTTTTGGAAAAAGTGTACACAAATACAGCAACAATTCTGGAAATTGTGGCATCGACAATATTTAAATATTCTTCAAAACAGACCAAAGTGGAAAACACAGTTTCCAAATGTCCAAGAAGGTATGTTGGTCTTAGTACGTGATGAAAATGTTCAACCTCTACAATGGCCGTTGGCTAGAATTACTAAAGTTATTTGTGGTAAAGACAAAAATGTAAGAGTTGTAGAAATAAACACAAATAAGGGAACGTACCTAAGAACCATTAATAAAATAGCTGTTCTTCCAATATATGAATGATTATTATCTAAGAAATATTTATGTTGTGTTTGTAAAATTTACAGTGTCGAGCAATTTTTATTGGTCGCTATAATTATTATTTTTATTTTACTGTGAATAAAACATTATTTTATTAAGGAAGTGTACGTCTATAGTATGAAATCTTTGTATGCATTGTGTTGTATGCCGCCCGCAATATATGTCAGAGACAATACGAAAAAGACGAAGGATTCTTTTTGGTTTTAAAAAACATTGACGAATGTCAACTTGTAAGAAAGAAATAAATAAAATGGTAACTAAAAGGAAAAACTCTTTTTCTTATCTAAAATAAACAATGTAAATCGTACACTTGGGGGGAAATATATGAGCAGGGAGAGCGTACTTAAATGTAACCTAATGCACTTTATGTAAATGCGCTTGTTATAACTGTGGAATGTTTCTTTGAGCATTGAAGTATGTTCTATTTCTATTCTATTCTACTCATATGTGTGGGGCCGGTACTTAATAAGAATAGCCCAACTGCATTTCTCCCCGTGCATGTCGTAAAAGGCGACTAAGGGATAAGGACAAGATGCTGTGCATAAGGGCGACAGGCTAGCCACCTCTCACCTTGGCACGGTCTTTCCACCGAGTCATGCAGCAAGTGGGCCTTCGTGACTTACTGCCTTATTCAGAGTCACGCGGTTAAACGAGGACTAGATCGGTATAACTTAACACTTGTATTTGATATAAAACGAACATAACATTCTTATCTATTCAGAGTGCCACATCAACCGCGAACTAAACTAACACTCGAATTTAGTTTTCGTGTGGCAACACAGCATAAAATAACCATTGTCTACGACACAAAATGGGGTTTGTTCATAATGACAGTTTGCGCGCGTATCGTGCTATCTCATTATCTGACATATGTTAGAAGAAGACAACACTACTGTTTAATTAGTTAGGTTAATTTGGGTATTCTGTGACAAAGTAGGCACTTTAGGCTCATGTTTAGTGCTAGATAGATATTAAAAATATCAAGCAATTGTATGTTGTACGTACGTATGTAGCTTACTTGTGTGTTGTACTTAAGTGGCAAAACCACTTAGGCATGCCAAAATCTTCAGAACACACAACACTTGTCGTACTCGTGAATTTCCGCGAGTTCTTCCATTACAACACTAAAACGAATCAATAACACTTGTAATCACCACAATTCACAAATTCACCAACTCGAAATCACGCTTCGAAAAATCAACACAAGCACAGCTGTCTAACAAGCATGGCCGCCGCCATTGTAATTATATGACCGCCGCTCGCTAGATAGGGTTTAAACCCGCCTCTACCTGCTTTAAACAATGAATGGAGCTAACTCGCTGCAAATATGCCGAATAAAGATAAAACTGCTCTCTGAATAGCTTTTTTGTTAACACGGTCTAAATAGCCGATATAACTCTGTGTTAACTTTAACCTGGGAACTCTGAATAAGGCAGTTACTTGCTGCCTGATAGTTATCTTGTCCGAATACTTTGTTAAACGGTGTTGTGCTGTAATTTACCAGAGTACTTGTAGCACAACACCGATTACTCTGCTTACCCCGATTGTCGGGATATGGCGTGTGGTGTATATTTCTATTATATTCTACTCATATGTTTAGTTCAACCCACAGATGCCTATCGTATGAATATAAAGATGTATAAACTGGTAGGCAGCTATAGCTATGCCCATATGCCGGCAAGTTTAAAGCTCTGGAACATATAAAACGCAATGTGACCGCACGTTGCTGAACTGAATAGTGCTGATGGGCTACACGTGAAATCCAGACGAAGAAAAACATCGTCGGGATTCATCGGTCTATTGAGACTTATGTACAGTTTTCATTTACATTGGAAAAGTTTGCAATTTGTAATGGACTAGCCTATTACGAATCTGGTTGTGTCGTCAGTATAGATATATGTTTTGTCAGCCTCGGTAGCTCAGTGGTGCGGTCGGTCGACTGTTGTTAAGTAACCCTGAGCGCGAACAGTACTTGGATGGGTGACCGCTCGACGATTGGAGGATGACCGTGGTTCGGATTCTACATAAAACTATAGTTTCCTTCCCTTTACCTTACTAGGTGGTAGGGTTTATCCCGTCCAGATTGGTACCACCGCACTGAATGAAACGTCGGTCGAAACGGCTATGTAAATAGTTCGTGTTTTCCGTCCAGTTCAGTGTAGTCGACATGAAATGAAGGGAAGCACTGACATGGCACCAAGTTCAACCGGTGTTATGGCGCAGCGATTGGCGATGTGAACCAGTAGGCTAAGCCCGCAGGTAGGAACATTTTCTATGGAGTGATTTATCTGTTACGAAGTAACTATTAAGTAATCTGTGGTTATAGGCTGACATCACGGATGTTGTAGGTGATGTAGCCAATCGTGTCAGTTTCCATAAAAAAAAAACCAAGTGTGTACCCATAACTGACGAACATGTATGAAGAGCTTTATCAGAGTGGACGGAGCGGCAGAGGTGTATCAGGATCGTGGCACGTGGAGATCCTTTGCCTCTGCTTACCTCACTGGGAAACAGGCGGCAGGCGCGACGTATGTATGTGCATAGTTCAGAACCCTTCGTCCAAACTCGCCTATTTTGCTATCTTAGCTGCTTGCAAAACTTAGTTTTCTATATTGACCCAATTGTTGGATAAGTCAACGTAATTTTCGATCCTCCAATTATATTAACTCGTCAAGACGGAACGGGCAAGAAACCCCGCAGTAATTGAATCAACGACGCAGGAATACTCGGGCAAAGTTACGGATCCCCTGCTAATGTAGCCAGTCGTAGTGGAAGGAAGTGTGGTCCGGAAGTGATTACTCTAGCCCGCGCTCAAATTGCCCGCGGCTTTCCGCTTCCGACTCTATCGGCCTTCCTGAAACCTTCCCGAAGCCTTCCTGAAGGCTTATGCTTTCCGTAACGTCTAGATCCTTGAGATGTTCCTTCCGAACGCTTCTTGTTTTTGGAAAGTGAGATAAATTAGTTGGTTTAGAGTTTAGACCATAGATTACTAAACAGACATTAACGCTCATTTTAAGCTCGATTGAGGGTTGCAGGATTATCCTCTGACTCAGCTAGCCTGAGGATTATCTCGCGGAAGTATTCTATATCCTTGAGATAATCCTAGATTACTGGAGCCGGAGTCAATAGCGGATAACCGGAGGATCGGACCGGAAATCGGAGGATAATCCTGTTAGGCGCAATATGGCCCTAGTATATTTTTAACCGACTTCAAAAAAGGAGGAGGTTCTATGTTCGGCTGTATGTATTTTTTTTTATGTATGTTCAGCAATATCTTCCCCAATTGTGAACCGATTTCGATGATTCTTTTTGTGTTCGGTTCAGTCTAGCTCCAAGGTGGTCCCATTTTTTTTTTTGGTCAAGATCGGATTGGAAAGCGAGGCCGAAGGCCGAGCGATTCCGCCGAGTACATTAATAGCAAATAAAAATTACTAAAAAAAGTGTGAAATAAAAAACTATTAAAAAAAAAATAAAAACCGCCTTCAAAAATGTAGGAAATAAAAAAATAAAAATCGAACCCTAGAGTTGAAGGCGGTGGTGCTAAAGCAAGCAAAAATAACCGACCGCCTTCAACTCTAGGGTTCGATTTTTATTTTTTTATTTCATACATTTTTGAAGGCGGTTTTTTATAGTACATAGAATACAATACTGGGACTGTTTTTCAACTTGTGGAAGAGCGAGCCCCCCCATTTCCGTCAACGGCACAGTGTCAGCACACATTCTGTTTCCTCTTTCTTTCCACCTTACATTTATTTAGTTTTTGTATATTTTTAATATGTTCTTAATTAGTTTACTTTCATTGTATGTGTGTTAATCAGTTATGAAATTAAAAAAGTATTCTATACAACTTAGGGGGCCTTTGTTTTTTTTTATGTAATCCTGTATTCGTGGCTGAGTCGGAGGGGCCAAAGCGCATGCTCCGACCAGCCAATATCACCTACGAGAAGGTAGGTGCCATACCGGAGATTTCCCTGGATTGCTGGCTATACTGGACTAGAGGAGAACACAACCGAGGCTGCTATGCGGCCATCTTACATCCAGTACGGTGGTACCAATCCAGTCGGCTACAATTTGAGCCTACCACCTAGTAAGGGGCAAGGGAAGGGACCTACAGTTTTACACCGGTTCCGAACGGCGAAGCAGCAGGTGTAGGTTATGCACGTAAATCTTTTTCGTCAGAAAAAACTCATTGGTACACGCCGACGGGATTAGAACCGCGGACCTCTCGCATGAGAAGCCGATGCCCAAACCACTCGGCCACCCGCCGCCTAGACCCAGAGAAGGTACAGTCATATTGAACGTGAAGCAAGTCCCGAAAATAGTTGATTGGCTTGTTGTTCGTTGATTGCATAATTAGAAAATATATAGAAAGTTTTCCAAAATAAATAAATAAATTTTTTTATGGAACAACGGTTGGCTATATCATCTACAACATCCGTGACGTCAGCTTATAACACTTTGGTAAACTAGGTGCCATATCAGTGCTTCCCTTTGGTCGTGCTGGCTACACTACACTATAGTGTATACAGGGTGTCCAAAGTGTGATGTGGAATATCGAAGGATCGTGATATGTATCGTGTGTAAAGTGCAGTGATGAAAGAATTTTTTTTTAATCTCAATTATTTCCAATTTTGCCATTTTCTAACAAAGTAAATGCATACGATAGTGTGAGCGCGCTCTATGCTTGTGCACGGCCGCGTAGGGCTATGCGAGGGACGCGGCGCGAGGCGCGCGGTTCGCGATCGCGAGGCGTGAGATGCGCGGGCGCGGGGCGCGCGCGGCGCTGATCGGACGAGCGAGAATCATAGATTTCGATATAAGACGTAGCATACCTACCTACTACACTGCAATAAGGCATGTAGGTGTATGTATGTATGTAGCCAGTAAAAAGTAAATGATTATCTACATACCTCAAAAATGATGTGAAGGTTTTCTACGTGATCTCCTTGCAACTCGATACATTATGACGAGACCCGGGCGATGCAGTAGCGGGTCTAGATTGCCATGTTCCCGTAAACAGTACAATGCACGCACAATCACTTCAGCCAGCACCGGCAGTCTGACGCCTGTTTGGAAATCTTTCACGATAAATGCGTTTGAAGCCCATTTCCGTTTGCTGCTCCATACGCGAGCAACATATCCACATATTCGTTATTCGTGAATGGAACTTTTAACAAACACTTCAACCTGTGGTAGGTACGTATTGTTAAACACGAGCGCGAAACTTTCACTAATTCAATTTACGAATCGAATTACCAAAAATACGTCAACACGGTCGGCCGCCCTTGACATACTGACCGACTGACACACATTGATCTTCCGCGCCGCGTGACCGGCTGGACTGAAGCGCAATCAATGCAGGTCGGTCGCCCACAGGCAACGCGGCGCGCCGCCCTCCGCGCCCGCGCCGCCCTCCGCGCCCGCGCCGCCCGCCGCGCCCGCGCGGCGTCTCCTTTGATGGCAGCGCACGATGCCGACACCGGGCGGCATCGCGGCGCGCCGCCGCCCGCCGCGCCCGCGTCTCCTTTGATAGCAGCGTGCGATGCCGACACGGGGCGGCGCGGGGGCGCAACAGCGCGGTGCGGTGCGGTGCTATAGCGAACATTCGACCCGGCCGGCGCGCCCGCCGCGCCGCCCCGCCTCCTCCGCACCGCCGCGGTCTGGTCACTTAGAGCGCGCATAGATTGACTAAATTGAAAACTTTGAAAATTCATATCTCGAAAACTAGTATGGATAGGACCATTTTTCTTTTTTTTAATGTGTTTATTAGATGATATACAATAGCTCATTTCGATATTGCTGAACAGACCCTGGACACCCTGTATACCGACCCACCCTATATGTATACATATAGGGAGGGTCGGCGCCACATGTCGTGCTTTCTATAAAACAAGTGCGAGTCGAACTCGCGCACCGAGGTTTCCGTATCGCCATGTCATGGCTAGCGCCACTCACGCCATCTAGATGGCGTGTTATGAAATGCTTCATATTAGTTAAATGTCATGATCAGTTAAAATGCTTCATAATCTATTCGGTAGATGGCGCGCCCGCATACACTTTTTGGTTTCTTCTATGGGAACCCCGTGAATTTTTTACTTTTTTTTATTTTTATTATTTGTTGTTATATCGGCCATAATAACACATATTCTGTGAAAATTTCAACTGGCTACCTATTACGGTTCAGCCCTCGGACGGACGGACAGACAGACAGACAGACGGCGTAGGCTTAGTAATAGGCTTCCGTACGGGATACGGAAACCTAAAAACATATAAGAAGTAAGTTTTCCTAACGGCAGCCATTAGCATGATGGTATTAGTTCTGCGGCATTTACTGCTTCACAGAGAAGGGGAGTCTGATTCACGCGTATGCAGCATGCGAATACATTGTATGTTTGTGTATGTTTGTATCGTGGTTTACATGTATGTTTGTATGTAATCTGATTACTCTGGAACGAGCGCGGCGGAGCGACGCTGCACTGCGGGCGTCGTAAATACTTGCACAGTACACACACGGCCTTCCTTATCCATAGACCACGACTTCTCTGTGGAGTCTGGTTACCATAAAACCACTTCAATGGGAAACACTGGCAGGCATGACATCTAGTTCCTACAGGAACTGGCTAACTGCAGGGCTGACTACACGGATGTAGCCAACCGGCAACCAGTGAACTTGCACAGTTTAAACAATCATATATCAGGTTTAATAAAAAAAAAAATTTTTTTTCTTGTAACCTGCTCCATTTCTGCACAGTCAGGGTATCACGCGAATAACACCATCTATTATAGTACTTACTTACGCTCGCTCCAAATCGTTCTATATTCAATTTTCAGTCTGGCCTTACCTGCAACAAAGAGAAAAACAATATGCATTCTTATTTATCAATAAATTATTCCAACGAAAAATTACAATGAAACATTATTAAAAAATATAGCTCAAATAGTTTAGGAGCTAGAGAAAATAGAAAGACTGACGGATGGACAGACACGAACACATCTGACA
Source organism: Nematopogon swammerdamellus (assembly GCA_946902875.1). Taxonomy (NCBI): domain Eukaryota; kingdom Metazoa; phylum Arthropoda; class Insecta; order Lepidoptera; family Adelidae; genus Nematopogon; species Nematopogon swammerdamellus. The sequence continues at coordinate 9,718,600 of OX336357.1, forward strand.
CTTATACAAATGAGGATCCTTGGCTGTTTGCCTTTGCATTTATATTATAGCCATCCTTCAACTACAGAACCGGTAAATTCTGGAACGCTCTCTCTACCTATATATTTCATCCCAAGTACAGTCTCGGGTCCTTCAAGAGGGCCGTGTACCCCCCGCATACGACCGAATGTCCATGGGCGTCGAAATAAAAACTATTAAAAAAAACGGTCAAGTGCGAGTCGAACTCGCGCACCGAGGGTTCCATATCGCCATGTCATGGTCAGCGCCACTCACGCCATCTATGTATTAATTAAAAGGCTTCATACTCTTTTCGGTAGATTGCGCGCATACACTTTTTAGTTTCTTGTATTTTTTTTTTATGTAAACCAGCATGGGTGGCTGTGCCGAGAAAGTGGTGCAGTCGACAGAACCAAAATCACCTCTCCTCGCGAAACCACGCTCAGTTAGGTGTCATGCCAGCAGATTTGCGGACTGTTGCTAGGCTGTCTAGCCCGTTAATACGACGCTCGAAGACACCCAGGTTAAAGGATTCAGGAAATACCCTCGCCGGAAGTGTATGGGTACCCTCGTGAATTTTTTACTTTTTCTTATTTTTATTCCGTATTCGTCGTACCCTATTAGTATTTAAAATTATTTCACATTCGTACCTCATTCATTTGACTTAGAACGTGTAATCAAACTAACCGCAGTAGCACTTTAACGAAAGTGCTCCACTATGAATATCGATGACTCGCCATATTGGATCGTGTGATCACTTCGCAATCCATTCTCTTGATATTTTGTATGGAAAAAATTTAAATTGTATATCAAGTTGCATTATTTCGGCTGAACAAACGTTGGAAATTGGAATTTTAAGTAGATACCTACGAATAGGAAAAATAGTTGAATTTTGTACAGATCAAAAAAAAACTGAGATTCTTTAAAAAAGTAAAAAATTATTTCCCTCTAGTTACCTATGCCAACCGTCGCACCAGGCAGAATGTTCATGAATACGGGCCATACGTTTAGCCCGAAACATTGAGTCACATAGCTCGGAGACAACCGTCTGTATGTCTGTCTGTCTGTCCGTCTGTCTGTCCGTCTGTCTGTCTGTCCGTCTGTCTGTCCGTCTGTCTGTCCTACTGCTGTATCTTTGGAACCGTAATAGGTAGCCAGTTGAAATTTTCACAGAATATGTGTTATTTATTATGGCGGAAATAACAAAAATAATAAAATATAGAAAGGTAAAAAATTAGGGGGGATCCCCATACAAGAAACGTGTTTTTTTTTAAGTTTTTTTTGTGGTGCGGAAACCTAGGTCCGACTCGCACTTGGTCGGTTTTTTTTCTAATAATGTTCAACAACCATGGTTATTTACAAACCCAGACGAGATCCCTTCACCAATTTAGGTAAAGGTTAGATAGATAGATAAAAATACTTTATTGCCCCAAAACATTTAACAGTAACAAACGATAAGTAATTTACATGAGCGGCAAAGGCGGACTTATCCCTTACAGGGATTTCTCCCAGTCAACCTTTGGATGTTTGAGAGTCGTATGTTGTGAGATATATAGGTAGGTAGTAGCAAAAGACTTGAGTGTGGGAATGTGAAATATAAAGGGAAATAACTATGATAAACTATAATAATACACTACATATAAGTACATACTCCGATGATCTTCTTCATAAAAAACAGCTAAGAACCATTCCGGTTAAACTAGTTTTCTAATAAAAAAACTACATCCAAATCGGTCCATCCGTTTGGGAGCTACGATGCCACAGACACAAAGACAGACAGGCGTAGGCGTCTAACCTATAGCATAGCACCTACACATGATTCAGCAAGGACTACCACCATTTTAAGGAACTCCAATTCGTAAAATGTATGACGATCATGAAACCTTCTAGAATTGGAAAAAAAGATTACAAAGACCAAATTAGGTAATTTGAGCTCCCGAATCACCCCTTGACATTTTGGTAGCAATTTGTTGAAATCACTCTGTATAATGTCAAACTCGTAGCAATGTATAGTTCGTAATGATAATGCCACGAGCGGAGCTGCCGACAAAATCTACTTCAATTCAATCACGAGATCATCTAAATTCAAATAAAGAACATTATTCATTCAAAAAGTTAAACGTGCAAACAAATTCTACAAATCTGTTTTAAATGGGAAACGTTCCAAATTCGAATTGTGTCGAGAAAGTAAGTGTTTTCCGTCAAATTCTTTACCCACGACGACGGAACAAAGGTGTATGCGTTTAGGGTGAGAGGTTGTTTGTGTGTGCAAATGAATGTTCCCATTTATCTCCAAGACGGTTTGACCTATTAAATAAGGTTTTCCATAACGGGTTTGTGATTCATCGGAGATCGTTCTTAGATAGGTGTTATGGTATTAACTCGCCAGGGGGCGCTGCAATAAAAAAAATTCACTCGTAAAAAAATGAGTTTTAGATGTTCCCCAAGACGGTTTGATCGATTTAAATGCGTTTTTTTGTTAAGTGCTTGTATTTATTTTTGCATCTTTGTCAATTCGCTAGCACCTTGGGCGCTCAAAGCATTGGTCAGAAGAGCTGTTTGACGACACTTTTTTTCGAGAAAGTATATCGTTTACCTGAACGGAGCTCGGCTTCGGCCCCGCCCTAACTAATTTAATGTTTTCGAGAAAGTATAACGTCAACCTGAACGCAGCTCGGCCTGCGGCCTCGCCCTATAGACTTTCTTCGTATATTGTCCACCTGAATGCAGCTCGCCCTTAGTGCCTTGCACCTATATAGTGACTTAATTTCTTCGAGAGAGTATTATGTCGTTTACTCGAACGCAGCTCGGCCTCCAGCCTCGCCCTTAGTGACTTAATTATTTCAAGAAAGTATATCGTTTAAATGAACACAGCATGCCCTTCGCCTCGTTCTTTTCGACAGACACCGGTAAAAGTTACACAGAAGCGATCGTTTATTATAATATTTGCGTATAATTAGATTTGCTATTAAACCGTGAAAACTTTACCGCGAGCGGAGCCGCGGGCATATAATATAAGAGCTATACTGTATACATATATGTAAAAGTATGTGCGTACCTATACATATATGTTATCTTAATCAAATCTATCTTAAGGCCGTGACAAACGCCAACGACCTTGAGCATTCGGGAATTCTACATAATGTACCATGCGACTGCTAATTTCGCTTCGCACGTTCAAGTCACATTTAGCGTAGTTTGTCGCTATCAGCCTAAAGAGTTGATGGTTCGGGGTTCAAATCCCACTTTCGTATGTTTTTTTTTTTGCTTTTTTATTATTTTATCCATTTATTTCCACATTTCTTTTTATACAAATTTTACATTTTTTTTTTTTTAATTAAAACCTAAAATTAATATAAAAACAAACGGAGTTTCCACCACCGGCGGCGGGGCGAGCCCAGGCTACCGATGGTCGGGTCCCAAAGAGAGGAACCTCCGGACGATGCGTGCAGTGTCGAGCAGGGCTGCCTTCTGGATCTGGCCCTTGACCCAACCACTCAGCGAGAGCCTCTTAAGGTGGTCATCGAGGCTCTTCGCTATCAGCCCATGCGCTGATACGACTATGGGCACAACGATCGTCGAGTCGACGGGCCACATTTTGGTAACCTCGTGCTGCAGATCCAGATACTTCAGCATCTTCTCTGCTTCCTTACTGACGAGGTTACCATCGTGCGGCACGGCGATATCGACGAGCGTTGCACGCCTCGCCTCCCGGTCCACTATCACAATATCAGGTCTATTCGCAAGAATAGTCCTATCTGTAATAATGGACCGGTCCCAGTAGAGTGTGACATGACCGTTCTCGAGAACTGGCGGTGGATTGTACTTAATGGATTTTAATTATTAAAATGATTGTGGCTTATGTAACTGATGCGTGATTCTAATTTTTTATTTTTTATTATTTTACCTAAATAACATTTTATTGTAATTTCTTCCAAATTATTTTAGTTCATGTACTTACCACTTTTTATAAACCTCTAAATAGACTAACGATGAAAACTAAAATAAAAATAGGTAGGTAGGTAATAGGTAGATAGGCATTTAGGTATGTATGGCAAATATCATAGCAACATAGGTACCGGCCGGCGCGCGCGGCGCGCGCGGCGGCAGCATGGCACGGTGCGGTGGGGTGCGGTGCGGTGCGGTAACTCAGTAGCAGCGTGCCACTCACGCATGCAAGCAAGCAATAACAAGCCGCTCCTCCGCGCCGCGCCGCGCCGCCGCGTCGTCTCCGCTCCGCGCCACCACAGTGCCGCCGCCGCCGCCGCCCCCGCTCCGCAGCGCGCCGCTGTTGCTAGGCTACTTTTATTTAGGCACGGTTCTATAGTCCTTGCATCTCAAGCGCAGACAGCGTTATACCACAGTACCTATTAGTTATTCTGTGGTTATACCAACGAAAGCCATGCGTATAACGCCCCGTCAAGTTACGTACCGGAGCGTATACTGATAGATACCACAGAAGAGAGATATTACTGATACGGTCGTACTGTATACTGGTACGGAAAATGACACGGTGGCAACATCACCTACAATACAACATCCGAGATGTCAGCTCGTAACAACTGGTGAAGTAGGTGCTATGTCAGTGCTTTTCTTCGGTCGTACCGGCTTCACTGAACTGGACGGAAAAAAAAGGGAGTCATATCCCGAAATAGTTTGTATTTTCCGTCCAGTTTAGTGTAGCCGGCACGACCAAAGGGAAGCACTGACATGGCACCTAAGTTCACCCGGTGTTATGGGCTGACATCACGGATGTTATAGGTGATATAGCAAACTGTGTCAGTTTACATAAAAAAATCCCTCAGTCGCCTTTTACGACATGCACGGGGAGAGATGCAGTGGGGCTATTATTTTAAATTACCATCCCACACGGTACAAATATACCTAACCTACCTATCTTTTTTCCATTCGATCCAAACACAGAAGACAGAAATGACGACCGACACGCGGGCGCAGCAGGGCAGGAGCGAGCAAGCGAGCCCGGAACTAAAATTGTATCTAGTATTGAAGTGCCTGCTAAATTGACGAAGGCAAAAATTTTACCCTTCCGACTGAAGAATTACGTCAATAATTTCATGTAGGCGTTTTTTGTTTTTTATTTTTATCTCCTTTCGTGGATAAAATAATAAAAAAAATTGAATAGAGTTTTCTCAGAGCTTTGTGACCTTTGAATCGGTGGTATTGTAAAATTGTAATAATACACACATACTCAGATTTTCAAAAATTCATGCTTTTTTTATATATTTTTAATTTTATGTTTATTACTTACTTTTACTCATTATTAAAAAAACCAGCAATGCACTTTGTTGGTAAGGAACCAAAATATAGGTTGGTATTTTTTTAATTTTCTGAATGTGTGTCAATTGGTCAGTTTTGGACCTTCTTTGTCGCACTTTTTGCATGTTTTGCGTATTTGGCGTTTGTCACCGCCTTAAAGTAAACATTTCCCAAGAGTTAATAAGTATTAAAAAATATCGAAGTGTAGTTTATCATTAATCTCCTATAATTATCTGCTTGTAATAAATCAGGATTTCGCTCAATCCTTGTGTTTCAAAGAAGCTCAGCTGTGCCTGGTTCGATAAGGAAGATTGATTTCTTTCCTGTTGTAGGCCTTCACCGTATTCGGAACCGGCGTAAAACTGTAGGTCCTTTCCCTTGCCCCTTAGTACGTGGTAGGCTCAAATTGTAGCCAACTGGGTTGGTACCACCTTACTGGATGTCAGATGGCCGCATAGCAACCTTGGGTGTATTCTCCTCTAGTCCAGTATAGCCAGCAATCCAAAGAGAAGTCTCCGGTATGGCACCTCGTTCTCGGAGGTGATATTGGCTGATCGGAGCATGTGCTTTAACTCCTCTGACTCAGTCACCCATAGCCGGATTACATAAAAAAAGTTTCCGTTCGACCCTTGAGGGGTTTGGATTCTACGTAAAACTACCCTTAGCTTCAATCACGTTCAATTAAATTCATTTCAGGCTGAAACATTGACAGTAGCTCCATTCCAAGTGTGTCGCGAACTAAGCGTTACAAGTTATATTTCGGGACACTATTAGGTGCTGCATCCACCCAATTAGTTTCCCATAAAAAAGGGTTCCTACAAAAAAAATTCTAAAAATCGTCAATTTAGTTCTAGTATCATACATAGAGTCTACAAACGCAGTATTTCATAAAACAAAGTAACTTACTCCATCACCATCCCTTACAGATTTATTATTAGCATTGAATTTGATGTGTTAATTTCATGGAAGGTAAACTTTTCTGAACGGAACTAAATAAAATAAAATAAATATAAATTAAAACTAAAATGCATAATATTAAAGTACAAAATCACACTGGCTGCGTTGCCTCTCTGAATTTCGAGATTATATTTTCAATATTATGACAAGAATAAATAAATTGTAAAAATCGGATAAGGTTTAGGGGGCTAGAAAGACGATTTTGTAATATTTCTCTATTTTTCGTTTCGTCGTTTAATGACGGTTCGTTAAAGAAAGAAATAGCTAATTATGTTCAAATCATATAGAAGTCTCCGCTGTAATAAATAATATACCAAATGATCTAAAATATCTGCACAATCAATCAATACTAATAATAAATCTGTAAGGGATGGTGATGGAGTAAGTTACTTTGTTTTAGGAAATATTGAGTTTGTAGCCTCTATGTATGATACTAAAGCTAAATTGACGATTTTTAGAAATCTTTTCTGTATGTATGTATGTATGTATGTTCCTCCATAACTCTTAAAGCCATCATCCGAATTTGATGAAACTTAGTACAAACCAATTTTACTATACGGGACACAGGATAGGCTTACTAAAATTCACTTCCGGCTACGCTAAGATGTGGCTCCCATACAAATCGAATTGTTCCAAGCGCCGAAATATAGGGCGGCGCGGCGCGGCGGGGGTTAGTAGCGCGGCTGCTGGCGGAGACTGGCGGCGCGGCGGGGGAGGAGCGCGGTGTGTGTATGCATTGTCTTGAGCAGAGTTTCTTATTTAATTCGATTCATAATATTTATTACTAGCTTTTGCCCGCGGCTTCGCTCGCGTGAAATTCGTATTTCAAAGGAAGAAAGTAAGTAACTAAGGGCGAGCTGGGTTCAGGTAATCGATAAACCGTCTCGAATAAAGTGAGTAACTTTTTGAGGCCGAAGCGGAGTTGCTTTCAGGAAGACGATAAACCTTTTCGAAGACAGTAACTAACTATGGGCGAGGCCGAAGGCCGAGCTGCGTTCAGGAAGAGGATAAACCATCTTTAAGAAAGTAAGTAACGGCGAGGCCGAAGGCCGAGCTGCGTTCAGGAAGAGGGTAAACTTTTCGAAGAAAGTATGTAAGAGAGGGCGAGGCCGAAGGCCGAGCTGCGTTCAGGAAAACGATAAACCTTCTCGAAGACAGTAAGTAACTATGGGCGAGGCCGAAGGCCGAGCTGCGTTCAGGAAGAGGATAACCTTTTCTAAGAAAGTAAGTAACAGAGGGCGAGGCCGAAGGCCGAGCTGCGTTCAGGAAAACGATAAACCTTTTCGAAGACAGTAAGTAACTATGGGCGAGGCCCGAGCTGCGTTCAGGAAGAGGATAAACCATCCCTAAGAAAGTAAGTAACAAAGAGCGAGGCCGAAGGCCGAGCTGCGTTCAGGAAGAGGATAACCTTTTCGAAGAATGTAAGTAACAGAGGGCGAGTCCGAAGGCCGAGCTGCGTTCAGGAAGACCATAAATCTTCTCGAAGAAAGTAACTTCTTTGTTACTTACTTTCTTCGAAAATGTTTATCCTCTTCCTGAACGCAGCTCGGCCTTCGGCCTCGCCCATAGTTACTTACTGTCTTCGAAAAGGTTTATCGCCTTCCTGAACGCAGTTCGGCCTTCGGCCTCGCCCTCTGTTACTTACTTTCTTCGAAAAGTTTACCCTCATCCTGAACGCAGCTCGGCCTTCGGCCTCGCCCATAGTTACTTACTGTCTTCAAAAAGGTTTATCGTCTTCCTGAACGCAGCTCGGCCTTCGGCCTCGCCCTCTGTTACTTACTTTCTTCGAAAAGATTATCCTCTTCCTGAACGCAGCTCGGCCTTCGGCCTCGCCCATTGTTACTTACTGTCTTCGAAAAGGTTTATCGTTTTCCTGAACGCAGCTCGGCCTTCGGCCTCGCCCTCTGTTACTTACTTTCTTCGAAAAGTTTACCCTCATCGTGAACGCAGCTCGGCCTTCGGCCTCGCCCATAGTTACTTACTTTCTTCGAAAAGGTTACCCTCTTCCTGAACGCAGCTCGGCCTTCGGCCTCGCCCTTTGTTACTTACTTTCTTAAAGATGGTTTATCCTCTTCCTGAACGCAGCTCGGCCTTCGGCCTCGCCCATAGTTACTTACTGTCTTCGAGAAGGTTTATCGTCTTCCTGAACGCAACTCCGCCTTCGGCCTCAAAACGTTACTCACTTTCTTCGAGACGGTTTATCGTTTACCTGAACCCAGCTCGCCCTTAGTTACTTACTTTCTTTCTTTGAAATACGAATTTCACGCGAGCGAAGCCGCGGGCAAAAGCTAGTAATAAGTAAAAATAGAAATGATCCAGAAGTAAGCAGCCATAAATACATAATTAGTCATATTTAGGATACCTTGAAGAAATAAACTCCCACACACAGCTCAACGTAATAAGATCGCCTGTCTGCTCCCTCCCCTTGGGGGCTAATGGGCGGGAGCGAGGCAGTAAGCCGGCACTGTGATGCCGAGAATTCCAAAACGGTGGATCAAGAGAACAATACAATTGCTAAAAATATTTTAATCATTATTAAGTATCCTATAAGTGATTATATTATATTGTCAGTTTCTTATATTATGTTTGTATTGAACGTATTCATTTTAGTGTTGTAATAAAAATTATCTCATTCATTCATTGATTTTATTCATTCATACATACTAACGACGCTGCAGGGTATCCGATTATATTTATTTGTCGCCGTGTTGCCATCATGTTGCACAATAATATTTATAGAAGAAAAATGAAACACATATATTATGTTTTTTTTATCTTATCTTCATATCTGAATGTTATAGTTAGTGTTATTTTTATTTATGTATGTACATATTCTCTATTGAACACCAATTTATACAAATTAGGCATAACAGGCGAGCTTAATGCCGCGAGGCATTCTATTCTAACTAACCTTTGGAATGTGGGAGAAGTACATGCAGGCGAACAAGAATAGTTTGTGGCACTTGTATTATAAACTTACCTATTATTATGTGCATTAATCAGTGGTACTGTTGTGCAACACAATCAAGTGAATGACAGGAGAGAGAGAAAAGGAATATAAATGTATTTACTTCGGTAAGGAAAGGAGAAGTTTGTTTATATGATTACTTTGTAGGTACACTGTTTTTATTTTATTAAGATTTAAATTTAATTAGTTTATAGTTTTCCTTTTACAACGTGTTTAATTGAATGTGGTTACGAACATACCATGCCCGATACTGGAATGTGGGTGAGCATGGTAGGAAATATTATGCCACCAACAACACATAGCTGTACTGTACCTAGTAATTATGTAAGCATTATGTACGATTTTTGTGAGCAATAAATTTATTTATATTTCTTATTTCATTTTATTTCAATAAAGAACTGATTGGAATGCATTCGCTTCCGTAACAACGAGAGATTGCAATAAAACACGAATAAAACGATTGCCGGCGCCGTCGCCGACCGACACACGCCAGCGCTGCAGCGCACTTCTTGTCATTGCCAATTCGATTTCGCCCAATAGACGTTATCACATCGGTTCAAATGTGTTTGTGTGATTTGCAAATAATTCAAAAGAATAGAATCGCTATTTCAGTGCTTACAATTTACTGGACTCTCAGTTACTAAAACATAATTCCGCATAATGGGGAAGCCAGGAAATTAGATTAGAAATTGGAAATATCAACAGACAACAAAGGCAGCCAGAATCAATTTTTTTGAGGCATAAAAAATATTAGATTTGAATCTGCAATATCTACAAATGCACACAAATTAATATAAGATGACTCGCAAGTCGCAACACGCATGCTGATAATGACGCGTAAGTCCACAAGTTTTAAATTTTTTAAGTACCATTTACAGAAACCTATTACTAAGTCTATGCCGCCGTCGCGTCGTCGTCGTCGGTCTGTTTGTCAGTCCGTCGTCGGAGGGCTGTATCTCTGGAACCGTAAGAGGTCGAAATTCGCGCCCATGGTTATTCGGTATTCAGATATATGAGCAGGGTGAGCGTTCCAGAGTTTACCGATTCTGTGGAGGAAAGATCTGCAGAACCGATTGGCGGGATAAGTCCATCGTGTAGGGGTGCAATCCCTGCCCAGTGCGCGTTATGCGGAGGTGGAATGGGGACGGCGGGATCACGTGAATGAACTACTCCGAGCAGTCCCCATGGAATAAGCGACGGAGTGTGACAAGTGTGACGGAGATAGACACACGTATTTTTAATCTTGTCGTTGTGCACACCACTTATTCGTAGAATATTTGTAATTTCATCTTTATGCACACCACTTAATAATTATTAAAAATTTTCAACTTTTCGCTTCACGAGTTCATGCCCCTTCTAATCTAATACGTTGGAGTTATTTTAGATATTATACGGTGAGGTATACCATTTCATATTTGAATTTACATTGTACTAATCCCATGACAGTTTAATTTGTGTACCATTGCGTACATTTGTGTACATTTGTGTACCTGCGTCATTCTAGCACAACAAATAGGTTTAATGCATTTATTGCAACATCCCGTCTGGCATTCTGAAAAGGCCTGTCTCCCTTTACTCGTGATGTTGCTGTTTGCTGTTAAAATCTGGTTATGTCTAGCTTGTATATAAATCACTATACAAAAAATTCACATTCATATCGACACGATACAACAGCTAGTGCGCGACACTCGTCAGTCAGCTGGGTACTGGTGCGTCGCAGGCGCGCGGCGCGCGGCTGCGCTCGCTACACCATTCCAAAGAGAAATTGTCGCTGAGGTAAAATTATTAATAAAATATGCAATTTTTTTTAAACTATTTTAGATTTTATTTTTATGTACCACAAAATAATCAGTATACGAAATGGTTTATTATTCAGTAATAAAATTGAAATGTCGCGCAAAAAGTTAACACCGTGTATACTATTTATTTCTCGGCAAAATGGGTCCAACTGAAAATCAGCGCAATAATTTGTTTATTGCATACGCTGTGCAGGGGCAAATTTGTCGCAAATATTAGTGAACTATTTCATACATACATACATACCACACGCTGTATCCCAACAATCAGGGTAAACAGAGTAATCGGTGTTCTGCTGCAAGAACTCTGGTGAATTACAGCACAACACCGACCACCACGTTTATCAAAGTACCTATTCGGACAAGATACTAAGAAGTGTTTCACTTTTTTTTTATGTAATCCGGTATGGGTGGTTGAGTCAGAGGGGCAAAAACACATACTTACTCCGACCAGCCAATATCACCTCCGAGAAGGCAGTAGCCATACCGGAGGCTCCCCTTTGGATTGTTGGCTATACTAAACTAGAGGAGAACACAGCCGAGGCTGCTGTGCGGCCATCTTACATCCAGTACGGTGTTTCCAACCCATTCGGCTACAATTTGACCTACCACCTAGTAAGGGGGCAAAGGAAAGGACCTACAGTTTTACACCGGTTCCAAACGGTGAAGCAGCACGTGTAGGTATGCACGTAAATTCGGTTTTCTGCAATTGAAATTGTAAACTGATACGGCGACAAATGAACGTTCATTCATTCATTAATTGTTATGTTTCCGTACCCTATACGCCGTCGTCTGTATGTCTGTTTGTCTATCAGTCTGTCCGTTCGTCCGATTGCTGTATCTTTGGAAACGTAATAGGTAGCCGGTTGAAATTTTCACAGAATATGTATTATGGCGGATAAAACAAGAAATAATAAACCAATAAAAAAACAATTAAGGGGGTCCCCATATAAGAAACTTTTTTTTTGTAGTGCGGAAACCTCTGTGCGCGAGTCCGACTCGCACTTGGCCGGGTTCTTATAGAAAGTGTTACCCACCCACGAAATCTGGTCATGTACGAGTATGTACGGCATCGTAAGAGAGTATTTTCAAGATTAAACAATTTCCATGTCCCCTACAACAACGCATATAAATTCACGACAACTAAGTAATGTTTGCCTTAACTTTACCGCGAAGGGAGGGGCACTGCGGACATAGTATGGGAGGAGAGGAGAGTAGTGGGAGGGGGAGGGGGGGGGGGGGGGAGCGACTATGACAAGTGTCGCAGATGGGGTTACCAGCTCCGGTTTTGTACTTTAGTTGGAGAAATTGATGAAATAAAGTAATAAGGGAAGAATGAAAATGGGTAGGTGAATGTATGTGTACCGTGTGTCGTATGTCGGTACTTTAAAAGAATAGCCCCAATGCCTCTTTCCCCGTGTATGTCGTAAAAGGCGACTAAGGGATATGACTTCCCTCTTATATTACTAGGTGGGAGGGTTTAACCCGCCCGGGTTGGTAACACCGCACTGAATGAAAGGTCGGTCGAAACGGCTATGTAAATAGTTTGTGTTTTCCGTCCAGTTCAGTGTATCCGACACGACCGAAGGGAAGCACTGACGTGGCACCAAGTTCGCCCGGTGTTATGGGCTGACATCACGGATGTTGTAGGTGATGTAGTCAACCGTGTCAGTTTCCATAAAAAAATGGGGTAGTTACCGTGTGGAGCCGGTACTTAAAAAGAGTAGCCCCACTGCATCTCTCCCGTGCATATCGTAAAAGGCGACTAAGGGATAAGGACAAGATGCCGTGCTGAAGGGCGATAGGCTAGCCACCGCTCACCTTTGCAGGGTCTTTCTACCGAGTCATGCAGCAAGTGGGTCTTCGTGCCTTACTGGCTGCTTGATATTTATCTTGTCCTAATACTTCGCCAAACGTGGTGGTCGGTATTGTGCTGCAATTTACAAGAGTAGTAGGTACTAGCAGCACAACACCGATTACTCTGCTTAATCTGATTGGCGTGATAAAGCGTGTGGTATGTATATCGCACGCTGTTCAATATTAAAGATTTTTTTAACTGTATGTCTAAAATAAATAAAAAAAAAATCATTTTATCACATTTTCATCTCACAAACATTTTTTGTTCTAGTAAATGCAGCCTTGCATTTGTCAAAAGTGAGATATATTTCTAAGATCATAATTTTTGCTAAACCTAAGAAAAGAAGGGCTAAGTGACAGACCCATTATTGACTCATACAATTGCACTTTCTTCCTTCAATACGTAGATTTCCGCACTCTTTACATTTCCATTACCGAGCGATAGTGTCTGCAGGTGGATCTACTTCCGGTCCTATCGATACGGGCAGATTGCTTCCGGTGCGACCGCAGAACTGCGAATCACAAACGCTCTGCTAGAAGCGTCAAACTGTGAAATTGTGCATATTTTCTCTTTTCATAACCCCCGACGGAAAAGGAGGGGTGTTATAAGTTTGACCCATCCGTCTGTCTGTGTGTGTTTTTGTGGCATCGTAGCTCCCAAACGGATGGGCAGATTTGGATGCGGTTTTTTTATTAGAAAGCTGGGTTAACCGGGATGGTTCCTAGCTATGTTTGATGAAGATCAGGTCAGCCGATTAGAAGATCATCAGCACTTTTCCTAATTGGTGAAGGAATGTCTGCTATAACGTGTACGACGCCTTTATTAACTAAACGGAAATTATTTTTATACTTTTCAAGGGTTGTTGATGTGTAGGGGGTTTTTAAAATTTGTAATTTACCTTTTTAAATATTGTTAAATAAGTAGTATATTTTTCCTTAAAATTTCGAACTATTCATCTACCTCACTCGCGATCCCGGGAATGACTGGTATGGTAGATAATGCTTTTAGGCATTAAGTCCGTATTTTGTCAGTTTTCCTCGTGCAATGAAGCATATTATGTATCTTCATTTCATTAAATTTTCATTTTCATTTCATTTCCTTTTGTTGTGGTGTGGTGTAAGTGAGGTCTCATACATAAGGTAAAAATCGTTCAAGCCGCTATACTATACATACATGTCAAAAATCCATACCCGTCTATCTTTTATCTGTCTACGATGCAAACTACTAATCGATTGTTAGCACGTTTCTTGTATGGGGACCTGCCCTCATTTCTTTACTTTTTCTTTGTTTTATTATTTGTTGACATATCCGCCATAATACACATATTCTGTGAAAATTTCAAACTGCTACCTATCACTGTTTCCAAAGATACAGCTCTCGGATGGACCGACAGAGAGACGGACAGATCGCGTAGGCTTATCACATCGGTAATACTTGTCCACTGTACCGGCCATCATATTTTAAATTCGCCATTTCTATTACGTCGACCAGACAGAACAAGCAAAAGTAATCTCGCACATGTTCAATTTTTGTTGATCCTGTTCCATAGGTATTGTATTGTATAAATTGTATTGTATTGTATCGTTGTATTGTTTATTGATCATTCATATGGCAGTTAGACTGTTCTCAAACTTGTCACAATTTGTTCTATCCGGTTCGAATACACCCACGAAGAAGAACTGACAAGAAACTTCGCAGTGTATTTTTTTTTATACATATTGTTACAAGTACTTTAGTGAATAGCCTCATGATAACATCGCTTACAGTCTATCGAGAACACAGATTGAGAGCAAGATTAACAATTTTGCTGAGAGTTCTGACTACAGAGACTGAGCCTAATTGTCATACTTTGATACGTAATTTGTATCAACCCAATTTATATGAGTATATTTAACATAATAAAATGTAGTATCATTTGTCTAAATGAAAAAATAAAAATATATAAATATTAAGATAAGGGTAGGTTTCATATGGTCATTCTGTCCAAAATTGTTCTATGTTCTTTGGTCGCGACGGGAGTGAGTGGAATTGGAGTGCGATTTCCGGTTTCTGAGACCATGGCGGGTACTGCATACTATCAATGAATAAGATTGATACATTCGTGGCTCAGAGAAAGTTAAATGGTTTTCAGTGGAATTTGGCAAGAAACATATTTTAGATTTACTCGACTAAGGAAGGATGTGCATTTCGCATAGGCTGCGTAGGTAATTTTTAAGAAACATAATTATGCAAAACAAACAGATTTTGAATTAATATGTTCGAAACGTCGAGACACATAGCTGTGAAAATCTCGGAGATATTAAATTTTTTTTTATTTTGTATGAAAAAGTGTAAGCAATCATACTTAAAAATTTTAAAACAATAAAACAACCCATTCCTTCAAAGTTTTAGGGTTTAAAACTTGAAGCAGGTGTGATAAAAGTTAAGTTAGTGGTTCCAACACTATAGGAATTTTCTCTATACAATCTTTGTATTTTTCTATGGATGCCGCAGAGTTTTTCCATCGTTCCATGGACCTTTGAGAACCCTAATCTCAAAATCTGTTCTGTGTCGCATCGCTAGGACGTGAAACTATCTCTCTTCCTGGGATTGTGTTTCCCTAATCCTTTAACCTGCGTATCGTCAAACGTCGTATTAACAGGCTAGACAGCCTAGCAACAGTCTGCAAATCTACTGGCATGGCGCCTCACTGAGCGTGGTTTCGCGGGGAGAGGCGATTTTGGCTCTGTCGACTGCACTGTGCCTCGGCACAGCCACCCACTTTGGATAACATAAACAAACATCCTGTTATACATCGTAATCGTATTTTTTGAAGTGAACACTTCTTTAGCGGCGCTTGGGTAAAAAAATTTTAACTCGCGTCATCGCGTCCTCGTCAGTCTCGAAAAGCGAAATGTAACCTTAAGTCATTGCATTAAGGGTTAAGTTACAGTGGCACGGGATCAATTATGTTCGTAACACCGCGACAGCGTCATTATTATTTAAAATGTAACCTTAAGTCATTGCTTTAAGGGTTAAGTTACGATTGGCACGGGATCTGCCGGCACTCCCGTATTGCAACTGTTAAGTAGGGTTTCGTAACACGTTTATGTCTGTCCATTCTACTAAGTTCTGCAAAATGAATTGTAGGGTTCCGTAACAAATGCATGTCTGTCCGTTCTACTAAATTTAACATTTATTTCAAAATGAATGTATGGTTCCGTAACAAATGCATGTCTGTCCGTTCTACTAAATTTTACAATTTTCAACCAAGGTCCTTCGACGGTTATTTCATAATAAAAGTAGGGTTCCGTAACACGTTTATGTCTGTCCATTCTACTAAGTTCTGCAAAATGAATGTAGGGTTGCGTAACAAATGCATGTCTGTCCGTTCTACTAAATTTAACATTTATTTCAAAATGAATGAAGGGTTCCGTGACAAATGCATGTCTGTCCGTTCTACTAAATTTTACAATTTTCAACCAAGGTCCTCCGACGGTTATTTTATAATAAAAGTAGGGTTCCGTAACACGTTTATGTCTGTCCATTCTACTAAGTTCCTAAGTTCTGCAAAATGAATTTAGGGTTTCGTAACAAATGCATGTCTGTCCGTTCTACTAAATTTAACATAATTTTTTTTTTATATATTTTTTTTTTGATTTTTTTTTTCATTTAATTTTTAATTTTTTTTAAACCTTTATAAATAAACTTAAAACTTAAACTTTTTTTAATTTTTTTTATTTTTAAGCAATGTTACGGTGTTGTTTTCACTTCTGCCGGCACTCCCGGAGTGCACCTGAGGCTTTTTTTTTTATACAATATGATACATTAAGTGTATCACATAAAAATCTACACGCAAACTCGGTACGGACGGTACTCTACAACCTGTATTGTCTCTTTCTAAAGATCGATGTACATTATTTACTGCCGGATACTGTACAAGCTTCTCTTCTGCCAATGACGAAGGTTCAATTAAATAAATCGTCTTTCTCAGTATTTTGTTACATGCCCAAATTACTGACACTAAATTCAGTCATAGGAAAGAGGTGATTGCAATCGCATCATTGAACATTGGACGCAGATGACACTCACGGCATCTGCTCCAAATGTGATCGGTTCTGGCAGTCAGCTCACTTTACTCGCACCGGCAAATCACCAGCTCGAATTTCCTGTATTCTGTGCTACCAAACGGCCAATGGTTTTTGCTCCCTAGTAGGCCAGGCGCACTCCGCACTTTAGGTATGAAGAGACAGAGTTACGCGATAGATTACGCTATAGAAAGAGAAGCGCGTTGTATGTGCATATAATTTTGGTATATCTATGTGTGAACGTGTTAAGGTATATAATATAATATATAATATATTTAATCCATGATGCACTTTAAAATAGAGAAAATAAACATTCTTTCTTTCTTTTTCTTCTGTGCGAGCTGAATTGCACTTTATTGCGTCCCAGCAAGAGTATCTATTTATTTATGTACCTATCTTTGTAGAGTGATGCTTCTGTACGTTAGTACTTTTTGTGTCCCAAATAACACAATTGCAAGACATAACCACTTCCCCAGAAACCAGAACCACTGCAACTTCGGAGGGATGTCGGCGCCCTAAGTGTGTTCTATCGCTTATTCCACGGGGAGTGCTCGGAGGATTCCGCCGTCCCCTTTCCACCTCCGTACAACGCGCACTGGGCAAGGATTGCATCCCTATACGCTGGACTTACCGCGGATGCGTACCAATCGGTTCTGCAGATCCTTCCTCCACAGAACCGGTAAACTCTGGAACGCTCTCCCTGCCCACATATTTCCCCCCAAGTATAGTCTCGGGTCCTTCAAGAGAGGCGTTAATGGGCACCTGTCAGGCCGGCATGGCATTCCCAGCCCCCTCATGCGACCGAATGTCCATGGGCGTCGCTGGACACCTTATGGGTGGCAGGCGCTACATGTCGCGCTTACTATAAAAAAAACTGGCACCTCGTCGATGGTGAAGTTTCACATTACCATAAAATATTCTTGTTCGCCTGCAAGTAGGTACTCGTACATTCCAAATAGTTAGAATAGATTCCCTCACGACACTGAGCTAATGCCTATTGTACCTAATTTGTATAAATTGGTGTTCAATAAAGATATATAAATACTCACATGAAGCGAACGTGTCAGTTTCCATAAAAAAAATTGCCTTGTATTCCAGAATAGGAGGTTTCGTCGCCGCAGTTGGATGGTCGCCAGTTCAGGCTAATAAGATTGCTATGAGACCGCGCTGCCGGCGAGCAAGGGGGATTTTACATATTTTATCAAAATTCGTGCGTTTGAGTAGCCGTCGCGATGCGGCGTTGGGGCGTTCATTCTTTCCACTAATAGCCGTTCACGACCTCCGATTAAGTCTCGTCCAGCAGTTATTTGTTGGTTATAATGACATATGTCTCATACATTTTACAACAGTTAACTGGTAACTTAATTTTACTAACTTTTAACTCCCTCATACATAACACTATTAATGCTCATAATTTTCATTTATTATAATGTTCTATTACTTATAAATACTTATACATGTTCACCTACAAATACTTATACACAGGGTGTTTGATGACTATAGGTCATAAAGTCATAAAGCAAACCAGGTACTCCTGAGCGTATTTGGAGCAAAAAAGTTAGATGACATTTTGTTCTACGGTGAACTTTTTTTTTATTAGTATTTAGTTTTGTATGGAAAAAAAATAGTTTATATGTATATTTTATTCATTGTGTTATTTTTCTTGTAAAATATTTGTGGATCAATAAAGAATTGCAAGTGATTTCTTCCAGTCAACCTTCCATTCAAACTTAAACAACAAGATTCGAGAAAAGTATCCGAGGAACATGCATGAAGAATATTATGGGAGTGGAAGAGGCGGCAGAGGTGTGTCAGGATCGTGGCATGTGGAAATACGTTGTCTCTGCCTACCCCACCGGGAAACAGGCGTGACGCTCGCTATGTATATATATATATTAGGTATGTATCCTGAAAAGAATACAAGAATAACATTTCCGTGGAAAGAGATTAAACCGCAAAAATACCGCGGCGCTGTGTAACGGACATGGAATTCAGGTTATTTCGTGAAAATAAAGATTAATCTATAAAATGTGAAAAGCCGTACGAGGTTTTCGACGACGCGCGACGCTTTGTCGAATGTTTCTAAATGTTAAAGCGCCTCAATTCGCGAAGTTGCAGCTAGAACGGCCATACTTTATGCTGTCGTCGAGGTTTGATTTCTCTAGAATAGTCACTAATCCATAGCCGCCATACTCTACTGCGCTGCCCAGCGCCATCTATGTAGCGCGATATTTTGAAGTCGAACCATTGTATACACTGAAAGGAATATCGCATAGATGCCGCTATCCCGATCTAAATTTTATTAAATTAATAAATTTCATTTTAAATACAAAGTGTACGAAGGTTCGCTTCTGTCGGGTGTCCCACGACACCTCAAAAATAGATAGATAGAAATAGATAGAAAATTCTTTATTGCTCCAGTAAACATTAAGCAGTAACAAATACATTGGAAAATTTACATAAGGTGCAAAGGCGGACTTATCCCTTACAGAGATTTCTTACAGTCAACCTTTGGATGTTTGAGATTCGATAATATAGTGGAATGTAAGTAGGTAGTAGCAAAAGAGTTGAGCGTGACAATTGAAGATAAAATAATAATAAGAATACTTATTAGCAATACATATAAGTACATGCTAGTAAAATATAAGCCATAGATGTTTGATACATATAAATTACGAAATATATAGAATATTATATACAAATAAATATACATACATACATATGTACACTTGTCCATCTAGGTAAGTATGAAATAAAAGTTGTTTTATACCTAATAATAGATACTTGCTCTGGTTACGAGTACCAGAGCAAGTATCTATTATAAGGTATAAAACAACTATTGTTCTATCCGTTCCGATTATACTTATGAAGAAGAGTTTGCAAGAAACTACACATGGTTTATGTTTTTTTTTTATTATTACAAGTATTTTATTGACTTTCAATACACCGCCTACAGTATATAAATTAATGTATCAGATGTAAAGATCCTTTGTCAAATTTTGATACGTACATAATTGTTATCAACTCAATAATATTAGTAGGTACATTACACATACTACGATGTAGTATAATTTGCCACCCTAGTGAATTAAATTTATTAATTTCCAACAATTGCCTGTCTGTAGTTTTACAGTGTCGATGCCTCCTCTAGTTAAAGCGGCGATAGCGTGCGTCGTCTTTTTGTCCGTACTATCGCATAATTTATTGAGTTTGCCACAAGCGCGCACTACAGTTCACAGTAGCAATAAAAAATGTTGAAAAATTCTTCTATATATTCATTCATTTAACATTCGGCATTTAACATTTAACAATGAGCGGCGGGAGGCCGAGTGGTTTGGGCATCGGCTTCTCATGCGGGAGGTCCGAGGTTCGAATCCGGTCGGCGTGTACCAATGAGTTTTTTCTGACGAAAAAATTTACGTGCATACCTACACCCGCTGCTTCACCGTTCGGAACCGGTGTAAAACTGTAGGTCCCTTCCCTTGCCCCTTACTAGGTGGTAGGCTCAAATTGTAGCCGACTGAGTTGGTACCACCGTACTGGATGTAAGATGGCCGCAAGCAACCTCGGTTGTGTTCTCCTCTAGTCCAGTATAGCCAGCAATCCAGGGAAGTCTCCGGTATGGCACCTACCTTCTCGGAGGTGATATTGGCTGGTTAGAGCATGTGCTTTGGCCCCTCCGACTCAGCCACCCATACCGGATTACATAAAAAAATAAATAAAAAAAATTCACAAGTGAGACCTAACATTGTAAAATAACACGTCTTATTATTGTTGTTGAGTTCCAAAGATGAGCACTCCTCGGCAATATGCATCAGTATAACTTTAGAAAGTATCGGATAAAAGCCAAAATAAATGTTTTTTTTTTACAAAAATATAGGTCATGGACGCTCCTCTGAGTAACTTTAGGGGATTCTAGTGGAATAGCGAGTGTTGTTAGATCCCCTGTGGTTTAGATAGGGGATCCTAGTGGAATAGCGAGTGTTGTTAGATCCCCGGTGGCATATAGGGATCCCTAGTGGAATAGCGAGTGTTCTTAGATCCCCGGCGGATTATAGACCGGTCACTACACATTCGGAGAGAAAACATGAGGGATGGCACCATCATTACTACTGCCGCTGATACCGTGCCCGCAGCTGCCAGCAGCGCTGGCATTGGGGGCACAGATGACACGCCTGTACTCGTCGGGTGCACCGGAGGCGCTGGCGCTGCCACAGCGTCCATACCTGAAGGCGCCGCTGGGAGTGTCGATGGCATTGCCACATCTGCACCTGCCAACGCTCAACCCAATGACCCTCCGATGACCGAGGGTCAGTATAATGACTCAAAACCCCCAAGTGGACGAGGGAAAAAAAGTGTGA
Source organism: Nematopogon swammerdamellus (assembly GCA_946902875.1). Lineage (NCBI taxonomy): Eukaryota > Metazoa > Arthropoda > Insecta > Lepidoptera > Adelidae > Nematopogon > Nematopogon swammerdamellus. Next base: position 9,739,881 of record OX336357.1, read on the forward strand.
AAATTAGGAAAGACAATAAGAAGTGCCAAAACAAAAATGGTAGACAAGCTGAAAGCACAAAACAGGAATGTAATGTTATAAATAGAATAAAGGCAACTATGCCAACTTGTGTAAAGACTGCCGTGGTTACTAGTATTACATTAGACTCTAAAATCACGACTGACTCTGTTCGAAAGCCAAAGTTCTACATCTTAGCTGACAAATATGGCCTTAATATATCTAAGAAACTACAAGCCGTCTATGATGCAACGAGCATCTGCAAACCAGGTGCTTCACTTCAGGAAATTGTCAAAGATTTACGAAATCATGTAAAAACGCTTCAGGTAGGTGACAGTGTAGCTATTGTAGCAGGAGACAGCAGCGTAAATCGAAAAGTAAATAAATACATGAAATGTATCGATGAAGCAATGAATGTCTGTAACGACCTAGGCCTAACACTGTATATGAGTTCCTTAGCATATGTAAAACACAGTCATGTAGACTCCATAAAGATAAACAATAATATCACTGCAGTAAATAATGTTGTGCTAGCTCGCACCAAGATGGTACAAAATGTCATATATATAGAAATTAATGGGGAAGACAAATTATTGTACAAAAATAACATGCTATCTGACAAGGGAACAACAGAACTGACAAAGCAAATTTTATATGCGAATAAATCTGTATGCAAATCGAGCCTGCGAGTATGTAAAACCACCTCGGATTTTTTATAAGTGACCTACCTGCAAAAGGTGGACAAAGCATACATTGTATAACTGTAGGTAATGACTTGAGTAATGTAATTGAAAATAATGAACAGGAGATCAAATGTGTTGTAAACAATCCTCATAGCTTTAAACATAATATTCGTAACAGTAAGAGCAGTATTGTCATAGGGCACCAAAATATCCAGGGATTACGTAGTAAAAACTTACAGCTAGATCTGTGCTTAAAGGAACTGAACATTGATGTATTCTGTATTTCGGAAACTTGGCTGAGAGAAGAAGAAGTAGCATTACACGGAGTAAAAGAGTACAAGATAATAAGTAGTAGTCACAGAAAAAAAGCTATAAGGGGTGGAACTATGATAATAATTAAGAATAGTTTTAAAGCAAAAAATAGGCCTGATATAGTCAATCTATCAGTGGACAAATCGTTCGAGGTTAGTTGTATAGAGTCGAATGAACTATTTGTACTAGTAGTCTACCGCTCACCTTCCTCTGCACTTACTTTTTTTAAAGAAAAACTTGAAGAGTGCCTCCACAAACTTAGTAAAAATAACAATAAAGCTATCGTGCTCTGCGGTGACTTCAATCTGTCATTCCCATTGGATCCAAGCTCACCTCATGACTTATCGGACTTATTAGATAGTTTTCATTTAAAGCAAAAAATATTTGATTACACCAGAGTCACATCCACTTCAAAATCTTGTATTGACAATATATTTAGTGATCTTGACACATCATACTCTAAAATAATAAATAATATAAAATCGGACCACTATGGGCAATTAATTAAGGTAGTCATAAATATGGATATTAACGAGGAAAGGAAAAATATCGAACCAAATTCCACCATTTTTTATTGCAGACAATTTGACATAAAAATACACAGATTAAAGATTAAATTATTTTTTTATAAAGCGTCGTCGCCGACATCGCCCCCCTGGTGATCCATCACAGTAATAGAGAGAGGTGGCGACACCTGCATTCAACATCCACTGGTCATGGGTCGACTGGAAGACGAAACAACTTCTTTACTGGTCGGCGCAATATTCCTCTACTTGTGGCGACATCGACCACTCTCACGACTCCATCCTTGCCCGGGAATAACACTGTTACTCGACCCCGTGGCCACGTTCCTCGTGGTAGCTGGCCGTCCATTATGATCACAAGGTCTCCGATGTTAATATTCGGTGTTGCTTGGCCAGTATTACGTCGCGGCAAAATAGTTGGCAAATATTCCTTCAACCACCGGGTCCAGAAATGATCGGCCAGGCGAAGTGCTCTCTTATAATCATATCTTCGTGCCAGGTCTCCGTCGTTAAGTTGTATCGGCAAGGCCGCTGTGGACGAGGTACCCAAAATAAAATGAAATGGAGTTAAAGCTCGCGGATCTTCTGGGTCAACAGACACATGTGTCAAGGGCCTGGAGTTCACTATGGCTTCGGCTTCAAGCAAGAGAGTGATCAAAACTTCTTCTGTAGGAGCTCTTTCATGTAGCGTTGTCAGTAATGCGGTTTTCACACTCCGCACAAGCCTTTCCCACGAACCTCCCATAAAGGGAGCTGCTGGTGGAATGAAGCTCCACTGTATGCCCTTGTTAGAGGCATATTCCGTCACCGCTTGACCATACAGTTCCGCCAACTGTCTTTTCGCTCCAACAAAACAAGTGGCATTGTCCGAAAGCATCTTAGAGGGAGTTCCCCTCCGCGCAATGAAGCTCGTAGACACATTATTGCTGAGTCAGTAGATAAGCTGTGTACCACATCAAGGTGTATGGCTCTGGTTGTCATACATGTGTACAACGCTACCCATCTCTTCACTCGTCTTAGAAACATCGTGACTTCAACGGGGCCGAAGTAGTCAATGCCGGTGTACGTAAATACTCGACGATGATGCGCCAGACGATCGATGGGAAGATCTCCGGTTGGAGGATTTAGAGGAGCTGCTCGACGTATCTTACAAAGCTGACAGTTTCTGGCCACAGTTTTAACTGTTTCACGAAGCCGAATGATCCAAAATCTTTGTCGAATTTCATTTATCACTGTTTCGTTGTTCGCATGAGCGAAATCCTTGTGCATTTGGTTAACTAATAGCCGAGTCGCTGCATGTTTGCCGTCCAGTAATATAGGGTTTTTCGTGTTATTGGCTATACCTCTTGCGGCTCTGATGCGCCCTGACAAGCGGAGAATTCCGTCATTATCTATCATGAGAGACAGGTTTGCCAGTCGACCCTTTCTGACTGGTTGAGCGTTTCGAACACAGGCGATTTCTTCACCAAAGCTATCTGCTTGACTACAGCGTAGGATTTGTATCTCGGCTGAATTTAAATCTTCAGCCGTTAGTGGAATTGTTAATGGAATGCATGTGGTTTTGAAATAACGGTGATCTCTTGCATCTTCTACAGGCTTGAATGAAGTGGACATCTTGGAAGGCCCTCCTTGCATAGGAGCTTGAAGTGTCGATGTATCTGAAACAGACAAAACCTCACGACACAAAGGAAATGGTGACTGTAGTTGCCTCGCGAGTGGAACTTTTGCTTCGATAGCATTTATTCGTCTGGCAGAAACACGGTCTTTCAGTTTCTGAAGAAACTTTCTAACGTATGAAGTTGTACGCAGTAAGCGTGACCAGCTACTAAAACGAGTTGATTCTACCAAAACTGGTGTACATAAAGATTGGATTATAGTTGTTAAATTTATGTTCAACAGTTTTGTTTTTATTTCATCATCACAAATGTCGGATTTGAAATTGGATGTTTCCGTAGGCCAGGTCTCCTGGGGTCCTAACAAAAATTCAGGACCTGTGAACCAACGACTTTCGGGCGTGAGGCGCTCAGAATTCACACGTGTAGCGTCGTCAGCTACGTTCAGGGCACTTGGAACCCACCTCCATTCCGATACTTTCGTGGTTTCAGATATTTCGCCAACTCGATGGGCTACAAATGCCTTGAACTGACGAGCATCTCTCCGGAGCCATCCAAGTACTGTCATTGAGTCAGTCCAGAAGTAAAGTCGGTCAGGTTTGAACTTATGCTCGTCGCGAATTGTGTTCGCCAGTCGAGCTGCGATGAGAGCCCCTTGTAGCTCAAGCCTTGGAATCGTGATAGGCTTAAGCGGTGTGACGCGAGCTTTACTGCCGACGAGAGAGAGTTTCACCTTACCATCTGGATAAATAAAGCGCCAGTATGCAACACAAGCATACGCCAGTTCGCTTGCATCCGCAAACAGGTGAAGCTCACTCTCGACATAACCTTGTACATCTAGGTACCAACGTGGTAGCTGCAAGTCGCTGATGGCACGTAGATCTACAAACCATTCACGCCATAGTTCACATTCCGGTAGTGGTAACTCCTCATCCCATCCTAAACCGCTTTTCCATGTTTGTTGGAAAAGAATATGACCACGGATCACAACTGGACCGAGCAAACCTAGTGGGTCGTAAACACGCATTACATGAGATAGTGTTATTCTTCTCGTCAAAGTTTCGGATAATACATCCTGAAAACCAGTTTGAAAGGCTAAGGTGTCGCAAGAAGGATTCCACATGAGCCCCAACGTTCGAACCATTTTCGTACCCAGCTCGACGCTCGTCGGCACTTCCTGCCGAAGCTCAACTGGAATCGAATCCAAAACTGATGTGTCATTAGACACCCACGCTCTCATTATGAAACCAGCTTGTTGGTGGACGGCTATCACTTCAGAAGCCAGCCTGATGGCGCATTCTGCACTCTCAACGCTGCTTATATAATCATCCATGTAATGGTCACACAGGATTGCTCGCACTGCATCTGGATACGTACTTTCAAATTCCTTTGCGTTTTTATTTCTAATATAATGAGCTGTACACGGACTCGACGTTGCTCCAAATATCATTGAACTCATTCTGTATTCTTTAATTTCAGAGTTTCTATCACCATCTCGCCACAGGAATCTCTGAGCATCTCTGTCTTCCACACGTATCTTTATTTGTGGAAACATCTCTTGTATGTCCGCAGTTATGGCTACTCGACTTTCACGAAAGCGAAACAATATTCCGAGTAATGACTGCAACATGTCAGGTCCTGGCAATAGTAAAGAATTTAAACTAAGACCTTGAGACTTCGCCGCCGCGTCATGCACGATCCTCAACTTACCTGGTTTGGCTGGGTGTGATACTCCGAAATGTGGCAAATACCACAACACGTTTGATAATGGTTCACCTGTGCATTCTTCGGCATAACCTTTATCAATCATGCTTTTCATGTTTTTTCTATATAAATCCTTCATTTGAGGATCTTTATCGAGCTTCTTTTCTAGCATCACTAACCTATGCTGTGCCTGTGAATAGCTTTCAGGAAACTGGGGAGTGTCCGACCGCCAGAGAAGACCTACTTCATACCGACCACTAGGAAGACGTTGGGATGTGGCGTCAAGAATTTGTAATGCTCGATTGTTCTCTACACAAAGGCTATCTCGTTTATTTATTCCTATGCTGTCCAATTTATACTGTTCTCTTATCATATTTTCCAAACTTGTATAATTATCGACATTTTCATTTTCGACAACACTATGATTTACATATTCGACCATTTTACTTCGACTGTACTCTGCACCGTGGAGGACCCAGCCTAACGGAGTATGGCATGCTATTGGTTCGGAGCGCGAACCCTTCCTAATGGATTTTGAATAAGTCAGGAAGCAGTCCGCACTTCCTATAAGAACCGTTGGGGTAGCATCCTCATATGCAAGTTCTTCTGCTAGATCCACAATGTGATTGTACTGCACTACGTCCTCGAGTCTAACTGTCTGTCGCGCCAGTCCAAGCGTTGGAATGGAGCGCGCATTTCTTATTATGTGAATGTCGCTACTGTATTGGCCTCGAATATAAAAATCAACATAACTGACCTTAGTTTCACTAGTCATCCCTTGAACACCATTCATTACTATCTTCTCCTCGGGACCCGTTACACCAATTCGTTTCGACACGTCCGAGTCGATCAATGTTACACTTGACCCATCGTCAAGTAAAGCATACGTCTCTACACTAGCGACCGGTCCAGTTACAATGACAGGAATAACTTTTAACAACGCTCGACGTGGTGGCTGACAAGAGGTACCGGTAGAAGGCATGACCGAAGTATTGTTTAAAACAATATTTCCCTTGCTATTACTCTCACTCGAATTGCATAACTCGTCAGTTTGGACGTTCTCTCCTGGCCTATCTAAAGTATGAGCAGTTTGGACGTTCTCTCCTGGCCTATCTAAAGTATGAGCGGTCCTGATAGAGAATCCAGGTTTGGTAGGACTATACGTCCCTCCATGAAGTAGAGCATGATGGCGCATTCGACAACCATCGCGAGTGCAGGGCCTCGCTCTACACAGTTTCCATTGATGCGGTACATTTTTGAGGCATCTGTAGCAAACTTTTGCTTGTCGTATCCAGCTCCACCGATCATCAACTGATAGCATCTTAAATCTATTGCAAATTTGAATATTATGTATTTCATTACAATAAACACACGGTGCGCTTTCGGAAGGTGAGGCAGATGTAGCATGAACTTTTTCTCGCTTTTTCTCAAACTCGACTTGTGTGTGAGAAGCATGATGAGAGATTACGCCAAATTGCATCTGACGTTCTGCTTCGCGAGTGAGAAAGTCAGTCAGCAGCTCTAGCTTTACCTTAGTTGGGTGATCTGCTGCGAAGTCTATCCACTTGGACCGCATCCACGGAGACAGCTTAGCTAGTAAGGCATCAAATAATTCTGGGGAATGCAAATATTCATCTTTATTTAATAATTTGATAGTTGAAACACAGTTACGAAATTTACAAACAAACACGTTCAGATCTTTGTTTTCATTCAACTTAGGAAGTGCGCGCATGGCTGCGAGCTCTTGCATGACAATTTGCTCAGGACGAGCGAACCGAAGTTCGAGAGCTCGCATTACGTCGTCTGGCTCACTTGCCGACACAAGCAGCGAGGCGACCGCCTCGCGCGCCTCTCCACGCAGGGCGTGCCGCAGCCGCGCTAAGTTTTCAGTCGATGTGTATGACGCTCTAGTGTCATCAAATGTGCGTTTAAAACCGAGCCACTCGGTCGCATGCCCAGAATATGGTACCAGTTCTATATACCATGGCTTAGCAGCTCGGCTCTGTGTTCGTAAACTCGTTTTATCGGTGAGAGCTGCTATAGCGGATGCCAGTTGAGCGATATCTGAGGGAGGTGCTCCTGAATTAGTTGGAACAGTTTTACCAATTTCACTCAACCTCGGCGGAGATGGTAACAGCTGTAGTGCCGATACCGGTGGCGGCGGAGGCGGCGGTAGCGGCGGGGGCTGCAGTCGCGCTCGCCGTGTGCTTACCGTCGCTCCACCTCGCTCACCGATTCGATGATGATATGCATCACCGTGTTTTGCAAGTATATGCCCTTCTGTAATATATCGTGGTGACATTACTGTATCTCTATGTGCTTGAGAGATATTATTTTCTAAAGATAATAAGTTATCTGAAACCTGAGTTAAGTTAGAATCGGAACCGTTAACCCAGTCCACTGTTCGCACGTTGAATGTTGTGCGCCCGCTGGCGCTGTTCGTATTTGTAGAGGTAGCAGCGTCAATAGCAGCGAGCTCAGCACGAAGTTCTAAATCTGCCACGGCATGCTCGCGCTCAGCGGCTATGCGTGCGCGCTCAGCGTCGCGCTCAAGGAGGCGGCGCGCGTGGAGGGCCCCTGCAGCTAGCTTGCGCGCGATGACCGTGGCAATTGACCTTGAGGTGCGCGCTGAGCTGCAGCTATTGAGGCAGTGTCCTCCTGAAACAGAATGGTCTGCAGCCGGCACAATTTGAGACGACGGATTCGCGTGTCCTACATCGCGAATCAGGGCATGATGAGCACCCGACGCTCGAGGAGCTGGATGTACGACCGAGCTCACCACCGATTTTGAAGATGAACTCACACGAGGTCGTGCACACTCCGCGTCGGGTGCACCCGAATGCGATGCAGGGCGCATGTGAGAATCCGCCGCCGTGGCGGCTACGGCGGCACTTTTCGTTCGAGATTTCGTTTCCATTACTCGTTACACAAATATGCACTAGCAAAGTATAAATCCGGCTCGAAGGACCAAAATATTAACGAGGAAAGGAAAAATATCGAACCAAATTCCACCATTTTTTATTGCAGACAATTTGACATAAAAATACACAGATTAAAGATTAAATAATTTTTTTATAAAGCGTCGTCGCCGACAATGGACAAAGGTAAAACAATTCGTAAAAAATACCGGCTTATCAGACCTCAAAATGTAAAACAACTAGAACTTGCGCTAAAACGCGACTTATACCAATGTGAACATTTGGAATTTAAAGGTTTTTTCAAAATACTAACGCATCATCTTGATACCCATCTGCCCGTTAAAGAAAAAAAAAATGGTAACAAAGTTAGTTTCTCTCACTGGGCAACTCCGGGCATTCGTAAGTCACGTGAAAAATTATTTCTTCTATATGATTTGCTTCGGCAATATAATAACAGTCAATTGAGGAAGTATGTATCTATTTACAGTAAAATATTTAAAAAAGTATCTCAACAGGCCAAACACATCTTACACAGAGATCGAATTGAGGCTGCAGATAATAAAATTAAAAAAGCCTGGGAAATTATAAAAGAGGAAACAGGTAGGAGGGTCACCGAGGAGGCTAAACTAATTAAGCTTGTCACTGAAAATCACGAGCCCATTACTAATCAGAATGAAGTGGCTAACTACTTTAATAAGTACTTCTGTACCATAGCGAACACCTTAACGAATGAATTAAATTCTAGCGTAAACAATGCAAACATTTTTTTTGAAAAATATGAGCAAAAGAATATAAATACAGCGAAGTTTGCTCCAGTAACTTGTGACGAAATTAAAGGTATACTTAAAAAAATGGAACCTAAAGCATCTCTTGATCTCTGGTACTTATCTCCCAAGATACTAAAAATGATATCTCATGAAATTATTGAACCTTTGACCGCGACAATAAATGAATGCATTAGTAGTGGTGTATTTCCAGATGAATTAAAATTGGCTCGGGTGATTCCCCTTTATAAAAAGGGATCTCATGCTGACGCACAAAACTATAGACCAATTTCCCTCTTGCCTGCATTTAGTAAAATTTTTGAAAAGGCATTGGCGTCGCGTTTAGTTAATTTTTTAAATGATAATAAAGTATTAAATTCTCGGCAATTTGGATTCCAAAAAGGTAAATCGACAAGCAATGCAATTAGTAATATGTTAAAAGACATACTGATCGCCCTGGATGGCTCGCAAAGGACATATGGTATCTTTTGCGACCTATCTAAAGCGTTTGACTGCGTCCAGCATGATATTTTATTACAAAAGCTCGATCACTATGGCGTTAGAGGACTGGAACTACAAATGTTCAGGTCTTATTTATCAAATCGACAACAAGTTTGTGAATTGAATGGAGAGAGGTCTTCACAATTAAAAATTGGTCTAGGTGTACCCCAAGGCTCCATTTTAGGACCATTATTATTTTTAGTTTACATAAATGACCTTGGTGTTTGTATTGATAACGAAGACGCCTGTAACATCGTCATGTTTGCAGATGATACAAACTTTTTATTTAAACACGGAGACGAAGAAGAACTATGCAAGTCCATTAAAAAGGTATTACAGTCTCTGGCGCTGTGGTTTGAGTGTAACAACTTATTATTAAATGTGAAAAAAACTAACGTGATTCGATTTGCCCTGAGACTTGGAACAAATAATGAAGGAACTGAAGTTTTGAAGGTTCTCAAAGACATGTCATTGAATACTGTCAAAGAAATTGATTTCCTAGGAATAAAGATGGACGAAAATTGAATTGGGAGGGTCACATAGACAAAGTGGCCAAAAAGTTGAGCTCTGCTTGCTACGCTATAAAAAAAATTAGAGAGATAGGAGGTGAAATGCTGCTAGACTGGTATACTATGCTTATTTTCACAGCATTATGACGTACGGACTTATGTTTTGGGGTACGGCTGCTAAGGTAAATAGAATTTTTGTACTTCAAAAACGTGCTATCCGACACATACGTAGCCTGAAGCCGAGGGATTCATGTCGTGAAGTCTTCAAGGACCTAAAGGTAATGACATTATATAGTGCATATATTTATCAGAATTTACTATATGCAAGAAAAAATATACATCTCACTCCGCAACATTCCCAAGTACACAATTATAATACCAGACATCGTGAGAACATCCAAAACATTCAGCATAGACTAACGAAGGTTTCTAAAAGTTTTGTCTGCAATAGTATAACATTTTATAATAAACTACCACTGGCAATTCGTGATCTCAATGATCACGAATTCGAGGTCAAAGTGAAAAATTTGCTAATAGTAAAAAGTTACTATAAACTGACGGACACCAACTGTGATAAATTTCTCTAGTCTTTTCTAGTCATTTACAATTCTGTCTATTTTTATTTTATATATTGTTGTGATTTTTGACCTAATTCTAATTTATATTTTTAATGTGACTGAAATAATTTAGTTTTTAACTGTAGTTTTAATTCTCTGACATTTTTTGACAATTGTTATTTAGTTCGTACATTCTTTTGAAGATTTATTTTTAAATTTTTTAAACTTTAGATTTTTATTATTCAAAAATTTAGTATACATCTTATAAGAGTAATAAATTAAAATTATTAAATAAACTTAAACTAACTATCAAATAAAATAAAAAACTATAACTAAAAACTACTAAAAACTAAAAAACTTAACTACAAAATAAAATATAAACCTATAACCAATACAAAACTTAATAACCCTCCTCCAGGTGTGACGATGTGGGCACTGTACCGAGGACGCTAGCGGCGTTGCCTCGCTGGATGGCCACACTGATACGCTGCCTCAGGAACTCGAGCGAACGTTGTTCTCCTGAAGCAGCGTACAGGGACATCCCGATGTCTTTCGCGAGCCGCTTTGCCTCCTCAGACCATGCCCCCATCGTCTCCACCGAAAATGCGGCGAAGATGTGCTGGTGTGCCACCGAACTGTATTTGGTGTGCTTGTGGCGGGCTGCAGTTTCAGCGGCTGCGCCGGCGCGCTTCGAGCATGCCTTAACGTGACTGCTGCACAGAGTATCGGCGCAGGTAGCATCCCACACCAGTGACTTTCCCTCACGCCACGGGATGATGGTCATGCCATCTGGACGCTTACCATCGTCCCGGAATAGGCCCACTGGCTCCAGAGTTGAGGGAAAGCCGGCTGATACGAGTGATCTTTTTAATATGTCGTTGAGCATATGGTGACGTGGGATTCTACCCGCGCTCTTCTGGCAGCATAACCCGTGGTGCCCGAATTCGTCAGCAGTATCGCCACATACACACCTGTGGAGAGCATTTGTTTTAGCGCCAAGACGCAGGGAGATGGCTATGCGGATGGAGTGCGGATCCAGGAGCATGCCCGTTGTTGGCGAGGGTATAGCATGCAACCAGGACCCGGACTCTCTCTCACGCAACGCCAAAAGGCGCGCCTCGTCTGCGGGTGTTTTTTTTTCCAGTGAATCAAATATTTTTTCAATGATGGGTTTATCCCATATTTTCTGACTATTAGGTTCGCTGGGGGCATCGGTGCAGGAGGATAAATTCTTCCAGATCTCAAAAGCCTCTGTTTCACCGATCATTGGCTCCTCGGTGTTCTGTTTGGTTTTAGCGAGAATGTCTGTACAGAGAGTGCGGGTGCTGTGAACGGATGATAAGTATGCCGGTGTGCAAATATCAACCAATTTTCTAATGCCCAAACCACCGTAACTTATTGGAAGCGATGCTTGTGTGAAATTAGTTAAATGTATATTTAAAATGTTATTTAATGAATGTTGAATGATGTGGTCAAAATCGTGAAGAAGTGCATATGTCCAGGTAGGCGTGGTGCGCAACAAGTATGTGATCCTAGGGACTGAAAGGCAGTTCCTTAACAAAAAATATGCAATATGCGGATGAATTGTTTGCAATCTTTCAGTCATAGTTTTAAGAACAGTAAATTTTTTTTCCAACTCTGATTCAGTGGCTTCTTTAAAAATAGGTGCACCAAGAATGGTGAAATCGTTTCTGTTGATAATTTTAATGTCAGGTGCCAGATTACGAAATGAATTTACTATTGTGTGATTAGTGGAGTGATGAAAAAATAATTCACATTTAGAGGGATTGATTTCAAGACCAAGATTCTTTGATTCCCGTAAAAGTTTTTCAAAGTCGGAGAGTACTGATTCCGGGTCACCTCCTAATGTACCATCGTCGAGGTACCAGACGTTCAACTCACTTGTTAATGTTTCGATGAGAGGATGAATGACCATACTAAATCCAGCGGGACCCAAAGGGTCGCCTTGTTGACAACCAACCTCTGACGAAATAACGTTATCACCGTAAAATAACGCAGATGGTGTGGCATAACATTGCCACATGTATGCATATATAAGTGGTGCTTTATTCTTGATAGCCTGTAGTAGACAATCTCGCTCTATTGAGTTAAATGCATTTTTGTAATCTATTTTTAGTAATACAGTTGTATCTGCATGATGGCTTGAAATGAATTTTCTGGTGGCATGAACGGCTGCTTCACAACCACCTTTTGTTGCAAAACCTAACTGAATTGGACGAAAATTTGAGCCTGTTTCAGAACTGATAGAGTGACATGATAATTTAGAAGCCAATCGTCTAAAGACATTACCGACTGCGATTGGGCGCAAACCACCATCCTTTTTTTTTAAAGCACAAAGTGAAGCACCATACATGTACTTCGTACATTGTGAGTTAATTCCGCCGGAAAGCATCATATTAATCAATGATGTGATCGAGTGGAGTAATCTCCCTCCTGCAGCGCCTGCTGAAAATGACACAAGATCCTTCAGGTGTTGTGGTCTAATACCATCTAAACCTCCGGCTGAGCCATTAGGAAAGTTCTTAATACAGTATAAGACATCATGTGCTTCTACTTTGAGATGTTCATCATCAGATTTAGGAGGCTCCGGAAGCTGGAGTGGCCTGGAAGGCTTCGGATGTTTTGACTGCAGAACACGAAGGGTTTCCGCGTCACATGGTGCAAAATCATCATTAGATGAAAGCACACGAACAGCGCCTCTTATGTCGCCATCTGCAACCTTACTTTCAACCCTCTTACTGAGACTAGTTGTTCCTGCGACGTAGTTTGAGCTAGCATTCATGAACTGAGGGTTCGTAATATTTTCCTTTATGGCAACAGAAATGGATTTATGTTTTGTGGAAGGGACTCTCAGCACGGAATAAGAATAGAGAAACAGGTTATGCCAAGCATCTATGGAGTTGGATTCGATACATTTGTCTATAATATTGGTCAATTTGTCCGCAGCACAAATTCTTGCGCCTTTTGGGATCCGTTTTAGGACTTTAACATTTTGTCGGCAGCTAGATAACAAGGCATCAAATGAATCTACACCTGTGCGTGGAGCGTCTGAGGCCGATTCAAGTGGGTTTATTAAAACAAGACATTTGTCTGCGTGTGCCTTTGATACGTGGATACGCAAACCTCTGGCACCTTTGAAGCCCTGTCTGTGGCAGTGTGGGCATTCTGCAAGCTGAGTCTGACTGTTTTGCGACGTTTGTGAAAGAACTGAGCATAGTTGACAATACCAATTAATACCTGATTTACCTCTGTCCTCAACTTCAGACTCCGTTAGGTTGACGCATACTGCATGGAACCATTTATTGCAACCAATGCACAGGATGTTGCAGTCCTGTCGCCCATCTGGATCACTGGATATCCCACAAGAGCAGTCGGTGGACATCAGCACTTTGGTTAATGGGTGATATATGATTGACGATCGGAGGAGGGTTAATACTTATGTTAAAATTACAAGAAATACCTATAAACAGAATACAAAAAAAAAATCCTAATTAATTAAAACTAACTTATAAAATATTTATTAAACTTATAAAATATGAAGCAGCAAGTCTTGGTATATTTCCACGTGTAGTTTGTGCGGATAATGCGCACCCGTGGCCGAGCCTGAGTTGATGCAGAACTGATGTAGCGTCAGCGACTCCACGACGGCCCCACTCCCGTGGGGCCGCGACTAAGGCAGGTGCGGAACTGGCCGGCTATCACCACGTTTTGATTTATTTTTTATTTTTTATTATTATTTTTTAATTTTTATTTTCTTGACATTTTGATATTTATAGAGTTATAGGTGCGTTATATTAATTAATTAATTCTGTGTTGTGTATTAAATTGTTGACGATGGCCTATTTTTTGCTTAAAACTTAAATGACGAATCTAAGTGTATCTTGTGTACCTACAGGTGATGAAGAAATAAATAAATAAAATAAATAAATAAATTCGATAGGGGTTCCTAGGGGAATAGCGAGTGTGATTAGATCCCCGCGAATTAGATAGGGGATCCTAGCGGAATAGCGAGTGTTGTTAGATCCCCGGCGGATTAGATAGGGGTTCCTAGTGGAATAGCGAATGTTGTTAGATCCCCGGCGGATTAGATAGGGGATCCTAGTGGAATAGCGAGTGTTGTTAGATCCCCGGCAGATTAGATAAGGGACCCTAGTGGAATGGCGAGATGCAGAGAGTGTTCTCTCTGCATACCAACCTAATAATTTTTTTTTTTATACAACTTATTTTTCGTTAAACCCATATCACCAGTTTGTGCGCGCCGGGCCGCTGATAGGAATTACCATGAATAACCCTTTCACACTGATTCCTTCCTCTTCATTCATGCTGCATTCAAATTTATTCATCCGTAAAAAATTTATTAAATAAGTCAACCCAGATCAGATGTCTCAGATAAAAAAAACACGTTAGTGTAAATTTCGACGCAGATAAATTTAGGTAGATAAAAAAATTCATATTAATGTAAAAAAAAAACTGCAATAACGAAAATAAAGATATAATGTAGGTACAGTGAGATCAAAAAGTAAAGTTACGCCTGGAACACTTTGTCAAACGGACGCTATATCGTCCCGTAGAGTATTTGTTTTGGCGCGTGATAAGTTCGCAAGTGAGACAAGGTTCTACAGAATTTATCTCTATTATAAAAAAGTACCCATATCAGCCAAAACCTGTAGGCCAATTCAGTAGTAATTGAAAATCGAGTACTTAAGACATTTCGATATAATGATTAAATTGCGTTTCCATAGATTTTTAATAGAGTGAAATCTCTAACTAAATCTTGATCATGCTAATAATTCATAAACATGACTTATAGGAAACATTTCGAAACACTAGTGTTTCGTTTCAATCAGTCGAATCAAATTGTCGTTTTAATAAAACTACAAAAATGTAATTTATTTTGTTCAAACAAGTCTGTCATGCATGTTCCGGCTATCTTTTCGTATGGCCCGCTCACCTATGCCCACTGCAGTCGTCTACTTTTCATGGGGTCGATTGGAAGCGCCATTTACTATTTCATATTTTTTTTATAGTCCCGATCCTATTAACAAAGCCTACGCCATCTGTCTGTCGGTCTTTCCCTTCTTAGGTTTTTCACTTTTGAAACGTAATAAGCGAGGCCAGTTAAAATTTTCACAAAATGTGTTATTATGGCGGATATTATCCTAATGCTGGCACCACACTTGGCTGTATGCGCACAAATATTTGGCAAAAATGTCCGTTTCCTCTCCCTTTAATGGCTTGTTTAGAGCGAGATAAAACTAAAATGTTTGCAACAATTACGAATACGCTGAGCCAAGTGAAGTGCCGGCATTAGATATAACAAAAAAAAAACTAAAAGCAAAACAATTTTGGAGGATCCCCATACAAGAAACGCGTTTTTTTCAAGGATTTTTTTTTGCTCTATCGTAAAAACGGCAAATACATGCAAGTATATCAATACATCAAACTTTGTGTGATTATTATTGGAAGATTTTCTCGATGAATATATCGCTACAAAATTGGAAATGTATTAATTTTACTCGAATTACTTATCATATATTATACTCGATTATCGGTTTGCTAGTGCATCCGCCCCCCTGTCTTGCTTGTCATCATATACTGTTCGTACAGAGTTAATAAAAGCCGCCCCTTCTCATGCCTATGTGCGGTGAATATCTCGCCTGGGGTAAATATACTGTGAGCGGCGAGTGGTTGCGCGCGGTCTTGACTTGGACTTTTGATCTCAGGGTTCGAGGTTCGAATCTGCCTGACATGGACCAATGAGTTTTTATGTCTTTTTTATATTTTATTTAAAGCTTTTAAAAAAATCGGATGCAAATCGGTCCACCTTATAAGAAAATTTATTTTTTGAAGTGAAAACTTCTTTAGCGGCGCTTGGCACTCTTTTAGGTGGGTTAAAAATGTTAAACTCGCGACATCGCGACATCGCGAGTCATTATTATTTAAAATTTAACCTTAAGTCATTGCATTAAGGGTTATTTTTGAAGTGAAAACTTCTTTAGCGACGCTTGGTATTTATTTCAAAATGAATGTAGGGTTCCGTAACAAATGCATGTCTGTCCGTTCTACTAAATTTTACAAATTTCAACCAAGGTCCTCTGACGGTTATTTTATAATAAAAGTAGGGTTCCTTAACACGTTTATGTCTGTCCATTTTACTAAGTTCTGCAAAATGAATGTAGGGTTCCGTAACAAATGCATGTCTGTCCGTTCTACTAAATTTAACATTTATTTCACAATGAATGTAGGGTTCCGTAACAAATGCATGTCTGTGCGTTCTACTAAATTTTACAATTTTCAACCAAGGTCCTCCGACGGTTATTTTATAATAAAAGTAGGGTTCCGTAACACGTTTATGTCTGTCCATTCTACTAAGTTCTACAAAATGAATGTAGGGTTCCGTAACAAATGCATGTCTGTCCGTTCTACTAAATTTAACATAATTTTTTTTTTTTTTAAGCAATGTTACGGTGTTGTTTTCACTTCTGCCGGCACTCCCGGAGTGCAACTGTGGCTTTTTTTATTACATAATTACTTGATTACAAACACCCATCCCTATTTTTTTTTAATTAGAAAGCTGGTTTACATCTTTCAATAAAAAAAATCCGATCCAAATCGGTCCATCCGTTTGGGAGCTACGATGCCACAGACAAACACCCTTACACACATACACTCATACCCACACACGTTAAACTTATAACACCCCTCTTTTTTCGTTGGGGGTTAAAAATAACATACAACACATAAAATACAAGCTAAGGGATAAGGACAAGATGCCGTGCATAAGGGCGACAGGCTGGCCACCTCTCACCTTGGCACGGTGCTTGGACCGTGTCATGTAGAAGGTGGGTCTTCGTGCCTTAATTGCTGCTTGATGTTTGTCTTGTCCTAATACTTTGCTAAATGTGGTGGTCGGGGTTGTGCTGTAATTTACAAGAATAACTGTAGCACAACATTTACTACTCTGCTTGCCCCGATTGTCGGGATACGGCTAGTGGTATGTATATTATAACCTTCGATCATATTATAACAATAAAATAATTTTCATTTAAAAAAAAGTCACTTTGTCATTAATTGCTGCATCTGTCATAAATTTTGCAGTGTTTTTTTTTTTTTTATGGAACCTGACACGGTTGGCTACATCACCTACAACATCCGTGATGTCAGCCCATAACACAGGGTGAACTAGGTGCCATGTCAGTGCTTCCCTTCATTTCATGTCGGCTACACTAAACTGGACGGAAAACACGAACTATTTACATAGCCGTTTCGACCGTCGTTTCGTTCAGTGCGGTGGTATCAACCCGGCCGGGATAAACCCTACCACCTAGTAAGGTAAGAAGGGAAGGGACCTACAGTTTAACGTAGAATCCGAACGACGGTCAGCCTCCAACGGTCGAGCGGTCACCCATCCAATCACTGACCGCGCTCAGCGTTGCTTAAAAACAGTTGACTAACCAACCGCGCCACTGAGCTACCGAGGCTGACGAATTTTCTTGTACTGTGTGCTGTCTTTGGATTATGATTATGAGTAAAGGAATAATTTGAGATAAGTAGCAGGTGATAGACATCTGTCGTAGACCCGACAACCGATGGGGTAGACGGGTGCTCGAATGGAGGCCACGTACAAGCAAACGTAGCGTGGGACGCCCCCCGGCTAGGTGGACAGATGACCTAAAAAAGGTAGCCGGGAGTGGATGGATGAGAAGAGCGGAAGACCGCGTGTGGTGGCGTGCCTTGGGAGAGGCCTATGTCCAGCAGTGGACCGATACAGGCTGATGATGATGATGAGCAGGTGATAGCACAAGCGTGTTTAGATAGTGGCAAACATTTTTGCAAAGTACAAGCGCACATAGAAAAACATTCCAGTGAAGTTTCTTGACAGTTCTCTTTCGCTGTGATAATCGAACTGGCGCTGGCGGAATGTTACAATGTAAATATGACAAATCTTCGCGCAGTGTACTACCAGGAGATGATAAATAAACAATAAACAATATCATCCCAGGCATAGTTCAATAATCCTTTTCAAAACCCTAAAATACTACTAGCAGAGGAAAACAACGAGTAAATAAATATATCTTCCCAGGAATATATACCCAATACAACTTTTATTAACTTAATATATTTCACAAATAGGTTGTCTCAATAAACAGACTGAAGTGTCAACATCTTGGGTCATGTCTACACAGAGAGAAGGATAAACTTGAAGAATTTAGGATATTTTCCGAACAATTTTTTGTCAGCCTCGATAGCTCAGTGGTGCAGACAGTCAACTGTCGCTATTGAATGTTTAGCAACGCTGGGTGCGGTCAGTAATTGGATAGGTGACCGCTGACCGTTGTAGGCTGACCGAGGTTCGGATTCCTCGTAAAACTGTAGGTCCCTTCCCTCCTAATATTACTTGGTGGTAGGGTTTAACCCGCCCGGGTTGGTACCACCGCACTGAATGAAACGTCGGTCGAAACGGCTATGTAAATAGTTTGTGTTTTCCGACCAGTTCAGTGTAGCCGGCACGATCAAAGGGGGAAGCACTGATATGGCACCTAGTTCACGTGGTGTGACGGCTGACATCACGGACGTTGTAGGTGATGTAGCCAACCGTGTCAGTTTCCATAAAAAAAAAAACAAAACACCTTGCTGTCTTCTTATCTATGTAATTTGTACACAATAGTTTGGGAAATTTTTATTTTCCTTTGTCAGACAGAAGGCGAATTTATTGTAGTTTGCAATACCTTCCAGTCGACATTAACATGGGTATTTAACGTTCACCGCACTGGTCGATCGAAACGAATATGAAAATAGTTCTCAGTGTAGAGCGACACGACCAAAGGGAAGCATACTGACATGACACCTAGTTCATCAAGGTACGATGGGATGACATCAGTATTAGTAGGCGATGTAGCCAACGCAACGTGACAAGTTCGTTCGCGTAAACGATTTTTTTTTTATTGCTACCGAACTGGGTGGCTCTGTCCGAGGTCGCAACCTCAGGCGCAGCCAATTTCACGCCCGAGGAGGCGCCAGTCCGGCTTGGAGGTGGACTAATGTTGCTGGGGAATGGCTATTAACCCGCGATTTGAAGATCCGTGGATTGTAGGAGTGGGGGAAGATATTCCCTGGCAGCCCGTTCCACACCTTTGCAGTGCGACACAAGAACGATTTAGAGAATCGTGCAGTTCGAAGAACTCTTCTGTCGACTACAAACGGGTGTTCCGCGAGAGTATGGCGGGTTTGGCGAAGGCGAACAGGAGGAGGAGGGATAAGGGAAGCAAGTTCGTCAGAGCAGCGGCCATAGTAGTACCGATAAAACAGTCTCAATGACCCAACGATACGTCTGTGCTTTAGAGGTTGAGGGTCTTTTGTGAGTACAGAGTCACCAATGAGGCGAATGGCTCGTCGCTGAATAGAATCCAAGGCTGAAAGAAGGTACTCAGGGAAACCAAGGGGGGATATACTCTCAAGCAGAAAGTAAGTCGCTAAGAGCGATGCCGACAGCCGAGCTGAGTTCACTTAAACGATAGCTCGGCCTTTGGCCTCACTCTTAGCTTCGATCATAATAAATATTTTTTTTTCTGTCTACGACTCTTAGTGACTCATTTTCTTCGGGAAGCATATCGATTATGGCAATTTCCAAAAACTTTCTGTTGGTGGAATCTTTCCAAAAATATTTCTTTCAAGATCTCATAATTTTGATTGAAAAGAAATTTGAATGTTTTACATTCTTTATCAAGTACTTTTGCCAAAAAAAAATAAAATTTTCGATAGAAAAATTAGGAAAAATATTACGTTTTAAGAGCTTCAGTCTCGCAGTAGAAACTCTCGTAGGAGTTTACGGGCCCTTGCGATAACCAAACTTGGATCAATTCTGACATGACGGCTCAACCCCTATTTTACACTAACCTACAGGTATCTACTATCATGGACGCTGCCCTGAGCAACTTGCATCCCTTATTCCTTGCCATCCAACTACAAAGTAAGAAATCGCGTCGAGGGGCGGCCAATGATCGCTGTTCTGTCGCAGAAAACGAACATTCGTTTGTTGTCGACATCGGACTGTTGAGAACCCATCGTATCCCAAAATCGTTTCTCTGTTACACATCTACGGTGTGAAATTGTCTACCGGCGGTGCTGCGATTGTATTTCATGACCATTCAATCTGGGTGTCTTCAAATGTCATAGCAATTTTTCAGCCTCGATAGCTCAGTGGTGCGGTCGGTCGTGATCATAAGCACACCTACCTAGGCGCGGTCAGTAATTGGATGGGTGACCGCTCGACCGTCGGAGGCTGTCCGTGGTTCAGATTCCAAGTAAAATTATAAGGTTCCTTCCCTTTTTACTTTACTAGGTGGTAGGTATTAACCCGCCAGGGTTGATACCACCGCACTGAATGAAAAGTCGGTTGAAACGTCTATGTAAATAGTTCGTATTTTCCGTCCAGTTCGGTGTAGCCGGCACGACCGAAGGGAAGCATTACATGGCATCTAATTCACCAAGGTGTTATGGGCTGACATCACGGATGTACATATACGGATGTACATGTACAGTAGGTGATGTAGCCAACCGTGTCAGCCTCCATATAAAACATTTTTTGTATGTTTTTCCATTGGACTTTGGGCACTGCCTGTGCTGGCTGTCTATAAATAAAATGTTAAGAAGGAAGGATGAACATAATCACAACATGAACGAAGTCGTTCTTCTAGGTAATTTCGAAGAGAACTCCACCATTTCTTCTTATATCATCTGTCCACAATAATTTTGCCGCTTGATTCTGCCCTGTCTTGCTCCCTCGGGGCTTTACACTTAGTATTCAGTGAGCGGACGACAACCTTACTATCTGAACTGCTTCTGTAACATACTAGGCGGGGGCAACACTGCTACATACGCCTTGGTGACATATTAGTACACAGTGTGTACAGTTGACATGACAAGGAACAGAAAAACCGACCCAGTGCCAGGCCTCACGCACTCTATGTACTTGCGCGCGCTAACTACCTACCGCCCGGTGGACCGCCGGCGGTCTAATTCAGTGGAAATTCGACAGCCGCGCGAAACATACCTACACGCTCGCCCACGCCACTGCGCACAGCTGCAAAGCAATAATCACTTTACACTCGATCGTTTAGGTACATTTTCGCACGCAGCGATTGGCGAAGTGAAACATTAGGCTATTAAAGCCGAAGGTATGGAACTTTTTCTATGGAGAGATTTATCTGTTACGAAGTAACTATTAAGTAATCTGTGCCAGTGCGAACGAACAGAAAAACCGGCCCGGTGCGAGTCAGTCTCGCGCACCGAGGTTTCCGTATCACCACGTAATTGAACGGTTTTCATTATTTGCTGGTTTACTTTAGAGTTTGCACTATAATCACACCAAGTTTGACGCTTGTATGTAAAACCGTTTTTACGATAGAGCAAAAACAAAACAAAATACGTTTCTTGTTTGTGGCCTCACCTTAATTTTTTAATATATTTTTTTTATGGGAGCACGACAAATGGCGCGCGCCAGACTAACGCAGAGGTCCGAGGTGTAGGACGTCAGAGGTGTAGTCCGACGGCGCCCACGGGCATTCGGATATTTACGGGGGCTGCGAATACCTTGTCAGCCGGCTAGGTGCACCTTCACATTATGGTTGAAGGACCCCAGACTGTACATTAGAGGAAAGGATGCAGGTGGGATTGAATTCCACATGTTGGCAACCCTGTAAATAAAGGATTTACAGGATCGATTTGTCCGAAGTGGGGGAATATCGACAGTGTGTGGATGCATTCCCAACCTGTTGCGCGTGGAACGATGGTAGAATGGGGATGGAGGGATCGCATCGTGCAGCTCCTTGGAACACTCTCCGTGGTACAGGCGATAGAACACACACAAAAGATCCAACGTCCCTGCGGAGTTGTAAGGTCTCTAAGTTCCGGGATACCTCGGGGTCGTTAACGAGGCGGACAGCGCGACGCTGAATCGAGTGTATATTTGTTTTTTGTATTTTGTATTATATATGGATCGAATATATGTTTTTGTATTATTTTTTAGTATATCCGCCATTATAACACTAACTTGTTTGACTAATTTCACCATTCTTTTGATGCCAGATGTTTTATATTAATTTTGTGTGTTTTTTACTCTAAACTAATTTAACAATTTAAATGTACGTATTTCTTATTTTAATCGATTGACTAAGTAATTTGACAATTCTATTGATGCTGCCTATTTAAATTTTTATTTATTGACAATTTTATTTTTAACCTTTGACAATTCTATTGATGCGAAGTATTTTAATGTCTTATTTTATTTTGCTCTAGTTTGAATTGCTATTTCATGCACAAAAGTGGATATTTTTTTTACCGTATTCTTTGTTATTTTCTAATTCATTGACAATTCGTTTAATTCCTAGGTGTGTATGTTATTGCTTAGGCTAGAATTATTAGTCCCTTGCTATGGCTAGACCCAGAAAGTTACAATTGTATTTTTTTTTGAATAAAATGTGTCAAACTCATGTGTACCGATAGTACCTAATACTGAAATGAATAAAAGAAATGAAAATATTTTTTCAGGAACACAAAATAATTGCAGCATATTAATCCGTTCAGTATTGCTTGAGCTACGCCCTGAATATACATACATACATACATACCACACGCTGTATCCCGACAATCGGGGTAAGCAGAGTAGTCGGTGTTGTGCTGCTAGTAGTCTTGTAAATTACAGCGAAACACCGACCACCACATTTAGCAAAGTATTAGGACAAGACAACTATTAAGCAGCAAGTAGGCATAACCACCTGCTGCATGACTCGGTGGAAGGACCGAGCCAAGGCGAGAGGTGGATATCTTTCGAGGAGGATCGCTTTTATGCACGGCATCTTGTCTTTATTCCTTAGTCGCCTTTTACGGCATGCACGGGGAGAGATGCAGTGGGACTATTATTTTTAAATACTGACCCCACACGGCCCTGAATATACGGATCAAATAGCTGCACGAATAGGATTCCTTTGCGAACTTAAAAAAAAATTCATTCATTGACATGTCAAGCGTGGAGACCTCGGACGTCTTAGTGAATTCCCCACACGGGGGCAAAGTTTTTCAGAATTTACTCAGAAAATCTCAATCGTGCTATTCGGGTTATTTTTCAGTCACAGATTGAGGACTCACCTGGGGATGTAAATCTGAACATTAGCTTCGTGATTAAATTCTCTCGAAAACAACTGGCGGGTATTTCATTTTGGGCTGTTCGAGAATACTTGTAATTTCGGGGAAAATATTGGTTCATTAACAAATTTTTATTAAACACGGATTACGAAACGGCGAAAATGAGAAATTTCAGGACAATAAATAATATTGGGATGATAATTTGCAATATTATTTCGTATTCGCTTGTTAGAATATTTCAGACATTTTTATCAGACTAACGTTCGATTCGCTAATTACATTTTATAATTTAGAGATAAGCAAAGAGTTTTCAAAAGGAGAAAACAGAAGTAGTTCTGTTTTTCTCGACTACAGAATAAGTCCCAGTCGTGCAGTGTCTATTTCAAATCGATATGGGTACATATGCCCATATCATGATTCTAAAGTTTAACGGTTCTGTAGAGGAAAGATCTATAGAACTGATTGGCAATCACTTGCGATCCCAGAGCCCGTGATGCGGCGGCGGTGAAAAAGGGACGGCGTAATCGCGTCAACCAGCTCCTCTGAGCACTCTCAATGGAATACGCGATAGAAGACACTTAGGGAGCCGAAATTTTTAATTATTATATATTTTTTAATTTATTTATTCGAAAGGAAGAAAATAAGTGCAATAAGAATAGAAAAACAAAAAGTAAAATAAAACATTTAAAGAACCCCGGATCCTTAAAAATTACAAAATAATTTCCGTTTATACTTACTTAAAGGAGTCGGGGAACCGCTAAGTAAATACCCGCGCAGCTCTGAGTTTTTTTTACTTAGCGGTCCCCAAACCATTCCGATTAAACCAGCTTTCTAATAAAAAAAACCGCATCCAAATCGGTCCATCCGTTTGGGAGTTACGATGCCACAGACACACCCATACACCCATACACACACACACACACACACGTTAAACTTATAACACCTCTCTTTTTGCGTGGGGGGTTAAAAAGAATAAGAAGAGAAGAATTAACTCACCTCACTCTTAGGATCCTTCTTCAACGAGCCCCCGTGCCCCCCGCCAGTACTCTGCACAGTGTTCATCTTGCCAGATTGACAACACTTACTAATTAATTCACAAATTTGTCTAAATACTACTTAAAATGTAGGCACCAAGTAACACGTAAGTCACAGCACGATTATTTATTACACATTTGTTTTATTTTGATATGTTACAATATTATAAGAGAAAATCCGCTGAAAAAAATTCCAAATACACATGTAGCCACATGCAGACAGCGTAAAATAATTCATAACATGTTTAATATATTGCTTTTAACCCTTTCGAGATTTTTCAATTTCGAAAACAAATTATTGTAGTACAAACACAATTTAATTGTTCAATTAATTGTTAAAACATAATTTTTGGGAGCTCGTAGGTGATCAAGAAAAATAATTTTAATGAGTTGGTAAGAATTACACCGTATGGGGCCGCTACAATACCGTATGGGGCCGGTACAGTACCGTATGGGGCCGGTACAGTACCGTATGGGGCCGTTACAGTACCGTATGGGGCCGGTACAGTACCGTGTGGGGCCGGTACAGTGCCGTATGGGGCCGGTACAGTACCGTGTGGGACCGGTACAGTACCTTATGGGGCCTGTACAGTACCGTATGGGGCCGGTACAGTATCGTATGCGGCCGGCGCTTAAAACAATAGTCCCACTGCATCTCTCCCCGTGCATGTCGTTAAAAGCGACTAATGGATGAGAGCAAGATGACGTGCTAAAGGGCCTGTCACCCTTTAGCACGTCATCTTGGCCACCTCTCACCTTGGCACGATCCTTCCACTGAGTCATGCAGCAGGTGGGTCTTCGTGGCTTACTTGCTGCTTGATATTTATCTTGCCCTAATACTTTTCTAAACGTGGTGGTCGGTGTTGTGCTGTAATATACAAGAGTGCTTGCAGCACAACACCGATTACTCTGTTTACCCGATTGTCGGGATATAGCTTGTGATAGGTATGTAAGAAACCGTTTTACTAAAATATAACTATTCCAAAGTGGACAAAAATATCTTTCACACTGCAAGCACAATTTTTTGGCAATAAAGACTTTTCAAAACTTCATTTCGCCCACAAAAACCCTTCCTTCAATATAACCACGAGGTAAACTCACAATATGTCCACGTCTAACAGCTTAATCCTTACAAGTATTTTCTCTCCTCACTTTCGTCTTATCTCTGGGCTTAGGCCTCCCTCCGTCGCTAATCCGGAGTGTTACAGGGAGCCGCGCAGTGCAAATACGACCTTAATACGAAGTCGGGGTCAGTGATATTGGACTGTGTAGATTCGTTATGGAATTTAAAAATATTGAACTTATAAATTTATGAAGTCTTCCACTCTCATAAGAACATTATAAGAGTGGATCAGCCTCGGTAGCTCAGTGGTGCGGACGGTCGACTGTTCTTAAGCACACCTGTGCGCGGTCTGTTTTTGGATGGCTGACCGCTCGACCGTTTGGAGGCTGACCGTGATTTGGATTCCACGTAAAACTGTAGGTTCCCTTCTTACCTTACTTGGTGGGAGGGTTCATCCCGCCCGGGTTGGTACCACTGCACTGAATGAAACGTCGGTCGAAACGGCTATTTAAATAGGTCGTCTTTTCCGTCCAGATCAGTGTAGCCGACATTAAATGAAGGGAAGCACTGACATGGCACCTAGTTCACCCGGTGTTATGGGCTGACATCACGGATGTTGTAGGTGATGTAACCAACCGTGCCAGTATCCATAAAAAAAAATAGAAAGAGGCGGCAGAGGTGGCACGTGGAGATCCTTCGTCTCTGCCTACACCACTGGGAAACAGCCGTGATGCTATGTATGCCATTTTGCACTTCATTTAAAACTTAAATAAATGTTTAATTCAATAAACTTTCAATTCAATTTTGGTCTGAGGGCTTTAGACAAAACTAAGGGTTTTGACGAGTCATAGCATACGAGGTCATAGCATGTGTGACGAAAAGGGTTTCTGGTTTTACATGCGCGTATCGACGCGGAATCCACACGGCAAATGATCGTGTAGCATTCCATAACGGCTGAGTTCTGGAGACCACAAAAAAATCGAGTACAACAGATCTCCGTGTAATTCTACATCAGTGCTTGCGACTGTCGACTATTTGGGTTAAATACGACGGAAAGTTGCGTGGCAAAAGTGAGAAAAAATATTTTGTGAATACGAGAAAGCGTTCTTCTTCCTATATCTTTTGGTAATACGTTCAGTTACAGGAAGATAAGAATATCAGAGAATCGCGGCAGAATTTTCTTATAAAGGACATACGTATAAACTCGTAGGTACGTAATTTTTTAATCCCCGACGCAAAGGTGTGATATATTATACAGGTGGCCCAGTTATAGTGGTCCAAATTTTTTTTTAGATGGATGACATCATTTTGACTCATTTAAAAAAACATTAGTTCCGCGAAAATCAATAGTTTAGAAGTTATGATTTTTTTAACTTTTTTTGAAATTTCTCTATTTCGGTCACATTAACCGCTCTAGTTGGATATCTATTCCACAAAATCGAATATAATTTGGTATAGAAGTAGAAGGGACATGTAGCTAGTACGTAATGAATTGTTTTTAGGTTTACTCCTAGAATGTACTGTTGCTATAGCCCTTTCAGTGAATTTTTGTTCAGTTTACATTAAAACTGAAATTTTTTGGAAAAAACACTTTCAATCAACAAGTCAATTGTGCGTCTGTGGCATCGTAAATTCCAAAGAGATAGGCTAATTTGGATGCAGATTTTTTAGGTTTCCGTATCCCCTACGGAAGCCTATTACTAAGCCTAGGTCGTCTATCTGTCTGTCTGTCCTACTGCTATATCTTTGGAACCGTAATAGGTAGCCGGTTAAATTTTTCACAGAATATGTGTTATGGTGGATATAACAACAAATAATAATATATAGAAAAGGTCAAAAATTAAGGGGGGCTCCTCATACAAGAAACGAGTTTTTTTTCCAAAGTTTTTTTTTGTGGTGCGGAAACCTAGATGCGCGAGTCCGAATCGCACTTGGCCGGTTTCTTTATTAGAAAGCTGGTTTAACCGGGATGTCTCTTAGCTATGCTTGATTAAGATCGGGTCAGCCGATTCGAAAATCATCGACACTTTTCCTTATAGGCAAAGAGATCTCTGCTGTAAAATGGAAATTTATTATTACACTACGGAAATTATTACAAAACAAATGTAAGGATGTACTCGTACTTATAATCTAACTAACTAACTAGAAAGGTGTCTAACGACGCCCATGGACATTCAAGTTCAAATGTATTTATTGAATCAAAAACAAGTAAACAAGGCAAGTTATTACCAAATGAAAGTTTATTTTCATAAAACTAAACTAACATAAAAAACTAAAAAAAAAACATAATGTTACTGCTAATAAATTTCCTCCAATTCGACCATGTCGCCCCAGAGGTACCCAGCACACTGGCTGCGTTGATGCCCCTCTGAATTTCGAGGCTAATTTGCCGTACAAGATGAGCCTTGGCACGTGGGTCACCAGACTTGTCGACAAGCATATCGCCCAGCTTGTCGACGCACCAAATTTGTATATAGAATATTGTATACATTATAGTGGTTGTCGTAATTGCAAATTAGTTCCCTACTGTTACGTCGAATTACTAGCTAAACGAGATGATATATCTGGTTAATTTATTGGCAATTCACTGAAATACGGCACCGACAACCTTATCTACTACGATTACACAATCTATGTATTCGTAAATTGTAATTCGTAATACTGCGTAATTTATAGACATACTATTATTATAAGTATTTACAAATTTCTTGGGCGGAAAAAGTAAAGAAATCTGACTTGAGGCCAAGTTCAAGTAATTGGCTGTAATAAACGAAATATAAGTAAAGTAAATTATTAGGTTAATTTCATTTATTAGGTTATATATAAGTATAAGTCAATTTTCAACGTTTTTCAAAAAATGCTTATATCATGAAAAAGAAATGACTCCGATTTTTTTTTATTTTTCCCTGGGTAGTCATAAACTGGCCTACTCCCTGGATCCCGCTTGACGTTGAGTTTTGGGACATCCTGTATATTCTTAAATTTCAATGTAATGTAATGTTAGATTTTCAAATATAATACATATTACTTTTACAGTAAATTACTTGGAATATAGGTAAGCAGGTACTTTATTCAAGAAAATATAAAAAGTAATAGTAATACAAATAACTAAAGAATTAAAACGTACCTAACAAATATTATAATAACTATCAAAAGGGGTGTTTTCGAAACTTCCCAGAACACTTGCGGCATTTCCCCTCTGAATGGCAAGGCCTTTGAATAAAGAAGGCCCTTGATTGCGGGACAAATATATATTTATACTGTCTTTAAATATATATTTATTAAATTATGCATTTTTAACCCCCAACGATAAAAGAGGGGTGTTATAAGATAACGTGTTTGTGTATGTGTATATGTGTGTATGAGTGTATCTGTCAGTGGCATCGTAGCTCCCAAACGGATAGACCGATTTGGATGAGGTTTTTTCTTCAAGTAATGAAGTAATCAAAAAAATAATTATTTTAAAATATATATATTTAATAAAAAAAGTGGACCGATTTGCATGCGGTTTTTTAAAAAAAGTTTGAAATAAAAGTTAAATTACAAATTTAAAGAACCCTGACCCTTAAAAAGTAAAAAATAATTTCCGTAGGAGTCAGGGTTCCGCTAAGTAAATAAAATATAACAACTCAGAGCTGCGCGGGAATTTACTTAGCGATCCACCGACTCATTTAAGTTAGTAAACGGAAATTATTTTTTACATTTTAAGGGTCGGGGCGTTTTTAAAATTTTGTAATTTAACTTTTATTATGATTTAATTTTCTATGTTTTATTGTAATAATTTAAAGTGTTTTAGTATTTTATGCAGTTATAAATTTAATTAGGGATATAGTAATAAGCGGATCCCTCTAAATAAGCAAATTCCGGCAAATTCATTTTTAGGTTTCCGTACCCCTTACGGAAGCCTATTAATAAGCCTACCTGTGCCTATGTGTTATTTTGGCGGATATAACAACAAATAATAAAACAATTCATACAAGAAACCTGATTTTTAAAGTTTTTTTGTGGTGCGCAAATCTCGGTGCCCGAGTCCGACTCACACTTGGTCGTTTGTTTTCTAATATGTACATTTCCGAAGGAAAGTGCTAACATTGAACCTAGTTCCGTCCGAGAAGTGTAATAATGAAGAAATAAAAAAATATAAACAAAAAATCTAGCATCAATGCGACAAATCCATGACCAATCTCTCACAGCCGTTCGGTTCTGCGGGCATGGATTGTGTCTGTAGGGCATAAAGCACATTTGACCTTCGCAAGAGTAACGATCTACGAAAAGGAAATAGAGCAGAAAACTAATAATATAAATAAAATCGCTGATGGAACAATCCGTATGAAAATGGAATAAATGCGCACATTCGAATCACGTAGTCGGATGTACTCGAAATAGTGACGGGATGCTCACTGTAAGTAGACAATATTATACTGAAAATATTAATTGTAAAATAACGCCCAAAGTTGCTCGTAAAAGCCGGCATGACAGGTGCCCATTAACTCCCATCTTGAAGGACCCGAGACTGTACTTGGGCGGAAATATAATGAATGCCTTAATTAGACAGTTACTCAGTTACTCGATAGTTTTATTTACTTACACGCTTACATGTCATCTCCGTCTTCTGCGTCCCTTTTTAGGTTTCCGTATCCCGTACGGAAGCCTATTACTAAGCCTCCGCTGTCTGTCTGTCCGTCCGTCCGTCCGTCCGTCCGTCTGTCTGTCCGAGGGCTGTATCTCTTGAACCGTAATAGGTAGCCCGTTGAAATTTTCACAGAATATGTGTTACAATGGCGGATATAACAACAAATAATAAAAAAAAGAAAATGTTAAAAATTTATGGGGGCTCCCATACAACAAACGTGCGAAAAATCTATTAGTCACGCTACTGAATAATAGATGGCGCCACAGGCTTTTATACATTGCATTGCTGAAAGACAAACGATAACCGGATATTATTGATAGCGGATAGATACGGAAACCTCCGTGCGCGAGTAAAACTCGCACTTATTTTTATAGTAAGCGCGACATGTGGCGCCGAGCCACCCATGAGGTGTCTGGCGACGCCCATGGACATTCGGTTTCGGTCGCATGCGGGGCGGGGGCTACGAATGCCATGCCGGCCTGACAGGTGCCCATTCACGCCTCTCTTGAAGGACCCGAGACTGTACTTGGGGGGAAATATGTCGGAATGGAGAACTTACATATTACGGTGTCCCTAGGTTCATATTAATTGCCTATCATATAGTTTTATTTCGTTTTACGCAAAGATTTAAATAGTTTAGATTCCTAATAGGACGCTAGCACTCGTCACCAAAAATGCGAACAATAAAAGCGCTCGAACGAATAACTATCTCTGTCGCACTAATGGATTGCGTATGTTGCATCTCATTAAATGCTAACGTGTTTGATAGCGTGCCAGGTATGGCGAAGCTGTATCTAACTATTTAAATCTTTGGTTTTACGTATAAAATCTTCATCTGGTCGTTTTAGACTCTCATCATCTTGTGGTGGTTATTACATCAGTCCCCGCCTAAATACATCTCGGGAGAGGTGATAGATGTGTGATGGATGTTGTGAATATATATTTTTAAGTGTTTTATTTATTGTTTTATATTATTATGTGTTCTGCCCCTTAAACTAGCCCACAGGCTGTACTGTAAGGGGTACTTCCCCCACTCTTCCATTCGTATTCGCTCCGTAAAGCTCATCCATTTAGTCTCCTATTATTTTATGTTTGTTACAAAACATCTACCTTCCGTATGTTAGCACCTAAGCTAAGTTTATTCCGACAATGGGTATTAATTTGAGCAATCTGCAAGAGCCTTCTTCCCCACTCGACCTTGACAACTAACTGTATTTTATGCCAATCGCGCAAGGACATCACAACATTACATTACAAATTTAAAAAGCACCCGACACCGTAATAAGAAAAAAATAATTTCCGTTTAGTTACTTAAAGGCGTCGGGGGATCGCTTAAAAAATAACCGCGCAGCTTCAGAGCTCAGCGTTTTATATTTTATTTACTTAGTGGTCCCCCGACGCCTTTAAGTAACTAAAGGGAATTTATTTTTGACTTTAAGGTGTCGGGAGATTTTTTAAATCTGTAACTTAACTTTTATTTCAAGCTTTTTAAGCGATGTAATTTTTTTATTACTTACTTGATTACTTGATTACTCGTATAAACATAGCTAAGAACCTTGCCGGTTAAACCACGTTTCTAATAATACAAAAAAACCGCATCCAAATCGGTCCATCTGCTTGGGAGCTACGATGCCACAGACAGACACACAGACCCACAAGACAGACAGACGAAGGCGTCAAACTTATTAACACCCCTCCTTTTACGTTGGGGGTTAAAAATGTGCCGCGTTTAAAGAGACGTACATGGTACCGTCTCACAGTAAATAAATAGGTACCGTAGACCTTTCACCACCGTAATCCCCAGTCTATTTCTATGTGTGTATTGTGTTGCATTGTATTGTATGTATATAATTTTGTTCAATATAATATGTATGTTGTTGAATCAAATAAAAATATGATAAAAGGTCACACTTAATACCTCTAGGCATTTTCTACCAGAAAACCTTTGGGGTTTAATCCGCCCGGGTTGGTACGGCCGCACTGAGTGAAACGTCGTCGGTCGAAACGGCTATGCAAATAGTTCGCGTTTTCCGTCCAATTCAGTGTAGCCGACACGACTAAAGGGAAGCACTTGACATGCCACCTACTTCACCGAAGTGTTATGGGCTGACATCATGAATGTTGTAGGTGATGTAGCCAACCGTGTCAGTTTCCATAAAAAAAAAGATAATTGCGAGGTGAATGGCGGAAAGGAAAGGTACTCCATACGGGGTATCATAAAGAAGTGCCTACGTAATTTTTTTTTATGGAAAGCGCGACATGTGGCATCGTTTCACCTACGGGTCGGTGTCTAACGATGCCCATGGACATTCTGTGATGCACGGGGATTGCGAATGCCATGCCGGCCTGACGGGGCCTTTTCACACCCCTTTTGAAAAATCCCAGGCTGTACTTGGAAGGAAATATGTAGATGTATCATTATGTTAGACCTAATATTAGGTAGACCTGTCTGCTATATAAATTCGCAAGGTAGTTAGTTGCAACATTACGCCTGTTTCCACAGCATTGAAGCATAATAAAACGTATACCGGTTGTATCAGGATAGGTCCATATTTGAAGAGGAAAAGCTCTAAAACTTTTCCTCAGATTCGGTCATTTTATAGTACTTTTTGGTGAAAATCGTTTCATCGAGATTTGGTGGACGGTTAACATCCGCCTTTATATAAATCAAAATAAAATGATTAACTTACATGCTTAACTGGTAGAATCAAATTGCATTTAGGTTAATTCCAAAGACTTAAATTTAAATGAAATAAAAAAAAGGAAGACTGGACTTGGTCATTGCACTCCCTAGACCTAGACAGCAATGTTGCCAAATCTCCCCATATACTCACTGTCCACTGTCCATCGAGTTTTTATTACAAATTTAAATTTTTGTGTGGAATCAAAACTCGAATTTTCAATTTTTTCTTCTAATAATGAGTACTTTCTATTCTTGAAGTTTTTTTTTTTTTTTTTTTATTGATGCTGACACGATTGGCTTCATCACCTACAACATCCGTGATGTCAGCCCATAACACCGGATGAACACCGAATGCCACGTCAGTGATTCCCTTCGGTCGTGCCGGCTACACTGAACTGGACGGAAAACACAAACTATTTACATAGCCGTTTCGACCGACCTTTCATTCAGTGCGGTGGTACCAACCCGGGTGGGTTGAACCCTACCACTTAGTAATATAAGAAGGGAGTCATATCCCTTAGTCGCCTTTTACGACATACACGGGGAGAGATGCAGTGGGGCTATTCTTTTAAAGTACCGGCCCCACACGGTACGAAGTTTCTCAAGCCTATCCTGAAACACCCTGTATAAGTAGGTAGGCGTAAAACTATTATGTGCTATTATTATTATGCCATACCCATAGTGTTCTTGATTTACATACTGCGGCCTTAACACACGCGATCTATTTTTATAGACACTACGGACAGAATAATTACTAGACAATTTATGTACTTATTAACATCAAATACGAAGATCCTTAGGTTTTCTCGGGGCTGGAGTGAATTGCGATTTGGTAAGTGACAGTGACATTCCCGAAAGTGTGAGTCTCAACATTGACACTTTTCGATGTGTAAGCATCTACACCGGGATCCTGAGAATGTTTCGGGGCTGGAGTGAATTGGGATTTGGTAATAGTACCACTAGTAACGGTTACACTAGTGACGCTCGCGAGTGAGATTTCAGGGATGTTTACACAGGCACTCACATTTTTATATGGGTTTCGTATCAACATTATACAAATTGGCTATTATTGTTTTAACATTGAGCTTAGCGTAGCCACCCAAACCTTTTAGTATATACTAGCTTTTTCCCGCGGCTTCGCTCGCGGTAGACTCTGTTTAATAGCAAATTCGATTTAAACGCAAAATATATGATAATAAACGATCGCTTCTCTTATATATTCTCTCTCTCTCGTCCATATTAGACTTTCTTTGATACTGCACAGCCCTAAGGCTCTTTAGCGTGATGATATATATCCTATAGTGAGCCTCAAAAACTAGTTCCGGAGTTTACCTCAAACAAACATACATACAGACAGACGTTCCCTTTTATAAGAGGTAGAGAAGAAGATAAAGATAGAGATAGAGATAGATATAGAGATAGAGATAGAGATAGAGATAGAGATAGAGATAGAGATAGAGATAGAGATAGATATAATTAGTATATGGCTGTAACCTTATGTCTGAATATAATCTTATGTCTGTTAACAGCAGCCTTATATCAGTTGAATTCAAATTGGTGTCAGCTCTTCATATTCAACCTCGAAAACTGTTCCGCTCTGTTATTTTAAACTCCATGCATTAGCGACTGAAGATATTGACTTTAATAAAATTGAAATTATGATTTACGTATTAGGTTTCCGCACCCCGTACGGAAGCCTAAGTATTACTAAGCCTACGCCGTCTGTCTGTCTGTCCTACTACTGTATATTTGGAATCATAATAGCTAGCCTGTTGAAATTTTAACAACCTGTGTTATTATAATGGCTGATATAACAACTAATTATAAAAAATATAATAAGTAAAAAAATATTTTCTTTTACTTATTATATTTTTATAAATATTTTCCGCACCACAAAAAAAAAAGTTTTTTTTTGTGGTGTGTGGCCGGTTTTTCAATGAGCACAAAAAAACATGACATTTTTTTTTATGGCGAAGAAGGAGTTTCCTTTGTACTTAGTGTGTTTTTGTATTTCAAACTGAACTACGTTTGTTGTACCTATAACTTATTGTTTTAAGGTAATACCTTTTCACTTTTCTTAAAAATGTTTTTCACCATGTCGAGCTGTTTCAAAAACGTTAAGTAGATTCTAAAAAAAAGGACGATGAGGAAATAAAAATATGCGTTTTCCCAAACGTTATTAAGTTTTGTGATTTGAGATTTGGTATTTACGAAAATGTATGGAGAACTAAATTTTCTTCCTCAATTTCACCACCCTTTTTAAGGTTCCGTACTTCAAAAGAGAGAAAAAAAAAAACGGAACCCTTATAGCATCACTCTCGTGTCTGTCTTGTATTCCATTTATTTCCTCCAAATCTACTGAACGAAAACGTTTGATGACCCAACCGCGGACGTATAGCTTAAATTAACGAATTTAGATTTTGGGGGACAAATTAGAAAATTTATATCTTTTTCTAAAATTGCATCACGTGACGAATCAATGGAGAGGGCTCGTTATAATAGGGACTCTCTTATACTTTACAGGAAGACCTAAATGAAAATCCAAAGCCTTAAAGTGCTCACGAAAAACGGAATAGTGCTATACCCTCCCTCTCCACGTGAGTTCGACTCGCACTTGACCAATTTTTTTAAGGTACCTACTTAGTTTTAGAATAAAATTAAATAATAAAATTAAATACGATATTTTATGGAACACCACATACATAACAGTGCATTCAGAGACAGATATTTGTTTTAAATAGTTATATACGTACCAATTAATATAATAATATGTTTACATAATATTATACTCATAAGATTTTGTTTATTTGACCGTAAAATTTTTTATTACGTTTAATTTTCAAAAGTGCGTATCACAGCACACAACATTTAGGCCACATAATTGTTTTTTTATTTAAAGCACAACAATTACACTTACAATTAAGAAGAAATTGAGAAGGTCATTGACTAATATTAGAATATTGAAGGAATGAGATTGAAAAGATCTAAAGACATAAGAATTAAATTACAATATTTAATTGTGGGAATTTTTCACAGCGATATTAATTGAACAATTTGCGTTTTAAATATTATGACATTTTCAGAACACAGATTCTATATTAAACAGTTCGTTTTATTAGGCAAAAATATTATATAAGCTAAGCGAGAATTTTGAAAGTTTACAACACAGATGATTTCAATTTCACAACGCTATTACAATTTTAACTTCATTTTATCACATGTACCCTACTCTATGTTTAAGTAAAACACAACAATTTTCTTCAATAAATTTAAATTTGGAACAACTTTTAACGTCAACAGCTGGCCACCTGTGGAATTAGTTCGAATTTTTATAACCATATATTTTGGCTTTTTTGGCATCCGGCTTAGTATGATGTTTAAGTTAGGAGGCGTTGGTTTCGGTTAAGGTTTGGTTCGGAGGCTGTATTGGTGGTCGGGGCGCCATGTTGAGGCGGCCGCATCGTCCGTGGGTTCGCAGATACTGCGGTAGAACAGAGAAGTTTGCGCGCGCATGGCACAGACGCGGAAGCGAGAGCTGAAGACGTATTTAATATGTCATTGGCACATTTTTAGGTTACCGTATCTACATATACGGAAGCCTATTACTAAGCCTATGCCGTCTGTCTGTCTGTCCTTCGTCAGTCCGAGGGCTGTATCTTTAGAACCGTGGTAGATAGCCGGTTGAAATTTTCGGAGAATAAGTGTTTTTATGGTGGATATGCCAACAAATAATAAAACAAGCAAAAGGTAAAAAAAATAGGCGGTCCCCATACAAGAAAAGTGCTAAGAATCGATTAGTAAATATTCACTCTACTAAATAATAGATTGCGCTACAGGTACTTTGCATTGCAGAAAAGCAAAAGATAGACGGATATGGTTTTTGAGTACATAAAATGGTCAAAGTGGTCAAGTTCAATAGTTCGGCCGGTCCATTGCCCTTCCAACTACTCCTTATTCCGTGGACTATAGGCTAATGTAATTATGCAGAAGCTTCGTACAGAAGAAATTAAGATTTCTCTGTTTTTAGCACATTTCGAGGCATTTTGACAGCTTGACAACTTGTCAAACTATATTTCACAAACCTTTCAACCAGGTCCACATATATATATTTTTTGTCGCACCCCTAGGGTGTGGAACTGTCTTCCGGCGAGTGTGTTTCCCGAATCCTTTAACCCCACTTTTGGTGACTTTGGGTGTCTTCAAACGTCGTAATAACAGGCTAGAGAGCCAGCTACACAGTGTCTAAAGCTGGCATGGCGCCTCTCTGAACGTGTTTTTTTTTATTGAAACTGACATGGTTGGCTACATCACCTACAACATCCGCGAAGTCAGCCAGGTGCCATTTCAGTGCTTCCCTTCATTTCATGTCGGTTACATTGAACTGGACGGAAAACACGAGCTATTTACACAGCCGTTTCGACCGACATATCATTCAGTGCGGTGTTACCAACCCGGCCGGGACAAACCCTACCAGCTAGTAAGGTAATAAAAAGGGAAGGGGCCTACAGTTTTACGTGGAATCCGAACCACGGTCAGCCTCCAACGGTAGAGCGGTCACCCATCCAAGTACTGACCGCGCTCAGCGTTGCTTAACAACAGTCGGCCGACCGACTGAGCTACCGAGGCTGACATATCAAGGAGATGATTTTGACTCGGTCGAATGCACTATTGATCTCTCCACCTGACGTATTTGGCCTCACACACACTAGACACACGATGCCAGTTCATTACTATTCCTGCAGGTACTGAGTGCTACACTCAGTGCTTCTCTTTGATCGTGTCAGCTATACTTTTAACCGACTTAAAAAAGGTACCGGAGCTGGTAGTAAAAAAGAATAACCCTACTGCATGTTGCATGTCGTAAAAGGACAAGATGTCGTGCTAAAGGGCGACAGGCTGGCTACCTTGGCGCGATCCTTCCACCGAGCATGGTGCATTGCATGCAGCAGGTGGGTCTTCGTGTCTTACTTGCTGATTGATTGTTATCTTGTCCGAATACTACATCCAAAGGTTGACTGTAAGAAATCTCTGTAAGGGATAAGTCCGCCTTTGCACCTTATGTAAAATGTCCAATGTATTTGTTACTGTTTAATGTTTACTGGAGCAATAAAGAATTTACTATCTATCTATCTATCTACTTTGCTGAACGTGGTGGTCGGTGCTGTTCTGTAATTTACAAGAGCACTAGCAGCACAATACCGATTACTCTGCTTACTCCGAACGTCAGGATGCAGCGTGCGGTATGTATGTATGTATTACCTAAAAAAAAGAGGCGGTTCTCCATTCGACAGGCGTGTATTTTTTATTTTTTTTGTGTGTTTAAGGACATTGCTTTCACCCTTCATCCCCTGAGCTCCCGGGCTAAATTCCGCCCGCACCGGTCGCTAGGCAACGCGAGCAGGCTTCACCTGTTGTCTGAGCCGGCAGATAACACAACCTCGAGTACAGCAGGGCGTCACAGACGATGAAGATACTATCATATTTTATCTTAAGAGAATTCATATGGCAAAACAAAAATTCGAGGCGGGGCGGCACTGAGCAATCGGGCGCAGTGCGCGCGTTTATAAGGATATTTTTTATTAAGTGAAGTTCCTTAAATGGTAGGTTCTATATCTGAAATGGATCACGTTTATGGTGTTAATTTTACTTTACGTAGATACCTAAAGTTAGATTTTTTTCTGGACATGTCTCATAGTAGTGCCCATGCATACTAATACACCCTGAAAATTTCAATAAAATCGGTCCAGTACTTTCAGAGTTATTAAAAAATTAAATAAATTTACATTTACGTGCGCGCATCGCATCATTCGCGCGGGACAGCTGGGTGGTCGTTGACCCGTGCGAATCAAAAAGTAGCTCAAGGCCGCACGCGCCAGCTGTCCCGCGCATATGAGATGAACGTAAATGTAAATTTATTTAATTTTTTAATAACTCTGAAAGTCCCGGACCGGTTTTGTTGAAATTTTCAGGGTGTATCGTATGCATGGTCACTACTATGTGGCATGTCCAGAAAAAAATCTAAATTTAGGTACCTACGTAAAGTAAAATTAACATCATAAACGTGATTCATTTCAGATATAGAACCTACCATTTAAGGGACTTCACTTAATAAAAAATGACCCAGTATAGTGAATTTTGTAGTTTTTGTTTGTTTAAAAATTATTAGAATTGGTTTTTTTTTTAAATAATGCTGCTTTTGTGTCTAGAAAATTAAATTCCCTATATAATGACGTAAATTTTATTCCAAAATAATTATCCAGTATGGAGCTAGCTCGACATAAAAATTAAAATTCTAGAGTCACATTCAGAATTTTTTTTCACCATGAAAAAATACTGTAAATTTAAAAAACCTGCTTCAGAGTTTAGTACATCTAGTTTAAAAAAAGTGATATTTTTTTCAATATTATGTACATCATAGAACATACCTAATCTCAAAAAGAGTGCTCAAGAACGAAAAAAAAATAAAAAATTATTAAACAAAAAAAATCTAAGATAATGACGAAAAACAACAAATTTTAACTGGATTTAGACGTATCAGCCTAGGCTGCCTGTCTAAAATAAATAAATAAATAAATAAATAAATTTTTGTTTGAAGTTTAACAATTTTCGTTGTTTTGCCATATGAATCCTCTTAAGATGTGCATGTTTCATATTGCCATCACACACAGAGAAGATAATATGTTATGTTTGATCTTACAGTATCTTAAGATATCGAGCGATATCGAATAATATCAAGGGATATGGAAATATGTGTCCTATCGGCTATTTCACGGGGAGTATTCGGAAGAGCTGTACAGTATTCCGTCGTCGCTAATCCATCTGCATCAATCCTTCAGTACTGATTGCCCGGTCGGTAGCGTCTTATGAATAGGTTTAATAAAACATTATCTTAAAATAAAATATTATAATATATTCATCGTCTGTGGCGCGCTTAAGCTCTCTCCTTACTCACTTTTGTTACAGATCATCATTTATTATTCGATTACTCATCTAAATAAATACTTTGAAATAAATACTGGACTGGTAGGCGAGCGACCGAGCGAGCGACCTGGATAGACTTGGTTGGGGAGGTGACAGCGAAACTGTGCGAACACTTACTTACAAATATCTCTTGCCCGCGGCTTCGCTCGCGTGAAATTCGTGTTTAAAAAGAAGAAAGTTAGTAAGACCGCTACCTTACCTATATTTCGGCGCGCGGAACAATTCGGTTTGTATGAGAGCCACATCTTAGCGTACCCGAAACTGAATTGAACTGAACTGAACTGTGTCCCGTATAATCAAATGATCTTGCACTAAATTTCATCGAATTCGGATGATCGGTTTAAGAGTTATGGAGGAACATACAACTTACAATGTCAACTTACAAGATAGAATAAATCAACTCGAATCGCAAACAAAAGAGCAGAACATAAAATTAGAGGAAATGGAAAACTTAATTCATAATGGAAGAAGAGAATGAACAGAACAGTAATGAGTTCGAAAAACTATGCAAAACAAATAAATTATTGAAGGAACAAATTGCAGAATCTCAAATAGAAAATGCCGATCTGTTAGACAAACTACAAATTGCCCAACAAGAAGCCGACAAACACAAATTAGAGTACGAAGAAATAGAGAACACCAACATCCAATTAATCACACCACTGAAATTAAAACTAGTTAACCTCGAAAAGGAACATTTACAACTTCAGAACATTTATTCGGAATCACAAAGTCACGCAAAACATCACAAAAGTCATTCAGATAATGAGCAAAAACGAGGAAATCACAGCGAAACAAACGAAGAAAAACTTAAAAGTTACGTAAAAAAATATTTTATATTGAAAAAAATATGTAACAGACTGAACAAAAATAACACAGCACTGCGTAAACAACTTCATGAACAGATAACTAATAATAAGTGTGAAAAACAGCTACTTAAACAATTAAAAATTTGTAATTATAATGTGTCAAAGCTGTACACAAGCGATATCATGACAGAAAGTTCAAAACGAATGAGTTCAACATACAGAAATCCTCCAACTAAATTTGTCTCCAAAGATAAAATTAATACAAAGAAATTTTCAACCAGAAATACTCAAGAAATCCCTACAATTAACCCCACATCTATCAAACCCGGGAAGAAAGTAACCACTAAGAGAAAATCCAATAATAAAAATATAACAAATGAGGCAAAAGCCGCGAAAATGTCATCGACACCACACACTAAGAATCAAGCATACATCGAACATAAAATAAACATAAAAAGAACAGATCGCCTCTCTACCCCTTATAGAAAAGCCACAATCGAATCACAGTGACCTCCTCACCAAGACCAAGCCCAAGTTGCTAATTGTCTCCGACTTCCATGCAACGGATATTCCCTATATATTGGCTAAGAAGAGAAAAGAAGACTACGATGTACTGTGCGATCTCATACAGTTCGCTCCCACAGCACGGGTTCTCGAAGGAATATCTACAAAAACCGAACTTTTTAATAAAACAGACTGTGTAGTTTTTATGTGTGGAGGCAGTGATTATCAAGTTAAAGACGAATTCAGTGTCGTCAATGAATTTAAGAAAGCGGTAGATGTACTAAAACATACAAATCTTATTATTTGTACCGTACCTCACAGAGTTAACACTGAAAGAGAAAGCATAGCATATAATAATTTTGTGTATAAATTGAATTTCGAAATTGTTAAAACGTTTACTGGTGTTAATGGATTGTACGTATTGGATATTAACAGGAATCTAATGTTTACCGATTACGGAATGAATGGGTTATCTCTTAAACTTTCGGGAAAATACAAATTAGCTATTGGTTTAAACTCTACCATAAGAGAAATTAACGAGAGATTTTATAATTCTGACAATTCTTTTCCCCTTCATCATCACCAAGGAAATATCAGATGATTAACAGACCTGAGAGAAAGGTAAACAAAAATAAGTTGTCGATACTACTTTTAAATATAAGAAGTCTTAGAAATAAATTGTTAGAATTAGAAGAATTTTTGGATGCATTACTAGTTGATTTTAACTTTAAACCAGATGTAATTTGTCTTTGTGAAACGTGGCTAGAGCCTCATGAACATCAATTCACTCGTATAAATGGTTATAATGAAGTTGGCCATCAAAG
Organism: Nematopogon swammerdamellus; assembly: GCA_946902875.1. Taxonomy (NCBI): domain Eukaryota; kingdom Metazoa; phylum Arthropoda; class Insecta; order Lepidoptera; family Adelidae; genus Nematopogon; species Nematopogon swammerdamellus. The sequence continues at coordinate 9,781,658 of OX336357.1, forward strand.
CAGACAAACCTACAAAGGAGGTGGAACTATTATATACATGAAAGATGAACTTAAAAAGAAATATGTAAATGAAATCGATTTAAATTCTTTTACAATAGAAAAACATGTGGAAATATCAGGTGTAAAATTGAAAACAAGTGACTCGTACATTACAATCATTTGTGTTTATAGAAGCCCGAATGGAGATTTTAATTTATTCATTGATAAAATGTCCAAATTACTGCATGATTTAGTATTCTCAAAAATTATATTGTTGGGTGATTTTAATATAGACTTCTCAGATAAGAAAACTACAAAGTATAAAAAAATCATAAAATTGTGTAAGGAATTCAACCTTAATTTATTTGTTCATGAAGCTACACGAACAACCTCTACATCGCAGAAATGTTTAGATAATGTAATATCCAATATAAATAAATCAATGGCAAATGCAAAAGTGGTCAATGTAGATATATCCGATCATGATGCAATACTGTTTAATGTAAAAGATGAAAATGTATTAATTGACACTGAAGAGCCATTTTACTCAAGAAAAATTTATTCCAAGTACAACTTAGCACAATTCAATGATCATATTAGACAAATCGATTGCTCAGTAATGGATAATGAAAATAACTCACAAAATAAATTTACAATATTTCACAATATTTTAAAGGACACAATCAGCAAATGTTTTAATGTTAAAAGAACCAAAAGAAAAAGAATAACCGAAAAAAGTTGGATCACAAGGGGTATTAAAATATCTAGTAAAATAAAGAGAAATATATACCTAACGTTAAAAAAGAATAATTGTAACATTCTAAAAGGCGAATATAAAAAATACACAAAAATATTAAAAAGAGTACGCAAACAGGCTAAAAAAAACGCTAATAGAGATGAAATAAAAACCTCAAATAATAAAATAAAGACAACATGGAAAATAGTAAAACGGAAAACAAATATTAAGAATAAAAATAAAATAGAAAAAATTTCATTAAAACAAAACAACGAATTGATTAATAATCCACAGAAGGTAGCAAATATTTTTAACGATTTTTTCTCGAAAATAGGACATACATCCGCTAATAAAGCCAGTAATGAAAACGAATATATAACAAAGTTAAAACGATTAAAGATAAACAATACAAATTCATTTGTACTGAAACCTACCAATGAAAGTGAAGTTAAAAAAGTAATAATAAAATTAAAAAAAAAGTAATGCTACTGGCGAAGACGACATAAATACAATGATTTTAAAAGAAAATGCTATTGAACTTGCTGGTCCGTTGACCGAAATAATAAATAGCAACTTCAGTGCAGGAAGATTTCCAGATCAACTCAAAATAGCAAAAGTAGTAGCACTTTTTAAGAAAGGAGATAAATCCGATGTTAATAATTATCGACCAATTTCTCTATTGTCACCAATATCAAAAATTTTTGAAAACATTTTGTTTAATAGACTTTTAACATACATGGAATCTAACAATTACCTTACAAATTGCCAATATGGATATAGAAAGAAGAAATCAACGGCAGATGCAATCTCCAAATTAAATAAGGATATTCTGCAAAACTTAAATAATAGAATACACTGTGCAGGTGTTTTTTGCGATTTAAGCAAAGCATTTGACTGTGTTAATCATAATAAACTTATAAATAAACTTGAATATTATGGTGTAAGAGGGCTACAACTTGAACTTTTTAAGGACTACCTGAAGAACAGAAAGCAGTATGTAGAAGTTTCATATATAAACGAAAAAAATGAAATCACTACGGCAAAGTCTGAAGTAGCTAATGTAACAATCGGTGTGCCGCAGGGTTCAGTTTTAGGGCCTTTACTATTTTTAATTTTTATCAACGATTTGCCAAATAATGTATCAAATAATGTGTACCTTTTTGCAGATGATACGAGTGGAATTATTGCGTCAAATAATAAACACGACCTTAACGAAAAAATAAAATTATGTATAAAAGAATTAGAACATTGGTTCATGTGTAATAATTTAATGTTAAATAAGAAGAAGTCCAACTACATGATATTTAAAAAATCTAAATTATATATAGATCCAGACACAAGTGATTTAGAATTAGTAAAATGTGATACAGTAGTTTTTTTAGGTATAACGTTCGATTGCTTGATGTCTTTCAACGCACATGTAGAAAAAATTGAAACCAAAATAGCGAGAGCATGTTTTGCAATTAGATCGATAAAAGGTGAAGTGGATCAAAGTACGTTAAGAACAGTTTATTTTAGCTATATCGAATCTATTCTTAGGTATGGACTAGAAGCATGGGGTAACAATGCCAATGTGAAGAACAGTCTTTTATTGTTGCAAAAAAAAGCTATTAGAATAATATGTAATGCTAAATACGACGACACATGCCGACCTTTATTCGTAAAATTAAACATAATGACTGTAATATCATTATATATATATATAAATTGTATTGAGGTCTACAAAGGAAAAAACCAAATGGATACGGTTGGACAATTTGGCTATAATTTACGAAATAAGGATGATATTCGACCACCAGGTCCCAAAAGTATAATTTTCAAAAATTCATCAAATTACTTGGCAGTAAAATTGTACAATCATTTAAATGACTCGATTAAAGGGAGTGAAACTTTAGAAATATTAAAAAAACAACTAAAAAGCTATCTAGTCAATCGGCCATATTATGATATAGAAGAGTATTTTAAGAATTTTAAGTGCAATTTTAATTAATTTGATTAATAATATGTAAATTAAGTAAATTTTTCAGGGTTCTAGTCTTTATTGTAAGTTTTTATTAGATTAAGATTTTATATTACTTAACTATTATTATAATTATTTTTTTGTTTATTAATAATATGTAAATTAAGTAATTTTTTCAGGATTCTAGTCTATAATGTAAGTTTTTATTAGATTAAGATTTTATATTACTTAACTATTATTATAATTATTATTTTTGTTTTTTTTTTAACAGCTATGTACAGCTCCTCGGAGTTTTTTATTGCATAATAAACAAACAAACAAACAAACAATACATACAATATACAGAAAAAAGATTTCTAAAAATCGTAAATTTATAGTTTTAATATCATACATAGAGTCTACAGACGCAGTATCTCATAAAACAAAGTAACTTACTCCATCACCATCCCTTACAGATTTATTATTAGTATTGATGATTGATGATACCATACGCTGTGTCCCAACAATCGAGGTAAGCAGAGTAGTCGGTGTTGCGCCGCAAGTAGGTTCTCTTGTAAATTACAACACCGACCACCGCGTTTATCAAAGTGTTAGGACAAGATAACTATCAAGCAGAAAGTAAGGCACGATGACCCACCTGCTACAAGACTCGGTGGAAGGACCGTGCCAAGGTGAGAGGTATTTTTTTACGACCCTTTAGCACGACATCTTTTCGTTAACCCTTAGTCGTATTTTACGACGGACACACGTATAGACAGACAGACGACGTAGGCTTAGTAATAGGCTTCCGTGTGTATACGGAACTCCTTAAAATGGTCCAGTCAATTTCGTAATATGTACATAATATAATTTATAAGTTAGTTTTTAGTGGTGTTTTAGTTATATTTTGTTTTAATTAGTTATATTTGTCTTTTAATTTAATTTGATAGGTAGTTATAGTTTATTTAATAATTTTAATTTATAAATTTTAATGTTTGTTAGGTAGCTTTTAATTCTTTAGTTATTTACGTATTACTTTTGTATATTTTCTTGAATAAAGATAAATTTCACATTATATGTACGGATTCTTAATTTTATAAAACCAACGACCGAGAGCGACCCCCTTCTTCATTAATACATCGTTGGCGTAACTGGCTTTTTAACCGACTTCCAAAAAAGGAGGAGGTTCTCAATTCGTCTGTATGTTTTTTTTTATTTTTTTTTTTATTTTTTTTTTTATTATTTTTTTGTATGTTTGTAACACGATTTCTCCGTCAATTGAGGGCCGATTTAGAAAATTCTTTTTTTGTTAGTTAGGTCATACTTCCGAGGTGGTCCCATTTCAATTTTATCGAAATTGGTTCAGTGGTTTTCGAAAAATCAGCATAATACTATGGTGTGTGGTTACCTTCAGCAAAACTTGTGATGTGGTCGTTTTCGGCAATTTTCAGTTTGATAAATTAGTATGGTGTGTGGTTACCTTCAGCAAAACATTTGTGATGTGGACTTATTCAGCAATTTGCAGTCTGACACATATGGCGAATAATTCTGTACCACTTCAATCGATTTCGATTATTCGATTTCGATTATTCTTTTTTATGTAATATTACTAAAAAGAATGAAATAAAAACTGTTTTAAAAAATATTAAACCGATTTCCAAAAAACAAAAAAAAAAAAACTAAAAAGTATTAAATACCTAATATTTTGAAATTTTCTCTGTCCTGTTGAAATACATGAATCGATATACTAGTGATACATATTCGGACCCTTGTTTCATGAATATTCTAAATTTGAAATTTTTTTATCTTTTCCGACCGGCGTTTAATTTATTATGGTACCTGGCCAGTACCTACTGTACCGAGTACCATCGAGCTGGTTTGATGATGGAGACAGAAGGTGGCCATAGGAACTCCTAAACTACACATGATAAACCCATCGTGTTTGGGCTCGTTGCATTTGTCTTCACGAGAAATTTACTTTAGACCTAAAAGATTCTCAATTCGACGGTATGTTTTCTTTTTTTGGATGTTTGTTACGCGATTACTCCGTCAATTGTGGGCCGATTTTGAAAATTCTTTTTTTTTTTATTTGAAAGGGGATAACCCTGAGGTTTTTGAAGTGAAAACTTCTTTAGCGGCTCTTGGCACTTTTTTAGGTGGGTAAAAATGTATAACTCGCGACATCGCGTCAGCGTCATTTTTAAAATGAAACCTTAAGTCATTGCATTAAGGGTTAAGTTAGAGTGGCACGGGATCTGCCGGCACTCCCGGAGTGCAACTGTTAAGTAGGGTTCCGTAACACGTTTATGTCTGTCCATTCTACTAAGTTCTGCAAAATGAATGTAGGGTTCCGTAACATATGCATGTCTATCCGTTCTACTAAATTTTACAATTTTCAACCAAGGTCCTCCGACGGTTATTTTATAATAAAAGTAGGCTTCCGTAACACGTTTATGTCTGTCCATTCTACTAAGTTCTGCAACATCACCTACAACGTCCGTGATGTCAGCCCATAACACCAGTGCCATGTCAGTGCTTCCCCCTTTGATCGTGCTGACTACACTGAACTGGTCGGAAAACACAAACTATTTACATAGCCGTTTCGACCGACGTTTAATTCAGTGCGGTGGTACCAACCCGGGAAGGTTAAACCCTACCACCAAGTAAAATTACGAGGGAAGGGACTTACAGTTTTACGAGGAATCCGAACCTTGGTCAGCCTCCAACGGTCAGCGGTCACCCATCTAAGCACTGACCGCACCCAGCGTTGCTTAAAATTCAATAGCGACAGTTGACTGTCTGCACCACTGAGCTATCGAAGCTGACGTGGTCCTATTTTAATTGGGTCAAGATCGGATTGGAAAGCGAGGCGGAATCGCGAGGCCGAAGGCCGAGCGATTCCGCCGAGTACATTAATAGCAAAAAATTACTAAAAAAAACTGTGAAATAAAAAAAAAGTTTTAAAAAACATAAAACCGACTTCCTAAAAAAAGTAAAACTAAAAAACTATTTAAAATAAAAATATAAAAACCGCCTTCAAAAATATATGAAATAAAAACCTAAAAAAAAAAACCAACCCTAGAGTTGAAGGCGGTGCTAAAGCAAGCAAAAATGATGCATGAAAGAAAACATGAGTGGATGATAATATCCTTTGTGATTTGTAAAGCAAGCAAAAATGATGCATGAAAGAAAACATGAGCGGATGATAATATCCTTTGTGATTTGTGTAGCCTTTTTAGCACCGCCTTCAACTCTAGGGTTGGTTTTTTTTTTTAGGTTTTTATTTCATATATTTTTGAAGGCGGTTTTTATATTTTTATTTTAAATAGTTTTTTAGTTTTACTTTTTTTAGGAAGTCGGTTTTATGTTTTTTAAAACTTTTTTTTTTCGACACGATTCTCCCTTTACCGAACGCGTGTTGTGTGCCTATAAACATATTACCCGCAGCGGAATTATTGCAAGGCAAAATATTGTTACACCTCATTTTCAAATTAGGGAACAGAAAAAAAAATTGCTTTAATCCCGTTTTCGCGCAACGCCACCCAGCGTATAATACGCGCCAGCTAGAAATAAACTCATTTAATTTCCCTCCAGACGGTGCTAGCTGTGCGTTCGCCATTTTTTGTGTCGGAACAAAAAAATAAAATTCGACTACGGAAATTTTTCATTTAATAAAATTCCACTATGAACAGAACAAACTCTGCTATTTTCTCCACCACCCGCACGCGCTTCCCCAGTACCCACATCTCAGATGTTAGTTTGTAAAGAATGCCTTTTGTGGTCCAGGTTTTATTTATGTGTAATAAAAAAATCTGCACTCCGGGAGTGCCGGCAGAAGTGAAAACTTTTTGTCTTTCCGAAAATAATTCTTAGGTGGTTATAAAAAAAAACTAAACACCCTAAAAAAATTTAAATACCGTAACATTGCTTAAAAATGAAAACAAAAGAAAAAAAAAACAAAAAATTTTTTGACTGATTCGAACCCATGCCCATGGTCAAAAAATACAAATCCTACACTCTACCATTGAGCCAAGAAATCACATAAACGACCAAACGAATATCGGATTCCCTTGATTCGCTTTCGGCGTTACTGTCACTGAGAGACGAACAGAATTGATCCCGAGCCATCGTAACTTAACCCTTAATGCAATGACTTAAGTTTGCATTTTAAATAATAAAAATAAATCTGTCGCTTTTCGGGATTAACATTTTTTACCCACCTAAAAAAGTGCCAAGCGCCGCTAAAGAAGTTTTCACTTCAAAAATCGGCCAAGTGCGAGTTTTACTCGCGCACGGAGGGTTCCGTAGATCAGCTTTAGCATACCTGTTAAAAACAATATCCGTCAGTAAAACAGTATCACTGGTCTTTCTACGATTACAATGCAAAATAAAAAAGCGTGACTAATCGATTCTTAGCACGTTTATTGTATGGTCATGTATCACGTTTATATAATTTTTTCTAGTATTAAATTTTCTCAATAACCGTATAAGAGATAAACATCAAATTAGTGTTCCTACCGTAAGGTCTAAATAGACTATTTTGTTATTATTTTATTAGATTTATTGACCTTTATGTTCAGGAGTAATCAAAAAGGTCAAAAAGGAGCCAAGTGCGTAGTACCCGTAACCGACGAACATGCATGAAGAACATTATGGTAGTGGAAGAGGCGGCAGAGGTGTGTCAGGATCGTGGCACGTGGAGATCCGTTGTCTCTGCCTACCCCACCGGGAAACAGGCGTGACGCTATGTATTTATTTAGTAATCACCTCGGCATGCGCGTGCGGCGGACGGGCGGACGGACAGACACGTGACCGATTTCATAAGGTCGCTGTCAGAGTCGCTACGGAACCCAAAAACAAGTGCGAGTCGAGCTCGCGCACTGAGGGTTCCGTATCGCCATGTCTTCGCTAGCGCCACTCACGCCATCTAGATGGCGTGTTATGAAATGCTTCACATTAGTTAAATGTTATGATTAGTTTAAATTCTTCATAATCTATTCGGTAGATGGCGCGCGCGCACACAATTTTTGGTTTCTTCTATGGAAACCCCGGTGATTTCTTTACTTTTTCTTATTTTTATTATTTGTTGTTATATCGGTCATAATAACACATATTCTGTGAAAATTTCAACGGGCCACCTATTACGGATCAAGAGATACAGCCCTCGGACAGACAGACAGACGGCGTAGGCTTAGCAATAGGGTCCCGTACCGGATACGGAATTCAAAAAAAAAAGACAGCAAGTAACATGTTGAACAGCTGTTGAAAATACATAAATAATTTGTGTTAAGTATCGAGATATGTGAAAGAGCTGCGCGACGACATCGCCGTGCAGTCCGGCGGATACGGAGCTCTCCGAGATGGGGGTGGTGGTGGCCTACGTGTCAAGTACCACCACATATCGCTCGTAGCCTGCCTCGCGTCGTCTCGGAGAGCTCCGTAGCCACGGCCTGCACCCGCCGGCGCGCTTGGAGGCTTGTCTCCCGCCGCCGGCGGTATTACCGTTTTTATTTTTAATGTTTGTATTAATTTTGTGTATTTTTATTACTTTTTATAGTTATAATATATGTAAAATTAATATAAATGTATATATATGTAAATGTGAAATCAAGAAGTGTGTTATGTATAAACGAAGAAAAAAGTTTTATGATTAATGAGTAATTCGTACGGAACCTGAAATAACTCATCTGCTACACCATTGATTGAAGCCTATTCAAATTTGCTTCTGCCACAACGAGGTGCCATTTCAGCACTTTCCGGTAATAGTGTTTATGTAATATATTATATCATTATAACTGTATATATTATTATGCCTAGCGTCTGGTTGTTTACTTTTATTATTTAACTTTCATTAATATTTAGTTTGTTGACTGGCAGAGATTGCCTTAGGTAATAAGTCTGCCTTTTGTAAAGTGTATATTTCAATTCAATATAAAGGAACTTTTCTATTTTATTCTTCTAGTAGTGATTTATACGAATCCTGTATGTTCAATTCCTAGACGTGCGTATAGCTCCTTTCATATGTATTGACATTATTTACTGCTTCTACAGGTACATAACAAATGTACGACGCTTCAGTTCAAATGAAAAGGGAAAACGGGGGGCAAGAGTAATATATCTCACTAAGTGCTCAGGAGGTGCTTAGCGCATTCATGGAGGCAAGCAAAGACAGAAATATCAGGAAGCGTTATCAGATGAGTGCTATGGGGCTGACATCAATATATATATATATATATACTAATAAGAAATCTGTAAGGGATGGTCATGGAGTAAGTTACTTTGTTTTATGAGATATTGAGTTTGTAGACTCCATGTATGATAATAAAACTAAATTGACGATTTTTAGAAATATTTTCTGTATGTTTGTGTGCATGTATGTTCCACCATAACTCTTAAACCGATCATCTGAATTCGATGAAACTTTGTACAAGCACATTGACCTATGTGGGACACAGGATAGGTTAAATACAATTCAGTTCCGGTTACGCTAAGATGTAGCTCTCATACAAACCGAATTGTTCCGCGCGCCGAAATAAAGGTACAGTAGCGGGCTTACTTGTTTTCTTCTTTTTAAGTACGAAATTATTAAAAGCTCTAAAAATAATAAAAAAAAAATTGGTGATCCTGAAATCGTTGGTTAAAAGCTAAATTAGACACTGCCGCATGGCAGCCTCGGTTGTGTTCTCCTCTAGTGCAGTATTGTCAGCCTCGTTAGCTCAGTGGTGCAGACAGTCAACTGTCGCTATTGAATGTTAAGCAACGCTGGGTGCGGTCAGTACTTGGATGGGTGACCGCTGACCGTTGGAGGCTGACCGAGGTTCGGATTCCTCGTAAGACTGTAGGTCCCTTCCCTCCTAATCTTACTTGGTGGTAGGGTTTAACCCGCCCGGGTTGGTACCACCGCACTGAATGAAACGTCGGTCAAAACGGCTATGTAAATAGTTTGTGTTTTCCGACCAGTTCAGTGTAGCTGGCACGATCAAAGGGGGAAGCGCTGACATGGCACCTAGTTCACCCGGTGTTATGGGCTGACATCACGGACGTTGTAGGTGATGTAGCCAACCGTGTCAGTTTCCATAAAAAAAAAATAAAAAAAATACAAAGGGAAGTCTCCGGTATGGCACCTGTCTTCTCGGTGATTATATTGGCTGGTCGGAGCAGGTGCTTTGGCTCCTCTGACTCTGGATCACTTAAAAAAGCCTATTACTAACCCTACGCAGTATGTCTGTCTCTCTGTCTGTCTGTCCGTCCGTTCGTCCGCCCTAGAGCTGTATCTTTGGATCATAATTATGTATATAGCCGGTTAAAATGTTCACAGAACATTTTTTATTATGGCGGATATTCTAACAAATAATAAAAAAAGCAAAAAGTAAAATATTAAAGGGGGTACCCATACAATTATCATAATAAATAGGTATATATCGGATTCGGTAGAAGAGCGTTATCTACCAAATGCAATTTAATTCATTTAGCTAACATTTTAACTACAAACGTCAACGGTGACCGACAGATGGCGTGAGCGATACTTATCAATACAAAATAAAGCTGCGCCAAACACACGAGATACGTGCGAGTGCGGCAAAAATGAATGCTCGATATACGTTCATTAAGAAGGAACATATCGCTGCGGAACCCACTGTGTGTGAGAACAATGTTCTCACTTAAGGCGCAAATAAGACTCAAAAGGTCAACTTTAGACGAAATTGTTGAGCTATTGGTAAAGACAAAAAATCTGTAAAAAATTTATGTTATGTATTGATCTTTAATTAACAAACATAGCGAAAAACATTCTATTTTACTGCTTTGGAAAGATGTTAAATAAATCTAAAAAAAAAAAAAATTGTACTTTCAAGTTAAATTCTCACGAAAAGCATAAATTGTTTCAATACAAGACCCTCATAGAAATATAAATTATATTTTTCCCTACAATCGTAGCGAAAAAAATCTTTTTTTGCATCTTTCCAACACGTGAAATCTAATATATAGTGTGATTTTCGCGCAAACATTCATCGTCGGCGCGACGTATCAGCCACCGCACGAGTAGAATGAATCTCGCACCTATTTACATCTACATACGGTTCGTGTTTCAATCATCAGTGCTGGGGTAGCACGGTTTGAGCCTTATTTCCGCCTTAACATATTTTTTTCTCGCGTATGTTCTGTCTCATACGAATGGAGTGCATGAAAAGCCGGCAACAATGTTTCTGCGTATTAATTTCCTTGGAGATAAAAGTCGACTTCCAAGCTTTGTCATGCCCCGAACGAAAATGGCAGTTAGATTTTCAAGTTGAAATCGATGGTGAGTCTTCGCAAGTTGCCTAGGAAGCACTCTATGGGGTTACAATGTATAAGCTAAGGTAAAATTCTTGCTGATATTAAAATCCTTTCTAAATGCGTGCCTAAATAAAAAGGATTTTTCTATGTAAGGGTGCTTTATTCTGTCTGCTTAAACTTATGTTGTTCTTGAAAATTTTTTTTTATTACGGAGACTTAACAACATTTTTTTATTATTTTTTTTATTTATCCATATTTTATACATATACCATTTTAACAATAACAAGCATATAATTAAATAAAAAAAAAAAACTATAAAATGAAATAATCTTCCAAAATGGGGACTGCTGGAAAAGTCCCCATGATGGAAGCTGCATTCCTTCTCTGTACTGCTAGGCTGATTTTCTGCCTAATGAAACGGATTCGAACCTTAAAGTCTTTGCCAAGACTGTACCGACCAGCCGCCGGTTAAATTAAGCAAATTTGAAATAGGACTGGTTGTGGAAGTCGAGTGAGAAACTGTACCACAAGCGGGAGCCTCCGGTAAAAGCTGGCACTGAACAACTAGACTTCGCCCGCAGCTCCACTCGAGATATTTTCCGGTCTGGCCGAAGGTTTCTGAACTATGATCAGTAATAATTTTTTTTTTATTATTTATTATCAAAAATGTCTTAATATTTATTTTTACATACCTACATCAGATATCAAGCAGAAAAAAACGCACAGTTTAGCAGGGTAGCGATACCTGTTGCTATATCAGCAATTACGTATATTAAATTAAATTATTTATTTTCAGGCTCATGTCCCAAACACACAACATAAAGGAAATAATTAAACAACATAATAATTATTGCAATCGACATCAGATCAAATTTTTTATCAGAACTTCATTTCAAATTATGAATACCAATTAAAAATTTAATAAAAACCATAATTAATACAAAAGTTTCAACTTAATACTCGTAATATACTTAAATTAAAATGTAATACAATAAAAAAATCTAACTGAAATATAGGGGCATTGCGTCAAAGTAACACAATACAATATAGAAATAAATAAAATAATGGTTTATGATAAGTTTAATTGCAGTAAAATTTTATTTTCACCGCTGGACTAACTAAAAATATAATACGCTACGTCGCTACGTTTTCAAATTGTACAACGATGCCGAGATGTATCACAGTCCATTAACCAAAACTTAAATTACCGGACGTATACAGAGACGACCGTTGCATTTTATGAGCGGAAAAGACTATCCTTAGATATGTCAGCGAAAATTGCATGTTTAAACGTTTTCGAATTCGTAACAAAATGACAGACGTTGCCTTTTATAATAGTAACGATAAAAGTGGTCGTTTAGGCAAGGCGGGTTTCAGTGCTAATTTGTCCGAGTTCTTCAATCGAGATAAACATGTACTTTTTACTAGAGAGTGCAAGCGGGCAGCTTGCCATGTTCCACCGAGTTGAGGCCTTACATCCAGCTGTGATCCAGCCGCACTTGAGTTGGTCGATCGCGTCCGTTAGTATAGGGTCTCCCGTCGCAATCGGCACGCACCCCCCGCCTCAAATTCTGCTTCTCTCTCTCGCTCGCTCCCCGGGCCAGGACTCGCTCTACCGCTCGGCTTTCCACGCCACGCCACCCCACTTCCTTCGCTCATACCTCAGGTTGTGGGGACATAATTTGAAACTTTTTTCGTAGCGCATTCTCTATTGTAATATAACTCGATGAGTTCTGCGGAGTGCACCGACGAAATCTATTTGTGCGCTTGTAAAACTTTTCCACTTCAAGTAGGTGCATTAGTAGTTTATTAGCCAGGACTATTCGACAGTAGCGAATGCAACTTGGACTAGTATTTAATATGCACAAATTATAGGTTAGGAAGGGAAGGGCCCTTCCCAACACATTATAAGATTCAACATCTGCCGTATGTGTGTATGTATGTATGTATGTATTGAAGTCTATGACGGATGCAATTATTCTAGACTAGCTTTTGCCCGCGGCTTCGCTCGCGTGAAATTCGTATTTCAAACGAAGAAAGTAAGTAACTAAGGCCGATCTGCGTTTAGGTAAACAATAAACCTTCTCAACTAAAGTAAGTAACTAACGGCGAGGCTTCAGGCTGAGCTGCATTCTGGAAGACAATAAACCTTTTCGAAGAAAGTAAGTAACTAAGGGCGAGGCCGAAGGCCGAGCTGCTTTCAGTAAGACGATAACCTTTTCGAAGAAAGTAAGTAACAGAGGGCGAGGCCGAAGGCCGAGCTGCGTTCAGGAAGACCATAAACCTTCTCGAACAAAGTAAGTAACTAAGGGCGAGGCCGAAGGCCGAGCTGCGTTCAGGAAGACTATAAAACTTCTCGACGAAATTAAGTAATTGAGGGCAAGCCCGAAGGCCGAGCTGCGTTCAGGAAGACTATAAACCTTCTTGATGAAAGTAAGTAACTGAGGGCGAGGCCGAAGGCCGAGTTGCGGTCAGGAAGACGATAACCTTTTCGAAGAAAGTAAGTAACATAGGGCGAGGCCGAAGGCCGAGTTGCGTTCAGGAAGACCATAAACCTTCTCGAAGAAAGTAAGTAACTAAGGGCGAGGCTGAAGGCCGAACTGCGTTCAAGAAGACGAAAACTTCTCGATGAAAGTAAGTAACTGAGGGCGAGGCCGAAGGCCGAGCTGCGTTCAGGAAGACGATAACCTTTTCGAAGAAAGTAAGTAACAGAGGGCGAGGCCGAAGGCCGAGCTGCGTTCAGGAAGACCATAAACCTTCCCGAAGAAAGTAGGTAAGTAACTAAGGGCGAGGCCGAAGGCCGAGCTGCGTTCAGGAAAACTATAAACCGTCTTGAAGAAAGTATGTAACTATCGCCCATAGTTACTTACTGTCAGCGTCTTCCAGGATACAGCTCGGCCTTCGGCCACGCCCTTAGTTACTTACTTTTTTTAAATTTTTTTTTTCTGGAAACTGACACGGTTGGCTACATTACCTACAACATCTGTGATGTCAGCCCATAACACCGGATGAACTTGGTGCCACGTCAGTGATTCCTTTCGAGAAGGTTTATGGTCTTCCTGAACGCAGCTCGGCCTTCGGCCTCGCCCTCTGTTACTTACTTTCTTCGAAAAGGTTATCGTCTTCCTGAACGCAGCTCGGCCTTCGGCCTCGCCCTCAATTACTTAATTTCTTCGAGAAGGTCTGAAATTTCTGGAAACTGACACGGTTGGCTACATTACCTACAACATCTGTGATGTCAGCCCATAACACCGGATGAACTTGGTGCCACGTCAGTGATTCCTTTCGAGAAGGTTTATGGTCTTCCTGAACGCAGCTCGGCCTTCGGCCTCGCCCTCTGTTACTTACTTTCTTCGAAAAGGTTATCGTCTTCCTGAATGCAGCTCGGCCTTCGGCCTCGCTCTTTGTTACTTACTTTCTACGAAAAGGTTTATACTCTTCCTGAACGCAGCTCGGCCTTAGGCCCCACCTATAGTATGTTACTTACTTTCTTTGAGAATGTTTATTGTTTATCTGAATCCAGTTCACCCTCCGGACCTGGCCTAAGTTACTTACTTTCTTCTTTTGAAATACGAATTTCACGCGAGGGAAAAAGCTATCGATATTAAAATAAGAAACAGTTAAAATAAATCAAATGCTTTAGATACCTAACTAAGTAAAATATTCCACCTATTACTATTACTATTAGCGTAACCGGAACTGAATTTTATTTAGCCTATCCTGTGTCTCGTATAGCTAAATGTGCGTGTACTAATTTTAATCAAATTTAGATGATCGGTTTAAATTTTATGGAGGAAATTCATACATACATATTCGCCTGGCCCCGCCCGTACTGTGCGCCGCACCGCAGGACACCATATCAAGAGATTCTCATCATCGTAACTTTTAAACTATTTGTCCAAATTACTTAGTGTGAAAGCCAAAGTTTATCTACTTTAAATACCAGAAGCGATAAAAATATGTATTTTGATAAGGATTAATTCAATACCTACTATAAAATGTGCATTGTAAATACAGTAACCAATTTAAATGTATTTATGGTTCACTATTTTGGCTATAGTGGCTTCCACATAAAAGGTAGATATATGCTGTTGCGGACTTTTTTTAAGAACTATTTCAGAGAAACCTCACCATACATTATCTTCGTGTAACTCTAACTGTTTATGCAACGCACGCCGAGATAGCTCTCAGATGGCAGGATTTTTTCCGACTTACTTGACATTTATCGATATACCTATTTGGGCCAATTTACACAATGTCTTTATAAATTATAGCCTATATGTTATTTTGATGTACTGTAAAGGCTCATCAAAATCTGTTCAGTAGTTTTTGCGTGAAAGAAGAACAGAGATCCATTCTATCATATTGCGGCTATTCAGTTCGCTCGCCGTGCCTCTTCCGCGCCCGCGCCGCCGCCGCCCGCCAGCTGCCGGCCGCGCCCGCTCGGTAAATACCTATAGTACTACGGCGCGGCGCCTATGGAACATATCGGTTTGTATGGGAGCCACATCTTAGCGTAACCAGAAGTGAATTTTATTTAGCCTATCCTGTGTCCCGTGTAGGTAAATGTACTTGTACGAAGTTTCATCGAATTCAGATGATCGGTTTAAGAGTTATGGTGGAACATACATACATACAGAAATGATTTCTAAAAATCGTAAATTTAGTTTTAGTATCATACACAGAGTCTACAAACCAAATATCTCAAAAATCAAAGCAACTTACTCCATGACCATCCCTTACAGATACTCTCTTCGACTATTCCGCCAGAATTTTCCGTAGGGCTGGTACTTGAAAAGAATAGCCCCACTGCATCTCTCCCCGTGCGTGTCGTAAAAGCGACTGTGGGATAAGGATAAGACGCCATGCTAAATGGCGACAGGATAGCCACTTCTCACCATGGCGTAGTCCTTCCACCGAGTCATGCACACACAGGTGGGTCTTCGTGCCTTACTTGCTTTTTTTTTTTTTTTATGGAACCTGACACGGTTGGCTACATCACCTACAACATCCGTGATGTCAGCCCATAACACAGGGTGAACTGGGTGCCATGTCAGTGCTTCCCTTCATTTCATGTCGGCTACACTAAACTGGACGGAAAACACGAACTATTTACATAGCCGTTTCGACCGACGTTTCGTTCAGTGCGGTGGTACCAACCCGGCCGGGATAAACCCTACCACCTAGTAAGGTAAGAAGGGAAGGGCCACGGTCAGCCTCCAACGAACATTTGACTGCAACGAACGTTTACTGCTTGATAGTTATCTTGTCCTATCCTAATACGTGGTGGTCGGTGCTGTAATTTACCAGAGTACTTGCAGCACAACATCGATTACTCTGCTCACCCCGATTGTCGGGATACAGCGTGTGGTATGTATGTATGTAATTTTCATTTATGCACACGTAACGACGTAGATATATTTTGTGAACTCTACAACGACGTTGGGTGTACCTACCCGTTTATGAAATTTCCATATTGTCGTTTCACTCGCAGATACTGTAGAAATATTCGTACTGAACATCCAATTTTGTGGCGCAGTATAAGCAAGTTTACATTTATCGTGAAAGACCGTCACGACGTCATTTTCGTTTCGTTTCAATTCTTCATCGAAGTTATGGGTGATTAATTTGTGTTCGCGCGACGAGCAATTTTAAACCCCATACAAGGTGAAACTCTACCCTTTCTGAAAGTGGTACCACCAATATTACTCACCTAATATCTTGAACCATCGCGGGCCGGACGGCCTATATCGAACCAAAATGGCGCATAGTTATAATACAAGTAAAACTTAGGCCCACTTGCACAAACACGAATTTAACGATATAAACCAGTTTAACTCGTTAAGCTAGCACCCGTTGACTGTGGGAACCGCGTTTAAATCCATAACTCGCTACTTAACTCTAAACTCGTGTTGGTGCAAGTGGGCCTTAATCACGCAGGCAATAAAAGGGTAGCTAACTTCATTATGAAATCTGAATTTACTTATAAAAAGCCTAAGTAAGGCGAGCATTGTTCCCGCACAGAGGGTTCCGTGGCCATTTCCTTTTTACATACATAGCGAATTTGTAAATTTGAAACAAAACATAAAAATCAAATTTTCGCTTGCGCTAAAAACAGTGTATCCATCCTCCTCGCACCCGCCGAATGTTCACCGTGCTCGCTCGCACAGGTGCTGTAGCCAACCATGTCAGTTTACATGTCATTACTTGTCATGCCATGTCACATACATTTCCGAACGACAGTGGTTCCGTTCGTATACATTTCCGCGACGGTGTTTACGTAAATGTAATGTAATCTTATATGGAAAACGAGACAAGTACGGCCACGCCTCGGGTGAATTGTTTGACGCCATTTACAAGTGGATGAATAAAATAAATAAGAATGAGAACATTAATACAAGAGGGGGCGGAATTAGTTCGTATTCGTTTACGGGAAAGACAAATTAGTTCTTGTAACTGTTGAAGGCGCATCACACAGTACGCTCGCTCTACCAGCAGTGGCAATATAGCTACCTACTACTATATGGGCATGTAATTTTGCGTTTCTTTGGATGGAAGATGAAATAAAAAACCGGCCAAGTGCGAGTCGGACTCGCGCACCTAGTTTTCCGGACCACGTAAAACTGTAGGTCTCTTACCTCCTAATCTTACTTGGTGGTTGGGTACCCGCCCGGGTTGGTACCACCGCACTGAATGAAACGTCGGTCGAAACGGCTATGTAAATAGTTTGTGTTTTCCGACCAGTTCAGTGTAGCCGGCACGATCAAAGGGGGGAAGCACTGACATGGCACCTAGTTCACCCGGTGTTATGGGCTGACATCACGGACGTTGTAGGTGATGTAGCCAACCGTGTCAGTTTCCTTAAAAAAAAAACCAAAAAAAAAACTTTGAAAAAAAAACACGTTTCTTGTATGGGGAGAATCCTTTTTTGACCTTTTCTATATTTTATTTATTATTTGTTGTTCGAATCCAGTCGGCGGCGTGTACTAATGAGTTTTTTCTGACGAAAAAATTTAAGTACATACCTACACCTGCTGCTTCACCGTTCGGAGCCGGTGTAAAACTGTATGCCCCTCACTAGGTGGTAGGCTCAAATTGTAGCCGACTGGGTTGGTACCACCGTACTGGATGTAAGATGGCCGCATAGCAGCCTCGGTTGTGTTCTCCTCTAGTCCAGTATAGCCAGCAATCCAGGGAAGTCTCCGGTATGGCACCTACCTTCTCGGAGGTGATATTGGCTGATCGGAGTATGCTATTTGGCCCCTCTGACTCAGCTATCCAAACCTGATTACATAAAAAAAATATGTAAAATGTACTAAAAATTCAACAGGTTCAATAAGAATTTAATTATGACCGGAATAATTTTGCAGCACCAAATTTTTTTTTTTTTATATTTCTTGGTAAAACTTTTTGTTTTAGACATTAATTTAAGTTTTAGTTAAATTTAATTTGATAAGTATCTAGTTTTAGTTACATATAAAGTATAATGTAGATGTTCAAAATATTGTTTCAGATAATATTCGAACACTTTGAACTAGGTACATAATGAAACGGCCCATTTCACCATCACCAGTTCAGTTGCAGTTAACATTCATCTGTCAGATGAAATGTAAATAGTTTGTGTTTTCCGTCTAGTTCAGTGTAGCCGGCACGACCAAAGGGAAGCACTGACGTGGCACCAAGTTCAACCGGTGTTAGGGGATGACATCACGGATGTTGTAGGTGATGTAGCCAACCGTGTCAGTTTCCTTAAAAAAGAAAATAAGATGGAGTTCCATTTCTCATACAGTTGACAGCAGGAGTTTAACCAGTAGCTAAATTTTAAAAAGTGAGATGGGCCGTATGACGATAGGTTATTCATGCATGAGTCATGAGAGGACCAATCCTCTTAGCACTAATCAGATGCTTTAAACGATCCCGATTTCAGCTATAAAGTCGAATTACATTTATGAAAATTCGTCGCAAAAGCGCTCATCGTGACGATAATTTCTCATTTCTTTCTTGTCAACATTAGTTGAACGACAAACAATTTTAAATCGCTTTCGTCGTATTTACAACCGAATGGGCACACTTTTTACCCGACTTCGGCAAAGACAATGATTTGGACAGCATATGTATGTATGTGTGTTCGTTTGTTCCCTCGCTAACTACATACTTAACCGATTTTAACATATGAGGAATTGTTGGATTCGTCTGGTTAGCTCGCGAGTCAAAGTCACGTTTTTTTTTACTGAAAATTTCAACTTACCCCGCCCCCAGGCTCCACATGTAAAGCATTGAAATTTGTTTTTCTTCAAACCCCATCGAGTGGTGAATCGGTATCAACGGCTTGAAAAGGCTATTAATTCCGTCTATGCATTGCATACGGCGCAATGCGTATGGCTTGAATTATATGACGGATAAAATATGTAGGTATTTTATACTCTCTTCGACTATTCCGCCAAAATTTTCATTAATCCAACCATATTTTGTGAACCAATTACTTTTTAGGTTTCCGGATCCCGTACGGAAGCCTATTACTAAGCCTACGCCGTCTGTCCGTCTGTCTGTCTGTCTGTCTGTCTGTGTGTCGGTCCATCTGTCCGAGGGCTGTATCTCTTGAACCGTTGAAATTTTCACAGATTGTGCGTTATTATGGCGGACATAACAACAAATAATAAAAAATAGAAGAAGTAAAAAATTAAGGGGGGTTCCCATACAAGAAACGTGTTTTTTTTTCAATGACAGTATACACTTTTGCGACAGTTCCTCCATAAATGTTAAATCGGCTCACCGCACAGTGAGGAATGAATTCAGGATGACTGGCAATAGTGGCGGATTGGCTGGCAAACTCGTGGGTAATATCTATGTTAATAACTTAATTTAAAGTTATGCCGAGTTACTCTATAACGTTGTGTAACTTTGATCAAATTGGATCTTCATAAACTCGTTTCTGATTCGAGTCAGTGTACTTAATGGTATTAAATAACAAAAATAATCAAACCACAGAACCGCGATTGGCGGCCGTCTTCCAACATTTCTGGCTCTGTGATAAAAACGATGTTGATTTGTTCAGGAAATCAGCATATTCAAAGTTTCATAAATGTATGTTATTACAAGAATCAGTTAGAAATCAGAAAGCCACTGATTCTATTTACGGCTGAAAAGATTAGTTTAAAAAATATTTTTAATTTGTGACAAATTACATTAACATATTGATTTATGGAAACTGACACGTTTGGATATCACCTACAACATCCGTGATGTCAACCCATAAAGACCTCGGTGAACTAAGTGCCATGTCAGTGCTTCCCTTTGGTCGCGCTGGCTATAGAACTGGACGGACAACACGAACCATTCAAATATCCGCTTCGACAGACCTTTCATTCATTCAGTGCGGTGGTATCAACCCGAACGGGTTAAACCCTACCACCTCTAAGGTAAGAAGGGAAGGGTCACACAGTTTTACATGGAATCCGAACCACTGTTAGCCTTCAACGATCGAACGGTCACCCATCCGAGTTCTGACCGCGCCAAGGTGAGCTTAACATCACGAACGGCAGTCGACCGATCGTGTGACTGAGCTACCGAGGCTGACATAACTAGAACACCAGATAAAGCGTACGTACAATTATATCAAACGAGTTTTTGTATTATTTTTATTACCTTTTTTAAAATACTTAAACTAAATTCTTGTTTTAAGACGCGCTTTTTAAATTTATATACTTTCAAATTAAATAAAGCACCCCATTAAAATCCTCGTATCTACTAAATATATTCAATACAATAAACCAAGGTTGGAACTGTTGACCGTCGAGTCAGGTGTTTCAGGGTCCGAACCCCCCTCCCGTGAACAAACAGACTGTCCGTTATAAGGGAAGCCGTCACTCACCGCACCATGAAGATATGTAAAAAAGCCTAGAGGCGCTCTTCCAGTTGAAAAGGATTTCGTGAAGAATTCAGAGAAATACAGGGTGTTTCAGGATAGGGTTTCGTAACTTCAGGGTTCGAAAGGGGTCTATATTTAAAGACGAAAAGCTCTGAAACATTTTCGCAGATTCGGTCACTTTATAGTACTTTTTGGTGAAAATTGTTTCATCGAGATTTGGTGAACGGTTAACATCCGCCTCAAATAGTACAAATAAAATTACTAAATTACATGATTTAACTAGTAGAATTAAAGTGCATGTAGGTAAATTCCAAACACTTAAATTTGAATGACATCAAAAGAAAAAGGGGACTGGACTATGTCTTTGCACTATGCCTATTAGACCTAGTCAGTACTATTGCCAAATCTCCCCATACTCACAGTCCATCGAGTTTTTATTACAATTTTCAATTTTTTATGAAAAAAAAAAGTACGGAATTTCGATTTGAGTGTTAAGGATTTGTTTCTTCTAATAATGAGTACTTTCTATTCCTGAAGTTTCTCAAGCCAATCCTGAAACATTCTGTATAATTTTCACAGTCGTACATTTGACCTCTTTTCTCTTATTGTAACTCAGTAGGGATGTACATTGTACATACATAGATACCACACGCTGCATCCCGACAATCGGCTAAGCAGAGCAGTCGGTGTTGTGCTCCAAGTACTCTTGTAAATTACAGCACAACACCGACCACAAAGTTTAGCAATGCACATATTAGGGCACGATAAATTCCGTAGATAAGATGACATCCGTAGGTATATCTCTGGTCCTTAATTGCCCCCCATCACGTCACGACCCATTGTATCATATGAGTTGGTCATATGACGGCCGATTTCTTTCCATCCCAACTGTTTAGTCGTTGAGGTCGCACACGGAAAATGCTTCAGCCGTTTGCTACACTAGTGTGCTCTCGCGCTCATTAGAACTTTTGATAGCGTCAAAAGTACTAGTCCGATTTTCACAAAATAAACTCTCACGGACAGATTCAGGCTTAAGACACATTTAGACCCAAAAATATAATAATTTTTTGAACACGAAAGCACACGGGGAACGTTCATAGAATTGACGAAACCAACCCTACCCGGCGGTAGTATAGCTCACCTACTACCGCCTAGATTTTTTAGGGTTCCGTATCCGTCGTACGGGACCCTATTACTAAGACTACGCCGTCTGTCTGCCTGTGTGTCTGTCTGTCCGTCTGTCCGAGGGCTGTATCTCTTGAACCGTAATAGGCAGCCCGTTGAAATTTTAACAGAATATGTGTTATTGTGGCCGATATAACAACAAATAATAAAAAAATAAGAAAAAGTACCTACCGACTACTACCGAAAACAGTATGAAGCATTTTAATATGAATTTTAAGTAATATGAAGCATTTCATAAAACACGGCATAGGTGGCGTGAGTGGCGCTGACCATGACGTGGTGATACGTAACCCTCGGTGCGCGAGTTCGACTCGCACTTGGCCGGTTTTTTTTAGAATACCACTAGATTATCTGATGTGCTTTTCCGGTCTTCTGTCAGGGAGTTACAAGAGTGGAGCGACGATGGTGATACCAAGGGTTATACAGATAAAATCGCAAAGGTCAGCTATTTCGGTTACACAACAATGGCATAATGATGGATTTGATGGGCGAACGGAACGGGAATTTGTAGTGGCGTGAATCGGCTTCTGAATAGAGGTAGGGGAGTACCGTGTGGGGCTGGTACTTAAAAAGAATAGCCCCACTGAATCTCTCCCCGTGCATGTCCAGTACCACCGCACTGAATGAAACGTCGGTCGAAACGGCTATGTAAATAGTTTGTGATTAGCGTCCAGTTCAGTGTAGCCGGCACGACCGAAGGGAAGCACTGACATGGCACCTAGATCACCCGGTGTGATGATCATATATGCACACCCGGACGCGGTCAGTAATTGGACGGGTGATCGTTTGGAGGCTGACCGTGCCACGGTCGCCGTGGTTAGGACTCCACGTAAAACATTACCTTACTAGGTGGCATGGAAATCGTTATGCTATACATCCGTGATTGGGTCAAACTTTAAAATATAAAATTTTCAATTTTTTGGTCTATTAGATCCAGAGAAAATTAGCTGTGACAGACGAACAGACAGACAGACACAAGAGTGATTTATAAGGGTTCAGTTTTTTCTCTTTTGAGGTACGGAATTCTAAATACCTAGACTATATTATGTTCTGCCTAGTGCCTACGTATGCTGAGCCCGCTCCGGAGCTGGCTGCCACTACTGCCGTCCTGCACATTCAGGAGACGCAACCCGCGCCGCAGACGCAGTATGCGCCCACTCCACCACAGATTACTTAATAGTTACTTCGTAACAGATAAATAACCTCCTCGGGGGTGAAATTGGCTGCGCCTGAGGTTGCGACCTCGGACAGAGCCACCCAGTTCGGCAGCAATAAAAAAAAAAAAAACTCCATAGAAAATGTTCCTACCTTCGGGCTTTAATAGCCTACTGTTTCACATCGCCAATCGCTGCGTGCGAAAATGTACCTTAACGATCGAGTGTAAAGTGGTTATTGCTTTGCAGCTGCGCGCAGTTGCGTGGGCGAGCGTCTATGTATACTTCGCGCGGCTGACGGGCTATACGGCCCGTCGGGCGGTAGGTAGTTAGCGCGCGCAAGTACATAGAGTGAGTGAGGCCTGACTCCACGCGCACCTGATCCACGGCGCCAGCAGGTCGATATGACGCATACGGGTATTTATTGGGAGTTGGGACCCGTACAAACACAAGTGGAGACAAAGCAAATATTAATTCTTAGGTTGAGACATTTAATATGTTTCTTTTTTAATATGGCCGCAGATTTATGAATTATAGAAATAAATCAAAAATATATTTTTTTTTATGAAAACCGACTCTGTTGGCTACATCACCTACAACATCCGTGATGTCAGCCCATAACAGCGGGTGAACTAGGTGCCATGTCACTTCCCTTCATTTGATGTTGGCTACGCTGAACTGGACGGAAAACACGAACTATTTACATAGCCGTTTCGACCGACGACGTTTCGCTCAGTGCGGTGGTACCAACCCAGCCGGGATAAACCCTACCACCTAGTAAGGTAAGAAGGGAAGGGACCTACACTACCTACAGACCTATAGATAAACACTAGCTGTTATCCACGGCTTCGCTCGCGTGATTCGTATTTCAAAAAGGCCGAGCTTGGTTCAGGTAAACGATAAACCGTCTCGAAGAAAGTGCGAGCCCGAAGGCGGAGCTGTGTTAACGTAAACAATATTCTTTCTCGATGAAAGTAAGCAACTGAGGTCGAGACCAAAGGCCGAGCTGCGTTCAGGAAGACCATATACCTCATTAAAGAAATTACGTAACTAAGCGCGAGGCCGAAGGCCGAGCTGAGTTCAGGAAGACGATAAACCTTATCGAAGAAAATGAGTAACTATAAACATAACAAGTTGCATCCAAAAAAACTTTGTCGCTATAACTAAAAACAAGCGCCATTCAAATCCATTTCCATGTCAGATTGTAGGGCTGACCGACGAGGCTCTCTTCAACAATGTCCATCTAATCAGGCCACGCGTGCCACGGGTTCGCGACGAGGCGTGTCGCGTGCCGCCATGATTGATGGCTGGCAACACCTGCAGCCGTATTTAGCGGGCCGACACCTAGGGTGAGCCATGGAGTTTTGAGAAAAAAAATGTCTTGCATTCAAATTGTATTTTCGATAACAGTAAGCTGTACATAATATGTGGATAGTAACTAAACTTTGTAATGAAATAATTGTAAACAAAAATCCTTTAAGAATTTTCTTGCGAGCTCTTCTTCGTGGTGTAATCGAACCAGATATAAAAAACCGGCCAAGTGCGAGTCGAACTCGCGCACTGAGAGTTCCGTATCGCCATGTCATGGGTAGCGCCACTCACGCCATCTAGATGGCGTGTTATGAAATGCTTCATATTCTTCATAATCTATTCGATAGATGGCGCGCGCATACACTTTTTGGCTTCTTCTATGGGAACCCCTGTGAATTTTTTACTTTTTCTTATTTTTTTATTATTTCTTGTTACATCGGCTATAATAACACATATTCTGTAACAATTTCAACGGGCTATCTTAATAGGTAGCCCGAACCCGAATTAATAGGTATCTCTTGAACCGTAATCGATTCAAGAGATACTGCCCTCGGACAGACAGACGGACGGACGGACAGACAGACAGATGGACGGACAAACAGACAGACAGATGGCGTAGGCTTAGTAATAGAGTCCCGTACCGAATACGGAACCCTAAAAAACCGATGAAGAAACATAATATTTAAAAGATTTATACCGATTTTTTAAACATTTTAAACCAGTCAAACGTGAATAAAGGGATTAATTTAGTTTACCTAAGAGTTTGCAAATTTTCAAAGTATCTACTTACGTGCGCGTGCGCAGGCTTGAATAATTAACCCAACGTGCTTGGCTACACCGCACCGCCTACTACATACACACTACATACACATACTTATACTTAAAAAAAATCATAATGTCAGCTCAATAAATCTCAGTGCTTCTGTTTGCCCGTATAGGCTACATGTACACTAACAATGCGAAATATTTCTCGTGTGCAGTCTGGATGAAATTACATTCCGCATTAATGCACGGCATAAATCAACTAATCAATCACCATTATCCTACGGGCCTACCTTTGCCCCCTTCTAAAATACGGCCCTGGCGGTTGGTACAGTCGCCACCTGCGTTATCTTGCTTATTATAATTTTAGTTAATTTTAATTACACCTACTTATTCAATAAAATATATGTGCATGAAAAACAACCTGTGCAGAATGTTTCATGGTTTTATATTATTAGCTAAACAGCACAGGTGACATCAGACTACGCCCATATGTAGGCACATCAGTTTCAACATACAAAATATGCAATACACTTTACTTATTACTTAGTCTCTATCTCTACTTCTTATAAAAGGGAACGTCAGTCTGTATGTATGTATGTTTGAGGTAAACTTTGGAACAACTTAAAGATTTTGATACGGTTTGCACCAACGTAAAGAGTAGTTCTTGAGGCTCACTATAGGCCATCACGCTAAGTAGACTTAGGCTTGAGTAGTATTGAAGAAAGTACAGTATTAGTAATAGATGGCGTTAGCAGTTCTGTTGCGTTACGGAGAGGGAGGGAGGAGAGTATGAGAGAATATAAGAGAAGCGATAATTTATTATCATATTTGCCTTTAAATCGAATTTGCTAACCGAGTCTACCGCGAGCGAAGCCGCGGGCAAATGCTAGTACTTTATATAACTTCACAATGTCGGCTAATAGTTATAGGATGACCCGTGATGACAGGCTTTGACTCCTTGTTTCAGCTTGGGCGTGTCGTCTACGCTGAACTGAATGGATAATACGAAATATTGACTGGTCAGAGCATGTGTTCTGGCCCCTCAGACTTAGCCGGATTACATAAATAAAATATTGTAACATAATTTGTCACCCACTGGCCAACGTCGACGAACATCGTGGAAACAAACCGGGTTTTAGGTGTTACAGTCACGTCTTAAGGCCATCGATCACTATGTAGCCATGTGAAATGCAACGTTGCGTTATTGCGTTGACGCATTTGTACTGCGTGACGTGCGCTGATAGTACGACGTGCGCTGCGTGTAGTTGCAATGTCAAACTTTTCAATATAAAACCACGCAGTATTCAGTGTTATTTGCACAAATGTATGCCGTATAGGCGAATCCTTGCGTCTGACAGGCCTCACGCACTCTATGTACTTGCGCGCGCTAACTACCTACCGCCCGGCGGGCCGCCGCCGGCGGTCTATTTCAGTAGAAATTTGTCAGCCGCGCGAAACATACCTAAACGCTCGCCCACGCAACTGCGCGCAGCTGCAAATCAATACTGCACCTTACACTCGATCGTTTATGTACATTTTCGCACGCAGCGATTGGCGACGTGAAGCAGTAGGCTACTAAAGCCGAAGGTATGGAACTTTTTCTATGGAGTGATTTATCTGTTACGAAGTAATTATTAAGTAATCTGTGCTTATGAGAAGATGTGTAAAGTAGTAACGCAACGCAGTCATGTAACGCAGACGGCGCTTAGTGCGTCGCCGCGGCATATAGCAATTATACGTTGCATACAGTTTTCTTCGTCTCCATCCAGCTCAGACGGCCCGTAATACGCATGTTGTTAGTCACAAGTGTGATAGACATAGGACATGCATGTATTTGTAATTTGTAATGGCTTCTTTAATTCATATCATTTTATAATAATTTTTCAACTGCACGAGGAGGTGATTGCCCTTCTTTACTTTCCACAAGAATTCATTCCGTAGGCAGGTACGCAAGGCGCAATTTGCGTTGACACATTGATAGATTAGAGGAACCATGAGTTAGTATAACGACGCACATAATTTTACTGCGTTACCCATGTCTACAGCACAGGCCCGTCCAGAACATTCGTCAATCTCGAGACAGGGATCCCGGGGAGAGTGTTACGACCATCGTTCCCGAGATATTTCTGCGCGAATGGTCAAATTGATTGATACTGAGAGGCTTGCGAAGATAGAGGATGGATGTGTTATATTCTTTTCTTCCAAATTTGAAATACATAAACTACCAAAAGCCTTTGTAGAAATATATTCGTAGATATAAATTCTTACTTCTCGCAAACCTTTTAAATAGAAAAAGTTAGTATTGCTTGCAATGCATAATTTTGTTCAAACGAGGCACGAGTTTCATGTGCACCAATTCTATCAATTTATAGTAAGTGCTAACGGTCTGGGCAAGAAGCTATACCAGTGTTTCATTTTGTTGATGTCGGCTACACTGAACTGAACCTAAAAAATCAAAGATATTGAGCTCAATTTTCATGTAGTGCGGTGGTATCCATCCGATCGGGTCTACTTTACCTTACCTACCTAATAATTTGAAGGGACGTAAAGTTTTATTTGGTATGTGAAACATGGAGTCAACTCGAGCTCGTGAAAAAAATGCTAGAAGTTTATACACTCAGACAGACTGGACGGTAGCTCGCCTGCATGCGTGCCCGCCGATACACGGCTGCGCGCGCACGGCACAACGAGGCATGGTCGTCACCTTTGTTTGTTGTATTCACCTCTGGTCCAGTAATGCAAGCAACCAAATTGTAGTATCCGGTATACCTGCTGCTTCACCGTTCGGAACCGGTGTAAAACTGTAGGTCCCTTCCCTTGCCCCTTATACTAGGTGGTAGGCTCAAATTGTAGCCGACTGGGTTGCTACCACCGTACTGGATGTAAGATGGCCGCATAGCAGCCTCGGTTGTGTTCTCTTCTAGTCCAGTGTAGCCAGCAATCCAAGGAAGTCTCCGGTATGGCACCTTCTCGGAGGTGATATTGGCTGGTCGTAGCATGCGCTTTGGCCCCTCCGACTCAGCCAGCTACCCATACTGGATTACTTAAAAAAAATCACCTCTGGTCCAGTAGAGCAAGCAACCAAATTGAAGTATCCGGTACGACACCTACCTTCTTTGAGGTGACATTTGCTTGTGCTTTGGCCCCTCTGACTCAGCCATCCATATCGGATCGGACGTCGAACGTAGGACGTAGAACGTTTGTCAGCCTCGGTAGCTCAGTGGTGCGGTCGGTCGACTGTTGTTAAGCAACCCTGAGCGCGGTCAGTGCTTGGATGGGTGACCGCTCGACCGTTGTAAGCTGACCGTTGTTCGGATTCCACGTTAAACTGTAGGTCCCTTCCCTTCTTACCTTACTAGGTGGTAGGGTTTATCCCTCCAGGTTTGGTACCACCGCACTGAATGAAACGTCGCGTCGGTCGAAACGGCTATGCGAATAGTTCGTGTTTTTCATCCAATTCAGTGTAGCCGACATGAAATGAAGGGAAGCACTGACTTGGCACCTAGTTCACCCGGTGTTATGGGCTGACGTCACGGATGTTGTAGGTGATAAAGCCAGGCCTGTCGGTTTCCATAAAAAAAAAAGTAGTAGGATAAGGGCCAAATGATTGGCTCGCCGATCGAAGCCACGATCTTCCCGTTCGGATTGATAGATGGACGAGGCGCCCGCACGCGCTTTCAAAATGATAGATATTATTTATATAGGTATTGATATTATTTATTGCCGGTTCTTACAGAGCAGGAAACACACTCGCGACGGGCTGGGGGCTGACGGCCGCCGATCACTGTTCTGTGACGGATCTAGACTGCACTGCAATACACATCTGAGGAAGTAATAATATAGTCGAGTACAGTAGGGTAAGGAGATATAAGTCAATGGTTACACCGGTATAGGTAAACAAGTTGCACCTGTTACTATGGAAAAGTGCAAACAAATGCATATAGACATCAATAAACAGTTTACATACATATCACACGCGCTGAATCCCGACAATCGGGGTAAGCAGAGTAAGCGGAGTTGTGCTGCAAGAACTCTGGTAAATTACAGCACAACACCGACCACCACGTTTAGCAAAGTATTAGGACAAGATAACTAACTATCAGGCAGCAAGTAAGGCACGAATGTCCACCTGCTGCATGGTTCGGTGGAAAGACCGCGCTAAGGTGAGAGGTGGCTAGCCTGTTGCCCTTATGCACGGCATCTTGTCCTTATCCCTTAGTCGTCTTTTACGACATGCACGGGGAGAGATGCGTTGGGGCTATTCTTATTAAGTACCGGCTCCACACAGTACGTAATAAACGTCTGAGGAAGTAAATAATATAGTGGAGTACAGTAGGGAAGAACATATAAGTCAATGGTTACATCGATATAGGTAATCAAGTTTTACCTATTACTATGGAAATGTGCAAACAAATGCATATAGACTTCAATAAACGGTTGACAGTGAAGTACATAAACAAGGGTGACCAACTTAGAGGTATCTATCTATATCTATATATATATTATATATACATATAATAAAATCGTTAAATTAATAATCTCTCTTTGTCTGTACGCGCATCACGCAAAAACCACTGAACAGAATTTGACGAAACTTTGTATAGTGACAGTGTATATCCCGGATTAACATAATAAACAAAAAAATATAATAAAAATTAAAATTATTATAAAATTTAAATGACAAGTTGACAACGGAGAACTGTCATCTCGACGTGAGCTGGCCGGTGACAAAATGTTTGATAAATAAAAAATAAAAAAAATTGAAGTGGAACTTATGTCGCTGTCATTGGTGCAATTTATATTTCTGTTGCCCGCGGCTTCGCTAGCGTGAAATTCGCATTAAAAAAAAAAGTAAGTAACTAAAGGCGGAGCCGAAGGCGGATCTGCGCTCACGTAAACGATATTCTTTCTCGATGAAAGTAACTAAGGGCGAGGCGGAAGTCGGAGCTGAGTTCAGGAAAAAAAAAACATTATTTCTTGAATGAAGTAAGTAACTATGGGCAGGCCGCAGGCCGAGCTTCGCTCAGGAAGAAGCTAAACCATCTTGAATAAAGTAAGTAACTAAGGCGAGGCGGAAGGCCGAGCTACGTTCTGATAAAAAATAAACCATCTCGGAGAAAGCGAGTAACTAGGGCGAGGCCGAAGGCCGAGCTGCGTTCAGGAAGAAGCTGAACCATCTTGAAGAAAGTAAGTAACTAAGGCGAGGCCGAAGGCCGAGCTACATTCTGATAAATAATAAACCATATCGAAGAAAGCAATTAACTAAGGGCGAGGCCGAAGGCCGAGCTGCGTTCAGGAAGAAGCTAAACCATATTGAAGAAAGTAAGTAACTAAGGCGAGGCCGAAGGCCGAGCTTCGTTCTGATAAATAATAAACCATCTCGAAGAAAGGAAGTAACTAAGGGCGAGGCCGAGGGCCGAGCTGCGTTCAGGAAAAAGCTAAACCATCTTGAAGAAAGTGAGTAACTAAGGCGAGGCCGAAGGCCGAGCTACATTCTGATAAATAATAAAACATCTTGAAGAAAGCAAGTAAATAAGGGCGAGGCCGAAGGCCGAGCTGCATTCGGGAAGATGCTAAACCATCTCGAAGAAAGCAAGTAACTAAGGGCTAGGCCGAAGGCCGAGCTGCGTTCAGGAAGAAGGTAAACCTTCTTGAAGAAAGTAAGTAACTAAGGCGAGGCCGAAGGCCGAGCTGCGTTCTGGATGAAGCTAAACCAACTCGAATAAAGTAGGTAACTAAGCGATATTAAGTTTGTTAGGTAGGTTTTAATTATTTAGTTATTAATATTACTTTTTTATATATTTTATTAAATAAATAGATGGAGTAAACGATATTATATGCTATCGAAGAAAGGAAGTCATTTAAGGCGAGGCCCGAAGGCAGAAGAGGGTTTTTGGTTTACCTGAACGCAGCTCGGCCTTCGGCCTCGCCCTTAGTTACTTACTTTCTTCGAGAAGGTTTATCGTCTTCCTGAACGCAGCTCGGCCTTCGGCCTCGCCCTTAGTTACTTACTTTCTTCGTGAAGGTTTATTGTCTTCCAGGATGCAGCTGGGCCTTCGGCCTCGCCGTTAGTTGCTTACTTTATTTGAGAAGATTTATCGTTTACCTGAACGCAGCTCGGCCTTCGGCCTCGCCCTTAGTTACTTAGATTCTTCTTTGAAATACGAATTTCTCGCGAGCGAAGCCGCGGGCAACAGCTAGTGTTTTAATAATAATGAATCTTCTGTTGCGGAAACGATGAGAAGATGTTTCCAGGTCAATTGATCTCCAGAATTGGTGACTTTGATTGACCTCCAAGATCACCGGACTTCACAGTTCTTGGCTTTCGGGACTATACTATCTAAAGGTCTATGCTTAAAAGCCTATGTATTTATCTTGAACACTTAAAGCAGAATATTCTTATTAATGGGATTACGCTGGAAGTATGCAAAAATGTGATGAAAAAAGCTTGCATTTGTTGTGCAGCAAAATGTGAACATCATGTTGACAGATATTAAGTTTTCATACGTAATTCCCAAGTCTGAATAAAATAATTACGGAAAACATCTGGTATTTTTCATTTATCAAAATAATCGAAATTTCAAATTGTATCGCTGTTATTTTTTCACCCTAATAGGAGAGCAAAAGTAGAGTTAGAGGAGGATGGTGTGCGAGACCTGCGCGATTGCGCGCGCGACGTGCGTCGTCGGCGCGCGTGGAACCGCGAATGACTCAGGTGCGGCTGAATAGCTTCAACTCCGTGGAACATGCCGCGCCATTCCAGTGCACTCTCTAGAAACATATGCATAATACATCTCGATGATCCTGAGATGATTATTCGCTTATTAAGACCTGGTAACATCGTGAAATTCATCAGTGCATGGAAGACATAACACATTATCCCAACAATTCCAAAATTCAAACCAGGAACGCGCACAAAGCCACTTCATGGCCCCAGCGCTCCAAATTAACATGGAACGTCTGCTAGCGAGTACGGGAAATGAAATATAGCGACACGGCACGAGAGAGTTTCATTTGCAGCCGGGATTCCGTCAAGCGAGCGTAGGACTTCGTTAGGCATCGTTCGAGTGGCGATCGTTTGACAAGGCCCCAGGTCCCAGTGCGGTAGGTAGATATTTATGTTTCCCAGTGCGATAGGCAGATATTTATGTTTCCCAGTGCGGTAGGCAGATATTTAATGTTTCCCAATGCGGAAGGTAAATATTTATATTTCCCAGTGCGGTAGGCAGATATTTATGTTTCCCAGTGTGGTAGGCAGATATTTAACGTTTCCCAATGCGGAAGGTAAATATTTATATTTTCCAGTTCGGTAGGCAGATATTTATGTTTCCCAGTGCGGTAGGCAGATATTTAATGTTTCCCAATGCGGAAGGTAAATATTTATATTTCCCAGTGCGGTAGGCAGATATTTATGTTTCCCAGTGTGGTAGGCAGATATTTAACGTTTCCCAATGCGGAAGGTAAATATTTATATTTTCCAGTTCGGTAGGCAGATATTTATGTTTCCCAGTGTGGTAGGCAGATATTTAACGTTTCCCAATGCGGAAGGTAAATATTTATATTTTCCAGTTCGGTAGGCAGATATTTATGTTTCCCAGTGTGGTAGGCAGATATTTAACGTTTCCCAATGCGGAAGGTAAATATTTATATTTTCCAGTTCGGTAGGCAGATATTTATGTTTCCCAGTGTGGTAGGCAGATATTTAACGTTTCCCAATGCGGAAGGTAAATATTTATATTTTCCAGTTCGGTAGGCAGATATTTATGTTTCCCAGTGTGGTAGGCAGATATTTAACGTTTCCCAATGCGGAAGGTAAATATTTATATTTTCCAGTTCGGTAGGCAGATATTTATGTTTCCCAGTGTGGTAGGCAGATATTTAACGTTTCCCAATGCGGAAGGTAAATATTTATATTTTCCAGTTCGGTAGGCAGATATTTATGTTTCCCAGTGCGATAGGCAGATATTTATGTTTTAGGCCTAGGTCATAAATTTGAATAAGTTCTATCATACAGTAATTTATTTATTTTATTGAACACCAACAGAAACGCACTGCATTAACATGAAAGATTAAGAATAACTTACATACATACATACATAGCGTCACGCCTGTTTCCCAGTGGGGTGGACAGAGACAACGGATCTCCACGTGCCACGATCCTGACACACCTCTGCCCCCTCTTCCACTCCCATAATGTTCTAACTAAGAATAACTAAAAATTTACGTGCATGTCTGCACTTGCTACTTCACCCAGTTGCTCAATGACTTCACCGTTCGGAACCGGTGTAAAACTGTAGGTCCCTTCCCTTGCCCCTTACTCGGTGGTAGGCTCAAATTGTAGCCGACCGGATTGGTACCACCGGCCGCGTAGCAGCCTCGACTGGGTTCTCCTCTAGTTCAGCATATCCATAAATTCAATGGGAAGTCTCTGGTATGACGTCTGCCTTCTCGGAGGTGATATTCTTCCCTTCCATTTTATAGAATTCGATATGGGTAGCTGAGTCAGAGGGGCCAGTGCACATTTTTTTTTTTTTTTTTTTTTAATGGAAATTGACACGTTTGGCTACATCACCTACAACGTCCGTGATGTCAGCCCATAACACCGGGTGAACTAGGTGCCATGTCAGTGCTTCCCCCTTTGATCGTGCCGGCTACACTGAACTGGTCGGAAAACACAAACTATTTACATAGCCGTTTAGACCGACGTTTCATTCAGTGCGGTGGTACCAACCCGGGCGGGTTAAACCCTACCACCAAGTAAGATTAGGAGGGAAGGGACCTACAGTTTTACGAGGAATCCGAACCTCGGTCAGCCTCCAACGGTCAGCGGTCACCCATCCAAGAACTGACCGCACCCAGCGTTGCTTAACATTCAATAGCGACAGTTGAATGTCTGCACCACTGAGCTAACGAGGCTGACAAACTAAACATGCTCCTATTAGCCAATAGGTATATCACCACCGAGAAGATAGTTGCCATACCGGAGTGTGCGGTACATACCCGAGTATGACGCACATACCGGATTGTTGGCAAGACCCGTAAAATGGGACGGTGACATTAAGTGTGTCGGCGGAAAGCGGTGGTTCCGTACCGCTGAAAGCCGAGAGGGCTGGAGCAAAATGAGAGAGACGTATGTATAGCTAGTGGACGCGTACACGCTGACTGACTGACATACAGAACAGAAATTACTCATGTTCTGTTCATACAAAAAGTTAAATTACAAATACAAAAAACCCCCGACCTCTTAAAAAGTCAAAAATCATTTGCGTTTAGTTACTTAAGACCGCGTGTGGTGGCGTGCCTTGGGAGAGGGCTGTGTCCAGCAGTGGACCGATACAGGTTGATGATGATGACTACTTAAAGGAGTCGGGGGGCCCGCTAAGTAAATACCCGCGCAGCTCTGAGTTTTTATATTTTATTTACTCAGCGGTCCCCCGACTCCTTTAGGTAGTTAACTAAACGGAAATTATTTTTGACTTTTTAAGAGGTCAGGGTTTTATTAATTCATAATTTTACTTTTAGTTCAAGCTATTTAAAAAAAAACCGCATCCAGGCGGTCCATCCGTGAGACGAATTTTTTTGATTACTTCATAAATTACTTGATTACTTACGATACGAGATACGATGCCACAGACAGACACACAGATGCACACGTTAAGGTGATATTAATGCAGAAACATCTAGTTTTTGATCTAATTTACTGGCGAAACCGCTGAAGTAAGGTATTTGTAAACTTCAACAATATAATCTACAACTCTTCATTAAATGATGTGACGATGGAAAACGTGAAACAATAAAATAACACGACACAATAAAATAATTTGTAAACCTTCGATTATTTCTTATTTTTTATATTGCCGACAAAACTTACCCCAAAACATTATGATAATTTTTTTGCCAGTTCGGATGAACGATATCTAATTTTGTGTCGATGGATATCTCTGTAAAGTTAATAGATTTTGTAAAAAAAAAATTAACGTTTTCATGTAGATTTGATCAGACACGCCCAACATTAGCTTGCGCGCTCACACCTGGCGTCGTCACGCTCTCTCCTAACTATGACTATATTGGCGTCCTGTTTCCGTGTTGGGACTGGGGAGGAGAGGACGGCAGTCGTGTGGATTAGCTGCGGCGGAGCGCACGCAGCCCGCCGCAGCACGGCTCCTGACCACCGCACGCCCGCCTGCGCGCCGCACGGCTCCCGGCAGCCGCAGCTACCTAACTAGAAATGGGGAAACAAAATAAAAACATTATGATGAAACGCGAGAAGAAGAAATATTTACGGAATAAAGGAATTCGCCTAAATGAAATCAAGAAACAGAATAGTTGGCCACCGGCGGCGGCGGCGATCCCGGCGCGTTCCCTACTACAATCAACACCTTCGTTGGCGAAGCCGCGCGCCGGTGCCAGTGTCGAGATCTGCTGAGCCGCTGCTGCTGTTGCTGCCACGATCAGATCAGAACCACCTCATACCTCGCTGCCTCTGCCGCCGCGCCGGCGGCGGCGGCGCCGGTGTTAGCCGAGCCGCTGCCGTTGCTGCTGCCACGGTCAGAACCACCTCAGAACCCGCTGCCTCCGCCGCCGCCGCCTTCGATGACACCTCCAATATCGCTGTCAACGCCACCACCACCGCCGAACACAAAAATGTACATGTAATTTAATTTTATACCTTACTATTTTATTTGATAATCAGTAGGTATTACCTACATGATTGTTTGTTTACATACATAAGTTTCGTTACAGTTTTAACTAATTATCAAACTCCTTCCAATACCCTATCCTTACTTATCAAACTCAGAGAAAGAAAGCGGTGCGGTCCCCCTGCACACGTAAGCTCGAACCCGCACCTCTTTAGATCGAAGCTCTAGGCGACGAGCGATTATAACCACTAAATATTCGAATGCAAAATAACTACAAAACGTATTACCAAAGAAAGACAGAAGGTTGATTTTTATGAAAAATTCAATATTGCATAGAGTAATGTAAAAAACGTATAAACAAATGCGGTCAGTCCTAGCCTAGGGTTTTAAATGATCTAATTCAGTAGAAATAAATATTATTTATTATTAAAACATTTATAATTATATGTTTTGGTTTTTTACAGGTCATCACCGGACGTGACAGGGGAAAAAATTACATAATTGAAGGCAGGAGATTGGTAGATTTACAACATCTAATTGATTGTTTAAAAATCATATCTGGACACAAAGCACTTGCTAACTGTAGGTTACAATCCATGAGCGTAATATCGGAAAGAAAAATAGGACTAAATTTAATTATTGTATTAGGCTGTAACATGTGTAATCAAAAATTCACAGTTGATACTTGCATAAAAAAATAGGTAAAAAAACGTTTAAGTTAAACGGTTTTATTAAAAACAACAGCTGTACAAAAAACTAGAAAAAAAAACATCACATGTACAAAAAGCTAGAAAATAATAAGGACACAAGCCTGGGCCTTCTTAAGATTTTACGTCTGGGTAAGAAATCGTGAATTACTAGCGTGCTGTCTTCTCATGTCAGATGCCAAAGAGCACTTTGTGTCGCTGCGTCAGCGGAATAAGTAATAAATTGAGACTTTTAACAGACTAATATAAAAACGTGGGGCGCATGTTATTACGCATATTATACGCCCCACGTTTTTATATTAGTCTGTTAAAAGTCTCAATTTATTACTTATTCCGCTGACGCAGCGACACAAAGTGCCCTTTGGCATCTGACATGAGAAGACAGCACGCTAGTATTGCACGATTTCTTACCCAGACGTAAAATCTTAAGAAGGCCCAGGTTTGTGTCCTTATTATTTTCTAGCTTTTTGTACAGGTGATGTTTTTTTTCTTGTTTTTTGTACAGCTGTTGTTTTTTAATAAAACCGTTTAACTTAAAAGTTGTTTTACCAATTTTTTTATTTACTCGTTTTTAGTTTGATTTTTTTATAATTTTTTTCTTTCATGTTGTTCCCACGAGTAATGGAACAATAACAGTAGACCCCCCAGAGGTCCATGTAGAGGGGCAAGGCTCTCATACAACAAGGTGTGCCCAGCCTTGAGGTTGAAACGCTAACGACATATCATTTTTATCCACCCTAATGCCACACAGTCCTCGGCACGTTTCAAACGTTGAGTTGGGTGGTGTATCGCTAACGACGTATCATTTTTAGCCACCCTAACGCCACACAGTTCTCGGCACAATACAGAAACCTTAACTTGGGTGGATTCAAAGAAATATCCTGATCATTATTTTTGTTTTATTTAAGTTCAACAGTTCACCTCCTGCATCTATAATCAGATCTTCGTCACCAAGTATATTGGTAGAAGTATGGGACACTCGTCCAAACAAACCAAATGAGCCCAAACTCGAGGGGGTTACTAGTAACGGTTGAAGAGTTCCACTGTATACCTCCTGACTCCATCATCAGACCCTCGTCACCAAGTGGTTGAAGAGTTCCACTGTATACCTCCTGACTCCATCATCAGACCCTCGTCACCAAGTGTATTGGTAGAAGTATGAGACACTCGTCCAAACCAACCAAATGAGCCCAAACTCGAGGGGGTTACTAGTAACGGTTGAAGAGTTGCACTGTCCACCTCCTGACTCCATCATCAGACCCTCGTTACCAAGTTGAAATTATCATAATATTGTATTGTCACGAGAACTCAATGCGTGTGCAAAGTTTCATAAAAATCGGTTCAGTAGAAGTAGTTGAAAAAGTTGTCGCAAGATTTGAAACAAAGATAGAAACAAATATACGGAGTCAAGCTAAATAAAACCGTTTAGTAATGAGAAAAAATACAGAAAATCCGGTAGACGTAAACAGGTCCGCTGTTGCGGGTGCAATTGCAATAGGATGTGGTTTTTCGCAATTAGAAGAACTTATGGCAGCACTCAATGTCCCCTTCATGACGAATCCATTTTATTCGAAAATGCACAATGATATTTGTTTAAAATGGCATGAAACGGCTGCCGAAGAAATGGAAAAGGCTGCAAAAAGAGAACGCGATGCTGCTTTAAAAGAAGGTCGTGTTGATAAATTCGGCAACGCAATAATTGAAGTTATTGCGGACGGGTGTTGGTCAAAGAGATCTTACAAACAAAATTATTCCGCCTTATCGGGAGCTGCGGCTATAGCTGGCAAAAGATTTAGAGAGGTGGTGTTATGGGCGTGAAAAATAAGTTTTGTATCGTTTGTAGCCGGGCAGAAAAAAATAAAGTCGAACGAAATAACCACAAATGTTTCAAAAATTATAATGGGCCTTCTACAGGCATGGAGTGTGAAATTATTTTGGAAGAATTTAAATCGTCGGAAGATACGGCCTTGTTTATGCTAAATTAATTTCCGATGGTGACTCCAGCACATATTCTAAAATTTTACAAGCAAAACCTTACCATGGGTGCACGGTCGAAAAGATTGAATGCCGTAATCACGTGCTCAGAAAGGAGACGGATACGCTTTCATACAATCTTGGGCCCGATTGTAAAAAGATGAAAATGGTGTCAATTAATAGCCTAAATATTATTAAATCTTCACTGAAATTTCAACAGATTTTGCCAATCTGAGTTTTTATTGATTTAGTTTAACTATTATAGACATAACATAGGCGCAGCAACCAGACCCACCGTTTACTACCCACTCAAAATTCACTTCTATAGATCTTCTGTGTATGTTTGCTTCAAAATAATAAAATAATGCAATATAATATCGAAACTTTTTCAGAATTCTAGTTATTTATGTTTTGTAAATGTTATTAAATGAAAATACAACTGACAGCTATGACAGCTCTTCTTCTTTATAAATTGTTTCCTTTTATCACAGACTATATATAGTCCTTTTATTATTGTGAATGTTTCATTTTTTTAAATAGTAAAATGTTAATTTGTAATTACTTTATTTAATCTAGGAATTAAGTAATCAAAACAATTAATAAAAATCTAAAACAAATAACTAAAACTAACCTAAAACATAACTTACCTATCTAACAAAAGAAAAATTAAGGAGAACCTATAAATAAAAAAATTTCTTCTAGTTCAGCCGAGGCAGCCATAGTCCCTAGGACGCTAATAGCGTTCCCGCTTTGAATTTCTAGGCTTATGCGGCGTATGAAGTAAGCCTTGGCACGCACGTCACCGGACTTATCCACTAGCAATTTCCCGATGGTTTCGGCAAAAGCCCGTGCGTCCGGTGACCACACGCCAAGGGTTTCCACTGCAAATCCATTTGTAATGGATTTAATTACTTTAATTGAGTTATTCATTTGGTGCTAGCGTTTTTATTTTTAAATGTTTAAAATCATGTATCTACATTAATATATATTTAGTTTAATCGTAATCGTTTTTCTTAACACTTTTTTTAAGATTTCTCTTTTTCTAGATAAAGTATTGGGTTGATATTTTACAGTTTAATAAAGAAAAATATAACCATTATTTTTAACCATACCTCATTTTATTACCATCGGGCCCAAACATCCCCGTCTCCTTTTTGTAATAAACTAAGAGCTATGTCTAAAGATACAAAATATCCGATAAAATTGAGAAAATTACTGACTGACAAGTTAATTAAAATCATGCGCAAATCAATGTGTAAATCCATTAAACATAATAAAGAGTCAGGAGATTTTGATATCGGCAGCCGAATAAGGAACATTAATCGAGATTAGAGTTGTAAAGATGCCGTTTTTTGCACTTTGATACGGATTTATTTGACTTAGGTACCGTAAAACACGGAAAGATTCGAAAAGTATTTTCATATGAGATACCTACTTGCTCTTTTCGCGTTTTATTCCTGTTCTTTGCTCGAAACCAAAAAGTGAGTGACCAAAGTTCGTATTGAACAGGAACACCGTAAAAAACACGTAAAGATTCAACAGGAAAAGAAATAAGAGTCGCAAATAGCTCTATCGCAGAGAAGCTTATCATTTCCAAATTATGTAGGTACTCATAATAACTCTTTTTTTATGTAATCCGGTATGGCTGGCTGAGTCAGAGGGGTCTGAGTGCATAATCCAACCAGCCAATATCACCTCCAAGAAGGTAGGTGCCATATCGGAGACTTCCCTGGATTGCTGGCTATACTGAACTAGAGGAGAACACAACCGAGGCTACTATGCGGCCATCTTACATCCAGTACAGTGGTACCAACCCAGTCGGCTACAATTTGAGCCTACCACCTAGTAAGGGGCAAGGCAATCTTTGTTTTAATTTATGTTTTATAAGGTTCCGTATCCGTCGTACGGTACCCTATTACTAAGCCTACGCCGTCTGTCTGTCTGTCTATCTGTCCGTCTGTCCGAGGGCTGTATCTCTTGAACCGCAATAGGTAGGTACCCCGTGAAAATTTTCACATAATAGGTATGTGTTATTATCAGGGATCGGAATTAGGTAGAGTGATTTGGTACCAAAGTAGGTAAAGTTCGCGAGAGGATATAATATGGAGTTGTTAAAACCACCACTTTGTATGGGAATTCTGAAAATTTCCTGGGAAATTTCTGGGACTGGATTTTTCTTCGGGATCGTATTTATTGACTAAATACAAGCTTCTTTTGTTCTTAGATGATTTTCTCTAGAGTGGCCGCTTATGGAGATATAATTTTTTTCATAAATTTTTATTTCTACTCAATTTACAGGAAAACTGGGGAAGATGTTATAAAATAATCTAAGATTATACGGAACTGGTTACAAAACAAGATCTAATTTGTTGTCGTACCATCATTGGTTCTCGATTTATTGCTCGCCGCGATTCTGAATTATCCAGGACGGCATTTGTATGGAAAGCTCCGCCCCCTTTTCTGATTTAATTTCTCGAATGTTGATATTTTTTCGCCTGAATCCTATTTATAGACGAAATATAAGACACTTTTATTCTTACACGTTTTTGAAAAAAATCGATATTTCCGGAGAAAAAAAAAATCTAAAATATTTTTTTTTCAAAATGTTCTCGATTGCTAATGTTTTTTTGGCGGATTCTTATTTCTAAACTAAATATAAGACACTTTTATTCTTACACGTTTTTCCCTTAAGTCGATATTTCCGGAGAGAAAAATAAAACAACCCATTTTTTCATATTTTCTCGAATGTTGATGTTTTTTCGCCTGAATCTTATTTCTAGATGAAATACGAATCTGTAGTTGCAATCATTTAAATTCTTTTCAGAATCATTTAAAAAAGTGGCCACCATTTTGAACTTTTTAGTTACTGGACCAATTGCTTTCAAAATCGCTATCTGGGTGTCTGTGTGGGCTCTGAATACGAATCTGTAGTCAAAATTTAAAACAAGTGGCCGCCATTTTAAACTTTTTAGTTATCGGACCGATTGCTTTCAAAATCGATATCTGGGTGTATGTGTGGACCCTGAATACGAATCTGTTGTCAACATAAAGTGGTCGCCATTTTTAACTTTTTAGATACTGGACCGATTGCTTTCAAAATCTATATTTGGGTGTTTCTGTGTGCTTTGAATACAAATCCGTTGTCAAAATTTTAAAAAAGTGGCCGCCATTTTGAACCTATTAGTTTTGACTACAAATTAACGTACCGTGTGGGGTCGGTACTTAAAAAGAATAGCCCCACTGCATCTCTCCCCGTCGCATGTCGTAAAAGTCGACTAAGGGATAAGAAAATTCGTCAGCCTCGGTAGCTCAGTGGCGCGGTTGGTTAGTCAACTGTTATTAAGCAACGCTGAGCGCGGTCAGTGATTGGATGGGTGACCGCTCGACCGTTGGAGGCTGACCGTGGTTCGGATTCCACGTTAAACTGTAGGTCCCTTCCCTTCTTACCTTACTAGGTGGTAGGGTTTATCCTGGCCGGGTTGGTACCACCGCACTGAACGAAACGTCGGTCGAAACGGCTATGTAAATAGTTCGTGTTTTCCGTCCAGTTTAGTGTAGCCGACATGAAATGAAGGGAAGCACTGACATGGCACCTTGTTCACCCTGTGTTATGGGCTGACATCACGGATGTTGTAGGTGATGTAGCCAACCGTGTCAGGTTCCATAAAAAAAAAAAAAAAAAAAAATATTAATATTCAGAGCTCACACAGACACCCAGATATAGATTTTGAAAGCAATCGGTCCAGTAACTAAAAAGTTCAAAATGGCGGCTTCTTCTTTTAAATTTTGACTACAGATTAGTATTCAAAACCCACACAGACACCCAGATATCGATTTTGAAAGCAATCAGTCCAGTAACTAAAAAGTTCAAAATGGCGGCTTCTTCTTTTACATTTTGACTACAGATTCGTATTCAAAACCCACACAG
The DNA here is from genome assembly GCA_946902875.1 of Nematopogon swammerdamellus. NCBI lineage: Eukaryota > Metazoa > Arthropoda > Insecta > Lepidoptera > Adelidae > Nematopogon > Nematopogon swammerdamellus. The sequence goes on from OX336357.1 coordinate 9,824,118, forward strand.
ACACCCAGATATCGATTTTGAAAGCAATCAGTCCAGTAACTAAAAAGTTCAAAATGGCGGCCACTTGTTTTAAATTTTGACTACAGATTCGTATTCAGAGCCCACACAGACACGCAGATATCGATTTTGAAAGCAATCGGTACAGTAACTAAAAAGTTCAAAATGGCGGGCACTTTTTGAAATGTTCACTGCAGATTCGTATTTCGTCTAGAAATAAGATTCAGGGGAGAAATCAACATTCGAGAAAATATGAAAAAATAAGTTGTTTTATTTTTCTCTCCGGAAATATCGACTTAAGTGAAAAACGTGTAAGAATAAAAGTGTCTTATATTTCGTTTAGAAATAAGAATCTGCCAAAAAAACATCAGCAATTGAGAACATTTTGGAAAAAATAATTTTATATTTTTTTTCTCCGGAAATATCGATTTTATTGAAAAATGTGTAAGAATAAAAGTGTCTTATATTTCGTCTAGTAATAAGATTCAGGCGAAAAAATATCAACATTCGAGAAATTAAATCAGGAAAGGGGGCGGAGCTTTTCGCGGCGAAAATTTCATCCAGTATTGGTATCATACATGAAAGAAACGGAAAAACCCTGTGTTTTTCGTTTTATTCAAAATGTATTTTTCGGAATTTTTCTGCCTTTACAACACTAATCGAGATATAATGAACGTTCCTATGCATGCTTTCAGACGACATAGCAGTTGCTCTCCATATTACTGTAATTCAGAACCTGTTCTTGATTTTTATGGCTTAGTAAACAACAGCTCTTTTTGGCTAAGAATCAAAGTAATTTTCAGAGCCGTCGCCAATAACGCCAGAAGTTTATTATATGATGTGGACAGTAATATGGTCGAATGCTTCAATAGTGTTGTTGCAAAATTCGTCATGCGCAAATGGGTCAACTATTCTTTCAAACAATCATATCAAGGACGTTGTGCTGCAGCTGTAGTTTCATTCAACACCAAAAAACCTATTTGCACATTATTCAAGAAAATTTCTGGTAGCAATCCCAAAGGCCGTATGCATACAATGGAATTAAAAAGAGTTAAAGCAAAAGAGCAAGCAAAAAAATATTTCAGAAAAAAAAGGTCATATAAGGATTCTTCAGCATTTTTTTTTTCAGAATTTTTGAATAAGTTTTTGATAGAAAAATACGTGTCTGTGACATGCAGACGGACAGACATAGAGACACCGAGCGATTCCATTAGGGTCCCTTTTTGTAATTTTTGCGACGGAATCCTAAAAATACATATATGTACCTTTCTACATATAAACACCATCAGACAAACAATTCAACATTATTAAGATGTGGTTGAAAACTAGAAACTTCATTGCCGTTGGTTGACCACGTGGCCGAAGGATGGGTCAATAATTAATATGCTTGGTGTCGGCCTATGTACCTACTACGGTCTTGGCCGAAATACCAAAACGCTGTGCAAGGATAATTTCGTAGCCGAGAAATGGATACAAGGTAAACCAAAAGTACTAGAGTAAAAGAGAAGAACATATATCCATGGCTATATTACGTAGACAGTCATCCTCTTTGGGTTGTTAAAAAATAACTGGTGGTACCTACAGACTTACGCATTACGTTCTCTACTTTTATTGACTGCTCTGTGCTGTGCTCAACTCGACGGCGGCGCGGCGGCGCGATGCCGGTGCCGCGCCGCCGCGTCGCACGTGTGTGTCGGCGCGCGGCGCGGCGCGGGTCAGCGTCGCGCCGCGCCGCCGCGCGCCGGGGGAGGCGCGGGGAGCCTCGCGGTTCGAGAAGGGTAGTGGAGAAGAAGGGAGGTAAAGCAGGCGGAGCTTCTTGCATTGAAATCACCTTAAACCTATAACAACCCCTCTTTTTGCATCGGGGGTAAAAAACAAGTGACGATGTCAAAGGTGTACGTGCCAGCACGCACTAACGACTTACGAAATTAATTTGAACGCCTCGAGTTTATACAGAAATGAATTCATTGTAATTAATTCTTGAATTTGAGGAAATGAACATTTGACTTGACGGAAGCGTGCGACGTTGAATTACTAGAGGTCATAAGTCTGTGTTTTACATGTTATGAATATATATTTAAGGGGGATGAGTCTAAAGTCAAATAATAAAATTAAATAGAAATAAAAACATTAACAGAGTCGCGGTCTCATCACTAAAATTACAAATTTAAAAAACCCCCGACCCTTAAAAAGTCAAAAATAATTTCTGTTGACTTACTTAAAGGAGTCGGTGAACCGCTAAGTAAATTCCCGCGCAGCTCGAGTTTTTTTTTTATATTTTATTTACTTAGCGGTCCCCCGACTCCTTTAAGTAAGTCAACGGAAATTATTTTTGACTTTTTTAGGGGCGGGGATTTTCAGGTATTTTTGTAAAAAAAAATTTTTATGTCTATGTATGTATGTTTACATACGTTACCTTTTCACCTGTCAGTTTTCTAGTCAATAAATAAATAAAAACTACATATATAGAAAACATTTTGGTATGAGAATACTTATTGATTTTATTAAGGTGAAGCCTGTTCCTGTATGGGGTAGGCAGACTTCTTCCTCCATTCGAGTCTGTTTCACAAGCACTTTGCGGCATCGTTAATATGGGTCCCGTTAAAAAAAATTCTACACAACTCCAGAAACGGAAATTAAAATTAAATTGAGGATAAAATAGACTTTTAATAGTAATTCCAAGTACCTGTTTTATTTAAGCGATCATTAAGATAAAAGAGATCTAAGTACGTACCTAAAATTACATTAACGGTTCCGGGAGTGAATTATTCTGACGGGCGCCATTTCTTTAAGCTTAATTAATTCAGAAAATTTGCATAAAATTCATATGGAATTTAATTTCGTCACCCAGGATGGAGATTAGGGGAAGTCTTTTCGCTTCTCATTACCGGTGACAACTCGTAGGTACAGTCGCCGAAAAAATGGGAGAAAACCCTTTAGGACTTTGTCATAGAACTTTGAAACTGTTGCTGGCAAAAGGGATAAAGACCACGTGGTCAAATGCCTGGCTACATCACCTACTCCACCCACGATGTCAGGCCCTAATAACTTCGTGAACTAAGTGCCATGATAGGTGCTGCCCTTAGGTCGTGCCGGCTACGCTGAACTTGATGCAAACCACGAACTATTTGCATAGTCGTTTCGCCCGACGATGAATGCGGACGGGTTAAACAAAAATGAAATGAAATGAAATAAAAATATACTTTATTGCAAAAACAGTGACAAAAGGCGAACTTAAAGCCTAAAGGTATTATCTGCCAGTCATGCCTGGGATTGTGAGTAGGGTAGATGGGTAGTGCGGAAAATTAATTATGAGAAAAAAAACAATATCTAGTAAGGTAAGGGAACGGACCAACAGTTTTACGTGGATCCACGGCCAGTCTCAACGGTCGAACGGTCATCCGTTCAAGTTCTGATCGCTCCCGGGTGTACTTAATCTCACGATCGGACGTCGATCCATAACGCCACCGAGCATTCGAGACTGACAACCAGTTGAGATAATTTTGAAATGATATTAGTACTACCTAACGTGAAAAAAACACGTTTCTTGTATGAGGTCCCACTAGTTTTTTATTTTTTGTGTTTGTGTTTATTACTTGTATATACACGGTGTTGCAACCCCAATCGTAAACCCCGAAAGGGGGTGATTCTGTACGTGAAATAGAACACTTTGGTTCTAGGACTTTTTTATTTGAAGAAAAAATATTTTTTTTCTCCATACATTTTGAGAATAGGTATTTAAAATTTGTGTGGAGAAAATATTTTTTTTTTGTTTCAAAAAATTTTTTTTCTTCACAGAAGTTGTTTATTTTCACATATAGAATAACCCCCTTATGTCAGTTAAAAATATTACGGGGGCAACTGCAACACCGTGTATAACTTGAAAACCACTTTATCGATTTACATGCGATTTTCACTGTCACACACATTCTGTCACTTCTCAAGATGGTTTTAGGCTATAAATCATAACGCTACGTCATCGGCGGCCTGAGCTGTGAGTAAAAAGTACGCGCAGCGAAGCCGCAGGCAAAAGCCAGTAACACATATTAATGTGTGAAAGTATATGTTATCGTTCGCATTACCGTCATTATCGGATTAGGCCGTGTTCGGACTAGCGCGGCTCTACTGTATTTAGGATTATCATAAAAACATACAGGTTGTTTCAGGATAGGGTTTTGTAACTTCAGGGTTCGAAAGGGGTCCGTGAAGACGAAAAGCTTTGAAACATTTTCCCAAATTCGGTAATTTTATAGTAATTTTTGGTGAAAATCGTTTCATCGAGCTTTGGTGGACGGTTAACGTCCACCTTTATTATAAAAACATAAAATGACTAACATGCTTAACTAGTAGAATGTAACTTCATGTAGGTAAATGCCAAACACTTAAATTTGAATGGCATCAACAGAAAAAGGGGACTGGCTAGGTCATTGCACTCCCTAGACCTAGACAGCACTGTTGCCAAATCTCACTGTCCATCGAATTTTTATTACAATTTTAAATTTTTGTACCTATGTAAAAAAAAATACGGAATTTCGATTTGAGTGATAAGGATAGTTTTCTCCTAATAATGAGTACTTTCTATTCCTGAAGTTTCTCACAAGCCTATCCTGAAACATCCTGTATATTCGAAACTCCGCATGGACGTAAATATTTCCAGTCATATTTTTCCCCCAAAATACTGGCGCCTTGAACCTATAAGCCATCTACAAAATCCTCGTGGAACTACTAGGGGTCGCGAAAGTAGGGTTAGCGTGTGGATGGTTCGTTTCTGTGTTACACTGAAATTCAGCACTCGCAAGTAGCTTCGGCGCTCGGCAAAAGATGGCGCCACCCAAGTGTTTATTTATAACTAGCTTTTGCCCGCGGCTTCGCTCGCGTGAAATTCGTATTTAAAAGAAAGCAAGTAAGTAACTAAGGCCGATCTGTGTTAAGTAAGGTAAACGATAAACCTTCTCAACTAAAGTAAGTAACTAACGGCGAGGCTTCAGGCTGAGCTGCATTCTGGAAGACAATAAACCTTCTCGAAGAAAGTAAGTAACTAAGGGCGAGGCCGAAGGCCGAGCTGCGTTCAGGAAGACGATAAACCCTCTCAAAGAAAGTAAGTAATTGAGGGCGAGGCCGAAGGCCGAGCTGCGTACAGCAAGATTATAAACCTTCTTGAAGAAAGTAAGTCACTGAGGGCGAGGCCGAAGGCCGAGCTGCGTTCAGGAAGACGATAACCTTTTCGAAGAAGTAAGTAACAGAGGGCGAGGCCGAAGGCCGAGCCGCGTTCAGGAAGACCATAAACCTTTTCGAAGAAAGTAAGTAACTAAGGGCGAGGCCGAAGGCCGAGCTGCGTTCAGGAAGACTATAAACCCTCTCGAGGAAATTAAGTAATTGAGGGCGAGGCCGAAGGCCGAGCTGCGTTCAGGAAGACCATAAACCTTCTCGAAGAAATTAAGTAATTGAGGGCGAGGCCGAAGGCCGAGCTTTGTTCAGGAAGACTATAAACCGTCTTGAAGAAAGTAAGTAACTGTCGCCCATATTTACTTACTGTCATCGAGAGGTTTAGTGTCTTCCAGAATACAGCTTGGCCTTCGGTCACGCCCTTAGTTACTTACTTTCATCGAGAAGGATTATAGTCTTCCTGAACGCAGCTCGACCTTAGGCCTCGCCCTCAGTTACTTACTTTCTTCGAGAACTTGTTCGAGAAGGTTGAAGATCTTCCTGAACGCAGCTCGGCCTTCGGCCTCGCCCTTTGTTGCTTATTTTCTTCGGAAAGGTTTAACCTGTTCCTGAACGCAGCTCGGCCTTCGGCCTCGCCTTTAGTATGTTACTTACTTTCTTTGAGAATGTTTATTGTTTTTATCTGAATCCAGTTCGCCCTCCGGTCCCGGCCTAAGTTACTTAGTTTCTTCTTTTGAAATACGAATTTCACGCGAGCGAATCCGCGGGAAAAAGCTATCGATATTAAAATAAGAAAATTCAATTAAAATAAATCAAATACTTTAGATACCTACCTAACTAAGTAAAATACTCCACATATTAGCCACATATACTGTATTTACATATATATGATGTCGCGGACTTTTTTTTAGAACTATTTTAGAGAAACAACCTCACCATACACTATCTTCGTGTAACTCTAACGGTTTATGCAGCGCACGCCGAGATAGCTCTCAGAAGGCAGGATTTTTTTCCGACTTACTTGACATTTATCGATATTTGGGCAAATTTACACAATGTCTTTATAAATTATAGCCTTTTTGATGTCTACGCTATAGTACTGTAAAGGCTCATCAAAATCTGTTCAGTAGTTTTTGCGTGAAAGAGGAATATAGTGCGGCTGCTCGGTTCGCTGTTGAGTTTATAGGCCGCGCCTCCCCCGCGCCGCGCCGCCTCCGCGCCGTCGCGCCGCCAACTGCCGCTCGCTCGGTAAATACCTAAGGCGCGCGGATTGAACATATCGGTTTGTATGGGAGCCACATCTTAGCGTAACCGGAACTGAATTTTATGTAGCCTATCCTGTGTCCCATATAGTTAAATGTGCTTGTACAAAGTTTCATCGAATTCGGATGATCGGTTTAAGAGTTATGGCGGAACATACATACATACATACATACAGAAAAGATTTCTAAAAATCGTCAATTTAGCTTTAGTATCATACATAGAGGCTACAAACTCAATATTTCCTAAAACAAAGTAACTTACTCCATGACCACCCCTTACAGATTTATTATTAGTATTGATGTGAAGTTTTCAAAGCTGGAAAATAGATTACAAAAAATTACGTACGTAGATACGAAGATACGTTACGTAGATAATTTATAAAAAAAAAACACTGAACCGATGGGGTTCGAATTTCAAACTGATATTCAAATAGACATGAAAATTATGAGAGTGGAAGGCCGTCAACTTTGGCATGCGGAGGTCCGTTGTCTCTTTTTTTTTTTTATTATTTTTAGGGTTTTTAACAATAATTACTTAATATCAGCCCCATAGCTGTACTTGCGTTCCCTATTACTTAGGGGCCAGAGTCCCTAAGGGATCCATTGTCTCTTCCTACCTACCCCACTTTCTTATCTCTTCTCTACTTCTTTCTGTATGTATGTATATTTGAGGTAAATTCCAGAACCACTGAACAGATTTTGATGCGGTTTGCATCAATGTGAGTTCCTTAGGCTCACAATAGACTATATACCACCAAGCTAAATAGCAATAGGACTGTGCAGTATCAAAAAAAGTATATCGGGCAAAAGCTAGTACCTATGTCAATAAACGTTCATATGAATACATACACAGACACTTATGTTATTTATGCACAGAGCACCTTTGTTTACTCTTCAAAATATATCGCAAGCTTGTACAGTACCCGGGAGTAAATAATAGCATTAGCAAGAGACAATCCGGATATAGAGTGTCGTCCCTGTCGCGCATAGACGTGCGAGCTCGTGCGACAGGGACGGCGCTCTACCATCGGATTGTCTCTTTCTAAAGCTCGATGTACATTATTTACTGTCAGGTACTGTACACACGTGTATATACATTGGGCTATGTCTATACGACATTCCCTATATCCCCACACTATATACACAAATATTGTCGAAATTGAGCCGAACTCGGAATTTGCTCCTCCATAGCATATGTAAATACAAGTCGAGTTGAGTTGTGTTGATTACGTACCGGGACTTTCCTAAGCTTAGTTAAACCTGTTTGAAGTCATTCATAATGTTTATTTTTGAGATACTTATACATTGCTTGTACTGAACATTTATAGGTACCGAAGAGAGGGGAGAAAGAAGTGTGAACTGGCTATGGTTTTAAATTATTAAAATTACTATTTTGATAGGAAAAACCGGATGGCTAAGCTCAACTGGCAGTGGGGTGGGCACGTCAGCCGACGAGACTACGACCGTCTGGGTAACCGTAATATTTATAGAATGCTTACAGGTAACTCTTCCAAATTATGCCCCACGGGATATTTTAATTTAATTTTTTCTTTTTTTTATATATCTGCGCGTCATCAACTTCTATCTTTATCAATCTTTATGGCAAATTTCAAGTTTCTACATTACTTAGTTTTCGAGAAAAACCTCTCCGACAGACGGACGGACACGGGAGTGATATTATTAAGAGTTCCGTTTTTACCTTTTAAGGCACGGTGCCCTAACTAATAATATACTGCCTCCAATGTTGAGGTTTTCAAAAGGCGTGCATTAGGCAAAAACCTTTTTGTCCACCTTATAGCTGGCATGGCGCCTCGCCGAGCGTGGTTTCGCGAGGAGTGGTGTTATTGGCTGTGTCTGATCTTCCGACGAACTATTGAGCGCAGCCATACGTATCAGCACTTTATAAAAAACAGTTTTCAAATCTTGAAATAATGAACAAATATTATATCTTTTATTTTGTTCCAAAGTGCTGACTTTTTCCGCAATTTTTCGGCAACGTCACCTTTTGGAGAAGTACCTAATATCAGGATAATATACAGATTCAAGCATGAACCTTACACCAGCAGAAACGTGAGAGGCTGTCGGTGTCAGCAACAATGTAGGAAAAGCCTTTGTGCCAAAATGTAGTATATGATATTTTTTCGGTGCGCGAGATTTTCACGACACAATTGGCGAAACGGAGAACGCAAGTTCGTGTCGCTGGGAAATTTCATAATATACTGTGGCTTTTGTTACATTTTAAGCTAAATTTAAGCTAATACTGGGACGTAGGTGTGGAATTCATTAAATTATTTACTTAGTGTAAAAAATATTTACGCCCAATTTCACCACAAATACAAAGTTACAATTTTCGTATTTACATTTGTAATTCATAATTTTTTCTCCTGTGAAAATTAAATGTGCATGTAATATGAACATACACATTTTGACTCCGATTTTTTTTTCTTATTTTTCCTTGGGTAGCCATACACTGGCCTACTCCCTGGTTTCCGCTTGACGTTGAGTTTTGGGCCACGTTGTACTATACTCGTATTTATCCTGCGTTTTTTTTTCGAACGATATTATCTATGCTAATGAAATTCCAGCTTAAAACAACCACCGCCGCCGCCGCTGTGAGGTTGAATGAAAATTAATTCAGTATAAAGTGTTTAGTTCTTCACTTTTCGAATGGTTCGAGGGTCGCTACGGATAACGGAGTAAGCGGAAATTTTAAGATGTTGCCCCTTGTTGCCTTATCTCATCACTGGGGTCGACCTCTTTCGTTTTATGGGTCATTGTGAAAGACTTGGGTAAAAAAGAGTTTTGATATTGAGAACTGGGGCACGTGTATGAAAGTTGGTAACAGAATGGGGCTAGCTGTAAATAAACTTCCAGAAGAGGAAAATAAATTTACAATAATTCACACAGAAACAAGAGAACAATAGCGTGCCAAGGCGGACTTATCACTTCAAGAGATTTCTCCAGTAAACCTTTGGGTGATTAGAGTAAGTGAAGAAGAACGATGGCAAGGATAGTGCAGACATTAGGGCAGGAAGGTATATCCAAATCCAACATTCAAAATATTTATTTCTTAGAAAACACAAAAGAAACACAACAGAGACAAAATTCATCTAGACAGTATTAGAAAGTTGTTTATGTATTGTTACCATGATCGGAGATAGGCATTAGATTTTCGTCTGTATTGCCTTACTCCGTTACATTTAGGTGTGGCAACGCTTACCTACTATCTAATCTAATATACAGAGTGTTGTAACGGCCACTACATTTAATTTAGGAAATGCTTATTGGGATCAATATAGGGATCAATAGTAACAAAAAAGTCAAATAACTTTTTTCTGAATTCCCTTTAAATAAAAAGTTGCAGCTTTCATACAAACTAATTGATTAATTTAGTGTAAAAAGGATCTGTTCCGCACGAATGTGGGAATGAACGACAAGATCGTATGGAATAAGCCCTCTGCACTGAAAATTTTCGCACCATAAATATAATTTCTTACACTCCTATTACCCTAAATTGTATTTAAACGTTTATAGAACACAACCACTTGTATAATTTCATTCCCATTTTCCCCTCGAAGTCCTCCAAGTATTTTTAACATATTTTATCGAAAAACAACGGCGAAGACACAATTGTATCGGCGCGCAATACAAAGCACGTAATCCTGTATCCTTGGCGCATGGAAATTCATACATAGAAACGGAATAATATGTAAGAAATATCTTCAAGAATCTAGGGCTGCCAAGATCGACGCTAAGCTCATATATGGAGAGAGCTTCGAAAACGTCCTGGAAGCATCCTACAGAATATGGATAGGTAGAGAGAGGGAGGTCGAGAGCGGGACTGGTGTTTCCCTGCGTCCTAGTCAACGCAGACTAGCTGACGAGGGCTTGATGCGAGCCGAAACGTGAAGCATGTGCGGGAAATTTAGAGTGGCCACTCGCTAGTCCCGACCTCGATTGTTCGCGGATATGTTCAGCGAAGCCATCGCAAGCTTAGTTCCGCACCTTCCTTTAATCCTTTATTCTTATGATGAGTTTAATGTTTGTTTTTATGTCTTATCTCTATTTCTATTGTTTTGTTTTATTTTAAGTTAATATTATCATCGTTCAGTTTTTGATATTTTTTGAAAAATTTTGTGGTTTTTCGTTGATGTTGTGAAATTTTTTATTGTAATTTTTTTATTTGTAATGAATTCGACAGACCTTTCATTCAGTGCGGGGTGGTAATAACCCGGGCGGGTTAAACCCTATCACCTAGGAAGACATCTACAGTTTTACGTGGAATCCGAACCACGGTCAGCCTCCAAAAGTTGAACGGTCACCCATTCAAGTTCTGAGCTCACGCGGGTTTGCTTATGATCACAAACGACAGGCGACCGATCGCAACACTCGGCTAACGAGCCTGACAATATTGTGAAACATGCAGTAAGGGAAAAGAAGCCAAATGGGACAGAGTTAGGCACAGATTTGTAATTTCGTCTCTTTTTCTTTTCTTTCACACCTCGAAGAGCTGATGCCATTTCTAGACATGTATGTCCGTGCTTAGGGGAGTGCAATAAAAAGGGGAGGACGGAGACGGCTCGGAGGACCTTTAAAATCCGACAAAGAAGGAAAAAATAAGTGTGCACATAGGGTTTCGTAGCAGAATTTGGTCAATATCTTATGTGTATTTCTTGTGTTCGGTAGTTTTTTGTATTTCGAAATAACTATACAATGCAATAGATAGAAACATACTTAACAATAGAATTTTACTAGGTATCCGTTTAGAAGTAAGGCCCTGCGACAGTTATACATATCAACTAATAACAACATTATTTACCCCTTTTTAGTATGGCGGGACCGCAATTTGAAATATTATTTATTTAGTGCTTACTGGTATAATAAAACAACCATTATTAATATGTTATGTTCTTTATTTTCACATTTTCAATTTATAAATTTTGTATATACCTAACTGCCAACAAACAAATTGGTGCTAACGGCGGCAGGTTGTTTTAGATCTTAAAGTGGTATATTGGATTAATATCATTACTGTATTTATTCATTACTGTAGAGCTCTTGTCCGACCCTTAACCTCCTCGGACCTGAGCCTCATGGAGCCACTTCCCACACCTGTACTTTTGTTTATATGCCTATAAGGGTCCCATAAGACAATATGAATAGTTTTTTTTTATTGAAAAGCCTACTTCCTGAAATATCTGAAGTATCATATGTCATACCGTTGTACCGTTGTTATTTTAAGGATTAATTAAGAGAAAATAAAAATCATTTCTTTCTTTCTTTCTTTCTTTCTTTCTTTCTTTGAAACAAGGGGTCTCTAGTACTAAAAAAAAACGAGGTTTAAGAAGATCAATCATTTTATTTGTGAAAGTCGCAGAAGCAGTTCCTAACTTTCGTCATGCACAAATAAATTTTACATGCTTCGTAATAAACAAAGGTGTGGTGGCGTGCCTTGGGTGAGGCCTATGTCCAGCAGCGGACCGATACAGGCTGATGATGATGATGATGATGATGATCCGACTGATGATGATGATGATGACGACTATAGCACTTACTAACGCTATTGTAAAGTCACTAAAGAACCTTAACCTTTATTATACCCAGGAAACACATTCGGTCACAATTTGGTCGCCGTTCTAGAACCGCAACAAAGAATTGTGTGCACACTTAAAAAAATTTTGGGCGCAGAGTGCACACCGCACGGTCGCAGTTACCAAAAGTGGGGAAGAAATCGCTTCATTAGGTAACTTTTTGCTACCACAAAAAGCAATCGACGTTACCACACATTTGCGACTAGTTTGTGACATTATTTCCGAATTATCCCGAATGAACGTGAGACAAACGATTAGACAAACGTCTTTGCAAATGAGAGACAAAAACAAACGTAGAATCAAGAGCGTTCGATAATCATTGTCGCCTTTTTATTACCCAGCTGTTCGCAACTGTTCGTAAATGAATTAGGCATTTCGTCATCGTGGATATTCGACTGTTCGCGGGTAAAATTTCCCTGCGAAGTCAATTTTTACGATTGAATTTTAAAAGTAAATATATATTTTTAAAGCGCCCTTCCAATACAGCAAAATTACAAAGTGCATGATACTTAGACAGTACATGAAAATTGTGAAATGTTCTTAAAGAAGACTTCAAAAGGGCTTAAAGTACTTTTCTTGCTCTCGTGTACCAAATAAAATCGAAGATTTTGTAATTTTTGCTGATATTCGTAGGCAATAAATGCATCTTGTACGTTATAGCTCAATTTTGTTCCAATATGGCGCAAGCAAACCGCGGTGCGACCACTTTACGTTCAAAATGTTACCGAAATAATATTGAATTTTTTTCTTGCAGCCCTTCTCAAACTGCAATATTTTAAAATGCCGTATTCCATTGTAATAACGCGGGAAATGAATTCCAACGCTGTTACAGCTGTTCCGAGCGAATGGGGGAACGGGTAAATTCTACATTGGCCCACAAAATGTTCGAAATCTTCTTTAGAGTCACTTCGAACTACGGATTTATATATATGTATATTCAAGAAATAAAATAGATAGATAGATAGAAAATTCTTTATTGCTCCAGTAAACATTAGACAATAAAAATACATTGGAAAATTTACATAAGGCGCAAAGGCGGACTTATCGCTTACAGAGATTTCTTAGAGTCAACCTTTGGATGTTTCGATAATATAGTGGAATGTAGGTAGGTAGTAGCAAAAGAGGTGACAATTGAAGATAAAATAATAATAAGAATACTTATTAACAATACATATAATTACATGCTAGTAAAATACCGCACTGAATGAAAGGTCGGTCGAAACGGCTATGTAAATAGTTTGTGTTTTCCGTCCAGTTCAGTGTAGCCGGCACGACCGAAGGGAAGCACTGACGTGGCACCAAGTTCAACCGGTGTTATGGGCTTACATCACGGAGGTTGTAGGTGTAGTGTGTTGTAGGTAGGCTACATCACCTACAACATCCGTGATGATCCGTGATGTCATAACACCGGGTGAACTAGGTGCCATGTCAATGCTTCCCTTCATTTCATGTCGGCTACACTGAACTGGACAGAAAACACGAACTATTTACATAGCCGTTTCCACCGACGTTTCGCTCAGTGCGGTGGTACCAACCTGGTCGGGATAAACCCTACCACCTTGTAACTGATACGTTCTCCGTTCCTGTCGTTGTCGTTTTTGTTTATATGAAATATAAAACACCGGAGCTAAACAATTTTATTTCGACCGAAACAAATTTAATTGTTTATTTTTTTGTCATGAAGTTCATTGAGCTTTATTGAGACATCACTTCTCATAACTTTAGATATTAAAAAAATACCTCAGTTGCACTCCGGGAGTGCCGGCAGAAGTGAAAACTTTTTGTATTTCCGAAAATAATTCTTAGGTGGTTATAAAAAAAACTAAACACCCTAAAAAAAATTTAACACCGTAACATTGCTTAAAAAAGAAAACAAAAGAAAAAAAAACAAAAAAAATTTTGTGGGATTCGAAACCATGGTCAAAAAGTACAAATCCTACACTCTCACCATTGAACCACGAAATCACATAAATGACCAAACGAATATCGGATTCCCTTGATTCGCTTTCGGCTTTACTGTCACTGAGAGACTTAGTAACTTAACCCTTAATGCAATGACTTGAAATGAAATGAAAAATGAAAATATAATTTATTGTACACCGTATAAAAAGGTTACAAAAGGCGAGTTTAATGCCTTGCGGCATTCTTTACGAACTAAACTTTGGGATGTGGAAAACACGTAGGGGCGGACAATGCAGTACTAAACAGGAAACAGTTGTATGAAATATAAATACACACATATGCAAATTGTACAAAGATACATACAATCACTATAAATCCTTGCATATACATAATTACATATGCAATAAGAAATATACATACTATAATATACCTACATCAATATACTATACATACATACTTATATACATACTTATGACTTAAGATTACATTTTAAATAACAGGCTACGGATCTGACGCGAATCAGATCTGACGCGAGTTTAACATTTTTTACCCATCCAAAAAAAGTGCCAAGCGCCGCTAAAGAAGTTTTCACTTCAAAAATAAAAAGACAGGAACGTAGATTCGACTGTCCTTATTACTTAGGGGGGTAAAAAACATATACCCCGAAAGACAATTTTGTATGGAGAAAGTTAACTTCCGTCTCGTCTTAATATCATTTATCGTGTATGCTTTTGGTTCATCAGTTTCACAAACGAGGGGTTGGTTAGGAGCAATTCCTGAATTGAATTTCTGGACATGAATAAAGGTAATCTTTGTTCGTAGTCGTATAAACCATACGGCACACAAAATAAAACTTTTTAACAAAAAAATTTACTGACGAGAAAATGAACTAAAAAGCGAAAAATAAAATAAACCTTTTTAGTCTTAATAAAAAGGTAGCCGGGGGGGGGGGGGGGGGATGAATGAGAAGAGTGGAAGACCGCGTTTGGTGGCCTCCCTTGGGTGAGGCCTATGTCCAGCAGTGAACCGACACAGGCTGATGATGATGATGATGATGAGTCTTAATAACTAAACTAGATCCTAAATTAATGTACGTAACTAATTTTGAGTCGGCACCAAACATATTGCAGTACAATCTTGCAGCATAATTTTATATTAAGGTTTGTACCGCCTTCAACTCAATTGCCTGTATCACTAACTCTATATTATTCAGTTTTCTGTTAAATGTACTCGAATATTGATTTTTTTTAGGTTTCTGCTCCATTCTTGCTCAGTACTGACGAACGAAGACTATTTGAAAAGCACTGTAATGTTCTGGACGGATTTGTCTATTACCAATGTGTAGGAACATTTTAGTCGCCGTTCGGTCACATTGGCGACCGAAATTTTAGTCACAGACGATGAAGCACGGTTCGGTCGTCGTTCGGGAACATTTGCTACCAAAATTAAGGTAGCAATAGTTCGGGCGCCGTTCGGTCGCCGTTCGGGAATATTTGCTACCAAAAATTTTGGTAGCAATAGTTCTGTAGCCTTTCGGTCGTTGTTCCGGAACACTTGTGACCAAAATTTTTGTCGCCAATGTGTTGGAACAATTACCACACTACGACTTCTTCTCAAACCAGTGACTTCGTTGCGACCGGGTGGTGTTTCCTGGGTAGTTAGTCGGGCTTTTACATACTTAAAATTTACACGAAGTAATAAAAATACACGAAATTAATACAAAGAATAATTGAAAATGTGTTAAGAGAGAACGGTGTTCACACACAGAGGGTTCCGTAGCCATATGTTCCTTCTTGTTGCACGTACTTATAGCGATAGTGTACGCACGAATCACAAGGTTGTATTCACACGTATTTGATGTGTATGCTGATATGTTCATGTCTATGATAATTTAATTTGTTTATGATAATATGTTCTTAAGGGAAGGGGCTGATATATTCGTAAAAGGAATAAAGCCCAAAATAAAAAAATAAAAATAAAAAATGTCTATGAGGTGATGATCACTGAGGTGATGAGCGTAAGCTTTTGTTTTTTTTTTTTATGGAAACTGACACGGTTGGTTACACCACCTACAACATCCGTGATGTCAGCCCATAACACCGGGTGAACTTGGTGCCACGTCAGTGCTTCCCTTCGGTCGCGCCGGCTACACTGAACTGGAGGGAAAACACAAACTATTTACATAGCCCTTTCGACCGACCTTTAATTCAGTGCGGTGGTACCAACCCGGGCGGGTTAAACCCTACCATCTAGTAATATAAGAAGGGAGTCATATGCCTTAGACGAGATACACGGAGTGAGATGCAGTGGGGCTATTCTTTTAAAGTACCGGCCCCACACGGTACAGCTTATTTATTGGATGGATGGATGCTTCAATAACTTCCTCTGGCAGTAAATGTACATTTAGTTATTAATTATTAATAGTTATATATTTCTCAATATGTTAATTTCAATAGTTCTGCATTACTTATTCTTTATTCGAGACAGACATCCAAGACAATAGCGTTTAACTTCAACGTGTCTACGGAACCATAAAAGCGGCGGAATGCCTTTTCAAGGATGAAGATACGCCGGAGTCTTCAGGGGGCGTGTAGGAGCTTAGCTGCTGAAATATCACAGCATTCCTAAATAAGGGTTAATGACCTGAAAGAAGCCACCGAACTGTATTATGGTAAACCCGTGTATCCACGATGCATTATATTATGGTAAACCCGTGTATCCATAATGCATATATTATGGTAAACCCGTGTATCCACGATGCATGCATATATTATGGTAAACTCGTGTATCCACGATGCATATATTATGGTAAACCCATGTATCCACGATGCATGCATATATTATGGTAAACCCGTGTATCCACGATGCATATATTATGGTAAACCCGTGTATCCACGATGCATTATATTATGGTAAACCCGAGTATACACGATGCGTTATAGGTTAACCTGTGTACAGGGGCGTGCATCCCATAAAGGCAGAAAAGCACTGCCTACCCTGACTGAAGTCCGAATTCCACCCAACCAAACAATCAAATTAAAACATATAGAATAGAACTACTCGGCTTCACGAAAAAACTAATGATTTAAAATTTGCCGCGCGCTCCTCCCTCTCGGCGCGGCCGCTCGCGCGGACGCAGCGCCACCCGTCGCGCGGGATAAGTACACAACAGGACTGCCTGGTGGTCACTCACACTATTACTCAAATCCTGCGTCATATACGCTACGCTACGCTACGAAGTGTGCGTGTGTATGCGTGATTCGATGCGCGATTTACTAGGCTAGGGTAGGCTTGCTTTTCACTAACACCACAACAATGCCTCGTAACGTAGGTGTAGCTGGTCTATCATCGTTCCCGCGCGCGCGCGTCGTCGGTTGGCCGGGTACTTGTCTGGTACACTTTATAAGAAAGAAGTGTTTGCACTATATTTACAAAAGGATATGCTCATTGATTTCTAAGAAAAGTAGGTACCTCTCCTCCACTCTAATTATTTCTATTTACCTGTACGCTCCCGCGTTATAATATGTCTACAGCCCCCAGACTCCCGCATGGGCGTGGCCCGCGGACGGCGCGCGCGCACATGAGCGCCGACCTCGACATAAACGCAGATATTTCGGAAACTAATAAAGTTAGATCTATAAACTCTTCTGTCCTAGAAAGCCTAGAAAATTTCCTAAAATCCATGTGAAACAGTGAGGCTTACCTTGTTTAGAAGTACCAGATATTTTAGGTAGAAAAAAAAATCCCAATTTTTTTTTGAAAAATTCATTATAAAATAAATTCAAAACATACCTTTACAATATTTATATCAGAATACTCGTAAAGAAACATACTTTTAGAAATAGTAAAGTATAATATACGTTTTCTTTACAGAAATCAGCGAAATCGGATGTTCAACATGAACATCCTGGGACATTCCGTAAACTCCGAGATGGCACGCGCGTGATATTTTTTCCCAATTTTATAAATATATTATTTGAACTAAACCTTCTTTTATTTTGCAACTGATCGTATGTTTGTATAATAATGCGAAGAAAATTGGAAAAATAAGCTATATTTCCATGAAAAATATGCCCCCAAAGTCATGTTTACACATTTCATACAAAAATAAACAAACATTTTTGAGCGACGAAAAATATGACTTTTGTCGCCACCCGAACTCGTAATGCATCTTCTATTGGTAGAATAACTAATAAATAACACTATTTACTAACCTTTAGCTCATAGATGCACTTGAATACACTTATAATAAATAATTTCGCAGAAGTGCGTCACCTCGAAACTCGTGAGAAATAGGAGAACAAAGAAACTGTCAGCTGACAGCTAGCGTTCGTTTTATTATTCATAATTGGTCTTTGGAGACAAGAAAAATGGTTAGTTCATAATTGCCGGTATCACTTATAGCCCCCATCAACGATTGAAAGAGCAATAGACCAATTCGTGCGACCGTAATTTGAGAATAAAGATGGGGTCCGTTTCGGGCCCAAGATAATTGGCGGAAAAAATATATGGGCTCCGTTTCGGTTCCATAGGAGCTGCCAGGTTAATCTTTTTCTGTTTTTTCTTGTGATATTTAAGTCTATCTACGGCACTGTATTTGTAGATTGATTCTGTTTAAATGACACAAAAATACTTTTTTCAAAGCCACCCTGCATCTGTATTTATGACATGTGTAATTAAAATTAAATCATTTAATGGATGTCTGCGGTGGCATTAAAAAAAATCTGCTGGAACATTTCATGTGGATATATAAAGATGTGAGAGATGAAAACCGGGCTGATAATGGAAGGGTGAAGAAAGAGGAATACAATTAAACTTGTTTAGGTCTTTCATTGGTAGGAAACGATACGCTAAGGGGTGTAGGTAGGTATGTATATCAGATACTGATCACGTTCCCATGCTAATTTTTTTTTTTACGATATAAAAAGTCTACTCACTCCTCACATTTAATACGTGAAGTGCGCGTATTTCACCTTAATAAGTACGTTTTTTATATCGTAAAAAATAATTGGTATGGGAACGTGATCAGTATCTAATACACATACACCCCTTAGCGTATCGTTACCTACTATTGAAAGACCTTATATATTTTGAATTTTCATGGCTGCCTGCCTACCCAGTCTCGAATGTCTGTGCACGCCACTGCCTGTGTATACACGACGAGTTATACTATGGTAAACCCGAGAATACACGATGCGTTATATTATGGTAAACCCGTGTATACACGACGCGTTATATTATGGTAAACCCGAGTATACACGATGCGTTATAGTATGGTTAGCCCGAGTATACACGATGCGTTATATTATGGTAAACCCGTATATGCACGATGCGTTATAGTATGGTAAGCCCGAGTATACACGATGCGTTATATTACGGTAAACCCGAATATGCACGATGAATTACATTATGGTAATCCCGTGTATCCACGATGCATTATATTATGGTAAACCCCGTGTATCCACGATGCGTTATATTATGGTAAACCCGTGTATCCACGATGCATTATATTATGGTAAACCCGTGTATCCACGATGCATTATATTATGGTAAACCCGTGTATCCACGATGCATTATAGTATGGTAAACCAGTGTATACAAAAACAAAATATGCCTATGATTACAGAGTTAAGCTCAATTTCACCGATAGGATCTCCAAGTTTCCCGCCGCAAGGCTCGCATCGGAAACGATTCATACTAGTTACTCTCCCCAATTTCGAGACTTCGAAACTTTTGAAACTCTCAAACTTGATCGCGTAACAGATTCACTACAGTTCAATATTCTATGAAATAAAATGAATTACAGATGTGAAAATAATGTGGCTACGGACTTGGGAAAGCTACTGATCGAGATATCTGGGGACCAACGAGTCCACAGCTATATCTTGTTCAAAAGATCAGCCTGACCATTCAGCGGGCGAAGCCTGCTGCCTCCATAATCGGGACGATGGCCATCGCCCGGACGATGGGGAAGTATTTTGATTTGTAGCTAGGTACAGTTCCCGGCAGCTTGCTAATAATGCTTGTCGAGCTTTAGAAAGAGACAATTCGGTTGTAGAGCGTCGTCCCTGTCGCACAGAGACGTGTGAGCTCGTGCGACAGGGACGACGCTCTACAACCGGATTGTCTCTTTCTAAAGCTCGACATGCATGATTTTTTGCTGCCGGGAACTGTACTTATGTATTTTGGTTTTTGTTTATAGGTTTGTCAGTTTCCATAAAATCCGGCCAAGTGCGAGTGGAACTCGCGCACCGAGGGTTGCGTATCGCCATGTCATGGTCAGCGCCACTCACCCATCTATGGCGTGTTTATGAAATGCTTCATATTAGTTAAAATGCATCATACTCTTTTCGGTAGATGGCGCGCGCATACACTTTTAGTTTCTTCCAGGCCATAATAACACCATATTCTGTGAAAATTTCAACGGGCTACCTATTACGGTTCAAGAGATACAGCCCTCGGACAGACAGACAGACAGACAGACGTCGTAGGGTTAGTAATAGGGTCCCGTACCGGATACAGAACACTAAAAAAGATCGTAGCCTATCTACGCCATAGCGCAGAAAGCATATAGCGAACCGTACCATACCGGCTCGGGAAGGAGGCACCTTCGCAAAGGCATGTGGGTATGTAAGAGGTAGGTACATAGGTATATGTTCAAGCGGGCTGTGACCAGTATAGGTATGTGTGTACCGGGGCAACCGACCGATGAAGCACTCAACGAAGATGGGATAGGGGTATTTTAAGACTTTAGACTGGCCTTGTTTCATTGCCGAGTTTTAGCAAAGATTTTATTATTTCCTTTATGTCACATTATTAAAATTTTATATTAATTTTACATTATTATACAAAAAAGTAATAAAAATACACAATATTGATACAAAAATTAAAAAAGGTAATACCGCCGGCGGCGGCGGGAGACAAGCCTCCAAGCACGCGGGCGGGTGCAGGCCGTGGCTACGGAGCTCTCCGAGACGACGAGACGCGAGACTAGGTTCGAGGGATGGGTGGTGGTACTAGACACGTAGGCCACCACCACCCCCATCTCGGAGAGCTCCGTATCCGCCGGACTGCACGGCAACGTCGCCGCGCAGGTACGCGCCGTTCATACGTACGATATTAAAGTTAGTTGGTTATAGTTTACTGGTTTACCCTCAAGGTGGATATTTTTTTTTATTATACAGCCGGCGCGGGTGTCTGTGCCCAATACTTCAATGAAAGATCAAACACAGCTAAAACACCATTCCCCGCGAAACCACGGTCAGAGAGGCGCCATGCCGGCTATGAGACGGACAAAAAGGTTGTCGTCTAATTTATTGACGCGTGTTTTGAAGATTTTTGAAGATTTCCAGGTTTATAGGTGGTGGGGAACACACTTACCGGAAGACCATTCCATATTTTCGCCGTTCGACACAAAAAAGATTTCGATGTTCTTAGTAGTTGGGTGTCAACAACATATGGATGTTCCGAGCGAGTCCGGCGGGTGTGGCGGAGACGGATTGGGGCTGGAGGGATGAGGGAAGCCAATTCATCATAGCCACGTCCATGGTAGTACCTATAAAACAGGCTAAGAGAACCGATTGTTCGCCAATGGCCTAATGATTCGAGTCCCTCCGTGAGCTTGGTGGTGCTCCCGCAGGCTATATACCACCAAATCCCAGAGCTTCAGCGGCATTTAGGTTTGTTCAGACGTTTCGAGAAAAATCATGATCAAATTCAAAATTGTGCAAAACCTTTGCAAAACGCAAATTCTCTAAATAGTAGCTGAACAATATTTAAAGAAATATTTTGACGGACGACTTCTCATAGAAGTCGCGACTGTCGTCGTGATAAAGAGAGAGACATTTTTCACCTATATGGACTACTAAGTCTATCCCAGTGTTAGGGTCGCTAAGGGGAGCCAGCGAAGCGTGCAAGTGCTGTGTCGGTGGGTTGTGAAAAATGTTAAAAGCTATTGTTCTTACTCTTTTCTAGCCATGCGCCGCCACGCGAAGAATTCAAGACAATAGACCTGTAAGGATAGAACCAGCATGCAAAGATTGACTAGAAGAATTGTCTCTAAGGCTGCCTTTTGCTTTTCATTATATCAAGTAATTGAAGTCTAACGCTATACTGAGATTATTTTTCGGTGCATAAATTGCGTTGTGTTATATCGCGCTAAATACA
Source organism: Nematopogon swammerdamellus (assembly GCA_946902875.1). Lineage (NCBI taxonomy): Eukaryota > Metazoa > Arthropoda > Insecta > Lepidoptera > Adelidae > Nematopogon > Nematopogon swammerdamellus. The sequence goes on from OX336357.1 coordinate 9,846,202, forward strand.
CATTTCTAATGCTTCGACTAACTGCTACTCGCTACCAAAATACTTCGTTGCGTCTCTGGTTGCATCGAAGTAAAAATATGCGACGAATTTTACAAGGCGCTAACTTTTATTCATTTATTTATTATGAAAACCAGTGTGGGTTGCTGTGCCGAGGGACCAGAGGTACCCAAATCAACCAAATCCACCTCACCTCACGAAACCGCACGCTCGTCACCATTCCAGCAGATTTCTATACCATCGAAGAGCTATCAAGCTTGTTAATACGCCGTTTGAAGACTAACCAGGTTGAAAGTATCGGGCAGCACACTACGACAGGTCCTCAAAAGCCCAATGTCAACAACAAAAGGATGTTCAGTTTATCCTATGCATATGTGTGCGATATGCACACAATTTTCTTCAGACGTCATCACACACTGCACCGCTAGAGTGTTTGTTTGCTGCCCAGCCTATTGGGAAGGCGGCTGGGCCATTCCCCGCACTGAGACCTCAAGACGGTCCGTTGTACGTTGGCGCCCGGGTAGTGCTACTCCAGCCACCCGAGCTCTTTCATGAAGTGGAGCACTCTTTTTGGTCGCTTCCACATTCCATGGGCAGTTCCCACGTTCCCAAGAAACTGCAGTCATTCTTCCGCCACCACCGGGCACTCCAGGAGCGCGTGGGTGGCTGTTTCGTCCTCCGCCATGCAGCCTCTGCATAAGGGGCTGTCGGTGACACCTATGATGAACAAGTGCCTGTTGAGTGGGAAGTACTGCTAGAGTGTAGACAGTGGAACTAGGTTCCGGCTATTGTGGGTATTCCGAATCTGGTGGTCTCGAGACGTCATATTGACAGGCAATCGGCCCAGCAACAGTCCACAAATCTGTTGGGACCTCACAGAGCGTGGTTTCGCGAGGAGAGGTGAATTCGGTTCTGTCGACAGCACAATTTGGTTCCTCCTCGGCACGTCCGAGCTACCCAGGTTTGTTTTCATTAAAAAAAAAAACGCTCGCCTTAAACTAAACTAAACCGCGCTAAAGCGAAACGATTCCATAAGTGTGACAGAATGCACACCATTTAAGTTCACCAGCTGGTCGATATGACGGGCCCTCTATCTATGAATTACCTTGCGGTCTGGTCTCTCTAGCCTTTAATTCAAGACGAGTGAGGTGGTTAAGACCTTTGAGTGTTCTCTAGTGAGCTCTGCAAGTCTGGGACTAATTTAGCTATTATGTACTAACCTTTTGACAGCGGCTCCGCTCGCGGCATTGTAGGTTACGCTTAGAAATTATGTATATACTATCATGGAATTTTTTATAGAGCTTACAAAATACAACATTTTCATCCATATTAATGAATTGACTGAACCCTTTGTTCGTTGTATTTTACTATCTTTTATTTTCTTTTTTACTTAGCCATAGTATGTTAGATTTAAAGTAATTAAAACTTAGTATGTAAGTTATATAAAAAAAAATAGCTTTTTAAGATTTCTTACCCGGTTCTTCCTGCTTGCAAATATATTGCATTGCTGAACGGGACATGACAAAAAAAAATGACGATGAACCATGCTGAATATGCATATTATGTCTCAATGAAATATTGTTATTGTTGTGTGTTCTTTATGGCGAAATAAATATCTGAATCTGAATCTGAATCTTCAGCTAAGAGCCGTTTGCGCCAACACATACTTAAATATCTCTAAAGAAAGGCCCGTTAACTGACACGGTTGGCTACATCACCTACAACATCCGCGATGTCAGCCCATAACACCGGGTGAACTTGGTTCCACGGCAGCCTTCCCTTCGGCCGTGCCGGCCACACTGAACCGGACGGAAAACACAAACCGTTTACATAGCCGTTTCGACCGACCTTTCATTCAGTGCGGTGGTACCAACCCGGGCGGGTTAAAACCTACCACCTAGTAATATAAGAAGGGAGTCCTATCCCTTTAGTCGCCTTTTACGACATACCTACACGGGAAGAGATGCAGTGGGGTTATTCTTTTAAAGTACCGGCCCCTCACGGTAACAGTCCTGTATAGGTATATATCTTACCTATTGTTAAGGCCCGCAAGCATTATATTATATTTGTGGAATGTGGGGAACGAGAAATGACGGACAAATGAGTAATTTTCGTTAATTTTGACTGGCAGACCCTTAAAGAATCGGAAACAACTCTGAATAAGTATACTGACTACCGTAGTTAACATGAAATGAACCATACGTACAATACATAAGGTCCATTTCAGCGAATCAAGTACTTAATAGTGTAGGATAAAAAATTGCCATTGATGGATAGTTGGGTTACTGTCAGTTATAGAGAGGCAAGCGAGCGAGCGAAAATGTGCGCTGTCTGATTTTACGTAACTTTTATCAGTCAGATTAGGGTAACGTTTATTTATTCCATTGGGAGTGCTCGGAGGAGCTGTTTAACGCGATCCCTCCGTCCCCTTTCCTCCGCACAGCGCGCACTGAGCAAGGTTTTCATCCCTACACGCTGAACTTACAGCGGATGCGTACCAATTGGTTTTGCAGATCTTTCCTCCATAGAACTAGTAAACTCTGGAACGCTTTCCCTGACCACATATTCCCAAGTACAGTATAGGCACCAGTCAGGACTCAGGCCGGCATGGTATTCGCAATCCCCGCGTGCGTCCTAATGTCCATGAGCTCCGTCAGACTTCAGCGTGGCTCGGCTTCTATAAAAACAAAATTGCATGTTTATTTATTGCTATGCAGGGTGTTGTACCGGTCAGGACATTAAATTTAGGAAATGATTATTGGGATCAAGAGTAACAAAAAAGTCAAAAAACTTTTTCCTGAATTCCCTTAAATAAAAAGTGACAGTTTTCATACAAACTAATTGATTTATTTAGTGTAAAAAGGATCTAATGTTCCACATAAACATGGGAATGAAAGGCGCGCCGTGCGTGAGCGAGCAGGGACGAGTGCGCGGAGAGAGGAAATGCGTGGGGGGAGGGGGGGGGGGGGGGGGGGGGCGGCATAAGTTTTTCAACCCCGACCGTTCCTGCGCCAGCACCCTCCCACACCAAGCGCGTCAAATTACACTTGACGAAAACATAAATTTCTAAAATTTATATCTCCAGTACTAGACACTTTAGAAAAAAACTTTATTTCCTTTTTTTTTTGGCAAAAACATGGGGATTGCGCTGGCGAAATTAATGTACTGGCCTATACAACACTCTTTATAAAACGTAGCGTTATTACTGAACGTTGCCGACCGCGTGATGAGACCGCGGGGTTCAAACGTAGGGCATAAATTCACTGGCTTGTTTCTTCGGCAAATACATTACGCAGCGGTGCGAATCCGTCTTCCGAAGAACTGCTCGGTGGCTGCTAAATGAGGCAATTTGGGTTGTCAGTTGAAAGTTGAGTCCTATGCATAGGTTCATCCAACTAAAGAATTCGATTTTAGAAATACCATCAATTCGTTGGACACAAAGATTTTGATTGCCTAGTATTATTTATTTCGCCATAATATGTCTAAGTACCTATATCAAGACACTAGCTTTTGCCCGCGGCTTCGCTCGCGTGAAATTCGTATTTCAAAGAAGAAAGTAATTTACTGAGGGCGAGGCCGAAGGCCGAGCTGCGTTCAGAAAGACGTTGTGTGTGTTTATAGAATAAATGTTGGTAATGAAAAATAAATTATGTAATGTGTGACAGCAACATACGAATACATAAAATGTATTTATTAGTCACCGCAAGATCATTTGAGTTTCTTTTTTTTTTATACGTATTGGTCATATTTTTATTTTTATTTTTATTACATACATTTACTCAGAAACCATTACTTTTGCAACAGAAAAAACAATGCCTTGGCCACGAACTGGGATATACGAGTAATTTGAATATTACCAGGATTTAAGTCAATAATTACAGGACTTTTCAAATTCGAGTAAAACTAATTTAAGAAAATACTAAAGCGATTCTTCTTTATGGCTTGGGGGCCCCACGTTCAACGCTTATAAATCTAACAAGGGACTTGAAGAGAATTACGGGTTCAAAGGGTCCGTAATTCTTGAATCGGTAACGTGAAGAAAATAAATAAGGCCAATAAATCTAAGGGGACGACGATCATTGTAGTACTACACTCGGCGCTCTGGTTATTTGAAAATCTTAAGGAATACTCGTATTACATACATACCACATGCTGTATCCCAACAATCAGGACAAGCAGAGTAATCGGTGTTGTGCTGCAAGAACGCTGGAAATTTACAGCACAACATCGACCAATTCGGAAAAGAAAACTATCAAGCTAAAAAAAGCAGCAAGTAAGGCACCAAGTAAGACCCACCTGCTGTAAGACTCGGTGGATGGACCGTGCCATGGTGAGAGACTGTCCTGTCGCCCTTTAGCACGGCATCTCGTTCTTATCCCTTAGTCGTCTTTTACGACATGCACGGGGAGAGACGCAGTGGGGCTATTCTTTTTAAGTACCGGCCCCACACAATACAAGAAACAAGTAACCAAGGAATATTATTGTTCGCTCAAATTCACTAACATAAAAACCACCTTCTGTACAGGAAAAGGTACTTTATACTCTTATATAAAGTACCTTTTGTTGTACAGAAGGTGGTTTTCCATGACAAATGACAATTGTAACAGTGTTTTATGTACATACTTAAATACGCCAACAAGAGGCCAGTATTATCATCAACGTAAATAATATTGTCTCTTTGACGTGGAACATAGCCAGTGGGACTAAGAGTCATACATAAGCTATAACCATGAATCGTGGTCCCACCAAGAAATGGGACCACGAGTCCAGAATATTAGGTCTAGTGGGACCACTAGTCATGGTGGTACAAAGTCAGTGGGACCACGAGCCCAGAATATTAAGTCTAGTTGGACTATTAGTCAAGGTGGCACAAAGTCAGTGGGACCACGAGTCCAGAATATTAGGTCTAGTGGGACCACTAGTCATGGTGGTACAAAGTCAGTGGGACCACGAGTCCAGAATATTAGGTCTAGTTGGACCATTAGTCAAGGTGGCACAAAGTCAGTGGGACCACGAGTCCAGAATATTAGGTCTAGTGGGACCATGAGTCATGGTGGTACAAAGTCAGTGGGACCACGAGTCCAGAATATTGGGTCTAGTGGGAACATTAGTCAAGGTGGTACAAAGTCAGTGGGACCACGAGTCCAGAATATTAGGTCTAGGGGGACCATTAGTCATGGTGGTACAAAGTCAGTGGGACCACGAGTCCAGAATATTGGGTCTAGTGGGAACATTAGTCAAGGTGGTACAAAGTCAGTGGGACCACGAGTCCAGAATATTAGGTCTAGTGGGACCATTAGTCATGGTGGTACAAAGTCAGTGGGACCACGAGTCCAGAATATTAGGTCTAGTTGAACCATTAGTCAAGGTGGTACAAAGACAGTGGGCCCACGAGTCACACACCGATAGTACCGGGTAACGCAGATTTTGCGAATAGGGGCCAAGAGTTATAGGGTGACCTTACCTTGTTTGCGAATGGCAGTGGGTTTGATACTATTGGCGACCTTCACTTTCTTTCCCTTAACAACTTTGATAAGCGCATTTCAACATCAGCATGAATACGAGTTATCACAGATTCCAAGTAAAAGCTGTAAGATAAGATCACTTAGCATCAAAGTGATAGAGCAGAGCCCATTCGGATTGATACCACTGCACTGAATGCACTACCTAAAGGAGGACCATCGTCATGGTGCCTAGTTCTCTCAGGAATATGCATGTATCAATCATCAATCATCATCATCAAGCAATACTAATAATAAATCTGTAAGGGATGGTCATGGAGTGTTACTTTGCTTTATGAGATACTGCGTTTGTAGACTTTATGTATGACACTAAATCAAAATTGACGGTTTTTAGAAAGATTTTCTGTATGTATGTATGTTCCTCCATAACTCTTAAACCGATCAGCCAAATTTTATGAAACTTAGTACACGCACATTTACCCATACGAGACACAGGATAGGCTAAATAAAATTCAGTTCCGGTTACAAACTGAATTGTTTCGCTCGCCAAAATAAAGGACGAAACGGGCTCACTTACTTTCTTCTTTTTAAATACGAATTTCACGCAAACGAAGCCGCGGGCAAAAGATATAGTGAAATAAGAATAAGAATAAGAATAAGAATAAAATATTTTTATTTACACACTTTTTACATTATACTTACCTACATTAAAATACATTTAATCTTAGCACAAGCTAAGTGCAGTATGTAAATAGGTAGCGGCTCAGCATATGCCTAGCTGGGATTGCGCCCAGCTGACGCTGTTTTTCAGCCGCAACCTTCCAGAGGTAATCAAAAAATAATAACATGGTGAATATAGAAAACAAAACAAATTTACAACTACAAATAAAAAGTGATTCCTCTCATTTCTAATTTACGTGGAAACAGAACGCAGTACTATTGCAACAGCGCCCATAAATATAGTAAGATGGATGGCATTCTGTCAAATTAGTTCTTTTCAGGTGAACAACAGAGGCACCTGTCAAACTGTCAGCGACGCTGTATTGTGTCCTTGCCGTAGCATTTATAACAATAGGGCAAAGAATTTAAAATAATGGAATTGCTATTAACATATTGCATAAAATTTACCTGCTTCGTCCACGACATAATATACAAACAAGCGCGTACAATTTTCGTGGGACGACTTTGCGCCTGCTAAGTCTATAGCGCCACACTTAGCTTAATTTTCCCAGCGTGCAAATATTGCGCTCCAGACATATTTCGACCGCGCACCACACTGAACGCAAAAAAATAGTTCTTTGCATTATTTTATTTTAGTATTTACAGCCCGAAAGACCTATGTCAATTCATTTTTATTAGAAAAATGCAAAGCGAAAATCATTGGAAAAAATACATCCCGGTCAGGATTCGAACCCGGGTCCCTGGCTTGAGCCGCCAACGTGATAACCAACTACGCCACCGGACCGAGCGAGTACGTGCTTAGTACTAACATATAAACATAAAATATTATGTCAATTCAGCTATCCAAAATTTCAGGTTCTACTATGAAAGGAAACTAAGGAATGTTTAACACAGTTGTGACGATACTTACATCGTCACACAACTAGTTTTGCCATGGCGAAAGTGCAAACTTGACATCAAAATAATGCTAAAACCGTACAGTAAAGGATATAAGTATATATATTATATTTTGTATAACTTTTTTTATTTTTAATGTAAGCTCGACATTATTATGGCGCCGAGGCACCCATGAGGTGTCTAACGGCACCCATGGACATTCGGTAGTATGCGGGGGTGGCGAATGCCATGCCGGCCTGACAGGTGCCCATTCAAGCCCCTCTTGAAGGACCCGAGACTTTACTTGGGGGGAAATATATGAGAAGGGAGAGCGTTCCAGAGTTTACCGGTTCTGTAGAGGAAAGATCTGCAGAATCGATTGGATATATTTTCGGATATTTACATAAATGTATAAGAAAGTAAGTTATGTAACCTGCATCCATAATAGAAATGATACCGAACACCGGCATAAAAATACCCATATGACACACACCGGCGACGTATAAAACCATAAAAAACTATAAGTACTGATACTTCGAAAGCGATAAAAGGTGGGGTTTGAAAGTACTAAAAGTTTATTCTGTCAGCCTCGATAGCTCAGTGGTGCAGACAGTCAACTGTCGCTATTTCAGTACTTGGATGGGTGACCGCTGACCGTTGGAGGCTGACCGAGGTTCGGATTCCTCGTAAAACTGTAGGTCCCTTCCCTCCTAATCTTACTTGGTGGTAGGGTTTAATCCGCCCGGGTTGGTGCCACCGCACTGAATGAAACGTCGGTCTAAACGGCTATGTAAATAGTTTGTGTTTTCCGACCAGTTCAGTGTAGCCGCCACGATCAAAGGGGGAAGCACTAACATGGCACCTAGTTCACCCGGTGTTATGGGCTGACATCACGGACGTTGTAGGTGATGTAGCCAACCGTGTCAGTTTCCATAAAAAAAAAAAACTGGTGGTGCGGAGTTTAGAAATATCCACTTGTTAAGTTTCCGTACCGTACAGGACCCTACTAATAAGCCTACTCCGTCTGTCCGTCCGTCCGTCCCTCTGTCCTACTTTTAAAGGGTTATGTATCTTTCGAAACGTAATAGCACAGAGCATCAAATTCGCGCGCCCCTCCTAGAGGCGCCCTGAGCACGATTTCTCTACAACGCCGTTGAAACCTGTGGGCGTGGCCTATGACTTACATATGTGTGTTGTGCGTGTGCATTTGTTTTGTGCGTGTGCCTAACTTGCTCCTCTTTGTGTGCAGTGTCGATACTAGCACACACACACACATACGAAGCGCTAGCAGCACTGCGTGTAGTTTTTGGGTTTCAAATATTTATCGCTTAGGGCGTCTCTAGTAGGGGGCGCGCGCGGTAGGTATTTGATGCTCTGTGCGTAATAGGTAGCCGGTTGAAAATTTCACAGAATGTGTTAAGGCGGACATACTAACAAATTAAAAAAGTAAAAAATTAATAGGGTCCCCATACAACAAACATCTGTTTTTAAATGCTTTATTTATTTTTGCTCTATCGTAAAAAACGGTAATACATACCTACAAGCAAGAACGTTAGAAGAGGTAGGGACGTCGGACTGTCCAATGCTTGTATGAGAACCAGCGTCGCCGAGCTCCGCGGGTAGCGGACGAGGCGCGCTCTGATTGGGTAGTATCGGGTGGGGGAAGGTTGACGCTATGTGGCCAGCGGGCGACCGACGAATGTTATTGGTACGTTTTTACTAATATCGTGTTATGCTGGCGCGCGTAAGGTCCGACGTCACTACCTCTTATAACGTTCTTCCCTTCAAGTGTCAAGCTTGATTTGATTAAAGTGCAAACTCTAAAGTAAAACAATAATAATAACATCGGATAACAACGGACCAATAACGTTTTTCTTTCTTTCTTTCTTTCTTTCTTATAACCATAACGTTATGGATATTATTAGTTACGAAACTATCGGTACGCGTGTCCGAATCGCACTTGGCCGGTTTTTTAGTAGGTATGTAGGAAGGAGCACAAATGACACTAGTGACTGTTTTATATACGACTCTAAACACATTCTTAGATCATCCGACTCAATTCTGAAAAGTCGATTCTACGTTCGCTTTTTTTTATGTAATCCGGTATTGGTGGCTGAGTCGGAGGGACCAAAGCGCATGCTCCGACCAGCCAATATCACCTCCGAGAAGGTAGGTGCCATACCGGATACTTCCCTGGATTGCTGGCTATACTGGACTAGAGGAGAACACAACCGAGGCTGCTATGCGGCCATCTTACATCCAGTACGGTGGTACCAACCCAGTCGGCTACAATTTGAGCCTACCACCTAGTAAGGGGCAAGGGAAGCGACCTACAGTTTTACACCGGTTCCGAACGGTGAAGCAGCAGGTGTAGGTATATTTTTGTAGGTTGCACGTAAATTTTTTCGTCAGAAAAAACTCATTGGTACACGCCGCCGACCGGATTCGAACCGCGGACCTCTCGCATGAGAAGCCGATGCCCAAACCACTCGGCCACCCGCCGCTTAGCTTACAAGTCGAAATCTAATCAATCAATTCACATGGGGTATTCAGTGACGTTTTCAGGCACATCTAGCGAAGTCGCTCGACGCGAGAACAGCTAGTGTAAAATAAAATCAAAGAAAACCCGCTAGTTAAATACGGGTTCACCAACTACGGCAGTGCAGAATATCTGTGTACAACTATTTGATAAGCTCATTCCACGAGTCAGTAAACCTGGATACGAAATACGGCATCGTTTGTATGAGAACCGAGGTAGCCGCCAAAGGGGTGTGAAGTCTGAGGCGGGAGCGGCGCATGGAACGCCGTGATTGGCCGAGCGAGTAGGTAGCCACGTGACGCCAGTCTTCCATACGTTTGAACGGGATTCATACAATAAGTCGCTCATTGTGTCGATTCGCGATGAAAAGATGAAACGGATTTAACAATATTTAACCCTTCTTTACATCAAGGGAATAATATAACTTTCTCTTAAATGAACAAAGGCAACGCCCCTTTCACAATTTTGCGAATTTGCAGATTTTCGCATAAACACGATAATAGTTCTAAGTTCTGAGATACCTCGGATACTTTATTATAAATCTACATCAAATTTCCAAAACAATGATATGTAAGACCTCGTACATTGGTATTATCTTATTGGAGTATTTGTTATTGGAATTTTCCAAAATTAAAAAAATAATGTTAGAAAGTCGAAAAGTTTTGTAACCAAAAAAAATAATTATTATATTATTAACAACTATTTGCTAATTACTTAGCCAACGATATGACAAATTATATTGCAATATGACTTCGCGAAAAATTCGCGAAAATCTACCCTACCATAAAAAATTTATGAGTACCCACCTCGATATTTAATTTTTTTACAGTAAAATGAGGTTTTCCAGGCTTTGCCTTTTTTAACAAACTAACCAGCCATACCCACCTGGATATTTAATTTTTTTAGGGTAAAATGAGGTTTTCCAGGCTTTGCCTTTTTTAACAAACTAACCAGCCATGCAGCTAGAGCCTTATAAAATGTACCATGCGTCTCTCTGTCAGTTTGACGGTGTGAATTCGTTATATAAGGGTTAATAAAATAACAAATGAAAGGCTGTGTAGTCTGTAATAGAAACATATATTTGAAACAGAACAATAATTTACTTAATTATTTATTTATAGATCGGTATCTATATTAAAATTTTCATTTGGTAACTTTTGAACAATTGAATTAAATTTAAAAGCACAATTTACGACATTTACATTGTTACTGTTTACATTGTTGACATTTACATTGTTATTGTTGAACTAAAGAACTAAAGAACTAACATGTGTCTCGAGAGATGGTCGCGCAACAGATGGATAGATCTCACCGAGACCTAAAGTTTGAGTACCAACACGATGGGTCTAGCACCAGTGGTTCTCGAGTTATGACCAAAACAAAAGTTCATGTGACAGATGGATAGATCTCACCGAGACCTGAAGTTTGAGTACCAACACGATGGGTCTAGCACCAGTGGTTCTCGAGTTATGACCAAAACAAAAGTTCATGTGACAGATGGATAGATCTCACCGAGACCTAAAGTTTGAGTACCAACACGATGGATCTAGCACCAGTGGTTCTCGAGTTATGACCAAAACAAAAGTTCATGTGACAGATGGATAGATCTCACCGAGACCTGAAGTTTGAGTACCAACACGATGGGTCTAGCACCAGTGGTTCTCGAGTTATGCCCAAAACAATAGTTAATGTGACAGATGGATAGATCTCATCGAGACGTTCAGATTGAGTACCAACACGATGGGTCTAAGTCCAGTGGTTCTGTAGATATGACCAAAACTAATGATCACGTGACAGATGATAATTCCGACCCCTCACTCGCATGATCGCATCGCATTTCGCATTTAGATGCTAGCTAGCTAGCTAGCAGCGGAGCGCAGGCGCTATATAGCATTTAGCATTTAGCAGTACCACAGATAAATAGCACATACTTCTTGCTTTGTGCGTTCCAAAACAAACGAACCAACAAAGTTTTACGAACGAAACAGCAATGCTAATTAAAATTAAATGTGATTATTGCTTAGCATTTAGCATTAATTTTTATTCATCAGGGCGCTTAGCAGTGCTAAATGCTAACGGGGTATTCATTATGAATTAATTTTGTTAATGCTAAGCATAACAAGACTAATTCCCGGTAGACGCATGACCTAAAGAAATTAATTCCTTTAGAGTCGCTCAAAAGTAAAAACCGGTAGGTACTGGTTGAATGAAAAAAGCGCGATAAACGAATATTGAACGAGGAAACCTGCTGAGGTTGACTAGAAGAAATGTCCTTTGGCAATAAGGCAGAATGCATGAAATATCTGTATACATTTAACATACATATTTATCAATAAATAAAAAAAATTACAAGAGCTAACTGCATCCAACACGATAGTCGACCTATGGTGGGTAAGCAGAAAAGAGCTCTCCATACATATTTACGCCGATGTTTGTTACTGAAATTCAAGCGAAAAATGCTATCAAATTGAATGAAAGTACTTACTCGTGAAAGGTGACTCCATCTGTGTTCAAGTTTGAATTTTTCGACGACTTTTTGCACCAAAGCACTGCACAATGAGGCATTTTGTGACAGACGCGCACGTTCGCTCCGCCTGAGCGGCGGACGGAGACTAAGATCGGTCGCCGGCGCTAGACTGACGCGCTGGCGCGTGTGCGCCGACGCGCGGCTACCCCTGTCCTCCTATGTATAGCGCCTCCAGGCTTACTGACTCGTGGCTCATTCAGTCCACGGCACATCCACGGCGCGGTGGCAGCGTGTGAATTGGATATTCCTTTACCAGGTAAAGGAATATCCAATTCACACGCTGCTACGACACTCTCAGATGAGGTAAAGTTTACCTCACTCATCTGAGAGTGCCGTGCACACATGTACCTACATACAGTCAGTCAGTCAGTCAGTCAGTCAGCGTGTAAGCGTCCACTGCTGGACATACGCCTCTTCAATTTTCCTCCAGTCCTCCCGGCCTTCAGCGGTACGGAACCACTGCTTTCCGCCGACGTACTTGATGTCATCGTCCCACCTGGCTGGTTGTCTTCCCACACTCCGTTTACCTGTCCACGGCCGCCAGTGTAGGACACGGTTACTCCAACGGTCGTCGTCTCTTCTACATACAGTACCCGGCCGTAAATAATGAACGTCGATCTTTAGAAAGAGACAATACGGTTGTAGAGCGCCGTCCCTGTCGCACGAACCGCACGTCTCTGTGTGTGTCTGTGCACTTTCGGACAAGTCGTAGTGTACGTACTTCACAAAATTGGGAATAATTTATTTTAGGTTTCCGTATCCCGTACGTAAGCCTATTAATATGCCTACGCCGTCTGTCTATCCGTCTGTCTGTCTGTCTGTGTGTCTGTCTGTCTGTCCTACTGCCTATAAAAAATAGAAAATTAAAAAATTAAGGAGGGTTCCCATAGAAGAAACGTGTTGTTTTTTTTTTTTTGTGGTGCGGAATCCTCTGTGCGCGAGTCCGACTCGCACTTGGCCGATTTTTAATAAATTTTTTGTGTGAATAATTGCGTCGGTGCGTGTTTAAATTTATGACAATAATTTTATATGATGAATGGGCAGAGTTACTTTGAAAATAGCTGGTCGTTACTCTGTGCTCGCGCGGGTCTAACGCTGACCGTGCAATGTGAAGGTTCGGCGATCAAATCCCTTTTGATGGCGAGTAAGCATTTCCTCTGTGAGTTATTTATTGAATGTGAGATTTATGATTATCTTTACCCGACTACGGCGAAGCGGAGGGTTATAATTTTCAAATGATAATTTTATTGTGGCACGTATGCGCGTGCACATATACATGCCTACATGAAAATTTATTAGGCATATACTGTCTATTATTTAAAGGACTTTGTAAACTGAAGGAATTCTATTCTACGCTATGCTGTTTTCTAATTTATCCATGTAAAGCTGTGAAATTCTGAAAAAAAAATTTGTGCGGGTGATTTTTTTTTTATGGAAACTGACATGGTTGGCTACATCACCTACAACGTCCGTGATGTCAGCCCATAACACCGGGTGAACTAGGTGTAATGTCAGTGCTTCCCCCTTTGATCGTGCCGGCTACACTGAACTGGTCGGAAAGCACAAACTATTTACATAGCCGTTTCGACCGACGTTTCATTCAGTGCGGTGGTACCAACCCGGGCGGGTTAAACCCTACCACCAAGTAAGATTAGGAGGGAAGGGACCTACAGTTTTACGATGTGATTAGGTGTAACTTTTTGAGATTTTCCAAAATTTGCCAAAATTTCCAAATTTTTCGCCGACTTGGATCGAGAATTTCCCAATAACTTTTTTTTGAGCTCGCTATTCAAGAAACGAAAAAATGGTATCTCGGGATTGAATTAAGTTACAGTTTGAGGCATCTTAGGAGGTGGGCGGGCAAAAGCTGTAGGCGGTAGCGGGTCCCTTACGCGCGAGGTCAGTCTGCGCTCCGTTCACTTTATCGTCAGTACGATAAAGAATGATATATTCTATATTTCTAAATTACATTTTCAATGCCTTTGATAGTTGCGCGTAGTGTGAGATCTGTAGATTTTTTATTATTATTATCTATGTACTACATGCATCTGTTTTTTTTCTCCTTAATAAATAAAATAACATAAAATAAAATGACTGAAGGTCACGGCGTATCGCAACCGTCGCCGCCATCCAGTGAGAAAACTGTTCGCACATTTCCATACATTTTTGTATCCTGTCCTGCCGTAACGTGGACGCGACGTCAACTCTAGCTAGTCAGAAGGCAGCCTATCTCTTTTACCGCCTCGGCTGTTCAGTATTGCCAACTAACGAGACACAAGTGCCATCTACACCAGATTGGCTCGCGGGTAGATTCAGCCTTCGACTCACCACAGAGACCCCCACTCTAATATAATTAGGTACAGGCGATATGTCAAGAGCACACTGCGCTGGTCAGTCAAGCAAGTCAGATAATATCAATAGTCTAGAAGGCAGACGTACTAACTTACAGTTTTAGCAATTGTTCAGGAGAGCAGTTTTAGGAATTGAAATGTTTGAGACACTGAAACTCAAAACTGTATGTAGGAATAATGTGTTACTACCAAATTTGTTTACAGAATTTGTCTATCAAATAATTAAATTTTAAATATAAAGTTCCATTTTCAAAATATACCCGAAAAAATCCTAAGTATGAAAAAATATATGCAATTTTTTCATACTTAGGATTTTTTCGGGTTATTAATTTACTTTGACTTTTGTACTAAGTACTTGGTGCACAAAAGTATATATTAAGTACACTTAGCATTTTTTTTATTGTGTTTAAAGCTATTTAGCACATTTGGCACAGAATAGATATCATTTGGTCGTCTATATAGTTGGTAGTTAATACCTAGTTCAACATCATATCACTTATTATAAATGTACACTTATAATACAGACGGAAAGAGATGGAAATATGGCACTGTGATAAGTGCAAACGGTACAATAATTAATGTTCATTTAGTACGTTTGGCATTGAAATGTGAAAAATGTTAAATTTTGCAGTTAGTACATCTGCCTTCTAGACCATCGATATACGGAGCGCTATTTGAGGTCTGGTGTGGATGGTGAATGTTGATGTAGGTAGAGAGAAGTGGAATCTGTATCGACTATGTGCATACAAATACATACAATACATACCACACGCTGTATCCCGGAAGTCGGGGTGAGCAGAGTAATCGGTGTTGTGCTGCAAGGACTCTTGTAAATTACAGCACAACACCGACCACCTCGTTTAGCAAAGTATTCGGGCGCGATAACTATCAAAGACCCACCGGCCATGACTCGGTGGAAGGACAGTGCCAAGGTGAGAGGTGGCTAGCCCTTAGTCGCATTTTACGACATGGACGGTGAGAGATTCACCTAGAGATGTTGCTATCGCGTTCTACCATCTACACCCCAAATACTGAGCGAAAGGGATATCATAAATCGAAAATTGCTGTGTATAAATTGAGACCAAAACTGGATCAATTGTACTCAGATTTGTATTTCATAATCTGTATTAGAAGGAAATAGCGTATGTCTGTACGTTTTGCTTTGTTTTTGTCCGAGTGGTCTGGGTGTCGGCTTCTCGTGCGAGAGGTCCGAAGTTCGAATCTGGTCGGCGTGTACCAATGTTTTTTCTGACGAAAAACTTAACGTATAGACGTACACCTGCTGCTTCACCATTCGGAACCGGTTTAAAACTGTAGGTCCCTTTCCTTGCTCCTTACTAGGCGGTAGGCTCAAATATGTAGCCGACTGGGTTGGTACCACCGCACTGGATGTAAGATGGGCGCATAGCAGCCTCGTCTGTGTTCTTCTCTAGTCAAGTAAAGCCAGAAATGAATTCTCTGGTAAGGCACCTACCTTCTCGGAGGTGAAATTGGCTGGTCTGAGCACATGCTCTGTCCCCTCGGACTCAGCCACCCATGCCGGATTACATAATTTGTCTGAGTGCGGTCGGTCGACTGTTGTTAAGCAACCGTGAGCGCGGTCAGTAATTGAATGGGTGACCGCTCGACCGTTGGAGGCTGAACATGGTGGTTCGGATTCCACGTAAAACTGTAGGTCCCTTCCCTTCTTACCTTACTAGGTGGTAGGGTTTATCCCGGCCGGGTTGTTACCACCGCACTGAATGAAACGTCGGTCGAAACGGCCGGAATGTAAATAGTTAGTGTTTTCCGTCCAGTTCAGTGTAGCCGACATGAAATGAAGGCAAGCACTGCCATGGCACCTAGTTCACCCGGTGTTATGGGCTGACATCACGGATGTTGTCGGTGATGTAGCCAACCGTGTCAGGTTCCATAAAAAAAAAAAAAAAAAAGTTCCTTCGTAGAAATTTTTGTCGACACCATTTTCCCCGAAGGTTTTCCCATACAGAGCGGTCTCGGTTGCCCATCTAGCCATTATACCTATCTGATCTCTGCTCTAATCCTTGCCCTGATCTTACGATGCTCCCCCATATCCGTATTCCCGACAGCATCTCGGTACGATGGTAGCGCCCTCACGCTGACAAGGGGTGATGCTATCTGCGAGACAGACCGCTCAGCAGACGTGTGATAAATTGCTCCAGCAGCGCAAAGATCGCTTGCCGCTTGAAGAGGTTTCTTGAGGTGTAGCGGGCGGGCCATTATTCAGTCATTTAGGTCTTATTGCAATTCGATTGAGGTCTACGTATTGTACAACTGTATTTCTATGTGTTAATGTGCGATAATGTATGATAATGTATGTACGATTGAACAAATTGTGAACGACGAAGTGTGAACAACGAATTGTGACTTGCGAAGTTTGTTTGTCAGTTCTTCTTCGCATTGAATTTAGAACTGGCGGAATTTTCGACATGTCCAAGCGTAGATAGGCGTACCTATGGATGAAAGTATACAATAAACAATAAACAATAAACAAAATGACTATTCTATTCTCCTCTGTTTCGTTCTGTTCTCAAATCATTTTATTTCTATAAATAATTTCCTATTCTATCTAACTATCTAACTAATTAGACGACATATTAAGTTGTATGCGATCTGACAAAATTCATTATATTCATTACTAGCTTCTTTTGCCCGCGGCTTCGCTCGCGTTAAATTCGTATTTAAAAAGAAGAAAGTAAGTAAGCCCATACTACCGCACCGTTATTTCGGCGCGCGGAAAAATGAGGTTTCTATGAAAGCTATATCTGGGCGTAACTGGAACTGAATTTTATTTAGCCTAACCTGTGTCGTGTACATATAGTTAAATTTGCTTGTACTAAGTTTCATCGAGGTCGCATGATCGGTTTAAGAGTTATGGAGGAAAATACATACATACATAATACATACATTCAGAAAATATTCTAAAAATCGTCAATTTAGTTTTAGTATCATAGAGTCTACAAACTCAGTATCTCACAAAACAAAGTATACTACTCCATTACCTACCATCCCTTACAGATTTATTATTAGTATTATTTGGTTATAGTATTGATTGATATTCCTTTGAATTCATTGTCACCCGCCCAAACAATAATTGCAGTTCGCTTTGTATCACTAAGCGAACGCCCCTGTGGTATGTTTTGTATGCAAGGCGAGCCGATATGGCACGTGCAATGGAAATAAACACCTAGACGGGCCATCGACTTGTAGAGGAGACGAAAGAAATCTTACCAAACTCTATCGCCACTCGCACGATGTTTGCTCTACGGGATTATACAATAAAATAGAGCCTTGGTAGATCTGATGTTTTTTTTTATAGTAAGCGCGACATGTGGCGCCGAGTCACCCATAAGGTGTCTAGCGACGCCCATGGACATTCGGTCGCATGCGGGGACGGCGAATGCCATGTCGGCCTCTTGAAGGACCCGAGACTATACTTGGGGGGAAATATGTGAGCAGGGAGAGCGTTCCAGAGTTTACCGG
Source organism: Nematopogon swammerdamellus (assembly GCA_946902875.1). Lineage (NCBI taxonomy): Eukaryota > Metazoa > Arthropoda > Insecta > Lepidoptera > Adelidae > Nematopogon > Nematopogon swammerdamellus. The sequence continues at coordinate 9,864,136 of OX336357.1, forward strand.
TTCGGTGGAGGAAGGATCTGCAGAACCGATAAGTACGCATCCGCGGTAAGAAAGTCCAGCGTATAGGGATGCAATCCCTGCCCAGTGCGCGTTGTACGGAGGTTGTATTTGTAAGATAGGTCATTCGCAGACAGGACGCCTAATACGAACTGTAGGTACCTTATCACGAGATTTAACCTACACCGCGTACTAAGCTACGCCGTGTTCTCCGCATCATTTTGTAGGAGAAACGGAGCAGCACCTCTAGTGATAGATTTGCGAACTTCGTTTCGCCATACAAAATGATGCGGAGAACACGGCGGCGTAGCGTAGTACGCGGTGTAGGTTAAATCTCGTGATTAGTGTACTGATGTGGAAAGGTTGGAGCGGCGGGGCAGAACAGCGCAGCGTGGGGGGGCGCGGGGCGCGGCCCTGTACCGCCTCCGCCGCCGGTGCAATGTCTACGTAACTCGAGATGTGTGCATCCGTCACAGTTTTTTAAATTCCCGTGGTTGTTAAACATTATTTAAAGTTTACGGTTTCACTCGCGGTTGTTCTCTGAGCTATGTTGTTCGACGCGTATGTGCCATCATCGTGAGCTTGGCCTTTCGTGGGCTGAGGAGAATTCGAGTTTTAACATTTAATTTTTATATGTTAGTACTAATCTTGTAATCGCTTTATATTTCTTCATAATATGTTGCGTCACATCTTTTTTTTTATGGGGACCACGACAAATGGCGCGCGCCAGACTAACGCAGAGGTGTAAGTCCGACGGCCCCCACGGGCATTCGGATATTTACGGGGGCTGCGAATGCCTTGTCGGCCGGCTAAAGAAGATGCAAATGTTCGAAATTTAGAGAGAATACGTCATCGATCCGATGGCGGAACGATAACGCGCTGACGGCTCAAGCCGAAATTCCAGGTTCGAATCCTGGTTGGGACGTTTTTTTTCTCTTCATTTTCGGCTTTGCACCTATCTAATGAAGAAATTCAAGTTTTAGTTCTGAGGAGTTTTAAGAGCTCGTTCGTCGCGTACACTCCTAGTTTCCGTTTTACTTATGTCTATGGACTTAAGTTTATATTGTTCCTTTTTTGAGGTTTCCAGTGATTCCTGATTACAGTTTTCTGTGGAAAGTGAATCAAAACACATACATTTAGATGCGCAAGCATTATAGAATTAATACTCGTATAGACCGACAGGCAATACAATACAATATGTATTATGTATTATATAGACTGTAATTCATATGTATTTAATTTATAGTTTTATGTATTTATTAATTTTTATAATTTGCGATTTCTACGTTTAATTAACTAGTACGTACTTATATGTAGTGTATATTATAGTTTATTATAGTTATTTCCCATATATTATATTTTACATTCCCACACTCAAGTCTTTTGCTACTATCTACTATATATCTCACAACATACGACTCTCAAACATCCAAAGGTTGACTAGGAGAAATCCCTGTAAGGGATAAGTCCGCCTTTGCCCCCCATGTAAATTACTTATCGTGCTCCAAAACATTGAACAGTAAGTTCAATGTTTTGGAGCAATAAAGTATTTCTATCTATCTATCTACAATTTGGCAAAAACGTTATCACTATTACATTCGTATGCTCACGTCTATTTGGCGCAATTGAAGTGCATGCCGACCAATCGTTGCTAACATGTTAAAATGTATGCAAATTATGCAATATGCAGTTTCTGAATCTTAATTTCCTCGGTGCATACATAATTACTGAAGCACCAAATGGCCTCCCAGAGTGGAGCCAAATAGAGTGCTGTGTTACCCTGAGGCGCGATAATGGCATGTTTACTAAATCGAATGAACGACGAAGGACTATCGCCATTTTCGAAAATATATTTTTTTAAATTTCATGCTTATAATATTAGAACTAAATTAAATTAACGTCTTTGTCTTGTATACACTGCCCTTAAATTAACGCCAAGGCTGTTTGTACTATAGGAGACTATACACTGTACTTTCACAGACAAGCGCATTACACATTAAGCGGCGGGTGGCCGAGTGGTTTCGACATCGGCTTCTCATGCGAGAGGTCCGAGGTTCGAATCCGGTCGGCGTGTACCAATGAGTTTTTTCTGAAGAAAACATTTACGTGCATACCTACACCTGCTGCTTGACCGTTCGGAACCGGTGTACAACTGTAGGTCCCTTACTAGGTGGTAGGTTCAAATTGTAGCCGACTGCGTTGGTACCACCGCACTGGATGTGGCCGCATAGCAGCCTCGGCTGTGTTCTCCTCTAGTCCAGTATAGCCAGCAATTTAGGGAAGTCTTCGGTATGGTAATTACCTTCTCGGAGGTGATATTGGCTGGTCGGAGCCTGTGCTTTGGCCCCTCCGACTCAGCCACTCATAACGGATTACATAAAAAAAAGGACAATCGCCCGTTTCGAAAATATTATTTTTTTAATTTCATGCTTTTTTTAAACTAGAACTAAATTAATTAACCTCCTTAAATTAACGCCAAGGCTGTATTATGGGAGGCTGTACTTTAACAGACAAGACATGCGGCGCCTCTAGCGGGTGGCTTGATGCATCCTTACCTCATAAAATATTTTCGAAACGGGCGAAATTAGTTTGTGGTTCATTTGATTTACTTGAACGTAAATCTTAGATTGCACCTAAAGCACAGAAGCGACGTCGCACAGTGCGGCACTGTGGCGGCACTTATTCATGCTAATTGCTTGCCGTGACGCGCAGCGCCGCGCCCCGCGCCGCTGCCGCGTCCTGCCGTACAGTGCGCTTTGCTTCATAAAAATTGTATTGTACGAATATTTGTGTCGCGCAGTACCACACTGCATGTGCGGTTCCAATGGGGCTTAATTAATTCAATGGAGATATTGCCCCGGTGAAATGAAGAGCATTGCCAATTTTAAAATGCATTTTTTGTCTATGCAGCTTTGCTTTTCTAATGTTTGTATCAATATTAAATATTTTTTTCAAAGATTGTTTTAAATCACAAAACAGAATGGATTGATATTAAGCACTGCTTACTTATGGCAAATACAACAAAATCCCATATACTTAATCACAAATGGATTGAATAGTTCTTGAGTTAGCTTGGAGGCTTTATAAGTAGGTTAGGATTAGGAGTAAGAACAAGGAATATGTTTCAGTTTATTTAATCCAATTAGTGTCACATTACACTTGGACACGTCAAGTGTAATTTTGTATCCGCCCGCTCTATTAGCTCGAAAGGCAATTCGCCTGCAGTCAAAGATCATGCCTGCAGTCAATATTTTTTTACGGAATAGGAATATCGAAATGAATAGATGTGGGGAAGGAAAAAAGTGTTATGCTTAGTACTAATGTTTTTTTATTTCATTTGATTTTTTATGTTATATGTTTTTATTAATTGTTTTATATAAACTTATTAACATCACCTACTACATACGTGATTTAAACCCATAACACCTTGGTGAACTAGGTGCCATGTCAGTGCTTCCCTTTCGGTCGTGCCGGCTACACTGAAGTGGACGGAAATCACGAATTATTTTCATTCAGCTCAGTAGTACCAACCGGGGCCGCTTAAAGGTTACAGTTTTACATGCAATCCGAATCACGGTAAGCTTCCAACGGTCGAGCGGTCACCCATTCAAGTACTGACCTCGCCCAGGTGCGCTTATAATTACGACCGCCAACTATAAATACCCGCCGCTATAAATACCAACCGCACCACTGAGCTACCTGACAATGTAAAGCAATAAAGTGCTCACACGAGTGTATTCATCTACACTCAGCAATTGTAGCGTTTCACGTAACTCACGTAACCAGAGAAACAATTTTTAATTAAATTTTATCTCCATTCGGTTTACTGAGTTTAGTTAGAGGTTTATGTATGCGTGTACCCGCTCGTTCGCCGCTACCACAGTACACGGACAAAACAGCAAGACAGCAGCGTCGTGCGTCCGTCCGCCTGTATGTCTGTCCGTCTGTATGTCTGTATCTGTCCGTCTGTCTTAGGGTCCACACTTCTAATCGGTTGGTGGTATCAAGATGAAATTTGGAACCACTTGAAAAATTATTATTTTGCTTAACATATAGAAGACAGATTTCAAAATTTATAAAATATTGTGATGGTTATCGAATGTGACATTAAAAAAAATATTGTTGAAGTGACATATCATTGGATACTACAGACAACCTTGATAGGTAAAATGCTCTGCGCCCGTGGCACCCATAAAGTGTGTGATTGTCGCTCACCCGCGGTGAGTTCACGTCATTCGCCGTCCGGCAGTACACGTGTGCACATTTGTGTAAGTGCAGTCAACTAAGTGGAAACCCAACCGAAAAATTACATATTGTTGCTTTCTGAAGGACAAAAACCATATCCAGAACAACAATTAAATTGCGTTCAATAAAAAACCGTCCAAGTGCGAGTCGAACTCGCGCACCGGGGGTTCGGTATCGCCATGTCATGGTCAGCGCCACTCACGCCATCTATCAAGTGTTTATGAAATGCTTCGTATAAGTTAAAATTCATGATTAGTTAAAATGCTTCATAGTTTTTTCGGTAAATGGCGCATACACTTTTTTAACCCCCGACGAAAAAAACGGAGGGGTGTTATAAGTTTGACGTGTGTGTGTGTGTGTGTGTGTGTGTGTGTGTGTGTCTGTCTGTGGCATCGTAGCTCCCAAACGGATGGACCGATTTGGATGCGGTTTTTTTTATTAGGAAGCCTGTTTAATCGGGATGGTTCTTAGCTATGTTTGTAATCAAGTAATTAAGTAATTAAGTAATAAAAAAAATTATTATCTTCAAAAGTGGACCGATTTGCATGCGGTTTTTTTTAAAAAGCTTGAAATAAAAGTTAAATTACAAATTTAAAAAACCCCCGACTCTTAAAAAGTCAAAAATAATTTCCGTTTACTTACTTAAAGGAGTCGGGGGACCGCTAAGTAAATTAAATATAAAGACTCAAAAGTTGCGCGGGAATTTACTTAGCGGTCTACCGACTCCTTTAAGTAAGTAAACGGAAATTATTTTTGACTTTTTAAGAGTCGGGGGTTTTTTAAATTTGTAATTTAACTTTTTAGTTTAGTTTAGTTTTAGGAACCCCGTGATTTTTTTACTTTTTCCTATTTTTATTATTTGTTAACACAAATTTAATCGGCAATAATAAATAACACATATTCTGTGAAAATTTCAACGGGCTACCTAATACGGTTCAAGAGATACAGCCCTCGGACAGGAAGACAGACAGACAAACAGACAGACCGACAGACTGACAAACAGACACACCGACAGACAGACAGACACCGTAGACTTAGTAATAGGGTCCCGTACCGGATACGGAACCCTAAAAAAGCAATGATTACAAACCGCGAGCCTAAAATCGAGCCTTTTCCGTGGGGTTTGCTTACTGCTTAGTCTGTATCCTGTGGATCTACGTGCCATTCCGGGCTGGATCGAGATGAATAATAGCTGGTCCATAAATTGTTTTGTATAATGGCTTGCTGGCATTGATATGACCATGCAATAAAACAAATTAATAGTAATAGTCAATTTAGACTCTAAAATATCTCTTTGAGGATTAGATGGTACTCTCATCTAAAGGCGGTCAATCATGAACGTACTTCATGCGCCAAGGATTACTGATTTTCACTATATATCTCAAGAAAGTATTGAAAAAAAACCGGTCAAGTGCGAGTCGAACTCGCGCACCGAGGGTTCCGTATCGCCATGTCATGGTCAGCGCCACTCACGCCATCTATGGCGTGTTTTATGAAATGCTTTATGAAAAGATAAATTCATGATTAGTTAAAATGCTTTATACTGTTTTCGGTAGATAGCGCATACAGTTTTTAGTTTCTTGTATTCTTGGACCCTAATACTAAGCCTACGCCGTCTGTCTGTCTGTCTGTCCGAGGGCTGTAGGTATCTCTTGAACCGTAATAGGTAGCCCGTCGAAATTTTCACAGAATATGTGTTATTTTATTATTGCCGATATAGCAACAAATGATAAAAATAAGAAAAATTTAAAAATTCACAGAGGTTCCCATAGAAGAAACTAAAAAGTGTATGCACGCCATCTACCGAAAAGACTATGAAGCATTTTAACTAATCATGAATTTTAACTAATAAGAAGCATTCATAAACACGCCATAGATGGCGTGAGTGGCGCTGACCATGGCATGGCGATACGGAACCCTCGGTGCGCGAGTTCGACTCACGCTTGGCCGGTTTTTTCTCTCAGCGAGTCTTGTAGTAAAGAAAGCCCATCCAAGAAGATTATACAAGGTTAAAATGTTACTCAGGCAGAGCCAGCGGAAAAAAACTTTTTAATCCTAATATCCGTTTGTGTTAGGTCACGAGTGTTATTGAGGATGAGTTATGGCCCCTGGAGTCTAGTAATACGCACCGGTTTATAATAGCATAGCCACCTACATTCTCGTTACTTATAAATCGTAGTACCCGCTAATTTCCATTTATTTTATGGACTATTGTGATTGAATTCAGGTGTTTTTTTTATTTTCATCATAAAGAACACACAGCTTAACATTATTCAATTGACCTAAATTGATTTATTCAGTATGAACCCGCGGCTCCGCTCGGGTGAAATTCTTATTTAAAAAGAAGAATGTAAGTAAAAAAGAAGGCCGAGCTGCGTTCCTGCGTTACCTTTATTTCGGCGCGCGGAACAATTCGGTTTGTATGAGAGCCACATCATAGCCTAACCGGAACTGAATTTTATTTAGCCTATCCTGTGTCACGTATAGTTAAATGTGATTTTACTAAGTTTCATCGAATCCGGATGATCGGTTTAAGGTTATGGAGGAACATTATATACCTACATACAGAAAATATTTCTAAAAACCGTCAATTTAGTTTTAGTGTCATACATAGAGTCTACAAACCTTACAGACAGATTTATTATTATTATTTATATTTCGTCATAATTTTTCTTTTATCTCGTTCGGCAATGCAATCTAAAGGGCCGGGAAAGAGAACTAGATTTTTTTTTTAATTTAACTTTAGACAAGTTCATTTACGTTAATTATCTACAAATTACCTACGTCTAATTATCTTCCATTGCAAACAAAAAATCAAGGTCTGCTGCCGTGTGTAATACATTGTTTTGTCACCAATTGTATGGCGTTTCCATGATATATGTGCTTTGTTAAACTGTTGACAAATAAATTTTAATTTGATTTGATTCGATTCGATTCAGTTCGATTTGATTTGATTTAGTTAAGCTTTGCATCGCTTCGCTTCACTTCACTTCACTTCACTTCATAAATGTATGTTCGATTATATACAACTCAATAACGGCGGCCTAAATTATTTATGCGTTTATGCTTCCCGTATTATGCAATTTTGGCCAATTCACTCTGACAGACTACTAAGGACTATCGGTGAAATTGATTTACATGCGGTTTCCACTAAGTAATGGAAGCACGCCTTTCTCTGGAAGAAGTAAAATAAATAAACTAATAGTATCGTCCACATATTTCATCAAGGGACCGAGCTGTGAACGACAACCTTGCACTAAGCTTTCAATATGGATATCGAAATTATGTGGTACGTTTTCGTAATAACATTGAACCCTGGAGGCTGTACTATAAGGCCGAAGGTTGTATTTCCGATAGAGAGGGTTGTCCCAGGTGCCAAACTGTCGCAATACTTAACCTTTCGAGGAGCAGGCCAAACTTGGAAGCAATGCTATCTCTACGTGCGAATGTGGACCTAAATACACATTTACAACCTTGTCAGACCCACTGCGTGCCCTTTTGCATTTTTTGCATTTTACAGCAAACCTAACCTAACATATCCACAAAACACTCCATACCTAACAGTAAAGTTAGTTATAGTCATACGCATAAGGTTGAATAGAATAGAAATTATTTAGTCCACACCAAATACTTAGAATAACACAAGAAAGAAACACACACAGATAAAACTATACACACAAAAGCGTACTTAATTATGGTCATGTTTACATACCCGTAATAGTCACATTTATACAGGGTGTAAAAACGGCGAGTACATTAAATTTAGGAAAGATTATTGGGATCAAGAGTAACAAAAAAGTGAAATAACTTTTTCTTTAAATAAAAAGTTACAGTTTTCATACAAACTAATTGATTATTTTAGTGTAAAATGTTCTAATGACAACAGGGCGGCGCGGAGGGGGGAAGAGCGGTTGAGACGTGAGCGCCTCGGACGGAGGTATTGGCGGGAGGGGCGGGGGATAGCTTTGCGAGTGGAGGACTGGAGGTCGGCAGGCGGAGGGTGCGGAGCGGCAACAACGCGTTAAATTACACTAGACGAAAACATACATTTCAAAAATTCATATCTCGAAAACTAGACACTTTAGAGAAAAACTTTATTTGCTTTTTTGTCTAGGAAAAACATGAGGATTGCGCTGGCGAAATTAATGTACTCGCCGTTTTAACACCCTGTACAGACGTAAGGTTGGATTAAGTCACATTTAAATAAGCATAAGGTTAGGATAGAATAGAAAGAATAGAAATTATTTAGTCCACACCAAATACTTAGAATAACACAAGAAAGAAACACACACAGATAAACCACAAAGGTTGTTGTTGTTATATCTAATACCCATAAGGTTGATTAGTGTCACATTTATATACTAAAGTAAAGGTCATATGCATATACCGGTAAACTTAGTTATTGTCAGGTTTATATACCCGTAGGTAAGCTTAGTTATAGTTTTGCCTACCCATCTCATCCACGAGCTTTCCCAAAACTTTAGTATGACTGAGACTATTATCGATGTCAAAGGATCCAAAGGAATCCAATTTGTCCGCTGAGTATGCGAGTGAAGGAGCATCTAGGGCACTGGAGACATATATGCCACCTTTACAAGAAAACGGGAAAATCATATTTCGCGTATCGATGGTTGAAATGCAAAAGCGAATATGAAACAAAATATTATTTTGAGATAATCGTGTAAAACTGTTTTTGTTTTTTCAAAATATTGTTATTAAATTTTAATGTTCATCTTATATTTTTTGCCATACACAAATTCGATAATACTATAACTTTCCCATACTTTACATGAGATAGCATATTTACCTTAATGAAGAATGCCCATTCACTTACCTGAAACCAAAAAACATATATTAAATACATACACGTTTCTTACAGACATATAGGCAAATCATCATCATCATCATCAGCCTGTATCGGTCCACTGCTGGACATAGGCCTCTCCCAAGGCACGCCACCACACGCGGCAAATAATAAATCGAATTACTATCATCTAGATAATTCATGAAGAATATTATTATTTGATTTTATTGGTGGTGTGATAAATGATCCTGACTGCATAATAGTTAACGCTTGACGAGGTACAATTTAGTAGGTACCTCAATTTTATTAACCCATTTTGACAACTTGATACTTCGAGTATCTTGATATTTATATAGATGTTATTTTTAACAATTTATACTACACTAAAGTATGTTTAATGTACTAAGATAATTAAGTTAATACAAATTACGTAAGTATCAAAGTTTGACAAAGGCTCTTTACGCCTGATACACTTAAATACTAAGTCTTTGTAGTCAGAACTCTCAGTAAAATTGTTAATCTTGCTCTCAAGCTGTGTTTTCGATACACTGTTAGGTGATGTTATTATGTGACTAGTCACTAAAATACTTGTAATAGTAATGTACATACAAATTAATACCTTGCGAAGTTTCTTGCTGGTTCTCCTTCGTGGGTGTAATCGAACCTGGTAGAACAAATTGTGACAAGTTCGAGTGCAGCCTAACTGCCAGATTAATATTTTTTTTCTTATGAAAACTGACACGGTTGGCTACGTCACCTACAACATCCGCGATGTCAGCCCATGGCACCGGGTGAACTAGGTGCCACGTCAGTGCTTCCCTTCATTTCATGTCGGCTACACTGAACTGGACGGAAAACACGAACTATTAACATAGCCGTTTCGACCGACGTTTCATTCAGTGCGCTGGTACTAACCCGGGCGGGTTGAACCCTATCACCTAGCAAGATAAGAAGGGAAGGGACATACAGTTTTACGTGGAATTCGAACCACGGTCAACATAAATAGCAACAGCAATATACAATTCAGCAATAATTCTTTTATTTATTGTCAAAATATTATTTCCTTATTTCATGCTACCACAAAATGATAAAATAAACTGTCTAAGAGCGCTCTCACTCGCGACTAGCACGAAGGAAGGAACACGCAAGCTTTCAAGGCTTCCAGACTTACAGTGTGAGATTTTTCATAAATCCTCCCCGAATTTAATATACGATGAGCAAATTATTGCCCCAGCCGTCCCAGGGCACCTAGGTCCCTGCGCGTTCAATATATTACCTTCTCCCCACACTGTAGAGTTGGTTTATATTATATTGCCAGGTTTGTAAAGTACCGGCAGTAAGTAATGAAGATCGAGCTTTAGAAAGGGACAATCCGGTTGTAGAGTGTCGTCCCTGTCGCACGAACTCGCACGTCTCTGTGCGACGGAGACGACGCTCTACTTACTGTCTATGTCCATCCTGAAGGTCCATTCTAAATATAGGTCAAAGAGTTATTAAAATTGGATGAGTATTTTCGGAGATTACCTTCTTCACCCAAACTTACCGTGTGGGGCCGGTACTTAAAAAGAATAGCCCCACTGCATCTCTCCCCATGCATGTCGTAAAACGCGACTAATGGATTAGCACAAGATGCCGTGCTAAAGGGCGACAGGTTCGCCACCTCTCACCTTGGCACGGTCCTTCCACCGAGTCATACATCAGGTGGGTCTTCGTGCCTTACTTGCTGCTTGATCGATTGAATCTTGTTCGAATACTTTGCGAAACGTGGTGGTCGGTGTTGTGCTGTAATTTACAGCGATTACTCTGCTTACCCCGATTGTCGGGATTCAGCGTGTGTGATATGTAATCTAGGCAATTTATGTACCCAAACTTACCCAAACTTTACCTCTTCGTAATATTAGTGTGGATACACAGATAAATAAAAGGACAATAGAGCGCTAGGCGGACTTAAATCGCTATAAGTTATTCGTGTCGATCTTTAGGTGGTGACAGTAAGGCCCACTTGCACCAACACAAATTTAATATATAAACCAGTTTAACTCGTTAAGCTAGCACCCGTTGACTGTGGGAACCGGTTTAAATATGGTTTAAATCCATAACTTGCTACTTAACTTTAAACTCGTGTTGGTGCAAGTGGGCCTAAGTTAAGTAGTGTAGAGGCAAGGGTAGTGCACACAATCATTAGGTCAGGAAAGTAATAACAGATTCTATTTCGGGTTACACGAAGTGGCAATGGCCATCTTACATCCAGTACGGTCATGTATTATGCCATAACTTATTTAGGTAATGGGCATATTTACCTAAATAAAATTATGACATAATAGATGACCGTACTGGATGTAAGATGGCTGCATAGCAGCTTAGGTTGTGTTCTCCTCTAGTCCAGTATAGCCAGAAATCCAGGGAAGTCTCCGGTATGGAACCCACCTTCTCCGAAGTGATATTGGCTGATCGGAGCATGTGCTTTGGCCCCTCCGACTCAGTCACCCATACCGGATTACATAAAAAAAAATTTTATTGAGGGTGCTGATAGCCAAGGAGGCTGGATGTCATTTTCGTGTGTTTTGACGCAGGACCTTATTCATGCAAGTTACATACCAGATATTGTACATTTTTGCGGTCGTATTACTGATACAACGCTTAATGGGCAGGGATTGCATCCCTATACACTGGACTTACCACGGATGCGTACCAATGGGTTCTCCAGATATTTCCTCCACGTAACTGGTAAACTTTGGAACGCTCTCCCTGCACACATATTTCCCCCCAAGTACAGTCTCGGGTCCTTCAAGAGAGGCGTGAATAGGCAGCTGTCAGGCCGGCATGGCATTCACAACCGCCGCGTACGACCGAATGTCTGTGGTTTAGCGCCGTATATCGCGCTTTCTAAAAAAAAACAGTTTCAGTTTCATATAGGTAACTCGATGATTTCGCCCCAGTGTTTGCGAAGTAGGACAGAGCTGCCGCTATAGAGCACTCGACAACTGAGAGGAACGTGACGGTGATGATGAGTTGTCCGCCGCACCCCGCTAGATGGCGGTGTATGCTAAACAGCGCTGCAGCAAGGCACGTGCATCTCGTTAACATAATTACAGTATAGAATAGAGCAGCGGTTCCCAAATAGTGGTACGCGTACCCCCAGGGGTACGCAGGCTCAAGAGAAGGTGTACGCGTGGCGCATTTAATGGCTACGTTTACCTCTACAATCTTAAGTAAAGAGGCCCATTAAGGGGGTGTACTAGGCAAAACATCACATCATATTATCCTAACTATAGCCATATTTCAATAGATATAACTATAATTTATATGCTTATAGTTAGGTAAAGGTTCAAGGTATAATGTGTGATAGATTATTGTAATTTAATCTTGTAAATTCTCTGAAAAATAAGTGGGCGAAAAGTGGTAAAAACGTTCGAAAATGCATTTGCTATTTCGTCACAAATACGTCCATACAAAAAACGCTCGCGCACGGCAACGGCCCAAAATTTAGAATGTTCCAAGATAGTTCAGTGAAAAACCATTTATTCTGTAAGCGTTTGAGTTTATTTAGATGATTCTTAGTCTTATTGACTCTAAGCTCAATGGAGAATTTTTCGTATTAGATGCATTTGTAAAAAATGGCGAGGGAAATAGCAAAGGCATTTTTTAACGATTTTACCACTTTTCAACCACATATTTTAAAAGGAATTTATAAAATTAAATGAAAAATAATGTATTCACATTATACCTTGAATCTTTACCTAACTAATAGGCATATATATTATAGTTAAATCACTTGAAATATGGGTATGGTTAGGGAAATACGAAGTGCTTTTGCCTAGTACCCCCCTTAATCTTATTAGTGAAAATATCTCCACTGTTGAATGGTCAATTGGAATCTATTTAAATATCAATACTATCGATAATAATAAATGTGTAAGGGATGATCATGCTGTAAGTTACTTTGCTTTATGAGATGTTACGTCTGTAGACTCTGTATGATACTAAAACTAAATTGACGATTTTTAGATATCTTTTCTGTATGTATGTATGTTCCTCCATAACTCTTAAACCGATCATTTGAATTCTATGAAACTTAGTGCAAGCACATTTAACAATACGGGATACAGAATAGGCTAAATAAAATTCAGTTCCTGTTACGCTAAGATGTGGCTTTCTATGGGAAATAAAGGCTTGCTTACTTTCTTCTTTTTAAATACGAATTTCACGCGAGCGAAACCGCCGGCAAAAGCTATAACCTAATAAATGACTGATGCTATGGATAAACTAAATTACTATCTACCTATTTAAAAATAACATCCATATGAAAATTGTTTTATTTAAATATTTTACTTAGAGGTACTTGGGTTTCAGAAAATTCGCTAAAGGGTACCGATTCAAATATTATTGGGAACCACTGGAATAGAGCATATAAAGCACAGCGAGCTTCCGAAACTTCAGCTGTTAAACATGAATAGTTTCCATTTACATACATTTATTATGATGTTATGTACCTACTAGCTTTTGTCCGCGGCTTCGCTCGCGGTAGACTCGGTTTAATAGCTAATCCGATTTAAACGCAATTATGATAATAATCGATCGCTTCTCTTAGATGCTCTCTCTCTCGATCTCTCTGTTCCTTCCTCCCTATCCCTTCCCCTCCCTCACTCCCCTCCTTATCCCCCTCGCTTTATCCGCTCCCACCCCTCCACTTCGTCCTTATCTCCTTTCTCCATCCAGCACTACCATTCGACACTAAATTCCGGCCATTCTATACTTTCTTTCATTCGACACTAAATTCCGGTCATTCTATACTTTCTTTGATACTGCTCAGCCCTATTGCTATGTAGCGTGATTGTATGACGTGAGCCTCAAGAATTACTCTTTCATTGGTGCATCGAAATGTGTTTAGTGGTTCTGTAGTTTACCTCAAACATACATACAGACACACGTTCCCTTTTATGTAGGGATAACCACGTGAAGGGACATGTCGGATTTCATTATTTAAATGAAAAACGCATTTAAATCGGTACAATATAAATTGCATGTATGCACCATTTTCAAATCGCGGATGAATCAAATATTAAATGCCACACGCTGCATTTCGACAATCGGGGTAAGCAAAGTAATCGGTGTCGTGCTGCAAGAACTCGGATAATTACCACACAACACCGACCACCGCGCTTACTTAAAGAAGCAAGCAAGGCACGAAGACGACTTTGAAAGGAGTGCATTTGTTTGTGTTAAAAGTGAAAATAAGTGATATCAAGTGGTCTGGGGGGATGTGATGACATTTTTTGGGTTTCGTATCCGGTACGGGACCTTATTACGAAGCCTACGCCGTCTGTCTGTCTGTCCGTCCGTCTGTCTGTCTGTCTGTCCGAGGGCTGTATCTCTTGAACCGTAATAGTAATAATAGCCCGTTGAAATTTGCACAGAATATGCGTTATTACTTATTAATTTATGGCTGATATAACAACAAATAATAAAAATAAGAAAAAGTTAAATAGCTAGATAACGTTGAATATACACAGTCACTTTACAAAGTTCAAATACAGTTCAGTGGTTTTTGTGTGAAGCGCGTACAGACAGACAGACAAGGATTTTAAAAACTGTTCTAAAATGTTCAGTTTCTCATTTTAATAGCTGGTTGCTTTTTTTTCGAATATATTCAATCTAAGTACAGACTTTTTTGCATTTACGATTTTATTATATGTATAGATTTTATTATATGTATAAATTGCGCATCTCTCACGTAAGAATAGTGTCAGTGCTGTGTTGCATGCCTACCCAGGCATTGTGTAGCACTCATGTATAACCCAGGCAAGCGCTCAGTGTTCAAATACCTACAAAATTGCAACAAATGATTTGTCTTTCTCTTTGTCTTTGAAAGTTATATGTAGGTACATAGAATGTAAGAAACAGACTTGATTGTGTCACAAACAAGTTACTAACGTCTGAATTTTGCTTTATTTGCAGCTAAAGCTCCACGAGCCCCAGAGATCGGAGCCGCTCCAGTTTTTAATGTTTGCGAATAGGCAAATATAAAAAATTGTCCTAATATAAACTACGACTAGAACTTTAGTTTTTTCTTTAAATATTATTATTTTTATTTTTATCACAACACGCATCAACAAGGTATACACACTGACTGTCAGTCAGTCAGTCAGTCAGTCAGTCAGCGTGTAAGCGTCCACTGCTGGACATACGCCTCTCCTACGCTCTCCTACGCCTCCTCACCGCTCCAGTCCTCCAGTCGGGAGGACTGGAGCGGTACGGAACCACTGCTTTCCGCCGACGTACTTGATACGTCGTCCCACCTGGTGGGTGGTCTTCCAACACTCCGTTTTCCACACTTTCCACACTGACTGTAAGACAATCAAACTACCTACTAGACTGGACCTATATAACAAATCGCTAATACTATAAGTGTTACACACTACTGTACCAATGTATAGTGTGACACGCCCGCCTGAAGTTCGAAGCACGGCGAATAATTGACTTTCAAGATCAAAGTTTCTGTATGAAAATGTTCTCAATGCTTAATGACTTCGCACTTTATATACTTTATGACGTCATCACGTAAAACTATCGTCCGTAAACCGACTTTACAGACAATCAATTTTTTAATGTCATATTCGATCCCCATCGCAATATTTTATACATTTTATTCTATACATACCAAACGCTGTATCTCGACAAACAGTATAATAAAGCAGAATAATCGGTGTTGTGCTGCAAGTACTCTTGTGAATTACAGCGCAACACCGACCACGACGTTCAGCAAAACGTGGGAAATGTCACTTTAGCGAACAAATAACTGATGGACTAGAGCCAAGCAGAGGTGGTGGAGTCGGACAATAGCCAATCATGTCAGGTTTCATAAAGACTTCTTCTTCCCTATACAGCGGAATTGAAAGCTAACGAGCAGTGTGGCGGTGAACGGGCTGGAAGGCGAAGTGTGGAGGGGCGGGGAGGGATGGGGGGGGGGGGGGGGGGGGGAGGACAGAGACGAGAAAACTCCTTCATTCTCTTATTTAATCAGCGAAAAGTAATTTTCCGACTCCGCGCGGACTCTGCAGAGGGCCATTCCGCGCTTCGCCTTAATATGATTTTGCGCCAGTAGTGCCAACTTTTAATTCGATCAACGTACCATCTATTCGAATTTGGAAGATTATTTTCGCCTCAGGCAATTGCGGGATCTGGAAACGCTTAACCACAAAATAGGTTCCATTGCGAAAATTTATCCATCGGGACTGCCTCATCTAATTATCTAGTCCTAATAACCAAAATAAGGTCGCACCGATGCTTACCGATTACTTATCACAGTATCAAACATACAGGCTGTTGAAAAAGTCAATGCATTAAATTCGGGAGCAGATTCGTCGGATTAACCTGAATAAAAAAATGCAGTTTCCATACAGACGAATTCACGAATTTAATGCACGAATGTAGAGCAATCTAATAGTTACCTTACAACGTCTAAATACACGTGTGGCGCCGGCACTTTAAAAGAATAGCCCCACTGCATCTCTCCCCGTGTATGTCGTAAAAAGCGACTAAGGGATATATGACTCCCTTCTTATATTACTAGATGGTAGGGTTTAACCCGCCCGGGTAGGTACCAGCGCACTGAATGAAAGGTCGGTCGAAACGGCTATGTAAATAGTTTGTGTTTTCCGTCCAGTTCAGTGCAGCCGGCACGACCGAAGGGAAGCACTGACGTGGCACCAAGTTCCCCGGTGTTATGGGCTGACATCACGTATGATGTAGCCAACCGTGTCAGTTAAAATAAAAAAAAATAAAAAACACGTTCACGGGGGTGCACGCAGGTTTTGCGTGCGACCAACCGCTGCTTACGTAGGCCACGCTGAGCTCACTCGCCGTATTATCAGTTTAATTATTATTCTAGCTGCTAACTCCTTTAGCTGAAACTAAACTAACTCCTTTGATTTTGCCACAGAGCAGCGATCGGCGAATTGAAGAGATCAATTTGATTTGATTTTTTAAGATAATATGCCCTGGAATTTTATTTATAAATTTACTAGCTTTTGCCCGCGGCTCCGCTCGCGTGAAATTCGTATGCTCCGCGCCGCTCCGCACCGCGCCTTTCCGCGCCGCTCCACGCCGTCCCGCGCCGCTCCGCGCCTCCCCGCGCCGCGCCGCACCGCGCCGCGCCGCACCGCGCCGCACCGCGCCATCCCGCGCCGTCCCGCGCCGCACCGCACCGCACCGCACCGCCCCGCGCCGTCCCGCGCCGATCCGCGCCGTCCCGCGCCGCACCGCGCCGCACCACGCCGCCCCGCGCCGTCCCGCGCCGAACCGCGCCGTTCCGCGCCGCCCCGCCCCGCGCCGCGCCACCCCGCACCGCCCCGCACCGCTCCACTCCTGACTTTACTGCGAGCGAAGCCGCGAAACCTTCCGGGAAAAATTATCTAACTGGTGGTGAAAACCGCATGAAAATCCGTTGCGTGGTTTAGGAGGAGTTAGCGGATATACAGACAAAAGCGGAAAGCGACTTCAATTTATATAATACTATGTATTGATGATTATTTTCTTAATTTCATTAGCAAATTTAAATTGACGACGATTTGCAGTAAGAAATTCAACCCAATCGATTTTACACGTTTCATGAAATAGGTAAGATATTTTACTCTACAAAATACAATAGGCGAAAGGGTAAAAAGATACTTTACTCTACAAATACAATGGGCGAAAGGGTAAACTGTAAGCGCCAGCTGTTTTAATTACTAATATGTACTTGTGAATAGTGTGGGTTTGTGTGTATGAAGTAGTCTGGCTATTGGTGGCAGATCCTAGCACCGAACGCACGTGTTAGAAGTTGATTTTTAATAAAGTGTTTTTGTTAATAAATAAAAATAAATTGTATGACACTTTACTTTCCACAAATTAACAAAAATTAAGTAACAAATACTAGAAGGATTATCCTGTTGAAATTCATGTAGTGACTGCTGCAACACCCTGTGTATTCCATATATACAAAATATGAAATGATGAACGCGTACAACTTAAGCCATTATTTTGTTTAACTTTCTTCAAAATTACACGATATAAACTGTTGACCAAACTTAAGACATAAAAATGGCAAATTTGAGGTCAGAGCCGTAAATTCAAAGGAAAACTTCTTCCTGAACTTCATGAAAGAAAGCAAGTTAGAAGTAATTTGACTTAAGCAGAGTTTAATTGTTGAATAGGGCGGAGAAATCAGTTTTCATTATGTGCTATTTTCTCTCGAGTTGGCTGCAATATTTCTTGGCTCCTTAGGAAAATTGAACTGCAAATTAACATCTCTAGGTCACTTTTGCATAATAATAAAATTGTGCACTCCATGTTGCACACAATTTTAAAAGTTCAGCAAGACAACATGAGAAAAAAGAAGAGCTCATCAATAACAGCTACCACAACAATACTTGACAAAAAAGTTTAATTACAAATTTAAATAAATGGTAGGGTAATACCCCACTGACTTTCTCGCTTGTTTGGCGAACTCAACGTTTTTATGTTCGAAATTCAAAATATACTGACAGGACAGTTCCGTTGAATTAGTTAGGCGATCGCAACAAACATTTTGTATGCAATATTTTAATAGAAAGAAACCTTCGTTTGTATGGTAGCCACCTTTTTTTGAGTTTTCCTGGAAAAACAGATAATGGTATCTTTTTAGACTGGTAAAAGGGTTTCTATGTGGAAAATATAATAAAAATCGTTAGAGCCGTTTTTAAGAAAATCGACCTCATCGAAATAATTTGTATGACAGCTACCCCTATTTTTTTAAATAAAAAAAAAACTAAAAAAGTACCCCTAGATAATTGTTTCAAACTACTAAATATGAATTTTCAACGAAATCGGTTGAGCGGTTGAGGCGCAACGTCGCTGGACACATTGCCATAGACAAATTTTGTATGACAGCTACCCTTATTTTTTCGAATTTTAGATTATCATTTCAAACTACTAAATACGAATTTTGAACGAAATCGGTTGAGCGGTTTAGGCGCACGGTCGCTGGACGGACACACACACACGCACACACCCTCACACACACCCTCTCATACACACACGTTAAACTTATAAAAGCCTTATTTTTTCGTCGGGGGTTAAAAAGCAGACTTAATGCCAAAAGTTATTCTCTACCTGTCAACGCCTGGGATTGTGGGTAAGATTGTCGGATAGTACGATATTAACTGAGATAAAAATAAATTCCTGTGACTGTATATAAAAGTTTTCTACTGCGAAAAAGGCGCGCACACGCACGCACACACCCACATTCTTAGTCACCATGCTTGTTAAGTTAAATAAATAATTTTCTATTTCTAAAATGAGGGTAGTATCAAAAATATTTAATTTTCTCATTCATATCAGCTCTCACATTCTGATTGTGTCGAGCATGACGAGCGGCGCGATACAAGCAGAATGAAAATTCAAACAAAATTGTATTTCGCTCATTCTTGAACATGTCACGCAAAATATGAATGAAACGTGTCGCCCGCCACCTGCTTGACACATAGATATAAGTACAGTCGTAGATTGAATATAATACAGTGAGACATAAAAGTAGGGATACGCCGCCGTACGATTGTCAGTCTCGGTAGATCGGCGATGCAATCTGTCGACTGCCGTCCGTGGTCTTAAGCCTAGCTCGTCCATGTCTTGCACAACGTCCATGTCCTTGCACACCTGCGCGCGGTCAGATCTTTGGTAGGTGATTTTTGGAATCATCTTCGGTAGGTTCGGATTCCACGTAGGTCTTTTCCCTTCATAACTTACTAGGTGGTAGGTGCCTAGCAGGTGTTGGTCTGTATACACTTTGATAAAATAACAAAATAATTGTTACTGTATTTCAAAAGGGATACGGACGAGATGCCTGGATAAAGGGCGACAGACTTGCCACCTCTCACCTTGGCGCGATCCTTCCACCAAGTCGTGCAGCAGGTGGGTCTTTGTGCCTTACTTGCTGCGTGATACTTATCTTGTCCAAATACTTTGCTAAACGTGGTGGTCGATGTTGTGTTGTGGTCAATTTTCCAGAGTTCTTGCAGCACAACACCGATTACTCTGCTCACCCTGATTGTCGAGATACAGCGTGTGTGGTACATATGTATGTATGTAGGTTGTTACTGTATTTCAAATCCGATCAATATAATTTTTTTTATGTAAACCAACATGGGTGACTGTCGAGGATCAGTGGCGTAGTCCACAGAGCCAAAAACACCTCTCCTCCCGAAACCACGCCCTGAATGGTATACCATGTATAATAGGTACTATATAATGGTATACATACTGCGCTGGAATTACCGCAGATCAGTTCTGCAGATCTTCCCTCCACAGAACTGGTAAACTCTGGAACGATCCCGCATATTTCCCCCAAGTATTGTCTCGGGTCCTTCAAGAGAGTGGCGAATAGGCACCTGTCAGGCCGGCATGGCATTCGCAACGCGCGTACGACCGAATGTCCATGAGCGTCGTTAAACACCTTATGGGAGGCTCGGTGCCACATGTCGCGCTTTCTATAAAAAATGGACGTACAGAAAGCATAGAGGGAATAATATTCTCTCTGGAATATCAGAGAAGATACATCCGTTCAAATAATCGTATCGAGATTGATACGTTGGTAAAAAGTAATAAATCCGTTATTTTACGAATCAGAGGATGGCGAGATGTCGCTACTACTTACGTCCGATACAGTAGTCAGAGATATAATATGTACAAGCCACCTAGTTCAGGACAAGAGCCTGTTGGTACATATTACGTTATTTATTTATTTATCTCTATCTCTATATCTATATCTATCTCGATCTCTATCTCTATATCTATATCTATCTCTATTTCTATATCTATATCTATATCTATATCTATATCTATATCTATATCTATATCTATATCTATATCTATATCTATATCTATATCTATATCTATATCTATATCTATATCTATATCTATCTCTATCTCTATCTCTATCTCTATCTCTATATCTATCTCTATCTCTATATCTATCTCTATTTCTATATCTATATCTTCTCTATCTCTATATCTATCTCTATCTCTATCTTTACTTCGTATAAAAGGGAACGTCTTTATGCATGTATGTATGTTTGAGGTAAACTCCGGAACCACTGAACGGAATTTGATGCGGTTTGTACCAGTGTATAGAATAGTTCTTGAGGCTCACTATAATCTATATACCATCACGCTAAAAATCCTTAGGGCTGAGCAGTATCAAAGAAACTATAGTATAATAATTTAGTAACGGAATTTAGTGACGAATGGTAGTAATAGATGGCGTTAGCAGTTCTGTTGCGTTGCGTTGCAGTATTGGATTATTGCAGGAATGAGTTTACCGCGAGCGAAGCCGCGGGAAAAAGCTAGTTTATTTATATAACTATTAAAGCCAAAGCCAAATGGACATATAGAATAGAGGAAAAATGCGGACTACTTCGCAGGAAAAAGCTAGCCATAGCCATCAATAAAATGCTTGGTTCTGTATCAGTGTTCGTACCTGACAACTACCGCCGGGCGAGGACTCATCCATTGCGTGTATGTAGTGCCCAAGTCGCGAATAAACTTTCTACTACTTCTAATGGGTAATTCTGTATATTGTTTTACACTTACATATGTACATTAATCTGTGGAACATATGCACGACCGCAGGGAAGCACTGATGTGGCACCAAGTTCACCCGATGTTCTGGGCTGACATCACGGATGTTGTAGGTGATGTAGCTAAACGTGTCAGTTTCCATAAAAAAAAACATACGAGCTAAGGTCGGAGGCCCCAAGGATTTTCCCAGTGAATTTCATTTTTGTTAACAGTAACACTGGTAACACTAATAACTAATAACAGTCCCGGTATGACGTAAGCCAATCCGCCGACGCACCAAAGGAGTCGATATTGGACACCGGATGGATAAGCTCGAGTGGCAGTGGGCTGGGCACGTCAGCCGAAGAGTGGACGGCAGTTGGAGTAATCGCGGCCTGCACTGGTGACCGTGGACAGGAAAACGGAGTTTGGGAAGAACACCCGCTAGCTTGGACGACGACATCATGGCCGTCGGTGGAAAGCAGTGTTTCCGTACCGCTGAAGGCTGGGAGAACTGTAGGAAAATTGGAGAAGCGTAGGTCCAGCAGTGGACGCTTACACTCTGACTGACTGACTAGTAACAGCGACGCGCGCGCAATGAGTATTGTATTGTATTGTATTGTTTATTGATCATTCATAATGGCAGTTAGACTGCACTCGAACTTGTCACAATTTGTTCTATCCATTATTATCATCACATTATCCGCGTGTCCCGGCGCTCACACTGGCAGAAATGTAGAGAATCTATTATAATAGATGTACTGACGCAAAACTACCCTAGCTCTGGCGCTAGGTCGACTCGACGCGGAGGAGGGCAAAAATTTTCCCTCAGCCGCTGAAATAAATTATTAATGCGACGTCAGGTCCCATGAGGGGAGCGCGGGGATCTCCTGTCCCGAGTCCCGAACGTTTTATCTGATAACTCCATCTAGTATTAAAAAGTATGTCCGTCTGTATGTATGTCTGTATGTCTGTTCGTGTGTTCGATTGATTAAAGACAGTGTTTAGTTAACCAACCCGGTGTATCTGCGTGCCAGCAGAACGGGCGTTTCAGCGTTTTCATGTTATATTCTAATTATATTTTGTAGCTAAAAAAAAATGCAAACAACTAAATAACTAAAAACTACGCAACAAATAAAATAACTTTCAAGAAAGGTGTGTTTTCGAGACATTCTAGAATGCAATGGCTGCTTACTTAATATTGGAAAAAAAAAACTGTTCTAGGTCTTTACATGTTCAATTTACTTTGTTGTTCTAACTGTGAATTCCTGTTTGATTTTCCAAATTCGAAAAATAAGAAATAAAACGCTTGCCGCCAAAATTTTATTTTATTTTATATCAGATTGCTAATAAAAAAAAATCATTTCACTTCATTTCATTTTAATTTAACTCCATTTTCATTTCGTTTTCTTTTTCTTTTTTCATTTCATTTCTATGTAAAAAAAAAAGGACAGGAGAATATATCTAAATATTTTGCAGTTCAGAAACCTTCGCCCAAACCGACGAAGCCCCGAGCGGAGCCGCCGGCAACAGCTAGTATCTGATAACTCCGCCCACTCTATCGCGGTGTTACACACCACACCATCTCCAGTGCCGGTGGGTTATTTCAGAAATATATACTGATTTCATTGTGACGTTTAAAGCCCTACTATAGTCTGCCTACATAATAGTGGCTCTGGGAATTCTGGCATCATGCAAAAATATTTATAGCGGCCGGTGATCGGCGCGGTCTTGGCTTGGACTCTTGATCTCAAGGTTCGAATCCGGCCGACGACGTGCACCAATGAGGTTTTTTTTTCTGACGGAAAAATTCACGTGCAACCTACACCTGCTGATTCACCGTTAGGAACCGGTGTAGAACTGTGTGTACCTTCCCTTACCCCTTACAAGGTTGTAGGCTCGAATTGTAGCCAACTGGGCTGATACCACTGTACTGGATGTAAGTTGCCCGCATAGCAGCCTCGGCTGTGTTCTCCTCTAGTCGAGTATAGCCAGTAATCCAAACCGGAGCACACATTTGTACCGGTACTTTAAAAGAATAGCCCCACTGCATCTCTCCCCGTGTATGTCGTAAAAGGCGACTAAGAGATATGACTCCCTTCTATTATATTACTAGGTGGTAGGGTTTAACCCGCGCGGGTTGATACCACCGCACTGAATGAAAGGTCGGTCGAAACGGCTATGTAAATAGTTTGTGTTTTCCGTCCAGTTCAGTGTAGCCGTCACGACCGAAGGGAAGCACTGACGTGGCACCAAGTTGACCCCGCGTTATGGGCTGACATCACGGATGTTGTAGGTGATGTAGATTGTAGACAACCGTGTCAGTTTCCATAAAATAAAAATAAAAATAAAAAACATAAAGAACATACCGGAGTACATAAAGAAGCAAAATGTATGTGTGTCTGTCTGTCTGTCTGTAAGTAATCCTAATAATGTAACATTTTGAAGATCCAAATACTTGCTACTCTAATTCCGCCACGCTTTTAACATGTCTGAGAAAATGTTAGGAAGCTGCAGATTTTCTGACACTACTTGTAAATTATGTAATACGTGTTCAATCATCGAGATATAAGTGCACTTCTTACTAGAGAGCTCACTCGGAGTGCGCGCCATGTTCCACCGAATTGTAGCCATCCATCCAGACGAAACGTGTCGGCCACCCACGATCAAGTTTACCGTCAAATGTACATGAGACTTTTCTCCTCATCACCGGCGTGTATTGACCCTACTGCAAAAGCTAATACTTTGAAGCAGCTGCTTTCAACTGCCCCAATCGCTTTAGAACCTTTCCAGTTCTCTCGCGCTACTGACTGTGAAATTAAGAAAATAATCATGAATATTAAGAGCAAGGCAGTAGGCAGTGATGACATGAGCCGGGATCTATACATGCCAATACTAGATTATTTAATCCCAATCATTACACACATCATTAACCACTCGCTAGAAACGGCATGTTTTCCCGACTCATGGAAAAATGCCTATATTATCCCTTTACCAAAAAAACATTCTCCTTCATTGCCTAGTGACTACAGGCCCATATCCATTTTACCTTTCTTGTCTAAGGTGCTCGAACGTATCGTTCATCACCAAGTGTCAGTGTACTTAAACAATAATTCTCTTCTTAGTCCGTTTCAATCGGGATTTCGACCTGTCCATAGTACTACTACAGCGCTTGTAAAGATCACAGACGATGCTCGTCATGCTATGGACCAGCACCAACTCACTCTTCTTGTCTTGCTCGATTTTAGTAGCGCGTTCAATTCGGTCGACTACGACATACTCCTTGCCATCCTTAACTCACTTAATTTCTCACAGTCAGTAGTAGAATGGTTCTCATCTTACCTTCGTGGCCGTCGTCAGCGAGTCCGGCTTGACAATTCTGTCTCGGACTGGTGCGACATCACAGCCGGTATGCCACAAGGCGGCGTGCTTTCACCTTTACTATTTTCAGTTTTCATCAATACCGTAGTGGTGTTGCTTCTCTCGCGCTACCATCTTTATGCAGACGATCTCCAACTATATCGACATTACATGTCCGAGAATGTCGACGAGGCTGTAGCATTTATGAATATCGACCTGGACACCGTGTTGAATTGGGCAGCTCGATTTGGTCTCTTAGTAAATCCGAGTAAATCGCAGGCCATCATCATCGGCACCACTAAAGAGCTTGCTAAGCTTAACCATAATTCTTTGCCAGCAGTTATATTTAATGGTGTACCTATCCCTTACTGCACTAAGGTAAAAAATCTGGGTTTGTGGATTGACGAGACCCTATCATGGCAAGCGCATGTCGAAGAGGTAGGCCGTAAGATGTTCGCTAGTTTCCACTCTCTGAGACGCCTCAAGAATTTCCTGCCCATCAAAACCAAGATTACGTTAGCAAAATCTCTTCTACTACCAATCCTTGACTATGCTGACATTGCTTACATTGATCTAAACGAGATCCTTCTCAATAAATTAGAACGACTTCTCAACTTATGCATCCGATACATCTTTGGGTTGCGTAAGTATGACCACATTTCTGAATATCGCGCTCGTCTTAATTGGCTGGATATCCGTAGGCGTAGGAATGCTCATGTCTTATCCCTTCTCTTCTGTACGTTAAATAATCCTGGTGCCCCCCAGTACTTGAGTGAGCGGTTTGAATTTCTTTGTTCGCACGGCCGACCACTGAGATCGACCGACTCCCTTGTGCTGGCCTTCCCCTCTCATACCACCACTTCTTATTCAAACTCCTTCACTGTTAATGCTGTTCGTATGTGGAATGAACTACCCATCGACGTTCGTATGTCCCCTTCTCCTTTTGTTTTCAAAAAAAGACTTATGTCAAACTTCCTAAAGTAGCTTATTATTCCCCTATTACCTGTCCTTATATTGCTCTTGAGTCCGTGCACACTTATATAATGTATATATTTATTATATATATAATATACATTATATTTATTGTTTTTATTTATTAAAATATTACCTATAATATATTTAGTATATGTACATTTTTTCTTTTTTTTTTGTAATTAGATTTAAGCACTTGTTTCATGTCTCTTTCTTCCTGCCACTCCATAACCACTCTGTAAATAATAAGGCGTACTGTAAGAGAACCCTATATTTAGAGTTAAGTATTTGCCTGTTGTACAATTTTTGAGTGCAATAAAGATATTTGATTTGATTTGATTTGAGACTTGAGGCGTGATGAAGTAAACTTACTTGCAGTGCGTGGATGCCAATTTGCATGACGAGTGTCCTTGAGGATGCAATCGATTTTCGACTCTGTAGACTTGATAAATCTTTACTTAAGGTGATGTGAGACTGCGTCTGACTCGAATATCAAGAAGTGTACCGCCAATATTACTTACCTGACAGATTCAATTTTAATATACCTATGTAAAACTTCATCTATCAGCGCAGATCGATTGCTTTTTGAACACACGATTTAATTAACTTCGCTCGATAGAAAAAAATCACGAACATGCCTCTGAATTTAGTTATAAAAACGTATTTAAGGCAACGTGACCAAATCAATGCTTTGGAAAAAATATATTTTATTTGATGAATATATATCTAAATGCGTTCATATATAGCGTTTCACTTTTTTGTTTCGATCCGTAGTTGTGGAATAAAAAAAATTAAAACCTAATTTTGATTGATTGTGTTGCATCCTACTCCAACCAGCGAAAGCAGCGCCTAGACAGAGGAGTACGGGTGAATATGGTTGACAGGGCCTTTAAACGTTTTACATGGATGTCTATCTTGAACCGCCGCCGCCGCCCGCCGCTTCCCGCGCCGACGACACCGCGACGTTTCTACCCGCATCAGACTCCGCTTCCCCTCTTCAGCTCTCTCCCCACGTGAGCACCCCTCTAGCGTGCCGCGCCACCCCGCTTCTTACGTCATACCTCAGTTGTTGCGACTTGATTTTCTTTGAAAGATTCTATGCACCGCATTCTCTAGTAATGTATCTCGATGTGATCAAGCAGATTAATATAATGATAGTGAATAAAATAGTGCACTTAGTAAATTTAACGGATTGTTTTATGGTTGATATTACTTTGACCGTATTTTCACATATTAGATTCAGCAACTCTTTAAAACATATGTGTACAGTATCCTGCAATACATAATATTTTTTTTTTTTTATGTTATCCTATATGGGTGGCTGAGTCGGAGGGGCCAAAGCGCATGCTCCGACCAGCCAATATCACCTCCGAGAAGGTAGGTGCCATACCGGAGTATAGAGAATAATGTAATAATGTTTTTATGCAAACTGACACAATTGCCTACATCACCCTACTATCCTTGATGTCAGCCCATAACACCTTGGTGAAATAGGTTAGTCCAGTTCAGTGTAGCCGACATGAAATGAAGGGAAGCGCTGACATGGCACCTAGTTCGCCCGGTGTTATGGGCAGGCATCACGGACGTTGTAGGTTATGTAGCCAAACGTGTCAGTTTCCATAAAAAAAATATAGGTGCCATGTCAGTGCTTCTCTTCGGTCGTGCCGGCTACACTGAACTGGACGGAAAACAAGAACCATTTATATAGCCGTTTCAAACGACCTTTCATTGAGTGCGGTCGTACCAACCCGGGCGGGTTAAACCCTACCACCTAGTGAGGTAAGAAGGGAAGGGAACTACAGTTTTACGTGGAATCCGAACCACGGTCAGCCTCCAACAGTCGAGCGGTCACCCGTCCAAGTACTGACCGCGCCCAGGTGTGCCGACCGACCGTGATCACGACCGACAGTCGACCGATCGCACCACTGAGCTACCGAGGCTGACGACCAAATGAACTAAAGATTTGTCCATCCATAACTGAGTGCGAATGTAGTAAAGCCCAAAACTTACCGCGCGGGTTTTAATTGTAGGTCAGCGGGACAAGGTGAGGAGGAACACTCAGTGCCAACTCAGCAGGTGTGCAATCAAAGTTTGCTCCGATCCAATAAGGCAACATTTTCGGTGTGACCTCTATATTCTGCATCAAAAGCTATTTCTAATTTACGCAGGCTGTTTGCAGCAGTTACTGCATCAACGTCGGTGGGGACATTCGCGGAATCAACAGCAACAACCGGCTAAGTGCGAGTCGAACTCGCGCACCGAGGGTTCCGTATCGCCGTGTCATGGTCACACGAGTCAGTAAGCTTACTGACTCGTGCATGGTCAGCACCACTCACTTATGGCGTGTTTATGAAATGCTGCATTAATTAAAATTTATGATTAGTAAAAATGCTTCATACTCTTTTCGGTAGATGGCGCGCGCGCATACACTTTTTAGTTTATTGTATGGGGTCCCCCGTGAACCCTAGAGAATCAAACAATGAAATCTCGACAAGTATGGAATCCCCGCGGTATGTATAGGTACGAACTTGTAAACGTTTCAAGATTTACAAAAATTTACCTAGTTAAGAAAACTTAGGTATGTACCTTCAAACCTAACTTCCTTAAAATTATCTTTATCGAATAGAACAAACCTTTACTTTGGGATAGACAACAGTAATTGTACGAAATCTTTAGCTACATACCTCTATAATTAAATTTAAACTTTCAGTCAATAAACTTCAACTTTTAACCTAACATTATTCTTTAGAGTAAGTGCTTCGAAATAAATTTACTTCAAACGCAAAATAAGACTTTCCTATTAAATCCAATGAACAAAATGTTATACCGCGTGGAGTCGGTACTTACAAAATTATTTTTTAAGTTAATACCCCACTGCATCTCTCACCGTACATGTCGTAAAATGCGCCTAAGGGATAAGGACAAGATGCTGTGCTAAAGGGCAAAGTGATAGCCACTTCTCATCACCTTGGCACGGTCTTTCCACTGTTTCATGCAGCAGGTGGGTCTTCGTGCCTCACTGGCTGCTTGATAGTTATCTTGTCTGAATACTTTGCT
Organism: Nematopogon swammerdamellus; assembly: GCA_946902875.1. NCBI lineage: Eukaryota > Metazoa > Arthropoda > Insecta > Lepidoptera > Adelidae > Nematopogon > Nematopogon swammerdamellus. The sequence continues at coordinate 9,893,144 of OX336357.1, forward strand.
AAACGTGGTGGTCGGTGTTGTGCTGTAATTTACAAGAGTCCTTGCAGCAGAACACCGATTACTCTGCTTACCCCAAATGTCGGGATACAGCGTGTGGTATGTATGTATGTTATAAGCAAGTAGATAGGAACACATACCTATAGGATAGTTTTCTTTTATTACAATCTTTGTTTTCTGTTCCTATATTTGCCTCAGCCAAGTACTGACTCAGTTACTTCCTCGGGTCATCTGTACCGTAGGATTGATTCAGACATATGAAAAAATTAAAGATAAGTATAGGGGGAATGTTCTAGGTTTTCAATCTACAGGATTATTTTTAGTGAGGCAAAATGTTGAAACAGCAAGTTTTTTAACTTCGCTCGATAGGAAAAACTATCATTTTTACCATTCCATTATGCATACTGAAATCTCACCGCTCACATATCGCCAAGACTTAAGTGCACAATTCCAGATCAACAGAACGCAGAGTCCACAAGACGCCGAGTCCAAAGGACGCAAAGTTGTAGGGCGTGATGTCCCAGAACGACAAGGCCTCAAGGACGTAAGGCGTCTGGGGCGCTCCATCCAGTGGTGTCAGAAGACGAGACGAAAGAATTCCTAAGATGGAACAGGCATTACTTCTACGAGCTGGCGAACAAAAAGGAACCTGACATGATTGGGTAACATGAGCTGCTATATACAACCGCATGATGTTAGCACATTAAACTATATTCCTGTATCAACTAGGCTCAGTGTCAGCGCCTCCCTTTGGTGGAGTCGATTACACTCAACTGAACGGAAAACTTTGACTATTTTTCGAGAGCAGGGCTTTTCGTAGGTACGCCAAACAGAGATTATTAACTAAGAACTCGTAGGTATGCCAAACAGAGATTATTAACTAAGAACTGGGAGTGTCCTATTTGGTTTCCTACAAATAGACCTACCAGGCGGGACAGTGCTATTCGCAGGTATGAGGTATTCGTAGGAACGAACTGCACTATGCGAGTTGGTTAAAAAAAAAAACCAGGGTTAAATTACAGAAGATGCGTCGCTACGCGAAGTATCTTCTATAATTTGACCCTAACCTAATGTTGAGGCGGCGCATGTCGTTTTTGTTACGTTTCGTTGAAAACTCCCATAGTGCAGTTTGCATGCCTGCATGCAGGTTTACCTACGAATAGACATTCCCGATCGGACAGGGCTATTCGTAGGTATACCTGCATGCAGGTATACCTACGAATAGACACTTCCATTTTTCGAAGCCGCTTCGACCGACTTTCACTCAATGCGGTGGTACCGTCCCGGAAGTCATTATAAACGGCGCGTGCATAAAAACGAACCAAGATATCATTAAATTGGGAGGTGGCGACGTGTAGCCACCGTTGAATGAGGATTAAAAGATTTAAAAAAATTCCCCAACATCGGGGAATTTCACTTTTTAAAAATGTACCTGGCTGGCAGGCATAACTTCCCATGAAATAATTTCAATATATCTTTAGTCATAATTATAATATTAACATGTATAATAATGATGTTTAATATAACGAAAAAAAATTTTTTTTCGAAAATGCTTAACTTCAATATGTATGGAGAACGAAATTATTTTCTTTCTCATTTCCCCACCGTTATTTTTTTTGAATCAATTTAGTGTGAACGTTGTTCACACGCAGAGTTCCTTCTTGGTGCGCGTTGTAGTAGTAGTAGTTGCCAAACAGTATCAGTTTCCTTGTGAAGGCAGAAAAAGACAAGATGTTAAAATACATCTATCTGTCTCACGAGGTTACCGACATGTGGCCCGTGGACTGGACGATCGTTGTGATCATAGTCGTGTCTGCGCATGGGCTGATAGCGAAGAGCCTCGACCATCATCTCAAGAGGCTCTCGCTAGAGCCACTTGCTTGGATCAAGGGTCAGATGCAGAAGGCGGTCTTGCTCGACACCGCTCGAATTGTCCGGAGGTTTCTCTCTCTCCGGAGGTCCGACCATCGGTAGCCTGGGTTCGCCCCGCCGCCGGTGGTCCGGCGGCGGGGCAACTCAATTTTATTATTTTGTATTAATGTTAGATTTAAGTTTTATATGTAAAATTAATATAAAAAAGAAATGTTTAAATAAACGAATAAACAAATAATCACGCGTTCGGCGCAGCTAGGGTTGCCATCCGTCCGGGTTTCCCCGGACAGGGTCAGGGTTTTTAGGGTGTCCAGGGAAGTCCGGGCGGGTTTTTTAATCGTCCTAGGTTTTTAAATACCGCGTCAAATGTCCGTTTCTCGGGTCTCGGCTCGGCGAACCCATGCTAGTTTCTCTTCCATACAATGCTAAGAAAATTATTACATTTTTATATTGTGTTCGGGTTTTTGTCCAAAATGTCAGGGGTTTTAGATTTTCTTGTCCTAGTTTTACCAACATGGAGATGGCAACCCTCGCAGCTTATTTTTATTGGTGTATTGAGTCCTTCGTATCTAGCAAATAAGATGGTAACCTATGTAATTACATCTATCGGTGGCCGTTCATAATTTTGTAATTAAAATGTTTGATCATTCTGTAGATGGCGCTCTTTCGCATATTATGACATCATGGGAACCCCTTAATTTTTTAATTTCTGCTTTTTTTATTATTTGTTTGCATATCCGCCATAATAACACATATTCTGTGAATATTTCAAACGGCTACACATATAACGGTTCAAAAGATACAGCAGTAGGACCGATAGAAGACAGATAGACGGGCCGATTGTGCCTCTCTATCGCTTGTTACGCGTTCTCGCTTGCACACACAGGCTCAGATGGAACGTGACACTTTTTCGTGCGTGTTGATCAATTTATAAGACGTTATCACGTCCAAAATACACACGTAATTGTAATTTGTGTGCGTATATAGCATTTGTCAAAAATTTAAATAAAATAAGTAAAATATACTTCTGTACAAGAATAATTTATTTTAATACTTTCTTCATTTAGAAAACTGTAATAATCTAACTAGTGAAGAACTTCACTAGTCAGATTTAGCGCCGCTAGGTTGACGGTTCTGTACTTAGAGTTCTATGATGGAGAGATCCTTGTGCCACTTTATGCTCGAGGCAACAAACTTGCCGCTTGCATCCTTCCTGCATAATTAAAGCGAGCGTCTACATAGAAATATTAACCTGAAAGTACTTCGACTGGGCGATTATATTGCTGTGTTAGACTTTTTTTAGGTTTCCCTACCCCGTACGGAAGCCTATTACTTACTAAGTCTACGCCGTCTGTCTGTCTGTCTGACTGTCCGTCCGTCCATCCGATGACTGTATCTTTGGAACCGTAATAGCCGGTTAAAATTTTCACAGAATATGTGTTACGGCGGACATGACAACAATAAAACTTGGAAAAAGTAAAAATTAGGGGGGGCTTCCCATACAAAAAACGTGTTTTTTTTTTCAACTTTTTTTTGTGGTGCGGAAACCTCGGTGCGCAAGTCCGAATCGCACTTGCCCAGTTTTTTTAATGTATTTAATATTTTATACCGATTCACCCCTGCAAGGGCCGGCATAGTCAAACAATAACTTGTATAATAAAATAAACCATCGTCAAAGTCGAATGGCTATTCCAACTAAAAGCGAGACTTCTCCTAACACAGGGAATCCAAGCATGGGAAGCAGGCTCCAGGAAAAAAATAGGACCCACTCTAAAAATAGAATATTAGGTACTACACTACTAACCGCTATTTTTGCTCCAACTAGTTTTTTTTTTATTGATGCTGACACGGTTGGCTTCATCACCTACAAGTTGTAGGTGATGAAGCCACCTACAACTTCTATACAACACGGCCTACAACACGGATGTTGTAGGCTACAACATCCGTGATGTCAGCCCATAACACCGGGTGAGCTAGGTGCCACGTCAGTGATTCCTTTCGGTCGTGCCGGCTACACTGAACTGGACGGAAAACTATTTACATAGCCGTTTCGACCGACCTTTCATTCAGTGCGGTGGTACCAACCCGGGCGGGTTGAACCCTACCACCTAGTAATATAAGAAGGGAGTCATATCCCTTAGTCGCCCTTTACGACATACACGGGGAGAGATGCAGTGGGGCTATTCTTTTAAAGTACCGGCCCCACACGGTACGAAAGCAATAAGCAAATATAAATATAAAATAGTTATAAGCAAATTGTATGTTACCTATTAAATTTTCGGCTGTATATGTATAATACATGTATACCCCCCTCCCCCAATCAGTACAACACACACACACACACACACACACACACACACACACACACACACACACACACACACACCCTCGCACACGCACACACACACACTTTAGCTATTAAAAATATATATGTTTTTAAATATTTCAAAAGTTGACGTTGTTTTTGTTGTACGTATTTTAAAATGTGAAACTTTGAAATCGGCTTGCTTATTTGTAAATTGTTAATTTATAAAATATCTGTTATGTATAGCTTGATCAATAAATAAATAAATACTTTGGTTTAATAAATAAAAAATAAATTTTAAAAAACTATTGAAATTTGACCGCACTATACGGTGACTACGTCGCCGGCGGCGCGGAGACGACGAGACGGGGCGGTGCTCTTTGCCTTTCAATTTCTCCCACGTTTCACACACGCTGATTATTATGCAGGCAATTTTATCTTCCTACCTTCGGGCGGAGGGAGGTGCCTAACATAGTTACCCACGGAGCTATTACTTGCTATGTACCTATGCATTTAGCGGCGCGTGGTTGGCGCGGTCTTGGCATGGACTATTAATTTCAGGGATCTCTCCCGAAACGGACTGATGATCTGGAGTCTCTCAGTCACAGACGATTTGTAGGGTCACTCAGTCTGTTCTGCAGGTACTATCATGGACGCTGCTCGGAGGAACTTCCTTCCCTTATTCCTTGCCATTCAACCTATCTTCGCAGCACTCGCCGCAAAGAAGCTGAGCACCTTTTGTTGTTGACATTGGGCTTTTGAGAACCAATCGGTTCTCAAAATCGTTTCTTTGTCGCACCGCTAAGGTGTGGAGTGGAACTGTCTCCCGGCGAGTGTGTTTCCCGCGACGGGCTAGACAGCCTAGCAACAGTCCGCAAATCTGCTGGCATGGCGCCTCACTGAGCGTGGTTTCGCGAGGAGAGGGGTTTTTGGCTCTGTCGACTGTACCATTGGTCCCTCGAAACAGCCACCCATGTTGGTTTACATAAAAAAAGGGTCCGACGACGTTCGATTTCGGCCAACACGCACCTTTTTTCTGACGGAAAAATTTACGTGCATACCTATTCACGTGTTAGTTTACCGTTCACAATCGGTGTAAAACTACATTAATTTTTTTTTATGGAAACCGACACGGTTGGCTACATTACCTACAACATCCGTGATGTCAGCCCATAACACCGGGTGAACTAGATGCCATGTCAGTGCTTCCCTTCGGTCGTGCCGGCTACACTGAACTGGACGGAAAACACAAACTATTTACATAGCCGTTTCGACCGCCGTTTCATTCAGTGCTGTTGAGGCGGGTTGAACCCTACCACCTAGTAAGGTAAGAAGGGAAGGGACCTACAGTTTTACGTGGATTCCGAAACACGGTCAGCCGACAACGGTCGGGCGGTCACCCATCCAATACTGACCGGCCCAGCAAAATCAATAGCGACAGTCGACTGTCTGCACCACTGAGCAATCGAGGCTGACATACATGCTGTATGCCAACAATGTGGGTTAGAAGAGTAATCGGTGTTGTGCTGCAAGGACTCTTTTAAATTACGGCACATCACCGACCACCACGTATAGCCAAGTATTCGCACAAAATAACTATCATGCAGCCAGTAAAGCACGTAAAAATGTGAAGGTTACTACCCTTCTTACCTTAATATGTGGTAGGGTTTAACTCGCCCGGATTGGTACCACCGCACTGAATGAATGGTCGGTAGAAGCGGCTATGCCAATAGTTTGTGTTTTCCGTCAAGTTCAGTATAGCCGACACGACTAAAGGGAAGCACTGACATGGCACCTAGTTCACCCAGGTAATATGGGCTGAAATCACGGTCGCGGCCTGATAGCTCATAAAAATTAATTAAAATATTGTTACAAAAATTAAAAATATGGTCTATATTTTGTATGGGTTTTTATACGTCTTGCACGCGCGATGTCAGCCCAACACACGTTCGTGAACTATGTTCCATGTCAGTGATTCCCTTTGATCGTGGCGGCAGATAGATAGATATAAAATGCTTTATTAAGAGATTTCTTACGGTCAACCTTTGAATGTTTGAGATTCGATAATATAGTGGAATGTAAGTAGGTAATAGCAAAAGAGTTGAGCGTCATAATTGAAGACTGAGAAAATAATATTAAGAATACTTATTAACAACTAGCTTTTGCCCGCGGCTTCGCTCGCGTGAAATTCGTATTTCAAAGAAAGAACGTAAGTAACTAAGGGCGAGCTGGGTTCAGGTAAACGATAAACCGTCTCGAAGAAAGTGAGCAACTTTTTGAGGCCGAAGGCGGAGTTGCGGTCAGGAAGACGATAAACCTTCTCGAAGACAGTAACTAACTATGGGCGAGGCCGAAGGCCGAGCTGCGTTCAGGAAGAGGATAAACCATCTTTAAGAAAGTAAGTAACAAAGGGCGAGGCCGAAGGCCGAGCTGCGTTCAGGAAGAGGATAACCTTTTCGAAGAAAGTAAGTAACTATGGGCGAGGCCGAAGGCCGAGCTGCGTTCAGGAAAACAATAAACCTTCTCGAAGACAGTAAGTAACAGAGGGCGAGGCCGAAGGCCGAGCTGCGTTCAGGAAGAGGATAATCTTTTCGAAGACAGTAAGTAACTATGGGCGAGGCCGAAGGCCGAGCTGCGTTCAGGATGAGGGTAAACTTTTTGAAGAAAGTAAGTAACAGCGGGCGAGGCCGAAGGCCGAACTGCGTTCAGGAAGACGATAAACCTTTTCGAAGACAGTAAGTAACTATGGGCGAGGCCGAAGGCCGAGCTGCGTTCAGGAAGACGATAAATTCTCGAAGAAAGTAAGTAACTATGGGCGAGGCCGAAGGCCGAGATGTGTTCAGGAAGAGGATAAACCTTTTCGAAGAAAGTAAGTAACAAAGAAGTTACTTTCTTCGAGAAGATTTATGGTCTTCCTGAACGCAGCTCGGCCTTCGGACTCGCCCTCTGTTACTTACATTCTTCGAAAAGGTTATCCTCTTCCTGAACGCAGCTCGGCCTTTGGCCTCGCCTTTGTTACTTACTTTCTTAGGGATGGTTTATCCTCTTCCTGAACGCAGCTCGGCCTTCGGCCTCGCCCATAGTTACTTACTGTCTTCGAAAAGGTTTATCGTCTTCCTGAACGCAGCTCGGCCTTCGGCCTCGCCCTCTGTTACTTACTTTCTTAGAAAAGGTTATCCTCTTCCTGAACGCAGCTCGGCCTTCGGCCTCGCCCATAGTTACTTACTGTTTTCGAGAAGGTTTATCGTTTTCCTGAACGCAGCTCGGCCTTCGGCCTCGCCCTCTGTTACTTACTTTCTTCGAAAAGTTTACCCTCATCCTGAACGCAGCTCGGCCTTCGGCCTCGCCCATAGTTACTTACTTTCTTCGAAAAGGTTATCCTCTTCCTGAACGCAGCTCGGCCTTCGGCCTCGGCCTTTGTTACTTACTTTCTTAAAGATGGTTTATCCTCTTCCTGAACGCAGCTCGGCCTTCGGCCTCGCCCATAGTTACTTACTGTCTTCGAAAAGGTTTATCGTCTTCCTGAAAGCAACTCCGCCTTCGGCCTCAAAAAGTTACTCACTTTCTTCGAGACGGTTTATCGTTTACCTGAACCCAGCTCGCCATTAGTTACTTACTTTCTTCCTTTGAAATACGAATTTCACGCGAGCGAAGCCACGGGCAAAAGCTAGTTATAACAATAAAAACATATGGTACATATCACTACAAAGATGTATTTTTAATTAACTGCATATTTACTTTTCCTTTAAATAGAACAGAAATTGTTATATTTAAATTTTCCACTATTTTCGCTCTCCTGAACAATTTAGCATTTTGGTTAATACAGTGTTTCGCTCTGGAGCAGCCGATAGGTTTGCACCTAAAATTAATCAAATAGACCGGTACCTAACGAAGTTAACCTACATAATATTATGAATCGAATTAAATAAGAAACTCTGCTCAAGACAATGCATACACACACCGCGCTCCGCCGCCGCCGCGCCGCCAGTCTCCGCCAGCAGCCGCGCCACTAACCCCCTCCGCGCCGCGCCGCCCTATATTTCGGCGCTTGGAACAATTCGATTTGTATGGGAGCCACGGAAGTGAATTTTAGTAAGCCTATCCTGTGTCCCGTATAGTAAAATTGGTTTGTACTAAGTTTCATCAAATTCGGATGATGGCTTTAAGAGTTATGGAGGAACATACATACATACATACATACATACATACAGAAAAGATTTCTAAAAATCGTCAATTTAGCTTTAGTATCATACATAGAGGCTACAAACTCAATATTTCCTAAAACAAAGTAACTTACTCCATGACCATCCCTTACAGATTTATTATTAGTATTGATACATATAAGTACATGCTAGTACATAAAATATAAGCCATACATGTGTGTTTTTTTATACTGAATACTGAATATGCATTTTAAATTCAGAACTTAATAATTAATGACCATTTAATTTTCATCAAATATAAAAAATAAATACTAATAACTAAATAATTAAAACTTAACTAACAATGTATAACATTGATAAAATTTACCTAATAAATAAATAAAAAAATAAATAAAAAAAACTAAATACTAACATTTAAGATTACTTTAAGTAAAAAACTTCGTCCAATTCCTCCGACTCCGCCACAGTACCCAATACGCTGGCTGCGTTGCCCCTTTGAATGGCTAGGCCTATTTGCTGAAAAAAGAAAGACTTGGCGCGTCGGTCACCAGACTTATCAATAAGGAACTTTCCTAGGACGTTTCCGAAAGTCCTTGCGTCGGGTGACCACACGCCAAGTGTTTCCACAGCAAAGGCCAGGAATTCGAAGTGGCCGCGCAAGCCAATGTATTTTTTTAAATTTTCTGGTTTTGCGCACCTAGAGCGGCGGAGCCAGCCTAATTGGACGAGCCGGCAATATGGGTAGGTGCGAACATGTGTTAATTAATAAATATAAATATACTGGAACACGAACGTATGTATGCGAATTCGTATGGAGCGAGCTATGCTGGGAATATCGCTACGTGATATTGTTTTTTTTTTATTTTTTTTTTATGGAACCTGACACGGTTGGCTACATCACCTACAACATCCGTGATGTCAGCCCGTAACACAGGGTGAACTAGGTGCCATGTCAGTGCTTCCCTTCATTTCATGTCGGCTACACTAAACTGGACGGAAAACACGAACTATTTACATAGCCGTTTCGACCGACGTTTCGTTCAGTGCGGTGGTAACAACCCGGCCGGGATAAACCCTACCACCTAGTAAGGTAAGAAGGGAAGGGACCTACAGTTTAACGTGGAATCCGAACCACGGTCAGCCTCCAACGGTCGAGCGGTCACCCATCCAATCACTGACCGCGCTCAGCGTTGCTTAATAACAGTTGACTAACCAACCGCGCCACTGAGCTACCGAGGCTGACGAATTTTCTTATCCCTTAGTCGACTTTTACGACATGCGACGGGGAGAGATGCAGTGGGGCTATTCTTTTTAAGTAACGACCCCACACGGTACAAAGTGCGTATGTACAAGATATGGTGCGTAACGAGGCAATCCGTTGAAAGTAGTCGATATTGGATACCAGGTGGCTAAGCTCAAGTGGCAATGGGCTGGGCATGTCAGCCGAAGAGACGACGACCGTTGGAGTAACCGTGTCCTACACTGGCGGCCGTGGACAGGAAAACGGAGTGTGGGAAGACCACCCGCCAGGTGGGAAGACGACATCAAGTACGTCGGTGGAAAGCAGTGGTTCCGTACCGCGGAACACTGGAGGAAAATTGGAGAGGTGTATGTCCAGCAGTGGACGCTTACACGCTAACTGACTGACTGACTGTCTGACATGTATGCATGTACTCGCCTGTATGTACAATTAGCAGCAATCTATTATTATCTGCCGAAACTTCCTAATATGCAAATCTAGTAAGCTGTCAACAGTCCCGTCCGACATCCATCCGACATCCAATCCCGACAGAGCACTATACAGCAACAGCGCGGAGACAGCAATAGACCATTCTATGAATAATCAATAAGTTGAATAATCAATGCTTTGCTGTTATTAAGGCTGCCGTAAACGACATGTTTTGTCATACGAGTATATTCGCCAACCTATCTTCGCAGCACACGCCGCAGAGAAACTGAGCACACTTTTGTTGTTGACATTGGGCTTTTGAAAACCCATCGCTTCTCAAAATCGTTTCTTTGTCGCACCGCTAGGGTGTGGAACTGTCTTCCGGCGAGTGTGTTTCCCGAATCTTTTAACCTGCGTGTCTTCAAAGGTCGTATCAACGGGCTAGAACAGGGGTTCTCAACCTTTTTTCCTCTGCGACACATCTGAAGATTTTTTTTAGACTGGCGACACACTCATATGTCACATATTCTAATCTAGCGGGAAATTCAAATCAGCCCTTTTTTATAATGCCAGCTGTTCGTGACAATGAGTAGACTGGCGCGCGGAGGGAGGAAGGAGCCGCCCCGTGGCCGCGCCACCGCGGCCGGTGCAGCACGACAGCGCGGCGACCGGGCGAAAGGGCGAAATTAATTTTTAGAAATTCTCGCGACACACCTTACACATGCTGGCGACACACTATCGCAACACACGGTTGAGAATGGCTGGGCTAGACAGCTAGTTCGCAAATCTGCTGGCATAGCGCCTCACTGAGCGTGGTTTCGCGAGGAGAGGTGTTTTTGGCTCTGTCGACTGTACCATTGGTCCCTCGACACAGCCACCCATGTTGGTTTACATAAAAAAAAAATCGTCAAAAGCTGCCACACACAAAATTATGTGCTCAAAATGGGTGCCGATCATGTATGAAGAACATTATGAGTTGTGAATGAAAAAAAAAAATGAATCGAAAATATTTTTAAAATATTTAACACGATCGTAAAATAGTTTAGGCATCATTTAATTTAAACAAATAGAATAATGCTTCCAATATCTTCTTAATTTTTCTCAGATCTTTTGAAAAACCTTTTTATTATTTCTTCTTTCAATATTTGTTGTATCGTGTTTGTTATATATGAACTGTAATGATGTATGAATACTTCTGTTGGTATTGTTTTTTTTTTTGTGCTAAATTGCATTGTATTGTTTATTATTCATAGTAATAAGATTAGCACAACTTCGAATTTCATTAATGCTTCATATAGGTACACAGCTAATACAAAGTTTTAAAAATGTTCGATTCAAAATAATCGAATCGCATCTCTAAAAAAGATTCTAGCAACATTAATTTATAAGTTCGACATTTGTAACTGTCGAATTGCTCTCTCGAATTCTTCTACAGACTTTAATCAAGAACACAATACTCTGCGTACTGGCTGTATGCCAGCCGGCTCTTCAATGGAAAATTTCAATATCGTCTTAATAAACCCTTAAGCAGATTCACTCATCACAAATTATAATGAGACCTTCCGAGAAACCATCGACGTCATTTTAGATAATCGCAGTTACTTTAAATACCTATCAGCAAATTCTGCGTAGAAATATCTCTCAGCGGCTAAATCCTCAAAAGGAAATGAAATTGAATCGACCACAATCCCAGCTGGAAATACATTTTAATAAAAAAATATATATTCAAAGGTAAGTATTTATGCAGGGTTGCCAACATTAGGTTAACGTACACACGGTGTTAAATTCTGGGTGGTTTTTTTAATGCACCGAAAGGCTATGACGCTGAACTATTTTTCTCCTGTAACAGTTTTATTAACTATCAAAATTAAAAAAAAATTCACTACATATGTATGTAGAAAACACATAAAAAAAATTGGTATTTAATAAAAAAAAATTTGTAACGTAACGTTTCGTTTGTGTCCTTACTCCGCTGAGATCCTAAAAGCCGCCGAGAAGATTTTCTCTTGATGATGAGCCATACGTTTAGCCAGATTCGTCGATGTGATAGTAGCCGAAAGGATGTGTTAAGTACCAGAAACTGAACTACTTTTTTGTTCCAAGTAGGTATTTTTATTGTGAGATTTTTGTTTCATATTCAAGAGCAGAAAAGTTTTAAAATTTTGACAAAAAAAAAGGTTACATTTCGGAGACTTAATCTGTAACAAAATCTAAGTAGATTTAAAAAAAATACGGTGAAAAACTGTTTTCTTAAACCTATACAGGTTTAAAAGTTTTCAGCTTTACATACAGATTCAGTTTTAAGTGAAAAAAAAACATAAGAAACCCAAAAGGTTTTTTTTTTACTTTTTGAATTATTTCTTATTAATGTATACTACTTACATAACTAAACCAATTTCATGCATGATGTTCACTATTACATTAATTTGGCAACCCTAATATTAAGAGTATGAGACTTGGAACGGGTGATATTGATAAGGCTCAAGGTACGTACATACCTATTTCATGCGCCCAGAATTTACATATCGTTCTAAATCTCTTCTATCTAATTTATATATCAATATCTATTACATTATAATCGTATCATACGTTGTGTGTCATGTTTTTAACTGACTTCAAAAACCGGCCAAGTGCGAGTCAAACTCGCTCACCGAGGGTTCCGTATCGCCATGTCATGGTCAGCGCCCCTCACGCCATCTATAGCGTGTTTTATGAAATGCTTCATATTAGTTAAAATTTATGATTAGTTAAATGCTTCATACTGTTTTCGGTAGATGGCGCGCATACACTTTTTAGTTTCTTGTATAGGGACCCCCGTGATTTTTTTTACATTTTTGTTATTTTTTTATTATTGTTGTTATATCGGCCATAATAAATAACACATACCTATTCTGTGAAAATTTCAACGGGCTACCTACTACGGTTCAAGAGATACAGGCCTCGGACAGACAGACGGACAGACAGACAGACGGCGTAGGATTAGTAATAGGTTTCCGTGTGGATACGGAACGGATAACAAAAAGGGCATGTGTTAGGAATTGGTTTTATGTGTTTTTTTTTGTGTAGATTTAGGATTTAATTAATGCATTGTTTGGGCAACACGTTTGGGCTGTAGGGGTTAGGTTTTTTTTTTTTGGTAAGAATTGTCTTATATAGGTTGTGGCTTAACACACGCGACTCCATGTATGTAGCTCATTAGCTATATGGAGTCAGATGCTGTGCCACATCCTTTTCCTGTCAGGGGGGCCGGGTGAACTACACCTATTCTTATATTCCTACGTTTTTTTACTTTATTTAAATATTTGGAAGGAATAGCGAGAACCGATTTCAATGAAACATTTAAGTGTGATTCAGCGATAATTGGAGAAAATTGTAAAGATAGTTTATTTGAGTTATCCGGTTAACCGGAAAAATATTAAATATGATTAAAACTTAATTTCAATTGAGGAGTAACTGATCAAACAGTATTTTGTGTCGTGATCCTAGTTTCGAGAAATTAGAAAAAAACATGTGGCTTGAAAACTAAAAATCATAGAAAGATGATTTTTTTTGCTGATATATTTATTTTGGCGAGTAGATTATGATATAAAATAAAAAATATACACTTCCATTTCATAAATCGGTGTTTTTTAAATTATAATTTCAAACATATTACACTTTGATGCGATCTTTAATCCATTCCATAAGAGCAGGATACCCAAACGTAGGTGATCATGCCGCGATCTTAACCTCAAAACTTAGGAACAAAATACGATTTGACACGGTCGCCAACATTCAATATTTTTTTAATAATACTAAATATTGTTTGATGTGAATTCTGTAAAAACACACATAAAGGAGCTATTGAGCTCTACCAAAATAAATTTTTATCGATTTTTTTTTAATAAATGCACAAAAGACTGTTTGATCTGTTGCTCCTCAATTGTCTCAGAACGTCTAATGTACCATATTATATGCTTTAATATTAATATAATCGGGTTATGCGCTAACATTTTACGTCTAGAATCTCGCCGTGAGTGGGAAGGGATGGTCATCTTAGTTAATCCACGCTTGTGGTTGTTCCTAATCCAATTCTAGAATTGTACCACCAACGGCGTTAACGAGCGATTAGTCCGAAATATTGCAGCTCTTAGCCGGAGACCGAGGGCTCGACCCGTTCAAATTATGGGCGCGATTGGGTTAATCTTGCACAGTAATTATACCAGGCGAATAATTTGGGTCTAACTTTATCTAGGCCATAGCGTATAAAGGCTAAGTGCTGCCAGGAAAAAATCGGGTCGCTGCGTATATTGTTCACGCAATTAAATAATTCCGGTCGAATTCTGGTATCTCTACCTAAACATTTACAGGGTGTCCCCGGACTGGTGTAGTTCCTTTAAGGAGGCTATTCTACGCTTTGTAACAAATATCATTAGTAAAAGAAGTAGGGTTCTAGCTTCTAGGTACGCCCGTTGCGGAAATATAAATTTTTAAAGTTATTAATGTAGTGTAATGTTGTAATGCTCTAATCGGGCGCGCGCGGGGCGCGGGCCAGCGGGCAGCGGGAATACGGACGGGACGCGACGCGAGTGAACGCAAACAGATAGCCCGCCCCGCCACCCGTGCCACCGTCGCGTCGTTGCGCGGTCTAAAGGCACCCACATGCATTTAGTTTGTTAGGAAATCCTAAAATTTTTATGAAAGCAAAAATTCTGTCACCATTGCTTCTGTTACAAGGGCTAGAAATGCCTCCTTAAAGGAAGCACACCAGTCCGGGGACACCCTGTATACAGACACATTCCATTTTATAAGACGAAGATTTAAACGAGAACGTCTCTGTATGTATGTTTGAGTTAACTCTTGAACCACTGAACAGATTTTGTTCCGGTTTACACAAAGGAAAAGAGTAGTTCTTGAGGCTCACTATAGGCTATACCATCACGCTAAATAGCCTTAGAGCTAAGCAGTATCAAAGAAAGTATAGTATGGGCGGAAGAGACAGAGAATATAAGAGAAGCAATCGTTTATTATCATATTATTTTCGTTTAAATCGGATTTGTTATTAAACCGAGTCTACCGCGAGCGAAGCCGCGAGCATGCTTGTCTTTAATATGTAAACAAATTTAAGTTCCTGCTACCAAGCAAAGACCCAACGCTTTCGTTTTGACACGAACAAAATATAAGTGAGAGTGAGAGCGCTGTGACCTGAAAGAAGTTATAGTGACAAGGATTGATAAAGAAAGCTTCGGCGGTTTGGTCACGTTGGAAGATACGATGAGAGGAGACTATGGAATGGGGTGAATGTGAGTGGAATAGTCGAGAAGGGTCACGCTAGACGCACGTACCTAGAGCCTAGAGCCGATCGGGCATGTGCTGACAAAGGGCCAAGTGCGTAGTACCCACAGAGCATCAAATATTATTACCTACCGCGCGCGCCCCCTACTAGAGACGCCCTAAGCGATAATATTTTAAACTCAAAAACTACACGCAGTGCTGCTAGCGCTTCGTATGTGTGTGTGTGTGTGTGTGTGCTAGTATCGACACTACACACAAAGAGGAGCAAGTTAGGCACACGCGCAAAACAAATGCACACGCACAACACACATACATATGTAAGTCATAGGCCACGCCCAAAGGCTTCAACGGCGTTGTAGAGAAATCGCGCTCAGGGTGCCTCTAGGAGGGGCGCGCGCATTTGATGCTCTGTGGTAGTACCCGTACGAGCAAGTATTAAGAACATTTTTAGAGTGGAAGAGGCGGCAGAAACGATGGATGAAAAAAAATGCAATGCTCATAAGCATAAGCGTGGATAGGTATTAAAAAATTATAACGAATTTTCAAAACGATTTTTTTGTTTAAGTGTTTCTGGTAAGATATGAGTCGTAAAGTCTGTCTGTCTGTCCGTCCGTCCGTCCGTCCGTCTGTCTGTCCGAGGGCTATATCTCTTGAACCGTAATAGATAGCCCGTTGAAATTTTCACGAATATGTGTTATTACGGCCGATATAACAACAAATAATAAAAATAAGAAAAAGCAAAAAAATTATTGGGGTTCCCATAGGGAAACCAAAAAGTGTATGCGCGCGCGCCATCTACCGAATAGAGTATAAAGGATTTGAACTAATGATGAATTTTAACTAATATGAAGCATTTCATAACACACAATAGATGGCGTGAGTGGCGCTAACCATGACATGGCGATACGGAACCCTCTGTGCGCGAGTTCGACTCGGACTTGGCTGGTTTTTTTTTCGCGGGCGACACAAAATGGCTGCCTTGCTGGAAAGCGGGTGAAAATCGTAGGCGGAAAGTGAAAATTGGATTCTTGTGGCTTGTTCGTGTTTTGGTTTTTGGAGCCTTCATCTAATTACTACACATAATAAACTTTGTATTTTAACCGTGAACGTTCTTCCCGACTACCGAACCCTTCACTGCGCACGGTTCGACACGCGCTTGGCCGATTTTTTGCAATTTCCGGAAAAAAACGGCCAAGTGCGAGTCGAACTCGCGCACCGAGGGTTCCGTATCGCCATGTCATGGTTAGCACCACTCACGCCGTGGCGCTAACCATGACATGGCGTGCATTGCGTGTTTATGAAATGCTTCATATTAGTTAAAATTCATGATTAGTCAAATCCTTTATACTCTATTCGGTAGATGGCGCAAGCGCATACACTTTTTGGTTTCTTCTATGGGAACCCCATGATTTTTTTACTTTTTCTTATTTTTATTATTTGTTGTTTTATCGGCCATAACAACACATATTCTGTGAAAATTTCAACGGGCTATAGATATTACGGTTCAAGAGATACAGCCTTCGGACAGACGGACGGACGGAAGGACGGACGGACGGACAGACAGATAGATGGCGTAAGCTTAGTACTAGAACTATCAAAAAGGTATGGACGCCGGACTGTCAAATGCTTGTATGAGACCTAGCGTTGCTGAGTTGCGGGGAGCGGAGTGTACTTACCGATGATAAGATATTCCACTATTGTGCACACTAAACTTGGCTGTAGTGTTTTTACACGTAAACACAGAGCATGCGGGCATTTTAAACAGGTTTTTGCGAACGCAGCCGATGACAGACTGACGGCCCAGCGCGCGACCGTCCAATGAAACAAGTATGCTTTTACTTATATCAGTTACGCTGGCGAGGATAGGGTTCGGGGTCCATACCTTTTTTATCGGTCTAGGCTTAGTAATAGGGTCCTAAACCTAGAACCCTAAAAATTATCGAAAGTTGGCTAATACGTCGGAACATTCGCTAACCCTATGTAACAAATAAACAAAGTGGCCTTAATGGTATGACAGACAAACATTTCAATGTAGTAGTCATAAATATTCCAAGTAAATATTAGCAGAATTGGTTTCAAAACCGCGAAGGTGTTCCATTGATTAACTCACTCAATGTTCTTCATTCCCCTTCAACCGAAGTCTATTTACTTTCCTATTCATAAAAGTGGCTTCCATCTAAGTGGCCTCATTCAGAGGTAAGTAAGATAAATTAATTAAAACTAAAGAAGTGAGCCCCTTGCCGATAGACAAAGGACACTGGTTCGATTCTTGTCTACATCAAATATTCAGACCACTTCTTGGAAGAGGGACAAATGTAGCAAGTCGACATTTAAGCGAGATCACATTTATGAAAATATTTTCGCGACGATATTTATAGTTGCGCAACCAGGAATATCTGTCTGTCCGTCCGTCCGTCCGTATATTACAAGTTCCCAGAGTCAAACAGTACAAATTAGAGAATTGAAATTTGGCATCTAGCCGAATACCAATACTGTCACGCCTGTTTCCCAGTGGGGTAGGCAGAGACAACTGATCTACACGTGCTAAGATCCTGGCACCTCTTCAATGTTCGTGGTTTATTTTTGGATAATTAAATAGCGGAACTAGCATCCCTTATTCCCTGCCACCCGTCCTATCTCCGCATGACTCGTCGCAGAGAGACTCGGCACCCTTTTATTGTTGACATTGGGCTTTTGAGAACCCATCGCGATCGGTTCTCTAAATCGTTTCTTTGTCGCACCGCTAGAGTGTGGAACTGTCTTCCGGTGAGTGTATTTCCTGAATCCTTTAACCTGGGTGTCTTCAAGCGTCGTATTAACGGGCTAGACAGCCTAGCAACAGTCCGCAAATCTGCTGGCATGGCACCTAACTGCGCGTGGTTTCGCGAGGAGAGGTGATTTTGGGTCTGTCGACTGCACCATCGGTCCCTCGGCGCAGCCACACATGCTGGATCCATAAAAAAAAAAATCGTATAAATTATGGGTTATGAGGGGTTCAAACATATGAAGTGGAGTATGTAATGAAAGCTGCGATTCTTGGAAAACAATAATATACAAGGTATTTTTCGACCATGCCGGCCCTTTCAGGGGGTTAATCTGTGCCTATCAAAAACTAAGTCGATTCCAAAAAAAGAGCGGTGGCGAAAATTTGATAAAAAATTGAGTTTTCCATACATTTTCGAAATTACGTAACCTCAAAATGTATGGAGATCGCAATTCTTTTTCCGAATTTCTCACCGTTCTTATTTGGAATCTACTTTTTATTTATGGAAACTAACACTGTTGGCTACATCACCTACACCATCCGTGATGTCAGCCCATAATACTGGGTGAACTAGAAGCCACGTCAGTGCTTCCCTTCTTTTCATGTCGGCTACACTGAACTGGACGGAAAACACGAACTTACGTTTTTGATATCCCTTGAAAAGTCCGGCGTGATTATTTGCTTAAATTTTAAACCCGCTAAAATAACCTTGCACCGTCCCATTTATTTCTAAAATCGGAAAAAATCGGAAATAAAAGCAAGTGTAAAATTATTATTTATCAAAGAGTATGAACAACACTGTAAAGTTTAGTACCCACTAATTGCGCGAAACCCGACTCACCCTTGGCCGTTTTTTTTTTTTCGTAAATATAATGTCGTCTTTAGGGTCTTTCCACGTATTTGTTTAATACGATTCAGTGAGCAAAGAGGTCAGATTGAATTCGGCGGAACCCTTATAACGAGCATCCTTCAGCGTAAGTATTACTACTTCTTCGGTAACTGGATAGAAGTAAGCCTAATTTATATGCATACAGCAGTTTCCCAGACACCAAATAATTCTACAACGCTCTCCCTCTTTCGCTCTCCCTCTCCAGCTCTCCCTCTTCCGATCTCCCTCTCTCGCTCTCCCTCTCTCGCTCTCGCTCTCCCTCCTCCGACCCCCTCTTATTTGCCCTCTCCCCTAACCCTCGCTCTCTCTATACCTCTCTCTACCACCTCCCCATCACTCTATTCGTGTTCTAACGTCAGGACCAAAAGCCGCTCTACATTTTTTTACAACTCACGCATCTCCGATCCACCGCAGAATTCCTTTCACAAATTCTTGTCATCTATAATATCTTTTTTAAGGCAGCAACAACGCTCTAGCACTTTACTACACGAGTGTACGAATCTACTAAATTATCTAGACAACAAACTTGTGAGCTCTTACGTATGCGGTATGTGGTAAATGCGCTTTGTCTACTACGGCTTACATCAAGCGCATGCACACAAGAAGAACAACGAATCACTTGAGCTGTACTAGAAGCGACTAATAAGGGAAGCACTGACATGGCTCCTAGTTCACCCAGTGTTATGGGCTGACATCACGGATGTTGTAGGTGATGTAGCCAACCGTGGCTGTTTCAAAAAAAAAAACTTAGAGCGCGCGACCTCATGAAGGTCTGTCGAAGTAATGAATCAATCAAAAATAAATCTTCACCTTCTCAGCAGGAATGCACAGCTTGAAAGCGCAAAAGTTCATGTCAGCCCAGTGAGAAAGAAGAGCTTCGACACTCTCAACTCGCTCCCCCTTGTCCTGGACGTGTCGGAAGATAGTATTACCAGTGATATGATTACACCTTGATCCTGTTGTAAGTAGCTGTCATGCCAGTACTTAAATTTGGTTCTGCATACACTCAACTGATCGGAAGACACATAATATATTTCTTAGCTACTTCGACCGATGTTTATTCACCATGTTGCTCGGTACCAATTACTTTGGTTAGAAAACCCACCAAAAACATGCAACATGTGGGGTGAGCTCGAGAATATTATGTCGGTCGGGTCAAACTTAAAAAATAATGGTGCGTATGCACAGAACTGTGGTTTAAAACCATCACATCGCGGGCAAAGCGAAAAAAAAAACCGAAAAATAACCCCTTTCGAATTCATATTATAACAGAGTGATTATGAACCATATTATGCCCTATGCATCTTAGCTATTTATGCGTTTTCTTTGTTCTGTGGTATGCACTCTCCGCATACTAAGGTACACAGACAGAACTTCAGACACCGCGCGGCGAGGCTTGGCTTGAACCTACCGCAGACCGCACACGGCCAACTCAGACAGCACACGGCCAACTCAGACCGCACACGGCCAACTCAGACCAAACTAGGACAATTCAGACCAAAAGTTGCCTAGTAATTTGCCTACGGTTTCGCCAACTTCCTGCAGGAGCGTCTGTTACCCCTATGGAAAATTACAGATCCGCCAATGTAGATTTTGATTCTACGTACTGAGAAGGTTTATTGTATGAATAGTAGGTATTACTCAGAAGCAGAGGTAGGTACAGAACAGGCCTATACTATGCCAGAAGGCTTTACACAGCAATTGGAAGGCCCGAAGCGATTGCATTCGCTGCCTTCCTCCAGTCTACGCCCTGAAGGCATGCAAGATGGCACTTACATTGCATTAAAAAAAAACTGTTAAGTTAAAACGTCGTGCGCACACAGAGGGTTCCGTAGCCATATGTTGCTTCTTGTTGCACGTAGTAAACATGCGGTCGCACTTGCATGTATCGCGCGTTCGGCGCAGATATTTTTTTTATTGTAAGTAAAGCTATTCTTTTAAAGTAAACTCAAAGAGATTATGTTACGTCGCTGCGCTCGGCGTAATACAAACTCTTTGAGTGAACTTTAAAAGAAAAGCCCCACTGCATCTTTTTTTTTTTTTTTATGGATACTGACACGGTTGGCTACATCACCTACAACATCCGTGATGTCAGCCCATAACACCGGGTGAACTTGGTGCCACGTCAGTGCTTCCCTTCGGTCGTGCCGGCTACACTGAACTGGACGGAAAACACAAACTATTTACATAGCCATTTCGACCGACCTTTCATTCAGTGCGGTGGTACCAACCCGGGTGGGTTAAACCCTACCACCTAGTAATATAAGAAGGGAGTCATATCCCTTAGTCGCCTTTTACGACATACAAGGGGAGAGATGCGGTGGGGCTATTCTTTTAAAGTACCGGCCCCACACGGTACAAAGTGCATCTCTCCCCGTGTATGTCGTAAAAGGCGACTAAGGGATATGACTCCCTTCTTATATTAGTAGGTGGTAGGGTTTAACCCGCCCGGGTTGGTACCACCGCACTGAATGAAAGGTCGGTCGAGGCGTCTATGTAGATAGTTGTGTTTTCCGTCCAGTTCAGTGTAGCCGGCACGACCGGAGGGAGGCACTGACGTGGCACCAGGTTCATCCTGTGGTGTTGGCTGACATCACGGATGTAGTAGGTGATGTGTCAGTTTCCATAAAAAAAAAAGTTCGACATATAGCGCCGAGGCATCAACGAGGTGTCTAACGGCGCCCATGGACATTCGGTTGTACGCGGTGGTTGCGAATGCCATGCCGGCCTGACAAGTACCTATTCACGCATCTCTTGAAGAACCCGAGACTATAATTGGGGGGAAATATGTGGGCAGGTAGAGAGTTCCAGAGTTTATCTGTTTTTAGCTATCTGTCTGTCTGTCAGCATGTTTATTACTATGAAATTATTACCGACTTAACGAACAGACTTAATTTTTATAAATAAAATTTAAATTCTTCATAGCTCCTCGTTTTGAAAGCGCCAGGAGATAGATTCGGTGCAGCCGAGATCTTCGACGGAAGATCAAAAGGGTTTAACCGCTAAAAATAATATTCCATTTTAAGCTCAACGATTTCAGCTTAAAGTTTAAAATGTAATATCAACTTTTTGGCGATTATACTCTTTTTGGCTTTTTATTGTCGAGATAATTGGAACTATAAGCCCATGCCCTGTAGGAGGCTGGACTTCGGCTGCCGCTGGCGCAGCTAGTCCGCTCACAATGGAGAACTTTCTACATATTTTTGAGAAGTTTTATTTTTCACTTTTGTAGAAATGCGCGCGGCTGTGATCCCATTCTGAATTCAATGCTTATTGAATGCTAGGCTATGCGACAGAGCCACCGAGGAAAAAAGCTAGCGCCAAGCGAACGCATCATTGCGCGATAGACAGAACCGATAGCTCAGTGGTGCAGACAGTCAACTATCGCTATTGAATGTTAAGCAACGCTGGGTGCGGTCAGTACTTGGATGGGTGCCCGCTGAACGTTGGAGGCTGACCGAGGTTCGGATTCCTCGTAAAACTGTAGGTCCCTTCCCCCCTAATCTTACTTGGTGGTAGGGTTTAACCCGCCCGGGTTGGTACCACCGCTATGTTACGGCTATGTTAATAGTTTATGTTTTCCGACCAGTTCAGTGTAGCCGGCACGATCGAAGGGGGAAGCACTGACATGGTACCTAGTTCACCCGGTGTTATGGGCTGACATCACGGACGTTGTAGGTAATGAAGCAAACCGTGTCAATTTCCAAAAAAAAAAAAAACAAAGCCGACTTTTTATTTATTCGTTTATTTACACATTTTCTTTTTTATAAAAATATTCTTTTTTATATTTCAAACTTAAATCTAAAATTAATACAAAATTGAGTTACCACCACCGGCGGCGGCGGCGGGGCGAACCCAGGCTACCGATGGTCGGACCCGAGAGAGAGAAACCTCCGGACAATTCGAGCGGTGTCGAGCAAGACCGCCTTCTGCATCTGACCCTTGATCCAAGCAAGTGGCTCCAGCGAGAGCCTCTTGAGATGATGGTCGAGGCTCTTCGCTATCAGCCCATGCGCAGACACGACTATGGGCACAACGATCGTCGAGTCCACGGGCCACATGTCGGTAACCTCGTGAGACAGATAGATGTATTTTAACATCTTGTCTTTTTCTGCCTTCCCAATTCATATGATTTATTTATTTTTTCAACTTTATTTTCAGAAAAACATAAATGTAACATAAAATATAAAAAAGTAATACTAATAACTAAAGAAATAAACCTACCTAACAAACATTAAAATAACTATCAAAAGGGGCATTTTCAAATGTTCCTAGAACACTTGCTGCATTACCCCGCTGGATGGCAAGGCTTGCCCTTTGAATGAAGCCACCAGCAGAGGCCCAAGCCTCTTCAAGAAGCTTTTGGCTTCACAGCTCCACGGACCGAGGGTTTCAACCGCAAACGCAACAAATTCGAAATCTTGAATTATATTTGAATATTTGTTGCGTTTGAGACTTTCCGCTCCGGCCGCGGCCGCGCCAGCCGCTCTTGAAGAGGCCCATTAATATCCTATAATAATATAATAAATAAAGAAAAGTTTCTACGTGCGACCGGCGACCGACTGTGTAAAGTACGTAGGTATTTTTTTATTGATGAGGTGTCAAATATAAGTTTTTTAACGAAGCCATGGACAGGTGCCTATTCACACCCCTCTTGAAGGACTCGAGACTGTACTTGGGGGGGAATATATGGGCAGGGAGAGCATTGCATAGTTTACCGGTCGATCTAAAGCTTAAACCCACCCGGTTTAAAGCTATCGATCTGCGCTGATAGATGAAGTATTACATATATCGAAACTGAATCTATCAGGTGAGTAATATTGGTGGTAAACTTCTTGAAATTCGATTCAGACGCAGCCTCACGTCACCTTAAAGGAAGGGCTACTTGGTGCGGGCTACGGGTTGACAGGGCCTTAAGCTAAAATATACATACACATTGTATCAACAAAAAGGTTTCCTTCAGAAAACAAATCCTTACATTATTCCATAAGTACCTTGCTTTCAATTTGCATAGGACCATCAAAGAGTTTGTATTACGTCGCGCGACGTAATACAAACTCTTTGAGGACCATTTGAAAATTCTACATTGCCAATTATTGCAGCAAGCCTTTCTCCGTAAGACAAATAACAGTCGGCTCTGACAGAACTAAATTGGGGTGAAGTGAAAGAGATTTCAATATTTTAATATGCTATAGAGCGATCAGGGGTTCTCAAACTTCTTTTTTTTTCAGGTACCACTAAAACGGAGAGGGATAGGAGGAGAATAATTGCCTGTCTGGCTGGCAGGCGGTCGTGTGAACGGATCGAGGAAGAAGACGATAGTGTATTTGAGATTTTTTGTAAATTGATTAACCGAGACAAGTTAATAAATATGTAATACGCTAAACTGGAGTTTATATTAATGAAAGTAGTGACTAAGGCCCACTTGCACCAACACAAATTTAATATATAAACCAGTTTAACTCGTTAAGCTAGCACCCGTTGACTGTGGGAACCGCGTTTAAATCCATAACTCGCTACTTAACTTTAAACTCGTGTTGGTGCAAGTGGGCCTAAGAACCCATTGAAATAAAACAAATGTACCAATAATTTATTCACACATTCAATTAATCACATGTTGGCTGAACGTACCTGAACGTACCTGAACCTACCTGAACGTACCGTGTGGGGCCGGTACTTTAAAAGAATACCCCCACTGCATCTCTCCCCGTGCATGTCGTAAAAGGCGACTAAGGGATATGTCATACATATATGACTCCCTTCTTATATTACTAGGTGGTAGGGGTTAACCCGCCCGGGTTGGTACTGGTCGGTCGAAACGGCTATGTAAAAAGTTTGTGTTTTCCGTCCAGTTCAGTGTAGCCGGCACGACCGAAGGGAAGCACTGACGTGGCACCAAGTTCACCCGGTGTTATAGGCTGACATCAGGAATGTTGTGGGTGATGTAGCCAACCGTATCAGTTTCAATAAAAAATAAAAAAAACCTGAACGTACCTGAACGTACCTGAACGTACCTGGCGACCGAGTACGGTTGAAGCCATGTAAACCAATAAACTTTGATAGGCAAATAAATGAACGCGATTTTGAACATTTCAAGCGACACAGAATTCAAAAGCGGCGAGTGCTCGAGAGGTCGGCACCTTCGATCATAAAAAATATTAAGATTCCGCATGTCAGGGCGATTCGTGCCCCACCAAAAATACGTGCAATTCAAATATTACGTGCATCGCCCGCTCATTCTGCCATCGACCGCCAGCGCGAGAGCACTTGCTTCAGCGTCTTCAATATTACACAAATGCCGGCTTCAGGCCTCTGCATAGTATACGAGAGCATCTGGCATTATATTTCAAGAGTGAAAATCCCTTCAAATACAATGTTATATAAGAAAAAGTAAAAATTTTCACTTCATACATTTAATGTGTTTGGATTAAGTGGAGATGGCTTCTTTAAAATTATATTTTTTTACGTCACCAAATTTGAAAACGGTAACACTGGATTCCCAAAAGAATTATTTTATAATATATATATTTTACTATATTAGATGGCAATTTGAAAAGCTACAATAAAATCAACAAAATACCAGAACCCTTACATGATTTTTATTTACAGATTTTTGCTTGTGTTTTCTTTGTGTTTTTTTTTATTGAAAGCGCGACCTGTGGCGCCGAGGCATCCTAAGGGAGATGTCTAAGGACGCCCATGGACATTTGGTCGTATGCGGGGGTTGCGAATGCCATGCCGGCCCGACAGGTGCCTGTTCACGCCCCTCTTGAAGGACTCGAGACTGTACTTGAGAGGAAATATATAGACAGGAGAACGTCCCAGAGTTTACCGGTTCTATAGAGGAAAAATCTGCAGAAGAGGTTGGTACGCATCCACGGTAAGTCCAGCGTGTGGGGATGCAATCCTTTTTAACAAATTCCTCTTTTCAAACAAATTTCCCTTTTAAAAGCTGATATTTGGCAGAGCCATCCCACAGGTGCAAGCAGTACTCCACGCATGACCTGATCTGCGATTTGTGCAAAAGGACTTAGGTGCACAAGAAATTTACGTGTTTCTTTCTTGGTTGGTTCTTGTTTGATTCTTACAGATTTTGAATAACATATTTATTTGCTTTATGAAACGTATATGACAAAGTGGTTCAAAAAAGTTAACATCAAAGGGAGGAATACGAAAATATTAAAACTGGTCTCGTTTAAATAGTTAGTGAGAAATTATTATTTAGGTTGACTGCAAAATTAAGTTTGTTTGTAATATATTTATGTATCAAAAAGGTGATGAGTGGAGGTGAGAAATGTTTTTCTTTTTATAACCAGTTTGGTGGTTCAAAAAAAATTATCAAGGTTAATTTATAGAAGATGCGTCACTACGCTCCGCATCTTCTATAAATTAACCGTAACCTAATAGGGACCATGTCGAGGCAGCCCGTGTCGTTTTTGCATACATGTCTATTCAAAATCAATGTTTTTGTAGTTAAAAAAAGTAAAGTTTTAATTTTGCATGAAAGATTAAAAATTAAAAGTTGTATGGAAACCTGTTTCTTCTTTTAAGTAAACTAAATAAACTACGCGTCCGGCAAAACATTATTTCACTAAAATTTATTTTTTAACTTCAGTCTACACAATAAGCTTACTAGCAATTTGCTAGCAAACTTCCCCACTTCAAAGCCACGCCTCCGTCGTATTTGTGCGGAACCCTCGGTTTGTGGGTTGGTCAACTTGGTCTGTGTTTTTAATGTTAGTAACATATTGGCTTTATTTCTAGTAGACACTTCACACTATTAAAGCTAAAATTTAGATATTCCTGTCATTATTGTCATTTTGAGAAAGAAAGACAGGAGATGAACGAATGATTTAATAATCTTAATTTAAGCACATCTGTCAAATTTTAGGTGATTTTAGTTGCAAGTGATATAATATAAGACACGTCTAAAGTCGACCTAAATTGACAAATGCGTTTGAATTTTTTATAAAATAATTCACTCATCGTCCATAGGTTTTCTTTCACAAATAAATGTAAATCGTAAAACTGTAGGTCCCTTCCCTCCTAATCTTACTTGGTGGTAGGGTTTAACCCGCCCGGGTTGATACCACCGCACTGAATGAAACGTCGGTTGAAACGGCTATGTAAATAGTTTGTGTTTTCCGACCAGTTCAGTGTAGCCGGCACGATCAAAGGGGGAAGCACTGACATGGCACCTAGTTCACCCGGTGTTATGGGCTGACATCACGGACGTTGTAGGTGATGTAGCCAACCGTGTCAGTTTCCATAAAAAAAATAAACGAAAAAAATTGCAATAAATGTTTTTAATAAATAATTTAATAATAAGAAGTAAAAAGCCACCTCCATAATTTTGAGCCGTTGAAGCAAGCGGCAATTTATCGATCGACTACGTGCGACATTCGCTTGTTTTGGAACACGTAAATGTTTGCGTGGAGCGTGCAGGCAAGCGATACGGGATTACTGCGCGTGGAAAAAGGATGACACAATATCACTGCGATCTCTTGAGATGGTCGGTCCTGTATTACGCGATACGCACACTACCATAACCACGGTGTCTCGTTTTAGTAATAATTGAAGTATGAAGTGCGGAGTCCAGAACTATTTTTTCTGTCTACGGTCGGCACGTCCATTCCGTGGTCATCTGAGCCCACAACTCTTTTAGACCGAGGGCTTAGTTGTCTCGTCGGCTTCTCTTGCGAGAGGTCCGATGTTCGCATCCGATCAGCGCGTGCGTATACCTACAAATGAGTTTTTTCTGATTAAAAAAAACCTATATACACCTTCATCATACATACATAGCACACGTTGTATCCCGACAATCGGGGTAAGCATAGTAATTGGTGTTGTGCTGAAAGTAATCTTGTAAATTACAGCACAACACCAACCACCACGTTTAGGAAAGTATTGGGGCAAGATAATATATCAGCAGCAAGATAATATACACTAAGGCACGAGGACCCCACCTGCTGCTCGGTGGAAGGACCAAGTCATGATGAGAGATAGCTAACCTGTCGCCTTTTTGCACGACATCGTGTCCTTATCCCTTAGTCGTCATTTACGACGTGCACGGGAAGAGATGCAGTGGGGCCATTATTTTTAAGTACCGGCCCCACGCAGTACCTTCACCAGTTTTTTTATGTATTCCGGTATGGTTAGCTGAGTCAGAGTAGCCAGAGCATATGTACCGACCAACCAGTATCACCTCCGAGAAGGTAGGTGCCATATCGGAGACTTCCCTTTGGATTGATGGCTATACTGGACTGGAGGAGAACACAGCCGAGGCTGGTATGCGGCCATCTTACATCCAGTACGGTGATACCAACCCCGTCGGTTACAATTTGAACCTACCGCCTTTACTAGGCAACGAATTTTATCCATGGTTCGAATTCCATGTAAAACTGTTGGTCCACCGGGTTGACCGTAAAAAATTGCCTAGGCATCCGCCTTTGATTCACATAAAAAATAGCATAAAGCGTATACGTATATATACATATAAATAAAGCGAAGTTTCTACTAAGTATAATGTACGTAAATTAATGAAAATCCTTATAACTTGGGAACCACTTTATCGATTTACATACAGTTTTCACTGTTACATTCTGTCACTTCTCAAGATGGTATTAGGGTATAAATCTACCTCGCTAACGACGCTACCTCATCCGCGGCCTGGGCTGTGAGCAAAAATTCACGCGAAGCGGCAGCGCCGCGGGCAAAATCTAGTAAAACATTAAAGTGTTACACCTTCAGTTTCAGGTCGAGTCGAGATGTGGTCGACAAAAATTTGTGACAAAGCCTATTTATTTGCAAATCATAGAGCACACAAATACACAGCTGAAAATATACAATGCACGTACACTCCATGAGGCACGTCAAGTCCTGGTATATAGATACTCGTAAGTATAATGTTACTAAAACACTTACTTAGGATACAAAATGTGTACCTATTCGTTTTATTTTAAGTATTTAAATACATGATCAATTCACTTTATAAATTCGTATAGCTTATATAAGCATTTTTCATGTAACAGATTCTTCAGACGGGTGCGGAATTTGTTGTCATCTATTTCCCTTCTTAGGTCTTCAGGTAGAATCTCATACAACTTTGAACATATCACCCCTAGGCAGCTTTTCCGCCATTGCCAAACGATGTGGAACTGGTCTTAGGCGACCCGTGTTCCTCGTAGAGTATGCTGTTTCATTTACTTCAAAGGTACCTATATTCTGTCTTACATACATAACACGAACATATAAAGAAACAGAGGTCATAATGGACCAACGGATATCTATGACCGACGGATATTTGTGGCCTACAGTTATCTGTGCTCGACGTATATATGTGACCGACGGATATGTGTGGCCTACAGATATCTGTGACCGACGTTATATCCGTGACCGACAGATAGTAACCGTTCAATTTTCAAAATAGTGGGGAAAATCGTTTCTGTGCACACAATTTCACCTTCACCGCTAGATCACGAAAAATGCTAGACGAATTGATGACCCTTCTTTACTTTGAAATTCTTCGTCAATGGGTAAACTGTATACGGGGTGTCCCAAAACTCAACGTCAAGCGGGAACCAGGGAGTAGGCCAGTTTATGAGTACCCAGGGAAAAATAAGAAAAAAAACCGAAGTCATTTGTTTTTTATGATATGAGCATTGTTTGAGAAACGTTGAAAATTTACATTTTTAGGTACTACGACTACAAATTTTCAAATAGAATTGTTAAAAAAAATGATTGGTAGTCTAAATAACTCTGCTATTGATCAGTATCCCAAGCAAAACCAGAATGCCTGTAGTTTTACCAAAAAAAAATATTCAGTGCAATTTTTTTCTAAACAAAATAAATGACTCCGATTTTTTTTTCTTATTTTTCCCTGGGTAGTCATAAACTGGCCTACTCCCTGGTTCCCGCTTGACGTTGAGTTTTGGGACACGGTGTATGTGAGTCGTTTTGAGCATGTCAAGCACGTAATACTGATAGAAGCCGTAACAAGGGATCGCGAGCGCCAGATCAAATAACGATAAACCACTCATATTACTTCCAGACAAGTAACAATCTCAGTACATTGGCCTCTTTCAAAATAACGCCGTTCATAAAAGTACTAGATTCTCCCGCGGTTAAGGTTCTCGTGGCAACATTCTGTAACCCTAGTTAAAATATTATTCGTAGTAGGTATATTAAAGTACAGTAGGTATATTATGTTACTAGCTTTTGCCCGCGGCTTCGCTCGCGTGAAATCCGTATTTAAAAAGGAGAAAGTAAGTAAGAAAGAAGGCCGAGCTGCGTTCCTGCGTTACGTTTAATTCGGTTTGTATGAGAGCGACATCTTAGCGTAACTGTAACTGAATTTTATCTGCCTATCCTGTGTGCCGTATAGTTAAATATGCTTGTACTAAGTTTCATCGAATTCTGAAGATCGGTTTAAGAGTTATGAAGGAACATACATACATACAGAAAATATTTCTAAAAATCGTCAATTTAGTTTTAGTATCATACTTGTTTAGAGTCTACAAACGCAGTATCTCATAAAACAAAGTAACTTACTCAATGACCGACCATCCCTTACAGATTATTTCTTTATTTTCACGTTTTTATAATACAATATTTATATTAATTCTATAATGATAATAAAATTAAAAATATACAAAATTAATATAAACACAAAAAACAAAAAAAATATTATTAGTATTGATGATATTGATTAGTATTGATAGTATGTATAT
Source organism: Nematopogon swammerdamellus (assembly GCA_946902875.1). Classification (NCBI taxonomy): domain Eukaryota; kingdom Metazoa; phylum Arthropoda; class Insecta; order Lepidoptera; family Adelidae; genus Nematopogon; species Nematopogon swammerdamellus. The sequence continues at coordinate 9,923,806 of OX336357.1, forward strand.
TATAGTATAGTAGGTGTATTATGGGTAGATATCAGTGTCAGTAACCATCCTCAGATGTACCATTTCTTCCATAGTGCGTTTTGCGTGCGCCATCCCTTACCTCAGGGGACATCCATTAATCACGTGAGCACATTTTTTTATTTTTTGACCCCCTCCCCCCCCCCCCCCCCCCCTCCCACCTTGGTGAGATTTCGTGAGATTTATAGGAACCCCCTCCCCCCCTCCCCAAATCTCACGTGAGTTTTCCTCTAAGTATAAGTTTAGTCAAAATGTGCTGCGAGTGATTTATCTGTTACGAAGTAACTTAATAGTTACTTCGTAACAGATAAATCACTCGTAGAAAAAGTTCCATACCTTCGGCTTTAATAGCCTAACTGCTTCACGTCGCCAATCGCTGCGTGCGAAAATGTACCTAAACTATCGAGTGTAAAGTGCATTATTGCTTTGCAGCTGCGCGCAGTTGCGCGGGCGAGCGTGTAGGTATGTTTCGCGCGGCTGACGAATTTCTACTGAAAAAGATCGCCGGCGGCCCGCTGGGCGGTAGGTAGTTAGCGCGCGCAATTACATAGAGTGTGTGAGGCCTGGTAAAAGTAAAGTGGCAATAAAAATGCTATTAAAACTATTTAATTCATCGTAAACTTATTGTCCAATGTACAGTAACCGGCGGTAAGTAATGAACATCGAACTTTAGAAAGAGACAATCTGGTTGTAGAGCGTCGTCACTGTCGCACGAACTCACGCGTCTCCGTGCGACAGAGGCGACGCTCTACAACCGGATCGTCTCTTTCTAAAGATCGATGTTCATTCCCTTGCCCCTTACTAGGCGGTAGGCTCAAATTGTAGCCGACTGGGTTGGTACCAGCGTACTGGATGTAACATGGGCGCATAGCAGCCTCGGTTGTGTTCTCCTCTAGTCCAGTATAGCCAGCAATCCAGGGAAGTCTCCGGTATGGCACCTACCTTCTCGGAGGTGATATTGGCTAGTCGAAGCATGCGCTTTGGCCTTTCCGACTCAGCCACCCATACCGGATTAGATAAAAAAAAAATTACTGCCGGGTATTTTACTTCAGTTTTACGACAGCTTCTCAAAGCGAAAAACTAAAGTGAAGTGAACTGACTGATTGCATCTAGCCAGACTAGTCCCCTGAAGGGAAACAATGTAACTATTTTCACAGGCAAAACTATATTTTGCGTTGCTAGAAATACGATTTATTTTCGCAAGAATTTTTGCTTTTGTAACACATGATCTCTTTCGGATTGGGCTTGCCCGAAAATTAACTTTTTTGTTTGTGACTTCTCGAATGGATACTTCTTTATAAAATACTTTATTTTTGCGACCCCACACGACTTTTTTTTTTATGGAAACTGACACGGTTGGCTACATCACCTACAACATCCGTGATGTCAGCCCATAACACCGGGTGAACTTGGTGCCACGTCAGTGCTTTCCTTCGGTTGTGCCGGCTACACTGAACTGGACGGAAAACACAAACTATTTACATAGCCGTTTCGACCGACCTTTCATTCAGTGCGGTGGTACCAAACCGAGCTAGGTGGTATCACCTAGTAATATAAGAAGGGAGTCATATTATCCCTTAGTCGCCTTTTACGACATACATGGGGAGAGATGCAGTGGAGCTATTCTTAGTACCGGCCCCACACGGTGCAGTACCTTCGTTTCACGCGCGTTTTTCAACACGCAATCCTATGTCTGCGCGCATGTTTGTAAATATTACTCGCTCTTCTGACGTCACCAATCGCAATCAGTCTAGTATGCATAACATTGACTGAAAAAAAAAATTCTACAAAATAGTGTCTGCATTGCATTATTAAACTTTTATTTCAAGCTTTAAAAAAAACGCAAGCAAATCGGTCCACTTTTTAAGATAAAATTTTTTTCATTACCTACTTAATACTTGATTATTTGATTACAGACATAGCTAAGAACCATTCCAATTAAACCAGCTTTCTAATAAAAAAAATCGCATCCAAATCGGTCCATCCGTTTGGGAGCTACGATGCCACAGACAGACACACCCTCACACATACACACACACGTTAAACTTATAACACCCACCTTTTTGCGTCGGGGGTTAAAAAGGTAGCCGGGAGTGGATGGATGAGAAAAGCGGAAAACCGCGTGTGGGCGTGCTTCAGGAGAGGCCTATAACCAGGAGTGGACCGATGATGATTTCAAAAGGTTTATAAACATTCTGAGTCACAGACGCTTTGTTGACTCAGCACCCTTTTATTGTTGGCATTGGGCTTTTGAGAACCCATCGGTTCTCTAAATCGTTTCTTTGTCGCACCGCTAGAATGTGGAACTGTCTTCCGGCGAGTGTATTTCCTTAATCCTTTAACCTGGGTGTCTTCAAGCGTCGTATTAACGGGCTAGACAGCCTAGCAACAGTCCGCAAATCTGCTGGCATGGCACCTAACTCAGCGTGGTTTCGCGAGGAGAGGTGATTTTGGCTCTGTCGACTGCACCATTGGTCTCTCGGCACAGCCACCCATGCTGGTTTACATAAAAAAAATAATTGAATCAGAGACTTGAAGATAGGCTTATCCGCTCGACGGTTGATCTTCAAGTGATTGTTCCATGATGAAGTCGTGACACTCGTGACACAGTGCGGGTGCTATGGCCGCAAGGCTGGTGCGCTCGGGTCAGTGGCGGGTGAATAGGTTGATCCGACGCTTTGGCCGGCTTCGCTTGCGTTAAATAGGGCGAGCTATAATGCGATCAAAACCGCGAGGAAACGGTGCGGTCAGTGTTGTGTGTAAATTCACCTTTACCAAGACTCAGTATTTTAGTCTCTCTGCTCAGCACCCAGAGTTGATAGCGTGATGTATGTTATAAATCTTCGGAAACACAAACATCATATTTTAGCAGTTTATAAAGTTTACTTTCCATTCAATGAAAAAATACGGATTAAATCGACTGACCACCTTTAGTAGCAATGTGAGTTTTAATTTCGCTCCATATCCCATTTGTAATGTGTGTCTCTAAAATAGCAGTTATTTTTAATGGAACTACATGTCGCCAAAAGCATTATATGAATCATTCACGCAAAATGGCGGACATTATTACAAAATGGCGCCGGCAGATCCACTCCCAAAAACCGTCATTCGACTGGCGTTAATCCAGTTTCACACTGGAGATCTATTCTGTACTTGTATGGCTATTTTCGAACGCCGTACTTAAAGAAAAAAAAATCGTTTCCGACCAGGATTGAATCTGGAACGTTGCGCTGCCAGTTTAACCACAAAGTCGATGACGAACGTACGCGTGTTGATAAATATTCTACTGGGCCCTACTCACGTGCCTAAATCAGAGGCGATATCAATAGAGCAGTGATCAATAGTGACCTAGATCGCTTCTTAAATCGCCGCGTATGGAGGCGAATCGGCGCAGTAATTATGATTATGGTAATCGGTGCCGGCGAACCCACGATTCAGGTGCAATTTGCGGCTTTTTGGTTTGAAATTTAATCTCTCTGAGTGTGTAGCGAAATCAAGGATTTCTCGGCGAACGGCAGGGACATCGTATTTAGAGTAGCACCCGGTTTTCACCTCCACTACCAATGCACTGATATCGGTTACGATTTTAAGGACGTGAGTGAATAGTTCGTCTTAGTCTACAAGTGTTCAGAGGTAAACATGCATTTATTATTTCATTCTTGTACCACCTGCTCGACGAGATGACATCCCAATTCTTCGCCCATCACTAATTTGCCAGTTTATAATTTTCAGTAGAAAGTAGCAGAGGTAACTAACTAACCTTAATATACTAATAGTACTGCAATAAATCTTGTTGATAGGTAACCGAAAACTCACTAATGGCTTGGAATCTGGAGTCTTCGAACGACACACGATTTGTAAGGTCACTCATCAGGTATATGATACGCTGCTCGGAGAATCGAGCATCCCTCATACCTTGCCATCCAACCTATCTCCGCAGCTCGGCGCAGAGAAACCGAACAAAACGCTGCTCGGAAGTACTTGCATCCCTTATTCCTTGCCATCCAACCTATCTCCGCAGCACTTTATCGCAGAGAAACTGTTTGTTGTTGATCGTTCCTCTGTCACACCCCAAGGGTGTGTAATTGTATATCGGCGAGCATTGTAGCATTGCTGGATTCCTATGAATAGCCTGCGTATCATAGGCCACATATTTCTTTTGGAAAATTCAAAATGGCGGGCGCCAGGACAAACTCTGAAGTTTGTTTTTCTTTAAACCCCATCGAGTGGGGTATCCTTGTGCAGAGCTTGAGAAGGTTTTTAAAAAATAGAACGCAATTGTTGGTTTAGAAATTACATCTAGGTAGAAATTAAATAAAAAACAAAACAAAAACTTTATAACCCAGACTACGAAAAACGAAGAAAAAAAATATCGAAAGTATTGTGGTCGGGCGTGAAGGAGGATTCGAATAGACAAACGGCCCGACTACAACATTTTCGATAAATTTTCCTTATTATATCCTTAGTTTTTCGGAGTCGCGTTTGAAAAGAAATATATTTTATTTTGTTTTAGGTACAGAATACCGGCGCAGTTTTGGCTCGAAGGCAGCGCTGCTGAGCTATCAAATGGCACAATAAAGTTATGAGTGGTGCTTCACTATTCTGATACTTCACCGTTCTATTTTGCGCTAACAATGTTACTCGCTGTTTAACATAAGCGGTAAAGTGAAAACTTAGTCCACAAATAATTTTCCTTGGATATTTTGAAAGGAAGTACTTATTTAATATGTCCTCGTTGCGTGTCGACATACCGTGTTGAGTGTTTCGGTCGGTAATGGTTTACGTGGTGGACCTCCATGTCCAAATTCTTGTAAAATTATGTAACCGCAACAAAAGAAAACAAATGTAAAATTTTCTCATAAAAGTTCTTTTGGGAAATAAATATTCTTTAAAATGAATGTAGTATGGCCACAAAATAATCATAATAAAAGCCTCTCGGAGGGCATGATGGAGAAGGTATGCTTTCTTTTGTTGTATTTACGATTTTTATTTATTTATTTTATTTAATAATTTTATATAGTTCTAGTTTAGTCGTTTGTTGCCAAATACGTCCGAATCGTCACGAATGTAACTCCGACGACGCAGCCAAATTGCAACCGAATGCCGAAGGAAGTATCAATTGACGAATTCATATTTTAGAAATCAAATATGTTTCCTGCTTAGACATAAGTAAATTATCACTCATTTAAAAAAAAATATATTTTGACTTTTAATTTGAAAATAATGTTCATTTTTTTTTATGGTAACTGACACGGTTGACTACATCACCTACAACATCCGTGATGTCAGCCCATACTAGCCCATAACTAGGTGCCATATCAGCGCTTCCCTTCATTTCATGTCGGCTACACTGAACTGGACGGAAAACACGAACAATTTACATAGCCGTTTCGACCGAAGTTTCATTCAGTGCGGTGGTACCAATCCGGGCGGGATAAACCCTACCACCTAGTAAGGTAAGAATGAAAGGGGCCTACAGTTTTACGTGAAATCCGAACCACGGTCAGCCTCCAACGGTCGAGCGGTCACTAACCGTATTCTGGCGCTGAATATCCTCCATATTCACCAGACCTTGCCCTTAGTGATTTCTATTATTTCCGAAGGAATATGCTGAGAGCCCAGAAATGTAAAGATATGAAGCACGACTGCACCGCGATGCATCAAATGTTTTAAAGTGCACAGGCTGAAGATTTTTTAAGAAGAAGTAGGAAAATTAAATTTTAGATCAATTACAAATTTAAAAAACCCCCGACCCTTAAACAGTCTAAAATAATTTCCGTTTAGTTACTTAAAGGAGTCGGGGGACCGCTAAGTAAATTCCCGCGCAGCTCTGAATTTTTATATTTAATTTACTTAGCGGTCTTACTCCTTTAAGTAAGTAAACGGAAATTACTTTTGACTTTTTAAGGGTCCCCGCCCGATCTATTTTAAACTTGTAATTAAACTTTTATTTCAAGCTTTTTTTAAAAACCGCATGCAAATTGGTCCACTTTTAAGATAATAAATTGTTTGATTATTTACTTAATTACTTGAATACAAACATAGCTAACAATCATTCCGATTAAACCAGGTTTCTAATAAACCGCATCCAAATCGGTCCATCCGTTTGGGAGATACGATTCCACAGACACATACAAACATACACACACATTAAACTTATAACACCCCTTTTTCGTCGAAGGTTAATAAAATGATATCTCAGGTGTGTTAACATAAGAGGTGATCATGTTGAAAAATTAAATAGCATTTAATAAAAGTTCACTGGCACATATATCTACCATTCTCACATTTATTCGAACGCCGTAGTATGAAGCGAAGTTTCTTTAAATCATATAGGCTACGTCATCGGCGGTCTGAGTTCTCAGCAAAAAATCACGCAGGCAAAAACGACTTGATTAATATATTGTTCCAAAAAAAGGGAGAACTTAGCAGTTTGTAAATTTTGGTAAGATAGAGTTTCGGGCTTTGACAATGCTTGATTGACTAATGAATGACTAATAGTTAAAGCTGGCGGTATTTTAAACGATTTGGTAAACATACCAATTTCTAGTTAACTCATCATCAGTCATCCATCATGCAGACTTTAGCATTGCAAAAAGTAATTAAAATCAGCCAAGTGTGAACGCTCATAATAGGAACGATCGTAAAGTTAAAACTCTTAGTGTAGGTACCTAAAAACATTATAGAGGAATCCGTAGCTATTCCATAAGTACTAAAAGGTTCGCACAGGTACAATCAAGGTATGTATGTTGGTCTTTTTACTCAAGTTGGAACCCTCGACTGGGGTTACTCCGAACTCTTTTCAGTCCGGTCGTAGTTGTGTAGCGTTTACGTAGCCAGGCATAATGAAATATAAAATATATAGGCATATAAAAAAATAAGGGATAGTCCAGTTACATTGTTTGCCTGTGTCCGTCTGTTTATTTATCATATCAGTCCTTTTGATCGCATTTTACATACAGGATGTTGTAACGGCCACTACATTACATTTAGGAAATGATTATTAGGATCAATAGTAACAAAAAAGTCAAATAACTTTTTTCTGAATTCCATTTGAATAAAAAGTTACAGTTTCCATACAAACTAACTTGATTAATTTAGTGTAAAATCTAATGTTTCGCACGAACAGGGGAGTGAAAGGCGCGCGGTGAGTGAGCGAGCAAGGACGAGTGCGCGGAGCGAGGTACGAGGAGATGCGCGGAGGCGGTGCGGATGTGAGTTTTTCGACCTCGCTCGACCGTTCCCGCGCCAGCACCCTACCCCACGTGCGTCAAATTACACTTGACGAAAAAATAAATTTCAATCAGTTTATAGCTCCAAAACTAGACACTTTAGAGAAAAACTTTATTTCCTTTTTTTTTCTCAGAAAAACATAAGGATTGCGCTGGCGAAATTAATGTATTGACCGTTACAACATCCTGTTATACGGTAATTGTATCTATTCACATAATAATGCAAAAATTTACGTTAACGGCGCGCTCTGTCTGTACCTCCTATACGTACTAAAGTAATCGAAAGATACAGCTTCAAAAGAGTTTGGGTAGTACAGGGTAAAAGTTTTACTTGTCCTTTTCTTCTCAGTGTCTGCAGGAACCGTGTTATAAAAATATGGTAACACAAATAATCGTGTACACACCATGTGGGGCCGGTACGTAAAAATAATAGCCCCACTGCATCTCTCCTCATGCATGTCGTAAAAGGCGACTAAGGGATAAGGGTAAGATGCCGTGCTAAAGGGCGACAGGCTCGCCACATACCTTGGCACGGTACTTCCACCGAGTCATGCAGCAGGTGGGTCTTCCTTCGTGCCTTACATGCTGCTTGATAGATATCTTGTCCGAATACTTTGCGAAACGCGGTGGCCGGTGTTGTGCTGTAATTTACCAGAGTTTTTACCGCACAACACGGATTATTCTGTTTATCCCGATTGTTGGGATTCAGCGTGATATGTATGTACGTATATACAAATAATAGTTAATTAAATTAATTTCATTTAAAATTGTTCACATATTACATGCTGGCTAGAAAAGTCTATAATAAAAAGATAATTGTTACCCTGTGCCAAATAGTTTGGAAGCGATTGTTTGATTACGTTAGCATGGGAGCGGGCTATTTCATCCGAGAAAGCCGACGTGTACAGTTACATATGCCATTCAATTTCTCTAACTGCAATTGTGCTTTTTAAAAGTTTTTTTTATGGAAACTAACACTGTTGGCTACACCACCTACAACATCCGGTATGTCAGCCCATAACACCGGGTGAGCTAGGTGCCATGTCAGTGCTTCCCTTCATACTATTTACATAGCCGTTTCGACCGACGCACTATAGGGCCCGCCCATACAAGGGGTTGGCCGAAAATGCTTTTAGTTCATATAATCCTAGAGTATGCAAATATTTTTTTTATATAATAGATAGAATGAAGTTTTATGCCCCGAGAGATTTTTTTTTTCACAAGCTCCGTTATTTGTCTAGACAGCCCTAAAGTTTAGTATTTTAATATGTCGTAAAGAGCGCTGGCGCACTCACCTAGTAAATAACTTGTAATAAAAAAATTATCACTTAACTTACATTAACATGTGATATACCATTTAAAAGGATGATTCTTTATCTTTATTATTCTAAAGATTTTCCTTATAAAGTGTAGCCCGCTAATTAATAAAAAAAATTTTACAACACTTAAAATTTAAAGTAACTTTTTCATATTTAACTAAAGTTTTAACTATTTCCAGGGATTGCTCGGGCTGAGGTAAATACCTTATTACAAAGCAAATTTAATCACCTTTAGGAAGCAATATAAGTTAGAGTGCATTTCGATGCATTTCTATGTTAAAATGAGATGATTGTGTAGAAGGGTACGATTAGAATTTTGTAACCACTAATGAATTTTTTTCATTTTCACGTTGGTATTGTCTCAAGGGTGACAATAATTTACTATTTTACGGTCTACCTATGTTATACATGATTGAGCAATACAAATTAAGAAGATTTGCCTGGGTTAAGTATACAACATGTTATAGGAAACCTAGTATACTCGTATCAGCCAATAAAATATAGCAAACCAATTCTTTGATTTTTTTTTATGGAAACTGGCACGGTTGGCTACATCACCTACAACATCCGTGATGTCAGCCCATAACAACGGGTGAACTAGGTGCCATGTCAGTGCTTCCCTTCATTTCATGTCGGCTACACTGAACTGGACGGAAAACACGAACTATTTACATAGCCGTTTCGACCGACGTTTCATTCAGTGCGGTGGTACCAACCCGGGCGGGTTGAACCCTACCACCTAGTAATTAGTAAGGTAAGAAGAGACTGTAGGTCCCTTACCTACAGTTTAACGTGGAATCCGAACCACGGTCAGCCTCCAACGGTCGAGCGGTCACCCAATGTTCTCGGTCAGCAACCAATGAAGATGTATTCAATGCTTTGCTATACACATCCGATCCATTTATAACAAGCATTAGAAAGCAAACCCCTCAGAAACACTCGGAACTCGATGATGCAGCTTTTGATTTGTTGGTTGATGAAAATTAATGTCATATTATTTAAGAATTTATGAAAATATTATTTTTAATTATTTGTCATTAGTAGCTTAGGTCTGGTTATTATTTTAAAATAAATTTAAGGTACCTATTTAATAATTTTTCGATAACTTTTGCTGTGCAGTAATAATGTTTAGGAACATTGTATTTAAAACATTATATTTGATTTAATTGCATTTAATAACTGTGTGATGTGCGTCGAACTTCTCTCATTTATAAATTATTATGTAATAATTAATTGTTATGAATAATTAGATATAGTTTGGTATATATAAATAATTAATAACGCCAATATTTTGATTTCAGATTTTTTTTTAAATAAATAAATAAAACCATGTCGATTTTCTTTTTACACCTGATACCTTAAGTCTTCCTCTCTAAACATACCAAATTTCATAAAGATCTATCGAGAAATGACGAAGTTACAGATTTAAGGCCATCGAAGGTCAAAATTGCCCCATAGTGCTCGCTCAGTCCGATGGTACCAACCTGGTCGGGATAAACCCTACCACCTAGTAAGGTAAAGGGAAGGGGCCTACAATTTAACGTGGAATCCGAACCACGGTCAGCATCCAACGGTCGAGCGGTCACCCATTCAAGGACTGGCCGCGCTCAGCGTTGCTTAACAACAGTCGACCGACCACACCACTGAGCTACCGCGGCTGACAATTATAGAGAAACTTGATTTATTATAAATCTGCTTAAATGCAGAACCTTCAAAAGCACCTAAAAATACTAAACACGACTAGGTAATCTAAATAAGCGACACCAACACGTGCAGCGACTAAGTGGAGGACAGTAACAAAATGGTACATACATTTTTCACGTACTGATCAAATGACCTCACCCCAGTTCGGCCTAGGAGCAGGGCATCCATCTCGCTTTCTGGGGCGACGCTCACGACCGCCACGGTCGGCCCCGGGGGGCCTGCGTCCGCTTTCATTGGCACGTTCATCCCTTCGGGGCGCCGACGGTTGAATCTTGGTCACGGCACCACTGTGACATTTTGTGCGAAGAAAATGTCTTCGCGTAAATATTTTTGTATCTCTTCACTGCAGCACTATGTAAAGTGTGTTCTATAGCTTATGATTAACACTTGTCTTTCGTTAATGTCATTTTTTTTCATTTATATGATTTTGTTTAATTGCATTTTTTACATATGAATAAAGAGCACCTAATTGTAGTCCATTTATTATAAAGTCTTCGTGAAGAACGTTACATTGCGCTTGATTAACACATTTCGTTGGTATTTACATATACTTTAAATAATAACACAATATTTAGGTATACCACTTTTAATACTACTTTTAATGCCACATTGTTGTAAAGAGCATTTCCATATGATATAAATTGTATTACTTTCGTAATTTTTCATAATAACACAGAAACAGAATTTAAGCAAATTTTGGGAAAATGCTTATGGGCATGGCACTACGGTCACATTTTCGTAGAAAGCGTTTCTACATATTTCTATTCCTTGGGTTGAAACTTGCATCTTTGTGAAGCTGAAGAACATTCAATTGTCAATGACTTTCAAGAAATTGTTTGTGAAAAATTGTTCCCGGTCACGGCACCACTGTGACATTTTTATTGATGATATCATTTCTTCGCTCATTTTGATTATAGTGTTCTATTTCTTGCATTGCTACTGCCTTTTTAATATTATGTGAATAGTTAAGACCCTATTTGTGAGTTTTTTATTTGTAACTGTCAGTGAAAGTGCGAAAAATTCGTTCAGGTACATGGTGACAATATTGTCCACTATTCAGTTCGGGTTTACCACACAACAGTAATACTTCATCGATAGCTTCTAATTATAGTATTTCTATATGAAGATGATTTCATAATACCGTTCGTAGCACGTTTGAGTCAATTTCCTTCGTCCATGCCACTTTGTATTTTTTTTTTCTCCAACGGTTTCTACAATCTTTGTTTTAATTAATATGTCATTGATAGTTGTATTTAGGTGTACTTTAATACTATGATAGTGTTCATATTACATTAGCTTGAGTAGCTAGTACAGTTATTAAGAAAATATACAGATCCAAAACTACTTGCTTCCACAGCTATGATATTTTATGTTGGCCTTAATTTTCGTCATTGGCATTCTCTACTTAATTAATTACCATTATTATAATTTTTTTTTAATTTCACTGATTTTAATGATATTTTTGTAACTTGATTTCTTCGCATTGTTCCACTGAAATTAGACCTCTGAATTTGGACCTCTATGGTAACTATTTCTCTATTTATTTTTTTATATACTTTGTTCATAAAAAAAATCACTGTTCATTTTCCTTCTACTTATATCACAAACCAAATTTTTCATTATTTACACACATATTTGAATCGTTTAACCATAGGTAAATACATTTTCCAACTGAACACACATTTCTTCAAACCGGTATCTCGTTTCTATTTCTCCCAGACACAGAGTCCCCAGCCAATCACATTAAAGGGGAATGAAGTGGGGTTGGCAGATAACAGTAAAATTCCAAGCTAACGAAGAGAAGTTCTATCTAGAACGATATGCGTAGCGAGGCTAGAGAAACAGGCAATGTGGGAAAAATACAAGTTCAACTGACTGTCACTTGGCATATTCCTATAACGGCCGGTGGGAGCAGCGGCGCGCGCCGGGAGAGATTTCTCCCATTGCGGCATCTACCACGAGGCTCTGGCGATGCTATTCCATTCTAAATATTTGAATATTTCGATGAAACTTATCGGGACTATTCGGGACCCTGAGGATTTTCTTGGCTGGATTGAATTGAGATATGGTAACGGTAGCGCGTCATGCACAGTGGACTGAGTATCGAGCTTGGAACTTGGAACTTACTTAAATAGAGTTCGATAACAGTTTATTTTTATTTTTCTATGTTTTTATGATGGAAATGTACTTCTCATGTACTCATTATTTCGTGACGTTTTATTCTTATGAATTGATGTGTAAACATCTACTGGGAAACAGTGATGGTCACGAATGACGTTTAGACATCTTAACTAAAGCGACTCACACTAACATTCCTAATAAATAAAGCGAAGTTTCTACGGGCGACCAACAGCGTCCGTGTAACGTACGTCATACATACACACATATCACACACGCTAAATCCCGACAATCGGGGTAAGCAGAGTAATCGGTGTTGTTATGCAAGAACTCTGGTCAATTACAGCACAACACCGACCACCACGTTTCGCAAAGTATTCGAACAAGATTCAATCGATCAAGCAGCAAGTAAGGCACGAAGACCCACCTGCTGCATGACTCGGTGGAAGTACCGTGCCAAGGTGAGAGGTGGCGAGCCTGTCACCCTTTAGCGCGGCATCATGTCCTTATCCCTTAGTCGCCTTTTACGACATGCATGGGGAGAGATGCAGTGGGGATATTCTTTTTAAGTACCGGCCCCACACGGTACATACGTCAATATATGAATATTATTATAACTCGAGAATCACTTTATCGATTTACATACAGTTTTCACTGTTACATTCTGTCAATTCTCAAAATAGTTTTAGTCATTCATTATAAATCACAACGATACGCCATCGGCGGCCTGAGCTGTGAGCAAGTTTTTATGTAGTTTTTATATAATAAGGTGATATGTGTCACTGTTTCAATTGTTCGTAGGTTTGCTCGTGGGTGGTGTACGATGTTTGCGAATGTGATGCCGACTATTCATAAGCCCACAGAAATCCGCATACCCAATTTCTTCTTTCTTTCTAATAGGTGAATACATTACTTTACATAGCGTCATGCCTGTTTCCGAGTGGGGTAGGCAGAGACAACGGATCTCCACGTGCCACGATCCTGACACACCTCTGCCGCCTCTTCCACACCCATAATGTCCTTCATACATGCTCGTCGGTTACGAGTAGTACGCACTTGGTCCTTTTTGAGCACATGCCCGATCTGGTCCAGGTACGTGCGTCTAGGACGACCCTTCTCGACTCTTCCGCTCACATTCGCTCCATAAATTATTTAATTCGTCTCTTATCATCCATTCTTCCAACATAACCGAATAGTGAATAATTTTGAATAAATACAATAAGTGTATTTTATGTTTTATGTTAGTAGGTACTAACCACGCACCTACTCGCTTTATATATATTTTTAATTAGAAAAATGCAAAGCGAAAATCGATGCAAGGTTCGAATCCTGACCGGGATGTATTTTTTCCAATGATTTTCGCTTTACATTTTTCTAATTTAAAATATATACAACAAGTGTATTAAATTATTGCTTATCAACACGATTTTTGCCATCAATTTCAAGAACGATTAATAAGAACACAGAACTTCACCATACCCAGGGCGGGTACTGCACTCATCCATCACCGCGGCGACACTTTAGCGAGAAGAGCTCTCATGGTAGCGGCCTACAACAGCGCGGGCTTGTGCATTTGTAACTTGATACGACGACGGCCGACTCGCAATTTCAGGCAGAAATACATACATAGGTACATGCGAGCCCACATCGCTATCGAGGCTTTACTAACGATTTTCCGCAGCTCCGCTCGCGGCCTTGTCGGTTTTGGGAGAAAGTTTTCTGAACTATACATAGAAATTAGAATATTTAAGTATTTATTTAATATCTCCGGCAACGAGTTATTCTGGGGGTACAGAGGGGCAACGCGGCCGCCATCCTGGGAACCATCCCGGGGACGACGCTCCTTGAGGAAATAAATAATTTATAAGTTAGTTTTTAGTGGTTTTTAGTTATAGTTTTTTTTTTTTTTAATTAATTATATTTGTCTATTTAATTTGATAGGTAGTTATAGTTTATGTAATTTCTGTATGTTTAGTACCTTATTGAATAAAATATTATAAATTTTCATAAAGAACTAACGAAATTCTACATTTCCATCATACATAATTTTCATACATTTCTAAATAAAATCAAATCATATCGAATCGAATGGAATCGAATGGAATCGAATGGAATCGAATCGAATCGAATCGAATCGAATCGAATAGAGTCGAATCAAATGTGTTTCACTTTCAAATTCACTAATTAATAGTATATAAACAAACAATTTGTATGTCTATAAAATTTCGTGGGTTGAGAGTTTCTGGTACTGCCATTAGCAGTGCCGCTGATTTTAATAAACCTAACCTAGTAAGTAATTAAAAGTGACAACAATAATATTAAAATAAAATAATAATTAATACAATATTTATAAATAAAAACCGGCCAAGTGCGAGTCGAACTCGAGCACCGAGGGTTCCGTATCGCCATGTCATGGCTCGCGCCACTCACGCCATCTATGGCGTGTTATGAAATGCTTCATATTAGTTAAATGTCATGATTAGTTAAAAATGCTTCATAATCTATTCGGTAGATGGCGCGCGCGCATACACTTTTTGGTTTCTTCTATGGGAACCCCCGTGATTTTTTTACTTTTTCTTATTTGTTGTTATATCGGCCTTATGGCCGATATAACAACAAGGGTAGCCCTTTGAAATTTTCACAGAATATGTGTTATTATTAACACATATTCTGTGAAAATTTCAAAGGGCTACCTATCTATTACGGTTCAAGAGATACAGCCCTCGGACAGACAGACGGACGGACGGACGGACGGACAGACAGACAGCGTAGGCTTAGTAATAGGGTCCCGTACCGGATACGGAACCCTAAAAAGTAGAAAACAACAAGGTAACAGGTACTTGAAACTATACGTTTCAAGTAGGTACCTGTTCAAAACGCAAACTAGAAGGTATTGGTAGCTAATCCACGACGGCCGGCCTGAGCGCGAACTAGACCGCGTATGCATGACACCGCCCCGCCTGCGCCTGCGTCTTCGCGCCAGTTGGAGTGAGAGGTAGGTGGTCTAGCTAGAAGGATAAGATTGTAAGAGATAAGCCATCAGTTACTATCGATTTATATGGCGATTGCGTAATCTTTGTATGTATGTATGAATGAATGTATGTGTGTTTGTCTTCATTCTCGTTCAGTGCATCCATGTATGATTGCATTAAGTCAATGTATGGATGATATAACTAACACGTGAAATGCCAAATTCCATTAATGAAAACTACGTGTACTCTTGTTCAGTTGTTGATGAATTTGCCCCTATAACAAAACAAATGCTAAGCTGTAGATTTTCTAAATAAATATTTCAAAAAAGTCAGACAGACATACAGACAGACGTAACCTTTTAGTTTTATAAATTTAGAAAAAAATACATATATATGTTTACATAACACACGTATATATACAAAGCACTTTATATAAAATACACTTAGCTTCGATACTGCGTACTTAAGTGGTATCGAATTGTGAGAACTTATTGTTGAGGATTTAATAGTGGGAAAAGAAATGCCAGTACTTCTAGTATGTAAATGAAATAGACGTGGGCTACGAAAGAGTTCGTTGTTATACGGTATCCAAAAACATACAGTATTCTTTTTTCTAATGCCGAAGGGGCTTTGGCTGTAAATGAGAGATGGGGGGGTGCTGCGGTTGAGCGGCGGGTGGTCGACCACTCCTCGCGATCTTGGCTTCGACTCTTGGGTCCGAGGTTCAAACCAGGCCGACATGCAAAAAATGCTTTTTTTACTGACGGAAATCTTCACGTGCTTCCCTATACCTGCTTCTTCACTGTTAGGAATCGCACAGTGTGATAAGGAACCCAAAAAATGGGCATCCCTCGTTTTCCGTCATAAAGCAAACAAAACAAAACAAACAAAGATTACAAATGCAAGAGTAGAACTCCCGAGTTCCAATTTTGTTTTATTTACGAAAAATTTTTTTTTTCACACTTTTTTTTGCCCCAAAATCAGTAGGTAGTATAATAGTATAATACAAAAGTACTATAATAGCTACAGAAGGTTTTATAAAACTATTTGATAGGGCTACAAAAAGCGCATTTACGAAAAGTATTTGTAAAATTGTTTTTATATGTATGTTTGTTATTTAATTTTTTTTCTTCGAAGTTCTTTCGTATAAGTGTCTGATCGTTTTACTAATTTAAAGCCCTTACTATGCACTACTCGCAGAAAAGCGAAACATTTTGACCCTGAAACTGAACCTACATCAATACGAAGACACAGTGTGTGTATAAAGGTTTTACTAGAACGCGTGGAAGGAAATATCGTATAAGAACGATGAAAACAAGATAACATTCACGAATATTATCACGCGATCGTAAATTGTAGACACCTGGATGAAATAGAAATATTTCGACACCACGCTTCTATGTACAGTACCCGGCAGTAAGTAATGAACATCGAACTTTAGAAAGAGACAATCCGGTTGTAGAGCGTCGTCTCTGTCGCACAGAGACGTGCGACGACGCTCTACAACCGGATTGTCTCTTTCTAATTCAATGTTCATAATTTACTGCCAGGTACCTGTATGTAGATAGGTAGAAAATTCTTTATTTCTCCACAATTATTTTACCATACTAAAATAACACAATTAATACAGATACATGTGGCGCTAAGACCAAAGGTTGCAGCCAACCTTTAGGTGTGCGAAATCATCAGATGGCGATGGAGTAAGTTATTACTTGTCTATTACTAGAATGCTGTTACCTCTGCCCGCGCTTCCGCACATCGCGCCTCACGCTACACCCGCTGACGCCCAGCTCAGTAGCGTTAGTATCGCTGTCGCGCAGCCAAACACGACTCCTTGGAGTTGAGTCGTGAATAACAATTATTTATACTTCCAAAATTGCCGCCATCTTGTTTTTGTACACTTCCGGTACCCGGACGGAATTCCGGTTATCAAAATTGTGTTCAGCGATCCCCAAAACCTATGCCATGACACCTCACACGACCAGAATCGAGTTATAATACGGCTTTTTTAAGTTAAGGCAAAATTTTGGCCGCCATCTTAAATTTTGAGAAAAGGAGCCAAAATTGGGCTTGGCAAAATTCAGAATCGAATTCAGCAGGCTTTTTTACTTTGGAAAAGTCACGTTGCCAAAATGGCTCACAAAATGCCGTTAACTTGAAAATTTTAATATAAACTACCAGTCTATAATACCGATTAGCCACGTCCGTATTGTATTACCTACCCCTCGCGCGTGTACGAATTTTGTTTTTTTGTGTTTTTGTTTTTATTACTAACATTTGTTGTGTTCAAATGCCAATATGAGTAAAAAAAGAAAAGTAATATGACTATGACGTGTGCGCTCGCTTCACTAGTCATGTCACATAATTACGTAGAGTTATTATTACATGGTAGTACATATTCCTTCTATGCATGAAATACGAAGTAACGACCAGTTTAACACCTGGTGGCGGGAGTCTATCCTTTTTGTCGACGGTGCCGATAGCTGTTACGTCATCATAACCGTCAGCGGTGTCATTCTGGAAACAGACGAGTAGTACTTTGTTTTATGAAATACTGCGTTTGTAGACTCTATGTATTATACTAAAACTAAATTGATGATTTTATGTATGTTCCTCCATAACTCTTAAACCGGTTATCCGAATTCGATGAAACTTAGTACAGGCACATTTAACTATCCGCGACACAGGATAGGCTAAATAAAATTCAGTTCAGGTTGCGCTAAGATGTGACTCTCATACAAACCGATTTGTTTCGCGCGCTGTAATAAAGCTGTCGTAGCGGGTTAATTACTTTCTTCTTTTTAAATGCGAAATTCACGCGAGCGAAGCCGCAGGCAAAAGCTAGTAATATAATAAATGCATTTCATTTATCACTAAAATTGTAAGTTAGACTCAGCATAGGCTGTGTCCAGTTCTTTTTTCCCCCCTCTTCTGTAATTGTTTAAATGTGTGTTAATATGTAATAAAAAATAATTTAATGCAGTAGGGGAAAAAATAAATATTTCCCATTCCTTATTTCTTATATTATTTTTATATTATTTCGCGCATGGAGCATCATAACTCGCGTAAACTTGTAAGCAAACTTTTTTCTATTTACTTTTATTCTCTATACATAAGCAAGGTTGTCGAAAATCTCCGGAAACACCACGAAAGAGGTAGTCACGAAGGACAGAAAAGGGGAAAAAAACTTTTTCCATTACTAAAACTTTTTAGTGCGAAGAAACTACTGTTCCAAGCCCTTCAAGTAAGTAACTGTATAGTATTATTCGGTAAAAACTGTCGTTACTTCGTGAAATGATTATCGGAGCCGTATCGAACAACTTTTTGTTCCACGAGAAAATGTTTATTGGTACCAATTTGAACGGCTCTTCTTTAGTGAATCTTTATTCAGAGGTAAAACTTTTCTTGGTTCTGAAGTTTTTTTTACAAACTTTCTTTTTCCAACTTCAAATCGGTAGCTATTTGTACAGTTTTTGTACAGTATGAAGATACTAGCTGTGCTCGCAGCTCTGCCCGCGTTAAACTAACAGCACATATAAGTAGGATACATGTTTACATCACCTGCAACCCCACTAATTACTCCTTATTTAAGACAACGTGTACATGTCTATTATTTACAATTTCAGCATTGCCTGCATGTACTTCTCCCACATCCCAAAGGTTAGTTAGAATATAATTTCTCGCAGCATTAAGCTCGCCTATTGTACCTAATTTGTATAAATTGGTGTTTAATAAAGAATATACATACATATAATGAGCTTATTCTTTATTCTTTATTCATAATCCATAGACAGTACACTGCACTCGGATTTATCATATTTTAACGTTTAACATATAACCAAATATAATTAGACCTTCAGGGCCAGTTAGCTTATATTCAATGATATGTACGATTCCAACTATGAGAACCTCATCTAAATCGCTTTAGTATTTTTGAATAAGCAGCTTAAATGTACAACAAATAACACCGGTAAAGTTCGAGTCGGAATCACGCACCGAAGTTTCCGTACTACAAAAACAAAAAAAACTTTGAAAAAAAAAACAAGTTTCTTGTCACCATACAAGAAATGTGTTTTTTTATTATTATTTCTTAGGACTACTGCTACTAAAGGGTTTCAATAGTTCGGTATTACGTAACAACCGAACTTTTGCCACTGCAAAAGTTCACTAGTTCGGTCAACCGGACTACCAACCGAACTACTGCTACTAGACGATAATAACACGTCATATTCTGTGAAAATTTCAACCTGCTACTATTACGGTTCAAAAGATACAGCCCTCGGGTAGAAACGGACAGACAGACGAACATCGCAGGCTTAGTAATAAGCTTCACGGGTACGGAAACCCAAAAAGGTCGACCTTTCTCCGACTGCGCTTACTTCCGATCCGAGACTAGTGCTTATACCTCATGAAATGATGGTGTGATGCTACTCATAAATATATATCTCTACCTCCATCTTCTTTACTTCTTATAAAAGGGAACGTGTCTTTGTGTATCATCATCATCATCATCATCAGCCTGTACCAGTCCACTGCTGGATATAGGCCTCTCCCAAGGCACACCACCA
This sequence comes from Nematopogon swammerdamellus, assembly GCA_946902875.1. Taxonomy (NCBI): domain Eukaryota; kingdom Metazoa; phylum Arthropoda; class Insecta; order Lepidoptera; family Adelidae; genus Nematopogon; species Nematopogon swammerdamellus. Next base: position 9,943,737 of record OX336357.1, read on the forward strand.
CACGCGGTCTTCCGCTCCGAGAGAGAGAGCGAGATATTATAAGAGATATAGACCATCGCGCTAATGCCAGCCTTAAGGGCTGAGCAGTATCAAAGAAAGTATAGTATGGATGGGAGAGAGAGAGCGAGATATTATAAGAGATATAGACCATCACGCTCATGCCAGCCTTAAGGGCTGAGCAGTATCAAAGAAAGTATAGTATGGATGGGAGAGAGAGAGCGAGATATTATAAGAGATATAGACCATCACGCTCATGCCAGCCTTAAGGGCTGAGCAGTATCATAGAAAGTATAGTATGGATGGGAGAGAGAGAGCGAGATATTATAAGAGATATAGACCATCACGCTCATGCCAGCCTTAAGGGCTGAGCAGTATCATAGAAAGTATAGTATGGATGGGAGAGAGAGAGCGAGATATTATAAGAGATATAGACCATCGCGCTAATGCCAGCCTTAAGGGCTGAGCAGTATCAAAGAAAGTATAGTATGGATGGGAGAGAGAGAGCGAGATATTATAAGAGATATAGACCATCACGCTCATGCCAGCCTTAAGGGCTGAGCAGTATCAAAGAAAGTATAGTATGGATGGGAGAGAGAGAGCGAGATATTATAAGAGATATAGACCATCACGCTCATGCCAGCCTTAAGGGCTGAGCAGTATCATAGAAAGTATAGTATGGATGGGAGAGAGAGAGCGAGATATTATAAGAGATATAGACCATCACGCTCATGCCAGCCTTAAGGGCTGAGCAGTATCAAAGAAAGTATAGTATGGATGGGAGAGAGAGAGCGAGATATTATAAGAGATATAGACCATCACGCTAATGCCAGCCTTAAGGGCTGAGCAGTATCAAAGAAAGTATAGTATGGATGGGGGAGAGAGAGCGAGATATTATAAGAGATATAGACCATCACGCTAATGCCAGCCTTAAGGGCTGAGCAGTATCAAAGAAAGTATAGTATGGATGGGAGAGAGAGAGCGAGATATTATAAGAGATATAGACCATCACGCTAATGCCAGCCTTAAGGGCTGAGCAGTATCAAAGAAAGTATAGTATGGATGGGAGAGAGAGAGCGAGATATTATAAGAGATATAGACCATCACGCTAATGCCAGCCTTAAGGGCTGAGCAGTATCAAAGAAAGTATAGTATGAATGGGAGAGAGAGAGCGAGATATTATAAGAGAAGCGATCGTGTATTATTATATTAAACCGTGTCTACCGCGAGCGAAGCCGCGGGCAAAATCTAGTAGCCTATGAACTGCCAGAGGTAGCCGAATTAAATAGCTGTAAGCTTTATCTTCAACTATACGTTTATTCTTATCGTAAATTAAAAATAAAAAGGAATTGATCAACGAAAACGCAGACCGGAAAAAATCTAATAAAAACGTTACAAAACTTAACCTAAATTAATTAATCTCTATTCACACTGAATCCACTGAAAGCGACTCTTCCTAGCCACTAACGAATTGGTCAAAGACATTTTTTTCCTTTCACATTACGCACAATCTCATTCGAAAGTGTAACTATGCCTCAAGAACTCTGTCACATCAACAATAAGTCACCTCACACAATGTTCTGAAAGATACGCGGCACGCCATTCGGTGTGACATGGTTCCTCGGGTTTGCCTACATCTTATAGTCCTAGGTACATTTCTTTTGATCCAGTACCACGCGACCTCTCGGTCCCTTTCGTGACTAGGAAGTGGGGATGTCATGGAAATGAATACCCAGAAAAGCCATTGCCTAATTTTGTTACAAAAATTATCTACCCTTTTTTGTCTGTGGAAAGAATGGAATTTGGCATCGTTCGTTACATCTACGAGCAGGTGTCTAAGGATGCCCATGGACATTTTGTGATCATGGGGATCGCGAATGCCACGCCGGCCTGACCTAAGCCTTTTGACTCTCCTTTTGAAGACCCCAGTGGCTGTAACTGGGAGGGAAAATAGTTGGGTGGGATAAAATGACCTACAGAACCGTTTTTATTATGGAAATTGACACATTTGGCTACATCACCTACAACATCCGTGATGTCAGCCCATAACAGCGGGTGCCACGTCAGTGCTTCCCTTCGATCGTGCCGGCTACACTGAACTGGACGGAAACTATTTACATAGCCGTTTCGACCGACCTTTCATTCAGTGCGGTTGTACTAACCCGGGCGGGTTAAGCCCTACCACCTAGTAATATAAGAAGGGAGTCATATCCCTTAGTCGCCTTTTACGACATACACGGGGAGAGATGCAGTGGGGCTATTTTTTTAAAGTACCGACCACACACGGTACAAATTACACGGTTCGCGCATTCAACATATATGAGACATTGTTGAATCCATCTCGACAGTAAGCTAGATTTTTACCCATTGACTGCCAACTACGAGTATACTCGTAGTTGGTTTCTATGGTAGGTGCCGACTACGAGTATACTCGTACTGCTTCAAAGGCGTGTGGACATGAAACAATAAAGAAGTGTGGACATGTATGCGCCCCAATAACCATTCCAATTTATAGATTGGCACCTCGAATAAAAGTTAGAACAAAAAGCGAGTAGGATTATTACTTTTATTAAAAAAAAAAAATTTTTTTTTCAGAATGTGTTTCTCACAATCTAGCTCGGTATTACAATGACAAATATAGATAAGCTGACTTAGTTTCCTATAGTGAAATAGGTTAAAAACATCAGAAAAAAAATTGGTTGTCTGTAAAGTCGGTTTACGGACGATAGTTTTACGAGATGACGTGGAATAATCGTAGTACGTAGATCAAAGATCAGTAATTTCTATTTCCAGTAGAAAGATTAATCATCTTGTGACTGGCCATCAAAACTTCTGTTGTCTGATCTTGACAGTTTTACTTCTTAAGACGTTTCCATTGTAACTTTGAATATCAACGTGACACGCTTTCGTGCGTGCAGCCGGTGCTCATCAATTTATAAGACGTGACGTCATCACGTCAAAAGTACAAAACACAATAGAAACAATCAATAGTCATAAAATATAGAAAAAATAATCGAATGTTATTACTAAATTATAATTCTTCCATCTCAGAAAATTTTTTGATCAGTGTGATACATTTTAAAACATTTGACAATGCAGAGCGCTGGTTGACCTGGGCACATACCACAGCAGTATGCACTTTCTGTAAGCTTTTTGTTTTTTGTGCAGACTCTACAAGGTTTTGTAGGGTTTTTTTTTTGCATGCACTAACTAATGGTCGGTTCAGTTTCGCTCAGTCAGTTCAGTCCAGTTCAAATTCCTGTGATGTAGGTGCATAGGAAAGGGAATATAACTAGTACGTGTAAACTCGTAGTTGGCACCCTGGTATAACATTTTTATGCAGGTTGCCAACTACGAGAATACTCGTAGTAACGCGTTTGTATAGTGGCACCGCGATTCTGGTGCCAGCGATACCTTGGTAGTCAATGTGTTAATGAACCATTCCAAATAACGGGTCCCGGGCGCCATATTGTCAAACTCAAAGCCAGAGTACAGTCTGATTTCGAAATAAAAGAAATAAAACAGAAAATACCCCACTATGAAAATCGAAGGAAATAACGAATAAGTTGAACGAAAATGCTGTACTGGCGTGTAAAAGGATTTGAATAGGCAGCTAGGCCGACTAACAGCATTCGGTCAACTTCCTTCTTACTTAAAAGTTTTTCGTAGTCCGGTTTTTTATAGTGAACACTAAAATATCATATATCCATCCGACAAGGCTGCCGCCGCCAAGACGAGATTGTATAGCTCGCTGCGTGACCGCTTTGAGTTTCAACCTTTCGCCGTGGAGACTTTGGGACCATGGTCGTCTGAAACCAAGGTTTTCACGGAGAAGCTGGGAAAGCTTCTCGCGGAGAGGACTGGCGACCGTCGTTCCAAAGCATTCCTTAAACGGCGGATTAGTATTGAGATTCAGATGGGTAACGCGGCGAGCGTACTGGGTACACTTGGCGTCGGCAGAGACGGCGGCGCTTCGGCGGACTTTTCAGAAATTTATTTTTTGTAGGTTTTCTGGATATTAATTTTAGATTAGTTTTAGTTTTAGTGTATTAGTGTACTTATAGTTGTATTTTGTAGGCTGTTGTGTATTGTGTTTATTTTAGTCAAATAAAAGAAACTTACTCAGTGACTCTTGTAAATCCAAAGACGCGTTAATTATGGATATTGGATACCACAGTAAAACTAATTGAAAAGTATAAGAAATGTATAAATAAAAGATCGATATATCCATCCTGAAGGTCCATTCTAAATATTGCTCAAAGAATCGGTTGTTCGGATGAGTATTTTCGGAGATTACCTCCTAAATCCAAACTTACAAACTGTACCTCTTTATAATATCAGTTTAGATTTGTAATTTTGTCTTCAATCACTTCCTCAACCATTTGACGGCCCCTCTAAGTATTTACGTCCTCGGAGAACGTCTTTCGCTTCTTTATTGCCCTGCTTCCTCGGTTGCGAAAGTCACGTCTGGTGGAGGTTGGCAAAGGTCAATGTTCGTAGGAACTTTTGTTGTCGGTAGTTTTCCTATGGACCTTCGTAATGTACAATCGGTGTAAAACATTCAAACTCACTTTAAGAACTTTGTCAGACTAGAAATTTGGCGCACTATTTGGGCTCAGCAGACTCAGACTCATAACTCAGACTTTGGCGGGCGGTCAGACTTTGACTGGGCGGTCAGACTTTGATCGTAACGATTGCAATGAACTAGACGGGAAATGTGAACTATTTTTAACCCCCGACGAAAAAAACGGAGGGGTGTTATAAGTTTGACGTGTGTGTGTGTGTGTGTGTGTGAGTGTGTCTGTCTGTGGCATCGTAGCTCCCAAACGGATGGACCGATTTGGATGCGGTTTTTTTTATTAGGAAGCTTGTTTAATCGGGATGGTTCTTAGCTATGTTTGTAATCAAGTAATAAAGTAATTAAGTAATAAAAAAAATTATTATCTTGAACAGTGGACCGATTTGCATGCGGTTTCTTTTAAAAAGCTTGAAATAAAAGTTAAATTACAAATTTAAAAAACCCCCGACTCTTAAAAAGTCGAAAATAATATTTTCGTTTACTTACTTAAAGGAGTCGGGGGACCGCTAAGTAAATTAAATATAAAAACTCGGAGCTGCGCAGGAATTTACTTAGCGGTCCACCGACTCCTTTAAGTAAGTAAACGAAAATATTATTTTCGACTTTTTAAGAGTCGGGGGTTTTTTAAATTTGTAATTTAACTTTTTATATTATGAACCGGTTCGACCGGCCTTCATTCGGTGCGGTGGCGATAGAAACTCGGAAGTACAGCAGAAAATGAAATGAAAAAAACAGCCAAGTTCGAGTCGGGCTCGCGCACCGAGTTTTCCGCACTACAAAACCCTCCGTACTGGATGTAAGATTGCCGCATAGCAACCTCGGTTGAGTTCTCCTCTAGTCCAGTATAGCCAGCAAGCCAGGGAAGTCTCCGGTATGGCACCTACCTTCTCGGAGGTGATATTGGCTGATCGGAGCATGTGCTTTGACCCCTCCGACTCAGTGACCCATACCGGATTACATAAAAAAAAAGCCTGGCCCGGATGCGTTCGGTGAACACATTCAGCCCCTGCATCACATTGTAATCAAGTCTTTCACATTACACACCAAAAAATAAATGTATATTTCATACATACATATACATACATATCACACACGCTGAATCCCGACAATCGGGGTAAGCAGAGTAATCGGTGTTGTGCTGCAAGAACTCTTGTCAATTACAGCACAACACCGACCACCACGTTTCGCAAAGTATTCGAACAAGATTAAATCGATCAAGCAGCAAGTATGGCACGAAGACCCACCTGCTGCATGACTCGGTGGAAGTACCGTGCCAAGGTGAGAGGTGGCGAGCCTGTCGCCCTTTAGCACGGCATCTTGTCCTTATCCCTTAGTCGCCTTTTACGACATGCACGGGGAGAGATGCAGTGGGGATATTCTTTTTAAGTACCGGCCCCACACAGTACTTTTTAAGTACCGGCCCCACGCGTACTATATAGTATGTATATTTCTTTCAGTAAAATTTAATAAAGCTCCTAAGATCTACTATAAGGTTTGTACTGAAATCATTTAGTGCCACCTTTCATGAGTGAGAATTATTTGTCTTCTGTGACAATTTGCTGGAGGTCTCAATGAAGGGGATTCGTACAGGTACAGCTAATAATTTTTTTAGATACTTTTATTTCATTTCATTTATTTTTATGACTTAGTTAAAGTTAAATTTCTCATTTTGTGTATACTTTGCATTCTAAACAGAAAAGGGGGCATCCTGCCCTGCACACTCCATGTCAGTGGGTTTAAAAGTAAATGTGTATGGGCCTATCACTTATGTATCTTTGTAATCATTAAAGAGTTTGTATTACGTCGAGCGGAGCGACGTAATACAAACTCTTTGGTAATCATATTATCATCTATGTCAGCCATACTCAAAGTGTGCTCCGCGGAGCCCTAGGGCTCCGCGGAGCCTCTGTGGGGGCTCCGCGAGAATACGAGAAAAAAAAATCTAAAATACACCTCTCCTCTCTGGCTCGATTCAGCTCGGCTGCAAAGACGTTACGGCGCGGCGGCGGCGGCGTCACGGAGTAGTGAACCCATTTATTGTTTTTCTCTTTTATTATAATATTATGTAAGAAGGTAACTGTTACATTGTAATATGATTATTAATAATTGCATGCACAAAACTAATTTATGTTTATTTTAGGGCTCCGTCAAATATTTCGCTTTCCAAAAGGGCTCCGTCACCAAAAAAGTTTGACACCGCTGATCTATGTCATTAAATCATTATCAGATGTTATAGGTGATGTAGCCAACCTTGTCAGTTTTCATAAAAAAAAAAAATCTGCTTCTCCGTTGGCGATGATGCAATACTAGCTCCTATTTCACGCATTATGTGCCTAATTATTGTGATGCCAAATAGTGATAGTTTTGTAAACTTGTAAAGTTGGTAACATCATGGGAATAGAAATGTTGTGAAACCTTACACGACACCATTGACTATCACGAGCTGCTACCTAAGGGATGTCAGCTCATTACACCCTCCTTGTTCCTGCCGAAACTAGGTACCATTTCAGCGTTTCCGTTTAGTCGTGCCGGCTACACTCAACTGTGTGGAAACAAATATTATAACCGAGTTCTTCAATGCGTAAATAATATTATTCTACAAAAAACTTAATGACCCTACAATAAGCCAATAATCAATATATTATTATAAAATAACAAAGTGTCTGGCTAAAGTGCTTGTCCCCGCGCTCTACAGCCTTCGAGGCCGCCCTCAATGCCGACGATACATTCATTAAAACTTGGAAGTGATAAACTCAATAGATGAAAGAAAACTCTTTCAGGCATCGCGCAGACGAGCGCTCGCCGCGTGCCGTTTTACTGCGACGAATCTTTATACTTTTAATTGGTCGCGCATCTTGGTAGTGTGTTTTCATTTTACGAAGGCACGGGGGTACGAGGTAGGAAGTGGTGCGAGAGGCGACTGCGCGGAGCTCAGTAGAGAACGAACTCGGTGCCCGGTCGGTACACACGTTCTGCACGTCCCTGCATCGCTCCGTCGAACAGAGTCGTTCCCTACTGAGCTCCGCGCGGTCTCACCACCACTTCCTACCTCATACCCCTCGTGCCTTCGTAAAATGAAAACACTCTACGCCGCGCCGGTACCGACCTTTGAAAGCCAGAGGAAGGATTGGAGGAAGAATGGACGGACAGGCGTATGTTCAGTAGTGGACGCAAAAACGTCGATTGGTAAGGCGGGAAATTATCTCGACTGCTCTAAAACAAAATCAAATACCTAAGTTTACAGGAGATATCATTAAATCATTGCAATTGATACTCGTATAATCCTTTTCTTTAAAACTCTTATTTGAACATTCAACGAGACGAAGTTCATATGATTAGTCTCGATCAAAGTGAATATGTTGTATTAATATTACATAAACAATTTATTATTTAAAAAATAAAAGCATCTACATTTGCTCAGAATCAACTCCTTCCAGAAACAATTCCTTTCATCGGCAAGTACCTGAACGAACAGTGACACAGACTACACACCATGCATTCCCACCTGCATCCTTTTCTCCAATTTACAGTCCGGGTCCTTTAAACATAATGTGAAGTTGCACCTAGCCGGCCGACATGATGGTGTTAGCAGCCCCGCAAATATCCGAATGCCCATGGGCGCCGTCGGACTACACGTCCTATGAGTTAGCTTGGCGAGCGCCATATGTCATGCTATTGTAACACGGGAGCCGCTGAAAATCACCGCGCAGTCTAACTGCGTCTTAGCTGAGCGGTTCCGATTCACCGTCCTCATGTGTAATTAGGTATGTAAAATTATTGTGTTGTACTGTCAATGGATAGTGAATAAATAAATTTCTTTCTTTCTTTCTTTCTTTCCATTAAAAGAAACCTATCAAACGTTTTAGCTGTAATTCGACGTAGCCAGACCGCACGCTCGGCTGCCCTCTATACATCTGAGTCTATCCAGATATCGCCTTCAAAGGCCATTCCATAATTCATAGCGACGACTCTGGTAACTTTTTCATCATTCAGTACACCGACCGTCCGTCGCTCTTGTACGAAGAGCAGTGTTTTGATCTAGGCCACTTTCCTGTATAGAGTAACTAGCTTTTGTACGCAGCCCCCGTTAGCGGCAGTTTCGGCTTTGATCTTACAATCTCTATTTACCTATATCTATATTTCTATCTTATCTATACGTATATCTATCGATCGACTTGTTATAAAAGGGAACGTCTGTCTGTATGTATGTATGTTTGAAGTAAACTCCGGAACCACTGAACATATTTTGATGCCAATGGAAAGAGGAGTTCATGAGGCACACCGTACTCTATATATCATCAACGCTAAATAGCCTTAGGGCTGAGCAGTATCAAAGAAAGTATAGTATAAACGGGAGAGAGAGAAATAATATAATTTATGTTTATAATTGATCGTTTATGATAATATTAGTGAGCGAAGCCGCGGGAAAAAGCTAGTATCGTATACAAATAAAATAATTCGTCGACTATGTTCACCCTACTTATAACACGATAGCGACGAAAACTATTTAGGTAGAGTGTTTTCATTTTACGAAGGCACGAGGGTTACGAGGTAGGAAGTGGTGCGAGAGGCGACCGCGCGGAGCTCTGTAGAGAACGAACTCGGTGCCCGGTCGGTACACACGTTCTACACGTCTCCGCGTTGCTCCGTCGAACCGAGTCGTTCCCTACTGAGCTCCGCGCGGTCTCACACCACTCCTACCTCATACCACTCGTGCCTTCGTAAAATGAAAACACTCTACTAATACATGCGATTTTCAACATTTCTCGGATATATTGAGTATATGTTACAGACATAGCATCACGGCATAATATATTCCACGTCGCAGGAAAGCTGTTGTCATATCCTTAAACTTACAAGTTTAGAGACGTAAATTTAAACGCAATCAGACAAAACCCGAACCACAGAGTAAGAAACATGCGCCTCCGCCGCGCCGCCAGGGGCGCGGGCGGCCAGCCGTCTTCCGGCTGGGGGAAGTCCGCCAATCGCTGTTCTGTAATTTGTTTTTATGGAAACTGTCGCGGTTGGCTACATCACCTACAACATCCGTGATGTGAGGCCATAACACCTTGGTGAACTAGGCGCTATGTCAGTGTTTCCCTTCGGTCGTGACGGCTACACTGAACTGGACGGAAGACACGAACTATATTTACATAGCCGTCTCGACCGAAGTGTCATTCAGTGCGGTGGTACCAATCCGGGCTGTTAAACCCCTACCACCTAGGAAAGTAGGAAAGGTACCTACAGTACAGTTTTACGTGGAATCCGAACCACGGTCAGCCTCCAACGGTCGAACTGACACTCAACCAAGTTCTAACCGGGCGGGCCCAAGTATGATTATGATCGCGACCGACATTCGACCGACCGCACCACTGAATTAACGAGGTTAACAAAGTAAACTGGACCCTTGTATGTTTTCTAGAAAACTTGTAAGTTTACGATCTTCTAAGTCTACTACACCTATCTTGATAAACTTAAAAAAAAACATTATTTAAATGCAAAATTTCATCCAAATCCAAATCAAATCAACCAAATCATCCAAAAGTTAGAGCCGTTTCCGAGAAACCAATTATACACGGTGCTGCCACCCGAACCGTAAAACCCGAAAGGGGGTGATTCTATATATTAAATAGAACAACTTTTGTTCTAGGACTTTTTTATTTGAAGAAAAAAAATTTTTATTTCTCCATACATTTTGAGAATAGGTAATTAAAATTTGTATGGAGAAAATATTTTTTTTTTCTTTCAAAAAAAATGTTTTCTTGACAGAAGTTGTTTAGTTTCACGTAGAGAATAACCCCCTTATGTCAGTTAAAATTATTACGGGGGCAACTGCAACACCGTGTATAGTATATACTATATATATGTACACGTTCAGTTCACTTAAAGTAATAGGATTAACATTCCCCTACATTCACAATATGGATCGGGTACTGAGATCGAAATCGAAGTCGGAGATAAACGTATTCAGACTTTCTGTTAGTTCAACATTGACGCGATCGGAGCCGAGGACACAGCCATTAGAGTATACACAACACAAAATCATGATATATCGCGAACAGCTACAAGGCACCGCCAGCGCTATCATAAACTACACACACTTTGTAATTAAGAAAGCCCTGTATCTGGCACACGCTACCCCTATCAATAGATATAAATGTACTTGTAATTATCTAATTGATTGGACACGGACATCCGTTATCTTCGAGGAAACACATATAGAAGCGAGGTTTGGGTATCTGTAGCACGAAATTGATACCGATTGTCATACTGCATAGTTCGGTTTTGACTGATTTCGGTTCGGTAAGTTCGAACGTTTGAATTATTTTGTATGAGATTGTGCTACTTTTTATTTTTTTCTTCGAAGCCCCTTATAACTGTTGCCACTGATTGGATGCTGAACGAGGGCCTCATGAGGGCTTCCGATAGGAGGGACTCAGTGAGGCGACCTAGGAGATTAGAGGGAAGGCATTAATGGCGCCGTTTTTATGGTTCCGTGACCAGCCAGCGGGAACCTTTATAAAATTGTGTTTGTCCATAATATGTTTGTCACAGGTTTCATCTCAATGGATTCTTCTTTCGTCTATGTCAGTTCTTTGGGTTAGTCTTTATAACATTTGTAAGTATGTAAGCTGTATATATGAATGAATGTGAGTAATTACAATGGTTTGGAAAGTAAAAGCCAATAAATAATACGGTAGTATCCGAAACCGACGAGCATGTCTGAATAACTTTTTAATGTAATCCGGTATGGGCGGTTGTGTCAGAAGAGCCAGAGTACATGCTCCGACCAGCTAATATAACTTCCGTGAAGGACTAGAGTAGAGCACAGCCGAGGCTGCTATGAAAAAACCCTCGCGGTCCCGATATAAATGTAAGAGTAAAAGAAATGTTAAATATGACCATCACAAATTGGTGCCGTAACCAGGATATCTTTTAATATTTATTTTATTTTATTATTTATTTAGTGTCCACCATGCAACGGTGCTTGCACCTCTAGCAAGTTCGGTGATGTTATCGTTTGGTGGCATTTAGGGTGGGTCATCCCAGGATATAAAAAAAATATTAATACAGATTTCCTACTTGGTCGTTTTTTTTTTGCCAGTATTGGCGCCTCGCCCGAATTAAATGGCGTGGCAGTGCGATATGTAGGGCACGGATCATCGAACTGGTTCAAATTACTTTTGTGCCCTCAATAGTGGAACGGAATCAATACAATTATATTCCTACCCTACAATTGTAAAATGAGATGCTTTACGTGGGTTGGTTTTAAAAGCGTCATCTAAACGCCTCATAGCCTAAAATTATTCTCCTGACGAGTAGAGTAGCTTTTACACTACTTTTTGAAACCCAAATTCACGCGAGGCGCAACCTAAGTACGGTACTTTTTCGTTCGGGCCGTCATGGAATGGGGGAACAACTCATTATAGAGCCTCTGGACGTCCAGTTTTTGGTTCGGTGATTTTTTAGAAGTGCATAGTGGTAATGTTTGTGTTTTTGTTTTTTATTTTCTATTGATTAAACATGTTTGCTCTGCCTTTTGTATGTATTTTACTTTCATCAGTATATAAGGAGAAATTCTATATTACTATTATATATTTATATATTATTACATAATATGTTAGTCTAGTATATTTTATGCGAATTTTAGAAAAAACTATAAAAATATCATTTAAGAAATATATGAAAAAGAAAAGGCAAGCAACGAAATTAAGTCAATGTTTTATTCAACGCAAATTTTTTTTTCCAACAAAATCATAGAGAGAATTATTATTTTAGTCTCGTGCGCGCTTTACATAAAACATCAGGTTCACGACAGAAGCGTATTTAGGAATTGATTAGTACCACTTGGACCATTGTCCCGCCTAGACTGGCACCACCCAGCACTGAAAGAAGGTCGGTAGAAACGACTGTGATATAATAAGTATTTTCTGTTTACTTCGATGTAGCCGTCATAAGAGCATTGGTACGGCACCTAGTTCCTAATAAAATGTGGCTGGCGACGTCAGGAATTATAGTAAAGTCTGGTAACGTAAAAAAAAACACACATGTGAGGCATATAATTTTTAGAGTTCGTATCCATACGAAAGCCTATTACTAAGTCTGGCTGGCACTGAACTGCACGGAAAACACGGAACATTTGCGTAACCGCTTCGACTGCCCTTTTATTCAGAGCAGTGGTACTAATCCGGCCGGGTTAAACCCTACCACCTACTATAGTATTTTAAAACATATTAATACAGATGAGCATGCACGAAGAACACTAAAATCAATAAGGTGCGACGGTACTTCACGCCGGGCCAAAGGCTGCTTTGTATAAATCGCAGATTAGGTCCTGCTTGGAGTACTGCTCGCACTTGTGGGATGGCTCAGCTAAATACCAGCTTGCACCTTTGGATTCGATCCAGCGTCAAGCCGTGCGACTAGTGGGTGACCCCGACGTGTCCTGCGATCTAGATCCACTGCAACTCCGTAGGGATGTCGGCGCCCTAAGTGGGTTCTATCGCTTATTCCATGGGGAATGCTCGGAGGAGCTGTTTAACGCGATCCCGCCGTCCCCTTTCCACCTCCGCACAACGCGTACTGGGCAGGGATTGCATTCCTATACGCTGGACCTACCACGGATGCGTACCAATCGGTTCTGCAGATCTTTCCTCCACAGAACTTGTAAACTCTGGAACGCTCTCACTGCCCACATATTTCCCCCCAAGTACAGTCTCGGGTCCTTCAAGAGAGGCGTGAATAGGCACCTGTCAGGCCTGCATGGCATTCGTAACCCCCGCGTACGACCGAATGTCCATTGGCGTCGTTAGATACCTTATGGGTGGCTCGGCTTGTCGCGCTTTCTATAAAAAAAAAAGATTGGAAAAGGCGGGAGAGGTGTACCTGCCACGATCGTGGCACGTGGAGATCCGTTGTCTCTGCCTACCCCACCGGGAAAAAGTCGTGACGCTATGTCATATGTCTGTATTAAATACGGGTCTGCCTGGTGTTCACTCAAATCGCCTACGCGCGCATAAACTTTTCTTAGCTAGCTCAGTACTACCAGGGGAGCAGCGGGTTAAACTGGTTAGTTTAGGAAGAGAAATAATCGCATCAAAACAATTTCTGTTGAAAAAGGTCAAGTTAGAGTACACAGCTCTTTGAGCGTAAAAACTGCGAAATCTGATAGGTACGCGCAACTCAAAGTCTTCGAACATTATATAGTATACTTAGTAATTCTCACACAATAATAATAATAATAGTGGTTGTAACAACTTGGGTACCCGAATTGACTTGATTTAGGAAGTATAAAAATTGACAATGGCACTATACACCAGTTATAGGTAATGTAATTAGGCAGAGTGGTCAGATTCTTGAGTATTCATGTTTATGCTGTAAATATTATGTTCTTGTGAGCGGTGGTACGGGTTAATTATTTGTAAGTTACTGCTAGAAACTATTGTAAAATGAAGATTACTTACCCGTCCATTGTTCTTGCCCAAGAAACACTACAATTTCACAAATTCGAAAACAAGCGGGCAGTTCTCCTCCGTCCGCGCACACAAAGAGCATGAATGAGCGAGATCGTTTCTCAGAATTATTTTCAAGTGGCAGGCATAGAGAAGTCATAGAGAAGTGTGGATTTTTAGCTAGCTTATTATTTCATGAATTTACACATAAGTTAGAAGAGATTGGCATGGCCTTCAAATTTTATTAAATCATTTAATAGGACCACACGCAACTCACCTTTTGCAGGTGGCTGGTATAAGCCACGACGGGGAAAATTGACGGGTGGGCGGCACTTGAGAGGAGTCAGTGTCTAGCTCAGCGGTGCGATCGGTCGACTGTCGTTCGTGATCTTAAGCACACCTGGGCGCGGCCAGAACTTTGATCAGTGACCGTTCGACAGCTGGAGGCTAACCATGGTTCGAGGCTGATCAAATCAGTCTCATCAGGATCATACAATCTTTCCGTCAAAATGCTCAGGTTGTTCAGATGTAAATTACTTTTGTATTTGCCTTTTCAGTTGGTCGAGTCGAGACACTTAAAAGTTTGAGAGACGATTCTCTAGAGTTGAGATGCTGCATGCAGGTACTATTGTTACAATACGAAAGCCAGTTTCCTGCATCGCTTCCACAATACGGATGCACCGGGATTGAGCAGTATAGTCGGCCGGGCGTTTAATTTCCGGTTCCGGCCGCCGTGCTGCCTTCGCTGTGTCGACAGTCGACACCGGAAGTGCGCGAGGCTTGTTGACCAGACCGTTCGTACTTTTGGGACGAATGTGAATAGATACATAGATAATGCTTTATTGCTGCAATAAACATTCAAAAGTACATTAGACAATTTACATAAGGTGCAAAGGCTGACTTATGCCTTACAGAGATTTCTTACAGTCAACCATTGGATGTGCGAAACTCGATTAATATAGTGGAATGTAAGTAGGTAATAGCAAAAGAGTGGAGTGTGAGAATTGTGGATAAAATAATAATAAGAATAGGTACTTATTAATAATACATTTATAAGTACATGCTAGTTAAATAAAAGCCATTCTTTTGTTGACATTGAACCCCGACCCCCCACCACCTCCGGTTAAGTTTCGTCCAACAGTTATTTATAGGTTAAAGTGACTTTAGTTGAAATGAACAATGAAAATTATGATTTAGGCGACAAAAGACTACTCGGAAAAACAAAAGAAGTGACAAAGAGCGAACTGTACCAGTCATGCCTGGGATTGTGCGTAAGGTAGATGGATAGTGTAAAAAAATTAAATAAGAAAAAGTTAAAAATAAAAATAATAAGGGTTTTGTCTGTGTAATACAAGACGAAGTTGTCAAGACCAACAATTACAGGGGATTCATTATGAAGGATGGCACCATTGACATCTGCCGCGCCTGCCAGAAACCTGGCGAATCCCTCAGACATGTAATCTCCGGTTGTTCGCAACTTGCCAACTCCGAGTATTTGCACAGGCACAACCTAGTAGCCAGGATCATCCATCAGCAACTTGCTTTGATGTTCAACCTTGTCGGCTCGGAGGTGCCTTACTACAAGTATAACCCACAGCCAGTTCTCGAAAATGCTCACATCACGCTCTACTGGGACCGGTCGATTATCATCACTGATAGGACTATTATGGCTAATAGACCTGACATAGTGATAATCGACCGGGAGGCGCGGCGCGCAGCGCTCGTCGATATCACGGTGCCGCATGACGAGAACCTTGTGAAGGCAGAAAAAGACAAGATGTTAAAATACATCGATCTGTCTCATGAGGTTACCGACATGTGGCCCGTGGACTCGACGATCGTTGTGCCCATAGTCGTGTCTGCGCATGGGCTGATAGCGAAGAGCCTCGACCATCATCTCAAGAGGCTCTCGCTAGAGCCACTTACTTGGATCAAGGGTCAGATGCAGAAGGCGGTCTTGCTCGACACCGCTCGAATTGTCCGGAGGTTTCTCTCTCTCGGGTCCGACCATCGGTAGCCTGGGTTCGCCCCGCCGCCGGTGGTGGAAATTCCATTTTGTTATTTTATATTAATTTTAGATTTAAGTTTTTTTATGTAAAATTAATATTAAAAAAAATGTGTCAATAAACGAAAAAATAGTCATATACATAGGTATACATATATCATTCAATTATTAAATAATTAATTACATGCAACAGGTTCAAAGGTATCGTTTCATACATACTTACTTATATACTTATACTTACTTAAATACTTACCTTTAATAAAATCCAACGTCTGCTTTCTGTATGTATGTATGTATGTATGTCTGTCCGCTTATAACTCGAGAACCACTGAACCGATTTTGATCTTTGATGATTGATGATTGGTGCTTGATTCTGCCCATCGACTATAGGCTACTTACTATCACGCTAAATGGCTTATGAGGTTAGCAGAGAAATCAAATATGAGAGCGGTCGGAGCCGCGGGCAGAGCTAGTATATACATAATATAAACAAATATATACAAATGTTAACACACATGGAGAACGAGTTTGAAGACATAGGAGTTAACTTGCAGCTAGCTACATTTAGCCAAAGGTGGTGAAATCCTATTACTTTGAACTAAACTTGCATATATATATATAATTGGTTTCTCGTAAACGGCTCTAATGATTTGGATGAAATTTTGTATTTAGATAATGTAATTTTTTTTGCAAGTTTATCTAGATAGATGTAAACGCCGAGCGAAGCTCGGTCGCCCAGTAACTTTGTACCTATATAATGTGCGACAACAGCGATTCTATACTTTCGAGTTCTTTGTCTGTTCGTCATGAAAGTAAAGCCCAAACGATTAGTTTAGTTCAATAAATCTTAATATCCGATATAGATGATATCGTTGTTTCGCATCGCCCAAAGGTCAAGGGTAAATTGGTTGTTAATCTTCTTTTATTGGACTACATACATGCTCTCATTCAGCCGTACATACCATCACGCGGTATTCCGACAATCGGAGGAAGCAGAGTAATCCACGCTGTGCGACATGAACTCGCGTAAATTACAGCGCAACACTGACCACCACGTTCATCAAATATGACAACTATGAAGCAGCAAGTAAGGCACGAAGACAGTACCCCGGCAATAAATAATGAACATCAAACTTTATAAAGAGACAATCCGGCCTTAGAGCGTCATCTCTGTCGCACTAACTCTCACGTTTCTAACTTTAGAGCGTCGTCTCTGTCGCACTAACTCGCATGTCTCTGTGTTAACTTTAGAGCGTCGTCTCTGTCGCACTAACTCGCACGTCTCTGTGTTAACTTTAGAGCGTCGTCTCTGTCGCACTAACTCGCACGGCTCTGTGTTAACTTTGTAGTGTCGTCTCTTTCGCACTAACTCGCACGTCTCTGTGTTAACTTTAGAGCCTCGTCTATGTCGCACTAACTCGCACGTCTCTGTGTTAACTTTAGAGCGTCGTCTCTGTCGCACTAACTCGCACGTCTCTGTGTTAACTTTAGAGCGTCGTCTCTGTCGCACTAACTCGCACGTCTCTGTGTTAATCATTGCAGCTTCGTAGAGACATTGCTTCGCTAAGTGTGTTCTATCGACCATTCAACGGCGAATGCTCTGATAAGATGTTCGAAGCGATTCTGACCTCACCATTTCACCATAGGTCCACGAGTAGCAGACAAGTACAAATATTATTCTACAAGACATAAGTGTACTCAGAAACATAAAGATATAGTATATTATGACAGAGATAGTATAGGTACATATACAGGGTATTTGATGACCATAGGTCTTATAGCAAACCAGGTACTCCTGAGCCTATTTGGAGGAAAAAAGTTAGATGACTCTTTGTTCTACGGTGAACTTTTTTTTCCATACTAAAGTGTCTTTATTAAGTTTAGTATGGAAAAATAAAAAAAGCACTATTATCAAAAAACAATACTATTTAACTAATTTAAATCTAACTAAACCTATTATAATAAACTAACAAACTAAACTAACTTAAAAACGTTTAAAATTAAAACTAAACCTAAACAAATAAATCAATGTATTACTATAGTTAGATGGTATGTTCGTGATGATTTCCTATTATCGTTTCTGTATACTTCTTGCATTGATCACTACAAATGCCTGTCCTTTCCACTCCCACTCTCGGAGATCTATTGAATACGCTTTTGTAAATACGCGCGACCCCCGAACGAGTCGACGCGACGACGCGACGTGCGTGACTCGAAGCCTCACTCAATAGAGGGCCGTGTGAATTAGTGAATTAACAAACGTCGATTCCGGAGTTCAATCCAGCGGAGCCCTTGGGGAGGACCTCTTCATTCTAGACTGTGGAATCAGCCGGCCGGCACGTTGGGCGAAATACTCGTGGGGGGAGGGAGGTGGCAGGGGCAAATGAAATACTTCGGTTGGTGCCTGCTTAGTGCTTTAAGCAATGTTGAAAGGAAGGAAAAAAATCGGCCAAGTGCGAGTCGAACTCGCGCACCGAGGGTTCCGTATCGCCATGTCATGGCTAGCGCCAATCACACCATCTAGATGGCGTGTTATGAAATGCTTCATATTAGTTAAATGTCATGATTAGTTAAAATGCTTCATAATCTATTCGGTAGATGGCGCGCGCGCATACACTTGTTGGTTTCTTCTATGGGAACCCGCGGGAATTTTTTACTTTTTCTTATTTTTATTATTTGTTGTTATATCGACCATAATAAATAACACATATTATGTGAAAATTTCAACGGGCTACCTATTACGGTTCAAGAGATATAGTCCTCGGACGGACGAACAGACGGACAGACAGACAGACAGAATGGCGTAAGCTTAGTAATAGGGTCCCGTACCGGATACGGAACCCTAAAAAGGTTGATGAGAAACTAACGAAAGAGACGAATGAGGAACTATGAGATATTAATAGTGATAAGAGAGAGCGATAAGGCTTTAGATGTTTTTTTTATGGAAACTGACACAGTTGGCAACATAATCTAACCTACACCCGTGATGTCAGCCAATCACCCCATGGTGAACTAGGTGTCATGTCAGTGCTTTCCATTGGTCGCGTAGGCTACACTCAACTGGACATCTAGTGCTCGATGGACATATTATAGTGATAACGTTTGGACCTTGCGCCCAGAGGTCTTGACCTTGGTTTGCCCACATATTTTGCGATCTCCCTTACATCCAAACACCACTTCCTCCCTTCAAGATAAAGTGCTTGATCCGCCAGTGCACATTAGTGTTGTAACTAAAGTCATTATAACGAAACGGAAATCTGAACCGGAACCGAAAGTTAACGAAACCGAAATTGAAAATTAAGTAAAACTATAACTAAACTAGGTTTGTTTTGATTTGTTTCTATTGTAAATTTAGGTAAGTACCTATATTTTTTTAATGAATCATTAATCCCGAGTAAATATAATTATTTTATTATGTGTAAATTCATTGATGATGGATGACTGACCATCTTTAATTCCATACGTCCCACTCATCCAAGGCTGTATAAGAAAAATTAAATGCAGTGAAGTACCTAAATGGAAGTTTCGTTAAAAATTCGTTAAATTTTAAGCGAAAGTGAAATCGAAAGTAAAAAAAATTACGAAAGTATCGCCTTATGGAAACCGAAACCGAACTTTCGTTGCAACCCTAGTGCACATCCCCCGGCAAACGCCCTCGCCGGTCGCCCGCCTGTCAGGAGATCAGATTACAGAGGCACCCCAATCTTAGAGCGCAACCTCTTAGCAGCCTTCAGCCTCAAGGCGGACTCCACCTGTCCTACAATATCAAACTATATAGAACAGCACCTTTGCACCACGTAAAAGGATTAGTGAAACTTAATTATGTCAAGACTGCGGCACATGGAGATCGGCTGCATCTGCTTACCACAGCTTTTGGAAATAAGCGTAACGAATGTACTTTTGGCTGCACACAAGGTACAATTTCGCTCTTTCTGCGAGAAGTTTTCCTCTCTGCCTTTTGTAAATGAGCGTGACGAATGTACTTTTGGCTGCACACAAGGTACAATTTCGCTCTTTCAGAGAGATGTTTTCTTCTGTGCCTTTTGGAAATGAGCGTGACGAATGTACTTTTGGCTGCACACAAGGTACAATTTCGCTCTTTCTGAGAGATGTTTTCTTCTGTGCCTTTTGGAAATGAGCGTGACGAATGTACTTTTGGCTGCACACAAGGTACAATTTCGCTCTTTCTGAGAGATGTTTTTTTCTGTGCCTTTTGGAAATGAGCGTGACGAATGTACTTTTGGCTGCACACAAGGTACAATTTCGCTCTTTCTGAGAGATGTTTTCCTCTGTGCCTTTGGGAAATGAGCGTGACGAATGTACTTTTGGCTGCACACAAGGTACAATTTCGCTCTTTCTGCGAGAAGTTTTCCTCTCTGCCTTTTGTAAATGAGCGTGACGAATGTACTTTTGGCTGCACACAAGGTACAATTTCGCTCTTTCTGAGAGATGTTTTCTTCTGTGCCTTTTGGAAATGAGCGTGACGAATGTACTTTTGGCTGCACACAAGGTACAATTTCGCTCTTTCTGAGAGATGTTTTCTTCTGTGCCTTTTGGAAATGAGCGTGACGAATCTACTTTTGGCTGCACACAAGGTACAATTTCGCTCTTTCTGAGAGATGTTTTCCTCTGTGCCTTTGGGAAATGAGCGTGACGAATGTACTTTTGGCTGCACACAAGGTACAATTTCGCTCTTTCTGAGAGATGTTTTCTTCTGTGCCTTTTGGAAATGAGCGTGACGAATGTACTTTTGGCTGCACACAAGGTACAATTTCGCTCTTTCTGAGAGATGTTTTCTTCTGTGCCTTTTGGAAATGAGCGTGACGAATGTACTTTTGGCTGCACACAAGGTACAATTTTACTCTTTCTGAGAGATGTTTTCCTCTGTGCCTTTTGGAAATGAGCGTGACGAATGTACTTTTGGCTGCACACAAGGTACAAATTTACTCTTTCTGAGAGATGTTTTCCTCTCAGCCTTTTAGAAATGAGCGTGACGAATGTACTTTTGGCTGCACACAAGGTACAAATTTACTCTTTCTGAGAGATGTTTTCCTCTCAGCCTTTTAGAAATGAGCGTGACGAATGTACTTTTGGCTGCACACAAGGTACAATTTCGCTCTTTCTGAGAGATGTTTTTCTGTCTGCCTTTTGGAAATGAGCGTGACGAATGTACTTATGGCTGCACAGAAGGTACAATTTCGCTCTTTCTGAGAAATGTTTTCCTCTCTGCCTTTTGGAAATGAGCGTGACGAATGTACTTTTGGCTGCACACAAGGTACAATTTCGCTCTTTCTGAGAGATGTTTTTCTGTCTGCCTTTTGGAAATGAGCGTGTCGAATGTACTTGTGGCTGCACACAAGGCACAATTTCACTCTTTCTGAGAGATGTTTTCCTGTCTGACTTTTGGAAATGAGCGTGACGAATGTACTTTTGGCTGCACACAAGGTACAATTTCGCTCTTTCTGAGACATGTTTTCCTCTCTGCCTTTTCGAATTGACGCCGACCTCCAGAATTAGGGTTGGCAAATTAAGCCACGCAAATAGGGATGGAAGATTGGCAACACTGACCCTATTATTCAGGGTTGCCATTCGACAAAATTGGTGTAGCAGCGAATACAATTTTCCGTCTATGAGAAAATGTGTCCAGGAGAGAACTGGCTATTGTTGAGTGCAGCATACAATTTTCATATGTGGTCCTCATTATATTTTTTTATGTAATCCGGCATGCGTGGCTGAGTCAGAGGGGCCAAAGCACATGCTCCAACCGGCCAATATTACCTCCGAGAAGGTAGGTGCCATATCGGAGACTTCCCTTTGGATTGCTGGTTATACTGAAATAGAGGAGAACAAAACCGAGGCTGCTATGCGGCCATCTTAGATCCAGTACGGTTGTACCTACCCCTATCACCTAGTAGGGGATCTACAGTTTTACACCGGTTTCAAACGGTGAAGCAGATGTAGATATGTACGTAAATTTTTCCACCAGAAAACACTCATTGGTACACGCCGACCGGATTCGAACCTCGGACCTCTCGCAAGAGAAGCCGACGACGCGACGCCCAGACCACTCGGTCAACCGCCGCTTATCTACATTTTATAAAATGCGGGTCTGCCTTCTGTATAAATATTCGTTTTTCATAATATTCTCGAAGAATTAATAATTCTTTTGAATGAAATCCGCCCGGGTTGGTACCACCGCAGTGAATGAAAGCCAGTTATCATATTATCCGTCACTCGCGATGCTACAACGAACCGTTTTAAAGTTACGAGCGAGCAAAGGAACTCAACCGCTGACATACATACGAGTACTCGTACGAGTACATCAAAGTAATCAAATTTAAACACATTAACCTTTCTTTGCGGTCGGTAAACAACGGTTCGGTAAACAATTATTAATAAAAACCGACTCTTAAAGAATTAAGGAAACAAGAAAAGATCAGTATAAAATTCTGTAGTGGGGCTATCAGTCTCTTCGAATCTAACTACACGCCAGACTACAGAATTGTTATAGTTATCTTTCCTTTTTTCCTTAATTTTTTAGCAGTAGGGTTTTATAAATTGTTTATTTTATTTTATTAAAGTTTTTTTTAATCGCCTTTTCGAGGTCTTCACAATGATACGTCACTCGATGGGGTTTGAAGAAAAACTATTTTCAAAGTTTGACAACATGACCGTTATTTTGCATTTTCACATTTTTTGCATATGATTTTTTTTTTTGAATTGTGGAATTGCATATTTTTTTTTTTATGGAAACTGACACGGTTGGCTACATCACCTACTTACACCCGTGATGTCAGCCCATAACACCGGGTGAACTTGGTGCCACGTCAGTGCTTCCCTTCGGTCGTGCCGGCTACACTGAACTGGACGGAAAACACAAACTATTTACATAGCCGTTTCGACCGACTTTTCATTCAGTGCGATAGTACCAACCCGGGCGGGTTGAACCCTACCACCGAGTAAAGTAGGAAGGGAAGGGACCTACAGTTTTACGTGGAATCCGAACCACGGTCAGCCCCCAACGGTCGAGCGGTCACCCATCCCAGTACTGATAGCAACAGTCGACTGTCTGCACCACTGAGCTATCGAGACTGACGAACATAGCACTTCCACAATTAAGACGAATCTAACGAAACCTCATTATGTTGAAATCCATCAAGCCAAAATCCATTATGCTACAGCGCGTGCCATAGAAACGACATACATACATATAAACACTCGAAAAACATTGCGCTCCTTTTTGTTTCGCTTCGCGCAGTCGGGTGAAAGTATCAACTTCAAGAACCGGCCGTTTCGATATTGCTGTTTCATTTCAATCCCACCCCCGCAATGTTCATTCCATTCAGTAATGCTAATTTTTGCCACAAATTCTACATACACTGTCAAAATCGTTTCTTTGGAACTGTCTTCCGGAGTGCGTGTTTCGGTTTAAAGAATCTTTATTCATCTCAAAGGACGTTACATATAACATTCGCATATAACATAGGTAAATTTATGCGGTTACATATTATAAGTATAAGTTTTTTTTTTTTTTTATTGAAACTGACACGGTTGGCTACATCACCTACAACATCCATGATGTCAGCCCATAACACCGGGTGAACTTGGTGCCACGTCAGTGCTTCCCTTCGGTCGTGCCGGCTACACTGAACTGGACGGAAAACACAAACTATTTACATAGCTGTTTCGACCGACCTTTCATTCAGTTTGGTGGCAACCCGGGCGGGTTAAACCCAACAACCTAGTAATATAAGAAGGGAGTCATATCCCTTACTCGCCTTTTACGACATACACGGGGAGAGATGCAGTGGGGCTATTCTTTTAAAGTACCGGCTCCACACGGTACAAAAGTATCAAAATAGAAAGTTTAAACTATTAGTAAAGTTTAACAGGCTAGACAGCCTAGCAACTGCACCATTTCATCCCTCGGTACTGCCACCCATATTGGTTAACGTTAAAAAATACCATTTGTTATATTTATGGATCCGAAACATGTTAGGGGTTAACAGGAGATTTTACTCCACACGTGTGTTGTGTCCTGGAGCAATGCTCGGCATTTCTTTGATCGATATAATCCGTAATGAGGAAATTGAAAACCGGCCAAGTGCGAGTCGAACTCGCGCACCGAGGGTTCCGTATCGCCATGTCACGGCTAGCGCCACTCACGCCATCTAGATGGCGTGTTATGAAATGCTTCATATTAGTTAAAAATGCTTCATAATCTATTCGGTAGATGGCGCGCGCGCGTATACACTTTTTTGGTTTCTTATATGGGAACACTGAATTTTTTACTTTTTCTTATTTTTATTATTTCTTTTTATATCGGCCATAATAACACATTTTTTTGTGAAAATTTCAACGGGCACCCTATTACGGTTCAAGAGATACAGCCCTCGGACAGACAGACAGACGGACGGACGGGCAGACAGACATACGGCGTAGGCTTAGTAATAGGCTTCCGTACGGGATACGGAAACCTAAAAAGAAACGGTAGTTGACATTGCTAAAAGAATTTACAAGCTGAAGTGGCAGTGGGCTGGGCACATCTGTCGCCCATACGATAACCGCTGGAGTAGACGGGTTTTTAAATAGATGCCACGTACAAGCAAATGCAGCATGGGAAGCCCCCGTCTAGGTGGACATAGGACCTGAAAACGTAGCCATCCAGATGAGAAGAGCGGAAGACCGCGTTCGGTGGCGTGCCTTGGGAGAGGCCTACGCCCAGCAGTGGACCGAATCGGGCTGATGATGAGTGTACCCAATCAATTAGCCGACAATGTCGACATCGAGGCCGGCAAGAGAACGCACCGCCTAGCTAGTGTTTGTGGATGTCCATGACGCTTTTGATGGAGTAGACGTTTCAGATCGACAAAAAAATTAATATGTAGACGGGCTACGTATCAAGTAATCGAGAAGGTGAAATAACGCTTTTTATTCGGGTTCCGTATCCGGTACGGGACCCTACTACTAAGCCGACGCCGTCTGTCTGTCTGTCTGTCCGTCCGTCTGTCCGAGGGCTGTATCTCTTGAACCGTAATAGGAAGCCCGTTGAAATTTTCACAGAATATGTGTTACGAGTATTATTGCGATTTAACACAACAAATAATAAAAATAAGAAAAAGTTAAAAATTCACGGGGTTCCCATAGAAGAAACTAAAAAGTGTATGCGCGCGCGCCATCTACCGAAAAGAGTATGAAGCATTTTAACTAATTAAAAATTTTAACTAATATGGATTATTTCATAAACAGGCCATAGATGGCGTGAGTGGCGCTGACCATGACATGGCGATACGGAACCCTCGGTGCGCGAGTTCGACTCGGACTTGGCCGGTTTTTCTAAGTATATTAATAAAATATACCAAGTCGAAATTAATACAACAGGGTGTATAAAGACCCACAGTGGGCCAGCATGTTTCCCAGGGTATTTGGAGACGAAAATGACAATGTTTTTTTTTTAACGAACCCTTCGAGGGACAATAAAATTAAATAGAAGCAAGGTTTCGGTATCAATTTTTTTTAGAGAAAGTGTTACTAATTGTATTGTATATATTGTTTGTTTTTTTTAATTCATAGATAGATACATTTATTTTCATAAAATATAAAAAAGTTATACTAATAAATAAAAAATTAAAACCTACTAAACAAACGAGGGGTATAATAACAAACCTAACAGTCTCCACAAATTGGTCGAGATCGACTGTGAATGCCAATATTCTAAGTGACATATTGCCTACCATTAAGTAAAATGAAATCGTATCTAAAACAGCAATATCCCTAGTAAAACTGACTCCAAAGTCTTCTCTCAGTGACAAAAACAACAATCTCCCATATAACCTTATACTGCAATACAAACACGTTTTTATTGTTTACCAAAAAAATGAAAAACTGGAGATTGTTAGTTTTGTTATTAACATTAAAATAACTATCAAAAGGGGCGTTTTCAAATGTTCCTAGAACTCTTGCAGCATTACCCCGCTGGATGGCAAGGCTTACCATTTGAATTAAGTGGTTTTTTTTATTTACACATTGTAGGTAAGTATTTTGAGTTTCAAGAAAAATGTTTTGTATGTGAATGTGAGCTCAGAAATAGCCTGGTGCAAGGTTCAATATTTTTCTCTCACAAAAGTTTGCTCACATATCTTCTGTCTGCTTAGATTGAGTGCATGAACATCAAAGGTTGCTTGCAAGATAAAGAAGAAAGAAGAAGTATAAGAACAAAGAAATTAGATACACATACAACACTATACATAAACACACAAATAATGAAATTAAGAAAGAGAAAAAAGGCCACGCAGCATGCATTGCATACAATTTAGCGAACGTATGATAACGCCCCGGTTCTAACTATTTATTTCTTTGGATATCGGAGTTTTTACAGAGTGATTGAAGGGATATCGCTCTGGGCTAACTATAATAAATGTTTTGATTGATCGTCTTTGGCCGGACTGTAGTTCTTTTATGTGAGTAAGTATATATTATTATCATATAGATATCTAAATGTAATCGCAACCAATTAACGTATAGGAATACGCACACAGAGCTTGCGGCCAATCTGTGACCTCATGTCTACATCTACAGCAAAAATGTCGACATAGTATGCCTTATTATATATAAGTAGTGTTGCCCATAAAAAGTAAAAATGTCAACATAATAAGCCTTATAACTAGCATAGGCCGTTAAAAGTAAACATGTCGACATCGTTTACCTAAGTAAAAATGGCGACATAGTATGCCTTTTAACAAGTGTTGGCAGTTATAAGTAGAAATTTCGACATAGCATGCCTTATAACTAGAGTTAGCAGTTATAAGTAGAAATTTCGACATACATGCCATAAAACTAGTGTTGGCATTTAAAAGTAGAAATGTCGACATAGTATACCTTATATACAGAGTGTCCCCGGACTGGTGTAGTTCCTTTAAGGAGGCTGTTCTATGCCTTGTAACAAAAGCACTGGTGAAAGAATTTTTTAAATATGTACTTTCATAAAAATTTTAAGATTTCCTAACAAACTAAATGCGTACTACAATGTGTGGGCGCCTTTAGACCGCGCGACTAAAACGCGAGGCGGAATGGCGTGGGTCGGGGCGCGAGCGGTACGCGGGCGGGGCGGGCTATCTGTTCGCGTTCACTCGCGTCGCGTCCCGTCCGTATTCTCGCTGCCCGCTGCCCCGCGCCCCGCGCGCGCCCGATTAGAGCATTACAACATTACACTACATTAATAACTTTACAAATTTATATCTCCGCAACGAGTGTACCTAGAACCCTACTTCTTTTACTAATTATGTTTGCTACAAAGCGTAGAATAGCCTCCTTAAAGGAACTACACCAGTCCGGGGACACTCTGTATAACTAGTGTTGGAGCTCCTAGCCGTATTTAGATATAATATATAATTAATAGCTTTTGCCCGCGGCTTCGCTCGCTTTAGACTTGCATTTATAAAATACCTACTTTTTTATATAATCCGTTATGTTTGGCTAAGTCAGAGAGGTCAGCGCGCTTGCTCCGACCAGCCAAGATCACCTCCGCGAAAAT
Organism: Nematopogon swammerdamellus; assembly: GCA_946902875.1. Lineage (NCBI taxonomy): Eukaryota > Metazoa > Arthropoda > Insecta > Lepidoptera > Adelidae > Nematopogon > Nematopogon swammerdamellus. The sequence continues at coordinate 9,971,303 of OX336357.1, forward strand.
AGGCGCCATACCAATACCAATCCAGTTAGTCAGTCAGTGTATATAAGGTGCTTCGTTAGTCATGTCAAAAATTTTGGGAGGATTACATACACACTCAAATAAACACTTTACGTAAAAAAAAAACATATGTTTATAGGAGCATTTTTTCTTCTAACAAAACAATAAAATGAAATAAGTAGCTGTAAAAACCAATCATAGTGACCTTGTGACTTACCTACAACAAATAGCTGTTCTGCGTTTGAACATAGTACGGTCATTGAACCCGTACAATGCAAGTTACCTATTGTTACACACAGGTGTTTAGGTAGCAAACATGTTTTGTTAAATTTCTCGAAAAGTAATGCTAAAAACATATAATTTTTTTTGCGTAACGTGTTCATTTGTTTGTACCCTCCCGAAATTTTTGACATGACTAACGAAGCACCTTATATACGTCCACTGTTGGACATACGCCTCTCAAATTTTTCGCAGTCCTGGATCCAACGGTAGCGCAGATTATTTTCAAACGCGACGCACTAAAACGAAAGGACAATATGCGATGTTTTCCTCGAGTACGAAAAACTCGTTGACCTGGATTTAAACGGATCGCCGCCGCCGCCGGTATATGACATGTCAGAAGCGAGGTGGCAGGAGGGTGACATCGGAGCGGCAATGAAAGCGATTATACGACTAAATCTGTTAAATTTCTGGTCCAATTTCACGTACAGGCAAAGCTTCGTCTGTCATCTACTTTCAGGTAATGAAAAAAGCTTGAAATAAAAGTTAAATTACAAAATTTAAAAAAAAACCGCGACCCTTAAAAAGTCAAAAATAATTTCTGTTTACATACTTGTCGGGGGTTTTTTAAATTTTTAATTAAACTTTTATTTAAATCTATGAAAAAAAAACCCATGCAATTCGGTCCATTTTTTAAGATAATAATTTTTTTAATTGCTTAATTACTTGATTACAAACATAGCTAAAAACCATTCCGATTAAACCAGCTTTCTAATAAAAAAACGCATCCAAATCGGTCCATCCGTTTGTGAGTTACGATGCTACAGACAGACACACACACGTTAAACTTATAACACTCCTCTTTTTTCGTCATGGATTAAAAATTAGTAGACCCGTCCTCGTATAAAATAATTATTTTTATTTTCTTTCTTTCTATTTTATTTATTTTCTTATTAATATCAATAATTCTGCCGCACCGAATGTATATCAGCCACATACAACATTGACGTATGGAGTATGACCATTCGTTTTTCTTTTTAGGGTTCCGTATCTCAAAAAAGGAAAAAAATAACGGCACCCTTGTATGATCACTCTCGTGCCTGTCTGTCTGTCCGTCTTTAATAGATTACTTCCTCCGAAACTACTGGACGAAAATATTGAAATTTGGTACATATATTTGATTAACACTATACTCGGTGTTGCAACCCCAACCGTAAAACCCGAAAGGGGATGATTCTGTACGTGAAATTTTGTTATACGACTTTTTTGTTTGAAGAAAACAAATTTTTTTTCTCCATACATTTTGAGATAGGTAGGTATTTAAAATTTGTATGGAAAAATGTTTTTGTTTTGTTTCAAAAAATTGTTTTTCTTCACAAAAGTTGCTTAGTTTCACATATAGAATAACCCCATTATGTCAGTTAAAAATGTTACGGGGGCAACTGCAACACCATGTATTATGTAAGGTTGTAAATTTTGGGGGACAAATTAACAGTGAAAACATATTTTTTTTCACGTGCATTGTGTTACATGTCAATGGAAAGCGCTCGTTATAAGAAATAGAAATATTTTTTTGTATAATTGTTGAATTCGAAGTTTAAAAGATTAAAGAAAAAAATATAGGAAAATCGGATATTAATTAGTCTCAAATTTTTTTAAATTAATAGGGAATATAGGGCCTCTCTTTTTTACTGGGAAAACCTAAACGAAAATCATAGGTTTTAAAGTTTTCACGGAAAACGCAATGCTACGGAACCCTCTTTACGCGAGTTCGACTCGCACTTGACCGTTTTTTTTTTAATATCAATCAAAATCATTTTAACACTTTCGTTTGACCAATTTGATATCGTGACTCCGAATATATTAAATTTTTACTCTAAGGTAATTTGTTAGAAAATTTTAGTTTGTGCGTGTGTGTGTAATTTTTTTTTCTTTTGTACCCGGCAGGAGCCCAAAAGTTCAATGGACGATCCGACGCAGCCATAGAACATCGATCGGAGACCGTCTGATTTCTTGCTCTGTGGACACAGCCAATAACACCACTCGTCCCGAAATCACGCTCAGATAGGCGCCGCCTCTAATTGAATGACACATCTTTTGAAGATTCCAAAATATAGGTATAGCGCGGTTTTCTCAACCGTTCACTTCGAAAGAATGCGGCGCGCACCCTCCGCTCTCCGCCTCCACCGTACTGACGGGCAATTGCGGTGTGGGCGGAGAGCGGAGGGTGCGCGCCGCATTCTTTCGAAGTGAACGGTTGAGAAAACCGCGCTATAGTACGGTACACATTCACTCACTCACATTAAATTGTTAATGTTTATTGTTACAAATGAGACACAATGAGGCAAAGATGAAGTCATAAAATAAAGACAAACCTAAATGACCACCTGCTTGAACGTACGAAATCCTAATAGCCTACTGAAAGATTATAACCAAAGAAATAAATAAACAGACACGGAATTGGCGGATGGTGGCCGAGTGGTCTGGGCGTGGGCTTCTCTTGCGAGAGGTTCGGAGTTCGAATCCAACCTGGGTTTTTTGAGTTTACCAATCCGATTTACCAAAGTTGAGTTTTTTTCTGATTTGAAAAAAAATTACTTGCATACCTTCACCTACTGCTCCATGGTTCGGATTCCATGTAAAAATGTAGTTCCATCGGATTGACTGGAGGAAATTGCCTAAGGCAACAAGTCCACCCTAGCCTGGCCTATTAAGTGGCATAAAGTGTGTTATTATTGTTATTGTCATACATTGCATACAATATGTCTCGTTGTCTACATTTGATCTGCATGCACTCCTTGTGCAGAAGACATAAAGAGTCAGAGACCTTTTGTAAGTCCGCTCAGCCTGTTTTGCACGCACTAATAGGACCTTCTCTGAGGCACTAGCTTAGCTTAGCTTAGCACATCATCGGTTCTATCTCCGCAGCACTGCAGCGGCCGAGCCAAGTGCTGCGTTTGTTGTTGAAATTTATCATTTGAGAACCAATTGTTTCTCAAATCTATTATCCTTGTCGCACCGCTAAGGTGGGAAATTTTCTTCCAGAGAGGTATTTGCTGAATCTTTCAACCTGGAGGCCTTCAAACGTTTTATCATTAGCCCAGCAATAGTCCCCAAATCTGCTGTCATGGCGCCTCACTGGGCGTGGTTTCGCGAGGAAAGGTCAATTTGGCCGTGGCAAAGCCGCCCACGATAGTTGCAAACAAAACCGGCCAAGTGCGAGTCGAACTCGCGCACCGAGGGTCCCGTATCGCCATGTCACGGCCAGCGCTACTCAGCCATCTAGATGGCGTGTTATGAAATGCTTAATATTAGTTAATGTCATGCTTCATAATCTATTCGGTAGAAGGCGCGCGCGCATACACTTTTTGGTTTCTTCTATGGGAACCCCCGCGAATTTTTTACTTTTTCTTATTTTTATTATTTGTTGCTATATCGGCCAAAATACCACATTTTTGTGAAAATTTCAACGGGCTACCTATTACGGTTCAAGAGATACAGCCGTCGGACAGAAGGACGGTCGGACAGACAGACGGACAGACAGACGGCGTAGGCTTAGTAATAGGGTCCCGTACCTGATACGGAACCCTAAAAATAGATGCGTGAGTAAACAAGTATGGCAGGCGGAGACATAATGTTGTAATTTTGCCTTCGTGCCTTTCGAGAAGGCGAAAGAAGATATTTTTCTCTGGACAGGAGTATAGCGCTCCCAAGTATTTATTTCTTTGTTAGTACCTTTCCCTGTAACAATTTTCTTACACGAGTCTACCCGACATCAGTAGTCCCTAAAGGCGGCCTCGTTAGGGAATTAGGAAAGGTCATAAAAATTATCCTCACGTATTATAAAACGGACGGTTTTGTTTGTATATAATTTTCGATATTTGAGGTGTGCTGCGGAGATAGGACATGCGGCAGAGAATAAGGGACGGTAGTACCTCAGAGCAGCGGCCGTGACAGTACTTACCTGTAAACAGAAAGTTAACCTACAAGCCGTATGCGACGCAGAGACTCCAAGCATCTGTAAGTTCGCAGGTCACCGACGATTTGTAGGTTCGCTTAGTCTGTCTTGTCGGCAGCGCCACAATAAATAAATATGTAGCTATTTATTTACTCTGGCAGCGAGCTTGGTCCCTCGGCATAGCCTATGTGCCTATGTTGGTTTAAGTGAAAAAAAAAGGGATTCTGTATTTTAAACGGTAAAAACGGAAGTAGTCAGTTTTGTACCAATAAAAAAAGTTTAAATGAACATAATTATCGTGTGGGGAATCATTTAAAAGAGCTAACTTTATGGATTCTTAAGATAAATAAGATACTTTTGCAATTTTAAGTCCAGTGGTCTTAATGATATAGCTAAACATGTGCCAAAAAGTTACCGTTATTATTTAGGTAAACATATATACAAATATATAGTATACCAGCTGTGCCCGCGGCTCCGCCCGCTCTCATATTTCACTTCACTGCTAACCTCATAAGCCATTTAGCGTGATAGTAAGTAGCCTATAGTTGATGGGAAGAATCAAGCTATCCGGAGATTTTTTTTTATTAAAATCGGCTCAGTGGTTCTCGAGTTATAAGCGGACAGACAGACATACACTCAGACACTCAGACACTCAGACAGAAAGCAGACGTTGGATTTTATTATAGGTAAGGAATAAGGAATAAGGAAAGGAAGGAATCCTCGGTGCGCGAGTCCGACTCGCGCTTGGCGATTTTTTTATGGGATTAACTGAAATTCTGTCTCAAAGTCGACATGTAAAATTTACCGTATAGTTAGTTATACGTGCCGGCTGCGCATGGTCTTTTAACAAGTTCAATCTGACATCGATATTATAATTTTACATCAATTCTAATTACATTACATTATGGTATTGATAAGATTCATAGACACAAGTGAATGAAAATTTTGAATAAATTCACAAGGCGAAGAAAGCAAACTCCGCGTGTCCAACTTTAACGCAAGAGGAGCTATCGGCGTCTCTATCTCTGTTCCGAAATAAAACCTTTTTACGTTCCGCTGCGTAACATTAATTTGCTGCAATAACAAGGCTCAATTAATGTTAATTTTAGGATAAAGCTAAGAATCGTGTTGTTATTATATTCTCTTTATGTTATGATACTTTAGGTTATTTTAGAAAACAAATGCGCAAAAATGGGATGAAATATTACGTTGTATTTCTTGGAGGTATTTTTTTATAGGATAGGTTATATTGTTTTCACGGTCACTGGCGTGGTTTTTAGGACTCCGTACCTCAAAAGAGGAAAAAAAACGGAACCCTTATGGGATCCCTCTCGTGTCAGTCTGGCTGTCTGTCCGTCTATCACAGCTTAATTTCTTCGAATCAGGAATCTACTGGAGAACCCGATCGCGGACGTGTAGCGTAAATGAACGACTTTCGATTTTGGGGGACAAATTACAAAAAAAATTAAAAAAAATGTTTTTAAGTTCATCATTATAATTTTAAAATGCGAAGATATGCCCCCCCCCCCCCCCCCCCCCCGCCTACAAAACTAAAGGATAAAATTCTCTACAACTTTCATTTTTTACCAATTCTCAATCGTTGTCGAGATAATATCTTTTTTCGGACCTTATATCATAAAGGTCCGAAAAAAGGCCGATTTTATGAGGCCTTTTAGTATGGTTACCTCCTAACCAGTCAGAACAAGGTTCCGAAGTCAAACTTTCTTCTTTCGAGCTTTCCGGCTACAATCATTCGTTTCCTGGCCTACAGAGAGACGCCATCCCGCATATTTGATTGTTGGCCTTCTCATCTGATACAACCGCAATGTTATCTCTCGTTCCTGTCGCAACCACGCGCCATATGAGCGCTTCCCTTTGACAGTGTCGGCTAAAACACTGCTCAGCGACGCCCATGGCTATTATGTAAAATGTATAGGAATTACAAATAAAATGCCGCGTTGCCTTTTCACGCCATCGCTAAAAGACCCCAGATTGTACTCAGCGGCGCGGCGGAAGGAAATAGACGGGCAGGAAGTCCGTTTCACATTTTCCCGGTTCTGTGAATGGCCTGCCCGCCCACAGAATCGATTAGTACGCATCCGCTGTATGTCATCCGCTGTATGTCTATATTGTTGCTATTATATAGGAATGCAATTCCAACCCACGTGCACGTAGTATTTGTTCCCTTTTAGGGTTCCGTATCCGTCGTACGAGACCCTATTACCAGGCCTTACGCACTCTACGTACTTGCGCGCGCTAACTACCTACCGCCCGGTGGACCGCCGGCGATCTAATTCAGTGGAAATTCGTCAGCCACGCGAAGCATTACCTACATGCTCGCCCACGCAACTGCGCGCAGCTACAAAGCAATAATCACTGTACACTCGATCGTTTAGGTACATTTTCGCACGCAGTGATTGGCGACGTAAACAGTAGACTATTAAAGCCGAAGGTATGGAACTTTTTCTATGGAGTGATTTATCTGTTACGAAGTTACTATCCAGTAATCTGTGCTATTACTAAGCCTACGCCGTCTATCTGTCTGTATGTCTGTCTGTCTGTCCGAGGGCTGTATCTCTTGAACCGTAATAGGTAGCCGGATGTCATTTTCACAGAATATGTGTTATTATGGCCGATATAACAACAAATAATAAAAATAAGAAAACGTTAAAAACTGACGGGGGTTCCCATAGAAGAAACTAAAAAGTGTATGCGCGCCATCTACCGAAAAGACTATGAAGCATTTGAACTAATCATGCATTTTAACTAATATGAAGCATAAACACGCCATAGATGGAGTGAGTGGCGCTGACCATGACATAGCGATATGGAACACTCGGTGCGCGAGTTCGACTCGCACTTGGTCGGTTTTTAGGGTTCCGTATCTATCCATACGGAAGCGGACTTTCCACCGAGTCATGCAGCAGTTGGATTCTTTGTGCCTTAGTGTTATCTTGTCCTAATACTTTTGCTAAACGTGGTGGTCGGTGTTGTGCCGTAATCTACCAGACTTCTTGCAGCACAACACCGATTACTCTGCTTATCCCGATTGTCGTGATACAGTGTGCGGTATGTATATAAACTTTTTTTTTCTATGTACACAAAGACATCGGGGTGTCCATGTACGCTGCTTCAGGAGAACAACGTTCGCTCGAGTTCCTGAAGAATTGTATCAGTGTGGCCATCCAGCGAGGCAACGCCGCTAGCGTCCTCGGAACAGTGCCCACATCGTCCCACTTAGCACCTAGAGGAGGGTTATTAGGTTTTGCATAGGTTATAGGTTGTTTGTTTTGTATGGCACAATATGTTTAGTTACAATAATAAAGATTTACATTAATACAAATTGTGATAGTTTTAGTGTTGATTGAGTAAATAAGTAAGTAAGTAAGTAAAAAACGTTTAATTCTTGATCACGAGGCAGTACAATATACACCTTAAAATAACAAGTTGGCAATATTATAAAGCATAAAAATAAAGATATATATTATACAGTGTCCACCCCCATGACCGGAAAAGTATGTGACACAGCATGTGACTCCATACATATAAGTAAGTAGCTACATGGAGTCGCTGGTTTTAAGCCACACCCAATATAAAATAATACTTAACAAATAAGAAAATAACTAACCCTTATATATATAACCCAAACGCTATGCCCAAAAAATTAAGCAAGCAATCTATTAAATATAACTAATTCTAATTCCTAATTCCTAATACAAACCCAGTCAAGTCTCAAAAATAAATAAATGATTAAAACACAACAAAGCAAAGGATAAAACAATAGTGACTAACCAAAGAATACAATAGGTACATACAAAACACATTTGAGGAATCTTATAATTATAATAATAGATAAGTAGAAACGAACGAAACCAAAACAAAAATATTTAAAGGATAAATTTGAGAGGATAAAAAATTAATTTTCCTACTCAGACACGCTGAGATTCAAAAAGAATGCTCTTAAGTTTATCCTTAAAAACTGCAGTGGATTGCATAACTAACCTATTTATGTTAATCTCTCTAAAGCCCCAGAAATATTTATTGGCTAACTTACATATCTTAGAGTAACTCTCGTTTATAATAACGCACTAAGCCAACATAAACCAGACTAATTAAAACACGATGTATGGGATTTAGTTAATAGTTTAGTTATTTACCGCTATTCTACGAGGACTTAGTTTGGTTTAGACAAAATTTGAATATGGATACAAAACTTTGAAATTCTGAAGTACACACTGACAAAATAATAATTAAAGTACGATTTATACATAAAGTAAATTCATTATTAAATAAGGAGTAACATTATACATTTATTATTATTCATTTATTTACACATTTCTTTTTATATAAATTTTACATTTTTACAAAATTAAAACCTAACATTGATATAAAAACGAACAGAGTTTCCACCAACGGCGGCGGCGGGGCGAGCCCTGGCTACCGATGGTCGGGTCCCAAAGAAAGAAACCTCCGGACTATAAGCGCAGTGTCGAGCAGGGCTGCCTTCTGGCCCAACCACTCAGCGAGAGCTTCTTAAGGTGGTCGTCGAGGCTCTTCGCTATCAGCCCATGCGCCGAAACGACTATGGGCACAACGATCGTCGAGTCGACGGGCCACATTTTGCTAACCTCGTGCTGCTATAATCTATCTAGATACTTCAGCATCTTCTCTTATTCATTATCATCTTTATTATTTTTTAAAGTATTTTATTTTGATGAACGAGCGAGCAGTCGGCCGAACAAACGTTCCTATGTTCACTGGAGGTTTATTGTATTTTTGTTGTATACTGAAGTTAGTTTAAATGTGGCGGTGGCCGAGTGGTTTGGGCATCGGCTTAGTGGCGGGTGGCCGAGTGGTTTGGGCATCGGCTTCTCATGCGGGAGGTCCGAGGTTCGAATCCGGTCGGCGTGTACCAATGAGTTTTTTCTGACGAAAAAATTTACGTGCATACCTACACCTGCTGCTTCAACGTTCGGAACCGGTGTAAAACTGTAGGTCCCTTCCCTTGCCCCTTACTAGGTGGTAGGCTCAAATTGTAGCCGACTGGGTTGGTACCACCGTACTGGATGTAAGATGGCCGCATAGCAACTTCGGTTGTGTTCTCCTCTAGTCCAGTATAGCCAGCAATCCAGGGAAGTCTCCGGTATGGCACCTACCTTCTCGGAGGTGAAATTGGCTGGTCGGAGCATGCGCTTTGGCCCTTCCGACTCAGCCATCCATATCGGATTACATAAAAAAAAAATGCAATTTTTCCGGGCTGCAGTCTCAAAGCTGGAGATCACCCTAATTGTAACTACATTATTACATGACATCCTAAGTAGAGATGAAGCAGCTGTTCTCGACTACTTCTTATGCGGTCTGTCTGTCCACCTAGCTGGGGGGAGGGTCCTACGTACCTACGTTTGTTTGTTATAGGTTAGGTTGGGTTGGGCTGGGTTCATATCCATAAAAAAAAAAAAAGGTTGGGTTGGGCTGGGTTGGGTTGGTTGGGCCTGGTTTGGATTGGGTTGGGTTGGGCTGGTTTGGGTTGACTTGGGTTGGTTTGGGTTGGGTTAGATGAGGTTAGGTTAGGTCCATTCGAGCAACTGTCTACCCCAGAAGCTATCGGCGTGTGGTGGCGTGCCTTTGGAGAAGTCTATGTCCAGCAGTCGACCTAAATTGATATTAATACCTGATATATTATCAACTGTGTGAGAGAAAGAAAGAAGGATTAGGGTTTGTAAATTAAAAAAATATTTCTGAAGATAATAAAAAAAAATGCCAAGGTCGCCTTTCCATATAATTTCGCTTTGAGCTCACATACCCGTAATGTTGATGCGAAGATGTATTTGTACCGGGGGCGGCAGCCGTTAGTGTCCAGCCAGTGTCAGCCAGCCAACTCAATTAGTTAGATATAAGCGACTGCCTCCCCCTCGGCGCCGGCGGCGGCGGCGGGATGGCACGGCGTGCACACCCCCTCCAACCAAGTAGATATACCCTGAAGCGGGCGTACCTACACTACATTTTTAGGGTTCCTTATCAAGACGGATGCCTATAGTAAGCCTACGCCGTCTGTCTGTCTGTACTTTCGAGGGCTGTATCCACTTTGAACTGTTATCCAATTAGGTAGCCGGTTGAATTTTTTAAAGAATATGTGTTATTTTTATAGAATATTAGCCCCACTGCATCTCTCCCCGTGTAGTACCGTGTGGGGCCGGTACTTTAAAAAAATAGCCCCACTGCATCTCTGCCCGTGTATGTCGTAAAAGTGACTAAGCGATGACTCCCTTCTTATTACTAGGTGGTAGGGTTTAACCCGCTCGGGTTGGTACCACCGCACTGAATGAAAGGTCGGTCGAAACGGCTATGTAAATAGTTTGTGTTTTCCGTCCAGTTCAGTGTAGCCGGCACGACCGAAGGGAAGCACTGACGTGGCACCAAGTTCATCCAGTGTTATGGGCTGACATCACGGATGTTGTAGTTGATGTAGCCAAACGTGTCAGTTTTCATTAAAAAAAATATTATGGCGGATATGCTAACAAATTATAAAAAAAGTTAAAAAATGAAGGACAAGTATCATAATATGCAGAAGAGCACCATCTATCGAGTTATCCAAACATTTTAACTACAAAAGTATGAACGGCCACCGATAGATGCGTGATACGCGAGGTACGTGTGAGTGGGACTGCGTGATTGCTGCGCACAATAATACGGACTAGCACTAGCACGTCTAGTACAGTTGCTTTCACGAGTCATGAGCACAGACGGACAGTGTACTAACGTTGCACGCAAGTGTATAGTAGTCGAACGACGCCCAATAGGCGACGAGCGTCGACTGACGCTGACGGACGAACGACGCGTGTGCGCCCAATAGGCGACGAGCGTCGACTGACGCTGACGGACGAACCAATCGCGTGAAGCGTCGGCGCCCTCGACGTCACATCCCGTCAAACCGACCAATGAAAAGTGTGCTCATGACTCGTGAAAGCAACAGTACGGTAGTTCAGTTCCAACATGGAAGTCGAGCAAGAGAATTGTTTAAACCTACTTTAGGTCTCGATACACCAGTATGAACACAAGGCAAGGCAGGCTAACACAAGGCAGAGTCGCTTCCCTTAGTCAGATGCGCCCCAGTTTTGACAGATTTGGCAGTGCAAGTCAACATCGGTAGCTCGGTAGTATGCGTCGGTTTTCGATATTCACAGTTGAGCACATCAGGTGCGGTCGTTCTTTGGATGGGCTCCGACCGTAGAGGCTGGGCGTGTTCCACGTAAAACTGTAGGTTACCCTCCCCTTACCTTACTAGCGACCGTTTTCAATAACTTCTTTTTTTTGGCAGGTTAAAAAAAATAAGTCAGAGTTTAGTTAGACAGGTTGGGTTAAATATTTACTTAGTTTTAGTGTCAGTATAAAGCCATGATTTTATCTCTATTTCATTTTGTCTATATATTTTTTTATTTGACAATACCAGTGCATTTGCCAATTTTTTTCGTTAGAAAATGGTGTACACGTTCTTTCCTTGAATGTACTTTGCATATTCTCAGGCTCTATAAAGAGAGTTAGGGTAGGTTAGGTAAGTACTAAAATAACCTCACTTAATTCAACCCAGCCTTATCAAAACTGTTGGAATTTTTTAAATCAAAATTTCTATACGTATCATAACATAACCACAGGACAAGCACTCGCGAAGTCGCCCGCCGATCGCTGTTCTGTGATTGATACAAAATTTTAATAATAACACCCAAAACATTTTAATAAAAAAAAAATTTTTCTCTAAATTAGATTATCGAAAATGTTAATGGTGGTATTTGTGGAGCATTTGAAATAGGGCCCAGATTTGGTACATGAATTAATCCTACGCAGTAATTATGAGGTTACTTTATTGCTATTACGAAGCAAAGGGCGAGAGAGAGGGAGAGGTACAGTTGACTACAAAATTAGAGATACGTTAGTAGAACCGTGCGTTAGTAGAACAGATGCGCTCCCTCGTAGAAGCTACAATAAATCCAATACCAATCCAGTCGGTTACAATATAAGCACCTAACAAGAACCTAGACGAACACCTAGAAGTAACCGTTGTTGAAGTAACAGGTTCCGTTGGACAGGAAAACGGAGTGTGGGAAGACTACCCGCCAGGTGGGACAACGAAATCAAGTACGTCGGCGGAAACCAGTGGTTCCATACCGCTAAAGGCCGGGAAGACTAAAGGAAAATTGGAGAGGCGTATGTTCAGCAGTGGACGCTGACTGACTGAGTGACTGCCTGACTGACATAGCAAGATGTAAGGGACCTACAGTTTTACACCGGATCAGAAACAGTGAAGCAACAGTATGGACATACATTTTTCCGTCCGAAAAACCTCAAGTTTTCCACGTCAGCCGGATTCGTACCTCTGACCCTGATATCAAGAGTCCCCCCCCACCCCCCCCCCCCCCCCCTTCCCCCCGACTCTTTCAACCTGGGGATTTACACGACGACGTACCTTAGCGGCGGGTGGCCGAGTGGTTTGGGCATCGGCTTCTCATGCGGGAGGTCCGAGGTTCGAATCCGGTCGCCGTGGTTCGGAACCAGTGTAAAACTGTAGGTCCCTTCCCTTGCCCCTTACTAGGTGGTAGGCTCAAATTGTAGCCGACTGGGTTGGTACCACCGTACTGGATGTAAGATGGCCGCATAGCAGCCTCGGTTGTGTTTTCCTCTAGTCCAGTATAGCCAGCAATCCAGGGAAGTCTCCGGTATGGCACCTACCTTTTCGGAGGTGATATTGGCTAGTCAGAGCATGTGCTTTGGCCCCTCTGACTCAGCCACCCATACCGGATTAAATAAAAAAGAAAAGCCAGCGGGCTGGACAATCCATGCAATAGTCCTCAAGTCGGCTGGTATGGTACCTCGCTCAGCGCGATTTCGTAAGGGGAGATGAATTTGGCTGTGTCGAGCACCTTTGGTCTCTCGGCACAGCCGCTCATTCTGGTTCTCATAAAAAATGCAAGTTCTAGCAGAGATGCGTTTCCAGTTTAAGAGCTGATTGTACATTGTCACAATGTTTGCAGGTTGTTCCCGTCTATTAAAACAAAAACATTTTGATGATAAAATGTTTTAAATGCCTTTCATTAAATTCTCATTTTAAGACAAAATTAAATATATTTCTATGGTCATTTTACATTTTTTAGGTTACTATAAATTTTTCTACGGGTATTTCAGGATACGGATTGTATCATATAATATCAAGTTAGTTTATTTATTAATATAAACTTTATCCCTATTATTAATGAAAAGACGGAGTTCGGCAATACGACCGCAAATTTTAAATAGGTCAAATCATTTTGGTAAAAAAAAAAAATTTTACCAAAGCTGATGTCATTTCCGTTTCTTCACTTCGCCCGTATGCCACCCTAACGCCACTCATATAACTCGAAACCTAAGACGTATTCTACGTTAAAATAAGATGAATCGTCTGTTTTTTTACTCTTAAACGTCAGGTCAGACCCGAAATGTTTAATAAAATTGTGGTAGATCGTGCGCTAGTTCTAACAAATAGTAAACCGTGTCAGTTTCCATAAAAAAAAAAAAAAAAAAAATATATAGGTATATTAATACCGAAAATTTTGCTAACGAATCCGCGGGTAAACGCAAATTTTTTTGTTCATAATTAAAAATAATTTAACTATGAAGAATTTTTTTTTCATAATTAAATTATTATTTTTAGGCTTCCATATCCCGTACGGAAGCCTATTACTAAGACTACGCTCTCTGTCTCTCTGTCTGTCTGTCTGCCTGTTCTATTTAGAACCTTAATATGTAGCAGGTTGAAATTTTCACAGAATATGTTTTATTATGGTGGATATAACAACAAATAATAAAAATATAGAAAAGGTCAAAATTAAGGGGTGTCCCCATACAAGAAACGTGTTTTAAAAAAAAAAAAAAATTTTTGCCTTGCCGAAACCTAATTTCGCGATTCCGACTCGCACTTGGTCGGTTTTTTATTTTATTTCGCAACCAAATGTTTCGTAAAATTGCATAACATAAACTTAGGTATATAAATAATAGTTAAATCTACTTGTAACAAATCATACAATTTTACAAGCCACTGAAACGAGGATTTTCTCTATGTCTTATCTCTGGCCAGCAAGGCAGGCAATATTTCCTCTGTTAGACCGGCAGACTTTTTCTTTTGGTCCTATCTAAAAGGAAAATGCTTTGCGAATAATCCTGCGATATTGGTACAGACGGTGTCGAATGGTAGCGCCGGGTGGAGAGGGGAGGGAAGGGAGGGGAGGGTCGGGAGGGAGGGAAGGGAGGGGAGGGGTGGGAGGGAGGGAGAGAGAATATAAGAGAAGCGATCGTTAATGATTATCATATTTGCGTTTAAATCGCATTTCTATTAAACCGAGTCTACCGCGAGCGAAGCCGCGGACAAAAGCTAGTAAAGAATAAATTGTCAGCCTCGGTAGCTAAGTGGTGCAACCCTGAGCGCGATCAGTATTTGGATGGTTGAACGCTCGACCGTTGGAGGTTGACCGTGGTCTACTTAAAACAGTAGGTCCCTTCCTTTCTTACCTTTCTAGGTGGTAGGGTTTATCCCGCCCGGGTTGATACCACCGCACTGAAAGAAGCATCGGTCGAAACGGCTATGTAAATAGTTCGTGTTTTCCGTCCAGTTCAGTGTAAAGCCGACATGAAATGAAGGGATGCACTGGCATGGCACCTAGTTCACCCGGTGTCATGGGCTCACATCACGGATATTGTAGGTGATGTAGCCAACCGTGTCAGTGTCCATAAAAAAACTGTCATAAATTTTGCAATATGCAGTCTTTGTATGATGAGGAAAGGAGTAATTAATTACAGATGGTAGGTGTTTGATAGCACAAGCGTGTTTAGTTAGTGGCAATTATTTTTGTAAAATAGACTAAGTGCACATTGTAAACAATTTCCAGTGAAGTTTCTTGTCAGTTGTTGCTCGCTGTGATATTCGAACTGACGGTATGTTACAATGTAAATATGACAAATCTGAGCGCTGTGTACTGCCAAGAGATCCTAAATAAACAATAAACAATACGTCCGATTTGGACTTATTTTAGATAATCTCTAATATATACAGTGGCGGCGGTAGACGTCGACGTCGGCGACCGCCCCGACGACGTGGCCCCGACCACCGAACAAGCCCGGGACGGCCTACCGCCGCCTGAGGGGGCCTCGCAAATATTCGTTTACCCTAGCTGACTCCCTTTGGGATCGCGCGATCCCAAAAATTCTCATCAAAGTATGGTCGCACACTTTGGTATATTGCTTGTTGGGTTTTTTATTTTAATTTGTGATATACCTACTCATACATCAGTCTCATTATATTTATCGTTTTCTCTCTGACTGGGAAATGAAAGAGGCCTAGCAAAACTGATGTCGCTGACGTCTATATTTAGTCTAGCACCGCCACTGAATATAAATATCTACACTGTATTTTTTACAGATTTCTTAATGGCTGAAATCCAACAATGCTTATTCAAACCGAACACTAAATTCTCTCCAACTTCAGTTCCAGTCGTCTGTTCGCCTGTCACGGAGCCTTCCTTTCATACCGCCGAAATAAATACCTAGGAAAGGCATACCTTGTCGAGTAGGCGAAAAAAACCTGTTTAGTGAAAACACTGTGCACGCACAAAGGGTTTCGTAGCCATATTATGTTGCTTTTATTGCACGTATAGCGAGTGTGCACAGCACGCGATTTTGTGTGTTTGTGCACGCATCACGTAAAAACTACTGAACCAATTAGAACGTAACTGTCATAAAAACTCACGTTTATATCCGAGCTAAGTAGTTGCAATACAATTGTAAAATTTCAAAAAGAATTGAAAAGTTAATTAGTTAGTCGGCCATTTTATAATTTAAGTAGAATACTTTTTTAATAATTTTAATTGTAATTTATAGTAAGTACCTTATGTTTGTATTAAGAATGAAAGAAAAAATGTTAAAATAATTATATAGTTAAAATTTTAAAAAGCATTGTACGTGTTAATATGTATGTATTTGTATTGTTGTTATTGTAGATTAAGTTATAACATAAACAATAGTTTTAGCATATAACACTGTAATTAAATTTGTGCAAAGAGTTACAATATACAGCTCCTGTGAGCTCTTAAACATTTAAATAAATAAATATTTCGACGTTTCGGGCCAAACGTATCGGCCATCTTCATGAGCGCTTTGCCTGGTGCGACGGTTGACAGAGAACATCATCATGGCATCTTGTCCTTATCCCTTAGTCGCCTTTTACGACATGCACGGGGAGAGATGCTGTGGGGCTATTTTTTAAGTAGGTACCGGTCCCACACCACAGTATTGCATCAAATGCTCTCAAATATATTTTATTCCACCACTCACCTCCAGCAGTTATACTCTAAAGGTATGTTGGAAGAAAATGATTTAGGCGTTACAGTGTAAACTTTTGTCAATTTATTCGAGTGCAATAAATATATACAACAACAAAAACTGTCTGCAATGGAGTGCACGCCGACGAAAATATTTACAAGAAGCTAAAACATTCTGTATGGTGTTCTGTACTGTGTGGGGCCGGTACTTGAAAAGAATAGCCTTAGCCCCACTGCATTTCTTCCCATGCATGTCGTAAAAGGCGACTAAGGGATAAGGACAAGAAAGGGCTAAAGGGCGACAGGCTCGTCACCTCTCACCTTGGCACGGAGCTTCCACCGAGTCACGCAGCAGGTGGGTCTTCGTGCCTTACTTGCTGCTTGATCGTATTAATCTTGTTCGTATACTTTGCGAAACGTGGGTGGTCGGTGTTGTGCTGTAATTTAGCAGAGTTCTTGCAGCGCAACACCGATTACTCTGCTTACCCCGATTGTCGGGATTCAGCGTGTGTGATATGTATGTACTAAAATGTTAACAATGTATGACTATGACGTGTCTGCATATATAATTCCATGGTTCATCCCTTATTGACGCTGTTTCTTATTTGTTGAAACAGATCTTAAAGGAATAGACTTGACTTAAAGGCCGGATAGAGGCAAGCTCGTCTTACTCCCAGAAGGGCTTAAGTGAAAGAGAAAATTAATGTATTTCAACATCTAGAGAAAATACTTACTGAAAACATATTTATTTGCGATTGTAGCCTGATGGCCTTATTGTATTTTAGGTGGTAAGCTAGTGGCGAGGCTATTTAATTTATTTTCACTGAAGACGACAAAAAAGTCGAAATATTTGAACCACATTTTATTAATAATATTAATATATAAAAATACATTGAATTCAAATTTAGAGATTTAATAAAAACTTATTCTTATGCTTATACTCCGTTCAACCTAGCAACTAATGCCGAGCGGTTTCTCTTTCTCTATACTTCTCGCTCTCGCAAAGGGTGATTGAAGTGACTGTGAGCTGAGGTTATGAATATAGTTTAAGTTAAAAAAAACATTTATTATTGTTTATTTATTTGATGAATGAAAATTTTCCAATAAACCTGTTTATTTTTATTTTTTGCTTGGAATCAAGTTAAAATATTTATATTTTCACTGTAAATTATTTAAAATTAAAATTATATATTATTAAAATGTTGTGCCTAATCTACTTACTTCAGCTGTTCGTTCTATTGTAGGTGGATAAGTTAACCCACCAACACAAATAATATACAACTCTTCAAAATAATACGTGAAAAATATGCAAAACAATTAATACGTTATTATTATGACGCGTAGGAAAGGCTACTGAATGTAATGAGTCGACTGACCGGCCGACTGCATCTGGCTACTTGAAACCTTCTCAGAATAAAAACGCAACACTAACTCCCAGGCGCAGCGGCGCACGCGCCGTTTTGGTTTTGAGATGACTTTCGCATACACCTATGACTCACAAACACAACCTTGTGTCCTGTGTAAAGAAGAGTAATAACCGTTGCGAGAGCGAGAAACCGCTCGGCATTAGTTGCTAGGATGAACGGAGTTTAATTTGTTGTAATTTTGAGTTTCAATTACACAAAGTTTAACGCTTGTATTACTGCTTTTACAATAGATTAAAAATCCTCCCTCACGCCATCTATCGGTGAAAATTTTCATACCTTTTGGGTCATACTTTTGTATTTACAATGTTAGTTAAATGATCATTCGGTAGATGGCGCTGGCTCTTCCACATATTATTTTAATTGTATGAGGACCCCCTTAAAGTTTTTACTTTTTGCTTTTTTTTGTTGGCATATCCGCTATAATAACGCATATTCGGATGGACTGACTAACAGATAGACATACAGACAGGCAGCGTAGGCTTAGTAATAGGCTTCGGTATGGATACGGGACCCTAAAAACTAAGTCATTTCAAAATATTTGTATTCTGGAATGACGTAATTCACTAACGACCGATTTCACTACCTTCAGTTAAAATTTAGCTACCGGCCAACTCCTGTCAAACCTGTCAACAATGTCACTTTGATAGACAGATACCTGTTGGGACTAAATTTAACCTGAGGTGGTCAAAACGGGCATAAATTGGCACGGGAGCTAACGCTATAAAACATGATCCAAGAACGATCTGAATGATGCGTTTAAAAGTACCAGGCAGAGAGACGACTCCGTTAAAATTGTTTAACTAGAGCAGGGGTTTTCAACCGGTGCGCCGTGGCACACCGGCGGCGCCGCGGCGTGCCGCGAGTGACATTCAGGTGTGCCGCGAATTCTAAGTAACTCATTTAAAATTTGCAAGAAAACAGCGGAAGAATTATCATTATAATTTTTCGTTAAATCTCTCGTTAATCGAAGATAGATTATCCACAATGAAATTTTCTGACTGATTTGTTTGAACACCTCAACAAATTAAATGCGAGTTCGCAGGCAAGTAATGAGAACATTTTGACATCCTCGGACAAAATGAGAGTTTTCACTGATAAATTACATAGTACAGCGTACATTACGTAAAAAGTCGCCAATCGTTTTTACTTTTCTGAACATGCTTTCTGTATGAACCATAAATGTGGTGTGCCGGGAAATTTTCGTAGATGAAAAAGTGTGCCAGTTAATAAAAAAGGTTGAAATCCCCTGAACTAGAGATTATATGCTCTTATAAAATCTAGTAACGCTAGTTTCCACGAAACAAACATTACTAACTTAGGAGAGCTTAGTAAACTTAGGAAAACGATGTGTACCTTAAGTTCGCACTCGAAAATGGCACTTATTCCGACGACATAAGAGTTACATTTGCATGATAGTCTAATTAACAACATTTTGAAGTGTGCTCTTAGAAGACATCTACATAAATTGCTACTTGTACACTCAGACTATACTCATGACTAACTACGTACAGTACCCGGCTTTATAAATAGAAATAGAGCATCCGGTTGCACAGCGTCGTCCCTGTCGCACGAACTCGCACGTCTCTGTGCGAAAGGGACGACGCTCTACAACCCAATTATCTCTTTCTAAAGCTCGACAAGCATTATTTGCTTCTGGAACTGTACCTAGACTGACGCTGTAATAGTAACCTAGATTTTAAAACATTGGATTAACCCAACAAGCATTAATTCGCCCTTTATTGATGACGAATGATCGAAAATAAAAAAAATATATATTGTGACGGAACTTAGGGACTTCGGTTAAAACATAAAAACTCGTGTATCTTTTGCAGCAAACATTGTCCGCAATTAAAAGATTGTATTATAATATGTATATTGAATGATTGAATGACTTTTCGACTGCCTGAGAAAATTCTGCCATAAATTTGAACCTCCACTTCTATTACTGTATATTCTAAGTTTTTAGTGAAAAAAAAAAGCTTTGAACGGAACAATAATTTATCACCGAGGTCCCGTCTGTTGCGCCACAATGAAGCGACGCAGAAATATAGTTTATTTTATATTTATTTATATTTTATTTCGCTCCATTGTGCCTTTGGAGCGGGCCGCTAGAGCTAGTTTCCGTATGGATCACTTTGCAACTTCTTCGGGTTTCGTTAAAAAAACATTTTTCCATGTAGCCACGTGAAACATCCAACGGTTGGCTAAAAGCGTTGTTATTATTCTAGGGTTACTTATAGGCTGGAAGAAATATGTTCAAAGGATAAATTCGTCTTTTTGCACAATAAAATTTGTATTCACGTTATTACATAATATGGTAACTAATCAAGCGCAAAGTCGGTATTGATATGCCGTCGTCGATTCTGTCCGCTTATAAAGTCCTATTCACTCACGTTTTCTGGCACATTTAATTAAGGATGGTTCTAAGATATTTTTTAGACGACGACGCCGAATCCTTTAACCTGGGTGTCTTCAAACGTCGTATCAATGAGATAGACAAAAATCTGCTGACATGGCGCCTCACTGAGCGTGGTTTCACGAGGAGAGGTGTTTTTGGCTCTGTCGACTGTACCATTGGTTCCTCCACACAACCACCCACGTTGATTGACATTAAAAAAAAAGATATGTTTGTGGGTCAATATATTGTGGCTTAATAGCAAATCCAATTTAAACGCATATAAGATAATAAACCATCGCTTCTTTATAATTATCTATCTCTCCCTCCCTCCCTCTCGCCCTCCTCTGCCCCCCCCCCCCCCTTCCCTCCCTCACACGCTGACTGGTTGACGCCAACAACTGCACCCTGAAGTACCCCGCCACATAGCCAACTGCTACAATACCTACCGTAAATGGTTACTGGATAAGATTGAATACGAAACTTGTAAATCGATCGCCATCTATCGTACAAAAGGGCGAAAAGAAAATTTGAGCGTGTACATGCTTTGGATAATAATTGCGACTAGCGCTCAGAGATGACGCTGAGAATTTCGCTCACAGCGCAGGCCGGCGATGACGTAACGTGTTGCTGTCCTGTTCCGTCCAGTTCAGAGTAGCCGGCACGACCGAAGGGAAGCACTGACGTGGCACCAAGTTCACCCGGTGTTATGGGCTGACATCACGGATGTTGTAGGTGATGTAGCCAAGCGTGTCAGTTTCCATAAAAAAAAAAATTCTCGAGTTAAGTACTTATTTTAATCAATAAATACATACATGTGGTACATCTCTCCCCGTGCATGTCGTAAAAGCGACTGAGGGATAAGGACAACAAGGGCGACAGGCTAGCCACCTCTCACCTTGGCACGGTCCTTCCCTCGAGTCATGTAGCAGGTGGGTCTTCGTGCCTTACTTGCTGCTTGACGTTTATCTTGTCCTAATACATTGGTATTGGAGTAAGTATTGGAAGATTATGAACCAACTAATGGCACGTCTGAAACTGTAATTTTTAAAATAAAAGACTTGAAATCTTTACTCCCGCAGACTGTCCTAAGTACTAAGATTCTGAAGATGGAACCTCACCAAAAATAATAATTCAGATTTCCTTCACTTTTCCACTTCAGCATAAAGAAAACTGATGATCTGCCATATTATACAATCTAACTAGAACATCTTGGCGCGCGAAGTATCCGTTCTCACTAAAATAATAAGTATTCCTTTTACAAACGGTTCAAGAAACTTATCAAAATACTTTAGGAGGCGTGTAGGCGCGTAAATCCTCACTAACCCCGAAATAGGTTTCTGAGGAATTCAAAACCGAATTTATTGGACAGTTTTCTTAAGTTGGCAAGCTGCGTGATTTAAAAAGAATTGTAGAGAACATTGAGGCCTTTCGACTGATGTTATGCTTTATTTTTCTAATGTCTATCTTCTGTGTGGGTGTAATTGAACCGGATTGTAAAAATATAATTGGACAAATTCAATCATAGCGTACTACCATACGAATGATGAATAAAGAATAAAGTAATTTCAGGAATCACAAATGTCTGAAATTACTTTCACAATAAGTACAATATTATTGAAATGATCTAATCTACTCGTACAATGTTTAAGAATTTTGAAACCTGTTATTGATTTCTTGCACGGCTTATAAAAGCCATGAGCAGTGTATGTGTGCGTTCTTTCGGTTGTTGACTAAATTTGTTTTCGTGCAGTTTACCTAAATATGTAAATAGTGCATTGTGGGTTATATCCTGTTTTATATTGTGTCTCTTCTAAAGGGGAAGAATATCTATCCTCGAAGAGGACCACCAAAACACAACAATAGAAGAAGTGTCTTATATCGCTTATTCCGCGGGGAATGCTCGGAGGAGCTGCTGTTTGACGCGATCCGACCGTCCCCTTTCCGCCTCCGCACAACGCGCACTGGGCAGGCATAGCATTCCTACACGCTAGACTTACCTCGGATGCGTACCAATCGGTTCTGCAGATCTTTCCTCTACAGAACTGATAAACTCTGGAACCCTCTCGGTGCCCACAAGAGAGGCGTGAATAGGCGCCTGTCAGGCCGGAATGGCATTCGTAAATCCCGCGTGAGAATAAATTTCCATGGGCGTCGTTAGACACCTTATGAGTGGCTCGGTGCCACATGTCGCGCTTTCTAAAAAAAAATTTTCACTACAAAACATCATTGCCCCTAAGGCTGTACAAGGTGGTTTGTAATTCAGTAAGCGTGAGGCCGAAGGCTGAGCTGCAGTTCACAGTTCACTT
The DNA here is from genome assembly GCA_946902875.1 of Nematopogon swammerdamellus. Taxonomy (NCBI): domain Eukaryota; kingdom Metazoa; phylum Arthropoda; class Insecta; order Lepidoptera; family Adelidae; genus Nematopogon; species Nematopogon swammerdamellus. The sequence continues at coordinate 9,993,949 of OX336357.1, forward strand.
TCTGGAAGTAATCAATCAATGCCCGTGGGAGCCGTCGGACTACACCTCTGCGTTAGTCTGGCACGCACCATATGTCGTGCTTCCCATAAAAAAAGGCATCGGAGGCGAGGCCGAATGGCGATCTGCGGTCAGTTGAACAATGTATTATTTCGAAGTATCTACATATCAATTGATGAGTGGTCAAAGGCTGAAGAGATGTTATATGATATAATGTTGATGACTATGCAACGTGACAATGAAATAAGAACTTGTACCGTGTGGGGCCGGTACTTTAAAAGAATAGCCCCACTGCATCTCTACCCGTGTATGTCGTAAAAGGCGACTAAGGGATATGACTCCCTTCTCATATTACTAGGTGGTAGGGTTTAACCCGCCCGGGTTGGTACCACCGCACTGATAGAAAGGTCGGTCGAAACGGCTATGTAAATAGTTCGTGTTTTCCGTCCAGTTCAGTGTAGCCGGCACGACCGAAGGGAAGCACTGACGTGGCACCAAGTTCATCCGGTGTTATGGGCTGACAACACGGATGTTGTAGGTGATGTAGCCAACCGTGTCAGTTTCCATAAAAAAAATAAAAAAACTGCATTTAGACAGGATGTCTTTCTAAATAAATAAATAGATAAATAAATGTATTATAAGGTTTATCGATACGGAATTATTGTTTGTATTTGAAAGGTTTTCTTCTCTGTTATCTACAGAGTTACCCCTGAAACATCCATCATCAACCACCAACTCACAATATTTTTCCGAAACCCAAAGGCATTTAACACGCGTCGAAGCCTCCAAGTAGTACACCTGAAGCCGTTCCAACGCCGCAGCTGCCTCCACTCCACCTATAATTCATTCTTCTTAATCCGCCCTTATCCACGCCTCTTTCGCGACACTCACCCCCTCCTAACCACCCCTCACCGTACTTCCGAAGCGGAGAAACGGGATGATAAAAATTGGTCAAGCGTGAACTTTGTCTCGCGATTAGTTCCGTGTCGGTTGTGGCGTAAATATGGGCGATTGATAATAATAAAAAAATTGAGTTTTTCGGAGACATTTTGTCATCCTTGCTGATTGTTTTTTTAGGTTTCCCGTATCCCGTACGGAAGTCTATTACTAAGCCTACGCCGACTGTCTGTCTGTCTGTCCGTCCGTCCGTCTGTCCGTCCGAGGGCTGTATCTCTTGAACCGTAATAGGTAGCCCATTGGAATTTTCACAGAATATGTGTTACTATGGCGGATATAACAACAAATAATAAAAAATAGAAAATGTTAAAAATTAAGGGGGGCTCCCATACAACAAACGTGCGAAAAATCGATTATTCACGCTACTGAATAATAGATCGCGCCACAGGCTTTTATACATTGCATTGTTGAAAGAGAAAGATAGGCGGATATTATTGATAGCCGATAGATACGGAAACCTCCGTGCGCGAGTAAAACTCGCACTTGACAGATTTTTATATATACTGCTATATAGTATTTTGTACGTCATCATTATCAGCCGGTATTGTTTCCCTGCTAAATATAGCCCTCTCCCAAGGCACGCCACCACCTTGTCAGCCTCGGTTTTCCAGTGGTGCGGTCGGTCGACTGTTGTTAAGCAACCCTGAGCGCGGTCAGTATTTGGATGGGTGACCGCTCGACCGTTGGAAGCTGACCGCGGTTCGGATTCCACGTAAAACTGTAGGTTCCTTCCCTTCTTACCTTACTAGGTGGTAGGGTTTATTCCGCCCGGGTTGGTAACACCGCACTGAGCGAAACTTCGGTCGAAACGGCTATGTAAATAGTTCGTATTTTTCGTCCAGTTCAGTGTAGCCGACATGAAATGAAGGGAAGCACTGACATGGCACCTAGTTCACCTAATGGGTTAGGCAGAGACAACGGATCTCCAACAGTTGTCTTTGTTTTATTAGTTGTACTTTTATTATTGTCAATTACCGTGTGCGTCTGGTACTTAAAAATAATAGCCCCATTGTATTTAATAAAGGCGATTAGGGGATAAGGACAAGATGACGTGCTAAAAGGCGACAGGATAGCCACCTCTCACCTTGGCACGTTCCTTTCACCGAGTCATGCATCCTTTCATCGTGCCTTATTGGCTACTCGATAATTATCTTGTTCGAATACTTTACTAAATGCGGTGGTCGGTGTTGTGCTGTAGTTTACAATAGTCTTTGCGCCATACCACCGATTACTCTGCTTACCGCGACTGTCGGGATACAGCGTGTGGTATGTACGTATTCAATTATTGTACTATTCTTTCAGGATACACCGACTGGTTTGACATCTCTAGAGGGGTCAGACAGGGGTGTGTGGCGTCACCTTGGCTGTTCAATCTATTCATGGACAGCTGCTTGGCTGATCTGAAAGAATATGACTGTGGATTAAGAATGGATGATTTAGTTGTGAAATGCCTCTTGTACGCCGATGATCAAGTGATACTTGCGTCGTCGGTGGGCGAGTTGCAGGACATGGTAACTGTTATGGTTGAAGCATTTCAAAGGAAGGGAATGAAAGTGAATGTAAACAAGACCAAAGTAATGGTACTGGAGAGGAATGAAATAGTGTCCGAATGCTATGTAAGGATTGGGAATGAGAGACTGGAGCAAGTGAAGGAATTCGTATATCTGGGGAATATGTTCACGCGGGATGGAACATGTGAAGGAGATGTAGAAAAGAGAGTGAAAGCCGGCAACCATCCGACGGTGAGCCATCCGTCTTGTTGGTGACTCGAAAGTTACAGATGGTCTGGAGTCCCTGAGTCACAGACGATTGTTGGGTTCGCTTAGTCTGTTTTACAGATACTATCACGGACGCTGCTCTGCGGAACTAGCATCCCTTATTCCCTGCCACCCGTCCTATCTCCGCATGACTCGTCGCAGAGAGACTCAGCACCCTTTTGTTGTTGACATTGGGCTTTTGAGAACCCATCGGTTCTCTAAATCGTTTCTTTGTCGCATCGCTAGAGTGTGGAACTGTCTTCCGGCGAGTGTATTTCCTGAATCTTTTAACCTGGGTGTCTTCAAGCGTCGTATTAACGGGCTAGACAGCCTAGCAACAGTCCGCAAATCTGCTGGCATGGCACCTAACTGAGCGTGGTTTCGCGAGGAGAGGTGATTTTGGCTCTGTCGACTGCACAATTGGTCTCTCAGCACAGCCACACATCCTGGTTCACATAAAAAAAAAACATGTGAATGGGGCGTTGCACGCTATTATGAGCAGCCAAAGCATGTGTCAACTAGGGCACGTTTGGCTGTCCATGGTGGAGTGCTGGCCCCTACACTTATGTACGGGAGTGAAAGTTGGGCATGGCAGACGAAGCATGAAATCAGGATTAATGCTGTGGAAATGCGCGAGTATGTGTGGAGTTACAATGAAAGATAGATTGAGAAATAGTGTAGTGAGAGAGCGCTGTGGGCTGAAAGAAGATATAGTGACAAGGATTCAGAAAGGGTTGCTTCGGTGGTTCGGTCATGTTGGAAGAATGGATGATAGGAGACTAACGGAAGAAATTTATGAAGCAAATGTGAGTTGAAAGAGTCGGAAAGGGTCGCCCTAGACGCACGTATATGGACCAGATCGGGAATGTGCTCAAAAAGGGTCAAGTGCGTAGTAGCCGTAACCGATGAGCATGCATGAAGAACATTATGGGAGTGGAAGAGGCGGCAGAGGTGTGTCAGGATCATGGCACGTGGAGATCCGTTGTCTCTGCCTACCCCACCGGGAAACAGGCGTGACGCTATGTATGTATGTATGTATGTATGTACTATTCTTTCAGAATAATGTACCAATAGACAGTTCTCCCAGTAGGCGAGTACTAATGGCGTGAACTCCACCCAGGCGCACATCAATATCATTTATTTGCTCAACAAACACACCATAATACTGACATAAACGCCATGCACACACGCACGCTACCCACATATGTAGCTTTACGCACACTTGTACGCGCTGAATGTGAGGGAGTGGCGGTTCCACAAATGGCTGTATCTAATTCCTACTATTATAAAAGTAGGTTGTGTATGTCGTATGTCTGTTTGTTGCTGTAGACCCCATGCGGGCAATCTCTGGAGGTGATATTTAACATTTAAGCACATTAGTACATAAAGAATATGAATGCCAACATTACTGATAGCCAGTAATGATAAAAATACTGACATTATTTTCTCCCCACATCGATATGAACATCAATACTGATAGTACATAGAGTTCGGCAATTTAATAATATATTTCCGGTATAAAAATGTAAGAAAAACATAATAATATTAAATAATTAATTAAAAGGTTACATTAATTAATTACTTAATATTAATTAATCTAACTAAAAAATAATAAAAACTAAAGCAAATTAATTTAAACCAATTTTTGTTTATGGAAACTGCCACTGTTTGCTGCATCACCTACAACATCCGTGATGTCAGCCCATAACATCGGGTGAACTAGGTGCCACGTCAGTGCTTCCCTTCATTTCATGTCAGCTACACTGAACTGGGCGGAAAACACGAACTATTTACATAGCCGTTTCGACCGATGTTTCATTCAGTGCGGTGGTACCAACCCGGGCGGGATAAACCCTACCACCTAGTAAGGTAAGAAAGGAAGGGACCTACATTTTCTCCCCAAATCCTTTAATTAAAACATATCAATTAAAAAATTATTCAAACTGTAAAATAAAATGTTCTTCCAAAACGTCGTTGGGCATGGCGCCCAACGCGCTGGCGAGATTCCTCCTCTGGATGGGATTCCTCACTCACTCGGTGAGTGAGGAATGTTCCAAAGTGCCGGTCAACAGAGGCCCCCACAGTAATTACATATTTTTAGAGTTCCGTACCTCAAAAGAAGAAAAACCGGCCATGTGCGAGTCGGACTCGCGCACCGAGGTTTCCGCACCAAAAAAAAAAAAAAACATTGAAAAAAAAACACGTTTCTTGTACCCCCTTAATTTTTTACTTTTAAATTTTTTATTATTTGATGTTATATCCGCCATAATAACACATAATATTCTGTGGAAATTTCAACGGGTTCCCTATTACGGTTCAAGAGATACAGCCCTCGGACAGACAGACGGACGGACGGACAGACAGACGGCGTAGGCTTAGTGATAGGCTTCCGTACGGGATACGGAAACCTAAAAAAGGAACCGTTATTTATAGGATCACTCTCTGTCCGTCTGTCACAGCTTATTTTCTCCAAATCTACTGAAGTTTTTTTTTTAAATACAACCAAATATAGAGCTTGATGATCCAATCGCGGACGTATAGCGTAAATAAACAAATTTCTATTTTTTTGGGAACATGAAATTAAAAATTAAAAAAAATTCAAGTATAAATGCGACGTATAAATGTAAAGGGCTCGTAATAAGAAATACCAATAGAATTTTTTTATAATTTTAAAATGCATAGTGTAAATAAGAAGGTAATATCTAACTAGAGTATTTATATTATTTATTTATTTATTTTAGTCAGGCATATCTATACGTCTAAATCTGATTAGAAGTTGTTGTTTTTCTTTAATCATTTTTTTTTTCTTATCGTAGGTACTTGAGCCCTGTTTTTAAGATTTTCTTATTTGTTATCTATTTATCTAGTATATATTTTTTAATTGGTATTGCTCCTAATTTCGCTCATTACGTCCGGAAGTTGGTTCCAGTCGCCGACCAATCTATTTGTTATTAAAGTGTTTGCGAATATTTGTGCTAATATAGACAGTGCGATGGCCTTGTACACAAATTAACGTTTTCTTTCAGCTCAGAGCAATCGTATCTCACATTATACTCAGTAAGCCAAGTTCCACTCTTCAGTGTAGCGTATATATGTAAAGCGGTGGGCGGTGCGGCGCCATTCGCTCAATTTCAAGGGTCAGCGAGTCGATACGCGCCGATTGTGAGGGTAGAACAGCTGTTTGTTGTGATAACAAACCCCCGAAGCGATATAGAGAAGCCAAACACATCAATATTAACTTTGAGCATACTAAATAACAGCCTAGAGCTCCGCTCGAATTAAAGTTAGGCCAACAATTCTGACTAAATTACTCCGATTTCGATCACTCTCGTCCTTACAGCTCAGTCCTTATATAAGACAACGTGATTATTGTAATTTATATACAGGTTGTATTTGAATTAACTGCGTTCCTTATAGGGGGTTGTTCTGTAACTTAAACGGAGCAACTTTTGTTAAACAACTTTTGGAATTTCCAAAAAAGAAATTCACGTTCCCCATACATTTTGAGGTTAGGTCTGCCTTTAAATGTATGGAGAAAGATAATTTTTTTTTCCAATTTCCAAAAGCTGTAGAACAAAAGTTACTCAGTTTGGGATACAGAACAACCCCCTGAAAGGAACGCAGTTAATTAAAATACACCCTGTATAATCTGTGGAGATATGTCCGATTACTGCATGGAAATCAGTTGAGCCATTCTTCAGTTATAAGCGAATAGACAGAAGACCTTTCATTTTTTTTTAATTTCTATCGTTGTCGTGCCAAAGAAGTTCACACCGCAGAAAAGTCATTGTCACGCATTGCATACATTTAATACTGTTCAACGAAATGTGTGCCGTGCTAAAGGGCGACAGACTAGCCACCTCCCACCTTGGCACGGTCCTTCCACCGAGTCATGCAGTAGGTAGGTCTTCGTGCCTTATACTTGCTGCTTGATAGTTATCTTGTCCTAATACATTGCTAAACGTGGTGGTCGGTGTTGTGCTGTAATTTATAAGTGCACTTGCAGCACAACATCGATTGCTCTGTTTACCCCGATTGACGGGATACAGCGTGTGGTATGTATGTAACGAAATTTAGTCGACATGCATTCCACTTGCATCAGAAAGAAAATACTTGAGTAAACCAGATATAACAGAGTTAGGCAATTTAAAATTTCGTGTTTACGTACTTTTATTTCACCTCGAAGTGTTTATTTTCCGTCTGGATATGTATTTTCATATATGTCACGATGACAAACCTCCGAAGCTATATGTATGTAAAGACTAAATGCTCTCTATGTTAACTTTGCACTTAATGAAATAATGTCATGTTAATTGATCGATGAGCGCATGGATATACATACCTGGAAGAGGCGTAAACAAAAATGTAAAAAAACCCCAAAAGTTGACACGATGAAACGGCGGAGCTAGTTGAGATATTCTATTTGATCAGATAATTCTCTCCAACACTTCTTACGTGTACCGTGTGGGTCCGGTACTTAAAAAGAATATCCCCACTGCATCCCCATGCATGTCGTAAAAGGCGACTAAGGGATAAGGACAAGATGCCGTGCTAAAGGGCGACAGGCTCGCCACCTCTCACCTTGGCACGGTACTTCCACCGAGTCATGCAGCAGGTGGGTCTTCGTGCCATACTTGCTGCTTGATCGATTTAATCTAGTTCGAATACTTTGCGAAACGTGGTGGTCGGTGTTGTGCTGTAAGTGACAAGAGTTCTTGCAGCACAACACCGATTACTCTGCTTACCCCGATTGTCGGGATTCAGCGTGTGTGATATGTATGTATGTATGTACTTCTTACGTCCAAAGGTTGACTGGGAGAACTCCTTGCACAGGATAAGTCTGCCTTTGCCCCTCATGTAAATTACTTACCGTTAAACTGTAGAATATTTTGGAGCAATAAAGTATTTATAATTATCTATCTATCCCTTCTTTCCATTTTCCTCCATTTTAATTTAATTTTAATTACATTTAGTTTAGTCTAGCTTTAGACAATTATATAAGTACGGGTAATGTCCGGTGGTATGTAATAAAAACGAGCTTTTTATAAAGAGACAATCCGGTTGTATAGCGTCGTCTCTGTCGCACAAACTCGCACGCTTCACGTGCGGCAGGGACGACGCTCTACCACCGGATTGCCTCTTTCTAAAGCTCGATGTTCATTACTTACTGCCGGTTACTGTACCTGCCTGTTTGTCGTCGAAATGTCAATTTGAAGTAAAAATAAAAGTTCCATTAGAAAGATCATAAAAAGATGCCGTCACAAACTCTCTCTCACACTTGCTTAAACACGTATTTCGAGTCACTTGCAAATTAAGTGCATGCCGACCAATTGATAACAAGGTTACATATATTTACATTATAGTTACATATAGTTACATTTTAAGCGGCGGGTGGCCGAGTGGTTTGGGCATCGGCTTCTCATGCGAGAGGTCCGCGGTTCGAATCCCGTCGGCGTGTACCAATGAGTTTTTTCTGACGAAAAGATTTACGTGCATACCTACACCTGCTGCTTCACCGTTCGGAACCGGTGTAAAACTGTAGGTCCCTTCCCTTGCCCCTTACTAGGTGGTAGGCTCAAATTTGTAGCCGACTGGGTTGGTACCACCGTACTGGATGTAAGATGGCCGCATAGCAGCCTCGGTTGTGTTCTCCTCTAGTCCAGTATAGCCAGCAATCCAGGGAAGTCTCCGGTATGGCACCTACCTTCTCGGAGGTGATATTGGCTGTTCGGAGCATGCGCTTTATATATATATATGCAATGTATGACAATGACCTTTCTGGATATGTATTTCCTTTTAAATGAAATGTGTTTATCTAGAAACCTTATGTTCTATTTTATTTTATGTTCGCGGTGATGAGAATGTACTGTAGTCGTTTACTCTATACTGGTTCTGGCGCAACTGCGCTTCGCTGTATTATCATATATTCATTCTTAGGTGTGCCAAGAAACGTCAGCTAAAACCTCCATGTGAATTGATTAAGTAGTTTTCGAGTTATAGGCGAACATATAATGGACGACATACGCATAGGTCGTTACATAATTCAGGGTTTAAAATGTACCTTTTATAAAAAATATTATATTTTGTGAAGTATATGGCTCAGTTATAAAAATAATACGCTATGAAGTGTAATGTCTGTACGGTAGAGACGATCCACATATTCATCTAACAAGTTTGAGAGGTTCCAGTGCATGCTTTCAATTCAGTCTACCGCGTAAGAGAGATGTGCTCTAGTTTGGTATTTATTTCTAGCGGAAATGTGGTACCTATAATTGTCTGATATCATATTCACAAGTTATATAGCCATCGTTCAAATAAGTATAGCAGATTAAATAAAATATTTAATTCGCAGTACAAATTGTTTACCCTAGTCGAAGTACGATGTAGTGCGATAGGTTTGTGAACTAAATCTAAATATTTACCTTTGGCTAAACGATTCTAAACACTCGAGATATGTAACAACACACAAAATACACAACATTCACTTTAACACTGCCTCTAAAACTCATATAAAAATATTCATAACATTGTTTTCACACTACGTACACATTAAGTTGTGTTCGTTGAAGATTCTTCTATGCGATATCTGTTGAAAATGTTTAGAAAGAAGATAGCGAAGTGTTTATAAAGCGAAAGCGATAGGCGCGCGCGTGCGGCCGCGCCGAAGGGTTGGCTGCGACTGATTCCGCCCGCCCAACCGACCCAAACAACAGGGGCGGGGGCGCGCACAGCTGTACAATCCTACTACCTGTTGGCGTCCATTTGTTTTTAGAGATGTTCGTGAATGGAGAGTTGCGAAGTTCTTGAAATTATCATAACTGACTTTTGGCAAAATATTTGTCTAAGAGAAAAGTTTTCGGTTCGGTCGAATAATTTTGGCGGTTTCTCTTTTTGCTAAGTGACATTAATTTCAATGTTTACTAACGTTTTCTGAAGTATTCTCATGCGTGAATTTTTATTTCTAAGCCGGATCATCAGCACAGGTATTTTAATGTACGTGTTAAAAATTGTCATCTTCTATGAAATTTGAAAATAAAAATCAATTCATTATTTTACTATGTTTATATCATTAGTGGATGGATGAGAAGAGCGGAAGCCCGCGTGTGGTGGCGTGCCTTGGGAGAGGCCTATGTCCAGCAGTGGACCGATACAGGCTGATGATGATGATGATGATGATGATTATTGAAGATCTGTGCATAGAAATCAGTTTGATTTAAAATTATAAAACAAATACATGCATACTTACCTAATTAAAGAAGCAAGTAAAAATTTTGTTTTTGCAAAATATAAACAAAAACTGTGAATTCATAAAACAAACCTAAAAAAAAATCCGTAATAAATATGATTCATTTTGAAGGTTTTAATTATGCCTGAGTACATACCACACGCTACATCCCGACAATCGGGGTAAGCAGACTAATTGGCGATGTGCTGCAGGGACTCTGGTAAATTACAGCACAACACCGACCACCACGTTTAGTATTAGGACAAGATAACTATCAAGCAGCAAATAAGGCACGAAGAGCTGGAAGGACCGCGCCAAGTTGATAGGTGGCTATCCTGTCGCCTTTTACGACATGCACGGAGAGATGCAGCGGGGCTAGTCCTTTCAAGTACCGGCCCCACACGGCAGAGTGTTTTCATTTTACGAAGGCACGAGTGGTATGAGGTAGGAAGTGGTGTGAGACCGCGCGGAGCTCAGTAGGGAACGACTCGGTTCGACGGAGCGACGCAGAGACGTGTAGAACGTGTGTACCGACCGGGCACCGAGTTCGTTCTCTACTGAGCTCCGCGCGGTCGCCTCTCGCACCACTTCCTACCTCGTACCCCTCGTGCCTTCGTAAAATGAAAACACTACAACGTGAGGACTGAGTATGTATCAGAAATATAATAAAAAACCTCTGTGACAACCGGACGGACGCGGGAGTGGTCTTATAAGAGTTTCGATTTTACCTTTTCTGCAGTTACGGAAACGTCAAAAGAAGTCCCTATATAATTAAAAGCATACCTGATTGAAACATATGTATTTAGAGTAGCGTAAAAATGAAAACACAACGAAATCCCACCGTGTAAGCCGAGCCGTTCACGCGTCAGTGCCTGACTCTGATTGGTCATTTGTCACGAGCTGAGTGACGAGGGTGAAAACATTTTAAAACGACGCATTCACCCTAACACCACTCAAGCTAAATTAAATCTTATATGCTCTTAAATACAAATGAAAATCCGTTTAAACAGGGTCGTAGATGAAACGTTTTCGCCCTTAGGTTCTTTAAGGAAGACATATGAATTTTATTAAGAAGATGCTTTACAAATTAGATTAAAAGTTAACATTTATATATTTAATTTATACGGGGACACGAATGTTTAGTTTTTTTTAATGGAAATTGACACGTTTGGCTACATCACCTACGACATCCGTGATGTTAGCTCATAACACCGGATGAACTAGGTGCCATGTCAGAGCTTCCCATCATTTCATGTCGGCTACACTGAACTGGACGGAAAACACGAACTATTTACATAGCCGTTTCGACCGACGTTTCATTCAGTGCGGTGCTACCAACCCGGGCGGGATGAACCCTACCACCAAGTAATGTTAGAAGGAAAGGGACCTACAGTTTTACGTGGAATCCGAACCACGGTCAGCCTCCGACGGTCGAGCGGTCACCCATCCAACTACTGACCGCGCTCAGGGTTGCTTAACAATAGTCGACCGACCGCACCACTGAGCTACCGAGGCTGACGAATGGTAGTGGTGTGGGAGCCTTTCTTCAAAGCCGACTTTTCATTTTAAATGTTTCAGCACATTCTATTAGTAGGTCAACGAGCACACGACGAAGATACTCGTAAGAATAATGAAAGCGGTCAAGTTTTTTTTTTTATGGAATCTGACACGGTTGACCTACTACATCCGTGATGTCAGCCCATAACACCGGGTGAACTTGGTGCCACGTCAGTGCTTCCCTTCGGTCGTGCCGGCTACACTGAACTGGACGGAAAACACAAACTATTTACATATTAGCCGTTTCGACCGACCTCTCATTCAGTGCAGTGATACCAACCCGGGCGGGTTAAACCCTACGACCTAGTAATATAAGAAGGGAGTCATATCCCTTAGTCGCCTTGTACGACATACACGGGGAGAGATGCAGTGGGGCTATTTTTTTTAAGTACCTGCCCCACACGGTAAGTGCGAGTCGATCACGCATAGAGAGGGTTCCGTACCATTCCGTTTTCAGTGAAAACTTCGCATTGAACAACCATCGCTCGCTGTAGACTCGGTTTAATAGCAAATACGTTTCAAACGCAAATATGATAATAAGCGATCGCTTCTCTATATTCTCTCTCCCTCCCTCCCCCTCCCTTCCTCCACCTCCTCCCCTCCCTCTCCTCCTCCATTCCGTCGTTCTCTCCCCTCTCCATCCGGCACTACTATTTGTCACTAAATTCCGATCATACAATACTGTTCAGCCCTATTGCTATTTAGCGTGATGTTATATAGCCTATAGTGAGCCTCAACAACTACTCTTTACATTTGATGCAAACCGCATCAAAATGTGTTCAGTGATTCTGCAATTTACCTCAAACATATATTCATCCATAGAGACAGACGTTCCTTTTTATAAGATGTAGAGAAGAAGAAGATAGAGATTTGCGTTTAAATCGGATTTACTATTAAACCGAGTCTACCGCGAGCGAAGCCGATGGCAAGGACTAGTTTATTTATATAAATGTATTTATTTCGCAGGTTCCAATAGACCAGCGATTCCTAATTTATATTTGAATCGGTAACCCTTAGCGAATTTTTTGAAACCCTTGAGTAAAATATTTAAATAAAACAATTTTCATATGTTTGCTATTTTTTTTAATAATTAGATACCTAATAATTTGGTTTATCCATAGCATCAAGGCATATATTGTATTATAATATCTACTTAGAAATTACAATATATTACGAGATAGATCCCAATCATTCAACACTGAAAAAGCGGTTAGTCAGTTAGTAACTAAATTTTGTGTAATATGTGGTGACTACAAAACTAGCAGTTACCACAACTAAACCGAGTTTAATTAATCAGTTTGGTTGCTTCCTACCTGTTTGTTAAAGAAAAACTGTTTGTTGCATAACAGCTAAATAGATTTGTAATGTATAGCTGAACTAGTAGAGGCAAAATAGCTCACGTTTGGTCACGTGTAGCCAAACAATTCAGTGAACAATTAATTTTGTAAATAGTAGCTATTACTTCGGTAGTTGGTTACAAAAGAGGTTTTTACGAAACTGTGGTTAGTTGCCACAACTAAACCGTTTTAGGTAACTTTATTAAAAAACTACTTTATTTAGTACAGTACCAAATTTGAGTCAAATACGGCTTTACTCTACAGTTTAGTAAAAAAAAATTTCTCAGTGAACAGTGCAGATATTTTCACTAATGAGATGAATGAGTCCCTTTCTCTTTAGGTACTTAAGATAGTAGAGGTAAACGTGACCATTAAGGGGCCACCTCCCTAAATTGTGCCTCTCACTCTAACAATGCGCGTTTTATTTTATTATGAAGAAATTATACAACTTATAAAAAAATCCTCTGGGAGAAACATGCATGATAAAATTATTAATGTTTTTCAATAAAAATATTGGGTACTCCACATATAATAATTTAAAAAAAAACTAAATCTTAATAAACTTTTTTTTTTTTCAAATTATTATATGTGAAGTACAAAATTTTTTTATTGAAAAACATTAATAATTTTATCATGCATGTTTCTTCCAGAGGATTTTTTTATAAGTTGTATAATTTCTTCATAATAAAATAAAATGTATGAAAAACGCGCATTGTTAGAGTGAGAGGCATAATTTAGGGAGGTAGACCCTTAAGTGCGCGCGCACGCGTACCCCTTATCTTGAGCCTGCGTACCCCTGGGGGTACCCGTACCACTATTTGGGAACCGCTGCAATAGACAATTCTATAAAAATATTACTGCCTAAGTGCCTCCCTTTATAGATTTACTGGGATGATAAGGCCCTCTATTTCCACAGATTTCGACAACGCAATATGAGAGGACCGCCATAAACCGCTATTCTCAGTAAAACGTACATAACAATATTTTATAGGTACCTATAACTTACACCATTTTAACCTTTCCGAGGTGCCAATATCCCTGTTATGTTATGGCCCATCATCGTAAATGCTTTATTGAAGACAAAGAAATGCCCTACCATCACATCGCAACTGAACAGAAAGTATCCCTTTTATAGAGCAGATAAGTGAAGGTTGACTGGATGAAATCACTTGGCAGGATTCACAGGCAGCATTTTACTTTACACCATATATTATGTTCATGCCGGAACTGATCCCAAACCCCATACAAATTTTCCTTCACTCTCTTTCCCGTGCCGTGTAGAATGGACAGATTCGAAACCATATCTACTGAATATGCATATGTTTCAATGAAATATTATTAATGTTTTGTGTTCTATGGCCAAATATCTTAATCTAAACCTAAATCAGATAAAACACTGTTTGGCGGGTTGAAATATAATATAACCAATGGGATTTATAAATAAAGTGGCCCTGAAAGTATTTATTTATGTATTATTATTTTTTATATATCTTGCTAGGACTCGTTTGTTGTAGATTTTAATTGTAGTTTTAGATAATTATTTTCATTAAATAGATTTTTTTTAAATAAATTAATGATTTAATTATTTCAAGAAAATGCTACAATAACAATAGTAGTAATAAAATAATCTATGTACATCCTTGAAACATTTGGTCATGATTTTGGCAGCGTATGTAAGTGTGTTCGTTCGTTCCCTCACAGAACCTAAACCACTTATTTTAAACTTATGAGGCATTGTCGGAGTGGTCCCGACACAGTCAGCGTGTCATGGTTAGATTTTCAGATTTGACAAAGATTAATTTTGACAAATTTAAATTTAAAAAATCTGTTAAGTGCGAGTTTTACTCGCGCACAGAGGTTTCCGTATCTATCCGCTATTATCCGCCTATCTTTTGTCTTTCAACAATGCAATGTATAAAAGCCTGTGGCGCCATCTATTATTCTATAGTGTGACTAATCGATTTTTCGGACGTTTGTTGTATGGAAGCCCCCCCCCCCCCCCCTCACCCCCTTAATTTTTTACATTTTCTTATTTGTTATTATATCTGCCATAGTAACACATATTCTGTGAAAAATTTCAACGGGCTACCTATTACGGTTCAAGAGATACAGCCCTCGGACAGACGGACGGACGGCGGAGGCTTAGTAATAGGCTTCCGTACGGGATACGGAAACCTAAAAATAATCATTTAAATTAAAGGCGTCATATTGTTAAACTTGAAAAAAAATTCAAACCCCATGTATTGGGGGTATCGTTGCCAAAAGCTTGAAATCTCTGTATGCCTATAGGTGGTATCAATCCAAGCGTAATGCGAAAAGTCACACCATGAGGTGCTCAAGAATTCAGAACCGAAATGTGAACATTCACTATCTCTGCTCATCCTATTATATAAGACTAGCTTTTGCCCGCGGTTTGGCTCGCATAGCCTAATATGTCCATCACGAAGGACCGTGTGGGGCCGGTACTCAAAAAGAATAGCCCCACTGCATCTCTCTTCATGCATGTAGTAAAAGGCGACTAAGGGATAAGGACAAGATGCCGTGCTAAAGGGCGACAGGCTCGCGACCTCTCACCTTGCCACAGTACTTCGAGTCATGCAGCAGGTGGGTCTTCGTGCCTTACTTGCTGGGAATATCGCTACGTGTTAAGGTGCGTAACGATTCAATCGATCAACGATTGAATCTTTTTCGTATACTTTGCGAAACGTGCTGGTCTGTGTTGTGCTGTAATTTACCAGAGTTCTCACAGCACAACACCGATTACTCTGCTTACCCCGATTGTCGGGATTCAGCGTGTGTGATATGTATGAAGGATCTTTCTAAATATTGGTCAAAGAATTTTAAAAAATCAGATGATTTTCGGACATTACCTCCTACATCCAAACTCACAAACTTTACCTCTTTTCAATATTAGTGTAGATGTGTATGTATTAATTACCCAACCCATCCTCCTTGGTAAAGGCGTAAGGCAGGGGGATGTGATCTCACCCAAGCTCTTCACAAACGCATTGGAAGATGTGTTCAAGATGCTCGAGTGGGACAACATGGGTATAAACGTGAATGGAGATCTTCTCAGTCATCTGCGTTTCGCCGATGACATTGTTCTTCTGTCAAATTCCCGAGATCAGCTTCAGATCATGCTGGAAGACCTTTATGCAGCGTCGATGAAGGTTGGTCTGAAGATGAACCGGGACAAAACCAAGGTCATGGCGACCGAGGTCATGACGGGAGGACAAGTTGTTATTGGCGAAGAAGTGATCGAACACGTTGAAGAGTACGTATACCTCGGTCAAATTCTGCGGCTTGGTAGACAAGGTCTGCTTAAGGAGGTGGAGAGACGAATTCAACTGGGTTGGGCTGCCTTTGGAAAACTAAAATTCGTCCTGAAGTCTGACCTTCCGCAAAATTTTAAGACCCGTATATATGACCAGTGTGTCCTCCTGGTTATGACGTACGGGTGTGAAACGTGGACTCTGACGGTCGCTGTTGTTAAAAGGTTGAAAGTTGCCCAGCGAGCAATGGAGCGAGCCATGCTGGGAATATCGCTACGTGTTAAGGTGCGTAACGAGGCAATCCGCCGACGCACCAAAGTAGTCGATATTGGACACCGGGTGGCTAAGCTCAAGTGGCAGTGGACTGGGCACGTTAGCTAAGAGACGATGACCGTTGGAGTAACCGTGTCCTACACTGGCGACCGTGGACAGGCAAACGGAGTGTGGGAAGCCAACCCGCCAGGTGGGACGACGACATCAAGTACGCCGGCGGAAATCAGTGGTTCCGTATCGCTGAAGGCCGGGAGGACTGGAGGAAAATTGGAGAGGCGTATGTCCAGCAGTGGACGCTTACACGCTGACTGACTGACTGACTGTATATATTAATTGGATTTATCATAAATATTTTCGAACATTATATAGATCTCCGATCAAAAAATATCTTCCGAAATACAAGTCATTTCATACTACGAATGAAAAATTCATAAGAAAGAACAAAGAATGTTCGGCTAGTAATTAGAACGAAATTCGATTATGCGTAGAATTTTTCACATTTTTTCATCTCCATCCGGCAACGCCCGAAACGTTTCGTCGGATAATGGATTTAATTTTGTCCCCGGCTATCCGGGGGGACTCCTTCGGTTTAATCACCGATCGTCCTTCACTTTGGTAGATTTGGTGCTTTCCGTGTAGGCAGTGGCTAACACTTTTGTAAATATAGACTAAGTGAACTTATAAACAAAATTACTTGCCAGTTCTTCTTTTCTGTGATAATCGAACTGGCTAAATACTATAATGTTTAATGTTAAGTTAAGATATAATGAATCCATAGACAGTACATGGATGATGAATAAAGAATAAAGAATAGTCAGCCTCGGTAGCTAAGTGGTGCGGTCGGTCGACTGTTGTTAAGCAACCCTGAGCGCGGTCAGTACTGGCATGAGTGACCGCTCGACCGTTAGAGGCTGACCGTGGTTCGGATTCCACGTTAAACTGTAGGTACCTAACTAGAAGGTAGAGTTTATCCCGCCCGCGCTGGTACCACCGCACTGAAAGAAACGTCCGTCGAAACGGCTATGTAAATAGTTCGTGTTTTCCGTCCAGTTCAGTGTAGCCGACATGAAATGAAGGGAAACACTGACATTGCACCTAGTTCACCCGGTGTTATGGGCTGACATCACGGATGTTGTAGGTGATTTTTAGCCAACCGTGTCTTTTTCATAACAAATTATCGGCATAGAACATATATTTCAAATTAACCCAAAGCAACAATAAGCGAAAAGAGAAAATAATTTCAGAAAGAAACAGAGAAAACGATATACTTAAATAAATTCGCTCGACAATAAAAATGAGAATACATTACAGACCGAAGTAATGTATTCGCCTAGAATACGACCCTAAGTGATATATCAGAACCGTGATCAATATTCCTTACACAGAAATCTTCGCGAAAGCAAAAAAAAAATGGTCGAACGAATGGGGTTTTACTGCAAATAAGTTCAATTCCTCCCAATCTAAGAATGCCTTTACCTTATATGCCTTATTCCTTGGACTTAGAGTCTAATTTCGATCGCGGTTGTATAGCTAGAAATACTACAGATGACAGGCAATGGGCAAAGAATTAAAATAGAGTAGACCTGTTATTGTCATACATTGTATACAATGTTCTTGGTCACTAACCTAATTTGTTT
This sequence comes from Nematopogon swammerdamellus, assembly GCA_946902875.1. Classification (NCBI taxonomy): domain Eukaryota; kingdom Metazoa; phylum Arthropoda; class Insecta; order Lepidoptera; family Adelidae; genus Nematopogon; species Nematopogon swammerdamellus. The sequence continues at coordinate 10,011,961 of OX336357.1, forward strand.
TATTGAAAGCCCGACAAGTGGCGCCGAGTCACCCATAAGGTGTCTAATGACGCCCATGGACCTACCTGTCCATAGTCCTACCTACACTGACGGCTGAAGGCCGGGAGAGCTGGATAAAAGTTGGAGAGACGTATTTCCAGCAGTGGACGCATACATACCTACATGCTGACTGACTGACTGAGATATGCTACAATCCACAAATCGTGAATAAATGACATTTCCCCAGCTACTTTAGCACGCCTATTAACCAGACTTGTTTATTTGTTGTGTTTATTTAACAATTATATTTGTGGAATTTCCTTTTTGTCTTGTTTTCGATAAACCTGAGTGCATCGACACAGGCGAAATCCCAGCGGTGCACTCGGGACGTCTATCAAATGTGGTTTTTTTTTTCTGCGTCTACTCTTCTCCTCTTTCTTTTTTAAACCTTTTGTGATACTAACCTAGACTTAAGAAAATGTAACTAATCTTCTAAACAATAAAAATTTTGGAATTCGGAATTTTTAAACTTTTTGAAAGTTATGCCTGTGGTTCCAACCTCGATAATGACCCCAGGACCCAGTTCGGGTGCAATAAAAAAATGTCTTAGTTAAAACTGCCAGTAAGTTTAACGTATAATCGTTACAGATATACAGACAGACAACGCCCTTTATAATAGAGAAGATAAGATTTATATAGAGAACAGATTTCGTCTTTACGCACACAATTTATTATTTTTAGCCTGTTCAATAAGTTAATGGTTCTTCCGTCGTTTTGACTTGTCGGCAATAGGGAATAGCCCAGATTCCGGGCACCGCATTCCTACAGGAGCCGTTCGAGTTCCAGGCGCGCCGCTTGCTTGGCTTCATCAGGTGCCTATTCAACGTGAAGGCTTCTGTCGGCCTAGACTTATTATAACATAAGAGGAGCATTACGACTCTTCATCTTGATAATATTACATTACTAGCGTTTGCCCGCGACTTCGCTCGCTGCAGACTCGATTTAACAGCAAATACGATTTAGGTGAGAGGTGGCTAGCCTGTCGCCCTTTGAAATTTGGTACGAAATTAGAGAAAATAATTATGCATAAACTCTAGAAGACACTTTCAAAATGTAATAAAAAGCCGGCCAAGTGTGAGTCGCACCGAGGGTTCCGTAACACCACGTAATTGGCCTGTTTTTATTATTTGTTGTTTTACTTTCGAGTTTGCACTATAATAACACGAAGTTTGATGCTTGTAGTTCTATGTATCATCGTTTTTACGATAACCTTGAAAAAACACGTTTCTTGTATGGGGACTTAATATTTTACCTTTGTTTTTTTTTGTTATTCGTTATGATATCCGCCATAATGAAATAAAATTCTGTGAAAATTTCAACCGGCCACATATGACTTTAAAGATCAGACGAACGGACGGGCGGACAGACGGCGTATGCTTAGTAATAGGGTGCGGAACGCTAATAATAAATATAGCTCTCTATGCGAAAAGGGTGTCGCCAACATTCGTACCAATCAACATATTATACAACAATGCGCGCGCGCACTGTGCTTCACGGCCACTCAGAGATCGCATGTCGAGTCGATGTCGATATCTACAGCCAATGAAAGCAAGCAAGATGTCGACATCCTCTCCCGTATGCACGACTTTAGGGATTAGGGATCCTTTACCGATGTCGGCGATTTTTAACGCCGGTCCAACTACTTACACTCTCTCTACAAAGCACAAGTAAGACCGTTGATGGAATATTGCAGTCATCTTTGGGAGGGTTCCCCTGAGTACCTTCTTTCAGCCTTGGATTCTATTCAGCGACGAGCCATTCGTCTCATTGGTGACTCTGTACTCACAAAGGACCTTCAACCTCTAAAGCACAGACCTATCGTTGGCTCATTGAGCCTGTTTTGTCGGTACTACTATGGCCGCTGCTCTGACGAACTTGCTTCCCTTATCCCTGCTCCTCCTGTTCGCCTTCGCCAAATCCGCCATACTCTCGCCGAACACCCCTTTGTAGTCGACAGAAGAGTTTTTCGAACTGCACGATTCTCTAAATCGTTCTTGTGCCGCACTGCAAAGGTTTGGAACGGGCTCCCAGGGAATATCTTTCCCCACTTCTACAATCCACGGATCTTCAAATCGCGGTTTAATAGCCTTTCCCCAGCGACATTAGTCGACCTCTAAGCCGGACTGGCACCTCCTCGGGGGTGAAATTGGGTGCGCCTGAGGCTTCGACCAGCAACCGGGCAGAGCCACCCAGTTCGGAAGCAATAAAAAAAGGGCATAATGGCAGCGACGACGCGGTAGACGCTTGCCACTCTAGCCGTTACGTCTCCCATCTGTGGTGCACACCATTGTAATGGAAAATGTATTGCAGCTGCTCAGCATCCGTGATGTCAGCCCATAACACCGGGTGAACTAGGTGCCATGTCAGTGCTTCACTTCATTTCATGTCGGCTACACTGAACTGGACGGAAAACACGAACTATTCGCATTGCCGTTTCGACCGACGACTTTTCATTCAGCGCGGTGTTGGTATAAACCCGGGCGGGATAAACCCTATAGTAAGGTAAGATGGAAAGGGACCTACAGTTTTACGTGAAATCCGAACCACGGTCAGCCTCCAACGGTCGAACGGTAACCCATCTAAGTACCGACCGCGCCCAGGTGTGCTTAACAACAGTCGACCGACCGCACCACTGAGCTACCGAGGCTGACACATGTATAAGGTGTTTCGTTAGTCATGTCATTAACTTCGCGAGGGTTACATACACACTAAAATAAACACTTTACGTAAGAAAAAAACATATGTTTATAGGAGCATTTTTTCTCCTAACAAAAAAATAAAATCAAATAAGTAGCTGTAAAAACCAATCATAGTGACCTTGTGACTTACATACAACAAACAGCTGTTCTGCGTTTGAACATAGTACGGTCATTGACCCCGTACAATGCAAGTTACCTACAGGTAATGTTATGTGGTAGCAAACATGTTTTATTAAATTTCTCGAAAAGTAATGCTAAAAACATAATATTTTTTTTTTGCTTAACGTGTTTATTTGAGTGTGTATGTAACCCTCCCGAAGTTAATGACATGACTAACGAAACACCTTATTATAGGCTGTTTCCACAGCTGTTTCCAAGTTTCCACACACAACGTTGCTCGGGAACGCTTGCTAACGTTTGCACGGGTTGCTTGTTTTCACACCCGCATCATTACGTTTGTTAACAAGTGCGGTTAAGCTTAACGTAGTTGGAGTTTAACGTGCGGTTATGTTTGAAACGACTTCTCTATTGTCGACGTTCCAGAAGGTACTATGTTGTTAAATTCAAATGGATAACTTTGTAATTTTTAGGGTTCCGTATGCGTCGTACGGGACCCTATTACTAAGCCTACGTCGTCTGTCTGTCATACAAGAAACTAAAAACTGTATGCGTGCCATGTACCGAAAACAGTATGAAGCATTTTAAATGGATTTGAACTAATATGAAACATTTCATAAAACACGCCATAGATGGCGTGAGTGGCGCTGACCATGACATGGCGATACCGAACCCTCGGTGCGCGAGTTCGACTCGCACTTGGCCGGGTTTTTTTTATTTCCTCCCAAGTACAGTCTCGGATTCTACAAGAGGGGCATGAATAGACACCTGTCAGGCCGGCATGACATTCGCAACCCCCGCATACGACCGAATGTCCACGGGCGTCATGTCATGAGACACTTTATGGGTGGCTTTATTACAAGTTTAATGGATAATGCCGTAAGGATTTTAGGAAGTTTCAAAACAAATTTTTTGGTAGTTATTTTCATGAAATTCAATTCAATTAAAATAATATACTTTATTGCACAATAAAAAGTGACATAGGGCGATATTTTTTTATGGAAACTGACACGGTTGGCTACATCATCTACAACATCCGTGATGTCAGCCCATAACACCGGGTGAACTAGGTGCCATGTCAGTGCTTCCCTTGATTTCATGTCGGCTACACTGAACTGGACGGAAAACACGAACTATTTCTTCCATAGCCGTTTCGACCGACGTTTCATTCAGTGCGGTGGTACCAACCCGGGCGGGATAAACCCTACCACCTAGTAAGTTAAGAAGGAAAGGTACCTACAGTTTTACGCCCCCGGGTGTGCTTATGATCATGACCAACAGTCGACCGACCGCACCACTGAGCTACCGGGGCTGAAAAGTAGTTAGGATATTCAACAAAGCAATCTAACTGGTCCACTTTGTGTTTGCCTATTTTATTTCTATATGAAAACTTTTCAAACGACAGACACAATACTAAAGCGCGACCCCTGTGGGCCGTTTCCTGAATTAATTAGTGCTTTGAAATTCGAACAAAGCACCTGAAACTTGACAAAAGCTTTCCACGCCATCTAGCGAACATTTCAGGAACTAAAACAGTTTAAACTCGACTACATTGTGTTCGTCTCTTTTCTATCTTACCTAAATGGTTCTAATCTAAGGAAGGTACACTAGCGCCATGGCGAACGTTAACACTTTTGATCATTGTCCCTATTATGTTACTTGACTGTCAGCTTAGGACTTTAGGAGGGAAATAATATTTTGTGTAACTTGAACAGTTAATGCTTTTTGTTATTTTAGAGTTCTATTAATTATTTCCGTAACCGACGAGCAAGCATGAAGAACATTATGGGAGTGGAAGAGGCGGCAGAGGTGTGTCAGTATCGTGGCACGTGGAGATCCGTTGTCTCTGCCTACCCCACCGGGAAACAGGCGTGACGCTATGTATGTATGTATTAATTATTATTGTCAAGGTTTTATTTTTTTTATTTATTTCTAATTAAAATTCGTGTTCGTTTAATACTCGTACTTTTAGGGGGTACTTTTTTTCAACGTATTTCAAAACACTAATGGTAAAACAACTGTGTGATTTTTTCTGAAAAAAGGTATGTCAGTCAGTCAGTCAGCGTGTAAGCGTCTACTGCTGGACATACGCCTCTCCAATTTGAAAAAAGTATGGGACAAAATTAATCATCTACCCATTGTATTGGTACAAACCGTATGAAAATCGTTTGAGCTATTCTCGAGCGATTTGTAAGTTTTATTTTTCGATGCTCACTTGCTGCTTGATAGTTATCTTGACCTAATACTATGCTAAACGTGGTGGTCGGTGTTGTGCTGTAATTTACCGCAGTTTTTGCAGCGCAAAACCGATTACACTGCTTACCCCGATTATTGCGATACATCTATTCGGTATACATATTATGTATGTTTCGATATATATCGGTGTTTGGTGAACATAATATTATGTAAATTAACACGTGCGAGTCGCCCTCTCGCACCAAGGTTTCCGCACCACGAAAAAAACCGTTTCTTGTATAAGGACACCCCTTAATTTTTTACTTTTTCAAATTTTTATTATTTGTTGTTATGTCCCCCATAATAACACATACCTATTCTGTGAAATTTCCAACCGGCTACCTATTACGCTTCCAAAGATACAGCAGTAGGACGACAGACTTTACCCCCAGCCTCGGCTGTGTTCTCCTCTAGTCCAGTATAGCCAGCAATCCAGGGAAGTCTCCGCTATGGCACCCACCTTCTCGGAGGTGATATTGGCTGCTCGGAGCATGCGCTTTGGCCCCTCCGACTCAGCCACTCATACCGGATTACATAAAAAAAAGACGGACAAACAGACGGCGGCGTAGGCAATACGATTCCGTAGTGTTGCAATATTACGTACAGAGATTTTTTCAGTTCCTCTATACATTTTTTTAGGGCTCCTTATCCGGTACGGGACCCTATTACTAAGCCTACGCCGCCCGTCTATCTGTCTGTCTGTCTGTCCGTCCGTCCGTCTGTCTGTCCGAGGGCTGTATATCCTGAACCGTAATAGGTAGCCCGTTGAATTTTTCACATAATAAGTGTTATTATGGCCGATATGACAACAAATAATATAAATAAATAAATTCACGGGGGTTCCCATAGAAGAAACCAAAAAGTGTATGCGCGAGCGCCATCTAACGAATAGAGTGTGAAACATTTTAACTAATCATGACATTTAACTAACATGAAGCATTTCATAACTCGCCATAGATGGCATGAGTGGTGCTAACCATGACAAGGCGATACGGAACCCTCGGTGCGCGAGTTCTACTCGCACTTGGCCTTTTTTTTTCCGTATGAGGTAGTGGTTTTGAGCAAGCTCCTCCAATAGAGCGGTGGGTGATTTTGCTCGCTACTACGTAATAGGAGCTTGAAAGAGGCCCCCGGGGGTTCAATTTGCAGAGAGGAGGGCGACCCCCCAACTCGCGGCCATTTGCATACGCAAAAGGAACGCGTTCGCAAACTAGATGGAGATATCTAGAATTGGTACCGCATATTTACCCCCAAGTACAGTCTCGGGTCCTTCAAGAGAGGCGTGAATGGGCGCCTGTCGGGCCGGCATGGCATTCGGAATCATGTTCATGGGCGTCGTTAGACACCTTATGGGCGGCTCGGCGCCACATGTCGCGGTAACTTTAAAGAAATAGCAAATAACTTGACAAAATAAAAGAAATCTGTAAATCTTGACAGTTTTACTTCTTAAGACGTTTCCATGGTAACTTTGAATATCAACGTGACACGCTTTCGTACGTGCAGCCGGTGCTCATCAATTTATAAGACGTGACGTCATCACGTCAAAAATGATATCGGTCAACGGGTGACTTCCAGCCAACATTAATTGCAATGCAAATTTTCGAGGGGGTGTGGTTTCCCGTTGTGGCGATCTCCATTGGCCCCCGAGATCATCCGATCTGGATCATTGCAGACTTCATTCTTTGGGTTTATTTCATGTAATTGATCTAAGGGTCTAAGATACTTTTTCCGTACCCAATACGGATCATTGCAGACTTCATTCTTTGGGTTTATATAATGTATAAAGCGGCCGATATCGGCCGCTCCATCGGCAAAAGGTAATTGGTCTAAGGGTCTAAGATACTTTTTCCCTACCCAATACGGATCATTGCAGACTTCATTCTTTGGGTTTATATAATGTATAAAGCGGCCGATATCGGCCGCTCCATCGGCAAAAGGTAATTGGTCTAAGGGTCTAAGATATTTTTTCCGTACCCAGTACGAAAGCCTATAACCGAGAACGTCTGTCTGTCTGTCCGTCCGTCCGTCCGTGCTGTATCTTTGGAACCGTAATAGTCAGCCCGTTGAAATGTTCACAGAATATTTGTTATTTTGGCATTTTATAACTACAATTATAAAAGGGGCAACGCTGCGCTGCCAGCGTATTGGGCACTGTTGGAGAGTCGGCTGAATTGGATGAAATATTTTACTTGCAGTAGCGAACCCACCCTTTCTCGTTTCATCTTTATATTGAATTATAATTACTTTTATTTTGGTTTCCTATTTCATTAAAAATGTGTAAATAATATTAACAAATTGAAAAAGTGACAAATTAAGGCGGGCTCCTCATACTAGAAAAGTGTTTTTTATTTTTGTGGTGCGGAAACCTCGACGCGCGAGTTCCACTCGCACTTGGACGGTAAATTTTTATTATCTCACTTCTTAAAAAAACTGTTTTAAAAAACATTGCACCGACTTAAAAAAACTTCTAGAACTTAAAAGCGTTCAATAATATTTTGATTCATATTCGGACCCTTGAGTTGAAGGCGGTACAAAAGCACAAAAGGGGTCCATCAATTTTCAGGTGTGCTTTTGCACCGCCTTCAACGGAGGGGTCCGAATATGAATCAAAATATTATTTAACACTTTCAAGTTGTAGTTGTTTTTTGAAGTCGGTGCAATTTTTTTTAAAACAGTTTTTTTTTCAATTCAAAGCTCGACATATTATGGCGCCGAGCCTAAGGCGTCTAACTTTTCTGAATACTGAAAAATATTTACTATCGAAAGACATTATTCGTCCGTGATAAAAGCACAGACAGGTTTTTACGAACCCGCAATGCGTTGGAAGTCGTACAAAATAAAATACAACTTGAGAAGTTGTTAGAATTTTCTTTTCAGACTCGTGCTCCGACGTTCGGTGTTTTAGAATAGCATTCGGAGAGACTTGGTAAACTTTGGTAAAAAAAACGTGACACAAATATCTAAGTACATACCTGGATACATAACGTCACGCCTACTTCCCAGTGGGGTAGGCAGAGACAACAGATGTCCACGTGCCACGATCCTGACACACCTCTGCCGCCTCTTCCACTCTCATAATGTTCTTATTTTATGGGTAGCGCGACATGTGGCATCGTTTCACCTACAAGTAGATGTCTAACGATGCCCATGGACATTCTGTGATGCACAGGGGATTGCGAATGCCATGCCGGCCTGGCAGGAGCCTTTTCCATTTACCTTGTTCTTTTATTGGTTGTATTGTAACTGTACTATATACAGCTGTAGGTCAGTAAGGAATAGGCAAATCGGGAGTTGGCGAATAAGGAATTGGCGAATAAAGAATTGGCCAGTACGGAAGTTGGCGAATGTGGAACCCCAGGCTGTACTTGGGAGGAAATATATGGGCAGGGAGTGCGTTACACATTTTCCCGGTTCTGTGAATAAAAGACCTCCAGATCCGTGGTAGGTCAATTGAATAGGGGTGCATGCCCTGCCCGCATAGTGCGGAGGTGGAATGGGGACGGCGGACTCGCGTTAAACAGCTCCTCCGATCATTATCCATGAAATAGACGACAGAACACACTTCTTTATGCATGCAAGTCGATTGCGAGCTAGAATACTTGGATATTACACTAGCTGTCCCCGCTCGTGTTAAAGTTGGTCTTCCTCTTTGAATCTGACTGGGTTTTTCTCCTATTTCTATCTTACTGCCCAGTTCCTGATTAAGATAGCGTGGTGGTTTAAAGCTTTTAATCATCCGACATGTATCTACGATTGCAATGGCCAAGACCCAAAAATACACAGATATTATAAAATGCAGCGTCTATCGTCTGTATGTTTGTGCACTCGAGAACAGCTCAACCCAACTGCAAATATGTATGCATTTTTCATCAATTCAATTCAATTGTGAATATACATATTGTTATAGAATATAGACTACTGATTAATTATCTATACATATAATAAAATCGTAGAGGTAAGAAAGTCTGTACATTGAATGTATTCGGAAAAAAACTAACCAGGGTGGCTTAAAATGAGATACTGAACATGTTAAAACAGTTTTTAAAATTTTTGTTTGTTTGTTTGTTTGTTTGTTTGTTTGTTTGTCTGTACGCGCATCACGCAAAAACCACTGAACGGAATTAGACGAAACTTTGTATAGTGGCAGTTTATATGCCGGGTTAACATAATACGTAAAAAAAAAATTAACAAAAATAAAAAAAAAATTACAATTATAAACATTATTGCGCGTTTAAAATCACGTAGCCCAAAGTACATAATTATATCTTGAGAACTGGCAGCAAATACAATTTGAATAAAATATTCATTCGAAATTTAAAAATAAGTAGATACAACGAAAATGACAGTTCTTCTTTTTTATAACTTGAACACAATAGTCTATACATATCTATTCTTTCTATACATATCATAAAATCGTAAATGCAAAAATGTCTATTTGTACGCGCATCTCGCAAAAACCACTGAACGGAATTTGACGAAACTTTTTATAGTGACAGTGTATATCCCGGATGAACATAATAATTAAAAAATATAATAAAAATCACGTAATCCAAAGTAAAGGTAAAAAACAATTTTAAAAGTCATGTTGACAACGGAGAACTGTCATCTCGACGTGAGCTGGCCGGTGACAAATTGTTTGATAAATAAAAATAATAATTGAAAGTCGAAGTTATGTCGCTGTCATTGGTGCAATAAAATTTATATATCTGTTGCCCGCGGCTTCGCTCGCGTGAAATTCGTATTTCAAAAAAAGAAAGTAAGTAACTAAAGGTGGGGCCTGAAGGCGGATCTGCGCTCACGTAAACGATATTCTTTCTCGATGAAAGTAACTAAGGGCGAGGCGGAAGGCGGAGCTGAGTTCAGGAAGAAGAAAAACATTCTTGAAGAAAGTAAGTAACTAAGGGCGAGGCCGAAGGCCGAGCTCTATTCTGGAAGACCATAAACCTTCTCGAAGAAAGTAAGTAACTATGGGCGAGGCCGCAGGTCGAGCTGCGTTCAGGAAGAAGCTAAGCAATCTTGAAGAAAGTAAGTAACTAAGGTGAGGCCAAAGGCCGAGCTACGTTCGGATAATTGAAAAACCATCTCGAAGAAAGCAAGTAACTAAGGGCGAGGCCGAAGGCCGAGCTGCGTTCAGGAAGAAGCTAAACCATCTTGAAGAAAGTAAGCAACTAAGGCGAGGCCGAAGGCCGAGCTACGTTCTGACAAAGGACAAACCATCTCGAAGAAAGCAAGTAACTAAGGGCGAGGCCGAAGGCCGAGCTGCGTTCAGGAAGAAGCTAAACCATCTCGAATAAAGTTAATTAATATTAAGATTGAGTTAATTTAATTTAAATTTTATTATAAAGTCCACGCTTCTAAAGGCAAATATACCGTGCATCCTAGAACCTCGCGGTTATTCCCGGCTGGATGGCAAGAGGCCCGATGCTATCACCTTAGTGTTAGTGCCATGGACTAAGGGTAGTTCTTTGATGTGGGACGCCACTTTTGTTCTCACATTGGCTCCAAGTCACGTTAGGACATCTTCAAGAGCGGCTGGCGCGGCCGAGGCTGGGGCGGAGAGCCTCAGCAGCAAATATAGAAATATAATTCAAGATTTCGAATTTGTTGCGTTTGCGGTTAAAACCCTCGGTCCGTGGAGCAGTGAAGCCAAAAGAGGCTTGAGCCTCTGCTGGTTGACGCAACTGGTGTCCCGCCATCAAGGGCTTATGTACTTCATTCAAAGGGTAAGCCTTGCCATCCAGCGGGTAAATGCCGCAAGTGCTCTAAGAACATTTGAAAATGCCCGTTTTGATAGTTATTTTAATGTTTGTTAGGTAGGTTTAATTCTTTAGTTATTAATATGACTTTTTTATTTTTATGAAATAAATAGATTGAGTAAACGATATCGTATTCTATCGAAGAAAGGAAGTCTTTATGGGCGAGGCCCGAAGGCGGAAGAGGGTTTTTGGTTTACCTGAACGCAGCTCGGCCTTCGGCCTCGCACTTAGTTCCTTCCTTTCTTCCAGAAGGTTTATCGTCTTCCTGAACGCAGCTCGGCCTTCGGCCTCGCCCTTACTTACTTCCTTTATTTGAGAAAGGTTTATCGTTTACCTGAAAGCAGCTCGGCCTTCGGCCTCGCCCTTAGTTAGTTACTTTCTTTAAGAAGGTTTATCGATTACCTGAACGCAGCTCGGCCTTCGGCCTCGCCCTTAGTTACTTACATTCTTCTTTGGAATACGAATTTCACGCGAGCGGAGCCGCGGGCTCAGCTAGTTATTATATAAATTGATATAATAGCCTATTTGATCTGATATCTCAGGATGGTAATAAACTGTAATAAATAACATAACAATATGGGCTGACATTACGGATGTTGTAGGTGATGTGGCCAACCGTGCCAGTTTCCATAATATAAATATATATATATATATCCCCTTGCATGTCGTAAAAGGTGACTAGGGGATAAGGACAAGATGCCGTGCTAAAGGGCGACAGGGTAGCCACCTCTCACCTTGGAACGGTCCTTCTACCGAGTCATGCAGCGGATGGATCTTCGTACCTTACTTGCTGCTTGATAGTTATCTTGTCCGAATACTTTGCTAAACGTGGTGGTCGATGTTGTGCCGTAATTTGCAAGAGTACCTGCAGCACAACTCCGATTAGTCTGCTTACCCGATTGTCGGGATACAGCGTGTGGTATGTATTTATGTAACATAACAATACTCTTTTTTTTATGTAATCCGGTATGGGTGGCAGAGACGGAGGGGCCAAAGCACATGCTCCGATTAGCCAATATCACCTCCGAGAAGGTAGGTGCCATACCGGAGACTTCCCTGGATTGCTGGCTATACTGGACTAGAGGAGAACACAACCGAGGCTGCTATGCGGCCATCTTACATCCAGTACGGTGGTATCAACCTAGTCGGCTACAATTTGAGCCTACCACCTAGTAAGGGACAAGGGAAGGGGCCTACAGTTTTACACCGGTTCCGAACGGTGAAGCAGCAGGTGTAGGTATGCACGTAAATTTTATCGTCAGAAAAAAGTCATTGGTACACGCCGACCGGATTCGACCTTCGGACCTCTCGCATGAGAAGCCGATGCCCAAACCACTCGGCCACCCGCCGCTTTTACGCGAACGGAGCCTCAGAAACAGATAGTTACGTACAATTGCAATATTTTTTTTACTTAAACATCGAATGTTGTATACATTCGATGTTTAAGTAGATTTTTGTTTAAGGGCATCGGCTCGCACGAACTCGCACGTCTCTGTGCGACAAGGACGGCGCTCTACAACCGGATTGTCTCTTTCTGAAAGCTCGATGTTCATTATTTACTGCCGGGTACTATACGAGGATTGAAATTTGGTACACATCCACGAAGCGATAGGCCAAGGTAAAGTCGGTTTCAAGGTCATAATTCGTGTGTGTATTTTACGAACTCCAAACCTTTAATTTGGTTTATATCTACGCCATAAACACGGGAGTTTGGCCAGTAAGTCTTTTATCGCACTATAAATTAATAGGCTAAACAAACTGAGGGAAAGTCAGGTTGAATTGTGTTGGCGCACTTGTGGAACCTTGTAGAACTCCCGAAGACTTATTTACATACGTTACATAATACTATTTCTTGCTATATACAGGGTGTTGTAACGGCCACTACATTAAATTTAGGAAATGATTATTGGGATCAATAGTAACAAAAAAGTCAATTCTGAATTCCCTTGAAATAAAAAGTTACAGTTTTCATACAAACTAATTGATTTATTTATTGTAAAAAGGATCTAATGTCCTCATGGACGTGGGAATGAAAGGCGCGCGGGGTGAGTGAGCAAGCGAGCGCGCGGCGATGGGGGCGCGACGTGAGTTTTTTTTAATCCGACCGTTCCCGCGCCAGCACTCTCCCCCCGCGCGCGTCAAATTACACTTGACGAAAACATAAATTTCAAAAATTTATATCTCGAAAAGTAGACACTTTAGAGAAAAACTTTATTTACTGTTTTGTCTCGGAAAAACATGAGGATAAGAGGACCTGCTAGCTCCTCCGGCAGCCAGCATGTCACTGACAGGAGCTCGCCTGCTTCTCAAATTGTAGTGGTGGGTCGTAGGTATCACTTCCGGATTCGCTGCGTTCCTGGCCTCTTCGGACCTACAGAAATTGCTGACGGTGTCGAGCTCTAGGACATCGTTGCTTCCGTTCTGTGTTGACTGCAGGCAGTGTAGACAGTACCAAAAAAACCAAAAAACAAATTATAATAAAATTATTTGTACCACCACAAATGAACACCGCAATACTTGCAATGTTCTCATACATAAACCTAAGGAAATGGAAATTTAAAAAAAACTTACCTCCGCCGTAGGCCTGTAGGCACCTTTACCCTTCGGGTGATGCTCTGGTGAAGGCTTCAAGTTCTTCGAATCTATCTGAACGTTAGTCTGCATCGTGAGTCACTATTTTTTTTTTTCAAATTGTCAAAAATATTATGTTCTCCTCTGTCCTTACTTCGCACTATTTGATCATTTTTAACTTAAGGCAATGTGTCCAAAATGTTGAGTATTTCTTCAAAAGCACTTTGTTTGCTCCCAAAATAGTATTCTACTTGAGCGTTTTATTTCGATTTTGGTTATAATAAATGCAAAACATTTGTATATTTTTTTATGCACATATAATTAAGATTTTCTGCAATGCTTTGTCAACACGAACGTTTAAAAGATTTCGTAATAAATGTTAAAATTTTAAAAACTTTATATTCAAATATACATATTTTTAACCAACTTCAAAATATGGAGGAAGTCCTCAAATCTTTTCTGTTTATTTATATTTTTCTATCTCTTGCAATTAGGGGAAGTAATTTTTAATTTATATTATTCATGCTTTATATGTTTGACATTAAATTATTATTAAAATACCTGTTAAAGTTAAAATTTAGGAGAGTTATAAAAATTTTACAATTCTGAATATGAAGAAAAGGAAAAATGTATTATATTTGTGTCTCTCTTAACTGTTTTCTAGATGGTTAATTTAACAATAACCAGGGTTATTAAGAGTTTGCTTTGCTCTTTATGTTTTAATAGTTTACAATGATAATGGAGTTTAATTATTTTAATACATTTGCACAAAGTGCGGAGAGAGTTTAATTAAGATTCCTTCCCACAGTAATAGGGTTAAACATTTTGATATTTGCTTATGTGATTTATTTCTTTGAAATGTTAGTGATGAGGAATAAATAGAAATAGAGAGAGAGAGAGAGAGAGAGAGAGAGAGAGAGAGAGAGAGAGAGAGAGAGAGAGAGAATTTTTTAAGAAAGATATTAGTTAGATTTAATTGTATTTATATTAGCGTATCTTTGAAAAATCTTGGAGCGTGGCTTTCATCTGAAACAAAATAAAATTAATTATTATTAAGCGTAGGATACGAATGAACTCATAGCGTTACATATTATATTCTAAGACCCAATTGCGGGAAGGAGGATTATCCTCTGTTTGTCTATGGTTGCATTCATCTTAAGATTATCTCACGGAAAGAGAATAAGATATTATATACAAGCTGTTGTAACGGCCACTACATAAAATTTAGGAAATAATTATTGGGATCAATAGTAACAAAAAAGTCAAATCACTTTTTTCTGAATTCCCTTTAAATAAACAGTTACAGTTTTCATACAAACTAAATGGTTTATTTAGTGTAAAAATGATGTAATGTTCCGCACGAACGTGGGAATGAAAGATTCGTGGTGAGTGAGCGAGCAGGGACAAGTGCGTGAAGAGAGGAGATGCGCGGGGGCGGCCGCGCGTGAGTTTTTCGACTCCGACCGTTCCCGCGCCAGCGCCCTCCCCCCGCGCGCGTCACATTACACTTGACGAAAACATAAATTTCAAAAATTAATATCTCAAACACTAGACACTTTAGAGAAAAACTTAATTTTCGTTTTCGTCTCAGAAAAACATGAGGATGACGCTGGCGGGAATTAATGTACTGGCCGTTACAACAGCCTGTATATCCGCGAGATGATCTTAAGGTTAGCAGAATCAGAGGTTAATCCTGCTACCCGCTATTGGGGTACCGTGTGGGGCCGGTACTTAAAAAGAATATCCCCATTGCATCTCTCACCATGCATGTCGTAAATGGCGACTAAGGGATAAGGACAAGATGCCGTGCTAAAGGGCGAAAGGCTCGCCACCTCTCACCTTGGCACGGTACTTCCACCGAGTCATGCAGCAGGTGGGTCTTCGTGACATACTTGCTGCTTGATCGATTTAATCTTGTTCGAATACTTTGCGAAACGTGGTGGTCGGTGTTGTGCTGTAATTGACAAGAGTTCTTGCAGCACAACACCGATTACTCTGCTTACCCCGATTGTCGGGATTCAGCGTGTGTGATATGTAAACGCTATTGGGCTTCTATACCTGCATATTTCTAACTATATTCTTATTTTATGTAAACCAACATGGGTGGCTGTGCAGAGGGACCAATGGTGCAGTCGACAGAGCCAAAATCACCTCTCCTCGCGAAACCACGCTCAGTAAGGCGCCATGCCAGCCAAATGCCAGCAGATTTGCGAATTGTCGCTTTGGGCGTTCGCTTTCTAGCCTGTTAATACGACGTTTAAAGACACCCAGGTTAAATGATTCGGGAAATACACTTGCCGGAAGACAGTTCCACGCTATAGCGGTGCGACAAAGAAACTATTTTGAGAACCGATGGGTTCTCAAAAGCACACTATCAAAGTATATCTTTGAAAACTGCTGCGGACATAGGACGGGTGGTTAAGATAAGATAAAGGACGCTAGTTCCTCAGAGCAGCGCCCGTGACCTGCAAAACACTCTGAGAACCTACAAGTCGTCCGTGACTCAGAGACTCCAGACCATCTGTAAGTTTTGGGTCTCCAACAAGACTGTGGAAGAAACTAGTTATAACTAATTTATCCTTGCTGTGAAAGACAAGAAGTGACGAAATACATTTAAGATCGTAAGACGTGAATATCACTCGTAGATATTTGACATATTATGATAGCAATACAAAACACACACACACACACTTATTAACTAAAACACTCACACAGTAATTGGCCAGGCTCATTGGTGTCATCTAAGTTGGGTAATTTGAAAGGTTTTCACCCATGACACCTTTTGTCAGGTGTCACATAGTACTAATAGGTACCAAATAGATACGATTTTTTTTCTTATTTTTTAAAATTACCAAAATTCAAACTTTAAACCCTTGTTGCTTTTTCGGATATGATTGTATCAGCACGAAGTAATTTTATTGGATTTTACGATGTATTTTACCTATACCTTGTGACTACCTTGTTCTAGAAAAAAATACATTTAATGAAATTAGTCGTAGACGGAAATTAGTACCACAAAAAGGACTTATGACCTCCCAAAGTCCGGAGGACGAGTAAAAATATGACAGAATCTAAATTTCTTAAAAAAAAACTGACATTTAAAAAAAACTGACAGCAATTGAGAGCTTCTTTTTCTGTTAAAAAGTTTGCTAGTTTATGTCCTTTCCTACGGTATACCATATGTTATACAAATCATTCACTATGTGGTCAATTTTTAGCCGGGATATTGGTAATTTTCAAAATAAAGACAAAAAATCGTATCTCGATACCACGTGACACCTGACAAAAGGTATCTTGGTTCAAAACCTTGTAAATGACCCCACTTACCTACAAAAAAAAATTGTCGCTCGATGTGCCGAACATCCCGCACATTTAAGAAAAATTTCAAACTAATATATTTTTCGAAACGCTCAAGGTACAACACTCGTTGGGCTCATTATGCACAGTCACCGAATGGATCTTTAAGGCAATATGCATCACGTTTCGGTATCTCTTATATTTTTAATGATATAGGTCTCTGAATATAAACAATTTTGTGGACACAACTTTTTGTAAAACCTGACCGTGGCCAAAATCGTTCATCGTCAAATAAAAACACCTAATAAAACAAATTGTCGCGCCTTCCAATTAAGCCTGAAGGGATACAAGGTATTTAAAAATACAAGAAGAAATCTCCTCGTCTCACACTCTCACTCCCTCTCTTTCTTTAATAGTATCGATATAGAAGACACGTCCGTTCATCGCGTAGTGGTACCAACCCGCTTTACGAGCTTAGATAAAAGGAACAGAAGTCGTAAACTCCAGTTCCTATCGCGCAAATGAAATATTCACCTAGAAACCTCAGGAAATTGCCGCGAGGGTTTTACGAGAACATAACACTTTCCTTTCGTTCTATCAAAATATTCACACTCTTTTCACTTTCATATTTCGTTTAGTATGGGGACTTAAATCAGAAAAAGTTAAACATCGCAAACGCACGAACGGCAGTTCCGACGCTACTCATTGGCTGAGCTCATACTAAAACTATACAGCGCCATCTATCATTCGTCATCATCATTAGACACATTAAACTTGTAAATACATATTATATTAAATTTAAATCTCAATTCCTTGTTTCCTGACGACGACTTATTTCTAAGTCGAAATATAAGAATATATGTATTTTTTTATTTATTGTGCATAAAATATATATAAAAATCTGAAACCAATTTTATTGCTGTGAATAAAAATATTTAACACATATTGTACCGTGTGGGGCCGGTACTTTAAAAGAATAACCCTACTGCATCTCTCCCCGTGTATGTCGTAAAAGGCGACTTAGGGATATGACTCCCTTCTTATATTACTTGGTGGTAGGGTTTAACCCACCCGGGTTGGTACCACCGCACTGAATGAAAGGTCGGTCGAAACGGCTATGTAAATAGTTTGTGTTTTCCGTCCAGTTCACTGTAGCCGGCACGACCGAAGGGAAGCACTGACGTGGCACCAACTTCATCCGGTGTTATGGGCTGACATCACGGATGTTGTAGGTGATGTAGCCAACCGTGTCAGTTTCCATAAAAAAAAAAAAAAAAAAAAAAAAACTAAATTTTAAACTAACTGAAGGCACAATTGCGCCTAGCAGGATTATGCTCTGATTGTCTATGTTTCCACTAATGGCAGGATTATCCCAAGGATACAAAAGAAAAAAGTATACATCCCACGGATACAGAAGAATAGTGAGTAAGAGTGCATACTTTTCCGCGAGAAAACATTATTAACATTAACGAATTAGCATTGCGTTAATGTTAAACACAATTAGCATTAACGAAATCGGAGAATAATCTGCCGCGCGCATTATGGCCAGAGCACCATGAACTTAAGCGTAATACCAGGCCTTCGTCACTCGCTCAAGGTCGCGAGTTAAATGCCTACCGCTTGGCGTACCGACTAATGTACAATTAACAGTGGGCTGTCGCTATCCAGCCAGACCGGGCGTGTGGCGCTTTCGAATTTAGAAAATGTCGAAATCACGTAATTATTGTGCAGTGGACGGGTGCAAAAGTCAACAGACAAATGAAAACTTGTCTTTTTTTTCATTGCCGAGAGAAGAAGAAAGGTAAGTGTTGTTTAGTAGCATTTTGATTTATTTCTAGTAATTTATTTATTCATATAGTAGGAGGTCATTGATTTAAAATGATATTATTATATTGCCAATAACATTAGTACGCCGAACAGCGTGGTGTGTATGGCCTAATTCGTATAAGGATAATAGGTACATTGTAGATGATCATTGATCATTAAATTTATTGATCAAACAAAACTATCACTGGAAGGTTGCACGCAATGCACGCTTCGATGTGAGAAACTAATTGTGACGCTAACGCATGCATGAATTTGTTCGCATGAATTTGCCGTAGCTAAATATCATATCGTTGGTAGCTAGAACGATAAAAGTTGGTAGGTATCATCTTCATTTTATTCCTCACAATAAGACAGCACAAAGACACAGCCCTTAACGCGCTGAACGGCGCGCTTTCGAGATAGAGTTACACGACAGAAAGAGAAGCGAAATGTAGGCAATTATCGTGGTTAGGCATGCAGCTCTGGGCGAGTCAATTTGTACTTTATCGCGTCGTCGCAGAGTAGCTATTTCTTTGTGAGTGTTTGTACAGAGCAGCTTCTGTAAGGAGTACTCTTTTCTATTCTGTGGTAATACCTGTCACCCTAAGTAGGTTGACTTACAAGGTAATAAAAATTCTGGTCACATTCAATTTACCTTAAAATTAGCTGCCTGCTATCCATCACACCGCCGACTTCCTTACAAATTGAGTTGACACGTGTCGCGAACCTGGACGAAATTCTTCCTGACATTTTAAAAGTAGGAGAGGAGTTAAATGAAATTCTTTTTTTTTGTCAAATAATTAAAGTAAATTTTTTTCTATAGAAATTGACTGGCTTGCATTGATTGGCTACATAATCTACAACATTGCACATAACACTTTGATGAACTAGGTGCCATATCAGTGCTTCCCTTTGGTTGTGCCGGCTATACAGAACTGGACGGAAAACACGAAATATTTACATGGCCGCTTCGACCGACCTTTCATTCAGTGCGGCGGTACCAACCAGGGCGCTTTACTATAGTCGTATTAAATCTATGAGAAACTGACAGCTAATATACATACTAGTACTACATACTGCGCGTGCTACGAAAATAAGATGACACGATGAAGCAGCGCTACAAAAACTACTGTTTCTTGTAGCACTGCTACGAGCCGCGTCGGCCTCCGTCTCGCCTTGTTTCTGAAAAACAAAATAATACGTGATTCCGTAGCGTTGCTACGAAAAATTTTACTGCTGATTCTCGTAGCACTGCTACGCGCCGCTTCGTCGACCTCCGTCTCGCCTTGGGAAAAATAAAACGTGATTCCGTAGCTTTGCTTCGAAAAATCAAACTACTGTTTCTCGTAGCACTGCTACGCGCCGCGTCGGTCTACGTCTCGCCCAAAGAGTTTGTATTACGTCGCTGCGCTCCTTTGCGACGTAATACAAACTCTTTGGTCTCGCCTTGTTTCTCCTAGCGCTGCGAAAAACAAAATAATACGTAATTCCGTAGCGTTGCTACGAAAAATTAAACTACTGTTTCTCGTAGCACTGCTACGCGCCGCGTCGGCCCCCGTCTCGCCTTGTTTCTCCTAGCGCTGCGTAATAGCGTTTCTACGAAAAAATAAACTACTGTTTGTCATGCAGTGCCACACGCCGCGTCATCGGCCTCCGTCTCGCCTTGTTTCTCCTAGCGCTGCGCGAAAACAAAATAATACGTGATTCCGTAGCGTTGCTACGAAAAATCAAACTAATGTTTCTCGTAGCACTGCTACGCGCCGTGTTGGCCTCCGTCTCACCCTGTTTCAAAACAAAATGATACGTGACGAACGACGACATGGTGCGTAGCAGTGCTACGAAAAAAAAGCGATCAAATGCGAGTCGTAGTAGTAGCAGCGATTTTTTTTTTATGTAAACCAGCATGGGTGGCTGTGCCGAGAGACCAATGGTGCAGTCGACAGAGCCAAAATCACCTCTCCTCGCGAAACCACGCTCAGTTTGATGCCATGCCGGCAGATTTGTGGACTGTTGCTAGGCTGTCTAGCCCGTTAATACGACGATTGAAGACACTCAGGTTAAAGGATTCAGGAAATACACTCGCCGGAAGACAGTTCCATACTCTAGCGGTGCGACAAATAAACGATTTAGAGAACCGATGATGGGTTCTCAAAAGCCCAATGTCAACAACAAAAGGGTGCTGAGTCTCTCTGCGTCGAGTCATGCGGAGATAGGACGGGCGGCTGGGAATAAGGGATGCTAGTTCCACAAAGCAGCGTCCTAGCATACAAAGATGTACTCTGTGAAAAGAAAAATATGTTCACACAAAATAGAAGTCACACCAGAAAAGACAGCTACGAACGTTAATATGTCCATACGGCTCAACATAGACGGTTTCCTCGTAAGGCGATGCCTCCCGCATACATTATAGTTTGCTTTGCGAGAGCACAGAGAGATTTCGTGAAGTGTATGCGTGATCATCAACAAATGTGGAAAGTTGGCTTATTTCGGTGTAATCACGTACTTTGGTACTCCGTACACATTTAGAAGAAATGTTTTTTTTTTTATGGAAACTGACACGTTTGGCTACATCACCTACAACATCCGTGATGTCAGCCCATAACACCGGGTGAACTTGGTGCCACGTCAGCCTTCCCTTCGGTCGTGCCGGCTACACTGAACTGGACGGAAAACACAAACTATTTACATAGTCGTTTCGACCGACCTTTCATTCAGTGCGGTGGTACCACCTAGTAAATATAAGAAGGGGATCATATCCCTTAGTCGTCTTTTACGACATACACGGGGAGAGATGCAGTGGGGCTATTCTTTTAAAGTACCGGCCCCACACGGTACAGCACGGTACTTGCAGCACAACACCGATTACTGTGCTTAATCCGATTGCTGGGGTACAGCAAACAAGACTCAAACCGTGCTACCCGAGCACTGATGATTGAAACACGAACCGTATGCAGATGTAAATAGGTGCGAGATTCATTCTACTCGTGCGGTGGCTGATACGTCGCGTCGACGATGAATGTTTGCGCGAAAATCACACTATGTATTAAATTTCACGTGTTGGAAAGATGGAAAAAAAGATTTTTTTTAGCTAGGATTGCAGGGAAAAATATTATCTTTATTTCTATGATGGTCTTGTATTGAAACAATTTATTCTTCTCAAGATAATTTAACTTTTAATTTACTCGTTTTTAGTTTGATTTTTTTTATAATATTTTTCTTTCATGTTGTTTCCAGGAGTATTAGACCAATAACAGACAACCCCCTCCCTGAGGTCCATGTAGTGGCGCAAGGCTCTCATACAACAAGATGTGGCCAGCCTTGAAGTTGAAACGCTAACGACGTATAATTTTTATCCACCCTAATACCACACAGTCCTCGGCACGTTTCAAACGTTGACTTGGGTGGTGTATCGCTAACAACGTATTATTTTTAGCCACCCTAACGCCACACAGTTCTCGGGACAATACAGAAACCTTAACTTGGGTGGATTCAAACAAATATCCTGATCCTTATTTTGTTTTATTTAAGTTCAACAGTCCACCTCCTGCCTCCATAATCAGATCCTCGTCACCAAGTGTATTGGTAGAAGTATGGGACACTCGTCCAAACCAACCAAATGAGCCCAAATTCGAGGGGGTTACTAGTAACAGTTGAAGAGTTCCACTGTCCACCTCCTGAATCCATCATTAGACCCTCGCCACCAAGTGTATTGGTAGAAGTATGGGACACTCGTCCAAACCAACCAAACGAGGTCAAACTCGAGGGGGTTACTAGTAACGGTTGAAGAGTTCCACTGTACACCTCCTGACTCCATCATCAGACCCTCGTCACCAAGTGTATTGGGAGAAGTATGGGACATTCGTCCAAACCAACCAAATGAGCCCAATCTCTAGGGGGTTACTAGTAACAGTTGAAGAGTTCCACTGTGCACCTCCTGACTCTATCATCAGACCCTCGTCACTAAGTGTATTGGTAGAAGTATGGGACACTCGTCCAAACAAACCAAATGAGCCCAAACTCGAGGGGTTACTAGTAACGGTTGAAGAGTTCCACTGTACACCTCCTGACTCCATCATCAGACCCTCGTCACCAAGTGTATTGATAGAAGTATGGGACACTCGTCCAAACCAACCAAAAGAGCCCAAACTCGAGGGGGTTACTAGTAACGGTTGAAGAGTTCCACTGTACACCTCCTGACTCCATCATCAGACCCTCGTCACCAAGTGTATTGGGAGAAGTATGGGACACTCGTCCAAACCAACCAAATGAGCCCAAACTCGAGGGGGTTGCTAGTAACAGTTGAAGAGTTCCACTGTGCACCTCCTGACTCCATCATCAGACCGTCGTCACCAAGTGAATTGGTAGAAGTATGAGACACTCATCCAAACCAACCAAATGAGCCCAAACTCGAGGGGGTTACTAGTAACAGTTGAAGAATTCCACTGTGCACCTCCTGACTCCATCATCAGACCCTCGTCACCAAGTGTATTGGTAGAAGTATGGGACACTCGTCCAAACCAACCAAAAGAGCCCAAACTTGAGGGGGTTACTAGTAACGGTTGAAGAGTTCCACTGTACACCTCCTGACTCCATCATCAGACCCTCGTCACCAAGTGTATTGGGAGAAGTATGGGACACTCGTCCAAACCAACCAAATGAACCCAAACTCGAGGGGGTTACTAGTAACAGTTGAAGAGTTCCACTGTGCACCTCCTGACTCCATCAGACCCTCGTTACCAAGTGTATTGGTAGAAGTATGGGACACTCATCCAAACAAACCAAATGAGCCCAAACTCGAGGGGGTTACTAGTAACGGTTGAAAAGTTCCACTGTACACCTCCTGACTCCATCATCAGACCCTCGTCACCAAGTGTATTGGTAGAAGTATGGGACACTCGTCCAAACCAACCATATGAGCCCAAACTCGAAGGGGTTACTAGTAACGGTTGAAGAGTTCCACTGTACACCTCCTGACTCCATCATCAGACCCTCGTCACCAAGTGTATTGGTAGAAGTATGGGACACTCGTCCAAACCAACCAAATGAGCCCAAACTCGAGGGGGTTACTAGTAACGGTTGAAGAGTTCTACTGTACACCACCTGACTCCATCATCAGACCCTCGTCACCAAGTGTATTGATAGAAGTATGGGATACTCGTCCAAACCAAACATATGAGCCCAAACTCGATGGGGTTACTAGTAACGGTTGAAGAGTTCCACTGTACACCTCCTGACTCCATCATCAGACCCTCGTCACCAAGTGTATTGGTAGAAGTATGGGATACTCGTCCAAACCAACCAAATGAGCCCAAACTCGATGGGGTTACTAGTAACGGTTGAAGAGTTCCACTGTCCTCCTCCTGACTCCATCATCAGACCCTCGTTACCAAGTTGAAATTATCATAATATTGTATTGTCACGAGAACTCAATGTGTGTGCAAAGTTTCATAAAAATCGGTTCAGTAGAAGTAGTTGAAAAAGTTGTCGCAAGATTTGAAACAAAGATAGAAACAAATAAACGAAGTCAAGCTAAATAAAACCGTTTAAAAACACTCTTAGTGGTATAGAAATCAGTCCGAAAATCAGTGCTGCGGCAGAAGGCTCGCCCGCTGTCGCAGCAATAAGCTGAGACACTGAGACAGACACCCATTTATCTTATTGTCTTTTTAACTTAAGTTAAGTTATTCATTCAATTGTATAATCGTGTAAATAATATTTCAAATCAAATCAAAAGTGTTTATTTCTCAATGCACATTAATTACAAACAATGTTATATAGGTACATACAACTTATATCTAATTTGTGATTTGAGAAAGATTTCATTTGAGTTTTCATTTCATTTCATTTCATTTCATTTCATTTCATTTCATTTCATAGACATAGGGATTTTAATTCAACACGCGCTTACACCGCTCGTGAAAAGCTCAGTCGCGAGATCTACGAAAGGCAAACATCAAATTAATTTTGATAATTTTCATCAAATTTCGTTGACCCCTCTTATAACCTGGTTAGATGAAATTGCGAGCGCGGAAAACTGCTAATCGAAAAGTTCTCGCCATGTTAGTATACAGGGTGTTGCTGAAGTCACTTCATTTTCGTTTTGTCAGCCTCGGTAGCTCAGTGGTGCGGTCGATCGACTGTTGTTAAGCACACCTGGGCGCGCGGTCAGTACTTGGATGGGTGACCGCTCGACCATTGGAGGCTGGCTGTGGTTCGGACTCCACGTAAAACTGTAGGTCCCTTCCCTTTTTACCTTACTAGGTGCTAGGGTTTATCCCGGCCGGGTTGATACCACCGCACTGAACGAAACGTCGGTCGAAGCGGCTATGTAAGTAGATCGTTTTTTCCGTCCAGTTCAGTGTAGCCGACATGAAATGAAGGGAAGGACTGACATGGCACCTAGTTTACCCAGTGTTGGGGGCTAACATGACGGTAGGCGATGTAGGCAACCGTGTCAGTTTCCATAAAAAAGTGGTAGCAGGTTAGTGGTATGAATAGGAACAAAAAAAGTATGTGACCATTTTGAATTCAGCCGGAATAAATACCGTTATAGACAAACTAACTATACCATTTTTAGACAAACTAATTCAATAATTTAATGTACACGTAATCCAATGTGTTAATGCAATCTTACCACGTCTTGGTATACACACGGATTTACATGCAGGCTCGTTTTACATGCGACTAACGACCGTGCGTGAAGTAGGTTGCGGTGAGCGTCGCTCGCAGTCAGTAAATAAGCAATAAGTTTACTTTTTACGCTTAGAGATATACTTTCCGCATAATATTTTCTCAGAAAACTAAGGGAACATTGAAATGCATGAAGTGACTGCTGCAACAGCCTGTAAGAAGAAAGAAAGAAAGAAGGAAAGAAAGAAAGAAAGAAAGAAAGAAAGAAAGAAAGAAAGAAAGAAAAAAAGAAAGAAAGAAAGAAAGAAAGAAAGAAAGAAAGAAAGAAAAAAAAAAGAAAGAAAGAAAGAAAGAAAGAAAGAAAGAAAGAAAAAAAGAAAGAAAGAAAGAAAGAAAGAAAGAAAAAAGAAAGAAAGAAGGAAAATACATTTATTACTCTCAAATTCATACATTACAGCTACTATTTATACAATACAATACATACGATACGACATACCTACTTATTTTTTTTACATATTTTCTCAAAACAATGTAATATTTTCTACTATTAAACAAATATCCTAATTTCTACGTATATCATTCCAAGCAGTAAGCAGTTATTGTATTATTGCCAGATCGTGTACAATTCCGATTATATTTCATCATTGTTCTCTCTCGACTTCTCGTGCGAGTTGTTGACAAGCTCTGGGACGCCAGACACCGCTCGATGCGTTTATGGTTCTGTTTTCTTAGCCGCTGTCGGTAGAGCACGCAAAATTGACATCATTCTTTATTGTAAATATCTTCTTCATTACTTCCACATCTCTTCTCTTCTCTACCTCTTCACTTTTCTGTCTGTTCTGTATTCTATATTATTTTCTTATCTTCTACTCTCTGCCCCATAACTTCAAAACTACATTTCTTCTGTATCTCTTCTTTTCCCATCTCTTTTATTATCGTTTTTGTCATGTGCCATTCACAGCCTTCTTGAATGACCCGATACTGCACTTGTCTTCTCCTCCCTTCTCTAGCTTACCTTATCTCTCGTCTCTGTATCTTCTGTATATCTTATCTTTCTTCTTCTATTCTTTTTAATCGTTTCTACTCTGTTTTCTATCTTTTGTCTTTCTATTTTTTTGTTTTCTCTATATAATATATAGTAGCGATCTTTATGTATAACATTCAAATGCTATCTGTATTTGTTTTATGGAAATCGCGACATGTCGCAGTTTCACCCACAAGTAGGTATCTAACGATGCCCATGGATATTGTGTGATACACGGGGATTGCCGCGTCTCATGTACGATGTATGTCGTATGTTGCCTGTCTGTCATTTAATCTCAACATTTCACCGTCTCAGCTCTGAATGTGAAATCCCGCATAGGAGTAGATTACATACCGACTCAGTAAATTCAATAAACATCCGTGTATATTCTTAATTCTTCTTTATTCTTTATTCATCATCCATAGACAGTAGCTGGGTACTTTTTTTACGTTCTAAGTGGACGTTACATTTACGTTAAGTCTGCATTTACAATAGTGTTAGAAAATTATATAATGATATAAGTATCTGGATCTGCAGCAAGAGGTTACCAAATTGTGGCCCGTCGACTCGAGGATCGTTGTGCCCATAGTCGTATCAGCGCATGGGCTAATAGCGAAGAGCCTCGGCGACCACCTTGAGAGGCTCTCGCTGAGTGGTTGGGTCAAGGGCTAGATCCAGAAGGCAGCCCTGCTCGACACTGCGCGCATAGTCCGGAGGTTTCTCTTTGGGATCCGGAGATTGGTAGCCTGGGTCCGCCCCGCCCGCACCGGTGGTGGTGGAAACCCATTTGTTTTATAATAATTGTATACATAATTTTTGTATATTTTAGGTATAGTTGTATGTAAAATTATTGTAAATAGATGTGTGAATAACTGGATGATAATAATTTAGGAAATCATTATATTTGAATTGACTATCCACCTTAGGGACATACATACGGATTCGTTGAACTATCTGTTTATAGGTTTATATGAAATCTATAAACAATGCAGCAAGTGGATGTATCTTCGGCGCCGACATATCCTGCGCAGTTCGTCCCGGCAAGGTCATTCTTGAACAATCACAATCAATTCTTACACAGCCCGACCGGCATTATCCCTGTAGCGTCTCAGCATCCCGCTATTATTCCCAGTTTGCTTAAGATCAGACCGAATAGAATAGAATAGAAATACTTTATTGCACACAAAGTTGGGGGGTAAAGTTGTTCGCGTCCGTGACACCTTAAGGTCCTCAAGTCACACGTGCCTCCTGGGTGGTGCCAAATGAACAGCAAACAGCGTGTGGTAGATCTTCGGATCGCCTGGGTCCGCCACCACACCCCGGGAAACAATTACACCGCCATAATAGTTCGCTGTGTTCCGGTGTACTTCCCGGGGACCCAGTAGCAGGTGGGGCTGGTCACGACAAGGAGCGGGCCAGCGGATCTAAAGCGGATTCGCTGTTCGGGAGTGATGCATCGACACGGTTGCCAGGGAGACCCGGTTAAACGGTTATTCCGCTGGCCGCCCGCCGGGTAGTATAGGGGCCCAATCGCGTCTAACCAACGCGAGAGGCTGCCCTGGTCAACCGGCGCATAATCCCGGAGTGGTCCGTCGTGCCGGATGGTGACCGGAGTAGGGGTCCCGGCGGCCACTTCCGGGGGGGACCGGGGGCCCTTCCGTCTTCCGTGTCGGTGCGCCACGAACCTGAGCAGATAGCGATGAAGCTAGGAGCTGCGCTTTACCCGTAAATTGTCGTGACCGCCCTTCAAGCCTACCTCTCCCCCTCTAAAAAACTATGGCAGCGCAAAGGAAAGTAAAAAAACGTTGTACAGCGGTGCACACCCCCACCTATTTTAGCGTTGACATGACCAACGTGCGGGGGTTGCACTCCAACTTGAATGCCGTCCACCATCACCTGGAGACGGCGAAGCCGGCTTTACTCTTCCTGACAGAAACGCAAATATCCTGCCCTGCCGACACTACTTACTTGCATTACCCCGGCTACACCCTGGAAGAAGCCTTCCGACCTCGGGCCGGGGTTTGCATGTTCGCTAGGGCGGATATTTGCTGTCGTCGCCTGCGCTGCCTGGAGGATCCCGAACTATCTATTCTGTGGGTTCATGTGGATTTGGGGACGGAATCGCGTGTGTACGCCTGTATCTACAGGTCGCACTCAGGCGACGCCGGGACAGCTCGATTATTCGAGCACTTGAGTAGAGCGGCAGATGAAGTGCAAGAGCGGTTTCCCTCCGCGGATATGGTTCTGCTTGGAGATTTTAATGCCCACCACGAGGTGTGGCTGGGCTCCGGGAGAACTGACTTCGCGGGGAGAGCCGCCTACGACTTCGCCCTGACGCATGACCTGTCTCAACTGGTAGATCAACCTACCAGAGTGCCAGATATAGACGGTCATGTACCCTCTCTGCTGGATCTTCTGCTGACGACGAACCCTGCTGGATACAAAGTCACAGTGAGCGCTCCTCTTGGCTCCTCTGACCACTGTCTAGTGGGGTCCACGGTGCCATTTTCGCCTCCTCAGTCCCGTACTGGAGGAATGCGTCGAATTTGGCACTACGCCTCAGCAGATTGGGATGGTATGCGAGAATACCTCGCATCCTACCCATGGAGAGAGCTATGCTTCAGTTCGGATGATCCGTCGGAATGCGCCAATGCCGTAGCCGAGGTGGTTCTGGGGGGTATGGAGATGTTTATTCCCAGCGCCCTCGTCCGCCTCGGCGGTAAAAGCCAGCCCTGGTACAGCCGCGACTGTGCTGAAGCTGTCGCAGCTAATGGCGCAGCTTATCGTGCATGGTCGTGCGCTCGTGCCAGACGCGATCCAAATGTATCCGAACTGAAGAAAGAATACAACCGCCTCTCCAGATCCTGCAAGAGGGCTATTGCCAGGGCCAAATTCGAGCATATCGGCAGAGTTGGTGATAGGCTGAACCAGCACCCAACTGGGAGCCGTGAGTTTTGGTCTCTCGCCAAATCTGTCGAATCGAATTTTTGCCGCTCCTCACTTCCACCACTGCAGTGTCCTGGGGGCTCACTTGCCCACTCCGCAAAGGAGAAAGCCGATTTATTGGTGTCTCTCTTTGCGGGGAACTCCAACCTGGACGATGGGGGTGCCATCCCTCCATCCATAACTAGGTGTGAGAACTCTATGCCGGAAGTACAGTTCCGACAACGAACTGTGCGGGCGGAGCTTCTCTCCCTAGACACCAGGAAGGCGAGTGGGCCGGATAGGATTCCTGCATTGGTGCTGAAACGGTGTGCTCCCGAGCTGGCTCCAGTGCTAACGCGCCTTTTCCGCCTCTCTTACTCTGCTTCCCGTGTGCCGGCAGCCTGGAAATCTGCATTTGTTCAAGCGGTCCCCAAAAAGGGCGACCGCTCAAACCCTTCGCACTACCGACCTATAGCGATTACCTCCCTACTCTGCAAGGTGATGGAGCGTATTATCAACGCCCAGCTCATGGCGTACCTGGAGACAAATAACCTCATCAGCGATCGGCAATATGGCTTTCGGCCAAACCGATCTGCTGGTGATCTCCTAGCGTACGTCACTCACCTTTGGGGGGAATCGCTTGAAGGACATGGTGAATCCTTGGCAATTGGCCTCGATATTGCCAAGGCATTCGATAGGGTTTGGCACAAATCGCTCCTGGGCAAGCTTCCGGCGTACGGACTTCCTTCTGGCCTCTGCGACTGGGTCGCCGACTTCCTACATGGGCGTAGCATTCAGGTCCTAGTGGACGGTTGCTCGTCGGACGCCATGTCAGTGAATGCCGGCGTACCGCAGGGATCTGTGCTGTCACCCACACTGTTTCTTCTGCATATCAATGACATGCTGCCACTCGGCAACATACATTGTTATGCGGATGACAGTACAGCACACGGATCCTATACCAGTCACCCTTCAGCCAGACGAGAAGTTGTGGATGAAAAGAGGCGAAGACTTGTGTCTGAACTCGAACAAACGCTTCGGTCTATTTCCGAATGGGGCCGTAGCAATTTGGTCGAGTTCAACGCTTCAAAAACACAAGTTTGCGCGTTCAGTGCGAAGAGGGCGGCGTTCA
This sequence comes from Nematopogon swammerdamellus, assembly GCA_946902875.1. NCBI lineage: Eukaryota > Metazoa > Arthropoda > Insecta > Lepidoptera > Adelidae > Nematopogon > Nematopogon swammerdamellus. The sequence goes on from OX336357.1 coordinate 10,042,192, forward strand.
CACCAGCTCCTTCCTTCCAAGGCACGTCGCTTAAATTAAGCGACCACCTCGGGGTCCTCGGAGTCGAACTGTCGCACGACCTAAATTACCGGCGCCATATCGAGGGCAAGGCCAAGCTGGCCTCAAAAAAGCTAGGCGTACTCAATAAGGTTCGACGGTACTTCACGCCGGGCCAAAGGCTGCTTCTGTATAAATCGCAGATTAGGTCCTGCTTGGAGTACTGCTCGCACCTGTGGGATGGCTCAGCCAAATACCAGCTTGCGCCTTTGGACTCGATCCAGCGTCGAGCCGTGCGACTTGTGGATGACCCCGACGTGTCCCGCGATCTAGAACCGCTGCAACTTCGTAGGGATGTCGGCGCCCTAAGCGTGTTCTATCGCTTATTCCACGGGGAGTGCTCGGAGGAGCTGTTTAACGCGATTCCGGCGTCCCCTTTCCACCTCCGTACAACGCGCACTGGGCAGGGATTGCATCCCTATACGCTGGATTTACCGCGGATGCGTACAAATCGGTTCTGCAGATCCTTTCTCCACAGAACCGGCAAACTCTGGAACGCTCTACCTGCCCACATATTTCCCCCCAAGTATAGTCTCGGGTCCTTCAAGAGAGGCGTGAATAGGCACCTGTCAGGCCGGCATGGCATTCGCAGCCCCCGCCTGCGTCCGAATGTCCATGGGCGTCGCTAGACACCTTATGGGTGACTCGGCGCCACATGTCGCGCTTAGTATAAAAAAAAAAAAAAAAAAAAAAAAAAAAAAAAACACAAAGACACTAACAAAGGCACAGAATAAGACAGAAGATAGCATACAGAAGAGCAATAGAAATTTACAATACTTCATACAGAACAAGAAAAAACCGGCCAAGTGCGAGTCGAACTCGCGCACCGAGGGTCCCGTATCGTCATGTACTAGCGCTACTCACGCCATCTAGATGGCGTGTTATGAATTGCTTCATATTAGTTAGTTAATGTCATGCTTCATAATCTATTCGGTAGATGGCGCGCGCGCATACACTTTTTTGGTTTGTTCTATGGGAACCTGAGTTTTTTACTTTTTCTTATTTTTATTATTTGTTGTTATATCGGGTATAATAACACATTTTTTGTGAAAATTCCAACGGGCTACCTATTACGGTTCAAGAGATACAGCCCTCGGATAGACGGACGGACGGACAGACGGACGGACGGACAGACAGACAGACGGCGTAGGCTTAGTAATAGGGTCCCGCACCTGATACGGAACCCTAAAAATTTGCGCGCAAAGGCGGACTTATCAAGTGTAAGTGAAGTTAGTCACGTGATAACATGTTAGGTATTTGTACAAAGTGTCGCTGTCTCCGTTCGCCACGCGCAATCTCCGCCAACGCAAGAGGGACAGCTGCACGCTCTCAGCTAATATATGTACCTACAAATTAAGTCAAAATTTGTCTTTCGGGCCTTATGTTTTCCCGAACCCTAAACCAAAGAGTTTGTATTACGTCGCTTGAGCGCAGCGACGTAATACAAACTCTTTGCCCTAAACCTTATCCTATTTTTACAATTATTTTATTGTTGTAATAACGACAGCCCACTCTATGTAACAGTTACTGCTTATTGTTTTAATGGGACTGTCTCCACGGATCCCGGGATCAGATTGAATTGAAAACTGATCAAATTATCTAAAGTAATGATTTAATAAAGCTTAATGAACATAGATTAAAAACAGTCCCGTCTCGCCGTGTGTTTACAAAACATAAACCTTCCACGCAGCGGGCGGTGTTGTTGGGGGAACTGCATGCAGCCTTTGTGTGCGTTGAGGCCAGTGACGTATCTGGAGACGGGACTGTTTTTTAACCGACTTCAAAAAAGGAGGAGGTTGTATGTTCGGCTGTATGTATTTTTTTTTATGTATGTTCAGCAATATGTTCCCCAATTGTGAACCGATTTCGATGATTCTTTTTGTGTTCGGTTCAGTCTAGCTCCAACGTGGTCCCATTTTTGGTCAAGATCGGATTGGAAAGCGAGGCGGAATCGCGAGGCCGAAGGCCGAGCGATTCCGCCGAGTACATTAATAGCAAATAAAAATTACTAAAAAAACTGTGAAATAAAAAACTATTTAAAAAAATATAAAAACCGCCTTCAAAAATGTATGAAATAAAAAAATTAAAATCGAACCCTAGAGTTGAAGGCGGTGGTGCTAAAGCAAGCAAAAATAACCGACCGCCTTCAACTCTAGGGTTCGATTTTTATTTTTATATTTCATACATTTTTAATCGATGTTCATTAAGTTTTATTAAATCATTACTTTAGATAATTTGATCAGTTTTCAATTCAATCTGATCCCGGGATCCGTGGAGACAATCCCATTAAAACAATAAACAGTAACTGTTACATAGAGTGGGCTGTCGTCACTGGCCGCAACGCACACAAAGGCTGCATGCAGTTCCCCCAACAACACCGTCCGCTGCGTGGAAGGTTTATGTTTTGTAAACACACGGCGAGACTGCAGCTGGAGTAGGTCAAATGGATTTATAGGTTGGTACTGCTGCGTTCCAAATACGACGTGCGCTGTGTCCAAATAGAGCTGGAATACGTGTTCTATCAATATGGGGTTTCAACAGCGCAGTGTTTGAAATTCTGTAAAGCTTTTCTGTTTTTACATGATAGATATTTGTTGCATTGTTACATTATATTTTTATCGTTATTGCATTGTTCTTCATACTGAAATTTCAAAAATGAATTAATGCATAATCGAATTTGAGGATCTCCTAAAGTCCGACGGAAGATCAGACACGATTAATAATTAATCCTTAAAAATTTAAAGTGCAAAGTAAAACATAAAAACATTAATAGGGAAAGCACTCGCCGGAGATTATTGAGGAAGCAAAACCGTACCACCACCGTACTGGATGTAAGATGGCCGCATAGCAGCCTCGGTTGTGTTCTCCTCTAGTTCAGTATAGCCAGCAATCCAGGGAAGTCTCCGGGAACCTACCTTCTCGGAGGTGATATTGGCTGGTCGGAGCATGCGCTTTGGCCCCTCCAACTCAGCCACTAACACTGGATTACATAGAAAAAACCCCAAACAAATGTTCAATTCAAATAATTAAATATATTTTTGCCATGCATTGCATTAAGGCCGTGACAAACGCCAACGACCTTGAGCATTCGGGAATTCTACATAATGTACCATGCGACTGCTAATTTCGCTTCGCACGTTCGAGTCACATTTAGCGTAGTTTGTCGCTATCAGCCTAAAGAGTTGATGGTTCGGGGTTCGAATCCCACTTTCGTATGTTTTTTTTTTTTGCTTTTTTATTATTTTAATTATTAAAATGATTGTGGCTTATGTAACTGATGCGTGATTCTAATTTTTTATTTTTTATTATTTTACCTAAATAACATTTTATTGTAATTTCTTCCAAATTATTTTAGTTCATGTACTTACCACTTTTTATAAACCTCTAAATAGACTATCGATGAAAACTAAAATAAAAATAGGTAGGTAGGTAATAGGTAGATAGGCATTTAGGTATGTATGGCAAATATCATAGCAACATAGGTACCGGCCGGCGCGCGCGGCGCGCGCGGCGGCAGCATGGCACGGTGCGGTGGGGTGCGGTGCGGTGCGGTAACTCAGTAGCAGCGTGCCACTCACGCATGCAAGCAAGCAATAACAAGCCGCTCCTCCGCGCCGCGCCGCCGCTCCTCCGCGCCACCACAGTGCCGCCGCCGCCGCCGCCCCCGCTCCGCAGCGCGCCGCTGTTGCTAGGCTACTTTTATTTAGGCACGGTTCTATAGTCCTTGCATCTCAAGCGCAGACAGCGTTATACCACACCCGTGACACTAGTCACATTTTCTATGAAGCGGCCGAAAATGTGTACCTACTGCTCACGTACGCGGGCGCCTTTGCGTGTATTGGTGCGACCTCGATAACTTGGGTACAGGGTTGGCACTCTTTATGAGAAGTTTGTAGTGGACAATATAAATTATATTTGATGTAATTTAAAAGGAAACATTTTTAATTATGACTATCTATGTATATGTACCTCTTAACATTATTGGAGGGCAAGAAAAAAAGAAAAACATCAACTTATATGCACATGTTTTATTTTTACTCGCTAACTAAACGACAATTTTGCAGTGAAAGTTTCACTAAATTTTGGAAACTTTGCAATAGGTATTCCATTTTTATTATTTTTAAGCCGAATCGTATGTGAAGCTAAAGTGAAATTTTCAATGTATACTTGCCGCCATTTTGAACTTTTTAGTTACTGGACCGATTGCTTTCAAAATTGATATCTGGGTGTCTGTGTAGGCTCTGAATACGAATCTGTAATCAAAATTAAAAAAAAGTGGCCGCCATTTTGAACTTTTTAGTTACTGGACCGATTGCTTTCAAAATTGATATCTGGGTGTCTGTGTAGGCTCTGAATACGAATCTGTAATCAAAATAAAAAAAAGTGGCCGCCATTTTGAACTTTTCAGTTACTGGACCGATTGCTTTCAAAATTGATATCTGGGTGTCTGTGTAGGCTCTGAATACGAATCTGTAATCAAAATAAAAAAAAGTGGCCGCCATTTTGAACTTTTCAGTTACTGGACCGATTGCTTTCAAAATTGATATCTGGGTGGCTGTGTAGGCTCTGAATACGAATCTGTAATCAAAATAAAAAAAAGTGGCCGCCATTTTGAACTTTTTAGTTACTGGACCGATTGCTTTCAAAATTGATATCTGGGTGTCTGTGTAGGCTCTGAATACGAATCTGTAATCAAAATAAAAAAAGTGGCCGCCATTTTAAACTTTTCAGTTACTGGACCGATTGCTTTCAAAATCGATATCTGGGTGTCTGTGTGGGCTCGGAATACGAATCTGTAGTCAAAATTAAAAAAAAGTGGCCGCCATTTTGAACTTTTTAGTTACTGGACCGATTGATTTCAAAATTGATATCTGGGTGTCTGTGTAGGCTCTGAATACGAATCTGTAGTCAAAATTTAAAAAAAGTGGCCGCCATTTTGAACTTTTCAGTTACTGGACCAATGGCTTTCAAAATCGATGTCTGGGTGTCTGTGTGTGCTCTGAATACGAATCTGTAGTCAAAATTAAGTGGCCGCCATTTTAAACTTTTTAGTTACTGGACCGATTGATTTCAAAATTGATATCTGGGTGTCTGTGTAGGCTCTGAATACGAATCTGTAGTCAAAATTTAAAAAAAGTGGCCGCCATTTTGAACTTTTCAGTTACTGGACCAATTGCTTTCAAAATCGATGTCTGGGTGTCTGTGTATGCTCTGAATACGAATCTGTAGTCAAAATTAAGTGGCCGCCATTTTAAACTTTTTAGTTACTGGACCCATTGCTTTCAAAATAGATATCTGCGTGTCTGTGTGGGCTCTAAATATGAATCTGTAGTCAAAACTAAAAAGTGCAAGATGGCGGCAACTATTTTTAAATTTTGAAAACGGATTCGTATTCAGAGCCCATACAGATACCCAGATATCAATTTTGAAAGCAATCGGTCCAGTAACTAAAAAGTTCAAAATGGCGGCCACTTTTTTTTAATGTTCACTACAGATTCGTATTCAGAGCCCACGCAGACACCCAGATATCGATTTTGAAAGCAATCGGTCCAGTAACTAAAAAGTTCAAAATGGAGGCCGTTTTTTTTTTATTTTGACAACGGATTCGTATTCAGAGCCCACACAGACACCCAGATATTGATTTTGAAAGCAATCGGTCGAATAACTAAAAAGGTGAAAATGGCGGCAACTTTTTTTAAATATTCACTACATATTTGTATTCAGAGTCCACACAAACACCCAGATATCGATTTTGAAATCAATCGGTCCAGTAATTAAAAAGTTCAAAATGGCGGCAACTTTTTTTAAATGTTCACTACAGATTCGTATTCAGAGCCCACACAGACACCCAGATATCGATTTTGAAAGCAATCGGTCCAGTAACTAAAAAGTTCAAAATGGCAGCCGCTTTTTTTTAATTTTGACAACGGATTCGTATTCAGAGTCCACACAGACACCCAGATATCGACTTTGAAAGCAATCGGTCCAGTAACTAAAAAGTTCAAAATGGCGGCCACTTTTTTTAAATTTTGACAACGGATTCGTATTCAGAGTCCACACAGACACCCAGATATCGACTTTGAAAGCAATCGGTCCAGTAACTAAAAAGTTCAAAATGGCGGCCACTTTTTTTAAATTTTGACAACGGATTCGTATTCAGAGCCCACACAGACACCCAGATATTGATTTTGAAAGCAATCGGTCGAATAACTAAAAAGGTCAAAATGGCGGCAACTTTTTTTAAATATTCACTACATATTTGTATTCAGAGTCCACACAAACACCCAGATATCGATTTTGAAATCAATCGGTCCAGTAATTAAAAAGTTCAAAATGGCGGCAACTTTTTTTAAATGTTCACTACAGATTCGTATTCAGAGCCCACACAGACACCCAGATATCGATTTTGAAAGCAATCGGTCCAGTAACTAAGAAGTTCAAAATGGCAGCCGCTTTTTTTAAATTTTGACAACGGATTCGTATTCAGAGTCCACACAGACACCCAGATATCGACTTTGAAAGCAATCGGTCCAGTAACTAAAAAGTTCAAAATGGCGGCCACTTTTTTAAATTTTGACAACGGATTCGTATTCAGAGTCCACACAGACACCCAGATATCGACTTTGAAAGCAATCGGTCCAGTAACTAAAAAGTTCAAAATGGCGGCCACTTTTTTTAAATTTTGACAACGGATTCGTATTCAGAGTCCACACAGACACCCAGATATCGACTTTGAAAGCAATCGGTCCAGTAACTAAAAAGTTCAAAATGGCGGCCACTTTTTTTAAATTTTGACAACGGATTCGTATTCAGAGTCCACACAGACACCCAGATATCGACTTTGAAAGCAATCGGTCCAGTAACTAAAAAGTTCAAAATGGCGGCCACTTTTTTAAATTTTGACAACGGATTCGTATTCAGAGTCCACACAGACACCCAGATATCGACTTTGAAAGCAATCGGTCCAGTAACTAAAAAGTTCAAAATGGCGGCCACTTTTTTTAAATTTTGACAACGGATTCGTATTCAGAGCCCACACAGACACCCAGATATCGACTTTGAAAGCAATCGGTCCAGTAACTAAAAAGTTCAAAATGGCGGCCACTTTTTTTAAATTTTGACAACGGATTCGTATTCAGAGCCCACACAGACACCCAGATATCGACTTTGAAAGCAATCGGTCCAGTAACTAAAAAGTTCAAAATGGCAGCCGCTTTTTTTAAATTTTGACAACGGATTCGTATTCAGAGCCCACACAGACACCCAGATATCGACTTTGAAAGCAATCGGTCCAGTAACTAAAAAGTTCAAAATGGCGGCCACTTTTTTTAAATTTTGACAACGGATTCGTATTCAGAGCCCACACAGACACCCAGATATCGACTTTGAAAGCAATCGGTCCAGTAACTAAAAAGTTCAAAATGGCAGCCGCTTTTTTTAAATTTTGACAACGGATTCGTATTCAGAGCCCACACAGACACCCAGATATCGACTTTGAAAGCAATCGGTCCAGTAACTAAAAAGTTCAAAATGGCGGCCACTTTTTTTAAATTTTGACAACGGATTCGTATTCAGAGCCCACACAGACACCCAGATATCGACTTTGAAAGCAATCGGTCCAGTAACTAAAAAGTTCAAAATGGCAGCCGCTTTTTTTAAATTTTGACAACGGATTCGTATTCAGAGCCCACACAGACACCCAGATATCGACTTTGAAAGCAATCGGTCCAGTAACTAATAAGTTCAAAATGGCAGCCGCTTTTTTTAAATTTTGACAACGGATTCGTATTCAGAGCCCACACAGACACCCAGATATCGACTTTGAAAGCAATCGGTCCAGTAACTAAAAAGTTCAAAATGGCGGCCACTTTTTTTAAATTTTGACAACGGATTCGTATTCAGAGCCCACACAGACACCCAGATATCGACTTTGAAAGCAATCGGTCCAGTAACTAAAAAGTTCAAAATGGCGGCCACTTTTTTTAAATGTTCATATGATTAAGATTCGCTCCGGTGAAGGAAAACACCGTGAGGAAACCTGTGCACAGCAGTACATATAAAATTGTTGTGGACACCGCTTCCAATCCAGCTTGTCACGTGGAAATGTATAACAATTCCCTTCCATGTTCATGGGAAAGGCTTGCGCTCAGTAGTAGGACATTAAAATTGACTCAAGAAGAAGAATAAGAAACCAAATTGATATCTGATTTGTGTAACATAAATTTCATTATTTCACATAAGAATGAAAATTTCACAGTAATTTTGCAGAAAGTGCAAAATTTCACTGCAAAATTTCAAGTGAAATTTTTGTGCAAAATTGCGCCTTGCATCTCTAAGTAAGTGCGAACAAGGAGGTTTGAAGTCCACCGCGCGCGCGGGCGCGGCCGGCCCGATCGTTGTTCTGTGCTGTGAGTGCGAAAGAACCGCGCGCGTACGTGTAAGTAGCTACTACTCCCTCTCGAAGGTGCGCTCGCTCTCCTCTCGACAGTCGGTGCCAGCCTGACTAGCCGTCCGCCAGAAGTCGACCAGACAGCGCTCGCGGGCTGCGGGGCGCGGGGGGAAGCAAACTCGCTTCGAGGCGGAGCGTCGCTTCTATACGCCAGTATTATAAGTATTCTATGGTTATACCACAGTACCTATTAGTTATTCTGTGGTTATACCAACGAAAGCCATGCATATAACGCCCCGTCAAGTTACGTACCGGAGCGTATACTGATAGATACCACAGAAGAGAGATATTACTGATACGGTCGTACTGTATACTGGTACGGAAAATGACACGGTGGCAACATCACCTACAATACAACATCCGAGATGTCAGCTCGTAACAACTGGTGAAGTAGGTGCTATGTCAGTGCTTTTCTTCGGTCGTACCGGCTTCACTGAACTGGACGGAAAAAAAGAAGGGAGTCATATCCCGAAATAGTTTGTATTTTCCGTCCAGTTTAGTGTAGCCGGCACGACCAAAGGGAAGCACTGACATGGCACCTAAGTTCACCCGGTGTTATGGGCTGACATCACGGATGTTATAGGTGATATAGCAAACTGTGTCAGTTTACATAAAAAAATCCCTCAGTCGCCTTTTACGACATGCACGGGGAGAGATGCAGTGGGGCTATTATTTTAAATTACCATCCCACACGGTACAAATATACCTAACCACCTATCTTTTTTCCATTCGATCCAAACACAGAAGACAGAAATGACGACCGACACGCGGGCGCAGCAGGGCAGGAGCGAGCAAGCGAGCCCGGAACTAAAATTGTATCTAGTATTGAAGTGCCTGCTAAATTGACGAAGGCAAAAATTTTACCCTTCCGACTGAAGAATTACGTCAATAATTTCATGTAGGCGTTTTTTGTTTTTTATTTTTATCTCCTTTCGTGGATAAAATAATAAAAAAAATTGAATAGAGTTTTCTCAGAGCTTTGTGACCTTTGAATCGGTGGTATTGTAAAATTGTAATAATACACACATACTCAGATTTTCAAAAATTCATGCTTTTTTTATATATTTTTAATTTTATGTTTATTACTTACTTTTACTCATTATTAAAAAAACCAGCAATGCACTTTGTTGGTAAGGAACCAAAATATAGGTTGGTATTTTTTTAATTTTCTGAATGTGTGTCAATTGGTCAGTTTTGGACCTTCTTTGTCGCACTTTTTGCATGTTTTGCGTATTTGGCGTTTGTCACCGCCTTAAACCCGCATCGTTCCTAAATGAATCGCGGTCAGGAACTTAGATTTTTTTTTTTATGGGTAGCGCGACATGTGGCATCGTTTCACCTACAAGTAGGTGTCTAACGATGCCCGTTAGATCGGTGACCATACGACCGTTGAGACCATTGAGCTATACGTTGTACTAGAGGATATACTAAGGGCAAGTACTTTCGCCCCATCGAAGAGAGTTGACTAACAAACTTCCTGTCAGTCGACTCCCGGCGGCCGTCGATGTTAGTCGTGTGTACTTCAACGCTTACACAATAAACTTCGCGCGAAGCGAGACACTAAATACGGACTGTGCTACAGTGCGAGCGAGAGTTGTAGATTCATGATTAATTCAGGGTTGTCGGTTTCACTAATACATATTTGTGAAACCGACTAAACATTTCTAAAAAATAAGTAATATTTTATGTGTAAATATCTTAGTTCAATTTATTAATGTATTCGTTTATTTACACATTTTTATTAATTTATTTGTGCACATAATTAATTTATTTATTTTTATTTTATTTATTAATTATTATTACAGGGTTTTTTTTTTTTTTTTTTATTGTTAGCTCGACATATGGCGCCGAGGCACCCATAAGGTGTCTAACGGCGCCCATGGACATTCGGTCGTATTCGGGGGTTGCGAATGCCATGCCGGCCTGACAGGTGCCCATTCACGCCCCTCTTGAAGGACCCGAGACTGTACTTGGGGGGAAATATATGAGCAGGGAGAGCGTTCCAGAGTTTACCGGTTCTGTACAGGAAAGATCTGCAGAATCGATTGGTACGCATGCGCGGTAAGTCCAGCGTATATGGATGCAATCCCTGCCCAGTGCGCGTGGTGCGGAGGTGGAAAGGGGACGGCGGGATCGCGTTAAACAGCTCCTCCGAGCACTCCCCATGGAATAAGCGATAGAACACACTTAGGGAGCCGACATCCCTACGGTGTTGCAGTGGTTCCAGATCACGGGACACTTCGGGGTCACCCACTAGTCGCACGGCTCGACGCTGGATCGAGTCCAGAGGCGCAAGCTGGTATTTGGCAGAGCCATCCCACAGGTGCGAGCAGTACTCCAAGCAAGACCTGATCTGCGATTTATACAGCAGCAGCTTTTGGTCCGCCGTGAAGTACCGTCGCACCTTATTGAGTACGCCCAGCTTTTTAGAAGCCAGCTTGGCCTTCCCCTCGATGTGGCGACGAAAGTTCAAGTCGTGCGACAGTTCGACTCCGAGGACCCCGAGGTGTTCGCTTAATTTGAGCGACGTGCCTTGGAATGAAGGAGCCGGTGTGAACGCCACTCTCTTCGCACTGAACCCGCAAACTTGTGTCTTGGACGCGTTGAACTCGACCAAATTACTACGGCCCCATTCGGAAATAGAACCGAGTGTATGTTCGAGCTCAGACACAAGTCTTCGTCTCTTCTCATCCACAACATCCCGACTGGCTGAAGGGTGACTGGTGTAGGAACCGTGTGCCGTACTGTCATCTGCATAACAATGTATGTTGCCCAGAGACAGCATATCATTGATGTGCAGAAGAAACAGCGTGGGTGACAACACAGATCCTTGTGGTACGCCGGCGTTCACTGACATGGCGTCCGACGAGCAACCGTCCACTAGGACCTGAATGCTACGCCCATGTAGGAAGTCGGCGACCCAGTCACACAGGCCAGAAGGAAGTCCGTAAGCCGGCAATTTGCCCAAGAGCGACTTGTGCCAAACCCGGTCAAATGCCTTGGCAATATCACCACCACTGGGTTGTCACCAGTGATAGTAATAGGTAGGGTTTATTTACCTAATCTTCGAGGAACAGAGTAAAAAATTGGAGACTTCCTTACGACAATATTTTTTTCCGGTTTAATAATATTCATGATGTTTTAATTTCGCAATTTAAAAAAAGTGGCCACTTTTTTTAAATCGCGAAATAAAAAAATATTATCAAAACAATTACTTATAGCTGTTTTTGAGAAAATCGATCTTATCAATAAAATGGCGCCTCTCTGAGCGTGGCTTTGTGAGTAGAGGTCTTTTTGGCTCAGTCGAATGTACCACTGGTCCCTCGGCACAGCCGTTGACTTACATAAAAAAAATTATAAGACCCTTTTTTTTTAATAATGTTCTCATATTTCAATTAATTCAATTTTATGAATTTTTTCATTACTTGAAACCCCGTTACACCTTACAAGACTCATCACGGTGAACATGGCTAATATTATATTAATCTTAAGTTTTCCTAAAATAGAAACTTCATCATATGAATGTTTTGTTGGAGGGAATTTGTTGTATCTTTCATTATGAGGACGTTGCTATATTGAACAAAAGAAATTACAATCGTTGATTTAAAAAAATAAGTAAAAAAAAAAAACAACATTTTGCTTCAATCAAACGAAAAATCACTGTCATTGCACTGACAACCCTATGCGTTCCGCAAACGCCGTGCGCGACGTAATTCAGCGCTGCACATCGTTAGACGATCGCTATTTATTTTAATACTGGTGCTGCGTGCAGCGTTTATATTTAGCTTCACAGCTGCTTAATACCCCGATTCATTCCACAAACTCCGCCTACTTACCAACACCACCGAATAATATATTGCCAACACTGATGGCCCGCCTGTCTGTGTTAGCTCGTGCACAACGTAATTGCAGCGCTGCACATCGTTAGACGCTCGCAATTTATTTTACTGCTGTTGCTGCGTGCAGCGTTTACTTAGCTTCACAGCTGCTTCACGGCGTATGCGTCACAGAATAGATACTGCTTGCATTCCCCCGCCTGCTCCACCTTTCTTCATACCGCAGTTTTTGTTGTCAAAGATTCGTTCAATCTTTCTTAGTAGTGTTTCCTCTAGTATAAACATTATTTCTCTATGGTTGAGACTGACCGTGTTTCGGATTCCACACAAAACTGAAGATCCCTTCCCTTACCTTACCATGTACCACATGGCATGTGGTAGGATTTCACCCGACCAGATTGTTACCACCGCACTGAATTTTAGGTCGGATGAAGCGTCTATGTGGGGTAATCATTTGAGTGTTTCATCCAGTTCAGTGTAGCCGACATGACCAAAGGAAACCACTCCCATGGCACCTAACTACCTACTTCGTGAAGTTAAACCTATCATATCTTTTAAGCCTAACTCCACACTGAGCGTGTTTTGCACCGCGTAAAAATGTTACTTCGACGTAACGAGATATGTCGCGCTCGGTATGGCGCACAATATCAAGGTTTATGTAGCGCAATGTATGCTCGTAGCGTAACGAATTTTACCCGGCGCAAAATAAGCTCAGTGTGGCGCTAAACTAAATTCGAATATAAGTTGGAATATAATAAAATAGAATAGAAATGCTTTATTGCACACAAAAACACAGAGATCCAAAAGACAGAAGATAACATACAGAAGAGCAATAGAAATTTAACAATAATTCACACAGAAACAAGAGAAAAGTAGCGAGCAAAGGTGGACTTATCACTTTAAGTGATTTCTTCCAGTCAACCTTTGGGTGATGGATGAGAGTAAGTGAGGAAGAAATATGGCAAGGGTAGTGCAGACATTTGGACAGGAAAGTAATACGAGTATATACTACATAAACTACAAATAATACATACTTATACAATACATATACATATCACACACGCTGAATCCCGACAACCGGGTTAAGCAGAGTAATCGGTGTTGTGCTGCAAGAACTCGGTAAATTACAGCACAACACCGACCACCACGTTTCGCAAAGTATTCGAACAAGATTCAATCGATCAAGCAGGAAGTAAGGCACGAAGACCCACCTGCTGCATGACTCGGTGGAAATACCGTGCCAAGGTTAGAGGTGGCGAACCTGTCGCTCTTTAGCACTGCATCTTGTCCTTATCCCTTAGTCGTCTTTTACGACATGCATGGAGGAGATGCAGTGGGGCTATTCTTTTTAAGTACCGGCCCCACACGGTACTTATACAAATATACATAAAATAGAAAAACAAATAAAATAAGGTACAGGTTGACCCTGTCAAAATTCAAAATTTGTATGCAGTCAGAATCTCAAGTGAACATGTTTGTAGCATTTTCAGTTTATACCAGTGATAATACGAGGTAGTACAAATCTCAAAGACCAAAAAGTAATATAATGAAAAAAAAAAAAGTTATAAAAAACTAAAACCCGACTACGTAAAAGCTAATTATGAAAATCGTTTAAATAAAAAAAAATAGTTATAAAAAACTAAAACCCGGCTACGAAAAAGCAAATTATGAAAATAGTTTAACTATAACTAAAAATAACAAAATAATGTTTTCCATATAATTTATCAGATACAGCAATTCTCTTTTTATATTGATTCTACCTTAGCACTAACTCTATAAATTTTGATAAATTTATTATTTTTAACGTTCTAAATATAGAGCCGTGGTCGGGCGTTCTTCGTTCAACAAGACAAGTGAGGCCGTCGTCGTGCATTATTAGAGCGCGGAACTTAGGACGGCCATCGCCATTGTGTCATACTGGCATCTTTTTGTAAGATCAGTCAGAGCCAATCTAAAATTATTATAAGTAGATACCTATGTAAATACCGAACGTCAACGGCTATAATGCACAACGACGGTCTCACTTGTCTTGTTGAACGAAGAACGCCCGACCACGGCTCTATATTTAGAACGTTAAAAATAATAAACTTATCAAAATTTATAGAGTTAGTGCTAAGGTAGAATCAATATAAAAAGAGAATTGCTGTATCTGATAAATTATATGGAAAACATTATTTTGTTATTTTTAGTTATAGTTAAACTATTTTCATAATTTGCTTTTTCGTAGCCGGGTTTTAGTTTTTTATAACTATTTTTTTTTATTTAAACGATTTTCATAATTAGCTTTTACGTAGTCGGGTTTTAGTTTTTTATAACTTTTTTTTTTTATTTTAGGCTTTTTTTTAAACTGCATACTTGTATAAATGTTGTATGTATATAACTCGTATATTGATTTTTTTTTATGGAATCTGACACATCACCTACAGGCTACAACATCCGTGATGTCAGCCCATAACACCGGGTGAACTTGGTGCCACGTCAGTGCTTCCCTTCGGTCGTACCGGCTATACTAAATACATAGCCGTTTCTACCGACCTTTCATTCAGTGCGGTGCGGTGGTACCAACACGGGCGGCTTAAACCCTACCACCTAGTAATATAAGAAGGAAGTCATATCCCTTAGTCGCCTTTTACGACACACACGGGGAGAGATACAGTGGGGCTATTCTTTTATATAAATACCGGCCCCACACGGTACAAAATTGATACTATCCGTCCGTTTATTTGTCGTGATCTCTATTTGAAACTAAAGTTTTCTGCAAATAGCGCATGAGTGAGTACCTACATATATATACGGCTGCCTAGAAAAAAATATATATATATACAAATTATGTATAGTTGAACGATGTATAGTCTTGAAGTAAAATGAAAAGTCAGTCAGAGCAAGACCGAAGACTGAGCTGTGTAAGTACACGATTTTCTCTGTCTATGTAAGTAAATATATCTGGCTGGGGTGAAGCGGATTCGGGAAGTAAGTAAACCAATCAGTTCAAGACCGAAGACCGAGGGCGGTTTCAGGTTGTACATAGTTGAATAATGTACTCACTCGAAGCAGGTAAGCCACTAAGGCGAGGCCAAAGCTACTGATATTATTTTTATAGTAAGCGCGACATGTGGCGCCGAGCCACCCATAAGGTGTCTAGCGATGCCCATGGACATTCGGTAGCATGCGGAGGCTACGAATGCCATGCCGGCCTGACAGGTGCCCAGGTTGAAGGACCCGAAACTGTACTTGGGGGAAAATATTTCTCTCTGTTTGTATTTCAACAGGCTCTGATTTAGATATGTATTCCTACGGAGTTGCAGTGGTTTTAGATCGCGGGACATTTGGGAGTCACCTACTATTCGCACGGCTCGACGCTGGATCGAGTCCAGAGGCGCCAGCTGGTATTTGACTGAGCCATCCCATAGGTGCGAGCAGTACCCCAAGCAGGACTGAATCTGCGATCTATACGGCCTTGCCCTCGATGTCACGCCGGAAGTTTAGATCGTGCGAAAATTCGACTCGGAGGACCCCGAGGTGGTCGCAAAATTTAAGTGACGTGCCTTGGTAGGAAGGAGCTGGTGTGAACGCCGCTCTCTTTGCACTGAACGCGCAAACTTGTATCTTGGAGGTATTTAACTTGACCAACTTGCTACGGCCCATTCGGAAATAGAGCCGAGTGTTTGCTCAAGTTCAGACACAAGTCTTCGCCTCTTCTCATCCACATCCCGCCTAGTTGAAGGGCAACTGGTGTAGAACCCGTGTTCCGTACTCTCGTATGCATAACAATATGTTGCCCCCTGAATGCTACGCCCACGCCTTCAACGTTAGCAAGGCTCAGTGCTGCGCATTATCTGCGAAGGTCGATTTGAAGGTCCTTTTGCTTTCCAAGCCAGTTTCTAAGTCAGCGTCATACCTGTCTGGAAGCGCCTGAACCTCCTGGGCACCGCCATTTCTAAAGACGTAGGTTTCCGGCAACTAATCGAGTCTAGGGCTAAAACTGCACCCAGAAAATTGGGAATACTTTTCCGCAATCGGCGGTTCTTCTCTTCCAAAATATCCCGCTTAGCTGAAGGGTAACTTGCATCCGAAAATATTTTAGGTATTAGGTATAATTAATGTACCTACCTTTTTTTTTTTTATGGAAACTTGACACGGTTGGTTACATCACCTACAACATCCGTGATGTCAGCCCATAACACCGGGTGCCATGTCAGTGCTTCCCTTCATTTCGCGCTGGCTACACTGAACTGGACGGAAAACACGAACTATTTACATAGCCGTTTCGACCGACGTTTCGCTCAGTGCGGTGGTACCAACCCGGCCGGGATAAACCCTACCACCTAGTAAGGTAAGAAGGGAAGGGACCTACAGTTTAACGTGGTATCCGAACTACGGTCAGCCTGCAACAGTCGGACGGTCATCCATCCAATAACTGACCGCACCATTAAGCTGCCGAGGCTGACGATCCCTTAGTCGACTTTTACGACATGCGACGGGGAGAGATGCAGTGGGGCTATTGTTTTTAAGTACCGACCCCACACGGTACACCTACGCTACATATTATGCTTACACTAGGTACATGGACATTTAATACCAATTTATATTAGCATAGTACTGTATCTAATAATAATATTATATATCTATATAAAATTTGCGGTAGATCAGTGAGTAAGTATGTAGGTATATTACCAACAATACCATGTCGCTTCTTCGCGTGTCGCGTCGTCGCGTGTCGTCGTCGCGCGTCATTGGTGTATGTAACGTATCGAAATCGCGGGGGGGGGGGGGGGGGGGGGCGGCGCGGTGCGCGGGCGACTACGCTTCATCGCGAATAATCGCTATTCATACATGCGCCACACATTTTGCTCTATTTCTCTGTACACATAAGTTTAATAGATAGCAAAGTATATATTTTCGGAATCGTAATTTAATTATCTTTAATTTGATACCCCACTCAATATATTTTGAAAAACTAATTTGACATTTTGAGGCCGTGCGTCCGCCATTTTGAATTTTGAAAATTGTTATATAGCCTATGACACTCCCGTGAATAAGACGAATCCACTGGCACAAGAATTATTCAAATCGGCCCAGTACTTTAGGCTGTAGAGTGGAATATAGATAGTCACATACATACATACATACATACACGCCAAACTCATAACCCTTCCTTTTTTGGCTTCGCCGTAGTCGGGTAAAAATACTTATACAAATAAAGTTAAGTTGGATGAGAAGATGAAAGCACATAATTTGACAGAATATCTGCGTAGTTTCCGAGAACCATAAATCAAGAGACAATAATTTTTGTCTCAGTTTTACGAAGTGCGCCGAAAATTATTAATTCTTTGGAGACTAAAAAATAGAGTGAGTCGGTAGCCCTCCCTCTGAGTTCTGAGTGATATAAATTACTGTCTCTGCTACGATTTGGAACATTTTTTTTTCGTATGATCATTGCGGTTCTAAGATATTTACGATACTTACCTGAAATTAAAAAAAAAATTTTTTTTTTTTTGGAAACTGACACGGTTGACTGCATCACCTACAACATCCGTGATGTCAGCCCATAACACCGGGTGAACTTGGTGCCACGTCAGTGCTTCCCTTCGGTTGTGCCGGCTACACTGAACTGGACAGAAAATACAAACTATTTACATAGCCGTTTCGACCGAGCTTTCATTTAGTGCGGTGGTATCAACCCGGGCGGGTTAAACCCTACCACCTAGTAACATAAGAAGGGAGTCATATCCCTTAGTCGCCTTTTACGACATACACGGGGAGAGATGCAGTGGGGCTATTCTTTTAAAATACCGGCCCCACACGGTACAAATACGGTATAAAGGCCAGGTAAATTTTTTAACCCACGACGCAAAAAGAGGGCTTTTATATAAGTTGAACGTGTGTATCTGTGTGTCCGCTGTGGTATCGTAGCTCCCAAACAGATGGGCCGATTTGGATACGGTTTTGTTTTATTAGAAAGCTAGTTTAACCGGGATGGTTCTCAGCTGTGTTAGTAATCAAGTAATCAATTAATTATGAAGTAATAAAAAAATACCGTCTCACGGATGGACGGACTTGGATGCGGTTTTTTTTTAAAAGGTTGAAATAAAAGTTAAATTACAAATTTAAAAACCTCCGACCCCTTCAAAAGTCAAAAATAATTTTCGTTTAGTTACTTAAAGGAGTCGGGGGACCGCCAAAGATATATTGGGACCGCTAAGTTAATAAAATATAAAAACTCAGAGCTGCGCGGGAATTTACTTAGCGGTGCCCCGACTCCTTTAAGTAACTAAACGGAAATCATTTTTTACTTTTTAAGGGGCCGGGGGTTTTTATTAAACGGTTTTATTTAGCTTGACTCCGTATATTTGTTTGTTTGTTTGTTTGTTTGTTACTATCTTTGTTTCAAATCTTGCGACAACTTTTTCAACTACTTCTACTGAACCGATTTTTATGAAACTTTGCACACACATTGAGTTCTCGTGACAATACAATATTATGATAATTTCAACTTGGTAACGAGGGTCTGATGATGGAGTCAGGAGGAGGACAGTGGAACTCTTCAACCGTTACTAGTAACCCCCTCGAGTTTGGGCTCATTTGGTTGGTTTGGACGAGTGTCCCATACTTCTAACCAATACACTTGGTGACGAGGGTCTGATGATGGAGGCAGGAGGTGTACAGTGGAACTCTTCAACCGTTACTAGTAACCCCCTCGAGTTTGGGCTCATTTGGTTGGTTTGGACGAGTGTCCCATACTTCTAACCAATAAACTTGGTGACGAGGGTCTGATGATGGAGGCAGGAGGTGTACAGTGGAACTCTTCAACCGTTACTAGTAACCCCCTCGAGTTTGGGCTCATTTGGTTGGTTTGGACTAGTGTCCCATACTTCTACCAATACACTTGGTGACGAGGGTCTGATGATGGAGTCAGGAGGCGTACAGTGGAACTCTTCAACGGTTACTAGTAACCCCCTCGAGTTTGGGCTCATATGGTTGGTTTGGACGAGTGTCCCTTACTTCTACCAATACACTTGGTGACGAGGGTCTGATGATGGAGTCAGGAGGTGTACCTGATGATGGAGTCAGGAGGTGTACAGTGGAACTCTTCAACCGTTACTAGTAACCCCCTCGAGTTTGGGCTCATTTGGTTTGTTTGGACGAGTGTCCCATACTTGTCGAACGCAAAAGTATGAAACAGACATACCATCTGTTCAAATTGATTTTGAAAGAGACGGCGGACACCTTATCCATCCTAAAGCCATACAGTTTCCAGCAAAGTTTAATTATGGAACAGCTGAGAGACGGATGTTACCAATAATTTTGTCATGGGCCTCCACTGTCCATAAAATGCAGGGCAGTACTGTTGACCGTGCTGTCGTGTATTTGGGCTCCAGACTATTTGAGGAGGGTCAAGCGTATGTTGCATTGAGTCGCGTAAAGTCTTTAGAAGGGTTATGTATTGAGGAGCTTGATTGTGAGTAATTGACAGGTAAGAAACCGAGTAACAAAGATGCAATGAGAGAGTTGGAAAGGATGACGAGTTTATGTAATGAATGATACGAGCCAAAAATCAAACTAAAAACGAGTAAATAAAAAAATAGGTAAAAAAACTTTTAAGTTAAACGGTTTTATTAAAAATAAAAAACTAGAAAAAAAAACAGCTGCACAAAAAACTAGAAAATAATAAGGACACAAGCCTGGGCCTTCTTAAGATTTTACGTCTGGGTAAGAAATCGTGCAATACTAGCGTGCTGTCTTCTCATGTCGGATGCCAAAGGGCACATTGTGTCGCTGCGTCAGCGGAATAAGTAATTAAGCAAGAATAAGTTTATAAAGACATTTTCACTCATTTAAAAAAACATTCAAAGCCAAATATTCCTCAGTGGAAAATAAAAAAGCCGCCAAGTGCGAGCTGAACACGCGCACCGAGGATTCCGTACCATTGACCATTACACAATATATTTTTGTATTATAGGTATGTGTTAAAAAATAATTGTGTTTGGAAAATCACGAAACGCGTAAATAAAAACTACAGCAAATGTCAGGAATTCGTGTTTTTGAAATATACAAACATATATTTTTTATATGGTATAACCACAAATGAAAAAAAAATCGGATTGTTTTCACTAGATCCATCATGGATCTGGCGAAGGGATCTTCTCAGAACAAAAGTTCTCAGTAGATCCACACCTTCAAAACTGGATCTAATAAGAAATACATATCTCACATCTCTAGATCCATCATGGATCTGGCCAATGGATCTACTGAGAATGATACAAGATATTCTCAACACGAGGTAACCCGCCAGTAAAGGAACACCAGGAGGTCAAAATTAGTTCATTTTTAGGTTTCTGTATCCCGTACGGAAGCCTATTACTAAGCCTCCGCCGTCTGTCTGTCCGAGGGCTGTATCTCTTGAACCGTAATAGGTAGCCCGTTGAAACCTTCACAGAATATGCGTTACTATGGCGGATATAACAACAAATAAGAAAAATAAGATAATGTTAAAAATTAAGGGGGCCCCCATACAAGAAACGTAAAATAAAATCGATTAGTCACACTATTGAATAATAGATGGCGCCACAGGCTATTGTACATTGCATTGTTATAGCCGCTAAATTGCCAACGACCTCATTGAGGTGCTGTCATTTTCCCACCGTAAATTGCTATCCACCTCATTGAGGCTTCTCTCCGATCGTCCTACATATCTTCGAAATTAAAATTCGAAGTCCATGCCACCTGAGTGGATAGGCGGATATTATTGATAGCGGATAGCTACGGAAACCTCCGCGCGCAAATAAAACTCGCACTTGACAAATTTTTAATTTGACTTTTCACAAAATTTAAAAACGTTTTATTAAATTTCCTTCAAATATTATTAGTAGAGTAAGTCTTGTTTACAAACTCTTGCAGGATTATACCCAGCTTCATTTCAGAAGAACATATAAATTACAACACTGTAAGTACGGCTTACTTCCCGGCCAAAGTATTAACGAGCGAGCGGGGGAATATAGTGTAGGTTTTGCAAAATCTTTTTAACAAACAAGATAAAGAATGGAACAATGTATTTATATAATTTATTACTTTATTTCAGCCAATTAGGCCCATATTAAAGAAACCGGCCAAGTGCGAGTCGGACTCGCGCACCGATGGCTCCGTACCACCACGTAATTGGCCGGTTAGTAAAAATATGAAGTCCTTCGTATTCTCCCTCGCGCCATCTATCGGTGACAATTTTCATACCTTTCGGTTCATACTTTTGTACTTAAAATGATCATTCGGTAGATGGCGCTGGCTCTTCCACATATTATTTATGATAATTTTATTGTATGTACTAGCTTTTGCCCGCGGCTTCGCTCGCGTGAAATTCGTATTTCAAAGAAAGAAAGTAAGTAACTAAGGGCGAGCTGGGTTCAGGTAAACGATAAACAGTCTCGAAGAAAGTGAGTAACTTTTTGAGGCCGAAGGCGGAGTTGCGTTCAGGAAGACGATAAACCTTCTCGAAGACAGTAAGTAACTATGGGCGAGGCCGAAGGCCGAGCTGCGTTCAAGAAGAGGATAAACCATCTTTAAGAAAGTAAGTAACAAAGGGCGAGGCCCCTTAGTTTTTTACTATTAGTTTTTTTTTAGGTTTCCGTATCCCGTACGGAAGCCTATTATACTAAGCTTACACCGCGCCGCCTGTCCGTCCGAGGGCTGTATCTCTTGAACCGTAATTTTCACAGAATATGTGTTATTATGGCGGATATAACAAATAATAGAAAATAGAAAAAGTAAAAAATTAAGGGGGGTTCCCATACAAGAAACTTTTTGTGTGTTTTTTAGTTTTTTTGTCAATGTTTTTTTTTGTGGTGCGGAAACCTCGGTGCACCAGTCCGCCTCGCACTTTGCCGCTACAGCTATAATAATGCATATTCTGTGAAAATTTCAATCGGATACCTATTACGGTTCAAAAGATGCAGCCTTCGGACTGACTAATATGTTAATAAATTAGACAACAACCTTTTTGTACGCCTTGTAGCTGGCATGGCACCTTTCTGAGCGTGGTTTCGCGAGGAGTGGTGTTATTGCATGGTCTGATCTTATTTTGAACATTTGAGCCGGTGGTTGTCCATAAAAAAAATACGGACAGACAGACAGAGAGAACGGACGGCCTAGGCTACCGTATGAATCTGGAACCCTAAAAATACATGTTATTAAACCTAAGATTTAAAATGACTTTTTTCACTTTATACCGGGTGTTTGATGACCATAGGTCATAAAGCAAACCAGGTACTCCTGAGCCTATTTGGAGAAAAAAGTTAGATGACATTTTGTTCTACGGTGAACTTTTTTTTTGCATACTAAACTACCGTGTTTGTACCGTGTGTGGCCGGTACTTTAAAAGAATAGCCCCACTGCATCTCTCCCCATGTATGTCGTAAAAGGCGACTAAGGGATATGACTCCCTTCTTATATTACTGGGTGGTAGGGTTTAACCCGCCCGGGTTGGTACCACCGCACTGAATGAAAGGTCGGTCGAAACGGCTATGTAAATAGTTTGTGTTTTCCGTCCAGTTCAGTGTAGCCGGAACGACCGAAGGGAAGCACTGACGTGGCACCAAGTTCACCCGGTGTTATGGGCTGACATCACGGATGTTGTAGGTGATGTAGCCAACCGTGTCAGTTTCCATAAAAAAAAAATAAAAATAAATTATTTAGTTTAGTATGGAAAAAAAAAGTTCACCGTAGAACAAAATGTCATCTAACTTTTTTGCTCCAAATAGGCTCAGGAGTACCTGGTTTGCTTTATGACCTAAAGTCATCAAACTATCTGTATAACTACGCCTACATTTGTGATAGGCTATCGGCGCCAACACCTTCAAATAATGACTACACTCTCTTTAATATAGTACGTACATAATAATTACCAACCCTTAGTGGAACAAGTTCGCTATTATGCTTGACGCTTCCATTGTTCCACGAGAATAGGACACATTCATTATCTTCGCGAACATAATCATTTATGTAAACATGAGCTCACTGCGTTTCCTAAATCTAGAGTAGGTACATAATTAATATAGGTACTTAATAATACGTAGTTAAATATTTAGAAACGTAAATGTGTTGAAATGCTTATGTACTAATAGCTACATACGATTATTTAATATTGAGGAGGTCTGGAAATACAAAATACAAAATTTGGAGATAATACGTCACGACCCGGTTGCGTAGTTGGTTATCGCGTTGGCAGCTCAAGCCAGAGACCCAGGTTCGAGTCCTGGTCGGGATGTATTTTTTCCAATGATTTTCGATTTGCATTTTTCTAATTAAAAATATAAAATACAGAAAAACCGTCTACTCGAAGTTAATATTAATTGATATTTTTTTTTGTTATTTGTATTTTATTTTTATGTAATGCTCCGACCAGTCAATATCACCTCCGGGAAGGCAGGTGCCATACCGGAGGCTTCCCTTTTGGATTGCTGACTATACTGGACTAGAGAACACAGCCGAGGCTGTTATGCGGTCATCTTAGATTCAGGTGGAGAAAGCGAGGTTATCGCAGAATTAATTTCAAGGCACATTTATTTTATTAACCTAATATAAAAGTTAAATTACAAATTAAAAAAAAAAACTTTTAAGTTAAACGGTTTTATTAAAAATAAAAAACTAGAAAAAAAAACAGCTGCACAAAAAACTAGAAAATAATAAGGACACAAGCCTGGGCCTTCTTAAGATTTTACGTCTGGGTAAGAAATCGTGCAATACTAGCGTGCTGTCTTCTCATGTCGGATGCCAAAGGGCACATTGTGTCGCTGCGTCAGCGGAATAAGTAATTAATTGAGACTTTTAACAGACTAATATAAAAACGTGGGGCGCATGTTATTTATTACGCATATTATACGCCCCACGTTTTTATATTAGTCTGTTAAAAGTCTCAATTAATTACTTATTCCGCTGACGCAGCGACACAATGTGCCCTTTGGCATCCGACATGAGAAGACAGCACGCTAGTATTGCACGATTTCTTACCCAGACGTAAAATCTTAAGAAGGCCCAGGCTTGTGTCCTTATTATTTTCTAGTTTTTTGTGCAGCTGTTTTTTTTTCTAGTTTTTTATTTTTAATAAAACCGTTTAACTTAAAAGTTTTTTTTTTTAATTTGTAATTTAACTTTTATATTAGGTTAATAAAATAAATGTGCCTTGAAATTAATTCTGCGATAACCTCGCTTTCTCCACCTGAATCTAAGATGACCGCATAACAGCCTCGGCTGTGTTCTCTAGTCCAGTATAGTCAGCAATCCAAAAGGGAAGCCTCCGGTATGGCACCTGCCTTCCCGGAGGTGATATTGACTGGTCGGAGCATTACATAAAAATAAAATACAAATAACAAAAAAAAATATCAATTAATATTAACTTCGAGTAGACGGTTTTTCTGTATTTTATATTTTTAATTAGAAAAATGCAAATCGAAAATCATTGGAAAAAATACATCCCGACCAGGACTCGAACCTGGGTCTCTGGCTTGAGCTGCCAACGCGATAACCAACTACGCAACCGGGTCGTGACGTATTATCTCCAAATTTTGTATTTTGTATTTCCAGACCTCCTCAATATTAAATAATCGTATGTAGCTATTAGTACATAAGCATTTCAACACATTTACGTTTCTAAATATTTAACTACGTATTATTAAGTACCTATATTAATTATGTACCTACTCTAGATTTAGGAAACGCAGTGAGCTCATGTTTACATAAATGATTATGTTCGCGAAGATAATGAATGTGTCCTATTCTCGTGGAACAATGGAAGCGTCAAGCATAATAGCGAACTTGTTCCACTAAGGGTTGGTAATTATTATGTACGTACTATATTAAAGAGAGTGTAGTCATTATTTGAAGGTGTTGGCGCCGATAGCCTATCACAAATGTAGGCGTAGTTATACAGATAGTTTGATGACTTTAGGTCATAAAGCAAACCAGGTACTCCTGAGCCTATTTGGAGCAAAAAAGTTAGATGACATTTTGTTCTACGGTGAACTTTTTTTTTCCATACTAAACTAAATAATTTATTTTTATTTTTTTTTTATGGAAACTGACACGGTTGGCTACATCACCTACAACATCCGTGATGTCAGCCCATAACACCGGGTGAACTTGGTGCCACGTCAGTGCTTCCCTTCGGTCGTTCCGGCTACACTGAACTGGACGGAAAACACAAACTATTTACATAGCCGTTTCGACCGACCTTTCATTCAGTGCGGTGGTACCAACCCGGGCGGGTTAAACCCTACCACCCAGTAATATAAGAAGGGAGTCATATCCCTTAGTCGCCTTTTACGACATACATGGGGAGAGATGCAGTGGGGCTATTCTTTTAAAGTACCGGCCACACACGGTACAAACACGGTAGTTTAGTATGCAAAAAAAAAGTTCACCGTAGAACAAAATGTCATCTAACTTTTTTCTCCAAATAGGCTCAGGAGTACCTGGTTTGCTTTATGACCTATGGTCATCAAACACCCGGTATAAAGTGAAAAAAGTCATTTTAAATCTTAGGTTTAATAACATGTATTTTTAGGGTTCCAGATTCATACGGTAGCCTAGGCCGTCCGTTCTCTCTGTCTGTCTGTCCGTATTTTTTTTATGGACAACCACCGGCTCAAATGTTCAAAATAAGATCAGACCATGCAATAACACCACTCCTCGCGAAACCACGCTCAGAAAGGTGCCATGCCAGCTACAAGGCGTACAAAAAGGTTGTTGTCTAATTTATTAACATATTAGTCAGTCCGAAGGCTGCATCTTTTGAACCGTAATAGGTATCCGATTGAAATTTTCACAGAATATGCATTATTATAGCTGTAGCGGCAAAGTGCGAGGCGGACTGGTGCACCGAGGTTTCCGCACCACAAAAAAAAACATTGACAAAAAAACTAAAAAACACACAAAAAGTTTCTTGTATGGGAACCCCCCTTAATTTTTTACTTTTTCTATTTTCTATTATTTGTTATATCCGCCATAATAACACATATTCTGTGAAAATTACGGTTCAAGAGATACAGCCCTCGGACGGACAGGCGGCGCGGTGTAAGCTTAGTATAATAGGCTTCCGTACGGGATACGGAAACCTAAAAAAAAACTAATAGTAAAAAACTAAGGGGCCTCGCCCTTTGTTACTTACTTTCTTAAAGATGGTTTATCCTCTTCTTGAACGCAGCTCGGCCTTCGGCCTCGCCCATAGTTACTTACTGTCTTCGAGAAGGTTTATCGTCTTCCTGAACGCAACTCCGCCTTCGGCCTCAAAAAGTTACTCACTTTCTTCGAGACTGTTTATCGTTTACCTGAACCCAGCTCGCCCTTAGTTACTTACTTTCTTTCTTTGAAATACGAATTTCACGCGAGCGAAGCCGCGGGCAAAAGCTAGTACATACAATAAAATTATCATAAATAATATGTGGAAGAGCCAGCGCCATCTACCGAATGATCATTTTAAGTACAAAAGTATGAACCGAAAGGTATGAAAATTGTCACCGATAGATGGCGCGAGGGAGAATACGAAGGACTTCATATTTTTACTAACCGGCCAATTACGTGGTGGTACGGAGCCATCGGTGCGCGAGTCCGACTCGCACTTGGCCGGTTTCTTTAATATGGGCCTAATTGGCTGAAATAAAGTAATAAATTATATAAATACATTGTTCCATTCTTTATCTTGTTTGTTAAAAAGATTTTGCAAAACCTACACTATATTCCCCCGCTCGCTCGTTAATACTTTGGCCGGGAAGTAAGCCGTACTTACAGTGTTGTAATTTATATGTTCTTCTGAAATGAAGCTGGGTATAATCCTGCAAGAGTTTGTAAACAAGACTTACTCTACTAATAATATTTGAAGGAAATTTAATAAAACGTTTTTAAATTTTGTGAAAAGTCAAATTAAAAATTTGTCAAGTGCGAGTTTTATTTGCGCGCGGAGGTTTCCGTAGCTATCCGCTATCAATAATATCCGCCTATCCACTCAGGTGGCATGGACTTCGAATTTTAATTTCGAAGATATGTAGGACGATCGGAGAGAAGCCTCAATGAGGTGGATAGCAATTTACGGTGGGAAAATGACAGCACCTCAATGAGGTCGTTGGCAATTTAGCGGCTATAACAATGCAATGTACAATAGCCTGTGGCGCCATCTATTATTCAATAGTGTGACTAATCGATTTTATTTTACGTTTCTTGTATGGGGGCCCCCTTAATTTTTAACATTATCTTATTTTTCTTATTTGTTGTTATATCCGCCATAGTAACGCATATTCTGTGAAGGTTTCAACGGGCTACCTATTACGGTTCAAGAGATACAGCCCTCGGACAGACAGACGGCGGAGGCTTAGTAATAGGCTTCCGTACGGGATACAGAAACCTAAAAATGAACTAATTTTGACCTCCTGGTGTTCCTTTACTGGCGGGTTACCTCGTGTTGAGAATATCTTGTATCATTCTCAGTAGATCCATTGGCCAGATCCATGATGGATCTAGAGATGTGAGATATGTATTTCTTATTAGATCCAGTTTTGAAGGTGTGGATCTACTGAGAACTTTTGTTCTCAGAAGATCCCTTCGCCAGATCCATGATGGATCTAGTGAAAACAATCCGATTTTTTTTTCATTTGTGGTTATACCATATAAAAAATATATGTTTGTATATTTCAAAAACACGAATTCCTGACATTTGCTGTAGTTTTTATTTACGCGTTTCGTGATTTTCCAAACACAATTATTTTTTAACACATACCTATAATACAAAAATATATTGTGTAATGGTCAATGGTACGGAATCCTCGGTGCGCGTGTTCAGCTCGCACTTGGCGGCTTTTTTATTTTCCACTGAGGAATATTTGGCTTTGAATGTTTTTTTAAATGAGTGAAAATGTCTTTATAAACTTATTCTTGCTTGTGATTAAATATTTTTTATTTTTTCGTACTATTGTCCCATCCTCCCGTTTTACAAAGAATCTTCTTCACCAGGACTTTTAACATTGAAAATGTTTTTTCGATCGCTTCAGTATAGCCCCCCATTTTCGCTGATAGTGTGAAATCGACTTTTGGAAGTGCAACAGCGTAGAGAGCAGGAGGAATATCCGAATATATGAAATAAATTGTGAAAAATCAAATCATGGCTCTGCAGATCGTCGGGTGACTTTGTTAGTTTGTTCTCTATTTCGTGATACATAGATAAACTTTTTTTATTCTTTAGATTTATAACAATTCTCACTAGATACATTTTAAGTTGATAATTTTAACAATCTGGCTATTGAGAAGGTAAATTCTAAATAGATCTCCAATACAAGAATCTGTCCTAACAGACCGGAAGGATCCAATCTATGTTGATATTTTTTAAAATAAATAACTAGGTAAGATATATTGATAATGAAAATTCTCATTAGATCCAGTTTTTATATAACTGGATCTAATGAGAAATACATATCTCACTAGATCCATCATGGATCAGGCCAATGGATCTATTGAGAATGATCCAATATCTTGGCGTTGCGTAAGCTCATCCATGATTCGGACCGCTCTCCCTGCCCATATATTTCTTCCCAAAATGGGTACGTATCAGGCTGGCATGGCATTCGCAACGACCGAATGCCCATAGGCGTCGTTAGACACCTTACGGGTGGCTCGGCGGCATATGTCGCGCTTTCAATAAAAAAAAACTCTGATTATGTTTTATTGTAAAAACCACATCTAGTGGAGGATTTAGTGCGATATACCCTGCATTTTTACTTAGAAGGCTCATACTTGCAACAGTTGTTCCTTAGGTGCTCCTGAGTGGATTTCCACCGGTAGACATCGGGGGTCACCGCGGGGGTGGCGGGGGGAGGGGGTGGAAGTTTGCTTCTGCCGCGCTTCACTTTGTACCCTATTCCTTCAAAACTATAGGTATTAGGGCAAGTGTGATGTCATTTTCGGATAACTCAAGGATGACGGATTCATTTCTGTAAGAAACATTTTGCCATTCTATACAAAACAATATAAATATTAGGCAAAACTCACAAAACGTGAAAATATTTTTTTTAAATAAACGTCGTTTACTTTTGAACTACTAAAGATAAAGATAAATAAAAAATATCTGCTAAAAGCTGCATTTACCAGGATTACACGTATATAAATTATATTGGGATGGCGTAATAATAAGTGAGTGAAAAAAATTTCAAAACAGTGCCGTGTATTTACATTTTGAGGCGAACATCGTGCTAAGATGCGTAGTGAATTGAAAACAGTAAGTACCTAGGTGATAATTATTATTATTATACATTTGTAAAATTATTGCTAATTAAACATTAAATTATTCACATACACACACATACCTACCTTACACATGTTTGTGATTGCTACCTAAAGTAAATGCTTTATATTTGTACTGTGTGGGGCCGGTACTTTAAAAGAATAGCCCCACTGCATCTCTCCCCGTGTATGTCGTAAAAGGCGACTAAGGGATATGACTCCCTTCTTATATTACTAGGCGGTAGGGTTTAACCCGTCCGGGTTGGTACCACCGCACTGAATGAAAGGTCGGTCGAAACGGCTATGTAAATAGTTTGTGTTTTCCGTTCAGTTCAGTGTAGCCGGCACGACCGAAGGGAAGCACTGACGTGGCACCAAGTTCACCCGGTGTTATGGGCTGATATCACGGATGTTGTAGGTGATGTAGCCAACCGTGTCAGTTTCCATAAAAAAAAAAAAAAAAAAAAAATATTATTACCATGTCGTCATTTTTTTATGGAAACTGACACGGTTGGCTACATCACCTACAACATCCGTGATGTCAGCCCATAACACCGGGTGAACTAGGTGCCATGTCAGTGCTTCCCTTCATTTCGCGCCGGCTACACTGAACTGTAGGTCTACCGGCGTTCACTCACTCGCCCGTGTGAGTGCGAGAAATGTGGCGAGAACGCTTTATTGGCACCGGTGAAACAGGCGAGTGACGTCATTCTCGCACTCCCACATTTTACTCGCTAGAGCTGTCGATCTAGTCGATTATAGCCTTCTCTATATGTCCTTTCAAGACGACAAGGACGGAATACAGAAGGCTATGAGTCGACACGGAGTCGATCTATCAAACAATTGGCACCGGGGTTTTTGACGTTTCTTTGACAGATAAACTCCCCGATATTTGCCGCTAAACTCGCTAGCTAAGGATCAACTTTTTGGCGTTCACTTCATGAGAAAACTGACGAAAACATCGAAATAAATTTATTAACTGAACAAAAATATTATAAAAGTCTTTACAAATACATAATAAATACTGTAGAAAATATAGAAATTATAGGAAATAAAATTAAAGAAATGGCAGAAGGACCCGGCATCCAAGCCAATAATTATTAAAAAAAAAAAAAATTACAGCGGTTCGTAAACAAACAAGCAAACACGACATTCGCTTCGCGATGTTTATTTTGTGGTTTCTTTCTTTCTACGAAACATTTACGTAAGCGGCGGGCGGTTGGCGCGGTCTTGGCTTGGACTCTTTTGCTGGAATCCGGCCGACATGCGTCGATGAGCTTACAGCAAGAACATCGGCGCGAACAAGAATCCACTCAAGGGAGCTGCGCTTCGCCACTTTACGAACCGGCCGACACCCACACCCGACGCTATATCACCCACTTCCAAGGTATGTACTTTGTCATCTGTGCGACAGAAGGTTGAAAAACTACAATAGCTTTGCATCAACCTCTACTTTCTATGCTGAATCAAATGTTGCTCTTAATTATTAATAACCAATTCTAGTGTACAGTACGCGGCGGTAAATAATGTGCATCATGCTTTGATGACTTTCTGGTTGTAAAGCATTGTCTCGGTCATACAGATACTTGCAGTGCGACAGAGACGACACTCTACAACCGCACTATCTAGTTTATCACCAAAGAACATTGCGCATTATTTTAAATTGTATTTGCTAGATAATGACTGCCCTTCCATTTTATGCAAGTGATACTTACCAACGCACGGAGGGTCATATATACGCTTCCCACAAACGCTTCTCTCAAAATGAAGTATTCTTATCTCTGGTAAAAAAAGTAAACAAAACAATAATAAGAATAAAATATTTTTATTTACACATACAATTTACACAAAAACCTATTTAGGTAAACTAAAGAACTAATTGAGCATCTTAATAATAAACGCACATGCTGGCATTGATGTTGTGGAAGGACTTGGTGCTTGCAACCAGCAGATGGTAGTGTGCTGCACCAAACCCGAGGATGTGCTCCGTTTATGTAGGGAGGGTGTTCATTGTCCCAAGTGAGCCACTGCTGGGGTTTGTTGAAAACGCCCTCGGTTGTCCTGCAAGTTAAAACAAAAAATATCTTTAAATTATATTGTTTTGATTAGCGTAGTTACTTAGATGTATTTGGATCACATTAGACCATTACATTGCTTGGACATTTAAAAACAGGAGCCAAGTGCGAGTTTAACTCGCGCACTGAGGGTTCCGTACTACCACACAAGATATATTTTGTTATACACGGTGTTAACTTTTTTCGCGACATTTCAATTTTAATACCGAATATTAAACCATTTCGTATACTGATATTTTGTGGTACTAAAAAATAAAATCTAAAATAGTTTAAAAAAATTTGCATATTTTCTTCAAAATTTTACCTCAGCGACAATTTCTCTTTGGAATGGTGTAGCGAGCGCCGCCGCGCGCCGCGCGCGCGCGACTGCGACCGTGCGTACCCAGCTGACTGACCACGTGTCGCGCGCTAGCTGTTGTATCGTGTCGATATGAATGTGATTTTTTTTATTTATTTGAAAAATTACTCAGCTTTCGATTTTTTTGGTAATGCAGTGTGATTCCTATTATGAAATACCATGTTTTTATACCAAATATAGAAATTGAAAATTTTAAAATCAAAGGTAAAAAAAAAATTACCCCCTTCTTCGGCATCAGTATGTGACCCAAAACAACCCCCTTTCGGGAATGTTGCCTATTTAAGTTAACACCATGTATATTTACCAAAATAATTGTGGTGATATGTCCTATAAGGGTTCCGATTTTTCCTCCAAAAACCTTTTGTTTAGTATTGAAATGGGAATTAGTTTATATGGTTACTGAATGTTTTTATTTAGTCTGAATTCATCGTACACCTTTATTATTTCTGTTAATCCCATGAATCTGCTCCCGGACTTAATGTAGTGACTGCTGCAACAGCCTGTATATATTATATAGCAATACTTACATTAAAACATTTTTTTTTACCTGCAGAAACTGCCGCAGAAGCTCCAACTGTTGCCGCCGAAACTCCTCCTGTGACACCAGGCACCACTCTCTGAGGGCCATGTCCTGCCGCCTGTCTTCAGCGTGTACCTGCTCGTACTCCTCAATAACCTCGCGCATAGGCGGGTTGATTTGCACGAAGCTCACGAGGGGGGCGGCCAGCAGGCGTACCTTAATGGAAAAAAATAATTTAATTAGGCATCTATCTTTTTTAACTTTAAGACATAATTTTGGATGATAAAGTATCAGGCAGATCTTTATGATTTATATTTATGATTTAACGTAAAACCATCTTAAGAAATGACAGTTGTAACAGTGAAAACAGTATGTAAATTAATAAAGTGGTTCTCGAGTTATAAGGATATTCATATTTTTTTTTTTTTATGGATCCTGACACGGTTGGCTACATCACCTACAACATCCGTGATGTCAGCCCATAACACAGGGTGAACTAGGTGCCATGTCAGTGCTTCCCTTCATTTCATGTCGGCCACACTAAACTGGACGGAAAACACGAACTATTTACACAGCCGTTTCGTTCAGTGCGGTGGTACCAACCCGGCCGGGATAAACCCTACCACCTAGTAAGGTAAGAAGGGAAGGGACCTACAGTTTAATGTGGAATCCGAACCACGGTCAGCCTCCAACGGTCGAGCGGTCACCCATCCAAACACTGACCGCGCTCAGCGTTGCTTAATAACAGTTGACTAACCAACCGCGCCACTGAGCTACCGAGGCTGACGAATTTTCTTATCCCTTAGTCGACTTTTACGACATGCGACGGGGAGAGATGCAGTGGGGCTATTCTTTTTAAGTACCGACCCCACACGGTACATATATTATATAGACGTGCGTTGGCCAGTCGCAATTATAGCTCGGTACTTTATTGTGAAAAATTTTGCTTCTATGTTACCTACTTTACTTTTATTCAAGAGAGAATAGTGTTGTTGAAAATAAAATTGATTAAAAAGAAATGTTTTCCTTGTTTTCTTCCCTAAAACACATTGGCTGCTTGCATACTAGACGATAGCGTCGCGGCAGCGGTGATATGACCGCGACGCGGCAGCAGGTTTCGAGCATACCGTCACGGTATTGCGTACATTTTTCCTGCCCTGCTGCCGTGACGTCACCGTCTAGATAGTGCATAAACAGTCGTTGGTTACATACATACAATGAAGTATGTAAAGAATACTACAGTAAATAAATACCAATGTGATTTAAAATATGCTTACCGGTAGAGTGTTCACTATGACCTCGGAGTCCCCGAGTCCGAAGCCCTGTCCCAACACCGCCAGCATCCGCTCGTCCTATTGCTCCAGCAGAGCTACCGGTGCCGCCGGCCCACACCCGTTCCGTGGGCCTGCCGCCTGGCTCTACCGGCCAAGTTTTTTAAGTGAACTTTATTGTCCGTCCAATACTGAAAAAACAGATGAACATATTTGTAAAATATTATATTAGTACGACCATTGTAATACGACTTATTAAGTTTGATGTTTGAAAGGAATTTGTGAATACATAAATATAACACACCTTGTGCTACTGTTGCCATGTTATGGCGCAGCCCCCCGATGCTTTGAGGCGCTCCGTTAGGCCCATCCAGAGGCGCGAGCATCGCATTCTCTCCCGACAGCCGGCCCCGCGCCAACTGCGGATTTTGTTCCATGAACTCCGCCATCACATCATATCTCTTTGCACCGCAGTTGGCCGGGAGCGGAGTGTGGATGAGGTGCCTGCACTTGGCTCATGTTGCGTTACTTACACTCAAGTACGGTACATTACATAAATAATATTTATTGAAGAAAAATTGCTAAATTCTTCTTTTTTTTTTTAATAAACATGACAGTTGATTGACTGACACTGGCACATGGTCTAGGTCGACATAGTCTATGCTAAGCACTCATTTGTATCAGTAAAAATGGTTAAAAGGTAATAATTGATAATTTTTTTGGCATAAATGTTCACGAATTTCCATAAATTATAAATACAACATATAAATAATTAGATAACATAAGATAATAATAAGTAATCGCAAGTAATCTAGACCGTCTTATCTATGGTAGGTCGACACTCACTTGAACGCCGGTACCGATACGAATGACGCTAAAAGTGAGAAGGAGTACGAGTAAACTCCCTCGCATATTTCAAGCGAGAAATGCCGGTAGGGCCCCTGGACGGAAAACACGAACTATTCACATAGCCGTTTCGACCGAAGTTCTATTAATTTCATAAAGTTCTATTAACAGTTTATATTAGTTAAAAAAGTCGTTCCGGAAGTGACGTAGAAGTTCTGAACTTCCCTTCATTTCATGTCGGCTACACTGAACTGGACGGAAAACACGAACTATTTACTTAAGTAAGTACGAGTACTAAGTACCCTAACGACTATTATACATACCGGAGCATAACATATGCGTTATTTATAAAAAATGTAGTCATGAACATTGGAACAGAAAACATTTTGGCATGTGGAGATCCGTTGTCTCTGCCTACGCCGCTGGGAAACAGGCGTGACGCTATGTATGTATGTCATTATAATTTCTATTTTAAATAGCAGTTTTACATTTTTGAATTCTTTGGTATCTTTGGTAGCTATTTCAGTTTGAAAAGATCCCTGTAATTCCGCAGCAATAAAACCTTTCAATTCTCATCGTTAGTGCGTCATCTCGAAATCCTCGATTCCATACTATGTCCTTGGAAGATCATTAAGGGTCGTGAGATGGCAGGGCCGTAGCGAGAGTTTCTTACAAGCGGGGTGACTTCACCTGTTGAAAACCAGTGTGAAGAATAAAGTGACTTTACCTGTGTGCCCAGTTTGAAGAATAAAGTGACTTCACCTGTGTGCCCAGTGGGAAGAATAAAGTGACTTCACCTGTGTGCCCAGTGTGAAGAATAAAGTGACTTCACCTGTGTGCCCAGTTTAAGAATAAAGTGACTTTACCTGTGTCTCCAGTGTGAAGAATAGAGTGACTTCACCTGTGGGCACAGGTAGTGGGAAGAATAAATAAATAAAAAATAATAATTAAAACTATTTTATAAATCAACAGTGAAATAACAACATTTTCTAAGGACAAAAAAGTAGACAAATTTCTAATTAATTAATTTAATTTTTTTTATAGAAAGCGCGACATGTGGCTTAGTCACACATACGAGTAGGTGTCTAACGATGCCCATGAACTTTCTGTGATGCAAGGGGATCACGAATGCCATGGCGGCCTTTTGTAAAACCTCAGGCTGTACTTGGGAGGAAATAGATGGGCAGGGAGTGCGTTCCACATTTTCCCGGTTATGTGAATAAATGACCAACAGAACCGGATGTTGCGCATTCGCGGTAGGGGTGCATTCCCTGCCGAGTATGAGTAGCGGGTGGAATTGGGCCACAAAAGGCGAGTTTAATGCCTTGCGGTATTCTTTACAATATCACCTGTGGGACGCGGAAGCGAACAATGCAATACTGAAGAAAGGACAATTAGTAGGAAATATAAATACATAACTTATGTGGACACATTTTACATTGATACAATAAGTAAGACAAATTTTACATAGATACAATAAGTAAATACAAATGGTAATAAGGTAAAAGGCAAGAAAAGCAAGTTGAAGTGGCAGTGGGCTGGGCACATCTGTCGCAGACCCGACAACCGCTGGGATCGTCGGGTGCTCGAATGGAGGCCGCAAATGTAGCGCGGGACGCCCCCGGCGAGGTGGACAGGCGACATAAAAAAGGTAACAATGAGAGGATGGATGACAAGACTTGAAGACCGCTGATTATGATGATGACGATGGTGATGATGGTAATGTACGTCAACTCTTATATACTGTATTGCTGTGCTTTTTTTATGTAATCCGGTTATGCTCTCACCAGCCAATATCACCTGCGAGAAGGTAGGTGCCATACCAGAGACTTCCATGGACTGATGGCTATACTGGACTAGAGTAGAACACAACCGAGGCTGCTATGCAGCCATTTTACATCCAGTACGGTGGTACCAACCCAGTCGGCTACAATTTAAGCCTACCACCTAGTAAGGGGCAAGCGAAGGGACCTACAGTTTTACACTGGTTCCTAACGGTGAAGCAGCAGATGCACGTAAATTTTTTCATCAGAAAAAACTCATTGGCACACGCCGACCGGATTCGAACCTCGGACCTCTCGCATGAGAAGCCGATGCCCAAATCCTCCAAACTCGGCCACCTGCGCCGCCGCCAAATACTGCGTTGCTGTGCTACATCGCGAACTACTCTCTACTCGCCCTCGGGTCCTAGACTCGGGTCGTTGCCTTTAGCCACACTCCACCTTGATACGCCACAGAGAAAGAGTGAGTGAGAAGTGGAGAGGGGAATGAGCGAGCGGGCGCGAGACGAGCGCACAAAGACGGTCAGCATTATTAACTCCGTGAGTCGCGCCGCCCCTTACCATTACAGGGAATGCAGGGCAATGCTACGTTGCAGAGAATTTGTTTTTTTTTAGGGTTCCGTATCCGTCGTACGGGACCCTATATTACTTAAAGCCGTCTGTCTGTTCGTCTGTCAATCCGAGGGCTGTATCTCTTGAACCGTAATAGGTAGTCCGTTGAAATTTTTACAGAATATGTGTTATTATGGCCGAAGAAATAATAAAAATAAGAAAAAGTAACAAATTCACGGGTCCCTGTACTGCAAGAAACTAAAAAGTGTATGCGCGCCATCTACCGAAAAAGTATGAAGCATTTTAACTAATGATGAATTTTAACTAATATGAAGAATTTCATAAAACACGCCATAGATGGCGTGAGTGGCGCTGACCATGACATGGCGATACTGAACCCTCGGTGCGCGAGTTCGACTCGCACTTGGCCGGTTTTTTTATATACAACCGGCACGGGTGCCTGTGCCCAAAACCTTAACGGAAGATCAGACACAGCCAATAACACAACTCCTCGCGAAACCACGCTCAGAGAGGCGCCATGCCGGCTATGAGGCGGACAAAAAGGTCGTCGTCTTGAAGATCCCCAGGTTATTGGTGAACATTATACAGGCTACACACACCGTAATTATGAATTTACTCGAAGTTTTATTCTTATTTTTTTTTTTTTGTGAAAACTGACACTGTTGGCTACATAAACTACAACACTCGCGTGACTCGCGATGTCAACCGATAACACTTTGGCGACCTAGGTGCCATGTCAGTGTTCGCCTTATGTCGCGCCGGTTACACTGGACTGAACGGAAAACACCAACTAACTACAGTACGCGGCGGTAAATAATGAGCGTCGTGCTTTGAAGAGAGACAGTCCGGTTGTAGAGCGTCGTCTCTGTCGCACAAAGACTTGCGAGTTAGTGCGACAGAGACGACGCTGCTCTACAACCGGACTGTCTCTTTACAATGCCCGACGCGCATCATTGTTGGAGGCGTTGGAGGCTGACCGTGGTTCGGATTTCACGTAAAACTTTAGGTCCGTTCCCTTCTTACCTTACTAGGTGGTAGGGTTTATCCCGGCAGGGTTGGTACCACCCCACTGAGCGAAACGTCGGTCGAAACGGCTATGTAAATAGTTCGTGTTTTCCGTCCAGTTCATTGTAGCCGACATGAATTGAAGGGAAGCACTGACATGGCAACTAGTTCACCCGGTACTATGGGCTGACATCACGGATGTTGTACTCTAGGTGATGTAGCCAACCGTGTCAGTTTTCATAAAAAAAATTAAAAAAAAAATTCGCCACGTACTACATAACTTTTTTTTCCTTAAGTAAATTTCTCCACTTCCAATTTATGTTTGCCAACTTGTTTTAACAACTTGTTTTATGCCCTATGTTTTGAAACAAGACGAAACGCGCTACTTGCTCTGTGGCAAAATTCCAGAGTGTTCCGGAAACCATGGAGTCGGAATACAGTTGTGTTTTTTATATTATCAACTCCCGAGTTTTGATGTTTCTTTGTTCGACTGGCCGACCGTCTTTATCGCGGGCTAAGTTGGGAGAAAAACGGCACATCTCGTTTTATAGCACCCTTGGGGTGGAAGGCTTTTAGGCGTTTGTATAATATTCTAATCGGGGTTAGAAAAATAAATTTTAATATCTTAAAAGTTACTGAAGAAATGTGTCGGAATGTAACAAACGGTTGCAGCATTTATTATTAAAACATCTTATTCAGAGGACATTTTATTTTTTAAAGGTTTTAGGGTTTCGTAGCCAGTACCGTGTGGGGCCGGTACTTTAAAAGAATAGCCCCACTGCATCTCTCCCTGTGTGTATCGTAAAAGGCGACTAAGGGATCTTCTTATATTACTAGGTGGTAGGGTTTAACCCGCCCGGGTTGGTACCACCGCACTGAATGAAAGGTCGGTCGCAACGGCTTTGTAAATAGTTTGTGTTTTCCGTCCAGTTTAGTGTAGCCGGCACGACCGAAGGGAAGCGCTGACGTGGCACCAAGTTCAGCCGGTGTTATGGGATGACATCACGGATGTTTTAGGTGATGTAGCCAACCGTGTCAGTTTCCATAAAAAAAAAGTAACGCTGGCAGAGACCCTTATAAAATCAGTCAGGTGTCGGTCTGTCCGCCCGTCCATTTATCTGTCTGTCACAGCCTCTAGCTCCCCTAAGCCGTTCGAACGGTTTTCTTGAAATGTGGAATATAAAAAAATTCTGGAGAGGCAAATACATTTCATTGGTCACCAATGTCAGGGGTCCTCAACTATAATTAATTTGGACCGCAATAATTTAGTTGGAAGCAAAAATATTATTTTGTAAGTAATATTAAATAATAATATGATAATTACGAATTTTCTTTATTTCACATTTTAAAAATTCATATTAATTTTACATATTTATAAAAGTAATAAAAATACACAAAATTAATACAAAAATAAAAAACGGTAATACCGCCGGCGGCGGGAGGCAGGCTTCCAAGCACGCCGGCGGGTGCAGGCCGTGGCTACGGAGCTCTCCGAGACGACGCGAGGCAAGCTACGAGCGATAGGTGGTGGTACTAGACACGTAGGCCACCACCACCCCCATCTCGGAGAGCTCCGTATCCGCCGGACTGCACGGCGACGTCGTCGCGCAGCTCTTTTAAACGTCTTCATCTTCGCGCGCGCGTCGCCTCATCGGTGCACTGTACCACCGGTAGCGGGGGCACTAGACGGGACGCGAGGTCCCGATGACCCCAAGCTGACCGATGGTGGACGCCGCCCTCGCCGTAGTTCTTGTGGCTCGGCCGACGTCAACGCTCCACCTAATAATTACGAAGATTTTAAAACACCTAAATTTATAATCGACCGCTGACATCCCCATGTGATGTTTGCTCACTAGACGTTATAGGCACGGCATCAAATGTATGAAATTCCGTGTCCAAGGATTTTGGAAGGAGAGATGTGTCATGAACGCCCACTCGTATCGGAGCCGCTGTCACCATTTTTCGATCGCACACAATCACAATTTACACACACGACCGCACGTACACATTCACCAGCGATTTTTGGCCAATCCAAAGCGTTGCATCCACTTGCGCTCACGTACACATCGATAGTTAATATGGGCAAATCTCCCCATATTACCGTGTCCCGGACAACCCTTCTTCACATATCTACTCTCCTTCCAAAATCTTTGGGTTTCACGTACATATGGCGAGACGTTTTAGTAGATCCGTCTGTCCGTCTGACTATCACGTAACTAACTCGTGTTTTCCGTCCAGTTCAGTGTAGCCGACATGAAATGAAGGGAAGCACTGACATGGCACCTAATTCACCCGGTGTTGTGGGCTGACATCACGGATGTTGTAGGCATGTTGTAGGTGATAAAAGTAATTTACATGAGGGGCGAAGGCGTACTTATGTACTCTCCTACGAAAATGTTTGGCCGTGTCGTTAGCGCTATCGTCGTCGTCGTGAAAGCCAAGTTATATAATCGAATAATGTGACTTATCGTAGTTGATAATAAGTTTATATAACAGGCTGCCGTCACACCGGACAAGTGCAGACATAATACATTTGCGGGCGTCATGTCCACTTCAGACACATTAGGGGCTGAATATCGCACCGCTCAAGTGCCGCACGCAGATCTACAAATGTTACAAGATTATAATAAGAATATTTATTTCAGACACAGGTCCATAAAGTACAAAATTACAAATAAAAGAAACTCCCGACTATTAAAAAGTGCAAAATTATTTCCGTTTACTTGCTTAAAGAAGTCGGGGGACCGCTAAGTAAATTCCCGCACAGCTCTGAGTTTTTGTATTTTATTTACTTAGCGGTCCCCCGACTCCTTTAAGTAAGTAAACTGAAATTATTGTTTACTTTAATGGTCGGGGTTAGAGATTTTTTTTAAAAGTTTATATAAAATTTATATAAACTTTTTAAAAAAACCTCATGCAAATCGGTCCACTTTATTTTAAGATAATAAATGTTTTGATCACTTAATTACTTTATTACTAGATTTCTTACTACTTTATTGAACACCAATTTATACAAAGAATATAATAATTAAATATCAGAAAGAACTTAACTAAAGCTAACCTATAACAAAACGTACCTATCTAACTAACAAAATAAAACTAAACATGAAGCTATAAATTTAAAAAAAATTGCTAAAATGCGTCCAATATGTTCCTTTTATCCGCACTCAGTTTGCACTCCGTAACTGAGCTCGCGTCCGGGATGTTGAGTTGGCGAGATGGTCGTGGGTGCTTGGATCGAAGAGCGGTGAGGGTATATACCAGCGTCATCGGCGGCGACCGTGTCTTGTCTTTGATCTTGCAGACCAAAGTTCTACGATCATTTCCATCTAAGTCCAGTTGTACTTTAAAAGGAAACCTAAAGAGCTCTTTCCAGGAATTCAACGATTTGTTGTCGACACAAGCGTATATACCTTTTTGACGACATAGCTTTTCGGCCACAGCAGTCCGAGCAGCTCGAGGAATTCTCCGAAGTAAAGGAACGTTTTCTCTCAAGAATTGTATCTCCTCCGCAAAGCTCTGGACGGAAGGGACACTTAGAATATGTGAATCATTTTTTATGAGACCACGCCTTTAACAATATTTTTCCTAAAAGGGCGTTGGAGATAACGTAGGTATTTTATATACCTACATATTATATTCATAGAATAGTTTATAGTAGGTACTATTATGTTTTTAACATTTTGTATCATTTATTCAAAGTAAATAAACCT
Source organism: Nematopogon swammerdamellus (assembly GCA_946902875.1). Taxonomy (NCBI): domain Eukaryota; kingdom Metazoa; phylum Arthropoda; class Insecta; order Lepidoptera; family Adelidae; genus Nematopogon; species Nematopogon swammerdamellus. The sequence continues at coordinate 10,083,929 of OX336357.1, forward strand.
TATAAATAAATAAATAAATATAAACCTTATTCAGTTATTTCTCAATACGTATTTGAATGTTGTCAGGTCTGTTAGATCCCGCATGGCTGTGGAAACGGTCAATGTATGAGTCGACTGAACCCGCAGCGGAGCTCGAGGAATATTCGAAAACCGAAAACAGATCAATTTCCATTGTGTACGTGCCTCCAGTACGGTACTACGTAAAATATTACATACATTCACACACGTCACGTTACTGGACACGTCATCTGAAGAGACGACCATTGGTCTAACCGTGTCCTACACTGGCGGCCGTGAACAGGAAAACGGAGTGTGGGAAGACCACCCGCCCGTCGCATGTCGTAAAAGTCGACTAAGGGATAAGAAGAAAATTCGTCAGCCTCGGTAGCTCAGTGGCGCGGTTGGTTAGTCAACTGTTATTAAGCAACGCTGAGCGCGGTCAGTGATTGGATGGGTGACCGCTCGACCGTTGGAGGCTGACCGTGGTTCGGATTCCACGTTAAACTGTAGGTCCCTTCCCTTCTTACTTTACTAGGTGGTAGGGTTTATCCCGGCCGGGTTGGTACCACCGCACTGAACGAAACGTCGGTCGAAACGGCTATGTAAATAGTTCGTGTTTTCCGTCCAGTTTAGTGTAGCCGACATGAAATGAAGGGAAGCACTGACATGGCACCTAGTTCACCCTGTGTTATGGGCTGACATCACGGATGTTGTAGGTGATGTAGCCAACCGTGTCAGGTTCCATAAAAAAAAAAATAAAAAAAAAAAAAAAAAAAAAAAAAAAAAAAAAAAAAAGGCGGGACGACGACATCAAGTACGTCGGCGCGTAAAGCAGTGATACCGTACCGCTGAAGGCCGGGAGGACTGGAGGAAAATTGGAGAGACGTATGTCCAGCAGTGGACGCTTACACGCCGACTGACTGACTGACTGACATACTTCACGCCTGTTTCCCAACGAGGTAGGCAGAGACAAAGGATCATCATAAAATATTATTTCAATATTAAATTCCAATTGAAATGAAATGAAACTTTATTATCTACAACATGCATGCAACAATAAAAAATATTATTAACAATATTCCAGTATGTTTTTTTTTATACTAAGCGCGACATGTGGCGCCGAGTCACCCATAAGGTGTCTAGCGACGCCCATGGACATTCGGACGTATGCGGGGGTTGCGAATGCCATGCCGGCCTGACATCTGCCCATTCACGCCTCTCTTGAAGGACCCGAGACTATACTTGGGGGGAAATATGTGGGCAGGTAGAGCGTTCCAGAGTTTACCGGTTCTGTGGGGGAAGGATCTGCAAGGATCTGAAAGTATGTGTACTAATAACTTTAATTTATAATGATTCGCCTTACTTGCTGCTTGATATAGTTATCCTGTCCGAATACTGAGTACTTGCGTAACAACGCCGATTACTCTGCTTATCCCGATTGTCTGGATACAGGGTGTGGTATGTATGTATGTAGATAAATCACCTAAATAAAAAACCGTACTTCAACGTATTGGCTAGGTATAGTACTAAAACATAATATAAAATGAAATGTTCGCCGAACGAAGAAGATATCATTAGCCTTGCCGTAGGCTTCCCTGAAATCCCCGGGGCCCAAAGAAAAGCGATTTTTTTCCGGCAAATAAAATGTTGAGGCTTCTCTTCCGTACGGAAATTGTGAAATCCCGTGTTATTTCTCCCGGGAGGTCATCCCGCCTTTAATACGAGGAAATCTAGTATTTTTAGGTTTTCTCTAATCTATTAATTTTACACAATGTTTTCGCATTAATGTGGATCAACATAATTCAAATACAACGTCATTTTCGTTCATACCTTAGCATGAAACTTAGGTAGTTCATCTCAAACTTAATCTGAAAATGTGTTTTTTTTTCACTTATTTATAAAATCACAACACTAGGTACACATCACTCACACACACCACCTATCCTAACTTCTCACACCACATATTTATCTTGTCTAGCTTCTGCCCGCGGCTTCGCTCGCATAGCCTATGTCCATCCTGAAGTTACATTGAAGGTGTAGATCTAAGCTTGCGATGGCTTCACCGAACATATCCGGGCCCATCGGCAGTAGAGGAGTGTATTAATCGAGGTCGGGACTAGCGAGTGGCCACTCTAAATTTCCCGCGCATGCTTCAGGTTTCGGCTCGCTTCAAGCCCTCGTCAGTTAGTCTGCGTTGACTAGGACGCGAGGAAACCACCAGTCCCGCTCTCGACCTCCCTCTCTCTACCTATCCATATTCTGTAGGATGCTTCCAGTGACGTTTTCGAAGCTCTCTCCATATATGAGCTTAGCGTCGATCTTGGGAGCCCTAGATTCTTGAAGAGACTGTACAGCGACTTCGCTGGTAGTCCTCTTGCTCCGACTTCCACGACTTCCACACTATTCCACACTCTTGAATCCGTTTTATACAATCCGGTCTACTAAGTTGCAGTACTTGTTAAGTTTGATGTTGTGGTCCTTCGGTATGTTACTTTCCCATGGAACTGTAAGTTCAACAAGTACTACATGCTTTGTCGCTTTTGAGAAATATTGGTCAAAGATTTTTGTAAATCGAATTAGTTCCAAACTTACAAACTTCACCTCTTTATAATATTATAGTGTAAAATACTTTTTTCTGAGTTTATGAAAAAACATTTCTTAGGAAATTTCAACTAGGTAGGTATGTATGATGGATGTATGATCGACCTTTAGAAGTTATGACCCTGTGACCAACGACGTACAGACGGACGGACGCGTGAGTCACACCGTTAGGTTCCGTTTTCACTTCTTTCAGGTACGGAACCTAAAAAGTGATGATTTGGCAGTGGGATCCTATGAAGTAAGGTCTTAAAAAATGAACCCTAGAGTGGAAGGCGGTGCTAAAAAGGCTACACAAATCACAAAGGATATCATCCACTCATGTTTTCTTTCATGCATCATTTTTCCTTGCTTTAGCACCGCCTTCAACTCTAGGGTTGGTTTTTTTTAGGTTTTTATTTCATATATTTTTGAAGGCGGTTTTTATATTTTTATTTTAAATAGTTTTTAGTTCTACTTTTTTTTAGGAAGTCGGTTTTATGTTTTTTTGTAAATTTATTTTTTGTGTCTGTGGTAATACATTTTCGATGGTGTTGAGAGCCGTGCAGTGAAGGCGTCCGGAGAACGCAGGCAGCCAGCCAGCATCATATTAGTTCTAACAGTGTTTATCACTTAAATTAAAAATATACCACATAAAAAAATCGGAAACGGAAACACGCAGAAAGATAAATTAAAACCCTCCTAAGATGAAATATTTAACAAGCGACCAAAATTCGAAAATGAATTATTTATTTATTCCGTTCGCGTAATTCTTTCCACTTTGGCATGTCACTGAAACTTTATTTCATTTAAACACTACATAACATTTTCAAGCTTTTGCTAATGGAATAGAGTCTAATATTGTGTGTCGGTGCGTTAAGTACTATAAGTTGGTTTTCTTGTAAGACGTCCCGCTACTGAATGCGTATGCATTGAGGCTAGAGTGCGGAACAAGAGTTCTAGTTTTTTATTGTCATTTCATTACTCACTCTATTTTGGCAGATCGACCGTAAGTATGCTTTCAGGTAAATGAAGATTATTTGCCATATAACTATGTACAGATGTCCTAGGTACATAAATCCACATTCAAAGTGCGCACATAAATAGGATTTTTTTTAGGTTCCATGGCTAGTGACGCCGGCAGGGACCCTTATAAATTCGGTCAGGTGTCTGCCCATCCGTTCGTCTGTCTGTCTGTCGCAGCCCCTAGCTCCTAAATCGTTCAAGCTAACTTAATGAAACATGAAATGTTTATAGGTTCTGGAGAGGCCACAACGTTCTATTGGCCACCAATTTCAGAGGCCTTAGCTATAATTTAATATATATTTTTTTATATAAGTAGTTTGGTCGCTAGCTCGCTTCTTAGTGAGCGGCGACCGCGCTCCGTCCACTTGAATCCATTGCATGGATCCATGACCGCGCCTCGACACACTTTCAGACCGATCTTCCGGAGGGTATGACGTCATTGATTTATTAATATTATACATTGAAGCGCATATTTTTGTATTGTCGTCAAATGCATAACAAATCATTTTGAATTTTGTGCGAGTTTCGAATGCGATGTTTTTTTTTTTTATGTAAACTGACACGGTTGGCTACATCACCTACAACATCCGTGATGTCAGCCCATAACACCGGGTGAACTAGGTGCCATGTCAGTGCTTCCCTTCATTTCGCGCCGGCTACACTGAACTGGACGGAAAACACGAACTATTTACATAGCCGTTTCGACCGACGTTTCGCTCAGTGCGGTGGTACCAACCTGGCCGGGATAAACCCTACCACCTAGTAAGGTAAGAAGGGAAGGGACCTACAGTTTAACGTGGAATCCGAACCACGGTCAGCCTCCAACGGTCGGGCGGTCACCCATCCAATAACTGACCGCACCACTGAGCTGCTGAGGCTGACGATCCCTTAGTCGACTTTTACGACATGCGACGGGGAGAGATCCAGTGGGGCTATTCTTTTTAAGTACCGACCCCACACGGTACAAATATGTTACTGAATACGATACATAAACATCACAATACTCATCTGACAATGTACTCGTATCTACTTCTTAACATAATTTGAATCGAAATATCGTAAATTGCTTCAATGATTTTTACGGCTTGAGGAAACAGCGGCACAATTCAGTAGCGGCCAAATCGTAAATCGTATACACCGATTAGTATTTCTAGTGCCTGGTCGTACACGTTCACTACACGTTATTGCGACAAAAAATATTCTGATTCGTTGCAACATTGGCATCGAGTAAAAGTGCTATTTCTATCACATTTGTACCTCCAGAAATATCCTTAATATCTAATAGTGGCTTTGACGACACGTCGCTTTCGCGGGTTAGGGCTAATGCAACGCTTGGAATTTTTTTTTTACCAGACAAACAATTTATAAAAAGCTACCAAAATAAATGTAGGTCTCGTCAACGAATGATATTTTTTTTTTCAAATCCTTGCGTTGGTTTCGTTACGCCCAATAAGTTTTTATAAATATATTCAGATTTTTTTTAATGATTTTTAGGTTTCCATACGGATGCGTATTTCTAAGCCTTTGCTGTTTGTCTGTGTGTCTGTCTGTCTGTCTGTCCTAGTGCTGTATCTTTGGAACCGTAATAGGTAGCCGGTTGAAATTTTCACAGAATATTTGTTATTATGGCCGATATAACGACAAATAAATTGAAAAAGTAAAACATCATACAAAAAACGTTGTCAAAGTTTGTTTGTGGTGCGGAGTCTTGCACCGATTTTTTTTTCTATATCGAGCGAAAATTCGAGATACGATTTGGCTGTTGCTAGAATTGCGCCTCGAGCCGACTATGCAAGTTAGTACCTATACAATTACGATAACGACAATTTCCGATCGTGAATCAGTTTAGTGATCAGATACATATTATTGTTTATGAACGGTTTTATTGCGTTATACAATATTATTATTCTTGGTCAGCCTTGATAGCTCAGTGGTGCAGACAGTCGACTGTTGCTATTGATTGTTAAGCAACGCTGGGCGCGGTCAGTACTTGGATGGGTGACCGCTCGACCGTTGGAGGCTGACCGTGGTTCGGATTCCACGTGAAACTGTAGGTCCCTTCCCTTCCTACCTTACTCTGTGGTAGGGTTCAACCCGCCCGGGTTGGTACCACCGCACTGAATGAAACGTCGGTCGAAACGGCTATGTAAATAGTTTGTGTTTTCCGTCCAGTTCAGTGTAGCCGGCACGATCAAAGGGGGAAGCACTGACATGGCACCTAGTTCACCCGGTGTTATGGGCTGACATCACGGATGTTGCAGGTGATGTAGCCAACCGTGTCAGTTTCCATAAAAAAAAAATCTTTGTCTTTAAACAATATTAGCTTTTGCTCGCGGCTTCGCTCGCGGTATACACTGAATGTAATAGCAAATCCGATTTAAACGCATATCATGGTAATAAACGATGGCTTCTCTTATATTCGCATATATAAGGTCTTTCAAAATTAGTTCAGAGTACGCTAAGGGGACCCCCCCTTAGCGTACTCTGAACTAATTATCTGTATCATATAGGGAGTAAAACCTATATAAAATTTTTTGGACCTTGGGCTTTTTTTTATGTAAAATATTTTTTTATGTATTTAAATAAGAAAAAAGGTGGTTGATTTTTCTAGCCTAATCGATTCAGTTTCATAACAGTAACAAAAAAGTCTTCATTACCATTATGATCTAACACGTGTAAGTTGGTAAAAAAAATCTAATTCTTTCTATTCCATACTAATAAAACTAAAATTGTGGTTTTTCACAATTTCTGAAAGAAAGAGATCTATGTGATGGAAGAATTTTTTGTTCATGGCATGAAACTGAAACGATTAAAAAAAAATTTTTACATTTTACATAATTTTTTTTTTTTTTGTAAAAAAAATTCTTTGCTCTTCAAAAGTGATCTATTTCCGATACAGAACCCCCCCTTAGCGTACTCTGAACTAATTTTGAAAGACCTTATATATTATATTCTCTTATAGTCGAATATAACGCACGCACACACACCTACACCACCAGGCACAAGCAACTACTTCAAATGCCAAATCACAGCACCACGAAATTCCAAAAAAGCTTAAAATTCAAGGCGGCTAGCATTTTTTATTTTTTTTTTTTTTTTTATGGAAACTGACTCGGTTGGCTACATCACCTACAACATCCGTGATGTCAGCCCATAACACCGGGTGAACTTAGTGCCACGTCAGTGCTTCCCTTCGGTCGTGCCGGCTACACTGAACTGGACGGAAAACACAAACTATTTACATAGCCGTTTCGACCGACCTTTCATTCAGTGCGGTGGTACCAACCCGGGCGGGTTAAACCCTACCACCTAGTGATATAAGAAGGGAGTCATATCCCTTAGTCGCCTTTTACGACATACACGGGGAGAGATGCAGTAGGGCTATTCTTTTAAAGTACCGGCCCCACACGGTACAGTACCGGCCCCACACGGTACGCATTTACAACAAACTGCCCCTTGAACTGCAAGGAGAAGAGAGCGAAGTGTCTTTTAAAAAAAACTGTTTTAAAAAACATAAAACCGACTTCCTAAAAAAAGTAGAACTAAAAAACTATTTAAAATAAAAATATAAAAACCGCCTTCAAAAATATATGAAATAAAAACCTAAAAAAAAGTGAAAAAAAAAAACGAACCCTAGAGTTGAAGGCGGTGCTAAAAAGGCTACACAAATCACAAAGGATATTATCATCCACTCATGTTTTCTTTCATGCATCATTTTTGCTTGCTTTAGCACCGCCTTCAACTCTAGGGTTCGTTTTTTTTTTTTAGGTTTTTATTTCATATATTTTTGAAGGCGTTTTTTATATTTTTATTTTAAATAGTTTTTTAGTTCTACTTTTTTTAGGAAGTCGGTTTTATGTTTTTTAAAACAGTTTTTTTTATTTCACAGTTTTTTTTAGTAATTTTTGCTATTAATGTACTCGGCGGAATCGCTCGGCCTTCGGCCTCGCGATTCCGCCTCGCTTTCCAATCCGATCTTGACCCAATTAAAATAGGACCACGTCCAGGCGCGGTCCTAGGGTTTTCCGCGCCCGGTGCAGAAAAAAAAATTGGCGCCCTTTGTACGTTCTTATTAGCATTTAACATGTTATAAAATATTACCTATTCGTGAAAATAACTTCTACCTACACAGTTTCTCTATTCTATATTATATATAATATATCCTTATTTATACAGGGTGTTCGGCACATGGACCGACAAATTTTTTTTTTTTAGGTAAGTGGGGTCATTTGCAAGGTTTTGACCTATGACACCTTTTGTCTGGTGTCACGTGGTATCGAGATACGATTTTTTTTTCTTTATTTTTGAAAATTACCATAATCTCAGCTTTAACCCCTTGTAACTTTTTTGTTTATGATTATATCTGCACGAAATAAAATGTATTTGGTTTTACGATGTATCCTTGTTCTAGGAAAAATATCATTTGATAAAGTTAATGCCATGAAAAGGACTTATGACCTCCCAAAGTCCCAAAGACGAGTAAAAATATGACAGAATCTTAATTTCTTAATTCATAAAAAAAAAAACTGACAGCAATTGAAAGCTTCATTTTCTTTTAAAAAGTTCGCTAGTTTACGCCCTCTCCAACGGTATACTGGTGTGCCACACAAATCTTTCACTCTGTGGCCAAAATTAGGGACAGAGACCAGAACAGAACGACAATAACTTTGTAACAGGGCCACCTTATCGACTTATTGAGAGCGTTTTCAGGAGCATTTTCAAATTTAGAACATGTAACGGTCGCGCGGGTACTGTTTAATTCCAATTCCAACTACTACTGCTTCCATTGTTAATGTTTAGACTCTTGCAAATTATCCCTAATTTTGGCCACATAGTGAATGATTTGTATGACATGTGGTATATCGTTGGAAAGAGCATAAACTAGGGAACTTTTTAAATGAAAATGAAGCTCTCAATTGCTGTCCGTTTTTTTTATGAATTAAGAAATTAAGATTCTGTCATATTTTTACTCGTCTTTGGGACTTTGGGAGGTCATAAGTCCTTTTCATGGTATTAACTTCATCAAATGATATTTTTACTAGAACAATGATACATCGTAAAACCAAATACATTTTATTTCGTGCAGATATAATCATAAACAAAAAAGTTACAAGGGGTTAAAGCTGAGATTTTGGTAATTTTCAAAAAATTTGAAAAAAAATCGTATCTCTATACCACGGGACACTAGACAAAAGGTGTCATCGGTCAAAACCTTGCAAATGACCCCACTTACCTACAAAAAAAATTTTGTCGGTCCATGTGCTGAACAGCCTGTATAATTCTTCTGTACGTGTGTTTTTCACCTAACTCCGACTAAACGGCTGGACCTATTTGGTTGAAATCTTGTGTGTTTATTTGAGGGACCCCTGGATGGTTTGAAAACACAATCGCAGCCGTATCGAATAGTAGCCGGGCGCGGCCGAAGAGCTCTGGGCAGTGCGGCGCGGCGCGAAAAATAATAATATACACCTTACCAATGGTAGGTAAGGTACCTACTAAGCGCTCACCACAACTCCGGCCCAGGCAGGATCACCCAGCACTAAACACACACACCAGCTAAAGCTGTGTCACCAGCTCATCATGCACGCACAAACCACTAGCCAGCACCAGCCAGCACCGACCAAAACAAAATGCGCACTAATTGCATTAATTTGGATGCACGCACATGTACCCAGCAGCGTCCGAAACGAAAAAAAAAACGCGCGAAAGTTCTTCAAAAAATACCATATATTAATTAATATTCAGGAGTAAAGAAAAATGCAAACCGAATTCCATCAAATTTCGTAACTGCTAAGGTCTATTTTTCTTAAAATAATAACGTGGTTGACAAGTCGTTTGGTGAATTGATACAGATAGGGGCACCGAGTAAGTGGAATAGAAGATATGAATTTCGTAGAGATGACTGAGAGGTATCTAGCAAGCGGTTCGTTGCTCCAAACACCCGAAATAGCTCTATGTTTGACGGATACATATTTTCGTAGGTGTGAGTGAGAAACGTATAGGCGGAGAGCGGCGAGGGCGCGAGACTGCTCCACGTCGCACCAGCGCCAGCGCCCCAGGCATTTGTGACAGTGCGTGCAGCCATAGCCGTCGTTGTCGTCTCTATATCCAAGCAAATAGAGACGGCTATCGTGCACCGCTACCGCGCAGCGAAAGCACTGCACCGCCTCCGCCGCGCCGCCGCCGCCACGCATACACGTGTGTGGGTGACGAGTGGTAGGCGCGCGGTGTCAAATAAAAAAATGTATGAATGGATAACAGATGGGCAAAATGCAAGGCCGCGTCGCCGTCGTCCCTGACGACGATGACCGCCTTATAGTAATATAGATATAGTGATACTAGGTCGGCATAATGCGCCTCAGCAATTGAGCGCCCGGTTCTATTGATCCATTTGCTCCTATGGTAGGTCCGGCCCTGACCACGTCAGCTTCGATAGCTCAGTGGTGCAGACAGTCAACTGTCGCTATTGAATTTTAAGCAACGCTGGGTGCGGTCAGTACTTAGATGGGTGACCGCTGACCGTTGGAGGCTGACCAAGGTTCGGATTCCTCGTAAAACTGTAAGTCCCTTCCCTCGTAATCTTACTTGGTGGTAGGGTTTAACCTTCCCGGGTTGATACCACCGCACTGAATTAAACGTCGGTCGAAACGGCTATGTAAATAGTTTGTGTTTTCCGACCAGTTCAGTGTAGTCAGCACGATCAAAGGGGGAAGCACTGACATGGCACTGGTGTTATGGGCTGACATCACGGACGTTGTAGGTGATGTTGCAGAACTTAGTAGAATGGACAGACATAAACGTGTTACGGAAGCCTACTTTTATTATAAAATAACCGTCGGAGGACCTTGGTTGAAAATTGTAAAATTTAGTAGAACGGATAGACATGCATATGTTACGGAACCCTACATTCATTTTGCAGAACTTAGTAGAATGGACAGACATAAACGTGTTACGGAACCCTACTTAACAGTTGCACTCCGGGAGTGCCGGCAGATCCCGTGCCACTCTAACTTAACCCTTAACGCAATGACTTAAGGTTTCATTTTAAAAATGACGCTGACGCGATGTCGCGAGTTATACATTTTTACCCACCTAAAAAAGTGCCAAGAGCCGCTAAAGAAGTTTTCACTTCAAAAACCTCAGGGTTATCCCCTTTCAAATAAAAAAAAAAGAATTTTCAAAATCGGCCCACAATTGACGGAGTAATCGCGTAACAAACATCCAAAAAAAGAAAACATACCGTCGAATTGAGAATCTTTTAGGTCTAAAGTAAATTTCTCGTGAAGACAAATGCAACGAGCCCAAACACGATGGGTTTATCATGTGTAGTTTAGGAGTTCCTATGGCCACCTTCTGTCTCCATCATCAAACCAGCTCGATGGTACTCGGTACAGTAGGTACTGGCCAGGTACCATAATAAATTAAGCGCCGGTCGGAAAAGATAAAAAATTTCAAATTTAGAATATTCATGAAACAAGGGTCCGAATATGTATCACTAGTATATCGATTCATGTATTTCAACAGGACAGAGAAAATTTCAAAATATTAGGTATTTAATACTTTTTAGTTTTTGTTTTTTTTTGTTTTTTGGAAATCGGTTTAATATTTTTTAAAACAGTTTTTATTTCATTCTTTTTAGTAATATTACATAAAAAAGAATAATCGAAATCGAATAATCGAAATCGATTGAAGTGGTACAGAATTATTCGCCATATGTGTCAGACTGCAAATTGCTGAATAAGTCCACATCACAAATGTTTTGCTGAAGGTAACCACACACCATACTAATTTATCAAACTGAAAATTGCCGAAAACGACCACATCACAAGTTTTGCTGAAGGTAACCACACACCATAGTATTATGCTGATTTTTCGAAAACCACTGAACCAATTTCGATAAAATTGAAATGGGACCACCTCGGAAGTATGACCTAACTAACAAAAAAAGAATTTTCTAAATCGGCCCTCAATTGACGGAGAAATCGTGTTACAAACATACAAAAAAATAAAAAAAAAAATAAAAAAAAAAAAAAAAAAAAACATACAGACGAATTGAGAACCTCCTCCTTTTTTGGAAGTCGGTTAAAAAGAAACTCCATAAATGGCTATTAAATAAAACATTTTATGACTTGACATATTTTAAGTTAGATATTATAAGACAATTGCAGAAATGATAATAATAATATTTTTAAATACCTAATTACTTTTTAATCTTTTATATTGTTTTTAATGTTAAATTTTACCTAATTACTTATAATAATTTTTTTTTATATTGTTTTTAATGTTTAATTTTAATTTTATTTAATTACCAATTCTAATTTTAATGTTTATATACTAGGTATTACTTACTATGACGAAGTGAAAAGAAAAAAAAATTATATACTTACACTATGTTAATTTTTATAACTATTCACTGAATACATGATTTTGATTGATTTTGATTGATTTTCTCTCTCTCTCTCTCTCTTTTTACAGATATCCAAGTTTTTGGCTGATCTCAGCGCCTTAACAGGCGTACGTATGTACGTGTGCACATATAGATATTGTCAATATAGGTTGTCAAAATGTGACAAATTCTAACGCAAGGATCCCCCTTGCTGCAATCTATCATCTATTCATCTACGAATCAGATAGGGTACAGTAAGGGCTGCTGACGTAAGCGTTTTGTGATAAGTGGCAACGGGGCCCTTGGCACGTCTCGCGTCTTCAAGCGTGTTGAATAGATGATGTGACCCTATTTGCAACTTTTGTTTTTTTTTTATCTATTTCATTATTTAGAAAATAGGAATACAGTTCAGTGTAGCCAACGTGTCCAAATGGAAGCACCATGATGGAAATAAGTTATAGAAGACCGTTTTTATTTTTTGGGTTTAAATTTTTTGTTCTATCTTTAATAGGTATATCTTGAGTGTATGTTTTTTTTATTATTATTTTTTATGTAAACCAGCATGGGTGGCTGTGGCGAGAGACCAATGGTGCAGTTAATGAATAATTTACATGTATAGTTAGTAAATATTATTAGGTTTTTTTGTCTATCAGAAATATATCGAAATAATGCGAAAACAAAAATTTAATTTTTATTTATGGACAAGCTGTGCCCGCGGCTCCGCCCACTCTCATATTTCACTTCACTGCTAACCTCATAAGCTATTTAGCGTGATAGTAAGTAGCCTATAGTTGATGGGAAGAATCAAGCTATCGGTAGAATTTTGTTTTATCAAAATCGGTACAGTGGTTCTCGAGTTATAAGCGGACAGACAGACACTCAGACAGACAGAAAGCAGACGTTGGATTTTATTATAGGTAAGGATAGCGCGACATGTGGTATCGTTTCACCTACAAGTAGGTGTCTATGCAACGATGCCCATGCACATTCTGTGATGATTATTAATTTGTATGCGCTATTTTGGGATAATATAGGCTCTCTAACGCTAGATAATACATTATTATAAATACAAATTGTACCGTGTGGGGCCGGTACTTTAAAAGAATAGCCCCACTGCATCTCTCCCCGTGTATGTCGTAAAAGGCGACTAAGGGATATGACTCCCTTCTTATATTACTAGGTGGTAGGGTTAAACCCGCCCGGGTTGGTACCACCGCACTGAATGAAAGGTCGGTCGAAACGGCTATGTAAATAGTTTGTGTTTTCCGTCCAGTTCAGTGTAGCCGGCACGACCGAAGGGAAGCAAGCACTGACGTGGCACCAGTTCACCCGGTGTTATGGGCTGACATCGCGGATGTTGTAGGTGATGTAGCCAACCGTGTCAGTTACCATAAAAAAAAAAAATACATTAACCCATTAATGTATTTATAAATTATTAGGTACAAGTGACCTTACAGAATTACCCAATACAATCATATATGCCGGTTCAGGTGATTCATGGCGTACTTGTAAGTAAATATATGTAAATGTAAATCCATGTATACAGGCTCGACCGCAAATGGGATTCCTCGTTGAATACGCTTAAAAAAAAGCTCACAGGAAAATAGTTTTTCTAGTACTCGTATTTCACGAGATGATCGCAATTCAACGCATAAAATCGCCCTTTCCTAACGCATAAAACCTCGGTAATCTCAAAACATTAGAAAACTCGGAAAAAATTGTACTGAGCTTTTTTGGAAGTTTATATACGAGGAATCCTGTGGAATCAAATCTTGTAAGCAAATTCTGTCGAAGTGGTTGCCCCACTCTGTAAAACAGAGGATTCGGTATTCACAAATAAATGTTTTCGCTTTAAATATATAAATCAGATTATGTAGTCATTTTTATGGCCAATTTTTTTTTTAACATTGGAAATGTTTTTTCGATCGCGTTGGTAGGGAGCCGTTTTCAGCGAAAGTGCGACATCGCTCTGGCGTCGTCAATTTTGGGGCTACGCGGGTCAATGGGGTATCGAGATCTACAAGATGGTGTAAAAAATGTGTGAAAAAGTCAAAAGCTTTTTCGAAAAAGTGCAAAAATTTCGAAAAAAGACGTGATTTTTTTGCGACTTCTCAACTTGATTCGGCGATATCTCGAAATGGAAAAGCGATATGGAAAAAATTAAAAAAAGAACTCGGGGTATTGAGTTGGGCTACAGTTTGCAAAAAACGGAACCTCGCTATCTGTAATGGGGTTGGAGAAAGCTTTACCTGTATGCGGCGGGCTTTCGCGGCGCGCGGCGCGCGCCTGTACTAGTGAGTTTCGTGTACTAGAGCCATAGCACATATGATATACACATAGCATATAGGTTAGGTTAGAAGATGCGTCTCGTAGCGACGCATTTTCAAACCTAACCTATATAATATTTTTATATTTGATATTTATTAATTTGTTACTTTAGTTAGTTAGATCTGTTAATTCGTTTGGTTATATGTATGTTAATATTTAATAAAGAAGACAAATCGTTAAACAAACTTATTAATTGTGAGTACTTAATTCTATGTTATAATTTTATGTGTAGGTACCTAATAAAAATATTATTTTGTTTCTTTATTAAATATTTACGAAACGTTTACCCAATACAGTAAAATTCATACAATTATACTTTTGAATGTATTATACCGGTACGGTCATTGTTGAAAATATTTGCACTTCACCGGCCAATAAAATATGTACTAGTAGTGTAACTTTGTAGGTATTTTATAATTTTGTAATTATATTTTAGGTTAATTATATTATATATTATTATTATTGATTGAATTAGTTAGATCTGTTAATTCGTTTGGTTATAAGTATGTTAATATTTAATTAAGGAGACAAATCGTTAAACAAAAAATACGTTTTGCCTATGTTCATTCTACCCCGAAGGTCGTGAGAGGCACGAGATCTGTGGATTTTTTATGTAATCCGGTATTCGTGGCTAAGTCGGAGGGGCCAAAGCACTTGCTCCAACCAGCCAATATCACCTCCGAGAAGGTAGGTGCCATACCGGAGACTCCCCTGGATTTCTGGCAATACTGGATTAGAGGAGAACACAACCGACGCTGCTATGCGGCCATCTTAAATCCAGTACGGTGGTATCAACCCAGTCGGCTACAATTTGAGCCTACCACCTAATAAGGGGCAAGGTAATAATATTTTTATTCCACAAGTCAGTGTTTCAAATTTATTCTCATGGGGCTGTTAAAAACTTTTCCAAACCTCTTAGCGATACTCGAATAAGTTTGACAAAATAAATAGATGTTTTATTATAATTTATTTCGCCACTTTCTAGTGGGCGTAACTCATTCGGGTAAATGTGCCTCTTTCCCGGCGAACTCTGGGCATAAATAAAAAAAAATACACGACTGAAATATTTCGGATGAAATATTGTTTACGCAGATCGGCTCCGCACGAAAGGAGCCTTTCGAGAAGTTGAGCGCTGGATACATTGATAAATACGCGGTACATGTGGAAATATTTACCGTATCGTCATTTTACCAGTTCGCTATTTTTTCATTATTCGATTATAAAGATCAGCTCTGAATTTATCACTGAATCATACGTACCTAAACGTTTCATAGAAATCCCTTCGAAATCATAAAAAAGTCTGATGCCAAAATCGGTGATGTGATATAACGGACTATTGTATACGTACTATGCTCAATGGGTACATTGTATTCGTATATGTACGTACAAATCGTTCCTGTCGTGCGAACTCGCACGTCTCTGTGCGAAAGGGATGACTGATGTGATGAAGCTCTACAACCGGATTGTCTCTTTTTAAAGATGTACATTATTTACTTTGGAGGACTGTACGCACTGATCTAATTACGCAATGGGCCTTTCTCATACGTAACTTCCGAAAAATAAAAGTTGATTTGATTTGATTGTTTTGACTTGATTTGTTTTGTTTTGTTTTGTTTTGATTTGATTTGATTTGATTTGATTTGATTTGATTTGATTTGATTTGATTTGATTTGATTTGATTTGATTTGATTCGATTCGATTCGATTCGATTCGATTCGATTCGATTCGATTCGATTCGATTCGATTCGATTCGATTCGATTTGATTTGATTTGATTTGATTTGATTTGATTTGATTTGATTTGATTTGATTTGATTTGATATTTGATTTGATTTCATTTGATTTGATTTGATTTCATTTCATTTCATTTCATTTCACTTCATTTCATTTCTTTTCATTTCATTTCATTACATTTCGGCCAGTGCGCGGGCCGTACATCCGGCACGTAGACGTAGGTATCGATAGAATATAAATATTAAAAATATCACAGAATTTGAAATAGTACTGACTGGCGTCCCAGGTAGCGTACAGAAGTTGCACTCCTTTGATCTTGAAGAATGAATTTATTAGCCTACAAATTTTTAAAGGCAGTTTTCTTTTTTTAATCAATTCTTTCACTATCCGGCCTTGACCGGATACTGTCTATTATCTGGCCATGAACCGGATAGTAAAAAAAATGCCAGGATAGGCCGGATACCGGATAGTAACCGGATATCCGTTGCAACACTAATTTTAACCGTATAGGTACCAAATGGGGGTCAGAATGAAAATGCAATTGCCAAACTCTGAAATGAAAGAAATCCCAAGAACCCACTACCCTCCTACTAAACAAAGACCTTACCAGTTGAGCCCCTCGCTCGATGCATGTCACACCAACCTTAATTTAGGGCTCTATGACAATAATCGATACTTCCCTTAATCGAGGTATTAAACATGTGATGGATGGGTCACAAACTTAGAAATAAATTCCCAGAAGCGGCGGCGTACTAAATACGTGGATCATACTGAAAGTTACTGGAACTGGCCATTTGTAATAAAAATATTAAAAAATCGGTCAAGTGCGAGTTTTACTCGCGCACGCAGGGTTCCGTAGATCTGTTATATCATACGTGTTAAAATAAACATATTCTTCTATATTTAGTTTTTCTAAAATGCAAAATATAAATACCTGTGGCGCCATCTATTATTCAGTATGGTGAATATGTACTAATCGACTCTTAGTACGTTTCTTGAATCCTTAATTTTATACATTTTGCTTTTTTATTATTTACTGCCACTTCCGCCATAATAAATCAAACATATTCTGTGAACTTTTCAACCGGCTACCTATTACGGTTCAACCGATACGTCCCTAGATGTACGGACAGACAGACACACAGACAGACAAACAGACAGACAGACAAACAGACAGAGAGAAAAACAGACAGACAGACGCCGTAAGCTTAGTAATAGGCTTTCGCATGGATACGGAGCCTTAACAATTACAGTTTTTGAAAATGGAACTCTCTGAGAGCCTTACGTTTTAGTTTGTGTGATTGTCATTTGTATTTTTGTTTTTATTTGAGGCCGCGGCCATCTTACATCCAGTGCGGTGGTACCAATCCAGTCGGCTACAATTTGAGCCTACCACCTAGTAAAGGGAAGGGACTTACAGTTTTACACCATCAGAAAAAAAACTCATTGGTTCACGACGACCGGATTCGAACCTCGGACCTCTCGCAAGAGAAACCGACGCCCAAATTAAAAGTTTGTACCTATTATAGTTTGCGAGATATCGCCAGTCAAAGTTCCGGTTTTTACTGACTCACTCACTCACCGATCATCAAAAATCTAAGGTACTTCCAGCAGACCTACAAACTTGAAATTTTGGATTCAGATAATGTTTATCTCACAACGAAAGGAAAAACTGAAATCGGCCACCCGCTACTTTTCTACTTCTATTAAGTACTTTAATATTACTTTTATTTAAGAATACCCCTTCTTGGTATCAATTTCCAGCGCCACAAATTAATCTAAAATGCAAATCACCTGTGTCCGTGAAATTCTCGTTCGGATCTCTAAGGGTCATAATATCCTAACACGACCCCACCCCCTGCCCCACCCCCACCCACAAGGCTCGGCATAGCGTGAATTACGATATTATGCGATGCGTAAATAATTTAATGTCCGATGGGATGTTTTCACCTTATCCGTAAATCAAGGGTGAAATTTGTTTTCCGAATCGCTTTGAGTAACTTCGACATCCGAAGGGAAGTACTGACATGGGACTTAGTTCACCAAGGTGTTACGGACTGATGTAGAAAGTGATGTAGCCAACCGTGTCAGTTTTTATAAACAAATTCTGTTGAAGGCAATAATCCTATTTACCTTTGGGCATAACTAGGTAAATAGGATTATTGCCTTCAACAGGATTTTTTTTATGGGAACTGTCACAAAAATATATAACTTTGCCTTGTAAGAATGTCGGCTCCCTAAGTGTGTTCTATCTCTTATTCCACGGGGAGTACTCGGAGGAGCTGTTTGACGAGATTCCATCGTCCATTTTCCAGCTCCGCACCACGCGCACTGAACAGGGATTGCATCCTTACACGATTTACTTTACATAGCGTGGATGTGAACTAATCCGTTCTGTACGTATTTCATCTAAAATTCTGTGAGCTCTGAAATACTCGTCCTCGCCGAACTACATACTAGAAGGAGCATAGCGCGATGAAACATGTTACCTATCCGTGGACAAGTATGCGTGCCTTCACACTCAATCGTCATCGCAAATACATTCATAGGAACGCATTAAAGGCCAAGTCATGCTATTAAAGCGCTAACGCTCCTCACTTGCGTATTTGCGGACATAAGTGAGACGATAATGAACGATACAACGCAAGAATCGGTCATTGTCAACTCAGCTTACAAGCTGAGTTGGTCGGTGACATGTTTCTTTGGGAATCATGTATGCGAAAGGATTATCTAGTACCATACATCAGTGCTCTTCCTCGTCATGTATTTTCCCCCAAGTACAGACGCGGATCTTTCAAGAGAGACGTAAAATATAGCTGTCTGTCGTGTCGGCTAGGCATTCGCAACCCTCGCATACGACCGAATGTCAATGGGCACCGTTATAGCACTTATAAATGGGTGGAAAATAATACGTCACGTCTCGTATACAGAAAATTGCCATTTTTTTATTTGTTTTGTTAAAAAATTATTTTGTTTCTATTTTACTTTTTACACTACACGCGATGAAGGTCGAACAAGTTAGTAGATACAAAATTTCGAATTTTCCGACCCCTTCAACGAACCCGAAAAGAACTCAAGGGAAACACTGGCATGGCACAACAAATTATTACGCTACTGACTAAGGTGCATCTCGAATCCAGTCGGTGGTGTAGTGTACCCAATCTTATCTGATATATTTTATGGATCCATATATCGTACAATTCACATATATTACACAAAATGTAAATACATTTATGTAAATTTTGTAAAAAAAAAAATATTTTGTGAAATTACTTTACTTCAGTCTTCGATCATAAAAAATATTAACTATTTTTTCCGTCTACGAATTCGGTAAACAAATAGAAATGCTTGTAGCTTCATATGTTCAACTCCAAAGGACCTCTCGAAACTATCGAAATATCACAAGTCAACGAAATACAAGTAATAAAATGTACGAAATGCCATAAAACCTTATAGTAATAACCGAGCGAATAACGAGAGGCAAAATGGGGGAAAAAACGCGCAGAACCATTTCAATAATAATAAGTCAATTCTTAATTTTTTCATTTTCCTCCGATGACACATCGGAACGAAACGAACACATTCACGGAACGAGCTCTCAGCCAGTGTTACTCGCACGAATCAATATGGGACGCGAAATCTAATATTTTTGTTCAATACAAATGTTGTTAGCATTTAGAAGGAAAGCCTGGAAGCCTGGTGCGAAGGTGGAAAGGGGACGGCGGGATCGCATTAAACAGCTCCTCCGAGCGACCTTAAAGCCCTGTCAACCCATATTCACCCGTAGTCCTCTTTCAAGGCGCCGCTTTCGCTGGTTGAAGTAGGATGCAAGACAATCAATCAATAAAAAATAAGGTTTTTTTTATTCCAAAACTAAGGAACAAAACAAAACAAAAAAGTAAAAAGCTACGGATTTAGATATAAATTAAAGAAATAAAATATATTTTTTCCAAAGCCTTCATTTGGTCACGTTGCCTTAAATACGTTTTGATAAATTCAGAGGCATGTTTATAATTTTTTTTCCATCGAGCGAAGTTAATCAAATAGTGTTTTCAAAAAGCTATCGATCTGCGCTGATAGATGAAGTTTTAGATCTATAAAAACTGAATCTGTCAGGTGAGTAAAATTGTCGGTACACTTCTTGAAATTCGAGTCGACGCAGTCTCACATCACCTTAACTTCTTTTCTCTTTCGTTCTCTCTCGCTTCACTCACTCGCGCTTTTGTTTCGCGCGAGTTTACTTTTCGTCAGTGACACGCTACCTACTCTAGGAACAAACGTCCTGATATACAGAGTTGCTCAAAACATCTTCATCTGTCCAAGCCCTGTTTCACTTGGCGGCGTTGTAGTTCCTTTACCTCGTATCGTAAATCGTTTTCTCGTCTACAACTTGAACTGTTGGCGTTCAATATCGAGTGATAGCTTCGCTCGTGAGATCCTGATAACTACATTTCAGGGGGCGACCTGCCACGGAAGGTGTTTGCCACCTTTTATTCGTAGGTTTTACAAAATCGAATCTAGAGCTAAAGAAAGAAAGAAATAAATTTATTGCTCTCGAAAATCGTACATAATGCTTTACTAATACATAAAAAAACGCGCGATAAAAAAATACCCTGCGAAGTTAATTGCCGGTTCTTCTTCGTGGGTGTAATCGAACCGGATAGAACAAATTGTGACAAGTTCGAGTGCAGTCTTACTGCCATACGAGTATGAATGATCAATAAACAATACAATACAATATTAGTTTAGGCATTGAGGTGGACATGAGACTATGGATAACAATTACTTACATACACGCCACACGCTTTATCCCGACAATCGGGGTAAGCAGAGCAGCAATCGGTGTTGTGCCGTGTATACACAGATGTATTACACAGGTACGGTACAGTCTTGGTTACATACTATTCCCTACCATGCTCACTGGGTGCATTCCCGTATCGGGCATTGTAGGTTTATCTTATATCGCGTGCAAACTAGCATAACCACATGTAAAGCATGAACTCAAATTACATTTTAAATATATGCCCTAATACTTTGCCAAACGTGATGGTCGGTGTTGTGGTGTGACGTAGTTCTTGCAGCACAACACCGATGGCTCTGCTTACCCCGATTTATTGAACACCAATTTATAAAAATTAGATACAACAGGCGAGCTTAATGCCGCGAGGCATTCTATTCCCTTCCGGCCGTGAGGTTCGATCGCGTAGTTCGATTGATCGAACCACGCGGAACTTAAGTCCTGATGTTTCGATCAATCGAACAGCGAGGATTCTTGATTCTTCGTAGTACGATCAATTTCAGTCAATCGAACCTGAAGGAAATTTAGGTCATTCGATTGGAGGAGGATGCTTAGAAAAACGAGAAAGAGAAGCACGAAGACGCAATCAATTTATAATTAGAACAAACATGATGCTTAATCATGGTTTGCAAGTAGGGTTTTTCCTGGAACGTGTGGCATGGAAGGGTTCTTTATTTCAATACTATTTTTTCAAGCAATTCAAAGAGAGAAAATTTAAGTAAAACTAAGGGAAAAGAGTTTTGTTAAATAAATAAGTTATTCATTTGTTTATTGCAAATTGTGTGCAATTTTCTTTAATATACCTACCGTCCGAAAACATTAGTGAATGTTAGAAAAAAAGTGATTTTCGAGAAAATAACTAGAATAACAAAATTATTAGAACCAAAATAATATAGGACCAATGTGGTTCGATCTCTCGAAACCATGAGCACTTAAATACTAAGGCTCAGCTTAGTTCGCTTAAAAACAATCGAACTACAAAGAAATTCTGACCCGCGTGGTTCGATCAATCGAACCATGAGCACTTAAATACTAAGGCTCAGCTTAGTTCGCTTAAAAACAATCGAACTACAAAGATATTCTGACCCGCGTGGTTCGATCAATCGAACCATGAGCACTTAAATACTAAGGCTCAGCTTAGTTCGCTTAAACAATCGAACCACAAAGAATTTATGATCCGCGTGGTTCGATCAATCGAACTACGCGATCGAACCTCGCGGCCGGAAGGTTCTATTCTAACTAACCTTTGGGATGTGGTAGAAGTGCAACACCGATTACTCTGCTTACCCCGATTGTAGGGATACAGCGTGCCGTATGTAGTTACTAGTTGAAATTGATTTTCGTAAAATCTAAAGAAAACATTCTCAATCGGCAACATTTATTCCTAGAAATCAGTGCCGCGTCTGTCGGGGCAAAAACACTAACGAACTAATTAAAAAAAATGCAAAGCGAAAATCATTGGAAAAAATACATCCCGGCCAGGATTCGAACCTGGGCTTCTGGCTTCCATTTTTCTAATAAAAATATATATAAAGCGAGTACGTGCTTATTACTAACATAATAAACATATAACTAATTTAATCCGTCTATTTCGATTAGGCCGCTATGAAGTTTGCCCTCTGGGCTTTGAAGTGCGTAGATGAGCTTTCGGATTTTTCGAAGATATAGAAATATATTTATTTGTTGTTGTGTTGCGGCTTCGCTTCGAGGCCAGATATCCTTTAACCATCCTTTAGTTAGACGAGCCATAAATGTCAGTGAAACCCATGAACCCCTTGTAAATTGATTGAGGCGTTGGGAGTTTATTTAGAAAAATCTGTTAAGTGCGAGTTTTACTCGCGCACGGAGGTTTCCGTATCTATCCGCTATCAATAATATCCGCCTATCCGCTCAGGTGGCATGGTCTTCGAATATATGTAGGACGATCGGAGAGAAGCCTCAATGAGGTCGATAGCATTTTACGGTGGAAAAATGACAGCACCTCAATGAGGTCGTTGGCAGTTTAGCGGCTATAACAATGAAATGTATAAAAACCTGTTGCGCCATCTATTATTCAATAGTGTGACTAATCTATTTTATTGTACGTTTGTTGTATGGGAGCCCCCCTTAATTTTTAACATAAATTTCCTTTTTTTTATTATTTGTTTTTATATCCGCCATAGTAACGCATATTCTGTGAAAATTTCAACCGGCTACCTATTACGGTTCAAGAAATACAGCCCTCGGACAGACGGACAGACGGACGGACGGACGGACAGACGGCGTAGGCTTAGTATTAGGCTTCCGTACGGGAGACGGAAACCTAAAAACGTGTTACAGTTGATGCAACAGCAGGGCATCGGAATTTTGTTATCGTATTGAAGATTCAGGGGGATATGTTTTAATGTTGGTCTATAAATTTTTTTTTTTCAATAAAGTCCTTAGCCAATCAGAAAACTTAAACAAATTTAAAATGGCTTGTTTCCAATCGGAATAAATTTATTGTTATCTTTTTAGTTAATTCTTAGGGTTCCGTATCCGGTACGGAACCCTATTACTAAGCCTACGACGTCTGTCTGTCTGTCTGTCTGTCTGTCGGTCCGTCTGTCCGAGGGCTGTATCTCTTGAACCGTAATAGGTAGCCCGCTGAAATGTTCACAGAATATGTTTATTATGGCCGATATAACAACAAATAATAAAAATAAAAAAAAGTAAAAAATTCACGGGGGTTCCCATAGAAGAAACTAAAAAGTGTATGCACGCGCCATCTACCGAAAAGAGTATGAAGCATTTTAACTAAGTAGGCAATCATGAATGTTAACTAATATGAAGTATTTCATAAACACGCCATAGATGGCGTGAGTGGCGCTGACCATGACATGGCGATACGGAACCCTCGGTGCGCTAGTTCGACTCGCACTTGGGCGGTTTTAATTGCTATAAAGGCTTGTTTTTTAATATTGTTTTATATATTTATATATTTATAGTTATAGACTGAACTAACAATCAGCAAGTATCAACCGGCTATATCACTGTATCTATGTATACCACTGTATCTATGCCATAAAGGGTTGTATCCTTGTGTTTACCCCCAAACTGTCTCGTCATGTCCCTGAAGTGTAGGCAGACAAAATAGGATTTCAAATTTTATACTGTCAAGCATAAATTATGGCCGGGCATTAAAGAAGGGTTCGCCAACCATTTCATAAATGCCGTAGATACGGGCTCAATTCCGCCAAAGGTCCGTTATCTGTGTAATTAGGGCAATCTATTTTTATTGCGGGCCCCCGAGCGATCTCATATGGGTTCCACTTGATAGATCGAGTAGAGCAAATTGGACTTTTTATATTATATATTATTATATATTATTTATATATTATTATATATATTATTATTATTATATATTATATTATATATTATATTATAGGCAATGAAATTGCCTTCAAAACATTGTGAAACACGTGAGAGTTTATTAAGATAAAAATTCTAACAAATAAAATAATACAATTTACTCTGGGCCCTCTGGGAATCTTTTTTTTTACCTGGGGCCCGCGCGAGCCCACTGGAAGCGAGAGGTGTAAAAGACCTGCGACCCGCGCGGGCCCTTCTGAACGTTACCGGTTGAAATAGCATGAAGCAAATTTTACCAGTAATTTATTGTTAAATTTTATAAAAATAAAACTATATCTATACAAATCCAAAACAATAAATCTATTTTTATTTCAACATAAAAAATAAAAATTCAACGTCTACTGCATGTTTGCATAAAACTCGAGAACTGCTGTGTAGTATTATTATCTTTAAGGAAAAACAAATCTAGTTATTTAGTTATAACTAAATAAAATGGGTACTCTTTATAACTTTATTTAATTTTAAATAAGGCATAATTTTTCTGAGTAGTGGACACATTACTCTAATAACAATTCGATTATGGTGTAACTGGCACTGATTACTCGGTCAATAACCTCTTATGATAATGTATAGGTGTCATAAAATATTATTGTATCTTATCCGTGTGTAATACAAGAAATATAACATTTATCTTGGGGTATCTTATGAGAAATCTTATAGATCTTCATCGTGTTTGACGCACTTTGAAAGTGAGCTGAGAAAATGGCCTAGGCGCAGCTTGTGGTAACATTTATACATACGTAAATACATAAACTCACAGCTTTTTCCCAGTGGGGTAGGCAGAGACGACAAATCTCTACGTGCCATGATCAATGCCAGAACAATATAGAAATAAAATATTAAATAAAAAAACCTTTTTAAAACAAGTTTTAATAAAAAAATTACTAACGTTAAAAAAATTAGTTTAGGTTTTAAATTTGTTTTCAAAAATCTTGTCACGTGAATCGTAAAGAAAATACATACTTCGGCAAGTACTTGCTTGTCAATCACTGTCCAATAAAATAAATTTTGTGAACATTTCGCGATAAGTTTTTTTGAAAACAAATCAAAAACCTATAAAAAGGTTTTTAATTTTAGATTTCTTTTTTATAAAAGCTTTTTGGAGGAACAATCGGTTTGGAGGAACTGGTTTAAAATTCAGTTGCAAAATTTGACCAAAATATAGACGCTTTTAACAAATCAATACCAATAAAAAAATCATACATCATATAATACATCAACAATACATACAAAGTTTCTCTTCGTCTTGAGACGATA
Source organism: Nematopogon swammerdamellus (assembly GCA_946902875.1). NCBI lineage: Eukaryota > Metazoa > Arthropoda > Insecta > Lepidoptera > Adelidae > Nematopogon > Nematopogon swammerdamellus. The sequence goes on from OX336357.1 coordinate 10,109,424, forward strand.
TTTCGCCTGTCTTAATTTAGTGTCACCCATAAATGTTGGCGACCCCTGGATCATCTTTAAACGTTTGTTCGGAGTCCGGAGCCGGGCGGAGTGAGCTCATTGCCTGTGTACATCGCCTTACAATTTCGGTCTCAATTAATTTACTTGTAGACAAGTTGATGGAATGGACTTCTATAGTTTCGATGTCTTCGTGGCTACACTACCACAGATTACTTAATAGTTACTTCGTAACAGATAAATCACTCCATAGAAAAAGTTCCATACCTTCGGCTTTAATAGCCTACTGCTTCACGTCGCCAATCGCTGCGTGCGAAAATGTACTTAAACGATCGAGTGTATGAAGTGCATTATTGCTTTGCAGCTGCGCGCAGTTGCGTGGGCGAGCGTGTAAGTTGTTGTGTGTTATGTTTCGCGCGGCTGACGAATTTTTACTGAATTACACCGCCGGAGGCGGTGCACCGGGCGGTAGGTAGTTAGCGCGCGCAAGTACATAGAGTGCGTGAGGCCGACTGAGGCCTGACACTACTAACGAACGGTACGCCAAGTTGTCAATAAATTAAAATAATTTTAGCGGACGATATGCCGTATTAAATTAATTGTATGGCATAGCTTTTTTATTTATTTGTAACTGGCTTTTGCCCGCGGCTTCGCTCGCGGTAGATTCGGTTTAATATACTGCTCTGCCCTAAGGCTATTTAGCGCGATGGTATATAGCCTATTATGAGCCTCAAGAACTACTCTTTCCATTGGTGCAAACCGCATCAAAATATGTTCAGTGGTTCCGTATTTTACCTTAAACATATATACATAAATAGACAGATGTTCCCTTTTATTAGTTGAGTAATTCTAGCTGAAAATTTGGCAACATATATGGAGTAGGTTTATTTATCTCCGGGAGGGGAGGGGAGAGTAAAATTTTTTAAATTTCTCTCTATAACGAACGTATCCCGATAGACAAAACCTACTCCATATATTTTGCCAAATGTTCCATACATTGCAATTTTTTTTTTTTTTTTATGGAAACTGACACGGTTGGCTACATCACCTACAACGTCCGTGATGTCAGCCCATAACACCGGGTGAACTAGGTGCCATGTCAGTGCTTCCCCCTTTGATCGTGCCGGCTACACTGAACTGGTCGGAAAACACAAACTATTTACATAGCCGTTTTGACCGACGTTTCATTCAGTGCGGTGGTACCAACCCGGGCGGGTTAAACCCTACCACCAAGTAAGATTAGGAGGGAAGGGACCTACAGTTTTACGAGGAATCCGAACCTCGGTCAGCCTCCAACGGTCAGCGGTCACCCATCCAAGTACTGACCGCACCCAGCGTTGCTTATCATTCAATAGCGACAGTTGACTGTCTGCACCACTGAGCTATCGAGGCTGACAATCTAAAATGATTTAATTATACAAGAAGTAGAGAGATCTGCGTATCTGCGCTGCAACATATTATATTTCTTTACAAAAGCTTAGTTTTAAATACATCAACCTAAAGGGCTGCCTGCGCATATTCACGCTTGCATTAAACTCAACCTTGCTGAGTCTAGTTAGTTCTTTTTTTTTTTACAAATCTAAAATTCGTGATGTTGGTGGCTGAGTCGGGGGCCAAAGCACACACTCCGACCAGTCAATATCACCTGCAAGTAAGTAGGTGCCATACCGGAGACTTCCCTTTGTATTACTCGCTGTACTTCAGCCTCTCTGAGCGTGTTTTCGCAACCAGTGATGTTATTGGCTGTGTCTGATCGTCCATTGAACTTTCGGCCACAGGCCACAGCTAAGCCTTACGGAACTAGCATCCCTTATTCCCTGCCACCCGTCCTATCTCCGCATGACTCGTCGCAGAGAGACTCAGCACCCTTTTGTTGTTGACATTGGGCTTTTGAGAACCCATCGGTTCTCTAAATCGTTTCTTTGTCGCACCGCTAGAGTGTGGAACTGTCTTCCGGCGAGTGTATTTCCTGAATCCTTTAACCTGGGTGTCTTCAAGCGTCGTATTAACGGGCTAGACAGCCTAGCAACAGTCCGCAAATCTGCTGGCATGGCACCTAACTGAGCGTGGTTTCGCGAGGAGAGGTGATTTTGGCTCTGTCGACTGCACCATTGGTCCCTCGGCACAGCCACCCATGCTGGTTCACATAAAAAAAAAAAAAAAAAAAAAAAAAAGCCTTGCGGGAAGTCTATGAAAAAAAATACATACTAGACTAGATGAGCCCACCAGCTGATAAGGGCCAAGGGAAGGGACCTAAAGTTTTACACAGGTTCCGAAAGGATTTAACGAAATTATCACCACACACATTTATTATGGAAGAGCGTGAATAGCTTCTTTTTTTTAGATTTCGAAAAAATACCTGCAAATATTAATTCCTTTTTCCTTTTTCATACATTCCAAGAATTTAAAAAAACTAACTCGGTCGTTACAGGAAAACGTTTGGCCAGTCAATTTATATCCTGAAACATACACATTGAATTAATGAACGTAGATTTAACCCCGAAAAGGCCTTTATCCTCCCTCAAATACCAGAAGGCCGAAATGTTGAAACCCATTGAAATATACACACAGAGAGTGTATAGTCCTAACATTGCATACATTTTCCTTGCTTCCAACATTCGGTCAGCATGCAGTCCATTTGGAGAAAGCGGCGGGTGGTCGGCGCGGAAATGGCTTGGACTCTTGATCTCAGGGCCCGAGGTTCGAATCCGGCCGACATGCACCATTGAGTTTGTTTCTAACGGAAAAACTTACGCGCATACCTACACACCTCCTGCTTCGCCGTTCGAAACGGATGTAAAACTGTAGGTCCCTTCCTTTGCCCCTCTCTAGGTGGTAGACTCAAAATGTAGCCGACTCGGTTGCACCACCGTACTGGACGTAAGATGGCCGCATAGCAGCCTCGGCTGTGTTCTCCTCTATTTCAGTATGGTCAGCAATCCAAATGAAAGTCTTCGGTATGAAAGTCACTTCCCTTGCCCTTTACTAGGTGGTAGGCTCAAATTGTACCCGAATGGGTTGGTACCACCGTACTGGATGTAAGATGGCCGCATACCAGCCTCGGTTGTGTTCTCTTGTAGTCCAGTATAGCCAGCAATCCAGGGAAGTCTCCGGTATGGCACTTACCTTCTCGGAGGTGATATTGGCTAGTCTGAGCATGTGCTTTCGCCCCTCTGATTCAGCCACCCATACCGGATTACATAAAAAAAATTAAGAAGTGTCACATGTGCGTCAGAGATAGACACATATATGTATTACTCATTTAGTCTTTGTACACTAACTTCCTCGATAAGCGATGCCCACTCTAGGTGTCTATGTCCATGTTGGACCTCTAGTATCGTCGTCGTGCACGCCGCATTTTCTTGCGTGATTTGCCACCAGTTATTAATGACCTACACGAAACACTTTTCTAACCCTCCGCTTTGTTGTTTGAACGCGAAAAGTATCAGAGATGCCGTTCTAAATACTACTAGTCTTCAAAAGTATACGAGAAAATCAACAGCGGAACTATTCTAACGTATATGGGTCATAAAATTCTGTCGTACGCGGCGGTTGCGAATGCCACGACGGTCTAACAGGTGCCTAGGAATATATGGCCACGAATAGCATTCCAATTTTTACCGGTTCTATAGAGGAAAGTTCTGCAGAACTGATAGGCACGCATCCGCGGTAAGTTTACCTTATTGAGTATGTCCAGCTTTTTAGAAGCCATCTTGGTCTTGCCCTCGGTATGGCTTTAAAAGTTAAGGTCGTGTGACAATTCGACTCCGAGAACCCTGATGGGGTCGCTTAATAAAATTACTTGTGTTTTAATTAATTTATTTTATATAGTTTTTACTTTATAATTTAAAATAATTCTATGGAACCAGACTGTTTAGAAAAAAAAAATGCAATTTTTCTTCGGAAAGTGCGACGATCACGCTTGTAGAAATTATTGCAGTCACTGCGGCCACCTGTCCATCGTGTCAGTGAGGAAGTAAATTTTAACCAATGATTTTTTTTATGGAAACTGACACGGTTGGCTACGCCACCTACAACATCCGTGGTGTCAGCCCATAACACCGGGTGAACTTGGTGCCACATCAGTGCTTCCCTTCGGTCGTGCCGGCTACACTGAACTGGACGGAAAACACAAACTATTTACATAGCCGTTTCGACCGACCTTTCATTCAGTGTGGTGGTATCAACCCGGGCGTGTTAAACCCTACCACCTAGTAATATAAGGGAATCATATCGCTTTAGTCGCCTTTTTCGACATACACGGACAATATATAGCAGTTCCATTGTTTTGAATTCTCTAACTCCATTACACTTGATGTTCGTTGTCACAAATCACATTGGGCACCCACTTTACTAGAAGCGCCCAATGAGCTGTCAAATCGATTTTTTTTGTCACATTTCCACTTCAATGGGTAACATGCAATGCGGCTACTTTGTTAAGGGTGTGAAGTGAACTAGGTCAAAATCGCATGTTTTGGAAAACGAGACTGTAAATTATGATTATATCTAATCGAAGGAGTATTCACAAATTAATAAAGAACTCTTTCTTCCTCTGGACCTCTGTACCTACTCAACGCGTATGCAAATTTTTTTAGTTACTGTAAACTGAGCACTAATTTACTGATAATTTCCCTTAAATTCAGTTTTTTGCCGTTTATGTACTACCTGAATCGACAATAAAAGGTGCATATAACCAATATTGAGTCAAATATGTATTTGCAAATGTTTACAATATTTTTAATTTGCTAAATATTTCATGTCATATTTCCTATTAATATCTTCGATTCGATTCGTTTCTTTGATTGTTTCTTATTCTTAACAATATTCCAGACAACTTGTAATACGTGTTTATGTAGTAAGGAATCGCATTTAATTTTCTTTTAGAATATTTTGATTTCTACTTTTCTCATGCGGCCCGTGTCCGCCTACGTATACCACTCTCACATCCCAAAGATCAGCTAGAATTAAAATGCGACATAACATTACACTCGCCTTTTGTACCAACATTTTTTGTTAAATTGGTATAGGTATAGCAGAATATTTACATTTAAAAGCTCAAAACGTAACATAAAATCATCTTTCACTATATAGCTAGACTATGGATCAGATTAGACTGTAGCTATTTCAACCGACCACGTTTTTGCCGCAACAGGCCACTCTACCCTCCAATCATAAAAGCTTTGGTCCTCTGTGGCTTATGGCGAGAGCGGAAGTGTAGTGGTAACGATTTTATCAAACACTTTAGAAATGGACGGCACGCTATTTGGGGTTTTTAAATGTTTTCGTCCAAAAAAAACCACGAGTTTGGGGGCTGTTGTATTCTGTGAATTAATTCTGTGCGAATTTATTGATATTGCTTAGATGGACCTTGGATGGGCTGCCTGATAAGAGATTGAGTTGATAGAGCTTTTAAAGTATTCAGAAGTAAATGGGTATCAACTGTATGGGTATATCAAAAGTAATTCTATATGTATTGTAAGTTCAGTACGTAGTTATATAAAATAAAACTTGCCAGATTTTTACACTACATTTCTGAACGGGAGAAAACTTAAATTAAATTAAACTTAAAATGTTAAAAAGAAAATCAAGAAAAATTATAACGTGAAGGAGAAAAAGGAACAACTCAGCATTTTGCTGCAGGAGCGTGCCCTCCTACGCTGGTTTTCGGTTGGCCTCTTTAGAATTAAAGGGGCCAACCAAGACCTGAGACAAAAAGAACAAAGAAACCAAAGAGAGAAGAACAAAAATAACAAAGATCAAAACCATGTACCTACATATTTCGCACTATTTACGAATGAGCACTTAAAAAAAGTTGAATCGATAGCTATATAAGACAACATATGGAGCACTATTTACGAATGAGCACTTTAAAAAGAGTGGGATCGTTAAATACATAACGAATTGCGAATTTTCTTAAACTTATATTTCGCTGTTGCTGACTATCTTATTCTCCCTTTCTTCCAAGTTAATCTGCCCTGGGAGCTCGTGTTGTTGAAGCATTCTCACTCAACGCCGCGCGAAGTAGGATCTCCAAAGTGATTAGTAAACTGTTGCTTTGTCTGCGACGTAACCATAGTCAAACTATTACCGTAAGCATATCTACTTCATCATATTTTTAAAATCAGCATTCATTAAAACATTTGCTGTGTTATATCATCACACATCTCTCCCCATGCATGCATGTCGTAAAAGGCGACTAAGGGATAAGGACAAGATGCCGTGCTAAAGGGTGACAGGGTCTCCACCTCTCACCTTGGCATGGTACTTCCACCGAGTCATGCAGCAAGTGGGTCTTTGTGCCTTTTCCTTTTGCCGATGGAGCGGCCGATATCGGCCGCTTTATACATTAATGGATATTTTTATCTATATATTATATTTTGATATCGAAAGAATCTATGTGTATTTATATTACCAAACTGTCGATATGCAATAATTTATTATATATCTGATTTTACCTCAGTTCCTTCCAGGGTAATTATTAAAAAAATGTCCACATGAAAAATGTTTTAGTAATGTGTGGGGCCGGTAGGTACTTAAAAATAATAGACCCAATGCATCTCTCCCCGTGCATGTCGTAAAAGGCGACTAAGGTATAAGGGCAAGATGCCGCGCTAAAGGGCAACAGACTAGCCACCTCGCACCCTGGCACCACACGGTCCTTCCACCGAGTCATGCGGCCGTTGGGTCTTCGTGCTTTGCTGAGCGTGTTGTGCTGGAATTTACCAGATTCCTTGCAGCGCAACACAGATTACTCTGCTTACCCTGATTGTCGGGATACAGCTTGTGGTTAAACATGTTTTAGACATTTAATTTTGTTTTATAAAAAATATGTTTTGAACAGGCCACGTTTTTATGTCAACTATGCTTTCTTTGAAGCTAATCCTGACCGCACCCACTCGTCTTGTTGAAGGAGTCTCGAAGCCGCCAAGTAGGGTCTCAGATGTGATAGGAAACCGTCGCTTTGTCTCCGACGTAACTCTCACTCAAGCACTCTTTGTGCACAGCCGACAAAAGTGTAGATACAACCTGTAGCGACGTTGTCACATGCTCGTTTTTTTGTTCTTTATGGCGAAATAAATATCTGAAACTGAATCATACATAACGCTTACATTTTGCACCGTATTACACCTTACATTTTATTACTATTACGTTAAATTTTATTACAATTTCCTTACATTTTATTACTTTTACCTTACATTTTATTACTATTACCTTAAATTTTATTACATTTACCTTACATTTTATTACTATTACCTTAAATTTTATTACATTTACCTTACATTTTATTACTATTACCTTAAATTTTATTACATTTACCTTACATTTTATTACTATTACCTTAAATTTTATTACATTTACCTTACATTTTATTACTATTACCTTAAATTTTATTACATTTACCTTACATTTTATTACTATTACCTTAAATTTTATTACATTTACCTTACATTTTATTACTATTACCTTAAATTTTATTACATTTACCTTACATTTTATTACCATTACCTTAAATTTTATTACATTTTATTCCCAATAACTTAAATTTTATTACATTTACCTTACATTTTATTCCTAATAACTTAAATTTTATTACATTTACCTTACATTTTATTACTATTACCTTAAATTTTATTACATTTACCTTACATTTTATTCCTAATAACTTACGTTTTATTACCTTTAACTTACATTTATTACTATTACATTACATGTTTGTACTATTACCGTTGCGATCGACCGAAACACTCCGTGGACGCCACTGACTCAACGCCGCGCTATCTTCAGCGACGACGTACTGTGATGGTTCAGTAATTATTTTATAAATAATTTCTGACTTCACGGTCATCGTGTGCATATCAGGTACTTAGAAGGGTAGAGCCAGGGGGTGGGAAGCTGTCGGGGCGGGGGGGCGTTGTCAACGGAGGCGTGGGGACGCGACGCGGCGGTTAGTCAGGCTAGGCGAGAGATGAGGTAGGGAGCGCGCGCGCCCCCGCGATCGTTTGTTAATTTATAACGAGTAATTTTTAAGCCAAGACAATTGCTTTATCGGTAGAATAAGGCGAGACAGATAGACCGGTGACTAGAACAGTGAAAGTGCAGTGTTTGTGATAATCAGGCGCGCCTGTTGAACTAAACTATAACTGCGTATACAGTGAGCGAAGCAGCCGAACGGACAATAGAAGAATGTGGCGCGAAAGGCGCTAGGCAGGGCCGGACAAGACGGATGAGTACCGCATGGACAATTACCGAATAAATTTCTAATTTATAACACTTTTATCTATTATAACTTGATTCTCTCCATTATAGGTGGTTTATATGTAATCGTATTTGTTCGGAATCAGTTGTAAGGGTAATTAAATGTTTGTAGGAGTGGGAGGTTCCCTCGGCTTTAAACGACTAGGTATATTTGGAAGTTTCCCACAGGACGTGTTTCTACGTGGATACGTACATAGTGTATAAGGAGGAGCCTGCGTGCTTATTATTACGAACGAGACACAAGCAACAGCACCGGAAGGAATCAGTTGGTGACCAGCAGATTCTCTCTCACGGAGGCGACGGAATACGATAATTTATATACACTGGAGCGGCTTGGAGACCTACAGTTTAGCCGTTTCGGATGCTGCGCGACACGTAATTCTGTATATGACAATGACGTTTGGACTTGTAGTTTAGAAACTGGGTTGTGGGTAAATATTAGCCTTAGGTTGGCGATTCCGAGGGTTTTATGTCTGCCGAGACGCTGCTTCGGCCTGTCATTTCATCTCAGAACTGATGATAGACTGAAGCCCGGATTGGGAGTAATTATCATTCTCTGATTCAAGAACTTTAGACTAGCTTAGGTGAGTTAGTGTCAATGTAGCCAGAACAGGACTATATTACATGCGAACGATCTGGTGTTGTCGTTTGGAGTGTCCATCTAAGCACTGCGCTTTGGGCGGGAATGCTGGACGTCGTAAGTTTTATTACCTTGTTCAATGTTGCAATGACAGGTGGGTGTATCTAGGTCACGGGGTGGGGAGACGCGACGGACATGAAGACGCTAGGATGTACCCGTTAGCTATCACTTTAGCTTCACGTGAAGACTGTTAGGTAGGCGCCTCTCCTTATGTGACAATAACTTGTCGCCGAACTATAGAAAGTCATCACTAATGTAATAAATATCCTCAAATACAATTATTATATCTCTATAAAAATAAAAGGAATATCCATCGGTGACAAATTATTCATGTCGCATAATAACCTGCAGTGCCTCTTCGTGGCGAGGGGCATCCCTTTCATGACGTAGGCATACCGATGTCATATAATGTCACGGAGTCATGGAACCAAACTGTCGTAGGGACTCGTCTCTTAATGTCTTCACACCACTATAACGATCACAGCCAAAATTAACATTTTCTCATTTTTATCTTAATCGAAAGGGCGTCTTCCCTTTCCCGCGTTGAAAAACGAGGGTCTGGGGGTGCTACTATCGCAGTACACACGACTGCTCTCATTTCTCACACTTTAGGAACCTTTCCAAATTAACATTCACTCATTACCTCTACAAAATTATACAAATAATCAAATATTTTATTTAGACAAGGTTCCTGAAGTGTGAGAAATGAGAGCAGTTGTCTGTACCCAGTTTGTATAGTTAGACCAACGCAACGCCTCTATATTCTCTACTTCTGGTTATATTTAATAATGTTAGTTTTCCGTCCACCTTAGTGTAGCCGGCACGACCAAAAGGGAAGCACTGACATAGCACCTAATTCACGAACGTGTTATGGGCTGACATCACGAGTGATGCAGCCAGCCACATCAGGTTCCATAGAAGAATAGTATTCCATACACAAAGTGTCCCGCGATCTAGAACCACTGTAACTCCGTTGTAGAGGGATGTTGGTGCCCTAAGTGTGTTCTATCGCTTATTCCACTTCCCCCTCTCCTCTCCCCCATCGCTTCCCCCCCCCCCCCCCCCCCCCCCCACCCCCCCAGTACATTCTCGGGTCCTTCAAGAAGGGCGTGAATGGACACCTGTTAGACCGGCATGGCATTTGCAACCACCGCATACGAACGAATGTTCATGGGCACCGTTAGACACCTTATGGGTGCCTCGGCGCCATATGTCACGCTTTCAATAAAATAAAATAAAAATATAAAAATTATAATACATTTACATTTCATTTAATATAAGTAAATAATATAATCGGTCATTAGCTCAAAAAATATCTACGCAGTTCTATCGATATCTGCAAACAGTGCTACTCATAGTTGGCCTACACATAGAGGTGTTTCAAGACTTTCAAGGTTACTCAAGGCCAAAATGCCAATCTATTATTTATTTGTGTTACGTTAAACAATGTGGCAAGCTTGAAACCATTGAACAATGGGTCTGTCTGTCTGTCTGTCCGTCCGTCCGTCCGGGTGAAATCTTCACAAAATGTGTTATTTTGGCGAATAAAATAACAAATAATACAAAATTGAAAAAGTGAAAAATTAAGAGGGATCCCCATACAAGAAACGATTTTTTTCAACGTTTTTTTTTTTTGCGGAAACCTCTTTGAGCGAGTCCGACTCGCACTGGGGCGGTTTTTTCATCCATCTTCGTCTACGTGCACTTCTCTCTTACGTCGTCGGCAACTTGTTTGATGCCTCTCTTGGGTATGTATTTCAATGGTTGGGTTAAGGTTAGGTTAGGTGGCCGAAATGTGATGAGCGTAATTACAGCAAGTTTTCAAACTACACCACGCAATCCGGCAAAAACGGCCCGGCAACCATTCCGAGAGTGATGAGGGTAGTTCTGTTTTTCAAGTCCAGCGCGACAGAAACTGGAGGAGCTAACCAGAATGCTTAAGAGGATAAGAAGTGACAAATTCCCATATAATGGTGTGTGTCTGTTTTCTCGGTCAAATTAAAGAATATTCTTCTGGATATTTTTATATTAAAGGAGTCTGCTTAGATCTTTGTCCGTACGTGGCGACCATACAAGGAGCGTGTTTTTTTTTCAAGTTGTTCTTTCAAGGAGAGGTCAGTCAAAAACAACCAACAACATCAATCTTCCTTCGCGCCGCAGTAGAATGTCTGATACATAGACTGCATTTATTCAATCAGACGACGACCGTGTGGGGCCGGTACATAAAAAGAATAGCCCCACTGCATCTCTTCCAATGCATGTCGTAAAAGGCGACTAAGGGATAAGGACAAGATGCTGTGCTAAAGGGCGACAGGCTCGCCACCTCTCACCTTGGCACGGTACTTCCACCGAGTCATGCAGCAGGTGGGTCTTCATGCCTTACTTGCTGCTTGATCGATTGAATCTTGTTCGAATACTTGCGAAACGTGGTGGTCGGTGTTGTGCTACAATTTACCAGAGTTCTTATAGCACAACACCGATTACTCTGCTTACCCCAATTGTCGGGATTCAGCGTGTGTGATATGTATGTACGACGACGACGGTTCAAATAGTACGGTACGGTACGGTTATGTCGTGATATGTGATAGAGGGGACCATGCACAGCTCCCGGCAGTAATGCGTGTCGAGCTTCAGAAAGAGACCATCGGACAAAAAGAGACATGCGATTTCGTGCGACAGGCAGCGAATTCTTACTTTCATGGACAGGCCTTCGTCTTACATTTCCTTCTGTAGAAATAGGCCTTCTCTCACAGATGCACACTAGCTAAAATTTTTATTTTTATTTAATATTATTTAAGATTATATTTAATGAATTATTGGTGCACTTATTCACCACACAGGATATTTTCCCAGTTTTGTTGCGAGGTACCACGTGCACGACCCGAGCGCGAACACTACAGACCGACGTCGTACGTCGACTGACAGTAAAGACAACCAAGGTTGCCTTTTAAGCGGACCACCCGATGCGCTTGTGTGCCGCATCCAGGCCCCCTACTCCAATATCCTTGGCGACAGGGACGACACTCTACAACCGCATTGTCATTTTTTATGGAAACTGACACGGTTGGCTACGTCACCTTCAACATCCGTGAGGTCAGCCCATAACGACGGGTGAATTAGGTGCCATGTCAATGCTTCCCTTCAATTCATGTCGGCTCTGATGCTGGGAATATCCCTACGTGATATGGTGCGTAACGAGGCAATCCGCCGGCGCACCAAAGTAGTCGATATTGGATACCGGGTGGCTAAGCTCAAGTGGCAGTGGGCTGGGCACGTCAGTCGAAGAGACGACGACCGTTGGAGTAACCGTGTCCTACGCTGGCGGCCGTGGACAGGAAAACGGAGTGTGGGAAGACCACCCGCCAGGTGGGACGACGACATCAAGTACGTCGGCGGAAAGCAGTGGTTCCGTACCGCTGAAGGCCGGGAGGACTGGAGGAAAATTGGCGAGGCGTATGTCCAGCAGTGGGTGCTTACACGCTGACTGACTGACACTGAACTGGACGGAAAACACGAACGCGTGCGATGGTTCTCTTTCTAAAGCTCGACACGCATTGCTGCCGGGTAACAGTACGCGTTCTAGGAAGCGGCTCCTATTTCTGTGTTCGTGACCGTCTTTTTGCCGGCCTTGTAATGGAGCTAGTTTACAGGAAATTTCAGAGAATTTTGAACTTTTTGCGGTAAGGGACTTTCGCAAAAGCCAGCCTGCTTGGATTGCTGTAGAATGGACTTACAGTCTTTTTTTTGGAAAACGGAGGAATGTGATGTTTTGCTGACATTAGAGGGTTGCACGCTTCACACAACTAGTGATTGCCAGTCGATAAAGATACTATCGACATTAATTTATAGAATGAATAGCTGTGCCCGCGGCTCCGCCCGCTCTCATATTTGACTTCTCTGCTAACCTCATAAGCCATTTAGCGTGATAGTAAGTAACCTATATTTGATGGGAAGAATCAGGCTATCCGTAGAATTTTTTTTTATTAAAATCGGTTCGGTCGTTTTTGAGTTATAAGCGGACAGACAGACATACATACATACATACAGAAAGCAGACGTTGGATTTAATTAAAGGTATAAGGAAAGGATAATCTTTCGATTAAGTTATAATTGGATTTAGAAGTTCGGACATAAAAGTGAAACAACATTAGTTAGACTCTCTGTTGCCCGCGGCTTAGCTCGCGTGAAATTCGTATTTCAAAAGAAGAAAGTAAGTAAGCCCGCTATACCGTACCTTTATTTCTGCGAGCGGAATAATTCGGTTTGTATTAGAGCCACATCTTAGCGTAACCGGAACTGAATTTGATTTAACCTATCCTGTGTCACGTATAGTTCAATGTGCTTGTACTAAGTTTCATCACCATCCATCCACCGAGCATCCCTTAAAGATTTATTATTAGTATTGTTTTGGGATCGTAGATTACTAGTGTACACACACACAACCTACACACCTTCACACATATGCGCTACATATAGTGCTTCTAACTGAAAGTTTTTAGGTTTCCGTATCCAATACAGCCATGCCAAGAAATAATAAAAAAATCAAAAGGTAAAAAATTAAGGGGGGGGGGGGTCCCTATACAAGAAACGTACTAAGAATCTATGCTATGCTATGTAAATAGTTTGTGTTTTCCGTCCAGTTCAGTGTAGCCGGCACGACCTATCGCCTAAGGGACCAAGGCGTGGCACCAAGAGCACCAAGTTCACCCGGTGCTATGGGCTGACATCACGGATGTTGTAGGTGATGTAGCCAACCGTGTCAGTTTACATTTTAAAAAAATCGATTAGTACATATTCACGCTACTGAATAATAGATGGAGCCACAGGTATTTATATTTTGCATCATAGAAAGACAAAATATAGACGAATGTCTGAAATGTAGATTTCATAGAGCGGCGGGTGGCCGAGTGGTTTGGGCATCGGCTTCTCATGCGGGAGGTCCGAGGTTCGAATCCGGTCGGCGTGTACCAATGAGTTTTTTCTGACGAAAAAATTTACGTGCATGGCTACACCCGCTGCTTCACCGTTCGGAACCGGTGTAAAACTGTAGGTCCCTTCCCTTGCCCCTTACTAGGTGGTAGGCTCAAATTGTAGCCGACTGGGTTGGTACCACCGTACTGGATGTAAGATGGCCGCAAGCAACCTCGGTTGTGTTCTCCTCTAGTCCAGTATAGCCAGCAATCCAGGGAAGTCTCCGGTATGGCACCTACCTTCTCGGAGGTGATATTGGCTGGTTAGAGCATGTGCTTTGGCCCCTCCGACTCAGCCACCCATACCGGATTACATAAAAAAAAAAAAAAGATTTAGGTGATTATTTGGTCAATGAAATCTATATCGTATTAAAACAAATAAACACAAACCATAGACTTTTCAGAAGGCGAATTTCTAATATGTTTTATAGAACTTGGCGTCGACACGACAACTACATCACACCTTGGTTGACTGGAATAAATCACTTGCAGTGATAAGTCTGCCTTTGCGCACTTCTGTATTATTTGTTTCTAGTCGTGAACTGTGTGCAATACAGATTTTCTATTCTATTCTTGGTGAACTGGCACCTAGAGCCATAGCAGTGCTTTCCTATGGTATTGGCGGTTACACTGAACTGGACGGAAACACGAAGTATTTTCATAGCCGTTTAGACCGGCCTCCGTGCAATGTTATGGTATCAATCCAGACATTATTAAATCCTAAATACCACACAGACAGCTGTAAGACTTAGGTACTGTATAGACTAAACTGTCTAGAAAATCGTGCGGTTCGAAGAATTCTAGTCCATCTCTAGGAACAAACGGGTAAGTGTTGTGCTATGTAGAGAAGAGAAGACGAAGACGAGAAGGGATAGAGAATAGACAACCCCGCGCTTAACAAACAAAACATAATGAAAGGTTCTCTGAAGACGGGCGCGCGGTTCGCCGGCGCGGGAAGGCGTTTGCAGGCAAACAATTTAAAATAATAGAATTGCTTTTGTCATTACATTGCGTTCAGTTTTTTTTATGGAAACTTACACGGTTGGCTGCATCACCTACTATATCCGTGATGTTAGCCCATAACACCTTGGTGAACTAGGTGCCATTTCAGTGCTTCCCTTCGGCCGTGCCAGCTACACTGAACTGAACAGAAAACTTGAACTATTTATATATCCGTTTCAACCGATCTTTTATTCAGGGCGGTGGTACCAACCCGGGCGGGTCAACCCCTACCATCTAGTAAGGTAAGAAGGGAAGGGAATTACAGTTATACCACGGTCGGCCTCCAACGATCGAACGGTCACCCATCCAAGTACTGACCACGCCCAGGTCTGCTTGTGATCACAACCGACAGTCGACCGACCGCACCACTGAGCTACCGAGACTGACAATTTTATCACTCCATCTCCATCATAATCCACAAATGCATATATTTTCATCACACGGCACGGCTTTCGCGATTCGGAGAATTAGAGATTCTTCTTTGCCAATTCCAGTTCAGAGAAATCGTAAAAAAAAGAAATTTAAGTATCCTTATATGTATTGTAATAAATGAAATTTAACCAATACATAAAATAAACTTCTGTATCTCTACTTCTTCTTCTTCTTAATCTATCTCGATCGTTTCTCTATCTGTTCTCTTCTCTTCTTTCTCTTCTCTGTCTTTACAGACAGACAAAGTTTACCGCTTTATTATACCTACGTATTGTCTATCTCTACTTATGATTACGTATGCCGGAGAAAATAAATAATTTTTCATTTCGCTTATGAACACAATATAGAAGAACTTTACACCTGCTGACCAAGTTGATTCTCCTTTTTTTTTATTGATAGCGCGACATATGGCGCCGAGCCACTCATAAGGTGTCTAACGACGCCCATGGACATTCGGTCGTACGCGGGGGTTTCGAATACCATGGCGGCCTGACAGGTGTCCATTCACGTCCCCTCTTGAAGGACCCGAGACTGTACTTGGGGGGAAATATATTGGCAGGGAGAGAGTTCCAGAGTTTACCGGTTCTGTAGAGAAAAGATCTGCAGAATTTATTAGTACGCAAACGTGTAGGGATGCAATCCCTGCCTTGTGCGCGTGGTGCGGTGGTGGAAAGGGGACGGCGGGATCGCATTAAAGAGCTCCTCCGAGCACTCCCCATGGAATAAGCGATAGAACACACTTAGGGAGCCGACATCCCTACGGTGTTGCAGTGGTTCTAAATCGCGGGACACTTCGGGGTCACCCACTAGTCGCACGGCTCGACGCTGGATCGAGTCCAGAGGCGCAAGCTGGTATTCAGCAGAGCCATCCCACAGGTGCGAGCAGTACTCCAAGCAGGACATGATCCTATTCTTTTGAATTGTTTTGCTCCTAGCAGTCCGAAGGGGGTAGGGTTGGGATATCGCCCACGAGCTTCCCTAATAGACCATTTCCGTTTCGTTCTTCTGTTTATATTTACATAGATGATTTTGCTTCCTTAAAAGGAATACCAATACAAGGATGTTAATTAGTCTTGTTACATTGGTATGCCTGCTTGTCATAGACTCCCACTTTGTGAATAAACTGAGCCTCGGGACTTTTTTTAGGGTTCCGTATCCATCCGAAAGCCTATTAAGTCTACGCCGTCTGTATGTCTGTCTGTCCGTCCGTCAAGTACATATTACCTGTCACGATTCAAAACATACAGTCCGAGGACTGTATCTTTGTATCTCTGTATCTGTATCTTGTGTTTATACCATAGATGCATTCGAAAAATTCAAACCAATTACAACGCCATATCATTCGTCATCATCACTTGACAAGAATTTGGCACATTAAACTTGTATATATTTTAAAATTTTATTATCTGACGACGACTAATAAAAGTCGAAATATTATGTAAAATGTGTGTTTTTTTCTTTTCATTTATTATGGACAAATTATTATAAAAATTCTCTAAATGCAGATTTTTAACGAAACTCACTTTTTAACATTTTTTACCGATATTCATGGCCAAAATTTTAACAAATTTTGTTTTCGAATCCTGATCATAACAACGCTACAGAAGTTACGCCATCAACCTGTATCTTTCTGGGACTCAATTCGCAAAATGTCAGCTTGCGGGTACAACAGATGAAATAAAGGGCCCCAAGATCGGTACCTGAACCCTGAACCCTTGTTAAATATCTATTATAGCAACGTGATATTCAAATAATTGTAACGGAGAGAAACAGCCCTCGGGGTGAACCTATAATTTCATTATTACCTTCATTTGTACTTAGTACAATCGGAGGGGAGTGAATTTTATTGAATATAGGTATTTGAAAACGGTTCGAGATAGTTAACAGAAACGACGGAAGAATAGATTTATTTTCATATTATATTACTGATATAATTATCGGTAAAATTCTGCTAAAAGAAAGACTAAAATCTGGAAAAAATTATAAAAAAAAGTAGGTACAGATCTTTTATCTCACGAAGTTACTGCTTGTAGTAGTGACGTGACTGATAAGCGCGCTTGTGTGTGTGAGTGCGTGGACCGCGTCGCGATCGTGACTGAGAGCAAGAAATTACTAAAAAAAAACTGTGAAATAAAAAATTACTTAAAAAAATATAAAAACCGCCTTCAAAAATGTATGAAATAAAAAAAATCTAACCCTAGAGTTGAAGGCGGTGCTAAAGCAATCAAAAATAACCGACTCTAGGGTTCGATTTTTTTTATTTCATACATTTGTGAAGGCGGTTTTTATATTTTTTTTTTCTAAGTTTTACATTAATTTAAGTTTAAGAGTAGCTTAGACGAATACCCAAAGTTAAAAAATTACAGATAACTAAATCGATTCAATTATATTATAATTAATATTAAACAATATTATTCTGTCTTCAGTTGTTCAGATAACTTGTAGATAAAGTTTCTACCCGGAAGCAGTGTCGTCCATCATACAACTATTGGCTAACTGTTAGTTAAGGAGTAAAGATAAGAAGCATGGCTGCATGAACCCCCACTGAGCCTGCAGTTTGTAGTAATTCATATTTTAGTTTTGTTCAGAACATGGTCGCTATCGGAAATTAATAATAGAACAATTTACCTATTTAACGAGACAAACATGATCTGGATAGTAAACAATTCTACATAACTACTACCGATAATACTTATAATTTACACAAATATATAAGGTGCTTCGTTATTTATGTCAAAAATTTCGGGAGGGTTACAAACGCACTCAAATAAACACTTTACGTAAGAAAAAAACATATGTTTTCAGGAGAATTTTTTCTCCTAACAAAAAAATAAAATCAAATAAGTAGCTGTAAAAACCAATCATAGTGACCCTGTGACTTACTTACAACAAACAGTTGTTCTGCGTTTGAACATAGTACGGTCATTGACTCCGTACAATGCAAGCTACCTACTGTTACACACAGGTTAATGTTTAGGTAGCAAACAAGTTTTGTTAAATTTCTCGAAAAGTAATGCTAAAAACATATAAGTTTTTTGCGTAATGTGTTTATTTGAGTGCCTATGTAACCCTCCCGAAATTTTTGACATAAATAACGAAGCACCTTATATACCTACTTACATACCTATATCTAAATAGAAGTTCTCAAACAAAAAGCCTGTCAAGTGCGAACGTTGTTCCGACATTCCGTAGCCATTTCGTTCCACAGACAGAGTCGGGGTTACCAGAGTTATCGGTATTTAAATTACTGCACAACACCGACCACCACGTTTAGCAAAGTATTAGAACACCGCATGCATGGGGAAATATTCAGTGGGGCTGTTTCCTTTCAAGCGTCGGCACCCATAAGGTGTCTAACGACGCCCATAGACATTCGGTCGTATGCGGGAGTTGCGAATGCAATGTCGGCCTGACAGGTGTCCATTCACGCCCCTCTTAAAGGGCCCGAGACTGTATTTCGGGGGCAAATAATACATGAGAAGGGGGAGCGTTCCAGAGTTTACTGGTTCTGTAGAAGTAATCTGCCAAAACTAAGGAAGCATTGTCAATATGATAGAAGCCTAAGATTAATTCTGTCAAAATCGACTCCAAGTATAAAGCTCTAATTGTGTTGAATCTTAAGCAGCAGTAAAGTAAGACAGACGTCCCGGAGTGCTCGGAGGGGCGGTAGCTGGCGAGGCTCGATTTAAATGGAATTAGTAGCCGGATAGTCGATTTATTGCGAACAAGTACGCGGAATGTTTTCGTAAACTTCACACCAAAGAAGTGAATACCCGGAATTGGCGCCGCATTTCATCTTGCTGCCAATATCGGATTTAACTGTGCGCCTGCTGTGGACAGGAAAACGGAGTGTGGGGAGACCACCCACCAGGTGGGACGACGACATCAAGCAGGTTTTTTTTATGGAAACTGACACGGTTGGATACATCACCTACAACATCCGTGATGTCAGCCTATAACACCGGGTGAACTGGGTGCCATGTCAGTGCTTCAATTCGGTCGTGCCGGCTACACTGAACTGGACGGAAAACACGAACTATTTCCATAGCCGTTTCGACCGACGTTTCATTCAGTTCCAGCCCGGGCGGGTTGAACCCTACCACCTAGTAATGTAAGAAGGGAAGGGACCTACAGTTTTACGTGGAATCCGAACCACGGTCAGCCTCCAACGGTCGAGCGGTCACCCATCCAAGTACTGACCGCGCTCAGCGTTGCTTAACCATCAATAGCGACAGTCGACTGTCTGCACCACTGAGCTATCGAGGCTGACAATGCGCCTTCTATGTAGGTAGGTGTTTCACTGCTTCAGAGCATCTGCTCCCGATTGCTGTTCGCTGCGGTAGATATTCGCCGTTTTGCTCAAGTTGGGAGCTTCGCCAACTCAGCACCAAGTCGGCGGTGACAACAACACTTGTGGAAGTTTGAATACGAGGACTTATTCGGAAATTGTTTTTAGCGTGTCGGCATTTGTCAAGAATAAGTTTGATTAGTTTAGTAAAAGAGATGAATGTATTTATTCAACAGCAAAAATACCATTACATAATAGACAATTAACTAAAAACTATAATATGTAAAAAATATCGTTCAAACTGTCCCCGAAATGACCGAGAAGGGTACTTAAAACACTCGCTGTATTTCCACGTTGGATAACAAAGGCTATCCGTTGCCTGAGGAATGTTTAGTTTAGTTGTAAGTACATTTCCATTTACGTAGCACGTGGAGATCCGTTGTCTCTGCCTACCCCACTGGGAAACAGGCGTGACGCTATGTATGTATCTACATTTGGGATCATAAGAAAACGGCCACGTCACTGATATTATTAATTCCCAAACTCTAGGGTCCTGAAAAAAATATCTCAAAGTAACAAGAAATATTCCATCACTATGTTAACCAACATGGGTGGCTGTGCCGAGGGACCAATGGTGCAGTCGACAGAGCCAAAATCACCTCTCCTCGCGAAACACCGTTCAGTGAGGCGCCATGCCAGCAGATTTGCGGACTATAACAGACTATGTTAATACAACGGCGACGTGTGAAGAAAGTAAGAAGGAAGAAGAATTCGGAAAACACACTCGCCGGAAGACAGTTCCACACCCTAGTAGTGCGACAAAGAAACGGTTTTGAGAACCGATGGGATCTCAAAAGCCCAACGTCAAGAACAGAAGGGTGCTGAGTCTCTCTTCGACAAGTGCTGCGGAGATAGGACGGGCGGCAGGGAATAAGAGATGCTAGTTCTTCAGAGCAGCGCCCGTGAAAGTGTTTTTTTTTATGGAAGCTGACACGGTTGGCTCCGTCACCTACAACATCTGTGATGTCAGCTCATAACACCGGGTGATTTAGGTGCCATGTCAGTGCTTCCCTTAGTACCTATAAAACTTCTCAAATCTACTCTCCGGATCTTCAAATCGCGGGTTAATAGCCTTTGCCCAGAGACATTAGTCCGCCTTCAAGCCGGCCTGACACCTCCTCGGGGGTGAAATTGACTGCACTTGAGGCTTCGCCCTCGGCAATTGCCACCCAGTTCGGAAGCAATAAAAAAAAACACAGAATAAGCGAACCTACAAAAACAAATACACAAATAGCCATTACTAGGTCTTAGGTTAAAATTGAAGTCAACTGGGTCGGTACAACCATAATGAACGAGAGCCTACCACCTAATAAGGTGCAAGGGAAGGCAGTTTAACGTTTTACACCGGTTTCGAACGGTGAATCAGCGGATGTATACAGGCAGGGAGAGAGGAAGGGAGAAATTCGCTTTGCATATACTTTTCAGAGCAGGCCAGTATTTTTTTAACCATAAAAGAAACAAATTATGAAATATTTAATATATGCTAGATGGTAGGCTCAAATTGTAACCGTCTGGGTTGGTACCACCATACTGGATGTAAGATGGCCCCATAGCAGCCGCGACTGTATTCACCTCTAGTAAAATATAGCCGCCAATTCTAAGGAAAGTCTCCGATGTGGCAGTCTCTCGGAGGTGATATTGGCTGGTCGGAGCATGTACTCTGGCCCCTCTGGCTCAGCCACCCATATCGAGTTGAACTTGAGCTCCTATTTCTTAAGTGTTTTCTGAGAGTTTATAAATATAAAACGTTATTTGTGTTAAAAAAAACCTTAAAACCATGTGTCAAATGAGTTTTCAAATATGATAATCTGAAAAAAAAAATGAAATGAATAACTTTTATTTTCCTTGTTTAACACACACACGAGAGTTTAAATAACACATAGAACAGTAAATAGATAGACAAGAAAAATTGGTCTCTTAAAAAAAATTAATCTCTACTTCTTATAAAAAGGGAATGTGTCTGTATGTATTTTTCAGGTAAACTCCGGAAGCACTGACGCTAAATAGCCTTAGCGCTGAGAAGTACAGGGTGCGGCGCGAAAACTTGCTGATTTGTATTTCGCGCCAAGCGGCGAGGTGGGGTCGGGAAAGGGCGGGAACCGACTCGTTCGAAATACGAAATCATGAAGTTTTGTTATCCGCATAGTCCGTTCGCGCCATGGACTGGACCAACGAGCAGCGCGCGTGTATGTCGTTAAAGGCGACTAAGGCATATGCCTTCCTTGAAACAGCTATGTAAATAGTTCGTCTTTTCCGTCCATTTCAGAGTAGCCGGCACGACCGAAGGGAAGCACTGACGTGGCACCAAGTTCATCCGGTGTTATGGGCTGACATCACTGATGTTGTAGGTGATGTAGCCAACCGTGTCAGTTTCCATAAAAAAAAGATCGTTTAATATTTGCTAATCTGATTTGCTATTACACCGAGTCTACCGCGAGCTAAGCCGCGGGCAGAAGCTAGTATGATAATATGAATGTACAACATTCAAACATCTATAGTGTCACGCCTGTTTCCCGGTGGGGTAGGCAGAGACAACGGATCTCCATGTGCCACGATCCTGACACACCTCTGCCGCCTCTCCCACTCTCATACATAATGTTCTTCATGCATGCTCGTCGGTTACGGGTACTACGCACTTGACCCTTTTTGAGCGCATGCCCGATCTGGTCTAGGTACATCCGTCTAGGGCGACCCTTCCCGACTCTTGCATGCACATTTGCTCCATAAATTTATTTCGTTATTGTCCTATCATACATTCTTCCAACATGACCGAACCACCGACAAATGTACAACATTTTCTATAAAAAAATTAATTTGTAGCTGTCGAATGTTTGCCAAAGAAATTTACAAAATAAGCCATAATACTCGTCGACGTCATGGTTGAACTGAGAAAAGAGGTAATAAGTTAAAACTTATATAAATGCAAATTTGATTTAATACAAATAAAATATACTTATTATTTTAATTACATTGAAAATAAGTTGTTTAAAGTTGGTTGATCTTAGAAGCTTTTCAACTTACTTCAGTTTGTCTTCACATTCCCTTGGGCTGGGATTATCTGAAACACAATCATAGAAACCGTTAAATCAAATTGACATTTCGTATAAATAATTTTAAATCGTTCTTTTTTAGGGTTCCGTATCCGGACCCTATTACTAAGCCTACGCCGTCTGTCTGTCCGTCTGTCCGAGGGCTGTATATCTTGAACCGTAACAGGTAGCCCGTTGAAATTTTCACAAAATATGTGTTATTATCGCCGATATAACAACAAATAATAAAAATAAGAAACGTAAAAAATTCACGGGGGTTCCCATAGAAAAAACCAAATATGCGCGTGCGCCATCTACCGAATAGAGTGTGAAGCATTTTAACTAATCATGACATTTAACTAATATGAAGCATTTCATAACACGCCATAGATGGCGTGAGTGGCGCAAACCATGACATGATGATACGGAACCCTCGGTGCGCGAGTTCGACTCGCACCTGGCCGGTTTTTTCTTTTCATTAATATTAAGAAAACGTCTATTCTTACAAATTTTTTGGCGTCTTCTCCAGAATTAAAGTAAAAGGAAGTGTCATTCAAAGAAATACTCATACATATTATAAAACCTAATAAAAAATTCATCCTTCGGGCTTCGCAAAGCCCTCCATCAGTCAGGCATTCAGTTGCTAATATGACAACCCACTCCTGCGATATTATTACATCAGGCCATAGATGTATAAATTGACTGACGGTCACATCATACATACATACATCTTGAACGGAAAACATGTTAAACATTTTTTATTGAAAGCACAATTTGGCTCAATTCAATTCTCAGTCCGCTACAATTTGAACCTACCACCTAGTAAGGGACAAGGGAAGGGACCTACAGTTTTACACCCCGGTTACATACGAATGGTGAAGCAGCAGGTGTAAGTATGCACGTAATTCTTTTTTGTCAGAAAAAACTCATTGGTACACGCCGACCGGATTCAAACCTTGGAGAAACCGATGCCCAAACCAGTCGGCCACCCGCCGCTTGAGAGCCGCATAGATATAAATACTTCACTGCACCACAGAGACGCGCGAGTTCGTGCGACAGGGACGACGCTCTACAACCGTATTGTCTCTTTCTAAAGCTCGATGTTCATTATTTGTTACCTGGTTCTGTACGTGATTGATTATACAAGTACGTTGGAGACAACCATATTATTAAATGTAATTTCTACTTTACTTTCACCTCCTCGACTAGTTAATGCCTTTTCTAGGTATATATTTCTATGGCAAACGTGTTATTATATATAACGAGGGTTTGACATGTGTATCACGCACAGCACAATACAAGTGTACAGCATACTTTAATGTTAATATTGCAAGGGCCTAGTTAGGACATCCACCATTACTAAAGGGGGCAGACTTAAAGAGGGGGGAGACTTAAAAAAAGGGGGCAGAATTAAAAAAGGGGCAGACTTAAAAAAGGGGGCAGACTTCAAAAAGGGGCAGACTTAAAAAGGGGGCAGACTTAAAAAGGGGGCATCCTTTAAAAACGGTGCAGACATAAACAAGGAGGCAGACTTAAAACCAGCCGCAACTACCTCCTTGTTAGATTTTGCATCATGCAATGTCTGCTCCCTTTCAGCTAAAAAATATTATACGAGAAGGGAAACGTAAAATGAAGAAATACAGGTTGGCCCAGTTATAGTGGTCCAAAAATTTTTTTTTAGATTGAGGACATCATCTTGGCTCATTTAAAAAAACATTAGTTCCGCGAAAATCAATAGTCTAGAAGTTATGATTTTTATGAACTTTTTTTTTAAATTTCTCTATTTTAGTCACGTTAACCGCTCTAGTTGGATATCTATTCTACAAAATCGAATAAAATTGGTATGGAAGTAGAGGACACATGTAGCTAGTACGTAATGAATAGTTTTTAGGTTTACTCCTAGACTGTACTGTTGCTATAGCCCTTTCAGTGGATTTTTGTTCAGTTTACTTAAACTGATTAATTTTTGAAAAATCACTGTGAAAATAAAAAGTAATACTGGAGATTTGCCTATGCCGTTAAAAACTACCTATACATATCACAATTCTCCAGACCAAAAATTGTAGTGGTGTTACAATTGTAACATATTCAAAATTAACATAATTTGTACAAAGTCACTACAATAAAAGCGGCCAAGTGCGTGTCGGGCCACGCGCAGTGTAGGGTTCCGTAGTTGTGGAACCCTATCAAAATAAATTATTTGATTATTTGAATAATTTCGTAGGGGAAATAAATGAATGTTAATTTGAAAAAGTTCTTCAACAGTGAAATGATGGCTGTCGTCCGTACATTTTATAAGTTGGTCAACTATTACTCGTGAACCTCTACAGCCTACTTAGCTGTGATAGTTTTCCTTTTAATTTCGATATATGTACTAGTGCTGTGAATTTTTTCACATATCTAATAACAACCATTTATATATATAATATAATATATATAATATACATAATATTTATTTATATTTATTATTAACCTACTGTAAAGTATTGGATTATATTATCTGTATTGTTATTATTAACCTAACCTAAGAATTGGATATTATCTGTAAATAGGAGGTTTTTGAGTAAATAAATAAATAAATAAATAAATAAATAACCGTTTAGCTGGCAGGGGGGGGGGACACTTGACTCTAGCAAAAATTTGCACTTAAAAGCTTAATAATTCGCAAACAGATCCCTAAACCGAAAAATGCTTTTCAAAAACCCGCAATATTTTCCAGAGACCTATCCAACGACACCCCACACGATGGGGTAGACGTGAAAAAAAATTCATCCCCACTTTACGTGTAGGGGAGGTACCCTAAAAAAAAATTATTTCAAAATTTTTATTTTACCACTATGTCGGCGTTATTAATATTAATACCCGTACCAACTTACAACTTTCTAGTACTAAGGGTCTCTGAGCTAAGCCGCGGACAGACAGACGGACGGACAGACGGACGGACAGACGGACAGACGGACGGACATGGCGAAACTATAAGGGTTCCTTGTTGACTACGGAACCCTAAAAAGTGACGATTACCTTAATTTTTAAAATCTAATTTTTTTAAAACATTACTAAACTGTTTTTTTATGTGTAGATCAGCGCTGCTAGAGACAGGTTTGTGAATAATGTGAAATTGTAGTTGAACTAACGTTGTGAAAAAAATAAGATTTAAAAAATTAAGGTAATCGTCATTTTTTATTGTAGTGACTTTGTACAAATGATGTTAATTTTGAATATGTTACAATTGTAACACCACTACAATTTTTGTTCTGGAGAATTGTGATATGTATAGGTAGTTTTTAAGGGCATGGGCCAATCTCCGGTAGTACGTTTTTTTCACAGTGATTTTTCAAAAATTAATCAGTTTTAATGTAAACTGAAGAAAAATTTACTGAAAGGGCTATAGCAACAGTACAGTCTAAGAGTAAACCTAAAAACTATTCATTACGTACTAGCTACATGTCTCCTCAACTGCCATAGCAAATTTTATTGGATTTTGTGGAATAGATATCCAACTAGAGCGGTTAATGTGACCAAAATAGAGAAATTTCAAAAAAAGTAAAAAAAAATCAAAACTTCTAACTAAACTATTGATTTTCGCGGAACTAATGTTTTTTTTAAGAGTCAACATGATGTCCTCCATCTAAAAAAAACTTGGACCACTATAACTGGGCCAACCTGTATAATAGGAAGATTTAAATATATAATTTAGGTAGGTAATTATAAGGAAATTATTACTTACTTATTTATAACGATGTTATGTTTTTCATGCTTGCCCATTTTTGGAAAGATGTAGCCTGAATCCGGGAGACTCCCGGATATCCAGGAGGGTTGGCAACCCTACATTTGCCCGCTGGCTGGACTTCTAAAAGGCTAATTGCGCTGATTAATTATTCCACGTACTTCTCTCTCTGCACGCATAGCTCTGTCCAACCAAACTCAATCATGACGTGGAGCGATAATATGTTAGTGAGAGAGAACACACGAAAACATAATAAAGACATATTTAACAAAAACATTTTTTTTTTATTTAACGAAAATTACACAAACGAAAAAGTCAATGTTTGACTTTTTCTTATTTTTATTATTTGTTGTCATATCGGCCATAATAAGTTAAAAACACATATTCTGTGAAAATTTCAGCGGGCTACCTATTACGTTTCAAGAGATACAGCCCTCGGACAGGCAGAGAGACAGACGGACGAACGGACGGACGGACGGACAGACAGACAGACAGACAGACGGCGTAGGCTTAGTAATAGGGTCCGGTACGACGGATACGGAACCCTAAATAAAATACAGCCGCACGTTATATAGAGCGTGCGTGTGCGTGTGTTGTGCGGACTGCAGCAAAACTCTTCATCACCTGAACTGCATTGACTAATTATTACGATATCTACATGCCGTACTTTCCCATTTGATTTCCTACAGGAAATATACGAATAGACTATGTATAAAGAAACAACGGAACGGCGCGTAGGGAACAGCTGATTTTCCTTAAGACGATACCCATAGCTGGCTGCTTTGCATAGAAAAAGGTCGTAAGTCGGTGTTGTTTTTTAAATTGAAAAAATTTATGGTAATAAAATTTAAAATCTACAAGAATAGAGTTCTGTGCTTGTGGTTTAGTTATTTATCAGTGAAATAAAAAAATCGTTTTAATCATTCACTTTTGTGTCAGATGAAAAAAATCTAAGTTAAATCATTTTTTTCATCTGACGCAAAAGTGAATGATTAAAACGAAATTTGTATTGCACTGATAAATCACTAAACCACAAGCACATAACACTATTGTTGTAGATTTTAAATTTTATTACCATGATTTTTTAAAATTAAAAAACAACACCCACTTACGACCTTTTTCTTTCCAAAGAGCCAGCTATGGGTGGGTGGGTATCCTCATAGTATATGTAACATTTTAGGTAGTACTTTTTTAGGATTCCATACGGGACTCTATTACTAAACTTACGCCGTCTGTCCGTCTGTCCTACCTAACGTTAAAGGGCTGTATATTTTAAACCGCAATGGGTAACCGGTTGGTTTTTTTTTCATCGAAAACTGATTCTTTATGTGATACGCTGAAGCGTATAAGAAGTAGAGATTAAAATCTCTACTTCTTATAAAAGGGAACATCTGTCTGTATGTATGTTTGAGGTAAACTCCGGAACCGCTGAACAGATTTTTATGCGGTTTGCTCCAAGTTAGTTGTTGAGGCGCCCTATAGTATATACCATCACGCTAAATATCCATAGGGCTGAGCAGTATCAAAGAATTTTTTTTTATGGAAACTGACACGTTTGGCTACATCACCTACAACGTCCGTGATGTCAGCCCATAAAACCGGGTGAACTAGGTGCCATGTCAGTGCTTCCCCCTTTGATCGTGCCGGCTACACTGAACTGGTCGGAAAACACAAACTATTTACATAGCCGTTTCGACCGACGTTTCATTCAGTGCGGTGGTACCAACCCGGGAGGGTTAAACCCTACCACCAAGTAAGAATAGGAGGGAAGTGACCTACAGTTTTACGAGGAATCCGAACCTCGGTCAGCCTCCAACGGTCAGCGGTCACCCATCCAAGTACTGACCGCACCCAGCGTTGCTTAACATTCAATAGCGACAGTTGACTGTCTGCACCACTGAACTATCGAGGCTGACAAATCATTATATTCAGATCTCTCCTCTACAGAACCGGTAAACTCTGGAACACTCTCCCTGCTCATATATTTCCCCCCAAGTACAGTCTCGGGTCTTTCAATGAACGGAATTTAATGTCGAATGTTAGTGCCGGATGGAGAGGGCTGAGAAGGACGGAGGGGACGGGAGAGCGAGGGAGGGAGAGAGAGAATATAAGAGAAGCGATCGGTTACTATCATACTTGCTATCATATTTGCGTTTAAATCGGATTTGCTATTAAACGAAAAGCTGCTTTTGTATAAATCGCAGATCAGGTATATGACCCCTTCTTATATTACTAGGTGGCAGGGTTTAACTCGCCCGGGTTGATACCACCGGACTGAATGAAAGGTCGGTCGAAACGGCTATGTAAATAGTTTTTGTTATCCGTCCAGTTCAGTGTAGCCGGCACGACCGAAGGGAAGCACTGTCGTGGCACCAAGTTCACCCGGTGTTATGGGCTGACATCACGGATGTTGTAGGTGATGTAGCCAACCGCGTCAGTTTCCATAAAAAAAAGGTCCTGCTTGGAGTACTGCTCGCACCTGTGGGATGGCTCAGCCAAATACCAGCTTGCGCCTCTGGACTCGATCCAACGTCGATCCGTCGACGAGTGGGTGACCCCGAAGTGTCCCGCGATCTAGAACCACCTGCAACTCCGTATGGAGTTCGGCTCCCTGAGTGTTTTCTATCGCTTATTCCATGGGGAGTGCTCGGAGGAGCTGTTTAACGCGATCCAGCCATCCCCTTTCCACCTTCGCACCACGCGTACTAGGCAGAGATTACATCCCTACACGCTGGACTTACCGCGGATGGGTACCAATCGATTCTCCAGATCTTTCCTCTACAGAACCGGTAAACTCTGAAACACTCTCTCGCTCATATATTTCCCCCCAAGTACAGTCTCGAGTCTTTCAAGAGGGTCGTGAATGGGTACCTGTCAGGCCGGCATGGCATTCGCAACGCCCGCATACGACCGACCGTCCATAAGCGCCGTTAGACACCTTATGATGGCTGCCTCGGCGCCATATGTCTCGCTTTCAATAAAAAAATCCGAGTCTACTGCGAGCGAAGCTGCGGGCGAAAGCTAGTCACTTCATATAACATTCTAACTAACAGATCAAATATAAACGGATATTGTTTTACAAATATTGTTATTATCATCGAGGTAAAAATGTCCATGTTCTACACTTACGAATCCTTATCTTCGTTTAGTTTTAGCGAAGTATCCAGTGACGGCATTTGAATTGCAGTCACAACTTATCTCGTTGCGCATGCGTCACTGAGTCACCTATATAAAGTGGTAGCAGGATAACGGACGCATCACTCTCCTACAGACAAGATGGCGCGCGTTCGCGTTATTGCGGCTGTTCTCGCCGCTGCGGTCCTGGTATCAGCGATCGGAATTTCCGATGGAGCTGGTGGTAAGTCACCATTCTCTTAATACAATTTTAATTATATCTGTTTATCGAAACCACCTGTTGACATGAAATTTTGCTTGGGACTGGCTCACGTTCGTATTTGAGGAGCAACTGAACTAACAGTGTTTTGTGTCGTGATCCTAGTTTCGATATTTATTACTTAGCAGAAAATCTACATACATACATACATACCACACACGCTGTATCCCGACAATCAGGGTAAGCAGAGCAATCTGTGTTGTGCTGCAAGTACTGTGAAAAATTGCAACACAACATCAGCAGAAAATCTGTATTTAAAAAACTAAAAATAATAGACAAGATTATTTTTTGAGCAAATATATTTGTTTTGACGAGTAGAAATAACAGATATACCCTTTCATAAATAAATCAGTCCTTTAAATTATAATTTTAAACATAATACTCTTCGATGCAACCGTCCACAATTAAACATCGTGTGATCTTGGATCTGTCCTCGTTGAAAATTAAGTACTCTTTGATCCAATACCTACGAACAGGATACCCAAACGTAGGTGAACATGCCGCGATCTTAACCTCAAATTTATGAACAAAATACGATTTGATACGATCGTCAATATTCAATAATGTTTTAATAATATGAAAAATCGTTTCTTTATGGTCATTTGCATATACATAGTAACATATAACTAGAACTATAATTCCTGATAGACTTACTGCAATTCCTTGTGATCTTATGTGTCGCCAGTAAACATTAGGTAACAGCCAATGTTTGATACGTTTTAATTACGATACTATATAATACAATGTCAATAAGCGTGATAAATAGTGTTCAGATTTATATCCTGTCTTTCAAATTAACATATGACAAATTACTGGAAAAAACCTATCTCGAAACTGGAAAATAAAACGCGAATTTTGCTTTTCTTTCAGCTGGTGATTTTACCGAGTATTTAAATGCTTCAACATGTTTCAGGCAAAGGAGGTGGCAGCGCATCATGCCCGTCCAACCTTCTACTGATAGTTAAAAAAAACGTAGCCGTCGCTCCCTACCCGATCCCGGACAAAGTCGCCAACATTCCCATGACTCGACACCACATCGTCCCCAAGAACGTGCTCATTGAGTTCTTCAACAAAGTCGTCACCTACGACTGCAACCACCCCGGATCTTTGGCACAGCTCGCGCCTTCGCTCAAGAACCTCGCCACTTACGGCAGGAATCACAACTTCAACCCCGGAGTTCAGTTGCTGCAGAATGAAATCGACCAGCTTAAGAATGACTTGCGCAGAGATCCAACTCAACAAGAGAAAAACGCGCGGTACTACGAAATAGCCTTACATACAGCAGAGAAAATTGGAAGTCAAGATATAATTGGGGGTACTCCTCCCACAGATCCGAAATCCGCTGACGTCCGAGGGCTGCGTCTTCTAAAGCACCTATACGTGTGGAATCCTTTCAATATTTTCATCGGTCCTACCAAACGAAGCGACGATGCAAACGAGGGTTTTGAGACCAACGCCAAGTACATAGTCGGTCAACGTGATTTCGAGGTTTTAGAAAGTATTTACGACCTAATGCGCGAGTATGTGCAGGCGACCACGAGTGATTCCAGCAAACTAGCAGAAGTAGGAAGAAAATTGGCAAGTATTGTGAAACAGAATAATGGTAATCCCAATCATGCGTATGGGTATGACGCCAGCAGATGGGTGGACAATAAGGGGACGTTCGAAATAAAGAAACCGCAGACTTCAGTACCTAGCAAGGGCAACAGTGGCAGAAGCGGGCAAGCTTAGATTGAGGGAAATGTAACACTGTAATTCTTTAGAGTCTGAAGAATTGATAATGGCGTAAACGTTATTGTAGATGTATTTACTGTTACACAACCTGTTTTTTCATTTTTATATTTAATAAGACATAAAAAACTTGATTACCTTTATTTTTCTACTTTAAGTGTATTATTACTTATTACATTTGAATAAATTCACAAAAACTATTATTTGAGCGTATAGATTTTTCTTATGTTTTCTCTTTCGCCTCCTCGACATTGATGTCTCTTCTCTTTAGTGTGTTTCTAAGATAGGCTCTATTTCGATGTTTTTTGTTTTTCCTGTCCCGATAGATCCGACGGATTTGTTGCAAACGACGTATTTCAGGATTTTCTTGGATTCCCAGTGCCGGCGAGGGATGGTCCGTGTCAAACAATAAATAACTTGGGATGTCCTGGGAGTTGTAAGTATACAGCGTGGAACAGATCTTCGGTCTATTATAGGTTGGTGTCTCATTGAGAAGTTCTTTTAATACGCGCAGAAGAAAACAAGAGTAAGACGCTGAGAAGCGTTTACGTTTAACATACTTATATATATTTTTTTTATAAAATATTTTTGTATTCTACATGTCGACCCGGTTCCATCCAACGATATGTCACTAACCAAAATATATATATATATAATATTTCAATGTTACATTCTAACATTTTTCATACATTTTGAAAATGCCTCCCAAAATGTATGCAAAATAATATTCTTTAATTGTGTGCGATATTTAAACTTGGCATGATCAATCGTTTAGAAGTTTAGACCCTGTGACAGACAGACGGATGGACCCACTAGTCATACCATTAGATTACCTCAAAGAGGTGAAGTGGAGTTCACCTCCTTGAGGTACGGAACCTAAAAAAACAAGATAAATCTACATATCTACACACTCAAGTTGCATTATTGATTTTAATTAAGGCTCGGCACTACCAAAAATAGGTGTCACCCGATTGATGTTTCTCGTAAACCACCTTTAGGTTGGAAGACGTAAGTGCAAACTTAATAAATATTTAATTGTAGGCGTAATATTTAGTAAAAGAAATAACACTCGCGAAATAATACAATACAATAGTATGATTAATCCTTGTATTGTATTTTTTATCTAACGTAAAATTACATGACCATATCAATTTTATTTTATTGATTTTTTCAATCTAGTCAACTGATCTAATTGCGTTTTATCCTACTTGCTGGAAAAAATCGTGTCTTGTAGAAAGCCATATATTATTTATTTTTGACAACAAACCAATTCCGAAAAAACCAACAAACCAATAAGTAAACCAGTTACGAGAAACATCAATCGGGGGAAAACGATTTTTGGTACTGCTGAGTCTTAATACGTCTTTGTGCACACAATTTTCGATGAATTTTAATCTGTTCAACGAGTTGATCTATCTGTTTATGAATATCTCAGATAAAGTGCGAATGTTATTTATCCTGCATCTGTTAGAAACATCTTTTATTAGTATTTCAATTTCGCTAACTGACATTAATTAATTATATATTTTTCCTTATAGGTACTTGTAAACATGCAAATATTTCAGGCGTATATATGAATTGTGAAGGACTCTCCAACTCCACGATATTAGTAAATTTTATTTTACCGATTATCGCTGCTCAAAGTTTAATGGAATAACTTTTTTATTTTTCAAAAATCCTTACACCAAATTGTTGTCCCTTACAACCCCCTGCTATACTAGTTTCCAGCAGTCAATCAAGTAATCAGTCAGTAAGCACGTGGAGATCCGTTATTTCTGCCAATCCCCTTAAAAGACGGGTTTGAATAAATTGATAATTATGTAGATAAAATATCACAGATTCTCAATACAAACACTTCTCTCTATCTGCAAACAAGTTACTGAGATGTCGCTATTAAGCTCTTATCGCACCTATACTCGTTTCATGTTTTGTATAAACGATTTCGGAAGCGACGACACGACCGATAAGTCGGTGTGTCGTTTGGATGTGCCTGCCACACGTTTAGATCTACTGTGGTTCGATTCCAAGTATGATACGACTTATTTTCGTACGTGCGATCGCTCGCGATTCTCACTCGCGTATGCAAATTGTTCGCCCGGCGAGACACAACAATCGTTGGGGGCGATGATCAGTTTGAGCAAGGTTTTAGCAACCAACATTCTGGTATGTAAATTTTTTTTTCGTCTAGTTCATTGCAGCCGGCACGACCACAGCATATTTCTTCGATCGTATAGGTGCCATGTAAGTTCATTTATATTTAGAAATATTTTAATATATCATAATCTTTTATTCTTCTGTCATATAGGTACTTTAAAGGAATAGGAAAAAAATACATACCTATATACATACATTTCGTAATCTGGCACCGAACATTAAAATCATTAACAAAGACGACTTCACCATTCTCGGTGCCCCAATTTTTAAAGAAGCCACGCTGTCACCCTCCAACGGTCGAGCGGTCACCCATCCAAGTACTGACCGCGCCCAGCGTTGCTCAACAATCAATAGCAACAGTCGACTGTCTGCACCACTGAGCTATCGAGGCTGACAAAAGTTGTTTATGCAAACTTATTGGTTAAAGCAAAGTTATTAAATTGCCTTAACAATACCTATAGAATAACAGACACTTGATGTATTAAAAAAAACAAAAATTATTTTTCGTTCACATTTTGGGGTACCCTGTACTTTCCACAGGACTATTAATTAGACACCGCCTGCACGCGCTCTCGGCGAGTCAAATTTGTCGACTTTTCCAGTCGAGCTCGTGGAACTGCCAAACATAAGATTGTCACTAAATTCAAGTTATCCATGCTTGACATCCGACTCCAAGAGCGGCCGGCGACAGAGTAGAATATTTTTATTCAGCACGACATTTAGTCCACAAGAGGCGTGGCAGTTGTTTTTTCGACTGTTGAAAAAAACCACTCTATCTAGTCGGGCCTTAGGCCTTAGACAAACTTGTCTTTTGTATTGTATTGTATTGTTTATTGATCATTCATATAGCAGTTAGGCCCGGACTAGATAGAGTCGCTTTTGTCAACAGTCGAGAGAAATAGGCCACGCCTCCAAAACGACGCTCCATAGAAATTTAAGTATGGACTTTTGGACCCGTCAACTACATACATGCACAACTCATGCGATTAGAGAGCGTGCTGAGTTGAAAAAATCTACTGCATGTCGCGTTTTCTTCGACTGGACACGAGTCGAAGTTGTCGACTTGAGTTAACAGAACGTATGGAGTTGTATGACGCTGACTATACGCGCTCTCGGCGAGTCGAATTATTCGACTTGTTCAGTCGAGCTCATTTAATTTATCTGGGTATTTTCTAATTTTTGGGTACATGTTTTGAAAAACTCCTTACGTTACCCGGTTTTGGTACATTGAATGAACCCAATATCTCATTTTCTTCTTCTTCTTCTTCTTTCTTGCTTGTTAACTGCGACTGCCAAACATAAGATTATCACTAAATTCAATTTATCCATGCTTGATGCACATCCGACTCCAAGAGCGGCCGGCGACAGAGTAGAATATTTTTATTCAGCACGACATGTAGTCCACAAGAGACGTGGCAGTTGTTTTTTCGACTGTTGAAAAAAAACGACTATCTAGTCCGGGCATAGACGTATAAAGGAAGAATATATTATTTCTCTATGAGTCCGGGCCTTAGACTGCACTCGAATTTGTCACAATTTGTTCTATCCGGTTCAATTACACCCACGAAGAAGAACCACCAAGAAACTTCGCAGTTAGGCTAAAACACAGCTTGAGAGCAAGATTAACAATTTTGCTGAGAGTTCTGACTAGAAAGACTTATTAATTAAGTTAATCAGGTGTAAAGTAAATCTATAAATCTATCTAGTGGCAAAAATTATACGTAATTTGACGTTAGTTCCATCGAAATCGGTTCAGTAGGTCCGGAGGTATCTGCGTGTGATCTACAGTGTGATCTACCAGAGCGATCCCATAAGGGTCCCTTTTTCGCATTTTGCAACGGGACCCTAAAAAATTGAGAATAAAAAAAATATTTAAAATTATTACAAAAAAAAGGTATATTTCGACGCGCCTCCGCTCCGCCTTAACGCCCCCGATCCGTTGCAGGGTACTACGCGCATAACAGGTAACTTATACTTACACTATGACATTATTTTGAAAGTCAACAGACAGCCAGTAGTGACAAACAGTCTTACTGGGTCAAACCTTTAAAAATTATCATATAATTTTTTAAGGTTCAAATTATGTATCACTCCGCAGACTCAACTTTGTCAAACCCAAAGACTTTGTATTACGTCGCTGCGCCGACGTAATACAAACTCTTTGGCCAAACCAAATCAACGTGCAAAAAAAATTCTTCGGTCATGGTCATAGTAGAAATCTGGGGTTGTTGCTGATACACATTTTTTTTCACATCAGCTGATGCTGATGCTAATGCTGATATTTTTTCATTAATATCAGCGGATGCTAATGCTGATGCTGATTTTAATTATTTTCTTAAAAAAAAACTATATGAATATTATGAATTTATATCCAAAGTTTTGGTTGGTATTGAAATAAAAGATTGTGTTTTAATAACTTTGTGACATTTAATAAAAAAAAAAAAAAGAATCAATCTGATAAGTACCAGTACCAGCTTAATAATTATCTTAGCAATTAAATTACTAATATTAGATGGAACTTTGGCACTATTTGGAACTGTATGTGCTGCTTTTTACCCGACTACGACGAAGCCAAAAAAGGAAGGGTTATGAGTTTGGCGTGTATGTATGTATGTATGTATGTATGTATGTATGTATGTATGTATGTATGTATGTATGTGACTATCTATATTCCACTCTACAGCCTAAAGTACTGGGCCGATTTGAAAAATTCTTGTGCCATTGGATTCGTCTTAGTGACGGGAGTGTCTTATGCTATACAAAAATTTTCAAAATTCAAAATGGCGGACGCACGCCTTCAAAATGTCAAATTAGTTATTCAAAATATATTGAGTGGGGTATCAAATTAAAGATAATTAAATTACGATTCCGAAAATATATACTTTGCTATCTATTAAACTTATGTGTACAGAGAAATAGAGCAAAATGTGTGGCGCATGTATGAATCGCGATCGCGATGAAGTGGCGATGAAGCGTGGTCGCCCGCGCACCGCGCCTCCGCGCGCCCCCACGGTTTCGGTACGTTACATACACCATGACGCGCGACGACGACGCCGCGACGATAAGAAGCGACATGGTATTGTTGGTAATATACCTACATACTTACTGATCTACCGCAAATTTTATATAGATATATAATATTATTATTAGATACAGTACTGTGCTAAAATAAATTGGTATTAAAATTTAATGTCCATGTACCTAGTGTAAGCATATGTAGTGAAGGTACATTAAATATAACTAATACCTACAATATTGTCGGATGCAAGTTACCCTTCAGCTAAGCGAGATATTGTGGAAGAGAAGAACCGCCGTTTGCGGAAAAGTATTCCCAATTTTCTGGGTGCAGTTTTAGCCCTAGACTCGATTAGTTGCCGGAAACCTACGTCTTTGGAAATGGTGGTGCCCAGGAGGTCCAGGTGCTTCCAGACAGGTATGACGCTGACTTAGAAACTGACTTGGAAAGCAAAAGGACCTTCAAATCGACCTTCGCAGATAATGCGCAGCACTGAACCTTGCTAACGTTGAAGGCGTGGGCGTAGCATTCAGGGGGCAACATATCATTTTGATGCATACGAGAGTACGGAACACGGGTTCTACACCAGTTACCCTTCAACTAGGCGGGATGTGGATGAGAAGAGCCGAAGACTTATGTCTGAACTTGAGCAAACACTTGGCTCTATTTCCGAATGGGCCGTAGCAAGTTAGTCAAGTTCAATATCTCCAAGATACAAGTTTGCGCGTTCAGTGCGAACAGAGCGGCGTTCACACCAGCTCCTTCCTACCAAGGCACGTCACTTAAATTTTGCGACCACCTCGGGGTCCTCCGAGTCGAATTTTCGCACGATCTAAACTTCCGGCGTGATATCGAGGGCAAGGCCGTATAAATCGCAGATTCGGTCCTGCTTGGGGTACTGCTCGCACCTATGGGATGGCTCAGTCAAATACCAGCTAGCGCCTCTGTACTCGATCCAGCGTCGAGCCGTGCGAATAGTAGGTGACGCCCAAATGTCCCGCTATCTAAAACCACTGCAACTCCGTAGGGATACATAGCTAAATCCTCGGCTAAATCAGAGCCTGTTGAAATACAAACAGAGAGAAATATTTTCCCCCAAGTACAGTCTCGGGTCCTTCAACCTGGGCACCTGTCAGGCCGGCATGGCTTTCGCAGCCTCCGCATGCTAACGAATGTCCATGGGCGTCGCTAGACACCATATGGGTGGCTTAGCGCCACATGTCGCGCTTACTATAAAAATAATATCAGTAGCTTTGGCCTCGCCTTAGTGGCTTACCTGCTTCGAGTGAGTACATTATTCAACTATGTAGGTACACGAACCTGAAACCTCCCTCGGTCTTCGGCCTTGAACTGATTGGTTTACTTACTTCCCGAATCCGCTTCACCCCAGCCGGATATGTTTACTTACATAGAGAAATAAAATCGTGTACTTACACAGCTCAGTCTTCGGTCTTGCTCTGACTGACTTTTCATTTTACTTCAAGCCTATACATCGTTCAACTATACAACCTCACTTGTCTTGTTGAAGGAAGAACGCCCGACCACGGCTCTATATTTAGAACGTTAAAAATAATAAATTTATCAAAATGTATTATTTATAAGCTAAGGTAAAATCAATATAAAAAGAGAATTGCTGTATCTGATAAATTATATGGAAAATATTATTTTGTTATTTTTAGTTAAACGATTTTCATAATTTGCTTTTTCGTAGTCGGGTTTTAGTTTTTTCGACTTCGAGTCTGTTCCGAGAAGGTATGTCACGACTCGAATATCAGCATTAAATAATCAGCATCGATGAATGCGAATGCTGATGCGATGCTGATGTTGAAAATGATGCTGAAGTTCCGCAAATGCTGATGCTGATGCAGATGTTCGCAACAACCCTGGTAGAAATATACGAATAGACTATGTATAAATAAACAACGGAACAGCACGGAGGGAACAGCTGATTTTCCTTAACGTATGTGTAACATTTTAGGTAGTATTTTTAAGGTTTGCGTATCCCGTAAGGCAGCCTATTACTAAGCCTACACCGTCTGTCCGTCTGTCCTAACTTTAAAGGACTGTATATTTTGAACCGTAATAGGTAACCGGTTTATTTTGGTTTTTTTTTACCGAAAACTGATTATTTAATTCCGAAAACTGATTCTGAGCGTATCAGAATGACTCCAATAAGATACGCTTCAGCGTATCTTATTCTGATGCGCTGAAGCGCTTAATCTCTACTTCTTATAAAAGGGAACTGTCTGTATTTGACTTGTGGGAACTTGTGTCAAATATTTGAGGTAACTCCGGAATCACTGAAAAAATGTTGATGCAGTTTGCACCAATGTAAAGAGTATTTCTTGAGGCTCACTATAGACTATATAACATCACACTAAATAGCAATAGGGCTGAGCAGTATCAAAGAAAGTATTGTATCAACGAAATTTAGTGTCGTCTGGTAGCGCCGGATGGAGAGCTCGATGTAGAGGGCTGAGAAGGACGGAGGGGATGGGAGAGCGAGGGAGGGAGAGAGAGAATATAAGAGAAGCGATCGGTTATTCTTATTATCATATTTTCGTTTAAATTGGATATGCTATTAAACGAAAAGCTGCTTTTGTATATATCGCAGATCAGGTCCTGCTTGGAGTAATGCTCGCACCTGTGGGATGGATAATGGCCGTGCCATGTGGGTGACCCCGAAGTGTCCCGCGATCTATAACTACTGCAACTCGGTAGGGATGTCGGCTCCCTAAGTGTGTTCTATCGCTTATTCCATGGGGAGTACTTGGAAGAGCTGTTTAACGCCATCCCGCCATCTCCTTTCCACCTCCGCACCGCGTGCACTGGGCAGAGATTGCAGCCCTACACGCTGGACTTACCAATCGAATCTGCAGATCTTTCTTTCTACAAAACTGGTAAACCCTGGAACGCTCTCCCTGTTCATATATTACCTCTCAAGTACAGTATCGGATCATTCGAGAGGAGCGTGAATGGGCACCTGTCAGGCCGGCATGGCACTTAAGGGTGCCTCGTCGCCATATGTCGCGTTTTCAATAAAAAAAGCGAGTTTACTGCGAGCGAAGCCGCGGGCACCATATATAACGTTCTAACTCATCAAATAAATAATCGGATATTGTTTTATAAATATTTTTATTATCATCGAGGTAAATTGGTCCATGTGAATGAACTGTATACAGCACACCGTTCTATATTTTCTCGCTGCGCATGCGTCACTGAGTCAACTATATAAAGTGGTAGCAGGATAACGGACGCATCACTCTCCTGCAGACAAGATGGCGCGCGTTTGCGGTATTTCGGCAGTTTTCACCGCTGCGGTCCTGGTATCAGCGATCGGAATTTCCGATGGAGCTGGTGGTAAGTCACCATTCTCTTATTTTATTATACAATTTTAATTATATCTGTCACATTTTGCTATTGCAATGCTATGAAATTTTTCTTGGGGCTGGCTCACGTTCGTATTTGAGGAGCATCTGAACTAACAATGTTTTGTGTCGTGTCGTGATCCTAGTTTCAAGATATTAGCAAAAAACCTGTATTTCGAAAAGTAAAAATGATAGAAAGATGATTTTTTGGGCAAATATATAAGTACCCTTTCATTACATAAATCAGTCTTGTTTTAATTATAATTTAAAACTCTTTGATGCGACCGTCCATAACTAAATATCGTTTGATCTGTCATCGTTAAAAATTAAGAACTGGTTGATCCAATACCTAAGAGCAGGATAGCCGAACGTAGGTGAACATGCCGCGATCATAACCTCAAAATTTATGAACAAAAAACTATTTAAAAAAATATAAATACCGCCTTGAAAAATGTATGAAATAAAAAAAACTAACCCTAGAGTTGAAGGCGGTGTTTTCTTTCATGCATCATTTTTGTAACACCGTCTTCAACTCTAGAGTTCGATCTTTTTTATTTCATACATTTTTGTATATTTTTTTTATATATTTTTAAATAGTTTTTTATTTCACACTTTTTTTAGTAGTTTTTTGCTATTAATGTACTCGGCGGAATCGCTCGGCCTTCGGCCTCGCGATTCCGCCTCGCTTTCCAAATTAAAATGGGACCACACGGAAAGCACCAGCTTTCAAATAAAAGAAGAATTTTCAAAATCGGTTCACCCAGTCGAAAGTTCTGAGGTAACAAACATAAAAAAGTAAAAAAAAATACAGTCCAATTGAGAACCTCCTCCTTTTTTTAAAGTCAGTTAAAAATACGATTTAATACGATCGTCAATATTCAATAATATTTTAATAATATGAAACATCGTTTTGAAGGTCTTTTGCGCGTTAGTTGTTCTGGAAAATACCTATAACCAAGTGAAGAAGAATGAGTTAATATATAAGTGAAGAAGTATTGTCCTTGTATGGAGTGGACAGTCACTTGGTGCAAGCGCTGAAATCTCTCTATGAGGGTTCCAGGGCTTGCGTCAGGATAAACGGGACATATACCGAGTGGTTTGACATCTCTAGAGGGGTGGAACAGGGGTGTACGGCGTCACCTTGGCTTTTCAATCTTTTCATGGACAGCTGCTTGGATGATCTGAAAGAATATGATTGAGAATTAAGAATGGATGAGTTAAATGCCTCTTGTACGCCGACGATCGACGAGTATCACGACGAAATATGTTTAAAAGTAGCCTTTTTTTTTAAACCACCTAAAACGGCTATTTTAAGCGGTTTTTTTACGATTTTCTCAAAAACTCTCAACCTTTTTTTATTTATTTTTTTCACCATATTTTAGCCCTCTACAATACGCGTCATAGAACACCCTAAATATTCAGTTAGACTTAAAACTCACGACACCAGGGCGAATTCGTACTCTCGCTGGAAATCGGGGACTATACTGAAGCGACCGAAAAGACATTTTCATTGTCAAAAAAATTACCATCATGTAGCCTTCAATGATACGCATCTTTTGAAATCTCAATCATTTTTATTAGAACTAACGACGCTAGAGCGAAGTCGCACTTTCGTAAATCGTAAAATGAGTCATTTTAACAAGTTCATATTTTCCAAACTTTTACGTATTTCGAAAAAAAAAACGGCTCCAGATCTAGAACCAACCTATTAGGTAAACATATTAAAAAAAAATAGAAAATGTTTTTTCGATTGCTCCAGTAGGGACCTCGTTTTCAGCGAAAGAGCGAATTCGATCTAGCGTCGTGATACTTGCGTTGTCGGTAGGCGAGTTGTAGGACATGGTAACTGTAAACACATATTAACATATAACTAGAATTATTCCTGATAGAGCTTACTGCAATTCCTTGTGAACTTATGCGTCGCCAGTAATTACACGGTAAACATTAGGTAGGTACACACACAGACAATGTTTGATACGTTTTAATTACGATACTAGATAACACAATGTCAAAAGACGCGTATTTAACTACACAAATTTACCTTTATAAGCGTGATAAATAGTGTTCAGATTTATATTCTGTCTTTCAAATTGACATATGACAAATTACTGGATGAAACCTATCTCCAAAATGGTAAATAAAACGCGAATTTTGCTTTAGTTTCAGCTGGTGATTTTACCGAGTATTTAAATGCTTCAACATGTTTCAGGCAAAGCAGCTGGCAGCGCATCATGCCCGTCCAACCTTCTACTGATAGTTAAAAACAACGTAGCCGTCGCTCCCTACCCGATCCCGAACAAAATCGCCAACATTCCCATGACTCGACACCACATCGTCCCCAAGAACATGCTCATTCAGTTCTTCAACAAAGTCGTCAACGACGACTGCAACCACCCCGGCTCTTTGGCACAGCTCGCGCCTTCGCTCAAGAACCTCGCCACTTACGGCAGGAATCGCAACTTCAACCCCGGAGCTCAGTTGCTGCAGAATGAAATCGACCAGCTTAAGAATGAATTGGGCAGACATCCAACTCAACAAGAGAAAAACGCGCGTTACTACGAAATAGCCTTTATTACGGCAGATAAAATTGGAAGGCAAGTTATAAGTGGGGGTACTCCTCCCACAAATCCGCAATCCGCTGACGTCCGAGGGCTGCGTCTTCTAAAGCACCTGTACGTGTGGAATCCTTTCAACATTTTCATCGGTCCTACCAAACGAAGCGACGATCCGAACGACGGTTTTGAGACTAACGCCAAGTACATAATCGGTCAACGTGATTTCGACGTTTTGGAAAGTATTTACGACCTAATGCGCCAGTATGTGCAGGCGGCCACGAGTGATTCCAGCAAACTAGCAGATGTAGGGCGAAAATTGTCAAGTATTGTGAAACAGAATAATGGTAATCCCAATCATGCGTATGGGTATGACGCCAGCAGATGGGTGAACAATAAGGGGACGTTCGCAATAAATAGAAGCCAGACTCCAAGACCTAGCAAAGGCAACAGTGGCAGAAGCGGGCAAGCTTAGATTGAAGGAAATGTAAACGTTATATTAGATGTCTTTACTCTTACACAACCTGTTTTTGTATTTTTATATTAAATAAGATATAAAAACGCTATTACTTTTATTTTTTGCTTTAAGTGTCTGTAAATTAATATTATTAGATTTAAATAAAATCACAAAAACTATGTTTTTGAGCGTATGTATTTTTCTTATGTTTTCTCTTTCGCCTCCTCGACATTGATGCCTCTTCTCTTTATTTCTGTGTGTTTCTAGCTAGGCCCTATTTCGATGTTTTTGTTTTTCCTGTCCCGATAGATCCGACGGATTTGTTGCAAACGACGTATTTTCAGGATTTCCTTGGATTCCCAGTGCCGGCGAGGGATGGTCCGTGTCAAACGATAAATCACTTGGAATGTCCTGGGAGTTCTAAGTATACAGCGATGAACAATTTAATGTAGATCTTACGGTCTATTATAGTTTTGTGTCTCATTGAGAAGTTTTTTTAATACGCGCAGAAGAAGACAAGAATAAAGACGCGGAGAAGCGTCTGCATGTAACATTTCATTTAAAAAATTTGAAGAATATTTTTTTTAATTCTACACGTCGACCCATTGAAATATTAAATCTGTTTTTTGATATGGGAAGTCACATTGTGACTTCCCATATCAAAAAATTGATTTAATATTTCAATGTAACATTCTACTCGTGGGGAGAAGTTTTTATACATTTTGAAAATGTCTCCCAGAGCTTATGCAAAATAATATTCTATAATTTTGTATGAAATTTCAACTTAGCACGATGAACCGTTTAAAAGTTATGACCCTGTGACAGGCAGACGGAGTCACACCATTAGATTCAGTTCGAGGTACGGAATCTAAAAAACTAAAATAAATCTACAAATACATTCAGTTTGCATCATCGATTTTAATTAAGGCTTGCCATTACCAATCCCTTGCAGATTTATTATTAGTATGATATGGTGATGATGATGATGATGATGGTGACGCCTACAATTAAATATCAATCAGGAGAAGCGGATTTTTTGGTACTGCTGCGCCTTAATTCGTCTCTGTGCACACCATTTTCGATAAATTTAAATCTGTTCAACGAGTTGATGTATCTTCTATTTTTAAGATCTCAGAAAAGTGCGAATGGTATTAATGCTACATCCTATAACTGATAGATACATCTTTTATTAGTATTTCAATTTCTCTAACTGGCATTGATTGATTACATATTTTTCCTTATAGGTACCTGTAAACATGCAAATATTACAGGCGTATATATGAATTGTGAAGGACGCTCCAATTCCACGATATTGATACTCGTAACACTATGTATGTGTAAATTTTATTTTACCGATTATCGCTCCTCAAAGTTTAATGGAAATACTTTTTTCTTTTTCAAAAATCTTTAGACCACTTTGTCGTCCCTTACAAGTTACAACCCCCTGCTATACTAGTTTCCATCAGTCAATCAAGTAGTCAGTAAGCACGTGGAGATCCGTTATCTCTGCCAACCCCATTAAGAGACAGACATGAATTAATAATGTTGTAGATAAAATATCACAGTTTCTCAATACAAACACTTCTCTCTATCTGCAAACAAGTTACTGAGATGTCGCCAAGGCTCTTATCGTTATCGCTCTTATCGCAACTGGTTTCATGTTTTGTATAAACGATTTCAGAAACGACGACACGACCGAT
Organism: Nematopogon swammerdamellus; assembly: GCA_946902875.1. NCBI lineage: Eukaryota > Metazoa > Arthropoda > Insecta > Lepidoptera > Adelidae > Nematopogon > Nematopogon swammerdamellus. The sequence continues at coordinate 10,154,196 of OX336357.1, forward strand.
AAGTCTGTGTATCGTTTGGAAGCGACATAAGCGTGTTGCTTTTCGTGGCGCGCTCGCGTTTATCTACTGTGGATTGATTCCAAGTAAGATACCTACGACTTGTTTTTGGTACGTGCGATCGCTCGCGGTTCTCACTCGCGTATGCAAATTGTTCGCCCGGCGAGATGTTTCGGGGTGATGATCAGTATTTTGAGCAAAGTTTTAGCGACCAACCAATCGGCGCAATTGAAGCGTGCTGTTTAGAAAACCTACGCCTTTCCCTTTTCATATGGATAGACAGAAAAGGGTCTTCATTCACCAGTGCATTTATAGCGCTTAGAGGGGTGTGAGATGGACAGGGTCCTCTAAAACCTAGGAAACGCTCCTCTGACCCCGGATAACTGATCACTTAAACCAGCGGTCGGCAACCCGCGGCCCGCGGGCCGCATGCGGCCCGCGAGCGTCCTCCTTGCGGCCCGCGAATCTAACCAACGGGGAAAAATTCCGTTGGCCAGACCAGTCTGACCATCAGTCTGACCACTGGGAAAAACTCGGAATTAACATATCCGAATACGGCTAAAGCCCTAAACTTAAATTAAGATTAAAAATATTCAGTCAGCCTCGATAGCTCAGTGGTGCAGACAGTCAACTGTCGCTATTGAATGTTAAACAACGCTGGGTGCGGTCAGTACTTGGATGGGTGACCGCTGACCGTTGGAGGCTGACCGTTGGAGGCTGACCGAGGTTCGGATTCCTCGTAAAACTGTAGGTCCCTTCCCTCCTAATCTTACTTGGTGGTAGGGTTTAACCCGCCCGGGTTGGTACCACCGCACTGAATGAAACGTCGGTCGAAACGGCTATGTAAATAGTTTGTGTTTTCCGACCAGTTCAGTGTAGCCGGCACGATCAAAGGGGGAAGCACTGACATGGCACCTAGTTCACCCGGTGTTATGGGCTGACATCACGGACGTTGTAGGTGATGTAGCCAACCGTGTCAGTTTCCATAAAAAAAAAAAAATTTATTTCGCCTCTAAAATGAAATCTGTGACATTCACGAACGCGTTGTCTTACAAAAAATAAGCATTCTTCCCGATTAACTGATGCACATTTACATGCGATACTGCGCGTTTCTACGTCTAAGATGCAAGAAGATATTCCAAAACTTGCAAGTGAAATGCAGCCGCAAAAATCGCATAGGTATTAAGATTTTGACAGTTTTTTATAGTAATATTTCATTGAAATATATAACTTGAACTCAAATAAATATTATTAAAAATGCACCAATACGTTTTATTAACCGACTTCAATAAATGGAGGAGGTTCTCAATTCGACTGTATTTTTTTTTTATGTTTGTTACCTCAGAACTTTCGACTGGGTGAACCGATTTTGATGATTCTTTTTTATTTGAAAGGTGGTGCTTCCCGTGTAGTCCCATTTCAATTTGGCCAAGATCGGATTGGAAAGCGATTCCGCCGAGTACATTAATAGTAAAAAATTACTAAAAAATACTGTGAAATAAAAAACAATTTAAAAAAATTTAAAAACCGCCTTGAAAAATTTATGAAATAAAAAAAAATCGAACCCTAGAGTTTAAGGCGGTGCTAAAGCAAGCAAAAATGATGCATGAAAAAAAAACATGAGTGGATGATATCCTTTGTGAATTGTGTAGCATTCTTTAGCACCGCCTTCAACTCTAGGGTTCGATTTTTTTTAATTTCATACATTTTTGAAGGCGGTTATTATATTTTTTTAAATAGTTTTTTTTTATTTTAAAATTGTATGTACTTATGAAGTTGAGATGCGGCCCACACTGATACTCTGGTAACAATTATGGCCCTCCTATAGTAAAACGTTGCCGACCCCTGACTTAAACTATCCCGAATAGATTTTACTATGATTAAATTTCGAAAACTATTTGAAGGAGGTTGCGATCTAATTCAATACATCTCTGATATTTATATTCAAATTTTCTATATTTTCGCGAAGATGAAACAGTTTTTCAAGTATTATACTTGGAATGGTGCTGCTGGAAAGAAAACACCAAAATAAAGCTAGAAACTCATTGGGCCCACGCAAGGAGAATACCTACGGTGGGCCCACGTTCGCTACGCACGCGTACGTGGGCGCGTCGTCGGTCTCCATACATTTTATATGGAAGAGTGCAGCACGCAGTGTGTCGCGTAGCGTAGGGTGGCGTGGGCGCAATGAAACTGCGTGCTGCACTCTTCCATATAAAATGTATGGAGGGAGACCGACGCGCCCAGATTCGCGTGTGTGGCGTACGTGGGCCCAATGAGTTTCTAGCTTGAGCGTCCTGTCTTGCTTGCTTGACACGCGTCATTGCGTCGACTCCCTGAGGGATAGAACCAACAGATAGGGCTTACTTACTCACATAAACGTAACTAGGTATAGTTAGCTCCGAGAGGAAATTATATTATATATACCACTACAACTCAACCACATTCACTAAATTATTGCAAGCTCCAGTACATAAGTGGTGTGGTCGGTTCATCAATAAAGGCAGAATTTTGAAAATTTGAAAAATAAAACGGTATAGATAGAGGTCAGGTAATTACGGCTAGTTAGGGTTCGGTATCAAAAGAGGAAAAAACGGAACTCTTATAGGATCACTCTTGGGTCTGTCTGTCTGTTTATTTCGTGAATTCACATTCCAAGTTTCAGTAGCTGGGCGACCGAGCTGCGCTCGGCGTCTACACCTATCTAGATAAACTTGAAAAAAAATAACATCTAAATACAAAATGTCATCCAAATCCTTAGAGTCGTTTCCGAGAAACCAATTTATATATAATATATATACATACAAGTTTAGCTCACTTAAGGTTTTTTTTATTTTTTATTATTGAAACTGACACGGTTGGCTACATTACATCACCTCACCTACAACATCCGTGATGTCAGCCCATAGCACCGGGTGAACTTGGTGCCACGTCAGTGCTTCCCTTCGGTCGTGCCGGCTACACTGAACTGGACGGAAAACACAAACTATTTACATAGCCGTTTCGACCGACCTTTCATTCAGTGCGGTGGTACCAACCTGGGCGGGCTAAACCCTACCACCTAGTAATGTAAGAAGGTAGTCATATCCCTTAGTCGCCTTTTACGACATACACGGGAAGAGATGCAGAGGGGCTATTATTTTAAAGTACCGGCCCCACGCGGTACCAGTAATAGGATGAAGATCGCTCAAACCGCTTAGAAGCCATAAGCTGTGACAGACAGACACCTGACCGATATTACAAGCGTCGTCGTCCCTGCCGACTCCGCTGGTTACGGAAGAAAACAGGGCAAGTGCGAGTCGGACTCGCGCACCGAAGATTCCGCACCACAAAAAAAAACATAAAAAGAACACGTTTCTTGTATGGGAATACCCCTTAATTTTTTTATTTTTAAATTTTTTATTATTTGTTGTTATATCCGCCATAATAACACATACCTATTCTGTGAAAATTTGAACCGGCTACCTATTACGGTTCCAAAGATACAGCAGTAGGACAGACAGACAGACAGACGGACAGACAGACAGACGGCGTAGGCTTAGTAATAGGCTTCCGTGCGGGATACGGAAACCTAAAAATGAACATCTAATAGAATGCGAAGAACATGAGGCTACCACCTAGTAAGGGGCAAGGGTCAGCCTCTGTAGCTCAGTGATGCGGTCGGTCAACTGTTGTTAAGCAACCCTGAGCGCTGTCAGTACTTGGATGGGTGACCACTCGACCGTTGGAGGCTGAGCGTGGTTCGGATTCCACGTAAAACTATAGGTCCCTTCCCTTCTTACCTTGCTAGGTGGTAGGGTTTATCCCGCCCGGGTTGGTACCACCGCTCTGAATGAAACGTCGTCGGTCGAAACGGCTATGTAAATACTCGTTGTTCGTGTTTTCCGTCCCGTTCAGTGTAGCCGACATCAAAGGACGGGAAGCACTGACATGGCAACTAGTTCATCCGGTGTTATGGGCTGATATCACGGATGTTGTAGGTGATGTAGCCAATCGTGTCAGCTTCCATAAAAAAAAAACTTCAGCGAGACGGTAGAATAAACCTTCGTCTAAAGGAGGGCTGGGACATAAAGGGCTGACAATAGGGATTTATTTGACTTGACAAAGCCTACGGTACCAATCTGTTTGGGTGTGAAAGAGGAAGGCTGCGCCTCGGAAACTAATGTCAGAGTGAAATAATGTGAAATCGAGAAAAGTTCAAAAGGATAGAGCGGCTATTGACATAATTTACTTTATATTTCGTCAGCCTCGATAGCTCAGTGGTGCAGACAGTTGGCTGTCGCTGTTGATTGTTAAGCAACGCTGGGCGCGGTCAGTTCTTGGAAGGGTGACCACTCGACCGTTGGAGGCTGACCGTGGTTCGGATTCCACGTAAAACTGTAGGTCACTTCCCTTCTTACCTTACTAGGTAGTAGGGTTCAAACCGACCGGGTTGGTACTACCGCACTGAATGAAACGTTCGGTCGAAACGGCTATGTAAATAGTTTTTGTTTTCCGTCCAGTTCAGTGTAGGCGGCACGACCGAAGGGAAGCACTGACATGGCACCTAGCTCACCCGGTGTTATGGGCTGACATCACGGATGTTGTAGGTGATGTACTATTAAGTAATCTGTGGTGATGTAGTCAACCGTGTCCGTTTCCAAAAAAAAATACTTTTTTCTCACAGCTGTACACACTACACACTACACACAAAGAGGAGCAAGTTAGTCACACGCACAAAACAAATGCACACGCACAACACACATATGTAAGTCATAGGGCACGCCCACAGGCTTCAACGGCGTTGTAGAGAAATCGCGCTCAGGGCGCCTCTAGGAAGGGCGCGCGCATTTGATGCTCTGTGCATTAGACCGACTTCCAAAAACAGCTAAAACTGAAAAGTGTTAAATAATATTTCGATTCATATTCGGACCCTTGGATTGAAGACGGTACAAAAGCACACCTGAAAATTGATAGATGAACGCCTTTTTAACCGACTTCAAAAAAAGGAGGTTATCAATTCGACGTAGTCTATGTGAGCTTCTAAACAGTACCCTAATCACGTTTTTAACCTACTACGCTACGCGGTGTTCTCCGCATCATTTTGTATGGAGAAACGGAGCAGCGCCTCTAGTGATAGATTTGCGAACTTCGTTTCTCCATACAAAATTATGCGGAGAACACGGCGTAGCGTAGAGTAGCGTATAGTAGGTTAAATCTCGTGATTAGGGTACTGGTGTGGCAAATTTCATAAGTTTAAGTATGTTTCTATGTATGTATGTATGTATGTATGTATGTATGTATGTATGTATGTATGTATGTATGTATGTATGTATGTATGTATGTATGTATGTATGTATGTATGTATGTATGTATGTATGTATGTATGTATGTATGTATGTATGTGTGTGTGTGTGTGTGTGTGTGTGTGTGTGTGTGTGAGGGTGTATGTATGTATGTATGTATGTATGTATGTATGTATGTATGTATGTATGTATGTATGTATGTATGTATGTATGTATGTATGTATGTATGTATGTATGTATGTCTGTTTGTCCACGTATTTCTCCGAAACTAATAATCGGATTGTGACCATTCTTACTTAGTACAGAAAGGACACAATCGTACAATCATTTGCTAAGTATTTTCATTTACGTAGGTTGCTTGTACTGAGGCATTATAACTACTTGTAACTATTACAAGTAGGTATATTCTGCAGACCTTTCCTCTACAGAACCGGTAAACTCTGGAACGCTCTCCCTGATCATATATTTCCCCTCAAGTACAGTATCGGGTCGTTCAAGAGGGGCGTGAATGGGCATCTGTCAGGCCGGCGCGGCATGGCATTCGCAACCCCCGCATACGACCGAATGTCCATAGGCGCCGTCAGACACCTTTTGGTTTGGGTGCCTCGGCGCCATATGTCGCGCTTTCAATAAATAAAAACGAGTCTACTGCGAGCGAAGCCGCGAGCAAAAGCTTGTCACCACTTCATATAAAAAACGTTCTAACTCATGAAATAAATAATCGGATATTGTTTTACAAATATTTTTATTATCATCGAGGTAAAAATGTCCATGCGAATGAACTGTATACAGGACAACGTTCTATATTTATGAATCCTTATCTTCCTTGCCTGGGTGACACGAGGCCAGTTTTTCAAGCCAGGATAGTAAGCCAGTGCTACCAGTGCTAGTAAGCTAGCAAGCTAGTAAAACTAGCTTCGTGTAGACATATTTAGAAGCCAGTAAGCTAGTAAGCCAGTGTCTCAAGCCAGGACAGTTTTAATAGGATGGAGTTATATTTTTCAAGTAGCGCCCCCCACCACCTAATTACTGTCCTGGCTTTGCCTACTAGCTTCTTCGTGTAGACAACGGAGCCAGTAGCGCTCAAGCGAGAATAGAGTGACCACATGCTTCGCGTTTTGCATACTTTCATTCGTAGTTCTGCGCAATGCATGCAATGCCAAAATTAAACAGCGATGTGAATTTGAAATTTGTATTATTATATCGTGAAGAAAAATGCCTGTGAAACGCCAGTTATTCCATCTTATAAAGACAAATCGATGCATGACTCATCGTTACAAAATATATCTACGCAATTAATGAAGATATGCATTAATCGAATAGCGTTCCTTTTACGTAAAGTTTTTATTTTCGTACTGCCTGACGCTCACTAACGTGTAGTCACTGTAATAACTGTAATGATTCTGGCCTTAAATTTACTAGCTTCGTGTAATCAACTACTGGCCGAGCTACTGGCATTGCAACAAGCCAGGGCAGTAAGCCAGGATAAAGTATCTGCGCTCCAGTCTGAGAATAGCGGTCGTTCAGCCCTTCCTCTCAGCACGCACACATACGCAGAGAGGCGTGTGTATCATACATAACATAGTACGAACGGTCAGCGGCCGCCCGGCTACCACAATAAGCTAGCGACAGTAATTTCGCTCGATACGCAGAACATAGGGAAGTATCGCTTCCGCAAATGCGAGTACATTAGTAGGAAGGGGTGAATGACCGCTATTCTCAGACTGGAGCGCAGATACTATAGTACGTTGAATACTGGCTTACTATCCTGACTTGAAAAACTGGCCTCGTGTAACCCGGGTATTAGTTTTAGCGAAACGAAGGAACTGGCCGGTATCCAGTGGCGACTTTTGAATTGCAGTCACAACAACTTATGTCGCTGCGCATGCGTCACTGAGTCACCTATATAAAGTGGTAGCGGGATAACGGACGCATCACTCTCCTACAGACAAGATGGCGCGCGTTCGCGTTATTGCAGCTGTTCTCGCCGTTGCGGTCCTGGTATCAGCGATCGGAATTTATCTGTCTGTCTGTCCATCCGTCCGTCCGTCTGTCCGAGGGCTGTATCTCTTGAACCGTAATAGGTAGCACGTTGAAATTTTCACAGAATGTGTTATTATGGCGGATATAACAAGAAATAATAAAATATATAAAAAGTAAAAAATTAAGGGGTTCCCATACAAGAAGAGTGGTTTTTTTTTCAATGTATTTTTTTTGTGATGCGGAAACCTCGGTGCGCGCGTTCGACTCGCACTGGGCCGGTTTTTTTTATAATTTAAAACGTCCATAATTAAACATCGTTTGATGTCTCACCGTTGAAAATTAAGTACTGGTTGATCCAATACCTAAGAGCAGGATAGCCAAACGTAGGTGAACATGCCGCGATCTTAAACGCAAAACTTATGAACAAAATACGATTTGATACGATCGTCAATATTCAATAATGTTTTAATAATGTAAAACATCGTTTCGAAGGTCTTTTGCGCGTTCGTTGATCTGGAAATGCCTATGACAACGTGAAGAAGAATGAGTTGTGGGCAGTATTGTCCGAGTATGGAGTGAACAGTCACTTGGTGCAAGCGCTGAAATCTCTCTATGAGGGATCCAGGGCTTGCGTCAGGATAAACGGGGCATACACCGAGTAGTTTGACATCTCTAGAGGGGTCGGACAGGGGTGTATGGCGTCACCTTGGCTGTTCAATCTTTTTGTGGAATGGAAAGCTGCTTGGATGATCTGAAAGAATATGATTGAGGGTTAAGAATGGAAGAGTTAATTGTGAAATGCATCTTGTACGCCGACGATCAAGTGATACTTGCGTTGTCGGTGGGCGAGTTGCAGGACATGGTAAGGTAACTGTAAACACATAGTAACATATAACTTGAACTATTCCTGATAGAGCTTACTGCAATTCCTTGTGATCTTATGTGTCACCAGTGGTTACACGGTAAACATTAGGTACGTACACACACAGACAATGTTTGATACGTTTTATGTCAAAAGAAGCGTGTTTAACTACACAGATTTATCTTTATAAGGGTAGTAATAGTGTTCAGATTTAAATTCTCTATTTCAAATTGACATATGACAAATCACTGGATGAAATCTATCTCCAAAATGGAAAATAAAACTCGAATTTTGCTTAAGTTTCAGCTGGTGATTTTAGCGAGTATTTAAATGCTTCAAAATGTTTCAGGCAAAGCAGGTGGCAGTGGCAGCGCATCATGCCCGTCCAACCTTCTACTGATAGTTAAAGAAAACGTAAGAGTAGGGACACCCCGGCTCTTTGGCACAGCTCGCGCCTTCGCTCAAGAACCTCGCCACTTACGGCAGGAATCACACCTTCAACCCCGGAGCTCAGCTGAAGCCGAATGAAATCGACCAGCTTAAGAATGAATTGCGCAGAGATCCAACTCAACAAGAGGAAAACGCGCGTTACTACGAAATAGCCTTACATACGGAAGAGAAAATTGGAAGGCAAGTTATAATTGGGGGCACTCCTCCCACAGATCCGGAATCCACTGATGCCCGAGGGCTGCGTCTTCTAAAGCACCTATACTTGTGGAATCCTTTCAACATTTTCATCGGTCCTACCAAACGAAGCGACGATGCCAACGAGGATTTTGAGACCAACGCCAAGTACATAATCGGTCAGCGTGATTTCGACGTTTTGAAAAGTATTTGCGACCTAATGCGCCAGCATATGCAGGCGCCCACGAGTGATTCCAGCAAACTAGCAGAAATAGGAAGAAAATTGTCAAGTATTGTGAAACAAAATAATGATAATCCCAATCATGCGTATGGGTATGACGCCAGCAGGTGGGTGAACAATAAGGGGACGTTCGAAATAAAGAAAACCCAGACTTCAGGACCTAGCAAAGGCAGCAGTGGCAGAAAAGGGGGTGCTTAGATTGAGGAAAATGTAACACTGTAATTCTTTAGATTCTGAATTTATACTATATAATATACAAAAAACACAAAATATTTCGACCCTTTATGGGCCGTCGTCAGTTGATTAGAATTATAATATTGATCATAGATCAACCACCATCCATCACCAAAAATAATAATAAAAAATAATAATAAAAATTTATAATCAATATTATAATTCTAATCAATTGACGACAGCCCATAAAGGACCGAAATATTTTGTGTTTTTTGTATATTATATAGTTTAAATTAAATAAAAACCCAGAAAATTGGTAACAACATTTTTATTAAGATTCTGAAGGTATATATGGCGTATACGTTATTGTAGATGTCTTTACTCTTACACAACTTGTTGTTGTATTTTTATATTTAACTAGCTTTTACCCGCGGCTCCGCTCGCGGTAAAGCCGGTTTAATAGCAAATCCGATTTAAACGCAAATATGATAAACGATCGCTTCTTTTGTATTCTCTCTCTCTCTCTATCCCTGAACCCTTTCTCCCTCCCTCTCTCCCTAACTCCCTCGCTTCCCCTCCATCACCCTCTTTCCCCTGCTCTTTAACCTCGTTATCTGCCTACCTCTCTCCCTAATTCCCTCCTACCCCTCTGCCTTCTCCCTCGCTCCCACTTACTCCCCCACTCTCCCCCATTCCCTACTATCTCCGTCCCCCCTCGTTCCTTTCATCTTCCCCTCCCACCTCCTTCCTACCTCCCACCCTTTCCCCCTCCTCCCTTTTCCCTACCCTCTTCCTCCTCCCTCCCACCCCTCCCACCTCCCTCGCCCCACACCCTCCTCCCTTTCTGGCAAAAGCGGTCGGTCGACTGTTGATAAGCAACCCCGAGCGCGGTCAGTACTTGGATGGGTGACCGCTCGACCGTTGGAGGCTGACCGTGGTTCGGATTCCACGTTAAACTGTAGGTCCCTTCCCTTCTTACCTTACTAGGTGGTAGGGTTTATCCCGCCCGGGTTGACACCACCGCACTGAATGAAACGTCGTCGGTCGAAACGGCTATGTAAATAGTTCGTGTTTTCCGTCCAGTTCAGTGTAGCTGACATAAAATGAAGGGAAGCACTGACATGGCACCTAGATCACCCGGTGTTATGGGCTGACATCACGGATGCTGTAGATGATGTAGCCAACCGTGTTAGTTTCGATAAAAAAATATATTTCTTAGCAGCTTATGTGTGGCCCCCAGGTCTGCTGAACTCATACTAACTAACTAACTAATCATACTAACGAACGGACAGACAGAGTCACGTTGCGTTTTATAATAGGCTGAGAAAGATCAAGTCCACGCGGACGTAGTCGCGGGCACAATTGCTGACTGCATTGGCAGTTACTTGGCATTGGTACCACCACCGTAGTGGATGTAAGATGGTCGTATAGCAGCCTCGTCTGTGTTCTCCTAGCCAGCAATCCAAAGGGAAGTCTCCGGTATGGCACCCACCCTCTCGTACGTGATATTGGCTTGTCGGTGCATGTGCTTTGGCCCCTCTGACTCTGATACCGGATTACATAAAAACAAATTATTAATATTTCCATATTTCTAATTAAAAAAAAATATATATATATATATATATATATATACAAATATATATATATATAATAATATATTTTTTATTAGAAAAATGCAAAGCGAAAATCATTGGAAAAAATACATCCCGGCCAGGATTCGAACCTGGGTCTTTGGCTTGAGCCGCCAACGCGATAACCAACTACGCCACCGGACCGTTACGTATTATCTCCAAATTTTCAATCTATTGCACCTTCATATATAAAGCGAGTACGTGCCTAGTACTAACATATAAACATAGAATAATATATAATAATATTTTTCAATTCAATTTTAAACTGCTTGTTATTTAAGCTTTTTACACTATCTGGCTGGATATATATTTCCAGTAGTCATTATTAGTTAGACCGTAGTAAAACGAGACTGAAGAGAGAAGAGAAGAGAAGAGAGACTGAAGAGAGTCTGTTTAAACTATGGTCAGACGTTACCCTATGTATACATACTAGTACATACGACACGATTGAGGTGAGGCGAGCCGGGGCGTCGGCGGTGGGGGCGGTGGTGCTGACGCTAGGGCGGTGGGGGCGGTGGTGCTGACGCTAGGGCGGCCGCGCGGCTCAAACTTCAAAGGAGATCCTCACGAGAAGAGGAGCCTGTGACCTTTGCAGATCACTTCTGGACTTCAAGCGTGGCTTTATTTTAAGTCTATTGCAGATCAATTTGTCTCCCTTAAGGGGCCCATTCAGACGAGGCGAGGCAAAATTTTCAAAAACTGTTAATTATGTGAACGTGATATCATTATCATCATCAGCCTGTTTCGGTCCACTTCTGGACATAGGCCTCTCCCAAGGCATCTGTCTCAACTGGTAGATCAACCTACCAGAATACCAGATATAGACGGTCATACACCCTCTTTGCTGGATCTTCTGCTGACGTCTAATCCTGCTGGGTATAAGGTAACAGTGAGCGCTCCTCTTGGCTCCTCCGACCATTGCCTAGTGGGATCTACAGTGCCTTCGTCGCCCCCCCAGACACGTACTGAGGGAGCACGTCGAATTTGGCACTACGCGTCGGCAGATTGGGATGGAATGCGAGAGCATTTTGCATCCTTCCCTTGGAGAGAGCTATGCTTCAATTCGGACGATCCGTCGGAATGCGCCAATACCGTAGCCGAGGTGATTTTGGGTGGAATGGAAATGTTTATTCCCAATGCCACCCTTCGCCTCGGAGGTAAGAGCCAACCTTGGTACAGCCGGGAGTGTGCCGATGCTGCCGCGGCTAAAGCTGCGGCATATCGAGCATGGGCACGTGCTCGTACCAGACGAGATCCAAATATCTCCGAATTGAAGAAGAACTACAACCGCCTCTCCAGATCCTGCAAGAGGGCTATCGCCAGGGCTAAATTCGAGCATGTCGGCAGAATTGGCGATAGGCTGAACCGGCACCCAACTGGGAGCCGTGAGTTCTGGTCTCTCGCCAAATCTGTCGAGTCGAATTTCTGCCGCTCCTCACTTCCACCTCTGCAGCGCACTGGAGGATCACTCGCTCACTCCGCAAAAGATAAAGCCGACCTCCTGGTATCTCTTTTTGCGGGGAATTCCCACCTGGATGATGGGGGAGCTTCTCCTCCATCCATACCTAGGTGTGAGAACTCCATGCCAGAAGTACAGTTCCGACAGAGAACTGTGCGGAAGGAGCTTCTTGCCCTAGACCCCAGGAAAGCGAGTGGGCCGGACAGAGTGCCTGCATTGGTGTTGAAGAGGTGTGCTCCCGAGCTGGCTCCAGTACTGACGCGCCTCTTTCGCCTCTCGTACACAACTGGCCGCGTGCCGGCAGCTTGGAAATCAGCTTTTGTTCAGCCTGTCCCAAAAAAGGGCGATCGCTCTGACCCGTCAAACTACCGACCTATAGCAATCACCTCCCTCCTCTGCAAGGTGATGGAGCGCGTTATCAATACGCAGCTCATGACGTACTTAGAGACAAATAATCTCATCAGCGATCGGCAATACGGCTTCCGGCCAAACCGATCAGCTGGTGATCTCCTAGCGTACGTCACTCACCTTTGGGGGAAAGCGCTTGAAGGGTACGGTGAATCCTTGGCAATTGGACTCGATATTGCCAAGGCATTTGACCGGGTCTGGCATAAAGCGCTTCTGGGCAAGCTGCCGGCGTACGGAATCCCCTCTGGCCTTTGTGACTGGGTCACCGACTTCCTACATGGGCGTAGCATTCAGGTCCTCGTGGACGGCTGCTCGTCGGACGCCATGTCAGTGAATGCCGGTGTACCGCAGGGTTCTGTGTTGTCTCCCACGCTGTTTCTTCTGCATATCAATGATATGCTGTCACTTGGCAACATACATTGTTATGCAGACGACAGTACGGCACACGGATCCTACACCAGTCGCCCTTCAGCCGGACGGAACGTTGTGGACGAGAAGAGGCTAGCACTTGTGTCTGAACTCGAGCAAACCCTCCGGTATATTGCCGAATGGGGCCGGAGCAACTTGGTCGTGTTCAACGCATCGAAGACACAAGTGTGTGCGTTCAGTGCGAAAAGAACGGCGTTCACGCCAGCTCCTTCCTTCCAAAACACGTCGCTGAAATTAAGCGACCACCTCGGGGTCCTCGGTGTCGAACTGTCGCACGACTTGAACTTCCGGCGCCATATTGAGGGCAAAGCCAAGCTGGCCTCAAAAAAGCTGAGCGTACTGAACAAGGTGCGACGGTACTTCACGCCGGGCCAAAAACTGACGTTGTACAAAACACAGGTTAGGTCCTGCTTGGAGTACTGCTCGCACTTGTGGGATGGCTCAGCTAAATACCAGCTTGCGCCGCTAGACTCAATCCAGCGTCGTGCCGTGCGACTGGTGGGTCACCCCGTGGTGTCCCGCGACTTAGAACCACTGCAACTCCGTAGGGACGTCGGCTCCCTGAGTGTGTTCTATCGTTTATTTCATGGGGAGTGTTCGGAGGAGCTGTTTAACGCGATTCCGTCGTCCCCATTCCACCTCCGCACTACGCGTACTGGGCAGGGGATGCACCCCTATTCAATCGACCTACCACGCATGCGCACCAACCGGTTCTGTAGGTCTTTTATTCACAGAACCGGGAAAATGTGGAACGCACTCCCTGCCCATCTATTTCCTCCCAAGTACAGCCTGGGGTTTTTCAAAAGGGGCGTGAAAAGGCTCCTGTCAGGCCGGCATGACATTCGCAATCCCCGTGCATCACAGAATGTCCATGGGCATCGTTAGACACCTACTTGTAGGTGTAACGATGCCACATGTCGCGCTATCGATAAAAAAAAAAAAAAAAAAAAATGCCACCACACGCGGTCTTCCGCTCTTCTCATCCATTCATATGAGAGTGGATGGAAAAAATCATGCAGTATTCATAATATGCTTGTTGTGTATTTTTTTAAATTAGGTACAATATACTCTTGAGCTTTTTAAGCAGCTATTAATTTTTTGTAGGAATAGTTTTCTCATAAAAACATTTAACGTTTTAAATTGATATACTTAAGTAATTGGGATTTTTTTTATTTCCACTTTACATTACGGAAAATCAGTACATTACATTAACAGTGTGCCTTTAATTCCATTAAAACCTGCAATCAAAAGGCTACCAAGGGGCAAGGGTCAGCCTCTGTAGCTCAGTGATGCGGTCGGTCAACTGTTGTTAAGCAACCCTGAGCGCTGTCAGTACTTGGATGGGTGACCACTCGACCGTTGGAGGCTGAGCGTGGTTCGGATTCCACGTAAAACTGTAGGTCCCTTCCCTTCTTACCTTGCTAGGTGGTAGGGTTTATCCCGCCCGGGTTGGTACCACCGCTCTGAATGAAACGTCGTCGGTCGAAACGGCTATGTAAATACTCGTTGTTCGTGTTTTCCGTCCCGTTCAGTGTAGCCGACATCAAAGGACGGGAAGCACTGACATGGCAACTAGTTCATCCGGTGTTATGGGCTGATATCACGGATGTTGTAGGTGATGTAGCCAATCGTGTCAGCTTCCATAAAAAAAAAAACTTCAGCGAGACGGTAGAATAAACCTTCGTCTAAAGGAGGGCTGGGACATAAAGGGCTGACAATAGGGATTTATTTGACTTGACAAAGCCTACGGTACCAATCTGTTTGGGTGTGAAAGAGGAAGGCTGCGCCTCGGAAACTAATGTCAGAGTGAAATAATGTGAAATCGAGAAAAGTTCAAAAGGATAGAGCGACTATTCTCAAAATTTACTTTATATTTCGTCAGCCTCGATAGCTCAGTGGTGCAGACAGTTGGCTGTCGCTGTTGATTGTTAAGCAACGCTGGGCGCGGTCAGTTCTTGGATGGGTGACCACTCGACCGTTGGAGGCTGACCGTGGTTCGGATTCCACGTAAAACTGTAAGTCACTTCCCTTCTTACCTTACTAGGTAGTAGGGTTCAAACCGACCGGGTTGGTACTACCGCACTGAATGAAACGTTCGGTCGAAACGGCCATGTAAATAGTTTGTGTTTTCCGTCCCGTTCAGTGTAGGCGGCACGACCGAAGGGAAGCACTGACATGGCATCTAGCTCACCCGGTATTATGGGCTGGCATCACGGATGTTGTAGGAGATGTAATGTAGCCAACCGTGTTAGTTTACATAAAAAAAAATATTGTCACTGATCTATGGGCTGGCATCACTGATCATATATTTCCCCTCAAGTACAGTATCGGGTCGTTCAAGAGGGGCGTGAATGGGCATCTGTCAGGCCGGCGCGGCATGGCATTCGAAACCCCCGCATACGACCGAATGTCCATAGGCGCCGTCAGACACCTTTTGGTTTGGGTGCCTCGGCGCCATATGTCGCGCTTTCAATAAATAAAAACGAGTCTACTGCGAACGAAGCCGCGGGCAAAAGCTTGTCACCACTTCATATAACGTTCTAACTCATCAAATAAATAATCGGATTTTGTTTTACAAATATTTTTATTATCATCGAGGTAAAAATGTCCATGCGAATGAACTGTTTATAGGACAACGTTATAGATAGATAGAAATACTTTATTGCTCCAAAAAACATTTAACATAAACAAACAATAAGAAATTTACATGAGGGGCAAAGGCGGACTTATCCCTTACAGGGATTTCTCCCAGTCAACCTTTACGTTCTATATTTATGAATCCTTATCTTCCTTGCCTGGGTGACACGAGGCCAGTTTGTCAAGCCAGGATAGTCAGTGCTACCAGTGCTAGTAAGCTAGCAAGCTAGTAAAACTAGCTTCGTGTAGACATATTTAGAAGCCAGTAAGCTAGTAAGCCAGTGTCTCAAGCCAGAACAGTTTTAATAGGATGGGGTTCTATTTTTCAAGTAGCGCCCCCCACCACCTACTTACTGTCCTGGCTTTGCCTACTAGCTTCGTGTAGACAACGGAGCCAGTAGCGCTCAAGCGAGAATAGAGTGACCACATGCTTCGCGTTTTGCATACTTTCATTCGTAGTTCTGCGCAATGCATGCAATGCCAAAATTAAACAGCGATGTGAATTTGAAATTTTTACTATTATATCGTGAAGAAAAATGCCTGTGGAACGCCAGTTATTCCATCTTATAAAGACAAATCGATGCATGACTTATCGTTACAAAAAATATCTACGCAATTAATGAAGATAGGCATACACGGCATACAAATGTCTGTTAAAAGTTTTAATCGAATAGCGTTCCTTTTACGTAAGGTTTTTTTTTGTACTGCCTGACGCTCACTAACGTGTAGTCACTGTAATAACTGTAATGATTCTGGCCTTAAATTTACTAGCTTCGTGTAATCAACTACTGCCCGAGCTACTGGCATTGCACCAAGCCAGGACAGTAAGCCAGGATAAAGTATCTACGCTCCAGTCTGAGAATAGCGGTCATTCACCCCTTCCTCTCAGCACGCACACATGCGCAGAGAGGCGTGTGTATCATACATAACATAGTACGAACGGTAGGGAAGTATCGCTTCCGCAAATGCGAGTACATTGGTAGGAAGGGGTGAATGACCGCTATTCTCAGACTGGAGCGCAGATACTGGCTTACTATCCTGACTTGAAAAACTGGCCTCGTCTAACCCGGGTATTAGTTTTAGCGAAACGAAGGAACTGGCCGGTATCCAGTGGCGACGTTTGAATTGCAGTCACCACTATGTCGCTGCGTCACTGAGTCACCTGTATAAAGTGGTAGCAGGATAACGGACGCATCACTCTCCTACAGACAAGATGGCGCGCGTTCGCGTTATTGCGGCTGTTCTCGCCGCTGCGGTCCTGGTATCAGCGATCGGAATTTCCAACGGAACTGGTCGTAAGTCACCATTCGATTATTTA
This sequence comes from Nematopogon swammerdamellus, assembly GCA_946902875.1. Lineage (NCBI taxonomy): Eukaryota > Metazoa > Arthropoda > Insecta > Lepidoptera > Adelidae > Nematopogon > Nematopogon swammerdamellus. The sequence continues at coordinate 10,171,244 of OX336357.1, forward strand.
TTACACAATTTTATAACATAACTGTTTGTCACATTTTGCTATTGAAATGCTATGAAATTTTGCTTGCGGCTGGCTCACGTTCGTATACTAAGCTTCGTTCGTTCGTACGCTAAGTACCCTTTCATTACATAAATCAGTATTTTTAGGTTTCCGTATCCCGTACGGAAGCCTATTATACTAAGCCTACACCGTCTGTCTGTCTGTCTGTCTGTCCATCCGTCCGTCCGTCCGTCCGAGGGCTGTATCTCTTGAACCGTAATAGGTAGCCCGTTGAAATTTTCACAGAATATGTGTTATTATGGCGGATATAACAAGAAATAATAAAAAATGGAAAAAGTAAAAAATTAAGGGGTTCCCATACAAGAAAAGTGCTTTTTTTCAATGTATTTTTTTTGTGATGCGGAAACCTCGGTGCGCGAGTTCGACTCGCACTGGGCCGGTTTTTTTTATAATTTAAAACGTCCATAACTAAACATCGTTTTATGAGTCACCGTTGAAAATTAAGTACTGGTTGATCCAATACCTAAGAGCAGGATAGCCAAACGTAGGTGAACATGCCGCGATCTTAAACGCAAAACTTATGAACAAAATACGATTTGATACGATCGTCAATATTCAATAATGTTTTAATAATGTAAAACATCGTTTCGAAGGTCTTTTGCGCGTTCGTTGATCTGGAAATGCCTATGACAACGTGAAGAAGAATGAGTTGTGGGCAGTATTGTCCGAGTATGGAGTGAACAGTCACTTGGTGCAAGCGCTGAAATCTCTCTATGAGGGATCCAGGGCTTGCGTCAGGATAAACGGGGCATACACCGAGTAGTTTGACATCTCTAGAGGGGTCGGACAGGGGTGTATGGCGTCACCTTGGCTGTTCAATCTTTTTGTGGAATGGAAAGCTGCTTGGATGATCTGAAAGAATATGATTGAGGGTTAAGAATGGAAGAGTTAATTGTGAAATGCATCTTGTACGCCGACGATCAAGTGATACTTGCGTTGTCGGTGGGCGAGTTGCAGGACATGGTAAGGTAACTGTAAACACATAGTAACATATAACTTGAACTATTCCTGATAGAGCTTACTGCAATTCCTTGTGATCTTATGTGTCACCAGTGGTTACACGGTAAACATTAGGTACGTACACACACAGACAATGTTTGATACGTTTTATGTCAAAAGAAGCGTGTTTAACTACACAGATTTATCTTTATAAGGGTAGTAATAGTGTTCAGATTTAAATTCTCTATTTCAAATTGACATATGACAAATCACTGGATGAAATCTATCTCCAAAATGGAAAATAAAACTCGAATTTTGCTTAAGTTTCAGCTGGTGATTTTAGCGAGTATTTAAATGCTTCAAAATGTTTCAGGCAAAGCAGGTGGCAGTGGCAGCGCATCATGCCCGTCCAACCTTCTACTGATAGTTAAAGAAAACGTAAGAGTAGGGACACCCCGGCTCTTTGGCACAGCTCGCGCCTTCGCTCAAGAACCTCGCCACTTACGGCAGGAATCACACCTTCAACCCCGGAGCTCAGCTGAAGCCGAATGAAATCGACCAGCTTAAGAATGAATTGCGCAGAGATCCAACTCAACAAGAGGAAAACGCGCGTTACTACGAAATAGCCTTACATACGGCAGAGAAAATTGGAAGGCAAGTTATAATTGGGGGCACTCCTCCCACAGATCCGGAATCCACTGATGCCCGAGGGCTGCGTCTTCTAAAGCACCTATACTTGTGGAATCCTTTCAACATTTTCATCGGTCCTACCAAACGAAGCGACGATGCCAACGAGGATTTTGAGACCAACGCCAAGTACATAATCGGTCAGCGTGATTTCGACGTTTTGAAAAGTATTTGCGACCTAATGCGCCAGCATATGCAGGCGCCCACGAGTGATTCCAGCAAACTAGCAGAAATAGGAAGAAAATTGTCAAGTATTGTGAAACAAAATAATGATAATCCCAATCATGCGTATGGGTATGACGCCAGCAGGTGGGTGAACAATAAGGGGACGTTCGAAATAAAGAAAACCCAGACTTCAGGACCTAGCAAAGGCAGCAGTGGCAGAAAAGGGGGTGCTTAGATTGAGGAAAATGTAACACTGTAATTCTTTAGATTCTGAATTTATACTATATAATATACAAAAAACACAAAATATTTCGACCCTTTATGGGCCGTCGTCAGTTGATTAGAATTATAATATTGATCATAGATCAACCACCATCCATCACCAAAAATAATAATAAAAAATAATAATAAAAATTTATAATCAATATTATAATTCTAATCAATTGACGACAGCCCATAAAGGACCGAAATATTTTGTGTTTTTTGTATATTATATAGTTTAAATTAAATAAAAACCCAGAAAATTGGTAACAACATTTTTATTAAGATTCTGAAGGTATATATGGCGTATACGTTATTGTAGATGTCTTTACTCTTACACAACTTGTTGTTGTATTTTTATATTTAACTAGCTTTTACCCGCGGCTCCGCTCGCGGTAAAGCCGGTTTAATAGCAAATCCGATTTAAACGCAAATATGATAAACGATCGCTTCTTTTGTATTCTCTCTCTCTCTCTATCCCTGAACCCTTTCTCCCTCCCTCTCTCCCTAACTCCCTCGCTTCCCCTCCATCACCCTCTTTCCCCTGCTCTTTAACCTCGTTATCTGCCTACCTCTCTCCCTAATTCCCTCCTACCCCTCTGCCTTCTCCCTCGCTCCCACTTACTCCCCCACTCTCCCCCATTCCCTACTATCTCCGTCCCCCCTCGTTCCTTTCATCTTCCCCTCCCACCTCCTTCCTACCTCCCACCCTTTCCCCCTCCTCCCTTTTCCCTACCCTCTTCCTACTCCCTCCCACCCCTCCCACCTCCCTCGCCCCACACCCTCCTCCCTTTCTGGCAAAAGCGGTCGGTCGACTGTTGATAAGCAACCCCGAGCGCGGTCAGTACTTGGATGGGTGACCGCTCGACCGTTGGAGGCTGACCGTGGTTCGGATTCCACGTTAAACTGTAGGTCCCTTCCCTTCTTACCTTACTAGGTGGTAGGGTTTATCCCGCCCGGGTTGACACCACCGCACTGAATGAAACGTCGTCGGTCGAAACGGCTATGTAAATAGTTCGTGTTTTCCGTCCAGTTCAGTGTAGCTGACATAAAATGAAGGGAAGCACTGACATGGCACCTAGATCACCCGGTGTTATGGGCTGACATCACGGATGCTGTAGATGATGTAGCCAACCGTGTTAGTTTCGATAAAAAAATATATTTCTTAGCAGCTTATGTGTGGCCCCCAGGTCTGCTGAACTCATACTAACTAACTAACTAATCATACTAACGAACGGACAGACAGAGTCACGTTGCGTTTTATAATAGGCTGAGAAAGATCAAGTCCACGCGGACGTAGTCGCGGGCACAATTGCTGACTGCATTGGCAGTTACTTGGCATTGGTACCACCACCGTAGTGGATGTAAGATGGTCGTATAGCAGCCTCGTCTGTGTTCTCCTAGCCAGCAATCCAAAGGGAAGTCTCCGGTATGGCACCCACCCTCTCGTACGTGATATTGGCTTGTCGGTGCATGTGCTTTGGCCCCTCTGACTCTGATACCGGATTACATAAAAACAAATTATTAATATTTCCATATTTCTAATTAAAAAAAAATATATATATATATATATATATACAAATATATATATATATAATAATATTTTTCAATTCAATTTTAACCTGCTTGTTATTTAAGCTTTTTACACTATCTGGCTGGATATATATTTCCAGTAGTCATTATTAGTTAGACCGTAGTAAAAGGAGACTGAAGAGAGAAGAGAAGAGAAGAGAGACTGAAGAGAGTCTGTTTAAACTATGGTCAGACGTTACGTTATGTATACATACTAGTACATACGACACGATTGAGGTGAGGCGAGCCGGGGCGTCGGCGGTGGGGGCGGTGGTGCTGACGCTAGGGCGGTGGGGGCGGTAGTGCTGACGCTAGGGCGGCCGCGCGGCTCAAACTTCAAAGGAGATCCTCACGAGAAGAGGAGCCTGTGACCTTTGCAGATCACTTCTGGACTTCAAGCGTGGCTTTATTTTAAGTCTATTGCAGATCAATTTGTCTCCCTTAAGGGGCCCATTCAGACGAGGCGAGGCAAAATTTTCAAAAACTGTTAATTATGTGAACGTGATATCATTATCATCATCAGCCTGTTTCGGTCCACTTCTGGACATAGGCCTCTCCCAAGGCATGCCACCACACGCGGTCTTCCGCTCTTCTCATCCATTCATATGAGAGTGGATGGAAAAAATCATGCAGTATTCATAATATGCTTGTTGTGTATTTTTTTAAATTAGGTACAATATACTCTTGAGCTTTTTAAGCAGCTATTAATTTTTTGTAGGAATAGTTTTCTCATAAAAACATTTAACGTTTTAAATTGATATACTTAAGTAATTGGGATTTTTTTTATTTCCACTTTACATTACGGAAAATCAGTACATTACATTAACAGTGTGCCTTTAATTCCATTAAAACCTGCAATCAAACCTTCAAAAAAAAAAGCAATTTTTGATTGAAACCAAGTTTTCGAAAAATATATTTAAAAAGCTTCCCAAACATATAACTTTAATGTATTAATTGTTTATTTTTTTTATGTTTAGATATAAATTGTTAAGATAGTTTAAGTTTTCACTTAAACCTATTGTTTGTTAGTTTGATAATTGCTTACATAATATATCAGCCTCGGTAGCTCAGTGGTGCGGTCGGTCGACTGTTGTTAAGCAACGCTGAGCGCGGTCAGTACTTGGATGGGTGACCGCTCGACCGTATTGGAGGCTGACCGTGTTTCGGATTCCACGTAAAACTGTAGGTCCCTTCCCTTCTTACCATACTAGGTGGTAGAGTTTATCCCGCCCGGGTTGATACCACGATACTGAATGAAACGTCGGTCGAAACGGCTATGTAAATAGTTCGTGTTTTCCGTCCCGTTCAGTGTAGCCGACATGAAATGAAGGGAAGCACTGACATGGCACCTAAGTTCACCTGGTCTTATGGGCTGACATCACGAATGTTGTAGGTGATGTAGTGTCAGTTACCTTAAAAAATATTAATTTAAAAAAACACATAAATCTATTTTTTATTTTACAAGCTGTGCCCGCGGCTCCGCCCGCTCTCATATTTCACTTCACTGCTAACCTCATAAGCCATTTAGCGTGATAGTAAGTAGCCTATAGTTGATGGGAAGAATCAAGCTATCCGTAGAATTTTGTTTTATTAAAATCGGTTCAGTGGTTCTCGAGTTATAAGCGGACAGACAGACATACACTCAGACTTTCAGACACTCAGACAGAAAGCAGACGTTGGATTTTATTATAGGTAAGGAAGGAAGGATAAGGATTTCATAACTTTGAAAAATACACATACGTAATAGCGGTATGTACATACATACATTATTTTTAAGCGTCTACAAAACTCTTTAACTACATATTCTATTATTTACCAATCCATTATATTAAAATGTACCAAAAGCGTTATATTTTGACTAGGTATACATAGATGGCTAGGCCTGCGTGTGTCATGTATCGAGCTAGATAATTGGCCTGACAGCATACATCGAGTACACCGTTACGTGACCTAGACTAATGTGAAGCATCTCTAGGGATTTCCTCCATACTAGACATGGTATAAATAATAAAAATATACTCACGTATGTACATATGTGTATGCACGTAAATAAGGCGTAGCAATTTGTAAAGAAGATGAAAGAAGTATACCTACGTCTATGTCTGTCTCATTTGTTCAATTACAAATTTATAAAAAAACCCCGACACATCAACAACCCTTAAAAGTCAAAAATAATTTCCGTTTAGTTACTTAAAGGAGTCGGGGGACAGCTAAGTAAATAAAATAAAGCTCGGAGCTGCGCCGTTCGGGGGACGCGGCGTCACCGTAGCGGTACCCCGACGCCTTTAATTGTAAGATAAAAACTTGTATGGAGTTTTTTATTATTATTTTTTAGTATGGTGTATTTGTATAGCTTGGCGTTTTCTTATATATACAGGATGTTCGGCACATCGACCGACAATTTTTTTTGTAGGTAAATGGGGTCATTTGCTACGTTTTGACTAATGATACCTTTTGTCAGATGTCACGTGGTATCAAGATACGATTTTTTTTCTTTATTTTTGAAAATTACCAAAATCCCAGCTTTAAACCCTTTTAACTTTTTTGTTCATTATTGTATCAGCACGAGATAATTTGAAATAAAAAATAAATTGTACGATGTATCCTTGTTCTAGAAAAAATATTATTTGATGAAGTTAATACCATGAAAAGGTCTCCTAAAGTCCCGAGAACGAGTAAAAACATGCCAGAATCTTAATTTCTTAATTCATTTAAAAAACTGACAGGAATTGATAGCTTCATTTTCTTTTAAAAAGTTCCCTAATTCACGCTCTTTCCAACGGTATACCACAAGTCACACAAATAATTCACTATGTGGTCAAAATTTCGTGCTGATACAATCGTAAACAAAAAAGTTACAAGGGTTTAAAGCTGGGATTTTGGTAATTTTCAAAAATAAAGAAAAAAAATCGTATCTCGATACCACGTGACATCTGACAAAAGGTATCATGGGTCAAAACGTTGCAAATGACCCAACTTACCGACAAAAAAAATTGTCGGTCGATGTGCCGAACATCCTGTATGTTACTAGCATATGTCCGCGGCTTCGCGTCACGTAACTTTTTGCTCACAGCTCAGGCCGCCTGTGACGTAGCGTTATAATTTATAGCTTATGCCCATCTTGAGATGTGACATAATGTAACAGTGAAAACCCTATGTTAATCGATAGAGTGGCTCTCGAGTTATAAGGACATTCATTTCGTTACACGGCCTCCGGTAGAAACTTCGCTTTATTTAGGAGAATAACGGCGGAGTCGCTCACTTCCCGCGACTATAGCCTAGCTAGCGACTGAGCGTAATTTCTGCCGCATTCAATAATCCCCCCGTATATACTATTGTATATACGTATGTAGAACACAGAACTAGTCTGTTTCCGCTCCAAATGGCACGCTTTACAGCGCAGTAGAGACGGTAGATTATAAATTGCATGCAGTGCGCTGCAACCTCTCCCAATGGGCTCTTAATATGCAGTGGTGCGGTGATTAAGACGAGACGGAAGTTAACTTTCTCCATACAAAATCGTCTTTCGGGGTTTATGTTTTTTACTCCCCTAAACCTTATCCGATTTTTACAATTTTTTACAAAGTTCTTGTCTTAAGTACACTGCAGTCCAATCTACGTTCCTGTCTTTTTATTTTTTTAATATCTAACGTGACTGATGGATGACTCAATAAAGCTTAATGAACTTCATGCATGACATCAAAAAATTGAAATCGTTTCGGTCGAAATACACATTTTTAGCTCCTGTGTTGTATATTACATCTAAACAAAAACGACAAAGACAGTAACGTAGATTGGACTGTTCTTAAGACAAGAACACTTTTTTTTTAATCGGATAATGTTTAGGGGGCTAGAAAACATAAATGCCGAAAGAGGAGGAGGAGGAGGAAAGGAAAGGAAAGGAGGAAGCAAGTTCGTCAGAGCAGCGGCCATAGTTAGTAGTACCGGTAAAACAGGCTCAATGACCCAACGATACGTCTAGCGTCTGTGCTTTAGAAGTTGAAGGTCCTTTGTGAGTACAGAGTCACCAATGAGGCGAATGGCTCGTCGCTGAATAGAATCCAAGGCTGAAAGAAGGTACTCAGGGGAACCCTTCCAAAGATGACTGCAATATTTGACTTCTATTTAATAATATGTAATTAGAAATAAAGTAATACAAATAAACCATCGTACATTATTATTATGACCTTTATGAGTATGTATCCTATTACTTTACTTTTACTTTTGGCAGAGCTAAACTTGCATGTATACACGGTGTTGCAACCTCAACCGTAAAACCCGAAAGTGGGTGATTCTGTACGTGAAATAGAACAACTTTTGTTCTACGGCTTTATTTGAAGAAAAAATTTTTTTTCTCCATACATTTTGAGAATAGGTATTTAAAATTTGTATGGAAAAAATAATTTTTTTTTTGTTTCAAAATTTTTTTTTCTTTACCGAGGTTGTTTAGTTTCACATATAGAATAACCCCTTTATGTCAGTTAAAAACATTACGGGGGCAACTGCAACACCGTGTATATATGTATATACATAATATAGATCTAAGCGTCGCTTAGTAAGCGAACTATCTATGTACCGCCTCTTGATTGTGAAATAAACGTTTTAATTTAATTAAATTTAATTGATATAGTCTTCGACGATAGAGCCCGCAGACAGAACGCAACATCGAGTGGAAGTAGCACGATTACTTTTTAGGGTTCCGTAGCCAGCGACGTTGGCAGGTACCCTTATAAATCGATTAGATTGTCTGTCCGTCCGTCCGTCCGTCTGTCTGTCTGTCACACGCGCAGTCCGAGGTGAAATGTAAAGCTTCGTAAGTATTGTAAAGGTCCGGAATGTAAAGATCAATAGAAAAAAGCCAAGTGCGAGACGGACTCGCGTACCGAGGTTTCCTCACCACAAAAAAGTTGAAAAGAAAAACACGTTTCTTGTGTGGGGAATCCCTTATATAATTGTTTTTATTATTTGTTGTTATATTCGCCATAAGAACAAATATTCTGTGAACATTTCAACCGGCTAGCTATCACGGATCCAAAGATACAGCAGTAGAACAGACAGACAGACAGACAGACGAGTTGGATTAGTAATAGGCTTCCGTACGGGGTACGGAAACCTAAAAGTAGGCGAATTAGTCATTGCGATATAGTGTATTGAAGTTTATGTCTCAAACGTTTATTGAGAAAAAATGCATTCTAACGGAGTGCCGCGCGGCGCACGCGAGACTCGGTACGACCGCATGATCGCTGCGAATAAATGGCTACGAAACCATCTATGGCTGAAAAACGTTCGTACTTTACAGGTTTTTTTTTAATTTTCCTAAACTGGCACCGTGGCTGTGCCCATGATTACGTCAGAATCAGATACAGCCAACGACACCGCTCTTCGCGAAACTACGCTCGCAATTCCAGACAAATTTATTTGTAATAAACTTTTACTTAATTGTTGTTGAATTGACTTGATATATTTAAGTGTCAAATTGACGATGGCACTATACACCAGATATAGGTAATGTAAATAGGCAGAGTAGTCAGATTATTGAGTATTCATGTTTATGCTGTAAATATTAATGCTCTTGTGAGCATTATAATAAGGTACTAACAAAACATTGTGACTTGCGAAGTTTGTTTGTCAGTTCTTCTTCGCACTTCGTGAATTTAGAACTGGCGGAATTTTCGGCATATCCAAGCGTAGGTTACCTACCTATGGATGAAATTATACAATAAACTATCGATGCAATAAAGAATAAACAACGATGGTGTCACATACAGAGCTGAGATGATGAGATGAGAGAGAGAGATGGATCTCACGGTTTGGCGTGTACTGACCAGTATATTAATGTCAAGGCGGGCGCAACATGCCGGGTCAGGGCATGAATGCGGTTCACTGCGGACACTTCGCCACCTGAACCCAGGCCATACAGCTACCTCTCTGCAGTTTGCACTTAAATTCTAGACTACGGAAGGCCACAATCGTAGGTATGTCCGAACTTACATATATAATACATGAGAAACTGTCGAGTCCTTTGTTCCCAGGAGCGCGCGTTCGAATTCTATCAATACGCGTCGTGTAAGATCGTCGTGCACTATACTTTTTAGGGTTCCGTATCAATACGGAAGAAAATGAATCCGGAAGGTTTTTTTTTTTATGGATACTGACACGGTTGGCTACATCACCTGCAACATCCGTGATGTCAGCCCATAACACCGGGTGAACTAGGTGCCATGTCAGTGCTTCCCTTCATTTTATATCGGCAGTCGGCTACACTGAACTGCCACGTCAGTGGTTCCCTTCGATCGTGCCGGCTACACTGAACTGGACGGAAAACACAAACTATTTACATAGCCTTTTCGACCGACCTTTCATTCAGTGCGGTGGTACCAACCCGGGCGGGTTAAACCCTACCACCTAGTAATATAAGAAGGGAGTCATATCCCTTAGTCGCCTTTTACGACATACACTGGGAGAGATGCAGTGGGGCTATTCTTTTAGGTCGTCAAAATACTCATTTACTGCGGCTATCTACTCATAATATACTCTTCTTTGGTCGACAATTTCGATTTCTTCCCGAAGTCTTCGCAAAAGGATGCAATAATATTTTGAATTTATAGTTTCGCCTTTTGGTAAATAACCCACGAAAATAATCCCTTTCGCATCCCAGAAAACTGAAGCCATGACTTTGTTGGTCGACACAACGACCTTGGCCTTCTTCGGAGTGGGTGAGCCAGATATTTTCCACTGCTTCAATTGTTGTTTCGATTCAGGAGTATGGTGGTGAACCCTGCTTTCATCCATGGTAACGAAACGGGGGAAAAAAAAATCCTCGGGATCTGCCTCAAAAAATTCCAATCAATCGAGGGAAATTGTGAAGCAAACTCGTTTTTGTTCAGCTGAAAGCAATCTTGGGACCCAACGAGCAGAAACCTTATGGAACCACAATTCTTCCGATATAATGTTTTGTGCCCGGTCATAACTGATGCCTGTGATCTCAGCTATCTTATTGATGGTAAATCTTCGATCACTAAGTATCAGATCACATATTTTATTGACATTTTCCTTCGTGGTAGACGTCGAAGGCCTTCCGCTCCTAGGGTCATCTTGAATGCTCTCCCGACCCCGCTTATAATCAGCTAAGCACTTTTTGACACTGGAATACGATGGAGCAGACTCCCCCAATGTGTTCACCATATCTTGATTGATATCTTTTGGTGACATGCCTTTTTATGGAACTTCATCACTGCTAGGTGTTAAATTTTCTCCATTATTGAAATCTTGTCAGATAGTGTTAAACAAATAATCACGAAAAAAATATGGCTTGCAGTATCGGAATCAAAATTCGCTCGATTTTAAATTTAAAAAAATGTTATGGCTCTTTCTATGTTAGGCCACCAACTTTTGGATCTACCCTCTACTTACGTGGTGGTATGGAATCCTCGGTGCGCGAGTCCGACTCGCACTTGGCTGGTTATTTTTTTCCGTTCCGCGTCTAAGTGCATTTCAGTCATGAATATCGTGGTTCCTTGGTTTTTATTTCATGTAAAAATTTCATGCAAAACCATAGGTCTCTTCTCTTACAATAGGTATACATATTATGTGAGAACTGGACGGACGAAAAAAATGGAACCATAGATGATCGAAGCATGGAACATATTTCTGTGATGTTTGGGTACCTATTATTATTGACATAGTTTGGGTAACATAATGCCATCTTTTATTTATAGAGATCCCGGCATGGGGACATCCGCGAAGTTCTTTAGTTTCCTTTGGGATTGACATCACGGAAGTGGCCGACGATATAATCAATCAGTCATTTAAGTTATACATACAACAAACCCCCGGGAACTTGATATAATATTTGTTTTTTATGGAAACTGACTCGGTTGGCTACATCACCTACAACATGCGTGATGCCAGCCCATAACACCGGGTGGACTAGGTGCCATGTCAGTGCTTCCCTCCATTTTTATGCCGGCTACAATGAACTGGACGGAAAACACGAACTATTTACACAGCCGTTTCGACCGACGTTTCATTCAGTGCGGTGGTATCAACCCGTGCGGAATAAACCCTACCACCTAGTAAGGTAAGAAGGGAAGGGTCCTTCAGTTTTACGTGGAATCCGAACCACGGATAATGAAGATACATGCCGATTTATTGAAGATACGATGCTTATCTTGCATGGTTTGTGGTTCCGACCCCCTAGTCTGTATTCCGACCCATCGACCTTCTGATGACAATTGTGTGCATTTGATTTTGTACCTTTCCCTGAAACGAAGTAATCGTACGATTCGTACGCAATACACGAATGTAACAGTTTCGTTAACTCCATTGCATAACATCCATCCATGACCCATTTTTGTGTTTTTTTATGGAAACTGACACAGTTGGCTACATCACCTACAACGTCCGTGATGTCAGCCCATAACACCGGGTGAACTAGGTGCCATGTCAGTGCTTCCCTCTTTGATCGTGCCGGCTACACTGAACTGGTCGGAAAACACAAACTATTTACATAGCCGTTTTGACCGACGTTTCATTCAGTGCGGTGGTACCAACCCGGGCGGGTTAAACCCTACCACCAAGTAAGATTAGGAGGGAAGGGACCTACAGTTTTACGAGGAATCCGAATCTCGGTCAGCCTCCAACGGTCAGCGGTCACCCATCCAAGTACTGACCGCGCCCAGCGTTGCTTAACATTCAATAGCGACAGTTGACTGCACAGATCAGTTTCTGTGGTTGACTGTCTGCACCACTGCGCTATCGAGGCTGACAAAAAGGCTGTTTATTGAAATTGAAAGAGCGCCATTTGACATATTTACACCAATACGGTGTAACGACGATATAATATACCTTGAAATATTCTAATATCAATCGAGATTCAAGACGGAAGTGTTCCTGCATGGAAGCGTGTCAGCGAACAGTATGTAAGCTATCGATGTACCTACGAACGAGTCGCTCCGTGCGGCGAATGAAACATTCCCCCCCTCGCAATACCGCGCGCGAGCGGAGTGAGGTGGCGGTTGGAATGCGGGGAATTTTCATTTCTTTCGCCGATAATGATATTGAAATCTCTTTATAGACGCCGTGTCAGTTTGACGGTGTGAAGTTGGCTACGGGAGTGCGCATTTGTACTACTATGTATGACCGAAGAATTTGTTTGCACAATGATATAGTTTTATTGGCAAAGTTGAGTCTGCGGAGTGATACATAATTTTGAACTTTTAAATAATTCTATAATTTTTAAAGCTTCGACCTAGTAAGACTGTTTGTCACTACTGGCTGTCTGTTGACATTCAAAATAATGTCATAGTGTAAGTTCAAGTCCTGTTATGCGCGTTAGTACTCTGCCCCGGGGCGGTACAGCGGCAGATAATAATAAATTGCATGTATTGCGCTGCAACCTCTCCCAATGGGCTCTCAATATGCAGTGGTGCGGTGCTTAAGGCGAGAATAAGGGTCAAAAGGTCAACTTTAAACGAAATTATTGAGCTATTGGTAAAGACAAAAAATCTGTAAAAAATATATGATAAGTATTGATCTTTAATTAACAAACATAGCGAAACATTATATTTTACTACTTTGAAAAGGCGTTAAATAAATCTCCAAAAAATAACGAAAAGTACGAAAATTGTACTTTCAAGTTAAATTATCTTGAGAAGCATAAATTGTTTCAATACAAGACCCTCATAGAAATATAGATAATATTTTTCCCTACAATCGTAGCGAAAAAAATATTCTTTTCCATTTTTACAATACGTGAAATTTAATAAATAGTGTGATTTTCGCGCAAACGTTTATCGTCGGCGCGACGTATCAGCCACCGCGCGAGTGGAATGAATATCGCACCTATTACATCTGCATACGGTTCGTGTTTCAATCATCAGTGCTCGGGTAGCAAGGTTTGAGTCCTATTTCCGCCTTAAGACGAGACGGAAGCACAGGGTTATAAAATCAATGACGGAAAGTTACCTTCTTCTTTTGTATGGAGAAAGTTACCTTCTCCATACAAAATCGTCTTTCGGCATTTATGTTTTCTAGCCCCCTAAACATTATCCGATTAAAAAAAAAGTGTTCTTGTCTTAAGAACAGTCCAATCTACGTTCCTGTCTTTTTATTTTTTTAATATCTAACGTGACTGATGGATGACTCAATAAAGCTTAATGAACTTCATGCATGACATCAAAAAATTGAAATCGTTTCGGTCGAAATACACATTTTTAGCTCCTGTGTTGTATATTACATCTAAACAAAAACGACAAAGACAGTAACGTAGATTGGACTGTTCTTAAGACAAGAACACTTTTTTTTTAATCGGATAATGTTTAGGGGGCTAGAAAACATAAATGCCGAAAGACGATTTTGTATGGAGAAGGTAACTTTCTCCATACAAAAGAAGAAGGTAACTTTCCGTCATTGATTTTATAACCCTGTGCTTCCGTCTCGTCTTAAGGCGGAAATAGGACTCAAACCTTGCTACCCGAGCACTGATGATTGAAACACGAACCGTATGCAGATGTAATAGGTGCGAGATTCATTCTACTCGCGCGGTGGCTGATACGTCGCGCCGACGATAAACGTTTGCGCGAAAATCACACTATTTATTAAATTTCACGTATTGTAAAAATGGAAAAGAATATTTTTTTCGCTACGATTGTAGGGAAAAATATTATCTATATTTCTATGAGGGTCTTGTATTGAAACAATTTATGCTTCTCAAGATAATTTAACTTGAAAGTACAATTTTCGTACTTTTCGTTATTTTTTGGAGATTTATTTAACGCCTTTTCAAAGTAGTAAAATATAATGTTTCGCTATGTTTGTTAATTAAAGATCAATACTTATCATATATTTTTTACAGATTTTTTGTCTTTACCAATAGCTCAATAATTTCGTTTAAAGTTGACCTTTTGACCCTTATTCTCGCCTTAAGCACCGCACCACTGCATATTGAGAGCCCATTGGGAGAGGTTGCAGCGCAATACATGCAATTTATTATTATCTGCCGCTGTACCGCCCCGGGGCAGAGTACTAACGCGCATAACAGGACTTGAACTTACACTATGACATTATTTTGAATGTCAACAGACAGCCAGTAGTGACAAACAGTCTTACTAGGTCGAAGCTTTAAAAATTATAGAATTATTTAAAAGTTCAAAATTATGTATCACTCCGCAGACTCAACTTTGCCAATAAAACTATATCATTGTGCAAACAAATTCTTCGGTCATACATAGTAGTACAAATGCGCACTCCCGTAGCCAACTTCACACCGTCAAACTGACACGGCGTCTATAAAGAGATTTCAATATCATTATCGGCGAAAGAAATGAAAATTCCCCGCATTCCAACCGCCACCTCACTCCGCTCGCGCGCGGTATTGCGAGGGGGGGAATGTTTCATTCGCCGCACGGAGCGACTCGTTCGTAGGTACATCGATAGCTTACATACTGTTCGCTGACACGCTTCCATGCAGGAACACTTCCGTCTTGAATCTCGATTGATATTAGAATATTTCAAGGTATATTATATCGTCGTTACACCGTATTGGTGTAAATATGTCAAATGGCGCTCTTTCAATTTCAATAAACAGCCTTTTTGTCAGCCTCGATAGCGCAGTGGTGCAGACAGTCAACCACAGAAACTGATCTGTGCAGTCAACTGTCGCTATTGAATGTTAAGCAACGCTGGGCGCGGTCAGTACTTGGATGGGTGACCGCTGACCGTTGGAGGCTGACCGAGATTCGGATTCCTCGTAAAACTGTAGGTCCCTTCCCTCCTAATCTTACTTGGTGGTAGGGTTTAACCCGCCCGGGTTGGTACCACCGCACTGAATGAAACGTCGGTCAAAACGGCTATGTAAATAGTTTGTGTTTTCCGACCAGTTCAGTGTAGCCGGCACGATCAAAGAGGGAAGCACTGACATGGCACCTAGTTCACCCGGTGTTATGGGCTGACATCACGGACGTTGTAGGTGATGTAGCCAACTGTGTCAGTTTCCATAAAAAAAACACAAAAATGGGTCATGGATGGATGTTATGCAATGGAGTTAACGAAACTGTTACATTCGTGTATTGCGTACGAATCGTACGATTACTTCGTTTCAGGGAAAGGTACAAAATCAAATGCACACAATTGTCATCAGAAGGTCGATGGGTCGGAATACAGACTAGGGGGTCGGAACCACAAACCATGCAAGATAAGCATCGTATCTTCAATAAATCGGCATGTATCTTCATTATCCGTGGTTCGGATTCCACGTAAAACTGAAGGACCCTTCCCTTCTTACCTTACTAGGTGGTAGGGTTTATTCCGCACGGGTTGATACCACCGCACTGAATGAAACGTCGGTCGAAACGGCTGTGTAAATAGTTCGTGTTTTCCGTCCAGTTCATTGTAGCCGGCATAAAAATGGAGGGAAGCACTGACATGGCACCTAGTCCACCCGGTGTTATGGGCTGGCATCACGCATGTTGTAGGTGATGTAGCCAACCGAGTCAGTTTCCATAAAAAACAAATATTATATCAAGTTCCCGGGGGTTTGTTGTATGTATAACTTAAATGACTGATTGATTATATCGTCGGCCACTTCCGTGATGTCAATCCCAAAGGAAACTAAAGAACTTCGCGGATGTCCCCATGCCGGGATCTCTATAAATAAAAGATGGCATTATGTTACCCAAACTATGTCAATAATAATAGGTACCCAAACATCACAGAAATATGTTCCATGCTTCGATCATCTATGGTTCCATTTTTTTTCGTCCGTCCAGTTCTCACATAATATGTATACCTATTGTAAGAGAAGAGACCTATGGTTTTGCATGAAATTTTTACATGAAATAAAAACCAAGGAACCACGATATTCATGACTGAAATGCACTTAGACGCGGAACGGAAAAAAATAACCAGCCAAGTGCGAGTCGGACTCGCGCACCGAGGATTCCATACCACCACGTAAGTAGAGGGTAGATCCAAAAGTTGGTGGCCTAACATAGAAAGAGCCATAACATTTTTTTAAATTTAAAATCGAGCGAATTTTGATTCCGATACTGCAAGCCATATTTTTTTCGTGATTATTTGTTTAACACTATCTGACAAGATTTCAATAATGGAGAAAATTTAACACCTAGCAGTGATGAAGTTCCATAAAAAGGCATGTCACCAAAAGATATCAATCAAGATATGGTGAACACATTGGGGGAGTCTGCTCCATCGTATTCCAGTGTCAAAAAGTGCTTAGCTGATTATAAGCGGGGTCGGGAGAGCATTCAAGATGACCCTAGGAGCGGAAGGCCTTCGACGTCTACCACGAAGGAAAATGTCAATAAAATATGTGATCTGATACTTAGTGATCGAAGATTTACCATCAATAAGATAGCTGAGATCACAGGCATCAGTTATGACCGGGCACAAAACATTATATCGGAAGAATTGTGGTTCCATAAGGTTTCTGCTCGTTGGGTCCCAAGATTGCTTTCAGCTGAACAAAAACGAGTTTGCTTCACAATTTCCCTCGATTGATTGGAATTTTTTGAGGCAGATCCCGAGGATTTTTTTTTTCCCCCGTTTCGTTACCATGGATGAAAGCAGGGTTCACCACCATACTCCTGAATCGAAACAACAATTGAAGCAGTGGAAAATATCTGGCTCACCCACTCCGAAGAAGGCCAAGGTCGTTGTGTCGACCAACAAAGTCATGGCTTCAGTTTTCTGGGATGCGAAAGGGATTATTTTCGTGGGTTATTTACCAAAAGGCGAAACTATAAATTCAAAATATTATTGCATCCTTTTGCGAAGACTTCGGGAAGAAATCGAAATTGTCGACCAAAGAAGAGTATATTATGAGTAGATAGCCGCAGTAAATGAGTATTTTGACGACCTAAAAGAATAGCCCCACTGCATCTCTCCCAGTGTATGTCGTAAAAGGCGACTAAGGGATATGACTCCCTTCTTATATTACTAGGTGGTAGGGTTTAACCCGCCCGGGTTGGTACCACCGCACTGAATGAAAGGTCGGTCGAAAAGGCTATGTAAATAGTTTGTGTTTTCCGTCCAGTTCAGTGTAGCCGGCACGATCGAAGGGAACCACTGACGTGGCAGTTCAGTGTAGCCGACTGCCGATATAAAATGAAGGGAAGCACTGACATGGCACCTAGTTCACCCGGTGTTATGGGCTGACATCACGGATGTTGCAGGTGATGTAGCCAACCGTGTCAGTATCCATAAAAAAAAAAAACCTTCCGGATTCATTTTCTTCCGTATTGATACGGAACCCTAAAAAGTATAGTGCACGACGATCTTACACGACGCGTATTGATAGAATTCGAACGCGCGCTCCTGGGAACAAAGGACTCGACAGTTTCTCATGTATTATATATGTAAGTTCGGACATACCTACGATTGTGGCCTTCCGTAGTCTAGAATTTAAGTGCAAACTGCAGAGAGGTAGCTGTATGGCCTGGGTTCAGGTGGCGAAGTGTCCGCAGTGAACCGCATTCATGCCCTGACCCGGCATGTTGCGCCCGCCTTGACATTAATATACTGGTCAGTACACGCCAAACCGTGAGATCCATCTCTCTCTCTCATCTCATCATCTCAGCTCTGTATGTGACACCATCGTTGTTTATTCTTTATTGCATCGATAGTTTATTGTATAATTTCATCCATAGGTAGGTAACCTACGCTTGGATATGCCGAAAATTCCGCCAGTTCTAAATTCACGAAGTGCGAAGAAGAACTGACAAACAAACTTCGCAAGTCACAATGTTTTGTTAGTACCTTATTATAATGCTCACAAGAGCATTAATATTTACAGCATAAACATGAATACTCAATAATCTGACTACTCTGCCTATTTACATTACCTATATCTGGTGTATAGTGCCATCGTCAATTTGACACTTAAATATATCAAGTCAATTCAACAACAATTAAGTAAAAGTTTATTACAAATAAATTTGTCTGGAATTGCGAGCGTAGTTTCGCGAAGAGCGGTGTCGTTGGCTGTATCTGATTCTGACGTAATCATGGGCACAGCCACGGTGCCAGTTTAGGAAAATTAAAAAAAAACCTGTAAAGTACGAACGTTTTTCAGCCATAGATGGTTTCGTAGCCATTTATTCGCAGCGATCATGCGGTCGTACCGAGTCTCGCGTGCGCCGCGCGGCACTCCGTTAGAATGCATTTTTTCTCAATAAACGTTTGAGACATAAACTTCAATACACTATATCGCAATGACTAATTCGCCTACTTTTAGGTTTCCGTACCCCGTACGGAAGCCTATTACTAATCCAACTCGTCTGTCTGTCTGTCTGTCTGTTCTACTGCTGTATCTTTGGATCCGTGATAGCTAGCCGGTTGAAATGTTCACAGAATATTTGTTCTTATGGCGAATATAACAACAAATAATAAAAACAATTATATAAGGGATTCCCCACACAAGAAACGTGTTTTTCTTTTCAACTTTTTTGTGGTGAGGAAACCTCGGTACGCGAGTCCGTCTCGCACTTGGCTTTTTTCTATTGATCTTTACATTCCGGACCTTTACAATACTTACGAAGCTTTACATTTCACCTCGGACTGCGCGTGTGACAGACAGACAGACGGACGGACGGACGGACAGACAATCTAATCGATTTATAAGGGTACCTGCCAACGTCGCTGGCTACGGAACCCTAAAAAGTAATCGTGCTACTTCCACTCGATGTTGCGTTCTGTCTGCGGGCTCTATCGTCGAAGACTATATCAATTAAATTTAATTAAATTAAAACGTTTATTTCACAATCAAGAGGCGGTACATAGATAGTTCGCTTACTAAGCGACGCTTAGATCTATAATATGTATATACATATATACACGGTGTTGCAGTTGCCCCCGTAATGTTTTTAACTGACATAAAGGGGTTATTCTATATGTGAAACTAAACAACCTCGGTAAAGAAAAAAAAATTTTGAAACAAAAAAAAAATTATTTTTTCCATACAAATTTTAAATACCTATTCTCAAAATGTATGGAGAAAAAAATTTTTTTCTTCAAATAAAGCCGTAGAACAAAAGTTGTTCTATTTCACGTACAGAATCACCCACTTTCGGGTTTTACGGTTGAGGTTGCAACACCGTGTATACATGCAAGTTTAGCTCTGCCAAAAGTAAAAGTAAAGTAATAGGATACATACTCATAAAGGTCATAATAATAATGTACGATGGTTTATTTGTATTACTTTATTTCTAATTACATATTATTAAATAGAAGTCAAATATTGCAGTCATCTTTGGAAGGGTTCCCCTGAGTACCTTCTTTCAGCCTTGGATTCTATTCAGCGACGAGCCATTCGCCTCATTGGTGACTCTGTACTCACAAAGGACCTTCAACTTCTAAAGCACAGACGCTAGACGTATCGTTGGGTCATTGAGCCTGTTTTACCGGTACTACTAACTATGGCCGCTGCTCTGACGAACTTGCTTCCTCCTCCTGTTAGCATTCGCCAAGCCCGCCATACTCTCGCGGAACACCCCTTTGTAGTCGACGGAAGAGTTCTTCGAACTGCACGATTCTCTAAATGGTGTTTGTGCCGCACTGCAAAGATGTAGAACGGGCTCCCAGAGAATATCTTTCCCCACTCCTACAATCCATGGATCTTCAAATCGCGGGTTAATAGCCTTTCCCCAGCGACTTTAGTCCACATCCAAGCCGGACTGGCACCTCCTCGGCGGTGAAATTGGCTGCGCCTGAGGTTTCGACCTCGGGCAGAGCCACCCTGTTTAGAAGAAAAAAAAATAGAACACATAAGGGAAACAAAAAATTGGTCTTCACATTTAAGGGTTCCGTTCCAAAAACGGCACAAAAGGACGACGCAGACCCTCATTCGGTTTCCCTTGTATACATATCTGTCTGTCGCAGGGCACCTTCATTTATAAACAGTGACTTATCTACATATCGCCGGTATACTGTCCGCTGTGTGACAACGAGCGTTTTGAGATTGCCGCAGCCGCTAGGTGTCAAGAACACCACCGCTCCGGGGGCGGCGGGGTGGCGCGGGGGCGGAGACTATCGGGGGCGGCCGTGCCGAGTGCAGGCACGCTCGTCTTTAGGCGACCCGCTAGCCACACGACACGGACATTCTTGTCTCTCACACTACCGTATACAACATACGAGCTTATTAGGTTCCGTATCCGGTACGGGACCCTATTACTAAGCCTACGCCGTCTGTTCGTCTGTCTGTCCGTCTGTCCGAGGGCTGTATCTCTTGAACCGTAATAGGTAGCCCGTTGAAATTTTCACAGAATATGTGTTACTAGCTGTGGCCGCGGCTCCGCCCGCTCTCATATTTGACTTCTCTGCTAACCTCATAAGCCATTTAACGTGATGAAAAATAGCCTATAATTGATGGAAAGAACTAAGCTATCCGTAGAAGCAAACTGTATTAAAATCAGTTCAGTGTTTCTCGAATTATAAGCGAACAGACAGACACACAGAAAGCAGACGTTGGAATTTATTAAAGGTAAGGATAAGGAAGGATTAGGGCGGATATAACAACAAATAATAAAAATAAGAAAAAGTATAAAATTCACGGGGGTTCCCATAGAAGAAACCAAAAAGTGTATGCGCGCGCGCCATCTACCGAATAGATTATGAAGCATTTTAACTAATCATGACATTTAACTAATATGAATCATTTCATAACACGCCATCTATATGGCGTGAGTGGCGCTAGCCATGACATGGCGATACGGAACCCTCGGTGAGCGAGTTCGACTCGCACTTGGCCGATTTTTTAGTACTTTTGCTGTCGAGAGGCTCCTGTGAGCCACTATCGGTTTCAGGGGTAGCTAACCCTATGGTGGACGTTAAATGAAAGAGTTCGTGAATATAGAAAATTATTTAGAGCAACAGACAAACAACCTAGACGTCACATGATCAGAAGAAGTCTGGCGCGACGTGGTCGCTGCACCACGCTCGTTGACGTGGGCGCCGGAGTGGGAAACGTAAGGACGTTGATCTCCAAACACTGACGTCACAGTACCCATCCCAGTGGGGTAGGCAGAGACAACGGATCTCCACGTGCCACGATCCTGACGCACCTCTGCCGCCTCTTCCACTCTCATAATGTTCTTCGTGCTGTCATGCATGCTCATCGGTTACGGGCACTACGCACTTGACACTTTTTGAGCACATGCTCGATTTTGTCTAGGTACGCGCGTCTAGGGCGACCATACCCGACTCTTCCACTCACATTCGCTCTATAAATTTCTTTCGTTAGTCTCCTATCATCCATTCTTCCAACATGACCGATGTAAATATCCATCCTCTCCCTTGTAGAAGGTATGGAACTAATTTATCTGCCACCCGGATTTCTCCGGGCTTGTCCTAGCTTTAAATCCGTCCAGGCCTGGAGGACTTGAGGAAAAAAAATACATTGATAAGTACTATGCTAAGGTAAAGTAAGTACATACGTAAATAAAAATCGGTTCAGTAGGTCCGGCCGGAGATATCTACGTGTGACCGACAGACAGACAGACATACATACACCAGAGCGATCCCGATTTCGTATTTTGCGACGACACTAAAAACTGTTTATTGCACACCATTGAAAGAAGAACAGCACACAACAAGAAACAAGAAACAAGAAACACAGGAGTGCCCAAAGGCGGGCTTATCACTGCAAGTTATTTCTTCCAGTCAACCAATAATTTATGTCGTTTGTTAGTTGTACTTGTTGTAACATTGTGTTCAAAATACTCATTTATATATCAGTCTCGCGTGAGCCGCGCGCGCATCAACACGATGCATCGCACACCGCTGAATTCGCGCCGAAATAACAAAAACACACTCGTTAGTCCTTCGCGCAATGAATCGACATTCACAAGTGAAAGTCCTAAAATGGCGATAAATGAGTTATTAACATTTCTGTGGTGCAAAGTTGACACTCTGACTGAACCTGATATAACCAGGATCTGCTTGACGACTTACAAAGAAGATGATATCGACGCCGCCAGAAAGTTGCTGTCGGGGTTTCTGGACAAGCGACCATCCCGCAGCACTGACCCGAAAAGGAACTTACAGGACTCCATCAAGATGATCAAGGAAGCAGAGCCGGATGCGCTACCGATTTTCGTAGCGAGAGACCTCAACAAGTTGCCAGCCGTTACATGGGATCACGTCGACGTCTCTGTCTTTCTAAAAGATATAACTCAGCTGAAGGAAGAAGTGAGCCTAATAACAGCACGGCTGAATGAACAGCCATCGCAAACAACGAAACCTGTAATTAAAAAGGATTGCAGTACACAATGCGACCTACAGTACGCAAGCGTAGGTACACCGCAACAGACCGCGGGTAGAAACCAAACGTCCGCGAACGGAATAATGACGACGAGCGCCGACGATAACGGTGGCGCACTCGCGCCTATACCTACACTTCAACGGAGCAACGCGTCACTAAACCTGAAACCGGCTCGAGCCCCCCCGCTCGCCCCGCGTGGACCCGCGCCGCGTGCGCCCGCACCGCGCGCGCCCTCGCCGAGCGCGCCCGCACCCACCGACGACTCTCGCGCACTCAGTGCGCGTGTTCTCAGTTTCAGCTGTAATGCCTCACTGCCTCCGCCCCCGCCCCCGCCCGTCGTCGCCTCGTCAGTCCCCGCCCCCGCTCTCTCGTCTGCCGCCGCATCTCCACTCGCACTTACTGCATCTACGATGCCTACGGTTACTACGTCAGAGTCTTCCGCCCCCTCCGCCGCAGCCGCCGACACCGCGCCCCCCTGCCATGAAAAAGACGAATCGTCTTCGAAAGAATTGCCCTGGAATGTAGTAGCGCGCAAAAAGCCTAAGCGAGTATTTTTCAAGAATAACAGAGGATGTGCCGAAGTAGATTCAAGCCTAAGTATTACCTTTAAGGCATACGAACCCAATGTTTCACTATACCTATCGCGAGTCGATAAGGCGACGCCCTTAAGCGACATACACACTTACATTAAAATGAAAACGGACCTTGACGTGAAGATCACAAAATTGACCGGCGAGGGCAGTGAATTCGATGCTTACAAAATTGAGGTACCGGGTAGAAAAATTGATATTTTTCTTGAAAAAGAACTCTGGCCTAAAGGCATAGTATTCAGAAGGTACCTAGAACAAAGACGGTCGCGACCTTCCACCGCCGCCCGGTCTCTGCACCAACGTGGTCTTCGGGAAGAAGATAACGAGAAGCAGAGCCGGCGATAGCAGATGGCCCTTCAGTAGCCAAGGTCAAGTTCGTAAGCTTTAACTGTAGGTCGATCAGGCGCTCCATAGAACACGTTCGGGAGCTGTGTAAATCGAGTGACCTGGTGGCCCTGCAGGAACTCTGGATACTACCGGATGACGTAGATATACTCGGTGAAATTGATGCTTCATTTGGGTATCACGGAATCTCAGCCGTTGACACGTCGGCCGGCACATTGAAGGGCCGACCCTACGGAGGAGTTGGCCTACTGTGGAGGAAGGCTACATTCCCCCGCGTCTCTCCGATCCACACAGGAAGTACACGAGTGGCCGCCGTACGAGTACATCTTGAAAATCGTAACTTTATTGTAATGTCTGTATATATGCCTACTCAGTGCAGTGACAACCTACCGGAGTTTACCTCGGTACTAGGGTCAATGACCGCTGTTATTGAAAATAGCGAAGACGAGTGCGTGATAATGCTGGGTGATTTTAATGCGGACATTGACAGTTTATTCGGCAACGAGCTAGATAAATTCTGTGAGGAACAGGAGTGGGAGTGTGCGGACACGCGCTTTCTAGGCAGGAACTCTGGAAGTTTTACCTACTTAAGCGAGGCACACGGCTCAACCTCATGGTTAGACCATGTAATTGTGACGCGCTCAGCGTGGCAAGCTGCGACTAATTGTTCTGTGATTAATGACGTATTTTGGTCAGATCATTTCCCACTAGTTATACATTTTAATTTAGATGCCATTATCTGTAAGACCGAAGCTACATTGCCAAATGTAAACAAAATAATTTGGGGCCAGAGATCACAGGCACAGATTGAAAGTTATACACGTCTCTGTAACGTGTATTTAGATAAACTTACTAAAGAACCAAGTTGTTCTGGTTTTCCGTGTAACAGGCAAGAACACTGTAACTCAATTGACGAATTTTATAATAATACTAGCTTTTGCCCGCGGCTTCGCTCGCGTGAAATTCGTATTTCAAAGAAAGAAAGTAAGTAACTAAGGGCGAGCTGGGTTCAGGTAAACGATAAACCGTCTCGAAGAAAGTGAGTAACTTTTTGAGGCCGAAGGCGGAGTTGCGTTCAGGAAGACGATAAACCTTCTCGAAGACAGTAAGTAACTATGGGCGAGGCCGAAGGCCGAGCTGCGTTCAGGAAGAGGATAAACCATCTTTAAGAAAGTAAGTAACAAAGGGCGAGGCCGAAGGCCGAGCTGAGTTCAGGAAGAGGGTAACCTTTTCGAAGAAAGTAAGTAACTATGGGCGAGGCCGAAGGCCGAGCTGCGTTCACGATGAGGGTAAACTTTTCGAAGAAAGTAAGTAACAGAGGGCGAGGCCGAAGGCCGAGCTGCGTTCAGGAAAACGATAAACCTTTTCGAAGACAGTAAGTAACAATGGGCGAGGCCGAAGGCCGAGCTGCGTTCAGGAAGAGGATAATCTTTTCGAAGAAAGTAAGTAACAGAGGGCGAGGCCGAAGGCCGAGCTGCGTTCAGGAAGACGATAAACCTTTTTGAAGACAGTAAGTAACAAAGAAGTTACTTTCTTCGAGAAGATTTATGGTCTTCCTGAACGTAGCTCGGCCTTCGGACTCGCCCTCTGTTACTTACATTCTTCGAAAAGGTTATCCTCTTCCTGAACGCAGCTCGGTCTTCGGCCTCGCCCTTTGTTACTTACTTTCTTAGGGATGGTTTATCCTCTTCCTGAACGCAGCTCGGGCCTCGCCCATAGTTACTTACTGTCTTCGAAAAGGTTTATCGTCTTCCTGAACGCAGCTCGGCCTTCGGCCTCGCCCTCTGTTACTTACTTTCTTAGAAAAGGTTATCCTCTTCCTGAACGCAGCTCGGCCTTCGGCCTCGCCCATAGTTACTTACTGTCTTCGAGAAGGTTTATCGTTTTCCTGAACGCAGCTCGGCCTTCGGCCTCGCCCTCTCTTACTTACTTTCTTCGAAAAGTTTACCCTCTTCCTGAACGCAGCTCGGCCTTCGGCCTCGCCCATAGTTACTTACTGTCTTCGAGAAGGTTTATCGTTTTCCTGAACGCAGCTCGGCCTTCGGCCTCGCCCTCTCTTACTTACTTTCTTCGAAAAGTTTACCCTCTTCCTGAACGCAGCTCGGCCTTCGGCCTCGCCCTTTGTTACTTACTTTCTTAAAGATGGTTTATCCTCTTCCTGAACGCAGCTCGGCCTTCGGCCTCGCCCATAGTTAGTTACTGTCTTCGAAAAGGTTTATCGTCTTCCTGAAAGCAACTCCGCTTCGGCCTCAAAAAGTTACTCACTTTATTCGAGACGGTTTATCGATTACCTGAACCCAGCTCGCCCTTAGTTACTTACTTTCTTCCTTTGAAATACGAATTTCACGCGAGCGAAGCCGCGGGCAAAAGCTAGTTATAACAATAAAAACATATGGTACATATCACTACAAAGATGCATTTTTTTTTAAATTAACTGCATATTTACTTTTCCTTTAAATAGAACAGAAATTGTTATATTTCAATTTTCCACTATTTTTGCTCTCCTGAACAATTTAGCATTTTGGTTAATACAGTGTTTCGCTCTGGAGCAGCCGATAGGTTTGCACCTAAAATTAATCAAATAGATAGGTACCTAACGAAGTTAACCTACATAATAAATATTATGAATCGAATTAAATAAGAAACTCTGCTCAAGACAATGCATACACACACCGCGCTCCTCCGCCGCCGCGCCGCCAGTCTCCGCCAGCAGCCGCGCTACTAACCCCCGCCGCGCCGCGCCGCCCTATATTTCGGCGCTTGGAACAATTCGATTTGTATGGGAGCCACATCTTAGCGTAGCCGGAAGTGAATTTTAGTAAGCCTATCCTGTGTCCCGTATAGTAAAATTAGTTTGTACTAAGTTTCATCAAATTCGGATGATGGCTTTAAGAGTTATGGAGGAACATACATACATACATACATACATACATACAGAAAAGATTTCTAAAAATCGTCAATTTAGCTTTAGTATCATACATAGAGGCTACAAACTCAATATTTCCTAAAACAAAGTAACTTACTCCATGACCATCCCTTACAGATTTATTATTAGTATTGATAATTGACGCACTGTGTACCGCGGCCAAGGAGACATACCAGAGTAAGACAGTGAAACAAAAACAAGTTGTTGGATGGAACTACCACGTCCTAGAAAAACATAAGAAGGCGCAGCTTAAATATAAACTTTGGTTGTTGCACGGAAAGCCAAAACAGGGCAGTATTTATGATGAAATGAAAACTACAAGAAATGAATTTAAAAACAAATTAAAATGGTGCCAGCGTAATTCCGAACAAATTCGAATGGATATTGTAGCAAAACACAGAGCAGACAAGGACTTTTCAAAATTTTGGAAATCGACCAAGCTTAACCATAAACCCTGCTTGCCGATAACCGTTAACGGTGTCCAGGACCGGAAGCGTATAGCCGATATGTTTGTTGATCATTTTAAAGTGGAATCCCCGCTGCAGTCGTCTACACCTTTGATGCCGCCGATGCCGCCGTCGCCGCCGTCTCCGCCGCCGCCGCCGCCGTCGCCGCCTCCGCCTCAGATGTTTCCGTCGCCCGTGCTGTCATCCGACAAAGAAGAGATGACGGCCGGTGAGGTGGAGGTGGGGACGGGGGAGGGGGCCGTGCGGGCGCCGTGCCTAACTCCGAAGCAGGTGGCAGACACTGTGCGTCTCATGCGACGAGGTAAGTCTCCGGGTCACGACTCTTTGAGTATCGAACATCTGCAGTTCGCTGGACCTCTTCTCCACGATGGGTTGGCCTCCCTGTTCAACGCGTGTGTCGCTCATAGCTATCTACCTGCACTTTTTATGAAAACTGTGGTGGTTCCTATAGTTAAGAACAGGACCGGAGATGTCGCTAGCTTATGCAACTATCGTCCGATATCGCTTGCAACAGTGATATCCAAAGTATTTGAGAGATTGCTTCAGCCGGCGTTATGCGAAAACTTGAATTTACACCAGGCACAATTTGGTTTCCGTCCCGGTCTCTCAACGGACATGGCCATACTGGCTCTGAAACACACAGTAAAACAATACACACGTAGCCACACTGCTGTATATGGATGTTTTCTGGACCTCAGCCGAGCCTTCGACACAATAAATTACGAACTTCTGTGGCAGAAGATGAGAGAGGCTAAAGTTCCGGAAAATATCACAGGCCTGTTGAGATACTGGTACGGGAACCAGGTGAACACGGTGCGCTGGGGCGACGTGATGTCGGACGAGTATCAGTTGACTTGCGGAGTGAGACAGGGCGGGCTGACCTCTCCGGACCTGTTCAACCTGTATGTAAACAAACTCATAGAGGAGCTAACCAGCGCCAGAGTCGGATGCCACTTGGGTGGCATCTGCGTAAGCAACATTAGCTATGCGGATGACATGGCGCTGCTGAGCCCCTCTGTGAAAGGACTGCGGAGGTTACTGGATATATGTGAGCGATACGCGCGTGAACACGGACTAACGTACAATGTTAGGAAAACGGAGGTCATGGTGTTCAAAGATAGATGCGGACCCACGTTTAATCCTACCGTAACCTTGTGCGGCTCTCCTTTGAGAGTCGTTACAAGGTTCAAGTACCTAGGGCACATCCTGACAGAGAGACTGAGGGACGACGATGACCTGGAGAGGCAGCGTAGAGTGCTTGCAATGAAAAGCAACATGTTGGCTGGACGTTTCCGGTACTGTTCGGTGCAGGTCAAGCTGACGCTGTTCCGCGCGTATTGCCAGGCATTCTACACCAACCAGCTGTGGTTCCAGTACACGCAGCGAGCCTACAACTCACTGCGTGTACAGTACAACAATGCGCTTCGGTGTATGTTGGGACTGCCCTGGAGGTGTAGCGCGTCTGGCATGTTCGCGGAGCATCGGCTCGATGACTTCTACGCTATCATGCGGAAGCGGCGAGCAGGGTTTATGGACCGAATTTGTAAATCGGAAAACGAAATTATAAAAATGATCTCTGACCAATTGTACTACAACAATGACATAATTAAATGTGGGATTTATTATTGACAAAACAAAATGTAAATAATTTATTATGTTTCTTTTCTAATTTTATATTGTTTTATTATATTGTACTGTATTGATTTAATGTAAACCAAAATGTAAATAATTTATTATGTTTCTTTTCTAATTTTATATTGTTTTATTATATTGTACTGTATTGATTTAATGTAATGTACTATGGGTTATACCTGAAAATAAATCATTATTATTATTATTATTTTCTTTTATTTCACATATTGAAAATTTTACATTAATTTTATATATATTATACAAAAAAGTAATAAAAATACACAAAATTAATATAAAAATTAAATACGGTAATACCGCCGGCGGCGGGAGACAAGCCTCCAAGCACGCCGGCGGGTGCAGGCCGTGGCTACGGAGCTCTCCGGGACGACGCGAGGCAAGCTACGAGCGATAGGTGGTGGTACTAGACATGTAGGCCACCACCACCCCCATCTCGGAGAGCTCCGTATCCGCCGGACTGCACGGCGACGTCGTCACGCAGGTCTGTAAACGTCTTCATCTTCGCGCGCGCGTCGCCTCATGGGTGCACTACACCACCGGTAGCGGGGGCACTAGACGGGACGCGAGGTCCCGATGGCCCCAAGCTGGCCGGTGGTGGACGCCGCCCTCACCGTAGTTCTTGTGGCTCGGCCGACGTCAACACTCCATCTTAGTCGTCGATGAAATGCACCGACGGCGTGGAGCTGGGTGGTAGGGTGTGCGTGTAGTGGTGCGAGAAGAATGACGGCTCTCGTATTGGACGACCCGGGCGCGGGGAGGCCGGGCGACGCGGTGGGCGGAGGCAGTGCTGCTGCGGGCGAGCGGTGGCGGCGGCGGCGTCGAAGTCGAGCGCGGCGGCGGCCGGCCTTCGCCGCAGGGCCCGCTCTCCATCACGCGCGTCGCGTCCCGGGTGGTCTGCAGCCGCTTCTGTCGCCAGGCATGTCGAGCTGGTGGAGTACCCGGGGACACCGAGCGGCGGCGGTGGTGATGCCGGCACGGTGCCTCCAACCGTGCGGGTAGCTGCGCCGCTGGAGAAGAGTCCGCGCGTGGCGGAAGCTCGGTTTGTTCGTCCCAGGCAAAAACTTTTAAAAGAAATTTTCTAAAGAAAAATTTTCTGACATGTCGGTTTGACAGCTCTTTTTCTTCTCATTATTATTATTATTCTTTTTATTATTATTATTTTCTTTATTTCACATTTTTATATATACATTCATATTAATTTTACATATATTATAACTATAAAAAGTAATAAAAATACACAAAATTAATACAAACATTAAAAATAAAAATGGTAATACCGCCGGTGGCGGGAGGCAGGCCTCCAAGCACGCCGGCGGGTGCAGGCCGTGGCTACGGAGCTCTCCGGGACGACGCGAGGCAAGCTACGAGCGATAGGTGGTGGTACTAGACACGTAGGCCACCACCACCCCCATCTCGGAGAGCTCCGTATCCGTCGGACCGCTGGGCGACGACACGCAGCCATTTCATACAACATGATTGTCGCGCGTGCGTCACCGTTACGCACTTTGCCGCCACACCGGTAGCGGGGGCTGTAGACGAAGCATGCAGCCCCGATAGCCCCAAGCAGACCGGTTATATGTAGCGGACGTCGTCGTCCCGTCGTGGTTGGTGTGGCGGAAGCGCGACGTTGTTCGCCGTCGTCGCCGGCAAACGTCGGCGATGGAGCGACGAACCTTGGTGAAGGGCGTGCGCTGGTCGTTCAAGAAGTGGCAGTTATCGTCACTGGACCCGGGGAAACCGCGAAGAGGGCGAGATGGTGTTGGTGAGACGCGCGGCGACGCGCGGCGCAGCGGCGGTGGCATATGATGCGACGGCGGCGGCAGCGGCGCGCAGCACGCAGCGTCTGATGCCCTCTTCAGGCTCGGCTGTAGTAGTAGGTGGCCGGCCGTGTCCCCGGTAGTCCTCTGCCTGGGCTGTCAGCTGTCAAGCCGGCGGCGAGCGGTGTTGGGATGCCGAGCAGCAGCGGTGGTGGTGGCCGGACGGTGCTCCCGTGCAATAGCGGCACCTGCGCCGCTGGTCCTGGTTTTGCATCTGGCGCAAGCTCGACTTTTTCCCTCCTCACACTAAATTTATGAAATTTTCGGATGAGAGAAGAAAATTTTTCTGGCCTGTCATTTTGACAGTTTTTCTTCTTTTTCAGTTATTATTATTATTATTATACGGTGCTAGATTAGCAGTTTGTAGTAGGTGATAGCAATCGAAAGGCTGATTCTACACCTGAAACTGAATAGCGATTGTTCTATAACTTTTTATTTTGAGAATTTTTTTTTTCACGTTCTTCATAAAAAAGTGCGGACCTTTTTTTATATTAGACATTTCCATATTACATTTACATTTAAAAAACAATTTAGTTTCAATTACGGAATCGGTACATAAATACATACCACACGCTGTATCCCGACAATCGGGGTAAGCAGATTAATCGGAGTTGTGCTGCAGGTACTCTTGTAAATTACAGCACAAAACCGACCACCACCTTTAGCAATGTATTAGGACAAGATAACTATCAAGCAGCAAGTTAGGCAAGAAGACCCACCTGCTGCATGACTCGATGGAAGGACTGCGCCAAGGTGAGAGGTGGCTATCCTGTCGCCCTTTAGCTTATCTTGTCCTTATCCCTTAGTCGCCTTTTACGACATGCACGGGGAGAGATGCAGGAATTGAAAGGTAGCACTGGCATGGCCCCTTAGAATTTTATTTATTTATTAATTTTACAAAACACAGAGTACATAGCATTGGCATCCTGCACTAGATAAATCTGTCTTGCAGGAGTGCATTCTTTAACAAATTATAATAATATACATTAGATCCAAAAATCATAAACATGCGCTCATTAAAATTATCATGCAATTAGTTATGATATTAAAAAATAATGGAACACAAACAATTCATAAAAGGAATAACCTAGTTCACCCGGTGTTATGGGCTGACATCACGGATGTTATAGGTGATGTAGACAACCTGTGTCAGTTTCCATAAAAAAAAAATACGAAATCGGTTTTCAATTAAATATAAAGTACCGCCGATAATGTAACACCGTGTATAAGGCTGTAGATCAAGTTAACCTGAAAAATGGAGCCTGGATACAAAGAGATTATGTCGCTATAAAATTAATGACTCGCAAAAACCGCGACATCGAAATTGACGTCTAAAACCGCTGAGACACCTTGTTTCCCCCTCCGCCGGCGAACACAGTTTAATAACCTCGTAAATGTATCAAATACTAAAAGCTGCGTACAAAAACCAGCCAAGTGCGAGTCGGACTCGCGCACCGAGGTTTCCGCACCACAAAAAAAAAAAACAAAAAAATGCTTTAAATTAACTTTTCATAGATCTATTCACTATTCTACCTGTTAAAAATATTTTTATTACAAACAAAGTTTTTCCGGCGCCTATCATAATCATAATCAGAGTCATACATAATTGAATACCCGTGAGATTTATTAACACATACAATTTTTGTTACCTCCCGGGAATCTACAGGGTGTATCAGGATAGGTTTGAGAAACTTCAGGAATAGAAAGTACTCATTATTAGAAGAAAAAAATCCTTATCACTCAAATCGAAATTCCGTTGTTTTTTTTTGTCATACAAAAGTTGGAAATTGTAATAAAAACTCGATGGACAGTGAGACTGGAGAGTGCAGTGAACTAATTCAGCCTCTTTTTCTTTTGAGGTCATTGAACTTTCAGTGTTTGGAATTTACCTACGCGCAGTTCACTAGTACACTAGTTATGTATGCAAACTACCCATTTTTATTCATGAGTTAGAATTTATTTTTTATTTAATAAAGGCGGACGTTAACCATCCACCAAATCTTGAAGAATAGATTTTCACCAAAAAGTACTGTAAAATGATCGAATCTGGGAAAAAGTTTCAGAGCTTTTCGTCTTCAAATATGGGCCCCTTTCGAACCCTGAAGTTTCGAAAACCTATCCTGATACACCCTGTATAAACATACCAAGTTCGGTTCGGTTCGGTTCGGTGTCCACTTCCGCACAACGCGCACTGGGCAGGGAATGCATCCCTATACGCTGGACTTAGCACGGATGCGTACCAATCAGTTCTGCAGATCTTTCCTCCACAGAACTGGTAAACTCTGGACAGCTCACCCTGCCCACATATTTCCCCCAAAGTATAGTCTCGGGTCCTTCAAGAGAGGCGTGAATAGGCACCTGTCAGGCCGGCATGGCATTCGCAACCCCCGCGTACGACCGAATGTCCATGGACGTCGTCGTTAGAGACGTTATGGGTGGCTAGGACGAAATTATAAGGGTTCAGTTTTTCCATTTGGCTACGGAACCCTAAAACCTAAGGGGAGTCCCCGTACAAGTAACGTTTTTTTTTGTTCGTAAAAATCTTAATACAAGTTAATATCGTTAGACACCTTATGGGTGGCTCGGCGCCACATGTCACGCTTAGTATAAAAAAAAAGTTCAAGAACATAGCTCGAACGGTTCAGGAACTACAGGCTGTGACATACAAACGGACGGACGGACAGACACCTGACCAATTTTATAAGGTTGTCAGCGTCGCTGCCTAAGGAACCTTAATAAAAACGAACAAATCGTCAGCCTCGATAGCTCAGTGGAGCAGACAGTCCACTATTGCTATTCATTGTTACGCAACGCTGGGCCGGTCAATACTTGGATGGGTGACCGCTCGACCGTTGGAGGCTGACCGTGGTTCGGATTCCACGTAAAACTGTAGGTCCCTTCCCTTCTTACCTTACTAGGTGTTAGGGTTCAACCCGCCCGGGTTGGTACCACCGCACTGAATGAAAAGTCAGTCGAAACGGCCATGTAAATAGTTTGTATTTTCCGCCTAGTTCAGTGTAGCCGGCACGACCGAAGGGAAGCACTGACGTGGCACCTCGTTCACCCGGTGTTATGGGCTGACATCACGGATGTTGTAGGTGATGTAGCCAATCCGTGTCAGTTTCCATAAAAAAAAAACAAATACAGGCAGACAGACGAAAGACACTGCAGTTCGTAATATGTGGGCATAAGTAATTCAACGTTTTCTGTTCCATCGATAAAATGTTATTTTAAAACACGCCAGTACCAAATGATAGAACGAAAGTATTCGTTGGTCTATTATTTTCTGTTGATAATAACAAATACTTGCAGAACGTCTCATGTCCAATTTAATACAACATAAATAATATTATGTAAAATATTCACGAGGAGATCGCAGTTCGAAGAAGCTCTTTATGGCAGTCAGCAGGTTTATGACATTTTTATTGGTTCATAAACATGGCAGTCAGGGCTCCATCATCTCATCAGTTAGGTTGTGTGTTAGGGGTCCGTCGGAGTGCAGCTGGCGTGTCTGTAATTTTAGTTATTTTTTTACTTTTTAGCTTACCGGACCCCGTACGGAAGCCTACGTCGTCTGTCTGTCTGTCTGTCTGTCCTACTGCTGTATCTTTGGAACCGTAATAGCTAGCCGGTTGACGTTTTCACATAATGTGTGTTATTATTATTATGGCGGATATACAAAAAAAAAAATATTTTATTAAAAAAATTAAGGGTTCCCAATTTTCTCCACCTCCATGGATACTAATATCTTAATTTTCAGAAGAGCGTCATCTACGGTAGCTGTTTTTTAAAATACTGACTATACGCCTGTGTCATATCATATATACTAGAATGTTAATATTTCAAAAACACTTCCAAACACTGTTTTTGAAAATAGGTTTACTCTGGAATTGCACAGGTGTATTACCCTAAAACATTTTTTTTATGGAATCTGGCACGGTCGGCTACATCGCCTACAACATCAGTGATGTCAGCCCATAACACCGGGTGAACTTGGTGCCACGTCAGTGCTTCCTTTCGGTCGTGCCGGCTACACTGAACTGGACGGAAAAAACAAACTATTTTACATAGCCGTTTCGACCGACCTTTCACTCAGTGCGGTGGTACCAACCCGGGCGGGTTGAACCCTACCACTTAGTAAGGTAAGAAGGGAAGGGACCTACAGTTTTACGTGTAATCCGAACCACGGTCAGCCTCCAACGGTCGAGCGGTCACCCATCCAAATACTGACCGCGCCCAGCGTTGCTTAACCATCAATAGCGACAGTCGACTGTCTGCACCACTGAGCTATCAAGGCTGACAAATATTTCTTGTCCTTCTTTTTAAATAAATAAATGAACTGTTTTACATTTTATGCTGTTTCAGAAGTAATACGAGCCAGTTAGAATCCGACCCTTAAAATAAAATGCCTACAACTGCTACTGATTGGCAACAGATGGCGCTGTTATAAAACAAAACAATTAAAGTGCGTAACAAAAAATTATGACGGGCGCGATAAAGTCAGATAGAAGCGAATTGTCCCTTCTTTTGTTTAAAAGGTCCTTTTTGAAGCAATTATTCATTAAGAATGGCCGTCGGAGTACCAGAGTTGTTCCCTCACACAGAGAGAGAGAGGGTCAATTTGCATACAAAGAGCGTGCGTGAGGAAGTTTAGTTTGTCGCAAATCCGCGAGGGCTGAAGTATTTCAGACCCTTTCTCTTTTCAGTGAGTCATGAGATTTTTACGTAGATATTTTAGGTTAATTTAAATTAATGAAGCCCAAAGCCCGGTAGAAGAGCATTAGGTAGATATAATGATATGTATACATTACATGCATAGAGAGTAAAATTGTAAGTAATAATAAGTTCGCTCTCCCTGCCAATAAATTTCCCCCCAAATACAGTCTCGAGTCCTCCAAGAGGGGCATGAATGGGCACCTGTCAGGCCGGCATGACATTCGCAACCCTCGCATCTGAATGTCCATGGGCGTCGTTAGACACCTTATGGGTGGCTAGATTAATTATAAGGATTTCGTTTTTCCATTTGGCTACGGAACCCTAAAAACTAAGGGGAGTCCCCGTACAAGTAACGTTTTTTTTTTGTTCGTAAAAATCTTAATGCAATTGCCAAACTTAGAAAGATAGAAATAGATAGAAAATTCTTTATTGCTCCAGTAAACATTAAACAGTAACAAATACATTGGAAAATTTACATAAGGTGCAAAGGCGGACTTATCCCTTACAGAGATTTCTTACAGTCAACCTTTGGATGTTTGAGATTCGATAATATAGTGGAATGTAAGTAGGTAGTAGCAAAAGAGTTGAGCGTGACAATTGAAGATAAAATAATATTAAGAATGCTTATTAACAATACATATACGTACATGCTAGTAAAATATAAGCCATACATGTGTTAATACATAGGTATAAATTACTAAATATATAGAATATTATATACAAATAAACATACATACACACATACTTGTCCATCCAATATGAAACAAAACTTAATGTGATTACAGTGCGAACTCAAAATACAACAATAGATTATAATAAACACCAACCATGGTGGTACTTCCCGAAGTGCAACAAGTTAGTCAGTGGCCGATCCATAGTGTTAGCCCATGACACTCGTTTCTTTCCTTTTGAACTCTTTGTGCGAGCCCGTACGAGTTGGTATGAGCCTCCGGACGCGGTTCGCGTAAACAACGCCCATAAACGACTGTAAACCAGTCCCGCAGGCATCGCATTTTCTAGATTTCGGGACTTTCTCGAGCGGCCGCTCCGGATATTTAGGGATATAAGCTTTATACTGACTTATGTGATCCTTCCCAGCCGCCAGCGGGGGAACGCTGCATCAATACTTCCAACGAGGAAAGCGAGGAGGAAAGTTAGTTAGCTAGGAATTCGATTTTCAAACGACTTCCATAAATGAGGAGGTTCTCAATTCGTCTGTTTTTTTTTTTTGTGTGTATTTTGACATGGAATCAAATGACATGTCTTACCCGCACATCAAATATGGCGAGGTATTCACGGAACTTGATAGTAACGCAAAAACGACCACAATAAAAAGAGACCCCAAACGTGTTCCGGAAAAATAGTTATATCTCGGTATCTCGGAAAGTACAATAGCGAGGATAGAGGTATGTTTGAAATACTTTACTATAGAAGAAGGTTGCTCAAGTAATAATGAACGTGTGTTAAACAAAGAGATACATGATACGTCATTGGTGTTAAATTAAAGTATTATTAATATTTTAAGATGAGATGAATAATCAAAATTTTTGAAAACATGTCTTGGAAAGTAGGTATAATAGCGAGCAGTATGTCTGAAATACCTTACTGTAGAAGAAGGATGTGGAGCAAGTAATGTGTTAAATTAATGTTTATTTATATTTTTTTTAAGATGAGTCGTCAAAGTTTCGAATTTCGGCAACTTGTTTAGGCGCGTTTGAGTTTTTTTTTTATGGAATCTGACACGTTTGGCTACATAACCTACAACATCCGTAACGTCAGCCCATAACACCGGGTGAACTTGGTGCCACGTCAGTGCCTCCCTTTGGTCGTGCCGGCTACACTGAACTGGACGGAAAACACAAACTATTTACATAGCCGTTTCGACCGACCTTTCATTCACTGCAGTTGTACCAACCCGGGCGGGTTAAACCCTACCACCACCTAGTAATATAAGAAGGGAGACATATCCCTTAGTCGCCTTTTACGACATACACGGGGAGAGATGCAGTGGGGCTATTCTTTTAAAGTACCGGCCCCACACGGTACATTACCGGCCCCACACGGGGAGAGAAGGGTCGAGGGGTCTAGGGGCCGTGTTTTTTATTTAATTATTTGTTAGTATATCCGCCATAAAATCACATATTCTGTGAAAATTTTAACCGGCTACTTATTACCGTTCAAGAGAAACAGACAGACAGACATACAGAGAGACTGAGGGCGTAAATTTTGATTCGATGTTCCGCAGATCTCCACAAAAAGCGATCTGCCTGGGACAAGTTTTTTTTTGTCAAAGAATAAAAGTCACCCAAACTTGTGTTACGTTGAACTTGCTGAGGCCGCGGCTCCGCTCGCGTGGTTCTCTTGTTTGTCAATTGTTGGTGACAACACTAGATACTCGTATTTTGGTTCTTTAGTTATATAAAATAATTAATGATATGATTTCCGGTCGGTGGTATGTAAACCCCCTCCGGTTCTTATTATGCGCGAGTGTGTGCGCAAGAAGTTTTTTCTCTTGCATTTGTCAAAAAGTTAAATAAATATCACGTAAAATATACTTCTGTACAAGGATTTGTTATTTTAATACTTTATTCTTACAGAAAATGGTAGTAATGCTAGTTTATAATACCGAATCAATCCCATGCTCTAGAAAAACATTGTTGATAAAGTTGATAAAGGCGACTAAGGGCTCAAAAGATGACTCCCTTCTTATATTACGAGGTGGTAGGGTTTAACCCGCCCGGGTTGGTACCACCGCACTTAATTAAAGATCGGTTGAAACGGCTGTGTAAATAGTTTGTGTTTTCCGTCCAGTTGAGTGTAGCCGGCCGACGTCCGAAGGGAAGCACTAACGTGGCACCAAGTTCATCCGGTGTTATGGGCTGACAATACGGATGTTGTAGGTGATATAGCTAACTGTGTCAGTTTCCATGAAAAAAATTGGTTGTCTGTAAAGTCGGTTTACGGACGATAGTTTTACGTGATAACGTCAATATTCTAACTTTGAAATCTTTTCCGACCGGCCAGATGCGCTTAATATATTATGGTACGAGTAACCTCCTTTCAATTTGTGCTGCCCTGGTACTTTAGAACCAGAGAGATAAATGTGTACAAGCCGACGCTTGGGCCGATTGTGCCTCTCTATCGCTTGTTACGCGCTCTCGCTTGCACACACAGGCTCCGATGGAACGTGACACTTTTTCGTGTGTGCAGCCGGTGTTCATCAATTTATAAGACGTTATCACGTCAAAAATAAAAGTTAAATTAAATCAATACTTAAAATAATATTTTATCATTTCTTCACCTGCGTTGACTTCCGACCACAATGCTCAGCTCACGAGCACACGCTCACGCAAAGTAGCATGGCCAGGCCTCTATCTAACCGTGATTTAAGTAACAAAAGGGTTATATTTTGATTTAAATTACATACGACAAAATAGTGCACTTATTTTCTCGAATTTTTATTATTATCAACCAACTTCCAAAAAGGATTCTCAATTCGTCTGTATGTTTTTTTTACCATACTACTTGGTCCCTATAAGGTATGTTAGAAAGATGTTTGTTAAGGCGAAGCACTAGATTACTTGGAAAAAAAATCGATTTATCTAATAATTTTACATGTACCTACATTGAAGAGAATAACAAAAATTTGCATACTGTATATCCCGCGCGTGTACGCCGAACAAAGAGGCCTAACCGCAGTAGCTTAGTCGCTGAATTTTCGCTTATTTTCAACGTGATTAACTCTTATTAGAAATTTCACCGAGCGAGTAGGGGCAAGACAAAGGCATCTGGGGGCGGGATTAGGTTTATTCAGGAAGGACTGTGCCAGATGTGGAAAAGTTGAAGGCGTTGTCAGAGCGAACAATTAACTAAGACATGATGTGTAATGAATGAATGAATGAGACAATCTAGCTGCGCCTGCGGCTCTGCTCGCGGTAAAGTTGACATTTGTCAGCCTCGATAGCTCAGTGGTGCAGACAGACTGTTGCTATCATAGACGTATTATTTCTCTATGGTTGCTATTGATTGTTAAGCAACGCTGGGCGCGGTCAGTACTTGGATGGGTGACCGCTCGACCGTTGGAGGCTGACCGTGGTTCGGAGTCCACGTAAAACTGTAGGTCCTTTCCCTTCCTACCTTACTCGGTGGTAGGGTTCAACCCGCCCGGGTTGGTACCACCGCACTGAATGAAACGTCGGTCGAAACGCTATGTAAATAGTTTGTGTTTTCCATCCAGTTCAGTGTAGCCGGCGCGATCGAAGGGAAGCACTGACATGGCACCATGTTCAGCCGGTGTTATGGGCTGACATCACGGATGTTGTAGGTGATGTAGCCAACCGTGTCAGTTTCCATAAAAAAAACTGGCTTTCTCAAAATCCCCACTCGCTTGTTGTAGGCATGCACAGTATGTAAAGGTGGCGCTAAATAAATCTTATGATATTACTAGCTTTTTCCCGCGGCTTCGCTCGCGGTAGACTCGATTTAACAGCAAATCCGATTAAACGCAAACATGATAATAAACGATCGCTTCTCTTATATTCTCTCTCTCTCGTCCATACTATTACGTAGATGTAGAAAAACCAAAACCAAAGAAAATGAGCAGTAGTGTAGAATTGGGCTATCTAATTCACCTCGACAAACATCATGCCGTTCAGTCTAACTCGCATCGCTTCGCTCATGCTCATTATCCTGAACAGCAAGATGTTTCTGCCGAGGTGAATTAGATAACCCAATTCTACTGTATCGCTGCGGGCAACTATGCTGATTATTTGAATGAAGTCGAGGTTAAATTCTGTTAACTTCAAATCGATAAAACTCAATTTACCTGCTGATATTCATGTATTGATTAGACTGAATGCCGATGAGCTGCATATGGCGATTATAAATGTTTGCAATTTTTTTTTTTTAGAGACGCTGTAAGTAAGGCATGCCTGCTTTATAAAATATTGTATGCAATATTTTTTTATATTCTAAGTATTTCAAGCAATTCTCGCTTTGTCTAAAGCCCACCCGCCCGTGGAGCACTATTAAATTTCATGTAATGAATCTCTTTATCGTTTGCATGCGAGCTATTGTACATACATACTCAAATTGCGACATCAAAATCAAGCAGGAAATTCATCAAGCCCTCCACAACCAGACTATATTATGAAATCTTTCCTATTTCCCAGCTCAGCCCCGGCGAGGTTACATAATAAGCCGGATCGAGCTTGTAATGTTTTAAGCTCATATTCCTAAAGTTTTCAAATATATCGCACAATAACAGAACATCGCTTTTTAAGTAAAGATCTGTATATTGACCCAAACTTTAAACTCTAAATTGTCTCCAAACATTTACAGCATGCTCATAATCGCTTTGCGATATATCAGCCGAAGTGAGCGCGTTGTAAAAACTATCTTTTAACGGTAACTCGATTTCATCCAAGAGTTAATCAATCATTACATCGCTTAAAAACATGAGACAGAGCTCCAAGTTTAAACATGCATGAAATTTTTACAAGTATTTGAAATTGTGATGCTTAAAAATTGGAAAACAGACGGGAATTGATCAAGTGTTTTATTTGAAATTTCAAAGTATTTTTTCAATTTAAAACAGTGCAAAGGGTCTGAGAATAACAAGTAAAAATTGCCCTAGTTATGAAGAGATAAAACTTACCAGTCGAGTTCCTTGAGTCTCGGCGAAGGCGGGGGGCAGGCACTTACTTGTTCACTTTCCACTTTTCACTAGGCACTTGTACTTACTGCTTACTGCTCAACTGAATGATGCCCGGTACTAGCGCGACGTCAAATTTATACAAAAACCAATGCATAAAGCCAGATTCACATAGGGACTGAAATCTTACAGTAAATACAATGTTGGTATGCAACGATCCACCCGTGTTCCATATTTCATCATCAAAACCGAGTGTGAGCATGTCTTACAGAATAATGCAATCAGGCGAATCAGCATTTTCACGGGAATTGAAATAATATTGCTTCGCAGGCGGTTGTACAAAGCGAGGCGCTGTGGCGCGCCGAGTGAAATTCGAAGCTTCAATGCCCGGCGGCGGTGTTAATTCGTAAAAATACATCTATGCGACCGCTCTATATGAAATTTTAGGGTTCCGCGCATTAAAAGGAATAAAGGAGTGCTTACAAAAAACACCTCACTGCCTGCCTGCCTGTATGCCTGTCTGTCAATAAAAAAAAAACTGTAGGGATACTGCATGCGGTATGCGCATATATGCATGTTATTGCACATATGTATGTTGGCTGGGAAAAATTTACTGAGGCGGTAAACCCATCCTCGCCTCATATTAAGCGGTGTAAAGCGTATTATTATATTATTAATATTATGTAAATACAAAATTATTCTCGTAATATGACTACTTTACTTGCAAATGAGAATAGATTTATGCATAATCTTTTTTTTTTTTTTACTTGAATTTAAATATTAAATTTGCTGGGGAAATTAAAACTCAAGAAGTAGCTTACATATACATTTATTTATTCTTTAAATTTCATGTTTAATGTATTTATAAAAATAAAAATAAACAATAAACCTTACGATATTATGCTAACACTACAGTGTGGAAAATGTGCATTCTCGGGATATCTTTCTTAAAATATTTTGAGTTAAATCCATAATTTCATTATAACCGCTTTCAACAACCACGTACTGAGACTGCACTGTTAGAACTTCAGAAGCTTCGCTCCCTACTAAATCATACATCTGAATTTTTATTAGATGGTGTCCCCGAGCCTGCTGCGGTGTTATTATGTATGACGACGGCTGTTGTTTAACGGCAGCTTGCATATTCCTTTTTCCCCGTCCTTGACTAGTGGACTGACTCGCATTTTTGAAAACGCCTGTTTCGTCTATCCCATGACTCTTGAGACGTCCGGCGCTCCGCTCGTTTTTTAAAATATCATTATAAGTTTGAAGTATGAGAGGTTTTGAACTTGCATCGCGATATGTCATGGCTTCCTGATCGCGAATCTGAAAAAAAAACAATTAAACATTATTTTATGTAATGCTGATTTGATGTAATGCTGGAAAACATGAAATAGTTATTATTTATTTATTTATTTATTCTTCCTTTATCACCATAGTGAAACATGGAAATAGTTGTTATTATTATAATATGAGGCTTACCGACATGATGCAGGCGTGCGAAGTATTCGAAATGTAAAGCTGAAGTGCCTCGAGAGCGGAGGGATTCGCATCGCTGCAGCCGTGAAATTAAATTTCATCAATATTTCAAGTAAAACCTGTTCTAACATGTTTTTTTTTCATCGAGTAGCACCTGCAGATACATGTGCGAGCTTGCTAGACACGTTCCGCTGAAATCATTGCAGATGTCGCAACATGATTTTTTTTCTTTTTCATCGATTAGTACCTACAGTGGTGTGCACGAGCTTTCTAGACACGCATCGCTGAAAGCATTGCGGATGTCAAATTCGCGCATAGTAAAGCGTTAATTAGGCATACACCCCTTTTTTAGATTATATTGCATGTAAAACTTTTTGTTTTTTTTTCATACAGCCGGAATTTATAAAAGGGGGTGGCTTTGCTGAAGATAATCATATATGTGCATTCAGCAGCTGAGTAAGGAATTATATTAGGAGTATAGCGGTCATGAAATTTGTAAAACAACCTATATTATTAGATTTAAATTTCGCTTATCGCTGCGGTGAAAGTGAAAATTCAGCGCCGAGGCATTGCAGTCTTCTACCGAATAGTATAAGATCTTTAGTATGCGGAGCCAGTAATTCCGGGAAAACAAACCTGATTTTAGCACTCTTATTACACGAGAATGGGTTAAAATATAGAAACATTTATCTTTACTCAAAAACAATATTCCAACCGAAATACCTTTTCCTTAGCAAAGTTTTCGATAATATACCTGAAGTAAGATTTGAAAAATTTAATGATAATGAAAAAGTTATATCACTCCTGGAAACATTGCCGGATTCCATTTTTATTTTTGACGATATTGCGTGTGAAAAGCAGAATAATATTCGCGATTTCTTTTCGATGGGAAGACATGCATTTATCGACTGTTTTTACTTGACTCAAACATACTCGAAGATACCGAAGCAGCTTGTGAGGGATAATGCTAATTTGATTATACTTTTTCGGCAGGATGATGTAAATCTGAAACATGTTTACGATGAGCATGTTAATAGCG
This sequence comes from Nematopogon swammerdamellus, assembly GCA_946902875.1. NCBI lineage: Eukaryota > Metazoa > Arthropoda > Insecta > Lepidoptera > Adelidae > Nematopogon > Nematopogon swammerdamellus. Next base: position 10,214,886 of record OX336357.1, read on the forward strand.
ATATGTCGTTTAATGATTTCCGTCATATTGCGGCGAGAATTTGGAGCGAGCCCTATAATTTCTTGGTAATTAATAAGGACTGCGAAAAGAGTAATGGGCGGTATAGAAAAAATTTTGATGAATATCTTTCCAGCGAATAAAATCTTTAAAATGTCTCGAGGGAAGAGTCAAAGCTCATTAATACTTGAATTTTACTGGTAATAGGTTGTCTTTTAATTTTTTATAACAATTATCATGATAAATATTAATAAAAACAAATCCATCAAAGAGGAAATTATAAAATCTGTACAAGCGGTTAAGAAAAAAGTTAGTGAAATGCGGGAAAATAAAATGCATGACGAGAAAGTGATGGAAGACATGTTCCAGCCAATTATTCAACCGCTGAAAAAAATTGCTGACCGCTCCGCGAATGCAAACTCAGGTCGGGAATTTGAACACTCTCGGGAAATTCATGATGACGATCAATTGAGCAACAAATTCGACTCGCATAACCATAGCAATATTAGCGATGGTGCCGAGTTAGATTCGGAGGAGGAAAAAGATGTTGAGATATTCGAATCTCCTAATACAACTTTCATCCGCCAATCATCGGCTTCTTCGCTAGAATCAGGAAGCGGCGACGCGGGCGCTAATAGACCTCGTCTTACAGATATGATAAAACTGGATGTCCCCTTCGGTGTGAGAGTAGACAGAGGAAAAACAATGATAGGTAAAAACCCTGTTAGAATAGAAAACGATGAGATTACGCTGGCAGGTTTTAAATACAAATTATCGCCTGGTTTAAGAGAGTTATTATTCAAGAAAAGTCCAAATTTAAGCAAAATAACAGCAGCGGACAAAATTAAGTATAAAGAAATTTTGTTAGAAACTAGCGTGCATAAACGAAATTATGATCACACTAAACCTGTAAAGAGTAATAAAGGTATTAAATATCGGTATATAATAAAACCACTGCTAAATTTGGATCGGAAGACGGATGGCGATGGCTATACATCAGGAAATGGTCTGCCTAGTATGAAAATGTTGAAGAAAAATACCTCCTATGTTTACTGGGATGATCCGAATGAATTAGTCGACCGCCTCCGTTTGCTAATCGCATCGCGGGATGCAGGAAATACAGGCCTCGATAATGAGATTATATCTATTTTAGAAGAGTTAAAAGAATGCGGCGTTATTAATGTATAAAATGTGGTGTTGATGGTTTATACGCTCAGTAACATTCAAACTTTCGCAGCAATTATTTCCGAGGCTTGCTAAAATGAATATTGATAAATTCGGCCAGCATGTGCACAAAAGACTTAGGCTTTCTGAGCTTCAACGTGATCATATAGATTCATGCTTCCATAGAACTGGAGATGGCAATATTGATGCACGATCATCGAGATTGACAGGGCTTCTGCCCCCGAAAGAATCAAATGATGCTGTTACAAAATCTTATATCGATAACCTCCTTAAGGAATTTTGCAGCAAAAAACAGTTAAGCGATAGCTTTCATCGATTTCAAGCTGATATAAAACACGATATTGAATTGCTACAATCTCATTTCGAGCGAAAGATCTATACTAAAGCAGACGTTCATAGCCTTGAAGGAGAAAATAAATCTTCATAATGGAGGCTGTTGTCGAAGAAATTCATAAACCCGCTCGTAGAAATTTTCCGAGGCGAATAGTAGAGCTTCGAGGCATAGACGATTTATGGCAAGCAGATCTGGCTGAGATGAGAAGTTTTCAACGGTATAACAGAGGATATAAATTAATACTAGTTGTAATTGACGGATTTTCGAAATTCGCATGGGCAGTTCCTGTGAAGACAAAAAATAAGGAGGATATTTGTAATGCGATGGAGGTAATTTTAAAAAAGGGGAGAAAACCCGCACACCTGCAGACCGATCACGGGAAAGAATTTTACAATGAAAAATTTAAAAAATTTATGGTGAAACAATCTATTAATCATTATTCAACATATTCTATCAAGAAAGCTTCGATCGTTGAACGTTTTATAAGAACGCTAAAAACCCGATTGTATAAAACATTCAGTTTAAATGGTAACTATAAATGGGTTGGAAAACCACTTGCAAATATAATGACTAATTACAATAATACAGTGCACAGCACCACGCGTTTTAAACCTGCAAATGTGAGCAATTATAACGCGGCTGCTGCTCATGCAAATATTGAAAAAAGTAGAAAAAAATATGCAAACGCGCTGCTACCCCCGAAATTTAAAATAGGTGATCATGTCCGTATAAGCAAATACAAAGGAGCTTTTGCCAAGGGATATAATCCGAATTGGTCAACTGAACTGTTTAAAATAGCTAAAATAAAAACAGTGAAGCCTGCCTCGTATATATTAAGCGATATGCACGGCCAAATTATATCAGGATGTTTTTATGAGCAAGAACTGATGAAAACAAGATATCCAGATATTTACCTGGTTGAAAAAGTTTTAAAAAGAAATGGGGAAAAAGTGTTTATAAAATGGCTGGGTCTTCCCGCGTCTGAAAATAGCTGGATAGATGCTGATAACAAGGTATAATTAGTTATAAAAACTTGAAACGCTTGCTAAAACGTTCATTTGATATTAAGTGATGAAAGGGGAGGGAATAGTCGATACATTGATAAATAATTTACCTTTTGAAATTCATCTGCCTGGCTATAATTATTGCGGTCCGGGGACGCGTTTAAATAAAAGACTGCAGCGAGGTGATACGGGGGTTAATCAATTGGACGATTACTGTCGAGAACACGATATAGAATATATGAAATCAAAAAATTTGGGCGTTAGACGTATAGCTGATTTAAAATTGATGGATAGAGCGGGGAAACGTTCAAAGTGTGCTGATGCAGGGAGAGGAGAAAAAATCGCTTCATGGCTGGTGAAAAATATTATGAAGGCGAAAGTGAAAGCGGGGGCCGGTGTAAAGAAAAAAATAAAAACGTTTAAGACAGCGATAAAAAAAATTAAGACTAAATTAGGAAAAATTAAATCCAAAAGCAATAAAACGGTTATTCGTCGGGCGCTTGCTTTTGCAAAAAAGATTATTCCGAGGAATGCATGCATTTCATTGCCTAGAGTAATACCAATTCCAAAAACAGGTGGTATATTACCGCTTATACCAATTTTTGCAGGCCTATCTGCTTTAGGCAGCTTGGCTGGAGGGGCTGCTGGAATCGCTAAAGCCGTGAATGATTACAAAATAGCTAGAGAAGATTTGAAAGAAGCACATCGTCATAATAGCGCCATGGAATCAATCGCTATAGGACATGGTTTATATCTCAAACATTATAAAAATGGAGCTGGATTATTTTTTAATGGTTCAAAAAACTGATCAAAAGGCTGCCTAGAAGAGCGCTTACAAATATAGATATCTTGGAACATGCTCAGGATATACCGCACTTTAGAAATGTGTACATGAGGGATGCCCTGCCTCATAAGCCTAAAAAAATTGAGTGCGGTGTTCTTAATTTGGATAGCAATAAAAACCATGGAACTCACTGGGTGGCCTATGCTAAAATAAATAATTATGCTGAATATTTCGATAGTTTTGGAAATTTACAGCCACCGCTAGAATTAATACATTATTTAAAAACGTGTAAAATTTATTATAACTATAAAAAATATCAAAAAGATCATGCTAAAAATTGCGGTCATCTGTGTGTCAAATTCCTCCGCAAATTTTGGGAAATACATTTATAATGCAGACGTTAGTAAAACGCATTCATTTCGAAAATGTCTTTCACTCTGTCAATTCACGGCACCGATTCCCTCTTAACCAGCAATTATTTGCCTGCACTTGAACTGAACGGAGAATACGAGTGTGGATTGCTCTATTTTGCAACATTTAATTCTATTCCGAATGTTGACTATAAAAATAACAAATTTCATTTTAACGATAGTGATGTCTTAGAAATTCCCGAAGGCTCTTACGAGCTGCAAGATATAAGCGAATTCCTGAAAAATAATTTAATTAATAAATGTAATATTAATATTACATCCAATAATAACACTTTGAAGTGCAGCATCAACTGTTCGAAAGATGTTCACTTTGAGAAGCCAAATTCAATAGTTTCTCTGCTCGGGTTCCCCCGAGAGATGCTGAAAGCAAATATAACTCATGAATCGACTCAAACGATCGCCATTCTACCTACAGCAGTCATAAGAATCGAATGCGATATTGTGAATGGCTCTTTTATAAACGGGAAACCATCGCATATAATTCACGAATTTATTCCTAATTCACCTCCAGGTTATAGGATTTTAGAAAAACCTGAAAATATTATCTACTTCCCCGTCAATCAGCAAACAATATCAGCAATAACCATAAGAATACTCGACGGAGGTAATAGTTTAGTTAATCTTCGCAAGGAAGATATACATATGTGTCTGCATTTAAGAAAAAAATCATGCTAGTGTTCAATAAATTAGCACCTCCCCCTAAACAATGTGCCAGTAACAGACGCATCGCTCGGCAAGAACGACGCGTGATTAAATTAACAAAAGAGAATAAACAATTTTTACGGTTAATCGGATTAATACAAAAATGAGCATTTTCGATGTAACAGCATTGCCCGAGCAAGATGATTCTATAGAAAGCTTTGAAATTCATTCCTATAAGCCCTATGTCAATAGTTTCAGTAACAACGATGAGATTAGAATACCGATAAACCAGCAAGATTTGTATGTACTACCATCAGAAAGTTCCCTGTACATGGAGGGTGTATTTCGTGCGTACAAATCGAATGCTGATAATAAAACTGAGAAATTGCCTAATATGCATTTAATCAACAATTCCATTTTATTTTTATTTCAAGACATACGATATGAGCTTAATGGTGTTGAAATAGATAAAATAAAAAACGCTGGTATAACAACAACTATGAAATCATACATTTCGATGAATGAAAATGAGTCGAAAATGGCTGGAGCATGGGGATGGTATACAGATGGTGTTAATAGCGATGGAAATTTTACCGTTAACATCCCCCTCAATAGAATTCTAGGCTTTGCAGAGGATTTCAAAAAAATTATAGTTAACTGCAAACATGAGCTTGTGCTTTTGAGAAGTAGCAGCAACGTGAATTCCTTAAAACTGAATCAAGGTGAATTTATTTCGGAAGTATTTATTTCAAAAATAATTTGGAGAATGCCTCACGTTAAAGTGTCAGATCGCATGCGTTTAAATTTACTCAGGCACCTGGAAAAAGATAAATCATTAAAAATTGCTTTTAGAAACTGGGATTTATATGAGTACCCTCTTCTACCTAGAACAACCAAACACACATGGTCTATTAAAACATCGAATCAGTTAGAAAAGCCTAGATTTGTTGTCTTAGGTCTTCAAACGAATCGCAAAAATTCTCAAGGAAACATGTCCGAATTTGATCATTGTAATTTGATTGATGTTAAAGTCTTTTTAAATTCTACTTATTACCCGTATGACCTCCTCTCCATAAAATTTAATGAGTCGAAGTATGCTTTATTATACGAGTTATACTGCAAGTTTCAACAGTCTTACTACGGCCGTCAGCCGAGCTCGTTGCTAAGTTTAACCGATTTTAAAACAAAAGCACCACTTTTCGTAATAGACTGTTCTCATCAAAACGAGACTGTGAAAGCTGGGGTAATTGACGTTCGACTGGAAATTCAGAGCCAGCAGGAAATACCTGACAAAACAGCAGCTTACTGTCTTATAATTAACGACTGTTTAATAGAATATAAGCCTCTAAGCAGTATTGTGAGGAAACTAACATAATGGCTCAACCTATCATAGTGGACGTTCAAGGATTTAAAACTTCTGAGAACAAATTTATTCTCAAAGAACTAGCGATGCTTGCAGACACGAATACACAAGTTTTTGTTCTAAAAGCACCATTTCCCTATGAGAAATTAAGCATTGAAGAAAGAAGACAAGTCAATTGGCTGCAACGAAATCGGGAAATTTCCTGGGGCGGGGGTTTCATGCATATGTATGAATTTAATAAAATTGTTAAACCGTATTTTAGCGATAAAAAAATTTATTGTAAAGGTGAAGAAAAAGTGGCATGGATAATACAATTACTTGGAAATGAAAATGTAATAAATCTAGAAAGCTTGAATTGTCCTAATTTTAAGATTTTAGAAGAAAAGTATTGTGATGAGCCATACTATTATAATTGTATAAGTCATAAGAAATGTTGTGCTTTGAAAAATGTAATATGTCTAAAGAAGTGGTGTGATGAAAATATAATTTTTTAAATAAAAGGTTTAAAATTCGATCGCATTTATTACTTGGTTTTTTCATTCTTCGGTATAGCCATCGTATCTTCATATCGATTGCTGTGAAAACTGTAATCTATTTAGCACCTAAACATTACCATTCTGCCATCGGCATTCAGTTTACCGATCAAAAAGCGATTTTAACGCTCAAAGAGCTCTGCAATGCAAACGATCTGCACCTGCATCGCAGACGTAGTTTATAATTGGGCTGTTTGATTTCACCTCGACAGACAGATCGAGCTGTTTGAATCATGAGTATGAGCGAAGCGAATGCGATTATGATTGAGCAGCTCGATGTTTCTGACGAGGTGAATCAAACAGCCCAATTATACACTACTATGAGCGTTGAAAAACAGTAGGCAGACAGACAGATAAATGATACATGGATAGAGTCGATATCGATATTGTTACTGTTTTATCGTTTTATCTTTTATTTGTTTTACTGTTAGTATCAATAGTCTGACTATTGGTATACATATCAACTTAACTCGGTAGGTACTGTAATTACCAAGTGTAAATCGGCCTTAAATCTCGAAACCAACTAAAGAAATGTCACAACTTTTTCATATTTTGACATAGCACTGGCATAGATAATGAATTCGCTCTCTTTTGGCTCGAAATTCAAATATATGCGATTTTATTTTGCGTATTATACAAAAATTACACAACCAATATCATATTTTCTCAAGTTTTTCACGATTCCCGAGGTCAAGGAATGGAGTTACATACAAATTCACAAGAAATAGTGCGCCGTTTGGGAGAAACGGTGCAGGAAAGTTTCGTAGAGCGCCATCCCGCTCTCTCTCGTTTTGTTTATCTCGTTCTGGTTTTTCGATTTTATATTATAGATAGCTTTTTTTTTTTTTTATTGAAACTGACACGGTTGGCTACATCACCTACAACGTCCGTGATGTCCGCCCATAACACCGGGTGAACTAGGTGCCATGTCTAGGTGCCTTTGATATATACAGGGTGTAAAAACGGCGAGTACATTAAATTTAGGAAATGATTATTGGAATCAAGAATAACAAAAAAGTCAAATAACTTTTTTCTGAATTCCCTTTAAATAAAAAGTTACAGTTTTCATACAAACTAATTGATTATTTTAGTGTAAAAATGATCTAATGGCAACAGGGCGACGCGGAGGGGTGAAGAGCGGGTGAGACGTGAGCGCCTAGGACGGAGGTGTTGGCGGAAGGGGCGGGGCTTAGCTTTGTGAGTGGAGGACTGGAGGTTGGCAGGCGGAGGGTGCGGAGCGGCATCAACGCGCTAAATTACACTAGACGAAAACATACATTTAAAAAATTCATATCTCGAAAACTAGACACTTTAGAGAAAAACTTTATTTACTTTTTTGTCTAGGAAAAACATGAGGATTGCGCTGGCGAAATTAATGTACTCGCCGTTTTAACACCCTGTATATAAGTTATTTCTATAGGTTTAGGTTATTTCTTTAGGTTTTATATATATATAAGTTATTTCTATAAGTTTTTTCTACATTATGATTTTCTTTTTGATGGTATACTTTTTTGGTTGTACTGGAAGGTTGACTGGAAGAAATCACTTGTAGTGATAAGTCCGCCTTTGCGCACTCCTTTATTTCTTGTTTCTTGTCGTGTGCTGTGTCCTTCCTTCAATTTGTGTGCAATAGAGAGTTTATATTCTATTCTATTCTTCTTTAGGTGCGTTATGAAAATATGATATGAAAATCAACGTCACCAAAGTCATTGGTTACTTTTTCTACGCGCATTTTTTTCCGCTGGCAGCACTTGGTTAACCTGTACGGTATAAGTTTTCACAAATTAAAAGTCACCAACAATATTTGCGTAAATAATCTAAGCATAGAAAAACTAACCAAGTACGAAAATCAGTTTTTCTTGATTTTCCCTTATGAGACCACCTAATATGTTTACTTTTATTCGTAACTACAATAAATTAGACACCACAGGAAAAAAACATTTATATCTGTATGCTCTAGTTTTGGAATGACCAAGGTTTGAAATTTTAAAAAACTCTAAACGCGTTTTTCTCAACATTCTGATTTTGTTGGTTGGTGAGTTTTTCCATGAGAGGGACGATATAACCTAATATCGAAGCCTCAGATAGGTAAACGTTCTAATTTCTTTCAACCGCTCACCTCCACACGGCCCTACTCAATATTCCGTAGGCTACATTCAACACAATCAAACTCCCTGAAGCCTTATCTAATCCTATTAAGCGCTGATAACATTGGCTTCCTTTAGACAAGGCCTAGCCAGTTGTGCCGGTACCTACAAAAGTGGTTGAGGGCATTCACATAAGATAATTTCAGTATGGCCCGGTCGGAATGTAGGTAGGTACTTGTACATTTCAAATCAAAATATTCGATATTTTCATTTGACGTGTATTCAATAAACGTCTTATGCCTGCTACACACGTAACGCTATATCGTAGCGATAAATCTGTGCAAACCGATTTGCGCAGATTAATCGATCGTGTGTATGACAAATCGTTGCAGATAATCGTTCATCGGCGGCAGTTGAAAATCAGATAAATCGTTTTCGATTGTGTTTGCACAGTTTTATCGTAGCGTGTGGATAGCGGCGTCGGACGATCACCCAGTTCGTCAAGGCAGTGTAGCTGATAATCTTTCATGAGGACTTATAGCTTCTCTCATTATAATGTCCCATTCCTTTATTAATAGAAATCCAGCAGATTTAAGGTATGTCTCCTTGTTAATCCTTAAATAATTAAGCTAACTTTTTGGGGTTCCTTTAATAAGTTGGTATGAAAATATAGCTTCCTTTTTAAAAGCCAGTCCTTACACCACACACTACGTGACTTTCCGAATAACGCAAGGTCGTCACTATCTTCAATTATTGTGGATGACATGGCGTGTTTCTCGCGCGAGCATTTGCAGAGAACTGATGATCGACACAGATATCAGTGGCGTGTGGAGGCACTAGGGACATTCGGTTTAACTGTGCAGTTTGAAATCGTTACGATATATCGTTACGTGTGTAGCCGCCTTTCAGTTTTGTCCCGGGGGGGTCGTTCAGAAAAATCAACTCACAAAAATTATGTACTTTCGTCGTCTTCGTACGGCTGAACTATAGCAGATAGAAAAATAATATATATACCGCCTAAAAGATCCGTTCCGCGACAACGAAACATATGTGCTTCAGTGAATAATATTAATAACCAATTACGTCATACCCTCCGGAAGATTGGTTTGAAAATTTGTCGAGGCGCGGTCGCCGCTCACTAAGAAGCGAACAACGAAACTATGTACTTGTCCGTTTGGGACAAATTAAACTTTATTTTATACACAAGACTTTTTTTTTTGCCAAAATCAAAATATTTTTTATTTATATAAACCAACATTTGTTTATTTATTTATTTATTATTATTATACATGACCTTACAGAGTTACCCAAAACATCATATATAGTAATTACCGGTTCAGGTGCTTCATGACAGTATTTGCGAACTCCCGAACTGAGGAGGCAAATATGTCCAACTCCGGAACCTGTGCAGTCAATTCATTGAGCAGTGTCAAGGCACGACTAACTGGTGAGTGGCGTAGTAAGTTTGTCCGCGACTTGGGCACTAGAAACAACATGGGTGGCTGTGTCGAGGGAACAATGGTACAGTCCAGGGTACAGTCGACAGAGCCAAAAACCCCTCTCCTCGCGAAACCACGCTCAGTGAGGCGCCATGCCAGCAGATTTGCGGACGGTTGCTAGGCTGTCTAGCCCGTTGATAAGACGTTTGAAGGCACCCAGTTTAAAGGATTCGGGAAAGACACTCGCCGGGATTTGCAACATCAATACTAATAATAAATCGGTAAGGGATGGTCATGGAGTAAGTTACTTTGTTTTAGGAAATATTGAGTTTGTAGCCTCTATGTATGATACTAAAGCTAAATTGACGATTTTTAGAAATCTTTTCTGTATGTATGTATGTATGTATGTATGTATGTATGTATGTTCCTCCATAACTCTTAAAGCCATCATCCGAATTTGATGAAACTTAGTACAAACCAATTTTACTATACGGGACACAGGATAGGCTTACTTCCGGCTACGCTAAGATGTGGCTCCCATACAAATCGAATTGTTCCAAGCGCCGAAATATAGGGCGGCGCGGCGCGGAGGGGGTTAGTGGCGCGGCTGCTGGCGGAGACCGGCGGCGGAGCGCGGTGTGTGTATGCATTGTCTTGAGCAGAGTTTCTTATTTTAATTCGATTCATACTATTATGTAGGTTAACTTCGTTAGGTACCTATCTATTTGATAAATTTTAGGTGCAAACCTATCGGCTGCTCCAGAGAGAAACACTGTATTAAACAAAATGCTAAATTGTTCAGGAGAGCGAAAATAGTGGAAAATTTAAATATAACAATTTCTGTTCTATCTATAGGAAAAGTAAATATGCAGTTAATTAAAAAAAAAATACATCTTTGTAGTGATATGTACCATATGTTTTTATTGTTATAACTAGCTTTTGCCCGCGGCTTCGCTCGCGTGAAATTCGTATTTCAAAGGTAGAAAGTAAGTAAATAAGGGCGAGCTGGGTTCAGGTAAACGATAAACCGTCTCGAAGAAAGTGAGTAACTTTTTGAGGCCGAAGGCGGAGTTGCTTTCAGGAAGACGATAAACCTTTTCGAAGACAGTAAGTAACTATGGGCGAGGCCGAAGGCCGAGCTGCGTTCCGGAAGAGGATAAACCATCTTTAAGAAAGTAAGTAACAAAGGGCGAGGCCGAAGGCCGAGCTGCGTTCAGGAAGAGGATAACCTTTTCGAAGAAAGTAAGTAACTATGGGCGAGGCCGAAGGCCGAGCTGCGTTCAGGAAGAGGGTAAACTTTTCGAAGAAAGTAAGTAACAGAGGGCGAGGCCGAAGGCCCGGCTGCGTTCAGGAAAACGATAAACCTTCTCGAAGACAGTAAGTAACTATGGGCGAGGCCGAAGGCCGAGCTGCGTTCAGGAAGAGGATAACCTTTTCTAAGAAAGTAAGTAACAGAGGGCGAGGCCGAAGGCCGAGCTGCGTTCAGGAAGACGATACACCTTTTCGAAGATAGTAAGTAACTATGGGCGAGGCCGAAGGCCGAGCTGCGTTCAGGAAGAGGATAAACCATCCCTAAGAAAGTAAGTAACAAAGGGCGAGGCCGAAGGCCGAGCTGCTTTCAGGAAGAGGATAACCTTTTCGAAGAATGTAAGTAACAGAGGGCGAGTCCGAAGGCCGAGCTGCGTTCAGGAAGACCATAAATCTTCTCGAAGAAAGTAACTTCTTTGTTACTTACTTTCTTCGAAAAGGTTTATCCTCTTTCTGAACACATCTCGGCCTTCGGCCTCGCCCATAGTTACTTACTATCTTCGAGAATTTATTGTCTTCCTGAACGCAGCTCGGCCTTCGGCCTCGCCCATAGTTACTTACTGTCTTCGAAAAGGTTTATCGTCTTCCTGAACGCAGTTCGGCCTTCGGCCTCGCCCTCTGTTACTTACTTTCTTCGAAAAGTTTACCCTCATCCTGAACGCAGCTCGGCCTTCGGCCTCGCCCATAGTTACTTACTGTCTTCGAAAAGGTTTATCGTCTTCCTGAACGCAGCTCGGCCTTCGGCTTCGCCCTCTGTTACTTACTTTCTTCGAAAAGATTATCCTCTTCCTGAACACAGCTCGGCCTTCGGCCTCGCCCATAGTTACTTACTGTCTTCGAGAAGGTGTATCGTTTTCCTGAACGCAGCTCGGCCTTCGGCCTCGCCCATAGTTACTTACTTTCTTCAAAAAGGTTACCCTCTTCCTGAACGCAGCTCGGCCTTCGGCCTCGCTCTTTGTTACTTACTTTCATAAAGATGGTTTATCCTCTTCCTGAACTCGTCTCGGCCTTCGGCCTCGCCGATAGTTACTTACTGTCTTCGAGAAGGTTTATCGTCTTCCTGAACGCAACTCCGCCTTCGGCCTCAAAAAGTTACTCACTTTCTTCGAGACGGTTTATCCTTTACCTGAACCCAGCTCGCCCTTAGTTACTTACTTTCTTTCTTTGAAATACGAATTTCACGCGAGCGAAGCCGCGGGCAAAAGCTAGTTAACAAATATGTAGCGACACGATTGAAAAACAAAATGCCGAGACCGAAAATAAGCAATATAGAAATACATAAAATAGCATTTGCGGCTGACCAAAACCACTCTCAGGTGCGGAGATGGATCGCCGCTACCGTTAAAAGATAAAAGAAGCTCAAGAAAATTAAACCAGCTCGAATCAGGTTGACCAAGATGTTCAGCGCCGACTAAGAAATTCGACGTCTGCAACTTCGCAGCCCTCTACCTCGGCGCAGACGCTTCCGATCGACTCGAATTTGGTACCAATCTACGTGGACGATCATTAGAGAAATGTACAGTTGACAAGTGCCAACACCGACAGTGGGGGCAATATGGGCGCCTCCATGTCGACAAGTTCGCAGCTCCTCTAACTGACCGAATTTAGCCTGAATAACTACATATCACACACGCTGAATCCCGACAATCGGGGTGAGCAGAGTAATCGGTGTTGTGCTGCAAGAACTCTGGTAAATTACAGCACAACACCGACCACCACGTTTCGCAAAGTATTCGAACAAGATTCAATCAATCAAGCAGCAAGTAAGGCACGAAGACCCACCTGCTGCATGACTTTGTGGAAGTACCGTGCAAAGGTGAGAGGTGGCGAACCTGTCGCCCTTTAGCACGGCATCTTGTCCTCATCCCTTAGTCGCCTTTTACGGCATGCATGGGGAGAGATGCAGTGGGGATATTCTTTTTAAGTACCGGCCCAATAACTCAAACTCAAAATTTCTTTTATTATTTTTATAGACACTTTACACAAACAGAAATTGTCCCTATTTCATAACAAATTGTCAATGATTATTCTGTGTTGTGTGAACTTGTGTGCAAACACCATCTCGCAAACTGGCCTAACCGCCTGTATCATGAGAGACAGTGGGTGCATACAATACCCATAACACTTGACCGAGCTACTCAACATCACAGTCCAGGAATAAATAGTACCTAGACCTACATACCTTAAAACATGAGAGAATTATTAAACACGAGATTAAACATGAGAGAATTTAGCGGGTATCTCAAAAAATAACTAACCCACTTCAATTCCTTTTCTAATCGTTTGTGTAATCATTCTTAGTCTAAATTCAGATGTTCGATGCATCTTTCATGCATACAGACTTAACGCCTGTTTCCTTATGGGTTAGGCAGAGACAACGGATCTCCTTCGCAGGACACACCTTCGCCTCCTCTTCCACTCTCATTATATTCTTCAGACAGGCTCGTCGGTCACGGGTACTACGCACTTGACCCTTTTTGAGCGCAAGCCCGATATGGTCTAGGCTAGCTCTTCCATGCACATTCGCTTCAAAAATATATTTCGTTCTGGTAACTCTACTATGTAGGGAAAGTAGAAATAGTACCTACATGCCCCAGTCAGCTCGCTTTCGCAAATCCGATGACTAGTGCCCTCTCCAAAGAGTTCGTGAGGATAGAAGGGCGTAGAAATTTTTTGAGCATGTGAAAGTAACTTTATTTGCGCGATACGCTCTGTCTCTGCACACAATATGTGAAATGATATTATTATACGAGCGTAAACGCGGAACAGCGTGCGCGCACTCTAACGCCCGTTGGAACCCTCCAATGGGCGTTAGAGTTAGTTAGTTAGAGGGGGGGGAGGGGGTCCGAAAAATACCACGGTCAGCCACAAAGGGGGGGAGGGGGGGGGGGGGGGTTGTGACAAGTCACGTAGTTACAGTTATATTTCACAACATTATTAATAGTTTATAAAAAAAAGTAATTTTAATGTTCAATATGGGAATAGCTAGACTACGCGGGACGGATCTCGGCGTGTCGTCGCCGCAGCGGGCGGCGACCCGCCACGCGAATACACTATACAAGTACGGTGCGGGTGCGAGGGAGAACACTGACGAACCGCTGCGGCGCCGGCGGCGACACGCCGAGATCCGCCCCGCGCATTATACATGACATGTATAATAATCGGCAGGAAATGAAAACTATGCTCACATTGTGAGCATAGTTTTCATTTCCTGCCGATTTACTGCCTTGTACCGTTTACACCACACTAAGATCTCAAATATTGATTAAATAGGCTAAAAATAGCCATTTCTATAAAAAGAAATAGCTATTTTATAATATTTATGGTGGGGTCGGTACTGTACCGTGTGGGGTCGGTACTTAAAAAGAATAGCCCCACTGCATCTCTCCCCGTCGCATGTCGTAAAAGTCGACTAAGGGATCGTCAGCCTCGGCAGCTTAATGGTGCGGTCAGTTATTGGATGGATGACCGCCCGACTGTTGGAGGCTGACCGTGGTTCGGATACCACGTTAAACTGTAGGTCCCTTCCCTTCTTACCTTACTAGGTGGTAGGGTTTATCCCGGCCGGGTTGGTACCACCGCACTGAGCGAAACGTCGGTCGAAACGGCTATGTAAATAGTTCGTGTTTTCCGTCCAGTTCAGTGTAGCCGGCGCGAAATGAAGGGAAGCACTGACATGGCACCTAGTTCACCCGGTGTTATGGGCTGACATCACGGACGTTGTAGGTGATGTAGCCAACCGTGTCAAGTTTCCATAAAAAAAAAAAAAAAAAAAAAATTTAAATACTGAATACTTCGTGAAAATGGGGGAGGGGGGGGCGGTCTGAGCACATACCACGGTAGGTCACAAGGAGGGGGGGGAGGGGGTCAAAAAGTGGGCAAAATCGGTCACATAGTGTGGGTACGAGCCCTTAGGAGTAGTATAGAGTTGGATTATCCTCTGATATCCTATGGTTCCACTAATCTTAGGATTGTCTCACGAAGACAGAAGAACATATTACATATTTCCATGACCCAAACTTAAGATTAGCGAAACCATAGACAGTAAGCCGGTTTGCGGTTTTGCAATTGCGCGAAGGAGGATATCTATGGTTCTAATAATCTTGGGATTATCTGACGGATACAAGATATTTCCTGGATATATACAGTGTGGCAACCCCAACCGTAAACCCCGAAAGGGGGTGATTCTGTACGTGAAATAGAACAACTTTTGTTCTACGACTTTTTAATTTGAAGAAAAAAAAATTTTTTTTTTACAAACATTTTGAGAATAGGTATTTAAAATTTGTATGGAAAAAATATTTTTTTTTTGTCTCAAAAATATTTTTTTCGCCACAGAAGTTGTTTAGCTTCACATATAGAATAACCCCCCTTATGTCAGTTAAAAATATTACGGGGGCAACTGCAACACCGTGTATGTTTAAAACTAAGAAGTCTTAAGATTCTTAAGATTAATTCATAAGAAGAAGTCATAAGAAGACGTCTTAAGAAGAAGTCTTAAGATTAAGAAGAGCGGAAGCATACACCATCAGAGGATAATTCTGCTACGCGCAATTAACCCTAACTAGTCTAAACGCGTGTGAGTACAGCGCGGAGCTTACTCCCGCTGTCCCGCCCCGCCCACTGGTTGGGTAGAGCTACTCAGCAGGTCTATTCTTGTAAATTCTGACAGCGGAATCAGCGCTGTTGTGGCGCTGAGACCCACTTACTAAAGTGGCTCTCAGCGCCACATCAGCGCTGAGTCCGCTGTCAGAATTTACAAGAATAGACCTGCTGTTCTGTTCAGTTACAGAGTGATTTGTATAATATCTTGGGAAATTATTATTATTATTAGTAAATTGTATGCTATGACGTAGACGTCTATGTATCGCAACAGCAGTTCTATAGTTTTTAAATCGTTGGTTCTCTCCGATGCGACGTAGGGCAATCGTCCGAGTTTGTTTTCCGCTTCGGTAAACAGTGGAGGAGATTTAAAATTTCTTGCAATATGAAGTTTCTGCGCTCCAATCAACGGCGTCGTCTTGAAGTCTAGTTCAGAAGCAGTATAGATAAAAATAACGTAGATGAAATGGCTATGAGTTTACAAATATCTGTTTCTTGGAGAAAGCTACCTAGTTCGCTTGAAATGGCGGGCAAGCTAGGCTACTCCCAAAGAGCAGAAAATCTTTTTAGGTTTCCGTATTCATACGGAGGCCTTATACTAAGCCTACGCTGTCTGTCTGTCTGTCCGTCCTAGGGCTGTATTTTTTGAACCGTAATAGGTAGCCGGTTGAAATGTTGACAGAATATGTGTTATTATTATAACGGATATGCCAACTGATAATTAAAAAATTAAAAACAAAAAAATTAAGGGAAATACATACAATTATCGCAATCTGTAGAAGAGCCAGCGCCATCTACCGAATGATATATCAATAATATCCGCCTATCTTTTGTCTTTCAACAATGCAATGTATAAAAGCCTGTGGCGCCATCTATTATTCAGTAGCGTGACTAATCGCTTTTTCGCACGTTTGTTGTATGGGAGCCCCCCTTAATTTTTAACATTTTCTTTTTTATTATTTGTTGTTATATCCGCCATAGTAACCCACATATTCTGTGAAAATTTCAACGGGCTACCTACATATTACGGTTCAAGAGATACAGCCCTCGGACAGACAGACGGACGGACGGACGGACAGACAGACAGCGGAGGCTTAGTAATAGGCTTCCGTACGGGATACGGAAACCTAAAAAGTACCGCGCCCGTCGCGTCATTCCGGCCGGCGCGGCGCGGGGTCTGTCGGGCGGGGGCGGCGGCAAGATGCTGCTGCTTCGTCAGACGTGTCATTACTTTCTTTAATGAGCAGGTGTCGAGCTTCGCTTCTGCGCAGTAGACACTTGGATCGCGTCACCACAAACTTGTCCAAATCATTGTATCGAACTTTTTTTTTTTATGGAAACTGACACGGTTGGCTACATCACCTACAACGTCCGTGATGTTAGCCCATAACACCGGGTGAACTAGGTGCCATGTCAGTGCTTCCCCCTTTGATCGTGCCGGCTACACTGAACTGGTCGGAAAGCACAAACTATTTACATAGCCGTTTAGACCGACGTTTCATTCAGTGCGGTGGTACCAACCCGGGCGGGTAAACCCTACCACCGAGTAAGATTAGGAGGGAAGGGACCTACAGTTTTACGAGGAATCCGAACCTCGGTCAGCCCATCGATCTCCAACGGTCAGCGGTCACCCATCAAAGTACTGACCGCGCCCAGCGTTGCTTAACATTCAATAGCGACAATCGACTGTCTGCACCACTGAGCTATCGAGGCTGACAACTTGTTTTTGACTTGTTTTTTTTTCTTCATGTAATCCGGTATGGGTAGCTAGAGACATTTTTTTTCGTAGAAACTGACACGGTTGGCTACACCACCTACTACATCCGTGATGTCAGCCCAAAACATCTCGGTGAACTAGGTGCCATGTCAGTGTTTCCCTTCGGTCGTGCCGGCTACACTGAACTGGACGGAAAAGACGGACATACGACAGCCCTTCAGTCGGTGCCGTGGCACCAATTCGGACTGAATCCACTGTCTCCTAGCAAAGTATTTTTTTTTTCTTATTGAATGCCCGACATGTGGCGCCGAGACTCCCATAAGGTGTCTAACGACGCCCCTGGCTGGACATTCGGTTGCATGCGAGGGTTACGTATGCCATGCCGGCCTGACAGTTGCCTATTCACAATTCAATTCAAGGACCCGAGACTGTACTTGGGGGGAAGTGGCAGTGAGGGCTTCACCCCCGGCTCTCGACTTCGGTCGGGGGTTCCTTCGGGTGGACGGGTGGTGGCACGGATCGGCTGGGGAAATGTCACAGCCTGTGTTTCCCATGGGATTTTTTCGGAAGAACGGATGTTCGACAGAGCAGCTATGGGGCCTCGATCTGACATACATGATCGATCACTGTACTCGCAAGAGTGCAGGTTGTAGACGTCTGGATTTTGTAACCGGATGGTTGGTATCTCTGGACGTCTATAAACAAAACGTAAATAAATAATGATAGTAAGAAGGTGTACTTGGGGGGAAGAAATATATAATACAGGAAAATAAATAGACAGACCATTTAAAAGGATAAAATTTGGATAAAGGGTATATATTTTCGAACATTGCATACAATTTTCTTCGTCTACAGGCACCTAAGCTTGATAAATGATATCACTCTGCACACAATTTCATGTATCTATACAAAAAGTTTTCCAATCGGCTGCACGGACTTACCTACAGTTAGACATTACTTGAAACGACTTTCCTGAACTTTTCCCGTTACTTATCCTATCGGATTGTGCGAAGGGAAATCCAGGTTTGTTTTCATACAGGAATTATTTTAATCTAGCTGTGCAGTACGCGGCGGTAAATAATGTACACCGGGCTTTAGAAAGAGACAATCCGGTTCTAGAGCGTTGTCTCTGTCGCGCGAACTCGCACGTCTCTGTGCGACAGGGACGACGCTCTACAACCGGATTGTCTCTCTCTAAAGCCCGATGTACATTTTTAGGTTTCCTTATCCCGTACGGAAGCCTATTACTAAGCCTCTGCCGTCTGTCTGTCCGTCCGTCTGTCTGTCCGAGGGCTGTATCTCTTGAACCGTAATAGGTAGCCCGTTGAAATTTTCACAGAATACTATGGCGGATATAACAACAAATAATAAAAAAAAGAAAATGTTAAAAATTAAGGGGGGCTCCCATACAACAAACGTGTGCAAAATCGATTAGTCACGCTACTGAATAATAGATGGCGCGACAGGGTTTATACATTGCATTGTTGAAAGACAAAAGATAGCCGCTCAATTGCCAACGACCTCATTGAGGTGCTGTCATTTTCGCACCGTCAATTGCCATCGACCTCATTGAGGCTTCTCTCCGACCGTCCTACATATCTTCGAAATTAAAATTCGAAAACCATGCCACCTGAGCGGATAGGCGGATATTATTGATAGCGGATAGATACGGAAACCTCCGTGCGCGAGTAAAACTCGCACTTGACAGATTTTTTTTAAGGAAACTGACACGATTCGCTACATCACCTACAACATCCGTGATACGAGTACATCTATGAAACGAAGAGCGCGAAGACTCGTCGTGCCAGCAGTGAGCGTACCGAGGGGTTAGCCACTCCGAAATAAATTGTACACAGGTTGTCGGTGAACTTGGATTACAATGGATTACAAGTGTACTACAAATATTAAAGAATAATTCATAGTATTTTAAAATGTATTGTATTATTCCTGTACTACATAGTATTAAATTTACTACAAAGTGGAATACAGATGATTACACTGGAATATAGTGGATTACATGTTATTACAAGTGTACTACAATAATAAATAGATATCTAGTAATATTGTAGTATTCATGTACTACACAATATTATTTGCTAGTAATGTAAAATACGATGTATTACATTATATTACGCTATATTTTCAGCAAGTTAGGATATCTTTAGATTTCGTGTATTTTTTTGTATTTGACTTGACCTCAGACGAGGCGAGACAACACATATTATTGAGTTTCGTACCAAAAAGGTGAAAGCTAAACTTTTATGGTATCAGAAAAATGCAAATCGAAAATCATTGGAAAAAATACATCCCGACCAGGATATTTTTTCCAATGATTTTCGATTTGCATTTTTCTAATTAAAAAAAAAAATATAAAGCGAGTACGTGCTTACTGCTTAGTACTACTACTAACATATAATATAAACATAAAATATTATTAAAAACCTCAAGTCAACTTCTAGTGTCTGATACCAAATACGACTTTGGTGACGACAGCATAAGGTTCAATATGGAACCGTGCAAGCTGACTCTTCGCAAAAATTATGCGACATCATGCATGAAGGTGCAATAAGATCGAAAATTTGGAGATAATACGTCACGGCCCGGTTGCGTAGTTGGTTATCGCGTTGGCAGCTCAAGCCAGAGACCCAGGTTCGAATCCTGGTCGGGATGTATTTTTTCCAATGATTTTCGATTTGCATTTTTTTTATTAAAAATATATTATAAAGCAAGTACGTGCTTACACCGAGCATACCTACGGGAGTGGCAACCGTCGAGCGCTAGTATATAGGAAAATTAGCCGCGTGTTAGAGCATTATGCACTAACATATAGCGCTGCTGCGGGATCGACCGTCAGTGCGCTCGCGACTTGGGAACGAAGAACACGTATATGTGCACTACGCAAAATGGCGATTTGTGCAGTTCGTACGTGTCGAAAGAGCTCAAGATCATCAGGAATGACAAAAGATGGCGTAACCTTTCATAATTAGGTCATTTTAATGATAATACAATGCTTAAAGCGTGTAAAATACAAAAATTCCGCGAGTTAGGAGCACGACTGCGCGCCATACCGGACGCGTACACATGATAGGCAAATTGAAATCAATTATTGTATATGGGTGTTGTTAGTTTTTTTTATGGCAATGACATGGATGAATTCAATTTATAATATGTATTATTATTATCAGTGATAGGAATTAGGTAGGACTTATTTACCTAAACTTCGAGGAACAGAGTAAAAGATTGGAGACTTCCTTACGACAATATTTTTTTCCGGTTTAATAATATTCATGGTGTTTTAATTTTATTAATTTAAAAAAAGTGGCCGCCATTTTGAACTTTTTAGTAACTGGATCGATTGCTTTCAAAATCGATATCTGGCTGGGTGTCAGTGTGGGCTCTGAATACGAATCTGTAGTCAAAATTTAAAAAAGTGGCCGCCATTTTGAACTTTTTAGTTACTGGACCGATTGCTTTCAAAATCGATATTGGGCGTCTGTGTGGACTCTGAATACGAATCTGTAGTCAAAATTTAAAAAAGTAGCCGCCATTTTGAACTTTTTAGTTAATGGACCGATTGCTTTCAAAATCGATATCTGGGCGTCTGTGTGGACTCAGAATACGAATCTGTAGTAAAAATTAAAAAAAAGTGGCCGCCATTTTGAACTTTTTAGTTACTGGGCCGATTGCTTTCAAAATCGATATCTGGGTGTCTATGTAGGCTCTGAATACGAATCCGTTGTCAAAATTTAAAAAAGTGACCGCCATTTTGAACTTTTTAGTTACATGACCGATTGCTTTCAAAATCGATATCTGGGTGTCTATGTAGGCTCTGAATACGAATCTGTAGTCAAAATTTAAAAAAGTGGCCGCCATTTTGAACTTTTTAGTTACTGGATCGATTGCTTCCAAAATCGATATCTGGGTGTATGTGTGGGCTCTGAATTCGAATCTGTAGTAAAAAATTAAAAAAAGTGGCCGCCATTTTGAACTTTTTACTTACTGGACCAATTGCTTTCAAAATCGATATCTGGGTGTCTGTGTGGGCTCTGAATACGAATATGTAGTCAAAATTTAAAATAAGTGGCCGCCATTTTGAACTTTTTAGTTACTGGACCGATTGGTTTCAAAATCTATATCTGGGTGTATGTGTGGGCTCAGAATACGAATCCGTTGTCAAAATTTAAAAAAAGTGGCCGCCATTTTGAACTTTTTAGTTACTGGACCGATTGCTTTCAAAATCGATATCTGGGCGTCTGTGTGGACTCAGAATACGAATCTGTAGTAAAAATTAAAAAAAAGTGGCCGCCATTTTAAACTTTTTAGTTACTGGACCGATTGCTTTCAAAATCGATATTGGGCGTCTGTGTGGACTCTGAATACGAATCTGTAGTCAAAATTTAAAAAAGTAGCCGCCATTTTGAACTTTTTAGTTACTGGGCCGATTGCTTTCAAAATCGATATCTGGGTGTCTATGTAGGCTCTGAATACGAATCCGTTGTCAAAATTTAAAAAAGTGACCGCCATTTTGAACTTTTTAGTTACATGACCGATTGCTTTCAAAATCGATATTGGGCGTCTGTGTGGACTCTGAATACGAATCTGTAGTCAAAATTTAAAAAAGTAGCCGCCATTTTGAACTTTTTAGTTACTGGACCGATTGCTTTCAAAATCGATATCTGGGCGTCTGTGTGGACTCAGAATACGAATCTGTAGTAAAAATTAAAAAAAAGTGGCCGCCATTTTGAACTTTTTAGTTACTGGGCCGATTGCTTTCAAAATCGATATCTGGGTGTCTATGTAGGCTCTGAATACGAATCCGTTGTCAAAATTTAAAAAAAGTGACCGCCATTTTGAACTTTTTAGTTACATGACCGATTGCTTTCAAAATCGATATCTGGGTGTCTATGTAGGCTATGAATACGAATCTGTAGTCAAAATTTAAAAAAAGTGGCCGCCATTTTGAACTTTTTAGTTACTGGATCGATTGCTTCCAAAATCGATATCTGGGTGTATGTGTGGGCTCTGAATTCGAATCTGTAGTAAAAAATAAAAAAAAGTGGCCGCCATTTTGAACTTTTTAGTTACTGGACCAATTGCTTTCAAAATCGATATCTGGGTGTCTGTGTGGGCTCTGAATACGAATATGTAGTCAAAATTTAAAAAAAGTGGCCGCCATTTTGAACTTTTTAGTTACTGGACCGATTGGTTTCAAAATCTATATATGGGTGTATGTGTGGGCTCAGAATACGAATCCGTTGTCAAAATTTAAAAAAAGTGGCCGCCATTTTGAACTTTTTAGTTACTGGGCCGATTGCTTTCAAAATCAATATCTGGGTGTCTGTGTGGGCTCTGAATACGAATCTGTAGTCAAATTTAAAAAAAAGTGGCCGGCATTTTGAACTTTTTAATTACTGGACCGATTGCTTTCAAAATCGATATCTGGGTGTCTGTGTGGGCTCTGAATACGAATCCGTTGTCAAAATTTAAAACAAGTGGCCGCCATTTTGAACTTTTTAGTTACTGCAGCGGGAGCACAAATGCGTCGATAAGCCTATATCGATCGATAAACATCTATTTGCTTCGTTCGACGAAGTAGAATAGAAGAAGACGAATAGATGTTTATCTATCGATATAGGCTTATCGACGCATTTGTGCTCCCGCTGCAGGACCGATTAATTTCAAAAACGATATCCTGTAATAGCAATATGTAGTGAACATTAAAAAAATATTATATCGATTTTGAAAGCAATCGGTCCGGTAACTAAAAAGATCAAAATGGCGGCCCCCTTTTTAAAATTTGACTACAGATTCGTATTCAGTGCCCACACAGACACCCAGATATCTATTTCGAAAACAATCGGTCCAGTAACTAAAAGTTCAAAATGGCGGCCCCTTTTTTTCAATTTTCACAACAGATTCGTATTCAGAACCCACACAGACACCCAGATATCGATTTTGAAAGCAATCGGTCCAATAACCAAAAAGTTCAAAATGGCGGTCACTTTTTTAAATTTTGACAACGGATTCGTATTAAGAGCCTACATAGACACCCAGATATCGATTTTGAAAGCAATCGGTCCAGTAACTAAAAAGTTCAAAATGGCGGCCACTTTTTTTACATTTTGACAACGGATTCGTATTCAGAGCCCACACAGACACCCAGATATCGATTTTGAAAGCAATCGGTCCAGTAACTAAAAAGTTCAAAATGGCGGCCACTTTTTTAAATTTTGCCTACAGATTCGTATTCAGAGTCCACACAGATGCCCTGATATCGATTTCGAAAGCAATCGGTCCAGTAACTAAAAAGTTAAAAATGGCGGCCACTTTTTTTAAATTTTGACTACAGATTCGTATTCAGAGTCTATACAGACGCCCAGATATCGATTTTGAAAGCAATCGGTCCAGTAACTAAAAAGTTCAAAATGGCAGCCACTTTTTTTAAATTTTGACTACAGATTCGTATTCAGAGTCTATACAGACGCCCAGATATCGATTTTGAAAGCAATCGGTCCAGTAACTAAAAAGTTCAAAATGGCAGCCACTTTTTTTAAATTTTGACTACAGATTCGTATTCAGAGTCTATACAGACGCCCAGATATCGATTTTGAAAGCAATCGGTCCAGTAACTAAAAAGTTCAAAATGGCAGCCACTTTTTTTAAATTTTGACTACAGATTCGTATTCAGAGTCTATACAGACGCCCAGATATCGATTTTGAAAGCAATCGGTCCAGTAACTAAAAAGTTCAAAATGGCAGCCACTTTTTTTAAATTTTGACTACAGATTCGTATTCAGAGTCTATACAGACGCCCAGATATCGATTTTGAAAGCAATCGGTCCAGTAACTAAAAAGTTAAAAATGGCGGCCACTTTTTTTAAATTTTGACTACAGATTCGTATTCAGAGTCTATACAGACGCCCAGATATCGATTTTGAAAGCAATCGGTCCAGTAACTAAAAAGTTCAAAATGGCAGCCACTTTTTTTTAATCGCGAAATTAAAAAACCATGAATATTATTTTCGTACCCAGGAACAAAAATAATATTTTAATTTCGTCGTAAGGAAGTCTCCTATCTTTTATGTACTGTTAATATTCCGAGGAATATTCGTTGACTTTGACTTTCACTCTAATAATTCACAGTACTGCCGAGGCACTGGACAATCTACGAATGAACACTGCAAGCAAATTAGAAAAAAAGTACAGAGGAATTTAAACAACTTATTAGTATTATAGCGTATTACAAAGAATTACAAAGGATTAAAAGGATTTCTGTACTACAGACAGACTACAGAGGATTTCGTAGTATTATGTGGAATATGTAGTATTTGTAAAAGTACAGATTATCAGAGAGATTATTTCATTGAAAATACTATAATATTAAGGATTTTTATAAGATTTCAAAGTATTACATAGGTTTTCGAAGGATTTCATTATATTACATTGTATTTTGCAATTTTGCCTGTATTACGACGGATTTATTCAGATTACAAGGAAATCGTACACAGTATTACAGAGTGGTAAACCCCTCGGAGCGTACCTACGCTTACTAGATCTCCGTCCTTATCAGTCGCCTCTCGTGACTTTTACGCGTAAAACTTGTTATTCACTTTGTGGTTTGCGCGGAAACCACAAACTCAATAACAAATACATAAATAGCTTATGGTGCATATAGTTACCTATATAGTTATGGTTCTTTACAGGCCAAAAACTATAAGTATACGCACAAATAATGTTTGTACAGATAACAAAAAATTGGATTCTGTAAAAAAATCGGGAATTTCTTAATTTCCAAACCTGTACAAGGAAGTGGCACATCGTGACACCACTCAGCTTATTGTACCGATGAGAATGAAGCGAATTATTCATGGGTCGCCCCTCTCTCATTCATATTAATAGACAAGGATGGACTTTGACGGGTGTACTTAAGGCCGTGACAAACGCCAACGACCTTGAGCATTCGGGAATTCTACATAATGTACCATGCGACTGCTAATTTCGCTTCGCACGTTCAAGTCACATTTAGCGTAGTTTGTCGCTATCAGCCTAAAGAGTTGATGGTTCGGGGTTCGAATCCCACTTTCGTATGTTTTTTTTTTGCTTTTTTATTATTTTAATTATTAAAATGATTGTGGCTTATGTAACTGATGCGTGATTCTAATTTTTTATTTTTTATTATTTTACCTAAATAACATTTTATTGTAATTTCTTCCAAATTATTTTAGTTCATGTACTTACCACTTTTTATAAACCTCTAAATAGACTATCGATGAAAACTAAAATAAAAATAGGTAGGTAGGTAATAGGTAGATAGGCATTTAGGTATGTATGGCAAATATCATAGCAACATAGGTACCGGCATTCGGGAATTCTACATAATGTACCATGCGACTGCTAATTTCGCTTCGCACGTTCAAGTCACATTTAGCGTAGTTTGTCGCTATCAGCCTAAAGAGTTCATGGTTCGGGGTTCGAATCCCACTTTCGTATGTTTTTTTTTTTTGCTTTTTTATTATTTTAATTATTAAAATGATTGTGGCTTATGTAACTGATGCGTGATTCTAATTTTTTATTTTTTATTATTTTACCTAAATAACATTTTATTGTAATTTCTTCCAAATTATTTTAGTTCATGTACTTACCACTTTTTATAAACCTCTAAATAGACCATCGATGAAAACTAAAATAAAAATAGGTAGGTAGGTAATAGGTAGATAGGCATTTAGGTATGTATGGCAAATATCATAGCAACATAGGTACCGGCCGGCGCGCGCGGCGCGCGCGGCGGCAGCATGGCACGGTGCGGTGGGGTGCGGTGCGGTGCGGTAACTCAGTAGCAGCGTGCGGTGCGGAGGCGGCTAGGCGGCGGCGGCGGCGGAGGCGGCGGCGGCGGCGGCGCGGTGGAGGCGCGGGAGGCGCAGACAGCGTTATACCACAGTCCCTATTAGTTATTCTGTGGTTATACCAACGAAAGCCATGCGTATAACGCCCCGTCAAGTTACGTACCGGAGCGTATACTGATAGATACCACAGAAGAGAGATATTACTGATACGGTCGTACTGTATACTGGTACGGAAAATGACACGGTGGCAACATCACCTACAATACAACATCCGAGATGTCAGCTCGTAACAACTGGTGAAGTAGGTGCTATGTCAGTGCTTTTCTTCGGTCGTACCGGCTTCACTGAACTGGACGGAAAAAAAGAAGGGAGTCATATCCCGAAATAGTTTGTATTTTCCGTCCAGTTTAGTGTAGCCGGCACGACCAAAGGGAAGCACTGACATGGCACCTAAGTTCACCCGGTGTTATGGGCTGACATCACGGATGTTATAGGTGATATAGCAAACTGTGTCAGTTTACATAAAAAAATCCCTCAGTCGCCTTTTACGACATGCACGGGGAGAGATGCAGTGGGGCTATTATTTTAAATTACCATCCCACACGGTATACCTAACCTACCTATCTTTTTTCCATTCGATCCAAACACAGAAGACAGAAATGACGACCGACACGCGGGCGCAGCAGGGCAGGAGCGAGCAAGCGAGCCCGGAACTAAAATTGTATCTAGTATTGAAGTGCCTGCTAAATTGACGAAGGCAAAAATTTTACCCTTCCGACTGAAGAATTACGTCAATAATTTCATGTAGGCGTTTTTTGTTTTTTATTTTTATCTCCTTTCGTGGATAAAATAATAAAACAAATTGAATAGAGTTTTCTCAGAGCTTTGTGACCTTTGAATCGGTGGTATTGTAAAATTGTAATAATACACACATACTCAGATTTTCAAAAATTTATGCTTTTTTTATATATTTTTAATTTTATGTTTATTACTTACTTTTACTCATTATTAAAAAAACCAGCAATGCACTTTGTTGGTAAGGAACCAAAATATAGGTTGGTATTTTTTTAATTTTCTGAATGTGTGTCAATTGGTCAGTTTTGGACCTTCTTTGTCGCACTTTTTGCATGTTTTGCGTATTTGGCGTTTGTCACCGCCTTAAGGAGTATAAAAAACCCGCCAATTGCGAGTCGGACTCGCGCACCGAGGTTTCCGCGCCGACCGTGTCAGTTTCCATAAACCAAAAATGTAAATACCCAATAGCCGTTGGCTGCACTGGAGTGGTGGCAAAACATTTGAATACATTCGATAGCTAATTGGGAGGAGACATCGTGGGAGAAGTAGATCACTAATTATAAAACAAAAAAATTACATAATTATTATAAACTTGATTTTTTTTTATAGAAACTGACACGGTTGCCTACATCACCTACAACATCCGTGATGTCAGCCCATAACACCGGGTGAACTAGTTGCCATGTCAGTGCTTCCCTCCATTTCATGTCGGCTAGACTGAACTGGTCGGAAAACACGAACTATTTACATAGCCGTTTCGACCGACGTTTCGCTCAGTGCGGTGGTATCAACCCAGCCGGGATAAACCCTACCACCTTGTAAGGTAAGAAGGGAAGGGACCTACAGTTTAACGTGGAATCCGAACCACGGTCAGTCTCTAACGGTCGAGCGGTCACCCATCCAAGTCGACCGACCGCACCACTGAGCTACCGAGACTGACTTAATGTACTTATAGACAGACTGCTTATAAATTATAGATAATATAGATAGATAGAAAATACTTTATTGCTCCAGAAAACATTTTACACAAACAGACAATAAGTAATGTACATGAGGGGCAAAGGCGGACTTATCCCTTAACAGGGATTTCTCCCAGTCAACCTTTGTATGTTTGAGAGTCGTATGTTGTGAGATATAAGTAGGTAGTAGCAAAAGACTTGAGTGATGATGACGAAGAAGAAGTCGAGTGTGTGTGATGATTGATGAAGTGATGAAGAAGTGAAGTGAAGTGATGAAGAAGTGAAGACTTGAAAGATGTCTTGTCCTATTTTTTCAGAGTTCTTATAGCACAGCACCGATTACTCTGCTTACCTCGACTGTCGGGATACAGCGTGTGGTATGTATGTATAACCTATAGTTATTTCACAGAATACATAATTTGTTATAGCATAAACTATAGATAAGTATACTATAAATTATAGATATACTATAGATACACTAACTATAGATACACAGATACTATTACTGTCGAGTTCTATCTACTTTCGCAGTATTCTCAATATTGTTCCAATATTAGGTGTCTCAGAAAAAGCATAAACCCACTACGTGAACACAAGGCAACCAATTCACACAAATAAGAAAGGAACATTCGCACGAACTCACAAAACGGTGCGGTGGGTTTATTTCGGGTTTCTTCGTGATATTTCTTTCCGTTTTCTGCTTCATTTCAAATGCAAACGAATCTAGCAAGAACTATACCCTGATATCACATTCAGCGATCGAACACCTATGATCGGGACGTTACTAAAAACCGGCCAAGTGCGAGTCGAACTCGCGCACCGAGGGTTCCGTATCGCCATGTCATGGTCAGCGCTGCTTCATACTGTTTTCGGTAGATGGCGCGCATACACTTTTTAGTTTCTTGTATGGGGACCCCCGTGAATTTATTTCGTTTTCTTATTTTTATTATTTGTTGTTATATATCAGCCATAATAACACATATTCTGTGAAAATTTCAACCGGCTACCTATCACGGTTCAAGAGATACAGCCCTCGGACAGACAGACAGACAGACAGAGAGAGAGATGGCATAGGCTTAGTAATAGGGTCCCGTACGACGGATACGGAGACCTAAAGCTAGCTTGTGAATGCGACCGATTTCCACGAGCGTAGGTAAAACTGGTGTGAAACTCAACTTTTATTAATGACTTGATTGACTGAAACCTATGTTCTTTCTATTTTTTTATTAGGTTTCCGTATCCTGTACGGAAGCCTATTACTAAGCCTACGCCGTCTGTCCTTCCGTCTGTCCGTCTGTCCGAGGGCTGTATCTCTTGAACCGTAATAGGTAGCCGGTTGAAATTTTCACAGAATATGTGTTACTATGGCGGATATAACAACAAATAAGAAAAATAAGAAAAAGTTAAAAAATAAGGGGGGCTCCCATACAACAAACGTCCGAAAAATCGATTAGTCACACTATTAAATAATAGATGGCGCCACAGGCTTTTATACATTGCAATGTTGAAAGAAAAAAGATAGGCGGATAATAGCGGATAGATACGGAAACCTCCGTGCGCGAGTAAAACTCGCACTTACTTAACAGATTGTCTTTTTTTTATGGATGTATCCTCCACTTTATATTTTTTATTTTCTGCTTAGATATAGTATGTTATATTTAACATAATTAAAACTACGTAAACTAGTACGTAAGTTACATAAAAAAAAATCTCTATAAGGTTTGTTGCCCGATTCGTCCATAAAGATTGCATCGTTGAACGGGACATGAACAACAACATGATGCCGTACCGTACTGAATATGCATATAATACGTCTGAATGATATATTGTTATTGCTGTGTGTTCTTTATGGCGAAATAAATATCTGAATCTAAAGATCTCGATTATTGTAAATTGTACAAAAAACAAAAGAGTTTCGCGAACTAAAATAAATAAAAAAGTATGGTGTCGTGGGACACCTAACAGAATCGAAGCTTCTTACGCTTTGTATATAAAATCCAATAAATAATTAAATTTCGATCGTTATACCGCCATCTATGCGAAATTAATTTTTAACCGACTTCAAAAAAAGGAGGAGATTCTCAATTCGACTGTATTTTTTTTTTGTTACCTCAGAACTTTCGACTGGGTGAACCGATTTTGAAAATTATTTTATTTGAAAGCTGATGCTTCCCGTGTGGTCCGATTTTAATTTGGTCAAGATCGGATTGGAAAGCGAGGCGAGTACATTAATAGCAAAAAAAATTACTAAAAAAACTGTGAAATAAAAAACTATTTAAAAAAATATAAAAACAGCCTTCAAAAATTTATGAAATAAAAAAAATCGAACCCTAGAGTTGAAGGCGGTGCTAAAGAAGGCTACCAAAATCACAACACCGCCGTCAACTCTAGGGTTCGATTTTTTTATTTCATACATTTTTGAAGGCGGTTTTTATATTTTTTTAAATAGTTTTTTAACATATACAATGGTTAAACTTCAAAATAATCTCATAGATGACGCTCAGACAGCGCTAGCGTTACATCTTCCGTTCGTACTTTCGTGACGTTTCACTTTTTCTCAGCTAGGTCCCCGTCCCAAACTTGCGTTAAAAAGCTTCGCTTCATAAATAATTTACTACGCAGTGACTGAATTAAATTTGTGGGATGAATGACAAGGGCGAGGGCAAGGACCAAAGAGATTTAAATATTTGTTTGAATGTCTGCGCTGCCGAAAAATTATCCGCGCGTTTTTGACGTGAATTCGATGAACGTCTTTCGAGGGGGTCGTTCGGTAAAATCTGCCCACGAAAATTATGTACTTTCGTCGTCTTAATATACGGCTAAACTATAGCTGATAGAAAAATAATACTTATACGGCCTAAAAGATCCGTTCGGCGACAACGCAAATATGCAAATAGGCAAATATGTGCTTCAGTGAATAATATTAATAACCAATTACGTCATACATACCATCCGGAAGATTGCTTTGAAAATTTGTCGAGGCGCGGTCGCCGCTCACTAAAAAGCAAAATAATTATCCGTTTGAAACTGTATTTTATAGACAAGAGTATTGCCGATATTTTAATATGAAAAAAAAATTATAACATTTTTAATAAAAGTACTTAAACAAATTTGTAGCGAAGATTGGAAAACAAAATGCGGAGACCGAAAACATTAAAGACCAAAAACAATGCATAATCCCATTTGCGGCTGTCCACACCCACTCTAAGATGCGGAGAGGGAATCTCCTGTACCGTTTGAAAAAGAAAGGAACCCACAATAATCAAACCAGCTCGAGTGAGCTTAACCAACATGTTCGGCGCCGACTATGAAATTCGACATCTTCAATTTAGCAGCCCTCTACCTCGGCCCAGACGATCGACGCGAATATGGTACCAATGGACATGGACGATCATGAGGAGACAGAAAATACACAGTCTTCAAGTGCCAACACCGACAGTGGGGGCAATATGTGCCGGTCCATGTCGACGAGTTCGGGGCACGTCTAATTGATCGAATTCACGAAATAACTAGCGGTAGTAACCCAACTTCTACCCACCACGTATTTATTTTTCAACATTCTACATTTGAATGTCTGCAAACTACCAGTGATTTTTTTGCGATGTTACGTCACGTTCCCGTTCATATAATTTCCGTTGTGGAATTTGAAAAAAAGAAAAGCGCGTATAATATTCTTGGCGCGCGCTAGGCCTTATATTGACAAAATTTTTTCAGAACTCCGCTTAAATAAAACATTAAAATTTTTCATAGAAACTTATTCACGTCACGACTAAAGGGCCTAATGCGTGCTAGGTGCGGTTAGGCAACGTGGCGCGTCGCACACACGAAACCGCACGTCGTAACTTTTACTTAGATTAGCAAGCGCAGCTAGGATTAACATTACGTCTGCTACACGGATTGGGACAGGGCGGCAAGAAGGTAACTTTGGGTTTTACAAAATTGTATGGAATAATAAATTAGAAAAAATTATATCTTGAGAACCAAGCCGTTTGGAAAAAAAACACTTCACCGTTTTTCGCTAGAAAGTGTGAAGAATCACCTGTATACAAAAAATGTATGTAAAATAGCTTACCACTTCCTCCCGAACTGTTTTCTGTTATTTCCTAAAGTCTGAATACGTGACTTGGTTGAGTAGGTTCATTTTAGGACCACACTTTGTACGATGTATTTTTTTTTATTATTTCTGTCGTTTTATGATGTGTTTATCGTCACAATAAGTAAGCACACACACTATATTTGATATTTAAAATGTTATTTACGGCATGAACTACGTATTATAAATATATTAATATCTTAATTGTATGCATTTATCTCATCGACCATTACAATAATTTAGCAACAGCAAAAATCACAAATATCAACATTGAAGCCGGCAAGCATTCAAATGTACATATATTGAACAGAATTATCACACTGTTTTAGTACAGTGCATAAATTTAACTTTAACTATCGTCTCACCTCAGGCAAGCGACAAGTAATAACACTAAGACGCATAAAATATCGTTTATTACTAATCAAAACATCACAGCACGTGAACAGAAGCCGTCTAAACCGACCGGCACGTGCGTACCGCGTGACGGCTGAATTGAAACTGCCCTCCCGACGCCTTTCAAAAGAGGGGGATGTTGCGGCCACGACGAAAAGGGCGGGGGAATGTACACGCCGGCAATCAACAGTTTTCCACCCTGGAGGTGGAAAGTAGGGAAAGGGGAATTCGCCGCCAGCAGAGCAGAGGCGTTGTCGTATTTTCAGTTTGCCGAGAGAGAGGATATTTTACAATGTTTGCGAAGTTGCAAGTGACGGTTAAGATTTTGTTGTCCTTTTGGGAGTGGGTGACTGTTTTGGAGCCAGCGACGCCAATGCTAAATAAAATCTTCTCTTGAAAGTTTGCTACACACAAAAGTATATTTTCACATGATTTCGTGTTCATTGTATTTAGCAGGTAGCAAATATTTATTTAAAAATAGCATGATTATTTTTAAACAGAATGTTTCACGATTGGCCAAAGGGAAATCACTTATGTACGTTTTTCACTCCTTTTTAACCCCTGACGCAAAAGAACGGGTGTTATTAATTCCTCGATATCAACGGATATAAGTAGAGCAATAAAATATTTGCATTATTGAATCTCGCCCATACATTTTGGGGGTAGATGTTCATTCATTTCGCCCGACGTTTCATTCAGTGCGGTGGTACCAACCCGGGCGGGTTGAACCCTACCACCTAGTAAGGTAAGAAGGGAGGGGAACTACAGATTTACGTGGAAACGAACCACGGTCAGCCTTCAACGGTCGAGCGGTCACCCATCCAAGGACTGACCGGCCCAGCGTTGCTTAACAATTAATAGCGACAGTCGACTGTCTGCACCACTGAGCTGTCGAGGCTGACAAAAAAAACATATTCACACTTGACCGTTTTTTTTTTTCTTTCAGAGACTTTTGAAGAACCTATGGCAGTGGTGCAATCACCGAACGGCGATTTGCACCTTCGAGGCGGTAAAAGAGACCACGGTCTCTTTTACAGCCTCGAAGGTGCAAATCGCCGTTCGGTAGACGATGGCACCTAATAATGAAGAATTTTACGAAGTTAGCTCATATTATATAAATTAATTCAGTGTAGGTGACTAACCCTGGGTAAAGCGATTAAGGCTGCGAAGGGTATAATCGGGATTCGGGGAAAGAGTGACCGCCTCCCCCTACGCTCGTGATCTCTACACACAAACAACTCAAAATAATAGAAATTGCATCGACTCGTTGAGCAAGTGAAAATACATTAATAGTATACGTACATGCATACATAGCGTCACGCCTGTTTTGCATTGGGGTAGGCACAAACAACGGATCTCTATTTGCCACGATGCTGACACCCCTCTGCCGCCTCTGTAAGTATGTCTGACGCAAAGATAAAACATAACAAAAACCGGCCAAGTGCGAGTCGGACTCGCGCACCTAGGTTTCCGCACCACAAAAAAAAAACTTTGAAGAAAACACGATTCTTGGGGACCCCACTTCATTTATGACCTTTTCTATATTTTATCATTTGGTGTTATATACACCATAATAACACCTATTCTGTTAAGATTTCAACCGGCTACATATATTACGGTTCCAAAGATACAGCAGCAGGACAGACAGACAGACAGACAGACAGACGGCGTAGGCTTAGTAATAGGCTTCCGTACGGGGTACTGAAACCTAAAAATTATAGTGGCTGAGTTAGAGGGGCCAGATAGAGTAAATGCTCCGACCCAGCCAATATCACCTCTTATAAGTTATAAATAGTTTGTTGAGGATTCATTATTTTTTTATTTTTATGTAAAATAATTCCATGTACCTATATCCTTATTAAGGCAAAAAACATACAGTGCCTGGCAGTAAATAATGAACATTGAGCATTAGAAAGAAACAATGCGGTTGGAGAGCGCCGTCCCTCTCGCACAGAGACGTACGAGTTAGTGCGACAGGGACGACGCTCTACCACCGGATTGTCTCTTTCTAAAGCTCGATGTTCATTAATTACTGTCGGGTACTGTACAACTATTAAGTTTAGTAATCTGTGACTGTACGATACCTTGTGGGATCTCAGTTATCTTCTTAAATAGTCATATAACGAGATTCCTGCTGCCTGCATTTGTGAACTCAATTGATACTGAAGAAAATTCTAAACAGTTCTATCCCATGATATCTTTGTAAACATGTCTTGTCTCGTCATATGAAGTGAAGATGAGAATTTGTGTTCACAAGATATTTATCGTGATATAAGCAATCAACAGGTACATAAAGTGATGCCTTAGGAGGGGGATGGGGGGTGGTAGGATCAGAAACGCCTCTTCCCTTCCCCTACTGCGAAAGATTATTCCTGCTAAGCCGTGAATTGAGCACCTCAAATGTTTGGGTTCAGAAACTATTTGCTATATGGAATATTTTCGAATTATGAATATACTTTACCCTCGGTATTGATCGTGTATAGAATTTTCTCCAAAACACACCTTGCTCCTTATTAGGTGGTAGGCTCAAATTGTAGCCGACTGGGTTGGTACCACCGTACTGGATGTAAGATGGTCGCATAGCAGCCTCGGTTGTGTTCTCGTCTAGTCCAGTATAGCCAGCAATCCAGGGAAGTCTCCGGTATGGCACCTACCTTCTCGGAGGTGATATTGGCTAGTCAGAGCATGTGCTTTGGCCCCTGTGACTCAGCCACCCATACCGGATTACAAAAAAAAAATTACCACGCGTACAGTACGCGGCAGTGAATAATGCACATCGGGTTTTAGAAAGAGACAATCCGGTTGTAGAGCGTTGTCTCTGTCGCACGAATTCGCACGTCTCTGTGCGACAGGGACGACGCTCTACAAACCGTTTGTCTCTTTCTAAAGCCCGAGGTGCATTATTTAGGTACTGCCGATTACTTTATCTATATTTTCAGCATATTTTCTGCTAACGCATGCCTTGTAAAACGTTTTGACGTGGAATCAGCAGGTCTATTCTTGTAAATTCTGACAGCGGAATCAGCGCTGTTGTGGCGCTGAGAGCCACTTTGGTAAGTGGCTCTCAGCGCCACATCAGCGCTGATTCCGCTGTCAGAATTTACAAGAATAGACCTGCAGGTCTTACTCATTTGGTGCAACCCTGCAAGGTGGGATGCATGTAAGCTAAAATATGACTTCACCGACACGAAACATGATTTTATTTTTATTTTGATGGAAACTGACACGGTTGGCTACATCACCTACAACATCCGTGATGTCAGCCCATAACACCGGGTGAGCTAGGTGCCACGTCAGTGCTTCCCTTTGATCGTGCCGGCTACACTGAACTGGTCGGAAAACACAAACTATTTACATAGCCGTTTCAAACGACGTTTCATTCAGTGCGGTGGTACCAACCCGGGCGGATTAAACCCTACCAACTAGTAATATAAGAAGGCAGTCATATCCCTCAGTCGCCTTTTACGACATACACGGGGAGAGATGCAGTGGGGCTATCAGAGGCGGACTTTCCATATAGGCCAACTAGGCCCGGGCCTAGGGCGGCCAGATATTAGGGGCGGCCAATCTGTACCTGCTGCTGGAAGCAGTGAGCGCAGGTGCAGAATAGAAAGGGTGCCGGCCGGAGCAAGTGCGTGCGACGTGCGGGAGTGGTGAGCGCGGCGGAGGTGATGCTGATGACGCACTATTTACGCGGAAAAAATAATTTTGCTATGACTATAAGGTCAATATTGCCGTAAAACTTGTAGAAAATACTTTTACTATATGTAAAATAAGCCGAGAAATACCTAATATATTTTTGGCAGGTTGAACCGAACGCAATACTGATTTTCATACAACTTCACATTTGTATCTATGCTGTAAACTTGAAAGGGAAAAGATTGAATTGGGGCGGCTGGTACTAAACGGCCTAGGGCGGCTAAGGCTGCTAGTCCGCCTCTGGGGGCTATTCTTTTAAAGTACCGGCCCCACACGGTACATAGTACCGGGAAAATGGTCAATGCGTAGTTTCTAAGTAACGTACATACAAAACACATATATCAGCAAAATGAGGAAGGAATACGCAAATATTCTTTTTATATAAATTTTAAATTTTTTTTAATTAAAATTAAAACCTAAAATTAATAAACAAACGGAGTTTCCACCGCCACCGGCGCGGCGGCGGCGGGGCGAGCCCAACCAAGCTACCGATGGTCGGGTCCCAAAGAGAGGAACCTCCGGACGATGCGTGCAGTGTCGAGCAGGGCTGCCTTCTGGATCTGGCCCTTGACCCAACCACTCTTCTCTGCTTCCTTACTGACAAGGTTACCATTTGGTTACCATCATGCGGCAAATTGTTATTATTTGAGTCATCAAAGTTAGACTTTTTTTTCAATTCGTTTCAAAAGTAACCATGTCAACCAGTTTTTTCGATATTAAATGTTTACCAAGAGAACATCATGCTCCAGTTAATCAAGCATTCTCCACATGCCACGTGATTCCACGGAACAGCGGCAGGAGTGCGAAGCGACTCCTACCCCCAGATGTTTTTTATAAAAGCTAATGGAAAGAAAGAAAGAAAGAAAGAAAATTTTTATTGTTTTTACATATTAGAATACTTTCAAATAGGATTCCCTGAGCTATGGGAAACAGGGTCTCTCATCCGGTCGTTCGCTTACACATAACTGCCTACTGTATATTACATAAGTGACATAAGTTACAGCTTTGTTCCGATGTTTATAAACATTCTAGTGAGTATGTAGGTATAGGTAAGTAACTTGAATTTTTACATTTTAATGGGAATACAGAAATTATATTTTAATTAATTTGTAAAGCAAATTTCGCGCGATATTTACAAAAATTTGCGTCTAAAAGCTTTTCAAAGCGAAGCGCTAACATTACAAAGACTACAGATTTTTCGGTACGCTTTGTTTTCATCCTTTCTTCATAACAAAGGCACAGCCAGCATAAATATACAGCCGGTTAGTTAAGTGCCCTCCGGACATGGTGAATATTATTATATTCATATGATGTGTGAATTTTTTGTTACTTTTGTTAAAAAAAATTGTTCCAATTGGTTGACGTTTCTATCTCGGACGACCCTTTTCTTTCCAGACAAGGTTGACTAGTCATTCCATGACTACAGTACGAAACAGAACATCGTCACATGGGAAATAGGAAACTTCTAAGCGTTATAATTTTAGACTGCCTCTATTTTCAGAGATTATAATTTTTTCAAATGACGTCTGTAGTAAAAAAATATAGAATTCTACAACGTTGGATTTGGTGAAATTTCTTAAATCCAACACGACGACCATAAATGAAATGAAAATGAAATGAAATGAAACGTTTATTTGTCGCCATTTCGGATTAAAATTTACAATACCTCAGCGTGTGCAATAGATAACGTATTGCGCTGATTTTCAGTTGAACCCATTTTGCCGGGAAATACATATATATATTTTTTTACTTGCAGGCTCTAGCCTGCATGTAAAAAAACTACTATACTATACTACATGGAAGACAAAAAACTATTGTGAGCATCTGTTAAGTAAATAACAAAAAAAGAAAGATAACCAGAAACACAATTTTTTTTTTAATCATAAATATGGAAAACTGACCAGAACTTTACAACAAAATATTAAAGTGAGAAACAAATAAAATACAAAATAAATAAAAGACCTACGTGTGTACGAACATAGTATAAATTAACATACAATTACACTGCCGACTATAAATAAGACAAACATTTACAAAAACTAAATTAATTATTATGAATGAGATTCAACCCAAGAGGTTGGCACTGTAACAACCAAGGCTTGCAGGCCGCTCGAGAAGAATAGTGCGCTTTTTACGCAAAGGTGGAGGAAGATTGTTCCAGCACTTGGTTGCACACTGCACAGTACCCGAATGACCCCTCAAAGCCTGCTGAGACATGACGCGACACTGCGAGAAGATGGCTTCTGGCTCTACTAGTGTAGTGTATGTTCCGGGACCAGGTAAGCTTTTCATGAAGGTATTCCGGTGTTTACGTTTGTATAACTTTGAAAACGAGACATGCTAAATGAAAAGCTCGTCTGGTTTTCATTTTCACTATTCCTCTTTCATTGAGGTAAGGAGTGATGTGTGTACGCCGCGGAATGTTCAGACAGAAACGCGCGCACGCATTTTGCACACGTTGTATTGCCCGTGATGTCTTGGCTAGGATAGGAGCCGCGGGCCGTACACCGTGTCACAATAGTCAAAGGGCGAAAGGATCAGAGCGTCTGTGAGTAATATTCTTACCTTTTCCGAAAGGTAGTGCCTAATATTATTAAAAGTTTTAAGCCTGTAGAAGGCTGCTCTTACTTTCAAATTTACATGTTCTTGAAAGCGTAGCTCGCTGTCGATCACGAGTCCAAGGTTCCGAGCAGAGGTCACGTTAGAAA
The DNA here is from genome assembly GCA_946902875.1 of Nematopogon swammerdamellus. Taxonomy (NCBI): domain Eukaryota; kingdom Metazoa; phylum Arthropoda; class Insecta; order Lepidoptera; family Adelidae; genus Nematopogon; species Nematopogon swammerdamellus. Next base: position 10,253,802 of record OX336357.1, read on the forward strand.
CGGGGAGGTCATTTATGGTAACATTAGGATTGAAAGAATGTATATCACGTTCCACCTAATCTTACTTGGTGGTAGAGTTTAACCCGCCCGGGTTGGTACCACCGCTCTGAATGAAACGTCGTTTGAAACGGCTATGTAAATAGTTTGTGTTTTCCGACCAGTTCAGTGTAGCCGGCACGATCAAAGGGGGAAGCACTGACATGGCACCTAATTCACCCGGTGTTATGGGCTGACATCACGGACTTTGTAGTTGATGTAGCCAACCGTGTCAGTTTCTATAAAACAAAAACGTTTCGTCGATTTCTTGCACAGACGATTATTTTTTGTACCCAGAATAAGAAATTGCGACTTGGTGGGATTTAACACTAAGGTGATTCGTCTGGCCCAGTGAAAGACATTTTCTAGGTTCTCATTTAGGCGCGAGATGGCTTGGATTGTGTCTTTTGAGTCGAACGATATATAAACCTGAGTGTCGTCCGCATACAGGTGAAGCTTGCAGCCGTTCACTACTCTACAGAGGTCAGCTGTAAAAAGGGTAAATAGTAGAGGGCTAAAGATCGACCCTTGTGGGACCCCTCGAGATAGGATCCTCGGTTCCGAATGCCTAGTTGAGCCATCCTCGCCTAGACAGGCCACTTTCTGTTTCCTACCGACAAGAAAGCTCTCAAACCAATTTGTTTGTATCACTCGAGATACCGTAATAGCAAAGCTTGGCCAGTAGGAGCGGAATGTTCAGGCAGTCAAAAGCGCGTGAGAAGTCCAGCAACACCAGTACACAATGAACATTCCTTTGTTAGTTCACAGTTAAAATCTTGCATCGGGATACTGGGCTATTATTTTCAAACCGAGGAAATATCAACAGACAACCAGTGAACAGTCAGCTTACTGACATTTAATAAAACCCGACTGCTAAAAAAAATTAAGGAAACTTAGAAAACTTAGATGTAGTCGGGCTATCAGTGTATTCGAATCCAACTACACGACCGACTAATCCGAATTCGATGAAACTTAGTACAAATACATTTAACTATACGTTACACAGGATAGGCTGAATAAAATTTAGTTCCGGTTACGCTGAGATGTGGCTCTCATACAAACCGAATTGTTCCGCGCACCGAAATAAAGGTAACGCAGGAACGCAGATCGGCCTGCTTACTTACTTATTTTCTTCTTTTTAAATACGGATTTCACGCGAGCGAAGCCGCGGGCAAAAGCTACTAAATAATATAAAGCGAAAGGAACTTCGTTCCAACCGGGTGTCCCACGACACCTCTCGTCTATTTTATTTTTAAGATAGTTTTAATTGTAAATTGTTCATTATCATAATTTAATAAAAAAAATCATTCTGCTGTATCAAGTCCTCAGCTTGCTTATCTCATACGACATAATTTTACCAAAGTTCCTAGCGGATGCTTCATACGAGGATAATGTCTGGGCTTCTATGCGAATTTGTCGCGTCATTCAAAACATAAGACCTTCATTCATCTATGCCAAAACGAGGGACAGGCTTCTCTCTCGTACATAGAGCTATATGTGCTACAATGACCTTATTTAGCTGTGGAGGAGACCTATTTAGGATCCCCTATAGTTCTTTAGAAACGCGGTATGAAAACAGCTCGCACGTAGATGAAAGAAGTCGACCCCCCCCTCCCCCCCTCCCCATTCCTCCTGCCAAAGGGAGGGGTAAGCCGGGGGGGGGGGGGGGGCGGTTATGACGTCGAATGCATGACTCCGCTACTTGCATACGAAACTGCGAACCGCGTAGGGAGGTGAATAAAAGAGAAGACAATAAATATTTATAGATATATATATAAGATACTAGTTTTAGCCCGCGGCTTCGCTGGCGTGAAATTCGTGTTCAAAAAGAATTTCGGCGCGCAGAACAATTCGGTTTGTAAGGGAGCCACATCTTAGCGTAACCGGAAGGGAATTTTAAGCCTATCCTGCGTCCCGTATAGTTAAATGTGCTCGTACTAAGTTTCATCGAATTCGGACGATCGGTTTAAGAGTTATGGAGGAACATGCATACATACAGAAAAGATTTCTAAAAATCGTCAATTTAGTTTTAGTATCATACATAAAGTCTACAAACGCAATATCTCATAAAACAGAGTAACCTACTCCATGACCATCCCTTACAGATTTATTATTAGTATTGATTGATGATTGATTGATATGATATATCGTAGACAGTATGTATAGCATAATAACATCTTTCCTTATCCTTATCCTTTCCTTCCTTCCTTCCTTCCTTCCTTATCCTTCCTTTACCTTTAATAAAATCCAACGTCTGCTTTCTGTATGTCTGTCTGTCCGCTTATAACTCGAGAACCACTGAACCGGTTTTCATAAAAAAAAATCTACGGATACCTTGATTCTTCCCATCAACTATAGGCTACTTACTATCACGCTAAATGGCTTATGAGGTTAGCAGAGAAGTCAAAATTTGATAGATATTTAATATGAGAGCGGGCGGAGCCGCGGGCACAGCTAGTGTAGTATATAAATGAGTAATCTTAGAAATTTAAATTCAAATTGCAAATATACAGTCCGCGCGCGAGCTCCGAGGAATTATATTATACCAATTTATAATATAAATTTTTATATATTAATATCATCAATCATCATCATCATCATATCATATCATATCATCAATACTAATAATAAATCTGTAAGGGATGGTCATGGAGTAAGTTACTTTGTTTTAGGAAATATTGAGTTTGTAGCCTCTATGTATGATACTAAAGCTAAATTGACGATTTTTAGAAATCTTTTCTGTATGTATGTATGTATGTATGTATGTATGTATGTTCCTCCATAACTCTTAAAGCCATCATCCGAATTTGATGAAACTTATTACAAACCAATTTTACTATACGGGACACAGGATAGGCTTACTAAAATTCACTTCCGGCTACGCTAAGATGTGGCTCCCATACAAATCGAATTGTTCCAAGCGCCGAAATATAGGGCGGCGCGGCGCGGAGGGGGTTAGTGGCGCGGCTGCTGGCGGAGACTGGCGGCGCGGCGGCGGCGGAGCGCGGTGTGTGTATGCATTGTCTTGAGCAGAGTTTCTTATTTAATTCGATTCATAATATTATGTAGGTTAACTTCGTTAGGTACCGGTCTATTTGATTAATTTTAGGTGCAAACCTATCGGCTGCTCCAGAGCTAAACACTGTATTAACCAAAATGCTAAATTGTTCAGGAGAGCGAAAATAGTGGAAAATTTAAATATAACAATTTCTGTTCTATTTAAAGGAAAAGTAAATATGCAGTTAATTAAAAAAAATACATCTTTGTAGTGATATGTACCATATGTTTTTATTGTTATAACTAGCTTTTGCCCGTGGCTTCGCTGGCGTGAAATTCGTATTTCAAAGGAAGAAAGTAAGTAACTAATGGCGAGCTGGGTTCAGGTAAACGATAAACCGTCTCGAAGAAAGTGAGTAACTTTTTGAGGCCGAAGGCGGAGTTGCTTTCAGGAAGACGATAAACCTTTTCGAAGACAGTAAGTAACTATGGGCGAGGCCGAAGGCCGAGCTGCGTTCAGGAAGAGGATAAACCATCTTTAAGAAAGTAAGTAACAAAGGCCGAGGCCGAAGGCCGAGCTGCGTTCAGGAAGAGGATAACCTTTTCGAAGAAAGTAAGTAACTATGGGCGAGGCCGAAGGCCGAGCTGCGTTCAGGATGAGGGTAAACTTTTCGAAGAAAGTAAGTAACAGAGGGCGAGGCCGAAGGCCGAGCTGCGTTCAGGAAAACGATAAACCTTCTCGAAGGCAGTAAGTAACTATGGGCGAGGCCGAAGGCCGAGCTGCGTTCAGGAAGAGGATAACCTTTTCTAAGAAAGTAAGTAACAGAGGGCGAGGCCGAAGGCCGAGCTGCGTTCAGGAAGACGATAAACCTTTTCGAAGACAGTAAGTAACTATGGGCGAGGCCGAAGGCCGAGCTGCGTTCAGGAAGAGGATAAACCATCCCTAAGAAAGTAAGTAACAAAGGCGAGGCCAAAGGCCGAGCTGCGTTCAGGAAGAGGATAACCTTTTCGAAGAATGTAAGTAACAGAGGGCGAGTCCGAAGGCCGAGCTGCGTTCAGGAAGACCATAAATCTTCTCGAAGAAAGTAACTTCTTTGTTACTTACTTTCTTCGAAAAGGTTTATCCTCTTCCTGAACACATCTCGGCCTTCGGCCTCGCCCATAGTTACTTACTTTCTTCGAGAATTTATCGTCTTCCTGAACGCAGCTCGGCCTTCGGCCTCGCCCATAGTTACTTACTGTCTTCGAAAAGGTTTATCGTCTTCCTGAACGCAGTTCGGCCTTCGGCCTCGCCCGCTGTTACTTACTTTCTTCAAAAAGTTTACCCTCATCCTGAACGCAGCTCGGCCTTCGGCCTCGCCCATAGTTACTTACTGTCTTCGAAAAGATTATCCTCTTCCTGAACGCAGCTCGGCCTTCGGCCTCGCCCTCTGTTACTTACTGTCTTCGAGAAGGTTTATTGTTTTCCTGAACGCAGCTCGGCCTTCGGCCTCGCCCATAGTTACTTACTTTCTTCGAAAAGGTTATCCTCTTCCTGAACGCAGCTCGGCCTTCGGCCTCGCCCTTTGTTACTTACTTTCTTAAAGATGGTTTATCCTCTTCCTGAACGCAGCTCGGCCTTCGGCCTCGCCCATAGTTAGTTACTGTCTTCGAGAAGGTTTATCGTCTTCCTGACCGCAACTCCGCCTTCGGCCTCAAAAAGTTGCTCACTTTCTTCGAGACGGTTTATCGTTTACCTGAACCCAGCTCGCCCTTAGTTACTTACGTTCTTTCTTTGAAATACGAATTTCACGCGAGCGAAGCCGCGGGCAAAAGCTAGTACTAATAATAAATCTGTAAGGGATGGTCATGGAGTAAGTTACTTTGTTTTAGGAAATATTGAGTTTGTAGCCTCTATGTATGATACTAAAGCTAAATTGACGATTTTTAGAAATATTTTCTGTATGTATGTATGTATGTATGTATGTATGTTCCTCCATAACTCTTAAAGCCATCATCCGAATTTGATGAAACTTAGTACAAACCAATTTTACTATACGGGACACAGGATAGGCTTACTAAAATTCACTTCCGGCTACGCTAAGATGTGGCTCCCATACAAATCGAATTGTTCCAAACGCCGAAACATAGGGCGGCGCGGCGCGGCGGGGGTTAATAGCGCGGCTGCTGGCAGACTGGCGGCGCGGCGGCGGCGGAGCGCGGTGTGTGTATGCATTGTCTTGAGCAGAGTTTCTTATTTAATTCGATTCATAATATTTATTATGTAGGTTAACTTCGTTAGGTACCTATCTATTTGATTAATTTTAGGTGCAAACCTATCGGCTGTTCCAGAGCGAAACACTGTATTACCCAAAATGCTAAATTGTTCAGGAGAGCGAAAATAGTGGAAAATTTAAATATAACAATTTCTGTTCTATTTAAAGGAAAAGTAAATATGCAGTTAATTTAAAAAAAAATACATCTTTGTAGTGATATATACCATATGTTTTTATTGTTATAATAATCAATATATCAATCAATCAATCATCAATATCATCAATACTAATAATAAATCTGTAAGGGATGGTCATGGAGTAAGTTACTTTGTTTTAGGAAATATTGAGTTTGTAGCCTCTATGTATGATACTAAAGCTAAATTGACGATTTTTAGAAATCTTTTCTGTATGTATGTATGTATGTATGTATGTATGTTCCTCCATAACTCTTAAAGCCATCATCCGAATTTGATGAAACTTAGTACAAACCAATTTTACTATACGGGACACAGGATAGGCTTACTAAAATTCACTTCCGGCTACGCTAAGATGTGGCTCCCATACAAATCGAATTGTTCCAAACGCCGAAATATAGGGCGGCGCGGCGCGGCGGAGGTTAGTAGCGCGGCTACTGGCAGAGACTGGCGGCGCGGCGGCGAAGGAAGAAAGTAAGTAACTAAGGGCGAGCTGGGTTCAGGTAAACGATAAACCGTCTCGAAGAAAGTGAGTAACTTTTTGAGGCCGAAGGCGGAGTTGCTTTCAGGAAGACGATAAACCTTTTCGAAGACAGTAAGTAACTATGGGCGAGGCCGAAGGCCGAGCTGCGTTCAGGAAGAGGATAAACCATCTTTAAGAAAGTAAGTAACAAAGGGCGAGGCCGAAGGCCGAGCTGCGTTCAGGAAGAGGATAACCTTTTCGAAGAAAGTAAGTAACTATGGGCGAGGCCGAAGGCCGAGCTGCGTTCAGGATGAGGGTAAACTTTTCGAAGAAAGTAAGTAAGAGAGGGCGAGGCCGAAGGCCGAGCTGCGTTCAGGAAAACGATAAACCTTCTCGAAGACAGTAAGTAACTATGGGCGAGGCCGAAGGCCGAGCCGCGTTCAGGAAGAGGATAACCTTTTCTAAGAAAGTAAGTAACAGAGGGCGAGGCTGAAGGCCGAGCTGCGTTCAGGAAGACGATAAACCTTTTCGAAGACAGTAAGTAACTATGGGCGAGGCCGAAGGCCGAGCTGCGTTCAGGAAGAGGATAAACCATCCCTAAGAAAGTAAGTAACAAAGGGCGAGGCCGAAGGCCGAGCTGCGTTCAGGAAGAGGATGACCTTTTCGAAGAATGTAAGTAACAGAGGGCGAGTCCGAAGGCCGAGCTGCGTTCAGGAAGACCATAAATCTTCTCGAAGAAAGTAACTTCTTTGTTACTTACTTTCTTCGAAAATGTTTATCCTCTTCCTGAACACAGCTCGGCCTTCGGCCACGCCCATAGTTACTTACTGTCTTCGAAAAGGTTTATCGCCTTCCTGAACGCAGTTCGGCCTTCGGCCTCGCCCTCTGTTACTTACTTTCTTCGAAAAGTTTACCCTCATCCTGAACGCAGCTCGGCCTTCGGCCTCGCCCATAGTTACTTACTGTCTTCGAAAAGGTTTATCGTCTTCCTGAACGCAGCTCGGCCTTCGGCCTCGCCCTCTGTTACTTACTTTCTTCGAAAAGATTATCCTCTTCCTGAACGCAGCTCGGCCTTCGGCCTCGCCCATTGTTACTTACTGTCTTCGAAAAGGTTTATCGTTTTCCTGAACGCAGCTCGGCCTTCGGCCTCGCCTCTGTTACTTACTTTCTTCGAAAAGTTTACCCTCATCGTGAACGCAGCTCGGCCTTCGGCCTCGCCCATAGTTACTTACTTTCTTCGAAAAGGTTACCCTCTTCCTGAACGCAGCTCGGCCTTCGGCCTCGCCCTTTGTTACTTACTTTCTTAAAGATGGTTTATCCTCTTCCTGAACGAAGCTCGGCCTTCGGCCTCGCCCATAGTTACTTACTGTCTTCGAGAAGGTTTATCGTCTTCCTGAACGCAACTCCGCCTTCGGCCTCAAAAAGTTACTCACTTTCTTCGAGACGGTTTATCGTTTACCTGAACCCAGCTCGCCCTTAGTTACTTACTTTCTTTCTTAACCGACTTCCAAAAAAGGAGGAGGTTCTCAATTCGTCTGTATGTTTTTTTTTTATTTTTTTTTTTATTTTTATTTTTTTGTATGTTTGTAACACGATTTCTCCGTCAATTGAGGGCCGATTTAGAAAATTCTTTTTTTGTTAGTTAGGTCATACTTCCGAGGTGGTCCCATTTCAATTTTATCGAAATTGGTTCAGTGGTTTTCGAAAAATCAGCATAATACTATGGTGTGTGGTTACCTTCAGCAAAACTTGTGATGTGGTCGTTTTCGGCAATTTTCAGTTTGATAAATTAGTATGGTGTGTGGTTACCTTCAGCAAAACATTTGTGATGTGGACTTATTCAGCAATTTGCAGTCTGACACATATGGCGAATAATTCTGTACCACTTCAATCGATTTCGATTATTCGATTTCGATTATTCTTTTTTATGTAATATTACTAAAAAGAATGAAATAAAAACTGTTTTAAAAAAAATATTAAACCGATTTCCAAAAAACAAAAAAAAAAAAACTAAAAAGTATTAAATACCTAATATTTTGAAATTTTCTCTGTCCTGTTGAAATACATGAATCGATATACTAGTGATACATATTCGGACCCTTGTTTCATGAATATTCTAAATTTGAAATTTTTTTATCTTTTCCGACCGGCGTTTAATTTATTATGGTACCTGGCCAGTACCTACTGTACCGAGTACCATCGAGCTGGTTTGATGATGGAGACAGAAGGTGGCCATAGGAACTCCTAAACTACACATGATAAACCCATCGTGTTTGGGCTCGTTGCATTTGTCTTCACGAGAAATTTACTTTAGACCTAAAAGATTCTCAATTCGACGGTATGTTTTCTTTTTTTGGATGTTTGTTACGCGATTACTCCGTCAATTGTGGGCCGATTTTGAAAATTCTTTTTTTTTTTATTTGAAAGGGGATAACCCTGAGGTTTTTGAAGTGAAAACTTCTTTAGCGGCTCTTGGCACTTTTTTAGGTGGGTAAAAATGTATAACTCGCGACATCGCGTCAGCGTCATTTTTAAAATGAAACCTTAAGTCATTGCGTTAAGGGTTAAGTTAGAGTGGCACGGGATCTGCCGGCACTCCCGGAGTGCAACTGTTAAGTAGGGTTCCGTAACACGTTTATGTCTGTCCATTCTACTAAGTTCTGCAAAATGAATGTAGGGTTCCGTAACATATGCATGTCTATCCGTTCTACTAAATTTTACAATTTTCAACCAAGGTCCTCCGACGGTTATTTTATAATAAAAGTAGGCTTCCGTAACACGTTTATGTCTGTCCATTCTACTAAGTTCTGCAACATCACCTACAACGTCTGTGATGTCAGCCCATAACACCAGTGCCATGTCAGTGCTTCCCCCTTTGATCGTGCTGACTACACTGAACTGGTCGGAAAACACAAACTATTTACATAGCCGTTTCGACCGACGTTTAATTCAGTGCGGTGGTACCAACCCGGGAAGGTTAAACCCTACCACCAAGTAAAATTACGAGGGAAGGGACTTACAGTTTTACGAGGAATCCGAACCTTGGTCAGCCTCCAACGGTCAGCGGTCACCCATCTAAGTACTGACCGCACCCAGCGTTGCTTAAAATTCAATAGCGACAGTTGACTGTCTGCACCACTGAGCTATCGAAGCTGACGTGGTCCTATTTTAATTGGGTCAAGATCGGATTGGAAAGCGAGGCGGAATCGCGAGGCCGAAGGCCGAGCGATTCCGCCGAGTACATTAATAGCAAAAAATTACTAAAAAAAACTGTGAAATAAAAAAAAAGTTTTAAAAAACATAAAACCGACTTCCTAAAAAAAAAAGGAAAACTAAAAAACTATTCAAAATAAAAATATAAAAACCGCCTTCAAAAATATATGAAATAAAAACCTAAAAAAAAAAAAACGAACCCTAGAGTTGAAGGCGGTGCTAAAGCAAGCAAAAATGATGCATGAAAGAAAACATGAGTGGATGATAATATCCTTTGTGATTTGTAAAGCAAGCAAAAATGATGCATGAAAGAAAACATGAGTGGATGATAATATCCTTTGTGATTTGTGTAGCCTTTTTAGCACCGCCTTCAACTCTAGGGTTCGTTTTTTTTTTTTTAGGTTTTTATTTCATATATTTTTGAAGGCGGTTTTTATATTTTTATTTTGAATAGTTTTTTAGTTTTCCTTTTTTTTTTAGGAAGTCGGTTTTATGTTTTTTAAAACTTTTTTTTTTTTTAAATACGAATTTCACGCGAGCGAAGCCGCGGGCAAAAGCTAGTTATTTATAAAACACAATTAATACAGATATTTCGACTGTGTTGTCGTCATCAGTGAAAAATATAACATTTTATGTATGATGTTGATATTTATGACAAATGAGTGGTTGATATGGTTTTTTTTTTTTTTTTTTTTTAATGAACGATATTTAATCCCGGGGTATGATGATGATAATTGTGTTTTATAAATAATATTAATATATAAAAATTCATCAAACAAACATTTTGTAAATAAAAATAATTTATTGTCAATAATTTATTACATAAAAATTATACAATAAATTTTTTCCACAGCCACCATTCCTCGGAGATCGCGCGCCGACTATAATTTGTATGTTCCACGGATGATTCAACTGAAGATTTACCAAAAAAAGTCGCCAAGTGCGAGTTGGATTCGCGCACCGAGGGTTCCGTATAATCACTCAATATATTTGTTTTATGTATATACAAAAACAATTGTTTTGGAAAATCACGAACCGCCTAAATAAACACTACAGCAATGGTTTGACTGTGAGGCATTCGTGTAGTTGAAATATACAAAAATATATTTTTTATATGACCACATATTTACAATTTTCGGATTTTTCCTTTACCTTGTGGTGTGAGACCTTGCTTCTTGCCCAATTTCCTTACTCTAGGTAAATACCCTATAGGTTTTGATTTCATTTGAGTGAGTTTGCAAGTATTAAAATTTGCCATAAATAGCCGTATCTTTTGATTATGTTGATTTAGAAGCTTTTTTTTTCTATAACTCGAAGGGATCGCAGATGTTAGTATTTATATTAATTTCAATTTGATATCTTGACTAGTCACTGAGAAAAAGGGTCTTGTCATACAAAACAAGCAAATTGTTTTTTTTTAAACATATGTTTTAAACAGTTTAAAATTTTAGGATTTATTCCTTTACTTGTGCTATGAGACCTTGCTTCTTACCAAATTTTATGATTCTAGGTTGACGGGAAATACCCTATAGGTTTTGATTTGATTTGAGTGAGTTTGCTAGTATGTAATCTGACATAGATGGCCGTGTCTTTTGATTGCATTGATTTGGAAGCTTTAATTTTCTACACCTTAGTTTAGTGTGGCCAGCACGACCGAAGGGAAGCACTGACACGGCACCTAATTCACCAAGGTGTTATGGACTGACATCACTGATGTAGTAGGTGGCGTAGCCAACCGTGTCAGTTTCAATAAAAAAAAATCATGACTGCACAAAAAAAAACAAGTTAGCAAATTATATTTTATGGAATGCCTCCACTGCAAGCCGCAGCAGTCGGGGATTTTTATTGCTACATTCAAAATACTTATGTGACTTCGCATATATTCCTATTGCATTTTGCCTCAAGGCAAAATATTAAAAATAAGGGTCCCCGACTACTGAGGCTTACAGTGGAGGGGTTTCATAAAATATAATTTGCGAGCTGGTTTTTCTTCTTCTTCTTAGGTTTTTACGCAGTCGGATTTTTTGTTGTATTTTTAATAATCTGCTTTTGTATGACCCTCTTTTGGCTGCCAACTTCGGCTGTTAACTTCACACCGGTTGTCGAAACGGCTATCAATATAGTTCCGCTTTCAGTATAGCCGACACAACAGAATGAAAGCGCTTTAACCGTGCGTCATAGAGTGCTCTATGCCAGCAATCTCCGTACATGAATAACCCAAGAGATGCAAGATGGCGAGCTACGCCGCATAGGCAAGAAATGGTCCGCAAAACTCAACAAACCTGTCATTATTCAGTAGAGCATTTATTTTATTTGTTTTTTTATGTAATCCGGTATGAGTGACTGAGTGTTCTGCGATCATTTAGACTCCAGAAATTATAATGTCCAACAAAAATCTATAAATGTATTTTTACCATATTTTTACTATCTTCTCCAAATCAAACATAGAACCTTGCCACTCCCTCCTTTTCGTTTCGTTACTTTTTCGTACAGTTTTGTGTAATTTTCAGTGTGAAAAACTTCAAACCATGAATCATATTAATTGAATTTTATATTCATTTTCATGTCCTCATTTTTGTAAGCATAAAGCCCGAACACAGCCGCCATTTTGTGAACCAATTTGTCGATTGTAAAATGAAAATTTAATAAAAAAGAACGCAGCGCACCGTGGCGCCATCTATCATCGCGACACTTATTAAAGCAGCTTATAAATTGGCGGCAGGAATCTACTTTCAGCTCGCTGCGCGTTCAAATAGAGATGGACATATAAGTATAGAGGCGGCACACACTATTTTAAGGCAACGAATGCCAAAACAATGAGTCCTACCATTCACACGCGCGCCCGTACGACGGATTTGTAAGCGGACAAATCCGCGTGTGAATGTCGCAGGCGGCGCGACGCTCGGCGCGGCACTCGACGCGAGGCTCGGCGCGGGGCGCAGCGCGGCGCTGAGCACACCTCGTCGAGCACGCCTCGTCGTCCAGCCAGCGCGAGTGCTGCTCCGCGCCCGCGGCGAGCGAGACAAATCCGTGCATGTGTGTGCATGAGGACGCGCGTCTCCTCGTCGACCACGAGCGCCGTGCGGCGTGCCGCGTGCTGCGCCCGCGCCGGGACAAATCCGTGCATGTGTGTGTTCGGCGTGGAGCTCGGTGCTCGACGCGCCGCTGAGCTCGGCGCCGGGTGCGGCGCAAGGCGTGGCGCGAGCTCATGTAGTGAATGTGGGGCTTAGCATGTACAATATAACTATAGCCGCGTCTCCTGCGCATGTTTTTTCGAAACATTATACAAGAAACATTACTCAAAAACATTATTTTTCTATGGTTTTCATACAAATGCGTATGGCCACTCCCCAATGTTTCGATGTTTCGGTCTAGTCTAATGTTTCGAAAAAAAACATTCGCAGGAGACGCGGCTTTACACAAAATCATTTGTTTTCATACACATGTATAGGTATGGCGACGCCCCAATGTTTCGATGGTTCTGTTCTGTGTAATGTTTCGAAAAAACATGCGCAGGAGACGCGGTTTAACTGTAGGTTATATCAAAGTTCAAAAGGACACTTTCAAAGGTATCATTCGCAGAGTAACACGCGCCGCGTGCAGGCCGGCTAGGGGAATACGGCCGCGGATCACTGTTCTGTGGTACCTATGGTATCTGTGGCACTTTGGAATAAATAGGTAATTAATTGAATGGAAATTTTCTACAAGCATTGGCCTAGCTAGACTGTAAGCTAGCGTCTATATACCTACTCGTGTGTACGTCAGTCAGTTCAGCCCCATCGGTCTTCGACACTTCGACAGACGGTCGTCGGTGCGAGGAGCTCTCCAGAGCAACAAGCGTATTATGTAAAACTAAAACCACCTCAAAACTGCTTCGTTATTCATGTCAAATGTTTCGGGAGGGTTAAATACACACTCAAATAAACACGTTAAGCAAAAAAATAATTATATGTTTTAGCATTACTTTTCGAGAAATTTTACAAAACATGTTTGCCACCTTTAACATTAAAAGGATCAACCTTTGTGTAACAGTAGGTAACTTGCATTGTACGGGATCAATGACAGATTATGTTCAAACTCAGAACAGCTGTTTATTGTAAGTAAGTCACAAGGTCACTAGACCTGTGTGTAACAGTAGGTAACTTGCATTGTACGGGGTCAATGACCGTACTATGTTCAAACGCAGAACAGCTGTTCGTTGTAAGTAAGTCACAAGATCACTAGACCTGTGTGTAACAGTAGGTAACTTGCATTGTACGGGGTCAATGACCGTACTATGTTCAAACGCAGAACAGCTGTTTGTTGTAAGTAGGTCACAAGGTCACTAGGCCTTTTGTCAGCGCGCCACCGCGCCGCCGCCGCTCTAAAACTAGCTAGCTACCTACCTACCTACCTACGCGTGCGGTGTGTGTGCCTACGTTTCGTGTTCGGCAAGGGTCTATAGCATGATTTTACAGCTATTTGATTTTATTTTTTTGTTAGGAGAAAAAATGCTCCTATAAACATTTTTTTTTTTACGTAAATTGTTTATTTGAGCGTATGTAACCCTCCCGACACATTTGACATGAATAACGAAGCACCTTATATATGAAATACAGTAGAACCCCGATTATCCGAGCTATTGCGGACCAGGCCTACCTCGGATAATCAAAAGCTCGGATAATATTATACATAGTCAGATAAAGTAAAAATTTTCAATAATATGTACATTTTTTTTTTGGAAACTGACACGGTTGGCTACATCACCTACAACATCCGTGATGTCAGCCCATAACACCGGATAAACTTGGTGCCACGTCAGTGCTTCCCTTCGGTCGTGTCGGCTACACTGAACTGGACGGAAAACACTAACTATTTACATAGCCGTTTCGACCGACCTTTCATTCAGTGCGGTGGTACCAACCCGGGCGGGTTAAACCCTACCACCTAGTAATATAAGAAGGGAGTCATATCCCTTAGTCGCATGCAGTGGGGCTATTGTTTTAAAGCACCGGGCCCATGTGGCCGTCTTTCTCAAAAATTAAGTAACATAGAAACTTGAAATTTGGCATAATGATAGATCGTCATTTCGCGCACATTAGGTATTACTAGTCAAAAACTAGATAATAAAAATGTATTTTACTTTAATATGGGGGGGATGTAAGGATTCAAAAGAAATATTTTTTTTAAGTTCTTTTAAGTTCAGTGGTCTTAATGATATTGCTAATAATGTGCAAAACACGAAAGTTGCAATCCCCCAGGATAATCGGGGTTCCACTGTAAATAAATAGGTAAGTACTGATATTTCAAATTATCTATTTAATCTTTAAGACAAAATATAACCCCACGGTAGACGGCTTGCAAAACGACGGCGGCGGCGGCGGTTTGATCGGACACACATCCCACCCACCCATTGAATTTCTCCCCCTACTTTCCTCCGGTGATCGTATGTGTACCAGCTCTTATGCACTAAATGAATTAAGGCGATGTGTGGGTAAAATGAGAATTCCCTTTTAGCCGAAGACGTTACTTGATTCTTGGGTCAGATTGATTGATAAATTTACGAGACAGCCTTTTGGGATTTCGTGAGCGAATAAAGAAGGATAAACTTTTTCGCTCTGCGAAGTGCTATACCACACGCTGTATCTCGACAATCGGGATAAGCAGAGTAATCGGCGTTGTGCTTCAAGTGCTCTTGTAAACTATAGCACAACACCGACCACCTCGTTTAGCAATGTATTAGGACAAGATAACTATCAAGCAGCAAGTAAGGCACGAAGATCCGCCTGCCACATGACTCGGTGGAAGTCCCGTGCCAAGGTCCCTTGTCCTTGTCCTTATCCCTTAGTCGTCTTTTACGACATGCACGCGGAGAGATGCAGTGGGGCTATTATTTTTAAGTACCGGCCCCGCGCGGTCATCAAATCATAATAATTATATAATTTCCTTATAAACAAAGGAAGAAAGGCTATCGCCTAAACTAAATTCCTGACATTTTAAACATTTGCCTCAGGAGAAAGCATAGTGTAGGTAGTGTTTTGAATGTATGTGTTCGCTTCAACTTATAAATTTATATGCTATCCAAAACAATATCTGTCCCTTCACCAAGTGATTTGGTCGAGAACCTTCTCAAGAACTATCAACACTAACAGACTGAACATTTATGGCAATTTAAGTGTAAGCCGAGGTGTAAGCTAATTTTGTTGGTTTGGATAACCTGACATTTGCATCCTCGTTTTGAAAAAAAAAAAAAATTAAAAAAATATACCAGGACGGTCCCTAAATAAGCGAAGCGTTTTCCATTCACGTTTCGAGCCCATTCATTACAATAAGGCTATAGAGTGTGAAGCGCTCAAACCACAGGGTTTGAGTATCAAATCGTAGACCTTCGTATACAGCTGAAGACCAGTAGCGCTACAGCAAGCGCTCTCATCGCGAGGTAGCCGTAGCACATAAGCTGAGCTGGCTCCCTTTACCTCCTAGCTCTATGTTATATAATGTTCTGCATCTTTACTGTTGTGAAATGAATATGAAATGAAAATATATATTATGTATCACATGAAATCGTTGTTGTTGTTGTTTTGGTTTGGGGTTGGCTCTAGGCCTGCAAACTAATCCCGCTTGGTTGGGGACCTTCGTGCAAAACACCGCAGTCTCCAGCTACCCCAGCCAGCCTATGTCTTCCATGAAAGCCACAAGTCGACCGGGGTGTCTGCAGGCCGCTTATCCCTTAGTCGCCTTTTACGACATGCACGGGGAGAGATGCAGTGGGACTATTCTTATTAAGTACCGACCCCACACAGTACATCACATGAAATCGTATATATTGAAGAAATTCTACGTTCATTAATTTTGCCTATTTTTGTATTCACTTGTGGATTAGTATAGCATGGTATGTATTATTTGTATGTAGTATCTACATACAAAATATGTGTATGTATACGCTGTTTGTATTTTATGTATTGTATAAATATGTATGTTAGGTTACATGTAGGTATATTCATAAAATAATTCCTCCTCCCTTTTGCTTGCACTACCCATATTTTCTTTCTCTGTATTTTATTCCTCATCGCCCAATGGTTGACTGGAAGAAATGACTTGTAGTGATAAGTCAGCCTTTGCGCACTCCTGTATTTCTTGTTTCTTGTCGTGTACTGTTCTTCCTTCAATTTGTGTGCAATAAAGAGTTTCTATTCTATTCTATTCCATTACATTCTCTTCCATTCTACTATATTCTGTTCTATATTATTATGTTCTTCTCTTATGTTCTATTCTCTTCCATTATGTTCCATTCTGTCCCATTATGTTCCATTCTGTTCCATTCTGTTCCCTTCTGTTCCATTGTGTTCCAGTCTGCTCTATCATTCTCTTATGTTCTATTCTCTTCCATTATGTTCCATTCTGTCCCATTATGTTCCATTCTGTTCCATTCTGTTCCCTTCTGTTCCATTGTGTTCCAGTCTGTTCTATCATTCTATTATATTCCATTCTATCTATTATCGTCTATGCTATATCTATCTAGTTCTATACTATTCATGTAGAACGAGTTAGTAAGTATGGTATGTCTTCACTTCTGACTTTATTTCACCAATATCGCGCTGCATCGCGGCCATGTTGTTTTTTCTTCCGCCGGGAAATGGCGGTCGCGACGACGCGCGCTGTCAAGCCGGCGTGGTGTGTGGGTGTGATGCGAATTTATGAGCTTGCAGTCTGGGCTGGCGCATGGAATATAACATTTTCCTGGTTAATGATTTTGTATGTTTCTGCTATTTGTGTCGCACTGTGCACCATATCGATTAATTATTAATTTCGCTCCACCAGTCCACACCATGAGTTGCTGACTCCTTGTTAACAATAAAATACGTTCTTGCATAACTGTTTTTGATCGAACTTTAGAACGAATCATATGAATCCTGTAGAAACGATAAACCCTAGTTTATAGTAGTAGGGTTAGTACCGTGTGGGGCTACATAAAAATGATAGCCCCACTGCATCTCTCCGCATGCATGTCGTAAAAGGCGACTAAGGGATAAGAACAAGATGCTGTGCTAAAGGGCGACAGAATAGCCACCTCTCACCTTGGCACGGTCCTTCCACCTATTCATGCAGCCGAGTCTTCGCGCCTTACTTGCTGATTGATAGTTTATCTTGTCCGAATAATTTGCTAAACATGGTGGTCGATGTTGTTATGAATTATTGGATGAAATATTTTACTTGCAGTAGCGCCCCCGCTTTCTCTTTCGTTTCCTCCTTCTTTCCACTTTACACATAGTTAGTTTTAGTTCTTCGTTTGGTTAATTTAATTAATTTAGTTTTATTTTTGTTTCCTTGTGTGTATTAATTATGTCATATAAGTTTTTGCCTTACCTCTATGCCTCGCTTCGACTTTGAGTTAATTAGAACGAGTGCGGGAGTTTCTCCTCATTTGCAGAAAAGCCGACACAAGTTATTGTAATTGGATGTTTTGTCTCTCTTGATTAAATCGAAGCTGACCCAGTCTGTAGCGGAACACGAAGGACTGTTCACATTTTACGATACTTTAAATTTATCTGAAAACTTCGTTGCAACACCTTTTTTTTTTATGGAACCTTTCTAGAAAGAAATAAAATATATAGGCGGGGTTACGGTGTGCTACCAATTTGTTATACTCCGTACGTCATACGTTCTTCAGTATGTCAGAATTTGTTAATTATTTCGTATTCGAGCCCGCGCCCCTGTTAATTTTTTGTTTGTTTTCGAATGTATCGTCATCCTGATACTAGTCATGCTGCTGAGTTCGATCGGTTTGTTTTCGTAACATTTCAGTTCATATATAATTATATCAACTCGTTCCTTTCCGTTTTGATAATATATATATTTTTTTTTTATGGGTAGCACGACATATGGCGCGCGTCAGACTAACGCAGAGGTGTAGTCTGACAGGGCGGCCACGAGCATCCAGATATTTACGGGGGCTGCGAATACCATATCGGCCGGTAGCTGCACCTTCACATTATGTTTGAAGGAGAATGTACACTGGAGGATAGGATGCAGGTGGGAGTGCATTCCACATGTTGGCAACCCTGTAAATATTATTGATCTCGAAGGCAAAAGCTAAGATTTCTTTTCAGTTTCGCGGAAATTATTAATAACGATTAGTCATCACAGTGAAATTCAAATCAGTGATTGGTTCCACAGTTCCACTACAGCGGTAAACGGTTTTTTTATAATTTAGACCCAATCGATTATCCTCGGATTCCGCCACAGAGCAAGAAAACTACGACTGCCCCGATCCTTGCTCTGTGGATTCCACTTAACATTATGAATGTATAATTTCTTCTTATGTATCTGTAAGATTAGTCAAGTAAGACAATTAGGGGTTAATTAGTTGCCAGTTGGTAGAGGGTACGTATAGGCACTGATCTGTATTTCTGATAGTACTAGATGAGCCTTTCAGCCCGAAAAAAACACTTTTTTTTATGTTATCCGGTATGGGTGGCTGAGTCGGAGGGGCCAAAGCGCATGCTCCTACTAGCCAATATCACCTCCGAGAAGGTAGGTGCCATACCGGAGACTTCCGTGGATTGCTGGCTATACTGGACTAGAGGAGAACACAACCGAGGCTGCTATGCGGCCATCTTACATCCAGTACGGTGGTACCAACCCAGTCGGCTACAATTTGAGCCTACCACCTAATAAGGGGCAAGGGAAGTATGATGATGTACTTAGAGTAATTCTATGGTCACCGACCTAATCTGCGACGCTGAGTTCAGAATGCCTGATGCTCGTATTGTATAGCTCACCTTATCGTCTTATGTCCGCTACGCGAGTGAGAAGCATTAGAAGCATATTCGTGATGACAATTTGAATGTGAAGGCACTCACATTTCTTTACCTGTCACAAGTTTCATGGAGCTTTGCCTTTTCTAGTATTTAATTAAGCGAGTATGGGTATGGTAACACTTGAACAGCCCCTAGGAGCAAACACCGAGGATTCTAATAAGGGCGCGCCCCGCGGCGGCGCGGCGCCTCGTAAAAGAAGTATGTATGTTACTTACGGGTGTTATGCCTTTCGAGCCTTGTACATATTTATTGTATACATTGTAATTAGGTATATAATATACACACATCATCTGGCAAAGCTAAAGTCTAGTAGTATATGTACGCCCAAACACTGCAGCAACCAATGATGAAAATTTTTCTCCACAATGTTGTTGGCAAAGTCGTCATTTTACAAGTACAGTGCGGGGTTAGCCATATAGCAGGCTGCAGGAGTAGCCCATTCTACGGGTACGGGCCTCGCGCTTGGACATAATAAAAATCCGAATTTAACTATAATCTGCGCTCTCGACGAGCCGGAACGGGTGGAATGTATGCATGATGTATGTGTGCTCAGTGATGTCGATGTCTAATGATGTGTGTGCTATTTTATTATGTATGATGCCATTACGTGATGCCATTTAGGGGTAAAAAATGTATCGAGTTGCAGAATCAACTTTCCAAAGCTCTTTAGGCCATTTAAGTAGGTATATTATCATTAGCAGAGAGCATTGAATCCCACAGAGTTCCAAAAATTCTTCAAAAGTTAATGATTGTGCTACATTGTGGAAATTTTGCCATTCCACTGGTGCCACATGCTAGTAATAGCCAATGGTGTTTGTTCAAAGAGCACTTGGCCGCATAAGTTACAAACAAAATATAATTTATAAAAATAATAAAGTTGGGATGTGGTTGTTGGGATCAATTTCACCGACGACGCCAACCAACCAACCAACTGTTCTATATTGCGACATCTAGTGATGAAATCGCAAGCGTTATAATGTTGGCTCATGGCTGACTCAGAAACAGGTTAATTTGGTTTCACTACTTCACGAAAGATGGCGCAGTACGTTTCGACTGTACAGTATTATTTTATTTGTATGAACATATTAATGATATTTCACTATAATAAAATATTAAAATGGGATGTTTATATTATTTCAGGACGTTGAACAATCATAATTTGTAAACAAACATATTTTATTTTATTATCTTCGTTCGAGACAAATGAACTCTAAAATATGGTACGCTAATAGGTACATTTTATTTTCATCGTTTGACAGTTGACAGCAAAGTATTTTGACAGCTTGAACGAAATGTCACTTCTGCTTCCGTTCTTCGTGAACAAGGCGCGCACGATTGGCTACAAAGAGAATATAACCACTGCGTATATTGGCTACACGTCGACATTTCGCGTTTACCACGTATTGAGTTTCTTCTGTCAAAAATTCTTATTTTTCACGGTTTACTACCTCATTGAATACACCAACATCATGTCGGACGATAGCGCACCCCAAGAAAAGCCACAACTGAAGGCTGGACATCCGCCCGCAGGTAAACTAACCACCACATTTGCTAATCCATTGTTTACAGTTTTTCATCAAGTTATCATACATAGACGTCTATCTATATAATATGGAGGTAAAAATGCCGGTGGAAGTTTGCGTTTTGGATATATTTAGAAGTAAATGTGTGTTCAAAACTTTACAATGAATCGGTTCAATTGCTATCCTAGACCTTCCAAAGTTCTGTTGTACAATTTTGAAAAAGGAAAATGGTTGTACAATATTGTGCAACATATGGCGCCAATTAGAATCCAATTGATGATCAATTTTGGAAGTTTTCTATAGTTCGTTCTACGAAATCGTGCTGAAGGTCACGCGTGCAAAGTTTGCACACAAGAGGTGTGCTGGCTATGCATTACATCATCGTCACGGTCAGTGATATCATTGTAAACAAAAAAATTAATAAGATCTTGATAATGTTGTTGGTATAAACATTTTTTTTAGTCTTTCCATCGGCAATCAGGATGTGGGGGGTGGCTTTATAGAGGGGAGCCGTGGTAGAGGTGGTGGGTGAAGGGGCAGGAGGTGTATTGATTTACCCCTCCCTCTCAGCCGGGGAGGAGAGGGGTGATTTTTGTATGAAAAAAATATTTGGTATGGAAAATATTATAATGGTTGCTTAGAAGAGGGAAGCAGAGGGGAAGGGGGAGGGAGGGTTAGGGGGGTCGGTTGGGTGAATGTTTTGGTGGTTAAAAAAAATTAAGTAGGTACTAGGGTTAATATAAAGAAAATAATTATTAGAAAGAAATTAACCCTAACCTAATGTTGGAGCTGCCCATGTCGCTTTTGCATACATTTCTATTCATAATCAATGTTTTGGGGCTTTAAAAGAAAATTACAAGTTTCAATTTTGTATGAAAAATTAATTTTGTATGGAAAATCTGTTTCTTTATATCTAAATTTTTTTTTTCTCCGAAAATACGTGTCTCCTTCAAAAATTGTTTTTCAGTAAAATTTGTTATTTCACTTGGCCTACACACACAATAAGCATACCAGCAATTTGCGAACTCGCCTCCGCCCATAAAGCCACACCCAGGGTGTGCCATAAGCAGAACTTTTTGTTTCGTTATCGCATGTGCTTATGTCTTGTCCAGTAACATGTATATATTCTTTATTGAACACCAATTAAAAAAATTAGGTACAACAGGCGAGATTAATGCCGCGAGGCATTCTATTCTAATTAACCTTTGGGATGTGAGAGAACATGTTCTCTGTTTAGCCACTATATTTTGACTGTTTGCCAGCGTGCTTGCATACTTTCCACTCGATTGTAGCATGAATAGGTAGAAATAGGGAGATCGAGAGCGGGACTGGTGGTTCTCCGTGTCCTAGTCACCGCAAACTAGCTGAAGAGAGCTTGCCGCGAGTCGAGACGTAACGCACGTTGTTGTTGTAGTTGTTTTGGTTTGGGGATGGCTCTAGGCCTGCAAACTAATCCCGCTTGGTTGGGGACCTTCGTGCAAAACCCCGCAGTCTCCAGCTACCTCAGCCAGCCTATGTCTTCCATGAAAGCCACAAGTCGACCGGGGTGTCTGCAGGCCGCTTATCCCTTAGTCGCCTTTTACGACATGCACGGGGAGAGATGCAGTGGGACTATTCTTATTAAGTACCGACCCCACACAGTACAAAAAACGTAACGACGTAACGCATGCTGGAGAACTACTCAGAGTGGCCGCTGGCCGTGGCTCTACTGCCAATGGGCCCGAATATGTTCGGCGAAGCCATCGCAAGCGAGTTCAATACGTAAAATAGATTCCCTAAATTGTAGCATTTGCACGAAAGAGGAAGACCAATTTAATGTACTTATGGTCAGCCTCTGGCCGAGTTGATGCCACCACACTGAGTGAAACGTCGGTCGAAACCGCTATGTAAAAAGTTCGTATTATCCGTTCAGTTCAGTGTAGCCGACATGAAATGAAGCAAAGTACTGACATAGCACCTAGTTCACCCGGTGTTATGGGCTGATATCACGGATGTTGTAGAAGATGTAGCCAACCGTGTCAGTTTCCATAAAAATAAAAATAAAAATCAAGTGTGAGCGGAATTAGGACCTGAAAAAAGATTTAGTCAGCAGGTTAAAGACGGATAGGATGAACCTGTTATATGTTATTCATTATCCAATCTTTCTCCGGTTCCCGGCCTTCAGCGGTAGGTAATCACTGATTGTCTCCGACATACTTAATGTCGTCGTTAATGCGTCAGCTATTGGTGCTGTACTGTTGTTGTTGTTTTGGTTTGGGGTTGGCTCTAGGCCTGCAGACTAATCCCGCTTGGTTGGGGACCTTGGTGCAAAACCCCGCAGTCTCCAGCTACCCCAGCCAGCCTATGTCTTCCATGAAAGCCACAAGTCGACCGGGGTGTCTGCAGGCCGCTTATCCCTTAGTCGCCTTTTACGACATGCGACATGAGAGATGCAGTAGGACTATTCTTATTAAGTACCGACCCCACACAGTACATCACATGAAATCTTTTGGTAATTGTCTTGTTTAATAATCGGGCCTTCTGCACTGCGGAAAATTTAATACAACATGCTCACAAAAAATGTGTGTTTGTGTTATCTAACTCCGTCGTGCGCTCCTCAGGTTAATCATTCTGCTAGCGGCGATTTTTCTAATCTAATCTAATCTAATATACAATACCAAACCTAACTTTTAAATAATTATGAACATTTTAAATATGGAAGCACTGCCCTCTTTAGTACAGCCCATAGGGGTAGTTTTAGTGTAGGCGCAAAGCTCAAAATTATTAAAAAAAAATTAAATAAAGCCCACTGCATTTTATAGATTATATTATGTATTTTATATTTTTTTGTTATTTATATATAGGTAGGCTTAGTTATTTTTTTATTTTGTTGGAAATAAATATTTTTTACTTTCCTAACGGTCGATATGATATTTGCTACCGACGGCTACAAACGGTTGTAACCTGGCACTCGGGGGTAAGCAAAGTAATCGGTGTTGTGCTGCCAAAACCTCTGATGTATATAATTATACAGCACAACATTGATCACCACGTTTAGCAAAATATTAGGACAACTATCAAGCAGCATGTAACGCTCGAAGCACAGCTACCTAACTACTGCATGACTGAAGGGAAGCACTGACGTGGCACCTAGTTCACTCGGTGTTATGGGCTGACATCACGGATGTTGTAGGTGATGTAGCCAACCGTGTCAGTTTCCATAAAAAAAAAAAATAAGGACCATGCCAAGGTGAAAGGCGGCTAGCCTGTCGCCCTTCAGCGAGGGATCTTGTCCTAAAACCTGAGTTGCCCTTTACGACATGCACGTGGAAAAATGCAGTGGGCCTATTCTTTTTGCCGGGGTGATATTATTTAATATCGTATAGGACCTAAAACTATCGTAGATTTACAATATTTATCGAATGGTTTGGAACGCTGGTTTATATATGCCTGTTTATGTGTTGCAGTGAAAGCCGGCGGGATGCGCATTACGCAGAACAAGCCGCCTCACTCGGACAAGTCGGGCAAGGATACAGGCAACGAGGACCTCACCGGACTGTCGGGGCCGTCCGCCGTGCCGTCGGCGCCCGTGCTGATCGCCGGCGCGCCCAACAAGGGCCATGCCGATTTCACAGCGGAGGCCGCTCAGGTAATGGACACATTTATTATATTACTTCATAAGATTCAATATATGGAATCGTGCAAACTGACTGAACGCACGAGATTGTATCATTCCTACTATAAGAAGATGTAACTGTTTAAAATTTAAAGAGAATATGTCATCGGCCCGGTGGCGAAATGAGAACCTCATTTTCAGCATTTTTATCTAATGAAATATAACGCGCGTACATGCGTTGTACTGACATAATAAAAATTAAAATATTATTATATGTTTGAAGAAAATAAATATTTTTAATGGGAGCGCAGATTGTCCGAACTTTCCTCTATACTATAGAAATAGAAATAGAAATAGAAATAAATTTATTGTTCGATAATCATACATAATGCTTATAACGTTATACACAGGAACTATAGTTATATCTATGAAAAAAAAATTTGTCCATACACATGGTGACATATCAGTCGTATATGTAGTTCCAGAACCCGCCAACTCCGTTTCGGACGATTTTACAGTAAGACGAAAAAACTAGACCTCGATAAATAGCCGCCCATACAAACTACAAGGGAGCTGGAAAGAATGTTAATTTTTAATTGCGATTCACTCTGGATTGGACCGTGTTACGAACATAATGTCTTTACAGATAAGTGACAAATTTAATACTTTATTCGAAACAGTTTATAAACTTTTTTTAGAGAAATGGATTTGGCGGGTTCTGGGGCTATACGACTCAATGTCACCGATAAGTCATCTCGAATATGATAACCGCTCTATATTCACATGAGCGCCCCTCCACACTTCTAGTTCAATGTCGCGAAAATGCTTGTACGCCAATTACGTTTTAGTGTAGAGCTATATTGGTTGTCCGCGGGTACGTTCCATTCGAAAATACTAAGATTATGGTAATAAGTACTACCATACCTCACCTCTCTCACATTGTTAACAAGAGCACAAATTTACCTTTCGAATGATACCAAATGAGGAAAATAGATATTTTAAACATGTGGCACTTTCTCTTCATAGAACTTCCGCTGCCCTTACCTACCGCAGCCTCCTCACCTGTTTTATTTTTGCAATTATTATAGTAGTCAGTAATTTTGTTTCAGTCGTTTACAATAACATAACATTTTGATTGCCATTATTTCATCACCTAAATCGTGAGTGTAAATTTGCACTGATAATTTTTTTTTTTATTTCCTTTTCATACTGTCCATCTGTCTTGTTGACATTTATCAGTAGGTGAGTGTGGAGTCTGATAACTTCACTGTGAAAGGTGGAAAGGTGAAAATAGTGCCAGCGCCGCTTCGCAGGTTAATTTGGTAATTAACAAAATGTATAATTTCAGATTGCGCATAGCCCCAAGCCGCCGGCGCAACACGCCTACAAGCACCAGGTCAACATTCAGCAGCCCCGGAAGTAGTCTGTCCGAAACAAACAACAAGCAACAACAACAACAAACAACAACAACAAGCAACAACAACACTATACCATTACAGAGGTAAATGCACAAGTGGATGATATCTGAGAGTGTAGTAGTGTATCTGTACAGTTAGTTAGCAGTAAAGTAAGACAGCGCCCACAGAACATAAAAACGAATAGAAGTAGCCCAGCGTTATAACCTAAAAACCAAATTCCCTTTCAACAAAATTTGTGAATTGTGATTATCTACGTCCAAACTTCTATATAGACAAATTATTTGATGCGGCTACCGTTTTTGCACTGCAACATAGCACAATAGGCCATTTATGTGTTGTTTTAGCACGCAGTAATGAATGACAGATAAAGGCGCAGAACAAGTGTGCGCGATTACGCTTACTTGTGGTAAACACGAGTCATTGTGCTAATTCTATTGGATTGCATGTTCAGCGGCAGCGCCAAACCTGTCGTCTGAATATACCTACCTGTACAGTTACACCGCTGCACTCGCAGGGATCCTCACTCTCGCATTTACCCATAAACCTGTACATCGGATGGCCGGAGGAGCATCACCAGTGTCGACCGCACCGCGCCGGGAGGCTAGACGTCGTAATTTCGTTTGCGTGTGGTGAATCGATGAGATTGGAATACAGCGGGCGCCTTCAAGCACACCATTTAGGTCCCTTTTAACGTAACTTTTAACAGATCGTTTTGAGGTCTCAATGCGGAATGTCCGACACACCCCACTATCACGAGAGGCTGGGCAGCAAACATCACCCACCACCTGTTCGTCCGGTTTATTCAAGTACAGTGCGATAAGGCTTGAAATGAACGTGGCTGACAGCTGAACTAACGCCGCCACAGTGTTGTCAGATGACGGTCTCTCGTTTCACCCATTCACGCGTACGTTAGTATCTCTTCTTAGTATGTGGTGTTGTTAGCAGAAATCGAAGTCTATCTGTTATTTTATTAGTGAGCAAGTCTTCCTAAAATTGAATATATAGGGTCATTTTTTATTAACTGAAGTCCCTTAAATGGTAGGTTATATCTGAAATGGATCACGTTTATGATGTTAATTTTACTTTACGTACCTAAAGTTCGATTTTTTTCTGGACATGCCACATAGTAGTGCCCATGCATACTAATACACCCTGAAAATTTATTATTAAAAAATGAAAACAATTTACATTTACGTGCGCGCATCGCATCATTTGCGCGGGACAGCTGGGTGGTCGTTGACCCGTGCGAATATAAAGGAAGGTCAAGGCCACACGCGCCAGCTGTCCCGCGCATATGAGATGAACGTAAATGTAATCTTTTTCAAATAACTCTGAAAGTACTGGACCAATTTTGTTGAAATTTTCAGGATGTATTAGTATGCATGGGCACTACTATTTGGCATGTCCAGAAAAAAATCTAACTTTAGGTACGTAAAGTAAAATTAACATCATAAACGTGATCCATTTCAGATATAGAACCTACCATTTAAGGGACTTCACTTAATAAAAAATTACCCTGTATAAAATAAAAAATAAGTAAGCACCTACCTACCTTATAGGTACTATAAATACATTTTCTTTTGCAGCGATATTTTCCCCTAGTGTAAGGAAATTTTCAAAATTGGCAACCCTAATGCTGCAGCAGCGCCCTCGCACAAACGTCATCCACGTTCATTTCAAGCCTTGTCGCACTATAGTGCGAGCTTACCTCTTTACACTGGTTTGTCACTATTTTTTTTTTCGAATGGGTAAATGGCCAGTATCCTGTGCCATATACATACATACATAACATAGATACACTCCCTATGGGATAGACAGAAACAACGGGTCTCCACGGTGACATACATAAGAAAAACACATATATGTATATACCGTTGGAGGCTGACCGTGGTTCGGATTCCACGTTAAATTGTAGGTCCCTTCCCTTCTTATCTTACTAGGTGGTAGGGTTTATCCCGGCCTGGTTGGTACCACCGCACTGAACGAAACGTCGGTTGAAACGGCTATGTAAATAGTTGGTGTTTTCCGTCCAGTTCAGTGTGGCCGACATGAAATGAAGGGAAGCACTAACATGGCACCTAGTTCACCCGGTGTTACGGGCTGACATCATGGATGTTGTAGGTGATGTATCCAATCTGTCAGTTTCAATAAAAAAATAAATAAAAAAAACCGTAATAACAAGTTAAATTCAAACGTGAAGTAGTCGCGGCCTTTGTACGTTTGCAAAAATCTGCGTGCCCATAGATCTTTAATCTGTCGGTAACTACATTTGGAATTAAAACTTTGGCTACAATAACTGTTAGGTTACATGGTAAATAATGCTACAGTAAAAAAACATACGGAAATCTTAGTAATGATTTGCATGTAATAAAATATTACTATTAGTTTTCATTTTCAAGTAGGTAAGCAAATACTACGAGAAATTAATACCAGGCCAAGACTATTAAAGCGTATCTGGTTATTTTTTTTCAGTCGAGTATGGTATAGTTACCTAAACTCAATTTGTCAATACACCTAGTCTTTCGACTACAAAAACAAAATGGCATTCATCTTTTATGTCCTTGTGTAAGATTTATTGCAAAATAATATGATTGTTTTGTTTGAGTGCAGGACTTGTAAGGTTAATGCGATTGAACAAAAAAATATATTTTAAAATATCTATAAAGAATGTATGAGGTGCTTGGTATATAGCATTCAGTGACAACCTCCTGATAGTTTGTGCTAGTATCTATGCACGGTGTGCTCTGAAAGTGTGGATATATTGTAGAACCTTGTCATGCTTACTAGGTTTTTAAAATTCCCTAATGTGTATAAAATTATAATTTTTATTTGCACTTTCAGAGGCAACCGTTTGGTCATTTGAATACTTTTTTTTATTATAGTTTTTTATTTTTTATTACCTAACCTAGCATAGTGAAATCCCACATTTATTACTTTTGGTATGAGGAAAATTATGAAAAAATTACACTGTGACACACATTTTGCAATTTCTCTGCTTTTATTATTGAAAGAACCGTATTTAATTATTTTGACAGATACCTCATGCAAACGAAATAGACAATTCTTTACGGTAAGGAAATTTGAATGAATCCTACTAATACTACTGAAAGAGTTGTAGCATTTTTCATATTTTAAAAAATGTTATATTTGCTCAAGATTATGCGATTGGTGACCCTATAAAAAACTACATGATAAAGGTAATTAAAGGTTTTATTTCAAAATCGTGCAATTATTTAATGTTGTACATGTAGATTTAAGAAAAATTGCAATACCTAAATACTTAATTTGTGTTACATACAGTAAACACACAATGTTGTCCTAGTGAAAGTACCGTTGTATGTATAACATATTTTAATTCATTTCTGAATGAGTTTTCGCACAGAATAACAATATATTAGCTAGTACATAGTGTTGTGCTTTTTGGAATAAAGGTGCTACTCGCGCTAATGCATTTTGCACTTTGCAATCACACAACATGCATTCCGTGTGCTGCAGTTACTTTTTAGATGTTTCTATTCTATACTTTGATAAAGTTTCTAGTTATTTTACTGTTTTAAAAAAAAGTGGGTTGTGTTCTTAAATTGGGACCATTTCGTTTCTTTGATTGGATTTCATATTGTTGTTTTCTTATGTAGTGTAAGTATTAATAAAGATCAATTTGTAAGTATTGACAGTTGCATTTTTATTTACATTATAGTATATCATGTATGTATGTATGGTATAAGTCGGTATGGCCAAATTACGAAGCTTCGTCATTAATTTCTGTGTCCATTCATTGCATCACTCACTTTTTTCCACAAACATCCAATGAAAACGAATATTCCATGTAAATAAAACAATTTTCTTTTTAAAACAACATTTATTTTTTTTACATATATTAAGTCGGATTCAAAATGCCAGAAACATACTGATTTTTGTACATATCAGTTAATTATTATAATAAATTTTTGGACAGTAAATAATATATTTAGTCTCGCAGGTAATGTGTTTGAGGGCAATTCCATGATGACACCAGGTCTTGAAAAGAAGTCACTCTAAACAGCTGGTTTTTGTCTAATAGATTAACATGCCTACTGTATAATATACCTAAAAAGAAAATACGAATAATAAAATATTTAAATCTTCTATGACTTGTCTAAATATTTCGCATCTGATAATACTGCACTTGCGATTTTCGTTTGTCATGTTGGTACTGCAATTTGACAGCTGTAATTAAAAAAAAAGTAGCGTGGTTAAGCATTTATCACAAGGAAGTTTTATACTACAAAAACTTGTTCGAGAAGGTAAGTCCATTGATGTTTTATAAGCTTTTGAACTTCTTATATTTCTACGTCCTACGTCACGTGTTAACATCTGGAATTTTGTCCTAAATTAAACTCTTCAATCAATTTAAAACTTTAAGAACTTAGGAGTGTGTAATAAATAAACCATTTCATGTGCCATTTAACTAATTATAGGCACCGTTTAATTTTTAGGAACTGCATATTATGTGTGCCACCGGTCACCATGTTTCCAAATTTTTTTTCAACTGTGTGAATATCCTTTACTTAGTAATAAACCATTTTTATGGTATTGTTTTATTTGTGTTTTAAAATTCAACCAATAAATATTTTATGGTAATTTAACTGTTCTGGTGTTACTGTTTTTCATTTATGTTTTCATTCATCGTTAAATTTTCCTTAAGTTTGTTACTTGTTCCACCCTGTTCTCAACCTTTAAAATAAAAGATAACATTACGAAGGATAGGATACGAAGAAAATATTTTTTTAATTATATATATATAACCAGCTATCGTCATAAGTTTTAGCAATCGGATTCTCTTACGATTTCTTTGTTTGAGGGAGATATCTCAATTGAAAATGTAAGGGTTCCACCCGTCACAAACATTAAATCAATAATTATGATGTAACATATTTAGATATATTCTCAAGTTTTATTTTGGTACAATTGGTACAAGTATTCTTATACAGGGTGTCCCAGAAACCGACGATAATCCTTTAACAGGAGATAGGGCTGCTAATTACCTCTCAGAATATCTAGGTTCAGGTTTAGTAAAAATGGCTTAGTTTTTGAGATATTGTCATTTTTGTAAAAATCCAAAATTTTCTCCCTCAGTTCATTTTTTTAAATGCCACAAGTACAAATGTAAGATTTTCTTAAATCTAGTTTTTGTCAAATATTCCTGAAAAGTAAGGCTTTCACACGTTATAATTTATTTTTTCATGTTTAATCCTGTTTCGCTGAAAAACGACTTAAGAGCCACATGTTAAAAAATTTTCAGCCTCATCCCTTGAGTTTGGCCCTTCGCGGTGAAAAAAAAAATTTCTACACTAAAGTGGCATTATGCAACAAAAACACGCCCATCTAATGTAGTTTTTAAAATGGTACATCACTTACCCATTTGCCCAATAATTTATGAGATATTATTATTTTACTCCAAAAAGACCTCGGAATTTGATAACTGTTCTACCAACTACGAATTGGAATAAAATAAACACTTGAAGTAATTGGTCTTTATTAACCTGTTAAAGTAGGTCCGGTCTATCTGTGAGGATGCAAGTGGCTAGGAGGCC
Organism: Nematopogon swammerdamellus; assembly: GCA_946902875.1. NCBI lineage: Eukaryota > Metazoa > Arthropoda > Insecta > Lepidoptera > Adelidae > Nematopogon > Nematopogon swammerdamellus. The sequence goes on from OX336357.1 coordinate 10,284,869, forward strand.
ACAAGACGTCCGTTGAATTGTAGAGACTTTAAACGGGCGAATTATCTTGAGTTTCTGCAACAGGAGCTTCAGAGCCTTTGAGAAAAAAATTAAAATGAAAATGAATAACTTTTATTTTACCATTGGCCATACGGAAGATGTACCATTGGCCATACGGAGGTGGTTGCAAAATGATGGCTGCCCAGCCCATTACGCTAGAGAAGTGCGTAATTTTTTAGACCAAGCATATCCCCACAGATGGATCGGACGTCTAGGTCACCGGATTTAAATCCTAGATTAGATTTTTATTATTGGGGCTATTTAAAAGAAAAAGTTTACGGGAAACCGGTGGAAAACTTGATAGAGCTCAAAGAAAGAATTACGGCAGTAGCTCAGGTTTTTTTTTATGTAAACTGACATGGTTGGCTACATCACCTACAACATCCGTGATGTCAGCCCATAACACCGGGTGAACTTGGTGCCACGTCAGTGCTTCCCTTCGGTCGTGCCGACTATAGTCAACTGAACGGAAAACACAAACTATTTACAAAGCATAGGTGGACGTATCTGCACTTGCATCGAGTACTTGCTCGACGCATCAACCGGGCATTTGTGAGAAGATGTCGAGCTAGCATTTGTGCAGGTTGTAAACAATTTGAACATCTTTTTTTTATATTTTTTTTTATGGAAACTGACACGGTTAGCTACATCACCTACAACATCCGTGATGTCAGCCCATAACACCGGGTAAACTTGGTGCCACGTCAGTGCTTCCCTTCGGTCGTGCCGGCTACACTGAACTGGACGGAAAACACAAACTATTTACATAGCCGTTTCGAACGACCTTTCATTCAGTGCGGTGGTATCAACCCGGGCGGGTTAAACCCTACCACTTAGTAATATAAGAAGGGAGTCATATCCCTTAGTCGCCTTTTACGACATACACGAGGAGAGATGCAGTGGGGCTATTCTTTTAAAGTACCGGCCCCACACGGTACATCTGCTTTAACAAGTTAGTAAAGACCAATTTACTTCAAGTGTTTATTTTATTCCCAAAGAGTTTGTATTACGTCGCTGCTCTTTGTTTATTCCAATTCGTACTTGGTAGAACAGTTGTCAAATTCCGAGGTCCTTTTACAGTTAAATAACAATATCTCATAAATTATTGGGCAAATGGGTAAGTGATGTACCATTTTAAAAACTACATTAGATGGGCGTGTTTTTGTTGCATAATGCCACTTTAGTGTAGAAATTTTTTTTTTCACCGCGAAGGGCCAAACTCAAGGGATGAGGCTGAAAAAATTTTAACATGTGGCTCTTAAGTCGTTTTTCAGCGAAACAGGATTAAACATGAAAAAATAAATTATACCGTGTGAAAGCCTTACTTTTCAGGAATATTTCATAAAAACTAGATTTAAGAAAATCTTACTTTTGTACTTGTGGCATTTAAAAAAATGAGCTGAGGGAGAAAATTTTGGATTTTTACAAAAATGACAATATCTCAAAAACTAAGCCATTTTTACTAAACCTAAAATTAGATATTCTGAGAGGTAATTAGCAGCCCTATCTCCTGTTAAAGGATTATCGTCGGTTTCTGGGACACCCTGTATATTAAAATTATATAATTACGTACTGTTTATGACCACAAAGTAAATCAAAATAATAGAAATATGCGCAATTCTGGGTCACCGTGTCCCACCCGTCACTATGGAATGACCCTTGAACAAGTCTGAAATAATAAGCTTGCACTCACTCGCCCAATATGCTATCTATACATACACATCGATATTAAAATTTCATTTAACCTTTAGGATTTCATTTAGTTTGGTACATTTAAATTAATTTCGATAAAAATATAGATTTCTCAGTATATATTATAAACATAGGTAATAGTAAGAGTACGCTCTATATAATAAATAATCATAATCTGCAGCCGTCCGTAAACCCGTCTATTGTGTGCTCGTTTTAAAATTTAATTTTTATTTGAGCTATTCCTAAAAAAATATAACTATTTTGCTACAAGAAAAAACAAATCTATGAAAATCGAGAGAAATATGGTGAATATAAATGTGTCAACTTTTCTTTACTATTAGCACTATCGTATGCGTTACTACTGCACGACAGATCTACTACAGTTTCACGAGCGCGGACACAACGACTCGACCGAACCACCCAATGGAAAGTGTCCGAATAAAATCATAGAAAATCATCTTCATAACTATTATTGAAACGAATGGATCTGTTGCTATTTCTCACATAAATATAGATTGTGCGCAAAGTACAATTAATTACCCTTACCTACTATGTGAATATTGGTTGTTGTATAAAAGATTAAGATCGCGCATACTCGCACTGTAGAGTGTTTTCATTTTACGAAGGCACGAGGAGTACGAGGTAGGAAGTGGTGCGAGACCGCGCGGAGCTCAGTAGGGAACGACTCGTTTCGACGGAGCGACGCGGAGACGAGTAGAACGTGTGTACCGACCGGGCACCGAGTTCGTTCTCTACAGAGCTCCGTGCGGTCGCCTCTCGCACCACTTCCTACCTCGTACTCCGCGTGCGTTCGTAAAATAAAAACACTCTACGTTGACCTAACCTGATTTGTTCCATTTGGCAACATTGGTGTCACACGCTCCGCGATCCGTCGCGATAAACTATAATAATATATTGTAGTTCCTGTAAATCAAAATGGAACATTATCCAACGTCGCTGAGAGTGGAATATCGACCGTATAGCTCGTGAGGATGACCGTGCGGATGGCGTTTTGATCACTAATTTTGTCCTTAAAACACCGAAATCATTAGAAAAAATCTAAATTTACACCTTACATGTTTTATTTACGTGATACATTACACTGGCAGTATTTTCATCTAATTATCGAAAAACATACACCTTGCTTTTTTGACCATACACTATCGTTACAATGCGCTGCCATCTATTGGCCGTCTCGTTCAACATACCGATGACAGTTCCCCAGCAAATAGTGCATAGACAAAAAAAAGAGCAAGGACTAGAAAATATGCTATGACTACTTTTTACACTTCAAATGACTCACTCGTTATTGCGTTTTCTTAAATCGTACAGAGGAAGAGCAGGCAGGATGTATCATGGAGGTAACAGGACGAGGGTGAGGAACGTCCGCACTTCCTATCAACGTCGTCGCGGTGACATATTGACAAGAGGAACAGCGTACAACCACCAGTAGACACTTCCTCAACATTTTGACTTTTAAATCTGATCAGGTTGGCACTGATAGTTGAAAAGTGATTAACCAACCTGAAATAGTTTTGGCGTAGTAACATTCATAATATTATCATAGGCCACATTTGCATTTGTTTCGGCTTTAATAAGATTTATTCCAAAATATACCATAATTTCACTGACTGAATCTGACTTTGAACCAATGACATTTCTCATCATGTCACATGTCTCTGCAGTTCATGTTTCTGCGTTTTAAGCTCCGATCATCTGTCAATATGGCACTGTACGGTTGAAGCGATAGAAAGTGCACCGACCTTTTGATATAAAACAAAAATATATTTCTCATTGAAAAACATTTCAATCAACACACCGGAGATTCAGACATTAAAATTTTAGTTCACTTAACGCCTTAGAACTATGAAGGTTTAAAATTACATTGGCATGGGACAAGCTTCTAAGAAGCAGAATTATGGTAGCCATTTTATCAGCACGATGTTCCAATATTTTACATAAACTGATGTAAAATTAAATTAGGCGGGACCGAGCATAGGGCCAACTAATTTTCGAGGCGAATGTTAGTGTCCCAGATCACAATCAGATTAACACGATAGTAGGTACACTTGTTAAAGTTATATTTTGTATATTTGTTTTGACAAAATGTTTACCGAAGTGTCATATTAAATAAGTATTAAAACTTAACCAACATAACAGCACTAAATGCAAAAAGCGTTATTTTAAATATTCAACTTATTGCAACGAAAAACCTACACAAGATACCTTTCATAATATAAAATATTTTTACAGTATGAAGTCCAAAAATTTTTAGTCTTTAATTCTTGAAGCGAATCGTCGATAAAATTAAAAAATAATTTGTTTTAATAAATAAATATGTAAATAAAATTTGAGTGATGTCAAGAAAAGTAAGACAAAAATGATAAGCGAGTCACTAATTAGAAAACTTTATGAAGAAAAAAAATTACGAGGATTTCAAAAGAAAAAAATTAAAATTTTAAATAAAGTGAAAATTCAAATTTACATATTCCTGACATTTTTAGCAGTCTACTAGATTTTTTTTTTTACTTTTACTTCATTTAACGCTGTTTTACGCTAGAGGCTTAAGCTACCAAATAATGTTACTTTAAATTACATTACCTATATAGTAAGTATTTAAGATGCCACGTTAATTACAATTTATGATTTCTGTGAAGTAGATTTTTACGCAATGCCCATTGAGAATACCCTTACAGCACTAACTTAAAAAAAACATTTGCTCCACAAAAAATGCCTGCTATCTCTTAGCTAATCTGTTATTCAGCTATGTCACATATAAGGAGCTGTGTGTAGGTATGCATATACTGTAACCATTATCACAATGTGGTTTGGCCACGGAAATAAATAGGTACGGCCAAGTGGTGGACGAGAGAAATAAATACATTTCATTTCATTTCAAAAATGCAGTGGGCTGCAGCAGTCAGTACATTCATTTCAACAGGGTAATTCCTCTTAGTTTTCTGAGAATAAAATGTATGGAAGGTGTATCCCTAAAGTGTCTAGTTTCCGAGATATTACATTTTAAAATGTACGCTTTCGTCTAATGTAAATGTAGGACCGCCAAATGAGGCACTGGTAGTGAAGCGACGCGGCACGATTATTCTTTGTATGAAATTGTATGAAGCAAACCGCACCAGGCAGGTGGAAGTATGAGCAGCGGTGCTGCGGCATGCCTTTGCCAACAATGGTAACTCAGTGTTGCGGGTCGGTCGACTGTTGTTCACGATCATAAGCACAACTGAGCGCAGTCAGAACTTGAATGGGTGACCGCTCGACCGTTGGAGGCTGACTGTAGCTCGGATTCCACCGAAAACTGTAGGTCCCTTCTTCCCTCCTTACCTTACTAGGTGTTATGGTTTAACCCGCTCGGATTGATACCACCGCTCTGAATTAAAGGTCGGTCGAAACGACTATGTAAATTAAACACCAGCTGGTGTTTTCCATCCAGACCAGTGTAGCCAGCAGCACGACCAAAGATAAGCCCTGACATGGCACATAGTTCACCAAGGTGTTATGGGCTGGCATGGATATTACAGGTGAAGTAACCAACCGTGTCAGTTTCCATAAAAAAAAACTATTCTTTTGAAGAAACGAGTGCAGCGCCACTCTCCTGCAGTTAGGTGCAGTAAAAGTTTCATATCTTACCGCGATCGCGATGTACACCAAAGGGCGAGTGACGCTCTCCATGACCCACTTTAACGTAGACGCAAAAAAAACTAGCGTGCACAGTGACGCACGTGTACTTAGACATTGTAACATTGCATTAGAATATTTTTTCTTATTTGTAATTGCTTATTTGTAAATTTGTGTGTATGGAAACTGTATTTTTATTTCGGCTGAATTCGGAAAAATGAGTCATACACTGTTTTGTTGCTATTGATCCCACTAATATGCTCCTGGAAGTTAATGTAACTGCAACAGCCTGTATGTCTATCTCCATCGCACTTGCATACTGGCGCATCTTCTGTCAGCTGCAAGCGGAGTGTGCATGCCGGCCACATTTTTAAAACGAGGCAAAATATGACAATGCAATTTCTGGATATTTTTTTTTTATGGAAACTGACACGGTTGTCTACATCACCTACAACATCCGTGATGTCAGCCCATAACACCGGGTGAACTTGGTGCCACGTCAGTGCTTCCCTTCGGTCGTGCCGGCTACACTGAACTGGACGGAAAACACAAACTATTTACATAGCCGTTTTGACCGACCTTTCATTTAGTGCAGTGGCACCAAGCCGGGCGGGTTAAACCCTAGCATCTAGTAATATAAGGGAGTCATACATATCCCTTAGTCGCCTTTTACGACATACACGGGGAGAGATGCAATGGGGCTATCCTTTTAAAGTACCGGCCCCTCACGGTTACCGTGACATACGACGACAAAAAAATTTGGCTCACGACTACTTTTCTCCTAGACCCATTTTCGTTCAACAGTGGTAATAGTCCGAAGGTTTAACTCTAACACAGGTAAGGTGCCTGCAGTTTACGATGGAATCCCAAGTATGCAGCTAGCAATAGCAACAAAGTTGTAATATAGATAGTGATGTAATGATTACTCGCAAGGCCAGTATCCAAGGTTGGGGGTGGGGATGTAACACCCGACCCCTTGCGCTCGCAATGTGTATCACGGAACAAATTCTAATTTATCCCCCCGCCCCAAAGTCCAGGAGTGGAATGCCGTGGGCCGTGAGGAGCTATTTTAGACACTGTGCCATTATCGCCGCGCCCAAGAACCAGATTTCTCGATACGTGCCGTTACTTTTGGTAAAATAGAAAGCTAGTTATTACCCTCGCCACTATTGGGTCCAATTGCGCGCGAGGCAGGATTATACTCTTTTATCTTGCGGAAGAGTATATTATCTTCTTCCGAATCCGTGAGATATGTAAGATTAGTGGAACTATAGACCATCGGAAGATGCATCAGAGGATGATCCTGGTACGCACTATTGGGACACACCAGAATTGTTGGTGCTTATTCAATTTTGATAAATTTCAAATTACTACCGCTGACAATACTCTTCCTATTTAGCTCACAAGGCAGTGATATATCTTAACTTACTACCATCAAGCTCAAAGAAATCCGTCCCGTCGCCGCGTACACATGTTTACTTCACTTTTAACTTTTTAAGTGAACTTCTGAGCGAAAGCCTTCAAATTAAGACGTTGAGAGAGGACTCCTTTGGTTGTGTTAGTTTATGCATTTGATAAATACATAATTTGTAAAGACGTACCGTAGACCCTTTCACCACCATCTTCCCCCAGCCTATTGTAGACGAAAATATTAACAATTTATTTTTATAACCCCAATTTTTTATTTTTATTTTACTCTAAATGACATGGCGAAAGCCGTGGTGAAAGCCTGCCTTTGAAAGTAAGCCTTTATACGCCTAGTATAAAATGAGAATCAACCAACATTAGTATTACAATGCCCAACTGGAAGGCAGGGTTAAGAGCACTGTGAAAAGAGTTGGGCTATATTTTTCTAAGAATTTCACGAATTTAAATAATGCACGGAATGAACATGTGTTTGTAATTTTTAAAATAAAATTTTTTGATTAAAATGTATTTTTTTATTGTTATATATAATGCACCTAAAGAAATAAAAGAGCAAGAAAAAATAAATAAATAATCTTTTATTTGTTAAATATTGTGATCCGGCGTTAATGTGTATACAAACAAAAGAATATAGGTAGTTACCACAATTTGATTGTAAAACAATTTATATAAATTATATTTGGCATGTTTCCACAAAGGAGTCCCCTCTTAACGCGTACATACTTGACCTAATTGACGATACTTCAAGCAAAAATGATTTATCCAAGCGGTTAAAAAATAGGGCAACCTCCAAAGCCTGGTCTTACATACACTTGTTGTGTTATAGGTACGAACCGAACGTACATACATACATAATTATGCGTAGGTGATTCGTTTACAATAAAATTCACGTATAATATATTTCTTTTCTACTTACATTTAAAGTAAACTTAAAAATTATAACAGAAAAAATATAATTTTATTATATTCATTAAAAATTAATACAATTAAAACGCAAAATAATGTTTTTTTGTTACTTTACACAATAAGAGGAAGGAATATTCTGATAAATTTTCATAAAGATGCTTGTAAGACGCAAATCATTATTTACTATGGTAACACTCGGTCCGGTGTATCCGCTGGCAACACTACGTCCTCTTGTATCGTCTATGGCACATTGTTTCACACCTAGCGTTCCCAATCCATGCATTCTTATATATTAAGGACCATCATGAAACCAAATATATATGTACAACCGACTAAGCTTTCAATAGTCAGTTCTAAAAATGATTTAAACACCTAAACCCTTCTGAAGAGCTACAAAGGTGTGCCAGGACTGTACCACACGGTGCTCCGTCGTCTCTGCCTACCCCATAGTGAGACAGGCTTGACGTGTGTGTACATAACAACTTATTTCATCAACATTTTTAGAGCTGACTGTACTAACGGCTACTCTACTTTTAGAATATTTTATACATTGCAAAAGTTTGGATCTCTGAGCGACAACTTACATCCATTCCGTTTCATCTTTCCCTATTAGAGTGAGACAGAACGAAAACATTTCATATTCGGCTTCTTCCTCAAGTGTGCTTAGCCACGATTCCTTCATCGCAGGAGAGCTTTGACGTAGCTGCTGTGGTAGCAGCCAAACTGGACTATGGGAGTTTAACAAAAACGACATGCACCGCCTCAACATTAGGTTAGGGTTAAATTAAAGAAGATGCGTCGCGCGACGCATCTTCTGTAATTTAACCCTGGTTATTTTTTTTTAAACCACCAAAACAGGTTAATAATCTCTGTTTGGGGAGAAAACTCGCATAGTGCCGTCCGTCGCAGCTGCAGCAAAACTCTCCTACGATGAAGGACTCGTTGCTTAGCCCAGCTTGTGTAACCTATCACCGTCAGGAGTGAACAGTCTAAAGAATAGACATGTCGAGTACTCATGACCGCTCCATTTAATATTCTTTGTTCTGTGGTCTCCTGTCGTGTTCTGTTGTCGGTAGGTGTGTTTGTCTTATCAGCGTTTAATTTTAGTTTTCAGTGCCAATCAACAAATTATAAATGTACCTACTTGCTTCTAATGGCGACTGAGAAGAAATGTAGCAATATATCTGAAGGGGGACACAGTCAAAGTTTGGTGCAGTTTATTCAGTGCATATATTTATTTTTTCACACTTTAAATCAAGCTTTCACAGCTGGTCCTTCGAGCCGGATAAGCGTTCAAAATGAGAAATTGAGAGACCCAAAATCTTAAATTTCTCCACCAAACTTGTCACTGAAAAAGCTCTGCAACTTATTCACGTAAGTCTGTAAAATGTATGTTTCAGAAGAAAGCTTGCAAAAACAAAAAAACATGTCTTCACGAAGTCCTGCCTTGTGATGAAGGAACCGAAAACCAATCTGAGAGATGCAACCCATCTCCTATGGTTAGCTGGCGGGCTATTATCCCTGGTGCGTGTTGAACCTTTGACCGATACTGATCATACTTGACCAGTATGCCCAAAATTTCCCCGATGCTCCACATCTCCATAAAACCAGATTTCACCAACATGGCAATTTCCTAACTAAACATAGGAAATTAAGCCACCAACATCAGATCATTAGGCGCCTTAAATACCAACCAGCTATTAAGGTGAGGCGGGAGGTGAAATGAAATCAAAAATTTTCGAATACTTCTGTTTCGACATCCGTTTATGTACACAGATTTGTGAGAGGAGAACAAAACATAGCAAGTCGGACTTAAGGCTCGGATAGGGGCAAATTCATCTTCGTTCAAAAAAGGCATTTATGTAAAACTGCAAATCAATTAATAAAGGTTCTTTACAATTGTAGCCTCCTGGTCTCTAGCTGTATCTTATTTAAGGGTGTAACTGCTGACCTGCCACTCCAGAAAACAAATATTGCTGAAACGCGAAGTTTTTCAATATTGTTTTTACTTTTTTCTTAACAAATTAATTTGCTGCTCAGCATATGCCCTTTTGGAACAGATCAGCTTGCCCCTGCCAGATGCTTAAGACCATCTAAGAATCCAACATTCTAACCATCACATAATTCAAAATGTTTGGGAGTTAAAGTTAATACTATAAGCTCATTGGAATCGAAAATATTACATACAGTATCTGACTTGCTTGCTTGTGCATTAGGGCCGCGCGGGCACTCTCAATTACTTATACCTCTAAAGCTCATTCGCAAGGATAAATTAAAAGTATCTACAAGGTTTTTTTTAAACACAATTTCATATTAGCAACACAATTTTAGCACATTTCAACAATATACAAGATTAGAAATCTAAATTAAACCTTTCTCAACTATCTTTAACGTAACATAAACTAAATTATAAAAAAAAATATTGTGGAATTTATGAAAAACAATCATATAAATTTTTAGCACACCGTTAGTCAATAACTAGATAAAAATAAAGATAACTATGTTCCTGAGGAAGACATTGCTGCAAGCTCTTCACATACTCAATTATAAAGTTATATGCTTATAATAAAATTCTTTTGTATTTCTGTTCAACATTATTAATGGGCTAAGAATTGAAAAGGATAAAATACAAATTAAATACAAATGCACAATGCATTCAGAGCTGGGCGCACGCACAAATGTGCTCACCCTTCACCTACTTGTCGCGCGCACTGCGAGGGATCGACCGAGTGTGCTAACATCCTCGAACTCGAAAGCGAAAACTGTGAAGCGGCCCAACAGTGAAGACGTAGGACTGAACCGACGCGTCATCTCACTGACAGTCAGTCGGTCAGTCAGCGTGTACGCGTCCACTGCTGATCATACGCCTCTCCAATTTTCCTCCCTTTAGAGGTACGGAACCGCTGCTTTTCTCTGACGTACTTTATGTCGTTTTCCCACTTTCTCAGGAATCCACTTTATAAAGACTTCACCTGGCTCATCGCAGGTGAAGTCTTTATAAACCACGCATTTAAAGACGAAACCACAAAAGTATATCGTGTCTCTGTTAAGTTGGTTTTACAAGGTGTTTGCGAGCCGCCTCATTTAAATGGTGTGCATTTGAAGATGATGCAGTGGACAAAGTAAATTAATTGTGTGCAGCGTGTGTGACTGCGACACTCCCATGCCCAGACCCTAAGTGATGCCACCAACGCATTAGAGGTAGTGCGTTTTGAGGACAATTTTCGAGTTTGTAACATCACCTTAAGCATAGAGAAATAATTTTCAAAAAATGTACATGAGTAAAAAAGAGACAGAAAAATAATTAACTGTGATGAAAAATAAAAATTATCTTAAATAAATAGGAATAAATTCTATAATAAATTTGTGCTTAATTATAAAGAAGCGAAAATGTTATTTCATATTACGTATCATTCTTAAGAAAACATTAAAATTCATTTATTTCACCAATACAACTTTCATTTCATGGAACCATTTTACAAAGTTTTACATAATTAAGTAGAAATTGCTCAAATCAAATATGACTAGCGACCTTTTAAATCTTGAATGTATACTGCATGTGAAAACAAAATACGGGTCATGCATCCCATACATGCCTCTCCATATAAATAAGCGAGCGCTGTATGAAGAATTGAAAGTGAAAATTGTAGTCAATCGTATTATCTTCAAGTCATGAAAGTATGAAAATTCTATGACACAAAGCATAAAGTTAAGACTGCATTACACTGGGAAACTGTAATGCTACATTATGGCATACTACATTTTGGCGAACTAGATTATGACATGCCATGACATACCTCGCACACAACCTAAGTTTTGAGGTCATTAAAATGCAGTGAACAATGGAAAAATTCTATAAATTTGCATAAAAATACAAAAAAGCATTCTACATACGCACATGTTACGATGGAAAATCAGTACAGCAACTACATACATAGAATCAAGTTAAAAACTTGTAAAAACTAGTAAGAAAGTAGCAAATTTTAAGTTTGCAAAATTAATTCACAGGAATTTGTCTAAAAATATATCAGATCTGATACGACTGAGCAAAATACATATTTATTTTTACACATAGACAGATGGGCGGTGGGCGGCGACTGCAGAAAGACGAGGGAGGCGATGGGGGCGAGGCGGGACGATGTTCGTCTCACCAACACGCTACTCCGTGTGCGCAGAGCAAAAATACGTATAAATTGTAGGGTTTTCTGGTCATACACCTCTATGTAATTGGAGTAAAGGAGAGTGCACTGAGCACGCCTGCAGTCAGACGAGACGGCCACGCACGTGCTGCTAGCAACATTTTCGCCATTAATTTCTGCATCTTTATACATTGAACCACCACACTCTGCATTTTAATAAAAAGGACATGTTCAACCAAACCACATGCATGGGTGGTTCGGCCATGTTGGAAGAATGGTTGATAGGAGACTAACGAAAGAAATTTATAGAGCGAATGTGAGTGGAAGAGTTGGGCATGGTCGCCCTAGACTAAATCGAGCATGCGCTCAAAAAGTGTTAAGTGCGTAGTACCCGTAACCGACGAGCATGTACGAAGAGCATTATCAGAGTGGAAGAGGCGGCCGAGGTGTGTCAGGATCGTGGCACTTGGACATCCCTTGTCTCTGCCTATCCCACTGGTAAACAGGCGTGACGGTATGTATGTATTTATATGCAACCAAAAGTAGCATTTTATAACATAGTAAGTTTATAGCATTTTCCCAGTGTAAAGCAAACTTTATACTGTTACATAAGTGTGCACTGAAGTGACCAATAAATGTATTTATACACTCATTGAGTCTTGTTAAACTTGTGCATCCACTATACAGTTCTATGAGGTTATATTATACTTAACACATTTCATGTGAGCCACAGCGAAATGAAAACTACGCGCGCTACAACTATACAACTACCCTCAATTAAACTTACTATACTCGCTGAACAACTAGCCGGTGTGAAGTTTGCTACCGAGATACTGATGTATGCCTACCCCATTGCGAGATAGGACATTATGCCTCAAGTTTGCTACGTAACCAACTACAATTTCCTTTCCACATTAATCAAAACCAGCATGGGTGGCAGTGCCGAAGGGCCAAATTCACATCAAATCGCGAAACCTTGCTCAGTGAGATGCCATGCCAGCAGTAAACCTTCTGACACTGCTACGAATGCACTGGTGAAGAGCCGTTTCTGTCTAACAATATGGAAAAGACAAGAGCAAATCTTCGGTAGAGCACGCCCCGAGCGCTACTGTAGTTCGCTGAAACATAGCGTATCATCTTTAGTTGTGTTTTATATGTGATGTTGTGTTTTGTGATATATGATGTTGTTTTGTAATGTGTAATGTTTGTGGTGTGTGATGTTGATGTTGCATTTTGTGATGTGTGATGTTGCATTTTGTGATATGTGATGTTGTGTTTTGTGATGTTGTGTTTTGTGATGTTTTATGTTGTGTTTTGTGATGTGTGATCTTGCATTTTGTGATATGTGATGTTGTGTTTTGTGATGTGTGATGTTGTGTTTTGTGATGTCTGATGTGTTTTGTAATGGGTGATGTTGTGTTTTGTGATGTGTGATGTTGTGTTTTGTGGTATATATGTATATGTGATGTTGTGTTTTGTAATGTTGCCCATGCTTGCGCATATTGCGCAGCGCAATTCACACCGAATTTAACAAACGTAGCAAAATTTCACACCGAACACAGTCGTCCGGCGAAAGGTGTACCTCATTAAATATATTAGAAATTTGTCCACATCAAAATACTACGACCTACGCGCGCTACAAAGAAAAACAAAAAAAAAACAAATACTATACACTAGCCTCAAGGAAACGAAAACAATTGCACGATACCACACACAGCGAATGATCCTTAATATAACGAAATGTACAACTCGCCCGCCCACCGGTATTGGCACTTGTATGAGTGGCGGCGGGTTCAGTGTTGCCTCGCGGAACACCTTACGTTGAATACGACGATCGAGGAAATCACAGTGACACTGGCCTTCAGCGAAAGGCCTACCTCCGCGGACCGCTCGCCTTAATTTAATATACTTAACGCGACACGACGGACGAAATCATTTACACAATGCATCATATAGTCATCATTGTATCATTACAACATGTATCATCATCACCGTTCACTAAATCGATGCGATCTTTTGTTATGAAAAATATACAAATGGATTGCTTATAGTCTCAGTGCGGAGAATAAGTCTTATTATAGAATAACAGCGAGACATACAAATGAAAGCTATTAAACTCAGTAACGTTTAAACATTTCGCAACCAAATTCCATAAATTTCACAAAAACTGCTCCCTGCGATGTCATTTTCAAGACGTGCATTTTATTTCGAAATTCACAGAAATGGCATTGAAAAGGCTTAAAATTCTAAAAATTCATATAACTCTTTACAAGATTTTTAGTAAATAAAACTCAAAATGAGCCACAACTACCGCACTCGGTAATGCCGTTGTCCGAGGACAGAGAAATTATAATTTTTTTAAATAAGATTGCACAAAAAAAATACATACAGATTGAATTCATTCTCCTTTTTATGAAATTGGTTAATAATTTCGCAATCTTTTGTACATTTTTCAAAATAAAATGCAATCCGTTTGCGCAACAAATTTCATCCGCCGCGCCGCCATAATTGTTTATGTAATACGTGTATATGCCGTAATAATAATATATAATTCTTGTGTAAATATTGCTATGCCGTTTGTCACTCGGTAGCGGGCGCGGGCCCGTGTCCCCGCGATGCGGTGCGTCCCTGTTGACGCAACGGTGCGTGGCTGAGACAGCGATATCATTACGCTTGTGTAGAAAAACGTCTGCAACAACATACGGACACTTGGTCAAACTTGCTTACAATAACATTATCTGAACACTCGCTAGACTAACAAGCATTACACTTTTTACAATCAAACCAAATTTCACAATTCATTCAAATTCAATTTCCACACCTATGCAGTGTGACACTATGAATGACGATGAAACTTTTAATTTAGGCGATGCATACATACCACACGCTGCATCCCGACTGCATATCGGGGTGAGCAGGGTAATCGGTGTTGTAAGTACTCTTTGTAAATTACAGCACAACACGGACCACCACATTTAGCAATGTATTAGGACAAGATACCTATCAAGTAGCAAGTAAAGCACGAAAAACCACCTTCAGCATGACTCGGTGAAAGGACTGTGCCAAGGTGAGAGGTGGCTAACCTGTCGCCCTTTAGCACGGCGTCTTGTCCTTATCCCTCAGGTTGCCTTTTACGACATGCACGGGGAGAGATGCAGTGGGGCTATTCTTTTTAGGTATCGGCCCCAATACAAATAATTTAGGCGATGCTTCAGAAGTAATTTTACAAATTCGTAATGTAACCTTGCACCTACCTTTACAGTCAATGTAAATTCCAACTCCAATATCTAGTTTGTATCGTGCGTTTCTAACCTCTGGATGATGTCGCGGCAGTCGTTGAATACGCGCTTGATGTTCTCCGTGTCGACGGCGCACGTGAAGTGTGGGTAGTAATAGTGTAGTGGGCGACATACGCACGTGTGAGCGGGTGGCTCGGTTAGAGCCGCTCGTACTGGCGCAGGTGCATCCTCTGGATGATGTCGCGGCAGTCGTTGAACACGCGCTTGATGTTCTCCGTGTCGACGGCGCACGTGAAGTGTGGGTAGTAATAGTGTAGTGGGCGACATACGCACGACTGAGCGGGTGGTTCGGTTAGAGCCGCTCGTACTGGCGCAGGTGCATCCTCTGGATGATGTCGCGGCAGTCGTTGAACACGCGCTTGATGTTCTCCGTGTCGACGGCGCGCGTGAAGTGTGGGTAGTAATGTGTAGTGGGCAACATACGCACGTGTGAGCGGGTGGCTCGGTTAGAGCAGCTCGTACTGGCGCAGGTGCATCCTCTGGATGATGTCGCGGCAGTCGTTGAACACGCGCTTGATGTTCTCCGTGTCGACGGCGCACGTGAAGTGTGGGTAGCAGTAGTGTTTGCCATCGCCGCTTGCGGTGCTGATGCGCTATAAGAACAGGTAAGGATTGCAGTTTATATGGCAAGTTTTCCACTTCATAACATCTTTCAGATATAGTGTTAAGTGTTTTCATGTATATTTATGAAAATATGTTTCTTTTGAGGTGAGAATTTCTAATAATAACTGTATGACAGATACATTGCATACATTACAGTTGTTTTATCTCACGAAGGCGGGTTGGTTTTACTTGTGAGTGTAGATGCACATGCACATTGTCTTTGTGTGCGTAAGCCCTCATGTCACAACTACAAGTATGGCTCGCCCGCCTTTGTGAGTTCGCTGTGGAAGTCGGAGCAAGAGGACTACCAGCGAAGTCGCTCTACAGTCTCTTCAAGAATCTAGGGCTGCCAAGATCGACGCTAAGCTCATACATGGAGAGAGCTTCGAAAACGTCACTGGAAGCATCCTACAGAATATGGATAGGTACAGAGAGGGAGGTAGAGAGCGGGACTGGTGGTTTCCCCGGGTCCTAGTCAACGCAGACTAGCTGACGAGGGCTTGATGCGAGCCGAAACGTGAAGCATGCGCGGGAAATTTAGAGTGGTCACCCGCTAGTCCCGACCTTGATTAACACCCTCCTCTACTGCCGATTGGCCCGGATATGTTCGGAGAATCCATCGCAAGCTTATGTAGTTCCACACCTTCCTCTGTACCCATAAAAATCAAAGTAATCATAAAACACCAAGGAATAAGAACATACATTTTTATGCTAAATACATACATACATATATACCACACGCTTTATCCCGACAATCGGGGTAAGCAGAGTAAACTGTGTTGTGCTGCAAGTACTCATTCAAGTACATTTTAAGGTAAATTCAGTAATACATTTGTATTTTGCTTTGGTTGGCTTGCTATTCAGGTAGTAGCTATCCAGTTAATGATTCCAAATTATTGAAGAGACATAAAAGTACCGTACCGTTTGTACCGTGTGGGACCGATACTTTAAAACAATAGCCCCACTGCATCTCTCCCCGTGTATGTCGTAAAAGGAGACTAAGGGATATGACTCCCTTCTTATATTACTAGGTGGTAGGGTTTAACCCGCCCGGGTTGTTACCACCGCACTGATTGAAAGGTTGGTCGAAACGGCTATGTAAATAGTTTGTGTTTTCCGTCCAGTTCAGTGTAGCCGGCACGACCGAAGGGAAGCACTGACGTGGCACCAAGTTCACCCGGTGTTATGGGCTGACATCACGGATGTTGTAGGTGATGTAGCCAACCGTGTCAGTTTTCATAAAAATAAAACAAATTAGCTATCATGCCGAATCATCAGGCGTACACATAGAGAGTGTGTTCTCTCACCAAAAATAT
Source organism: Nematopogon swammerdamellus (assembly GCA_946902875.1). NCBI lineage: Eukaryota > Metazoa > Arthropoda > Insecta > Lepidoptera > Adelidae > Nematopogon > Nematopogon swammerdamellus. The sequence goes on from OX336357.1 coordinate 10,301,921, forward strand.
GTTTAAAAAAATACCCTGCGAAGTTTCTTGTCGGTTCTTTTTCGTGGGTGTAATCGAACCGGATAGAACAAATTGTGACAAGTTCGAGCGCAGTCTAACTGCCATATAAACTATCAATAAACAATACAATACAATACAATACCAGAAACTCATCCCGGATGAAGTACTTGGCCCGCGAGACCTCGGCCGGCTCGCGCGTGTCGGGCAGCGCGTCCGGCGGGATCTGGTAGCGCGCAAACTCCTGCAACACCACACCAAGCGCACAAACTATCAAACACACCGCCCACACACATATCGCACACTGCATTCTCAACCGTAACGACGTTCGCGGCACCGCTAGTCGTCGGCGTCGCCGTCAAGTTGACCACAGAGGCGGCGCAAGGCGTGGGCGACGTGGGCGACCGCCCACGGCCTCGCGGCCCAAGAGGCCTCGCGCCTCGAATGTTCATGCAGATTTGATTCATGAAAAATGTTCAGCTAGATCTATTGACCCCTAGTAAACATGTTTTAATCAAAGGCAAACTAAAGCTTACAAAAAGCCTATATCATATCTTTTACAACATTCTCAATCAGCATTATGATTGTCCAGAACTGGAGAACCTCTTTACTAGAAATACAAATAGTCATCTCCGAGGCCATAGCTTGAAGCTGAATGTCACTGTCAGCTCAACAAATCCGAGACGAAACTTCCTGTCAAATAGAGCAGTAGAAATGTGGAACAAACTGCCCGAAGATGTCGTACAAGCACCCACCACCAATTCCTTTAAAAACAGGCTCGATAAACACCTAAAAAAAACACCAAACTAAACTAACATAAAAATAACAAAGCACCAGTGAACTTAGACATGAACACATCAGCCTAGGCTGTTCGTTCATCAAATAAATAAATAAATAAATAAATAAATATCACAAAAAAACATCGTTAGTGTTTACTTATCAAGATGGGAAAGCAAGACAGAGGCAGTGACGGCTGTATTATTGCAATTTGATGATGTTTACTTTTATCGACGAAAGGTGAAAATCCATAAAAACTATCCTCTAGTGCCACCAGAGAGGGCCTCGCAAAATATATCTTGCCCACATCAAATTTAGGTCTTGCCCCGCCACTGGTTGACCAGTAGCGGTCCGCGCGGGCTGAGCCGGCAACGGAGACCAGCGCTCTCTTCCTGCCCGAGTCTGCTGTTGTCTGGTGTTGCAACACGTTGCACCGAAGACTATCAAACTCAAACTCAAGACTTTTATTTGCAAAAAATGTAAATAAAACAGAAAACATTAAAGAAAAAATAATACATAATAAAACAAAAAGAATTAAATACTTATATAACAAAAAAAGAATATGACGCCTGAGGCTTCGACCTCGGGCAGAGCCACACAGTTCGGAAGCAATAAAAAAATTAAAAAATTACAATGGCAATGTGACAGCAGACTGTTCATGGTGGTGGATCACGAAGAGGTGGAATAAGTGAACTACCCTTTTAAAGCATGTTTGTTATATTTTTTTATGTACACCAACATGGGCGTCTGTGCCGAGAGATTGATGTTGCAGTCAACAGAGCCGAAATCACCTCTCCTCGCAAAACCACGCTCAGTGAGGCGCCATGCCAGCATATTTGCGGACTTTTGCTAGGCTGTGTGGCCTGTTAATAAGATGTTTGAAGACACCCAGGTTAAAGGATTAGGGAAACACGTTAGCGGGAAGACAGTTCCACACCCAAATATGTATGCATGTTATATTATAACAAGCCAATTTCACCATCGCGATGCAAAACCACGGTCAGTGACCATACAAGGCGACTTGTGGACTATTGTAGAGCTGTTACTCTGGAGAAAAAAAAAAGTGATATGCACGCATCAGCTTCAAGCTGTTCGTGCTATAAATAATAATAATCTTCCGCCACCGGCGGCGGTAATACCATTTTATTGTACATGGATAGGTAGGAATTGTTTTTATATTAATTTCATGTATAGATACTAGTACCTACATAAAATTAATGTCAAAATATGCCTTGTACATAAAGTGATAATATAGTAATAATAATAATAGTACAGGCTGTCGATACGATGTTCGAATATCCGCAGGTTGAAGGAATCTGGGAAACAGTCGCCGGCAGACAATTCCACACTTAGCGGTGCGACAGAGAAACAACTTTAGTGTTTGGTAACCAACAGCTTATGCAAAACACTTTATAAAGTTGTTGGGGGAAGAGAGCGCGTACCTGGAAGTACTCCTCGAGGCGAGACTTGCCCGCCATCACCTTCTCGGCGAGCAGGTCCTGCTTGTTGAGGAACAGGATCACTGATATCGTGCGCAGCCATCTGCCAACACACACACGCAACACTTTACACTCTGACGTACGACTATATTTCGACCAACTCGGTCGCGAGCACGAGGCACATTACTTTTTTCTTTTATGGGAAACATGCTGGGAATATCGCTACGTGATACGGTGAGTAACGAGGCAATCCGCCGGCGTACCAAAGATGTGGACATTGGACACGGAATACGTGGACACGGTAATACGAGTAGCTAAGCTCAGTGAAAGTCCCTTTCCACCTCCGCACAACGTGCACTGGGCTGTAATTGCATACCTATACACTGGACTTACCACGGATGCGTACCAATCGGTTCTGCAGAACTAGTAAACTCTGGAACGCTCTCTCAAACATCCAAAGGTTGACTGTAAGAAATCTCTGTAAGGGATAAGTCCGCCTTTGCACCTTATGTAAATATTCTAATGTATTTTTTACTGTTTATTAATGTTTACTGGAGCAATAAAGAATTTTCTATCTATCTATCAATTATAATATAATGTTTGCTATCAGTGGCGGCTGGTGACAACAGTGACCGGTAGTGCGCTAAGTACCTACCTACATACTTAAATACCAAATTTCCCAACACATTCCCGTCATGTTATTTTAAGATCGGGACTTCCGAATTTTTTAAACGCCTGCGTTTTATTATGGACGTACCTAGTATGAATATTCTCAAGACTTATGCATGATGTTGCAAAAAACAAGAAAAAAATCCAAACAAGTTTTTTAACTCATTTTTAGTACCTTTATGAAAACACCCATAGACCACAACACTAACTGCAGCTTTCAAAAAGAAAACAGTAGTAATGTCCCAAAAATACTTCAAAAAAATATATAAAAATAAAAGCATTTGAAAAGTAGGAATTGAACCGGGGATCACCTGATTGGAAATCCTTACCTTTAACCAACGCTTAGGCAAATATCGGCACCACTTAATTCCAGTATCACGTGACAGAAAGCACAAAACCTAACCATATCCCATTTTAAATATTCGCGCGCTAATGGGTATGTGACATCACATGACAGCGCGCTGACTCTAGGCAGACGGACTCGTGCAAAACGAATCGCTCGCGTCGTGTCGCACGCGCGGCTATTCACGATAAAGCGTCCTTGTTTGGCGCTCGTGCGCCGCACGCAGAACTCCATTTCGGCCCATACTGTTTCTATGAAGTATCTTTTGTCTCACGCGGCAGCAGTGTTTTGCCGATCCACATACATTCAGTGTGGGAGAACCGCGTGCGTTACTCGATTCCGCACGGGGCGCGCGTTTAAACGCAAAAAAGTACCTTATGATCTATAAAATAAGGTCGAATTCACATTCGTATTTATTTGGAGTACGATCATTATGGTTTTAATGTAGGTATGTTGTAAGATATTATTTATTTTGAGTGAAGTGAGGACTTCTCGTGGTATGGTAGTGCGGCGCACGAGCGCACTTTAGGACCAGCCGCCAGTGTTTGCTATAATATAAGTCAACATGGCATCGCTAGCACATTTTAGGTAATATCCGGTGGACGGAGCATGCATGAAGAGAGCTGTGTCACCTATTGTTCCATATGCTCTTGAAGAGGTCTAGCGACTCCCGCAGGCGGTTCTGCGTGGGGTCCTCCCGCAGCACCATGTTGTACGAGGAGCAGGCCGTCACGAAGATGATGGCCGTCACGTCGTTGAAGCACTGGATCCACTTGCGCCTCTCGTCCCGCTGCCCGCCCACGTCGAACATGCTGAACATCAAGCACACCCTTATTTCTACGATTCAGAAAGCAGGCATGTTGCAGAATCTTATTACTTCCAATCAACCTTTTTTTTTTATCTTAAACATCCCTCGAAGTGAGAGAACTTTTAAAGAATTTTATAACTTCTTGACAGTGCGCGGAGAGTGGAGTGCTATACATTGTGCACTGGGTGTGCACAATGTATAGCGCATACCAAGTTCATCCCATCCGACTGTAAACTGATGACTAAATCTTTTCTCAGGTCGACGTTCCGCCCACACTCCATGAGAACATGGAATTGGTCCTCCTCTTTCATGCAAAATCTTACCTAAGTGTAACAAGTTACACTTAGGTTCGTCAAAATATTACAATAAGCTACTTAAACGTTTATGGTTCTATGGTTCTATGTTTTGGTCCAAGCAAGAAATAGGCCATCGTCAATCAACTAAACCACTTACATTCAGAAGATAACACAACTTTGTAATCACAATTCAAATTACATAAAAAACATATTAAAAGTCAAAATTGTAAAACTCTTAATTCAAAATAATGCATTAGCACAGTTGTCAGCGTCGGTAGATCAGTGGTGCGATCGGCCGACTGCCGCTCGTGATCTTAAGCTATGCCAAGTTGTTATGCTCAGTGGGGGTTGCACAAAAGTGAGACACTGTTTGTGAGGACGTACTGGAAATTGACTTTGTCGACGACGAACTGCGTCTCGAAGATGCCCGAGGTGAGGACTCGGCAGCGCAGGATGTCCTGCTCCGAGGGAGTGTAGTTCGCCTGCTTTATCTTGTCCACCTGGTCCAGGAAGCTGCAACACAACACATACTCACACTTATAGACCGTTCACCAATTATTTTACCTCTAGCCATCAAGTTGGCTAACCTGAGCTCTGTGTTGCCATAATTGGTTCGTACTATTTCCCTGTACGAAAAATTTATTATTTATTTTATTTATTTTATTTATTTGATGAACGAACAGCCTAGGCTGATGTGTTCATGTCTAAGTTCACTGGTGCTTTGTTATTTTGATGTTAGTTTAGTTTGGTGTTTTTTTTTAGGTGTTTGTCTAGCCTGTTATATTTGTATATATTTTTAGAATACCTAGAATAGAATAGAAACTCTTTATTGCACACAAATTGAAAGAATGATGTAATGATGAACGTGTACTGTTCGTACACGACAAGAAACAAGAAATGCAGGAGTTCGCAAAGGTTGACTTATCACTGCAAGTACAACAGGTACTCATTCATAATTTCCACTACCACGGGTAAAATATTAATAGCAAGTAACCCTTTTTACGACCGTAGTACGAGTGACAGCAAGTGGTGCCAACCTAGAGGAAGATACAATGACATGTGTCAGAGATAAAATAACTGTGAACGCTCTGTGCCTTAACCATTTATTGGTTCTGTCACAGTTTTAGATTGAATCCTAACCATGGAGCAATGGAAAAGCATATCAAACATGTATACTGACTACTTGGCACAGTCGATGAGCTGGTACTCGTTGCTGCGCTCGTACGTGCGGCGAACGCCCTCGTCCTTCCACAGCGCCTCCGTGTGCTCGTAGAACTCCGACGGGTAGTCGAAGTCAGGCGACGACGCCACGTCCTAAAACCAACACGGCGCACTGTTTAGCACACGGTATCGGTCGAGAGCGGAACAGAAAAAATATACACCTCCCGGCAGTAAATAATGTGTTTCGAGCTTTAGAATCGATTGTAAAGTGTCATCCCTGTCGCAGAGTTCGTGCAGCAGGAACGGCGCTCTACAACCCGATTGTCTCTTTCTTTTTCAACCCGTTTGTTAGGACTTTTAAGCCAAACGTCTACAGGTTCGTATCGCTGGCATCGGACAGATCCGATCAAACAGATTTTAGTTTTCTTTGGTCACAGAAATGCGTTCTCACTTCTGCTCTGAACAAACCGGAAAATTCGAACCTTCGGATGTGGATGACGTCATTTGGCCAGCATTGAAAAGCGCACTATAACACTATTAAGGTTGCGCTAGTCTCGGTGGGTCTCCCTGATCTCCGTGACTTCCAGACAGTAATCAATTCTCTGAAGAATGAGTGAATGACCTCCGACCCGTCTATTCTCTACTCGAGTCCACCTGCAGCGAGCTGCATCAGGAGTGTTTGTACCAACACCCTGTGGTACCAACTCCGACGACACTGTGGTAGACCTGACGCGACACAGGTAGCGGTTGTTCGTTTAGCACTTCCCACGGAGTATGCGGCATTGACCCTTCTCCTACGGAGCGGCCGATATCGGCCGCTTTATACATTATACCTTCTCCTACGGAGCCTTCTCCTACGCTTTCTTTTTTTTCTTTGTTTTGTTGGGTGGCCCCAACAAAATTATTTTATTCTTTTATCTCACTTAGCCGTGTATATTTGAAAGTGACGAATTCAAATAGTAGAATAAATTTCCCTTTAGGCGACAACCATTCCCCCATAGAGATATGTCAGATTTACTGCGCTGTCAGTGTCATCAAGACAGCGGTTATAATAGGAGGGCGTTGTACGTTGCTCTTTTGTTTTCGGGTTTGCTGAGTGTTTTTTTTTTGTGCAGATGAACCCATAAGTGATGTTTTTTCTCTTTTTCATTATATTACGGATGTATTGAGTGCATTTGTTTGTGCTGAGCTGATCTGAATTTTTCGTAAAAATACTAAGAAAATGCCTCCTTTTCGGTACCATTTCGGCTGTTTTTAGAGGCTTGTTTCTCGATATAAATCCGTTTTCTGGATAAAGTGAGGTGATAGAAGTGTTATTTAGTTCCTGTAGTTGAAATAATATATGCCGTTTAGTGTTTGCATACAGTACAGGAGTATTTAGGAGAAATAAGCAATTTTTGTGACCTAGTTTTCTCCATACAAATTTGATCAGCCGTTCGGGATGACTCGGGTGAATTTTATTGTGAACGACACGGGGGGCTGCTGATACACAAGAAAGGTATGATTAGGTCCGTTATTTATTAGTGTTTATAATAAAAATACTATGTGACCGATTGGCGGTCTAATAAATTTATAAAAAAAAGACCTGAGAGAGGTCGCGATTTTCACATCGAAGAACTTTACAAAATAATTTTGTCACCTAGAATACGTAATATATATAAAAAAATGCCATTTATAGCTAGAATATGTATCTGTAAATACAATCCATGTTCATGAAGTTTTATGGAAAAATCTTCCAAAATGATTTTTTTTCGAGAGTAATGCGCCGGCGCCGATCGCGGCGCGCCACCTGGTGTAGCAGTAGGATTGTTTTGGTTAATGCTTCTGTAGCAGAAGAGTTAAGGATGTGCGATGTAATACGTCACCTGTATGTAATCGACGCGCGCCCGATTTTCCGCTTTCTCCAGCTGAATCGGCGGCGTCAGTGTGCTCATTGCGCCCGTGATAGTCTGCAATTTCACACCAATCATTTAGTGCTGATGGCGGCTGCAGTACAACAATTGCATCTAAACAATCTTGCTAGTCACTTAAAACTTTAATTACAATTAACATAATGTTGCCATTCCATGGTGAGATTTAGGTCGAGAAATATTAATCAAGTGTACATTCTACACTGGAAGCTATTCTATAGCAGACACCAGTTCGGACTGGCAAATCCATCATTATTTACATCAAAAATAAATTTATTACATTACAGTGTTGTATTATGGAAGGCAATGACTTGTCGAAGGCTCTCAAGTAATATTTCAATGAATTTTCTTAGTAAAACATGCTAGAAATGCCAATTTATGGTTAAAAATAAAAATCCTAGCGCTTTTCATAAAACACACGATAGTCACATTCCCGCATGACAGAGTAAAAAAAAATTCTGAGGGCTCTCACTTTTGTCCACGGACCTTTATTGAGATCTGGAATGAACACTTGGATGTACTATAATTTGAATGCAGTATTTGAAGACTACATTCCTTTACCTACAAATAGATATAAAATTTTAATTAGGGAATTGTCAATTTTAGAAAAAATTCGGAAAAAATGTGGAGCGTGTTTTATTTTTGTCTGTCCATCTATGCTTGTAAATAAGTGAATATTCATTCGTTTTACATCGTTTTGTAGCTAATTTAATTAGCCATAAGTGCCAATAGAAATTATTGATCTGATTTCATCATTTTACGAAAGTATTTGAGTTTTGTGCAAAGTGGGTGCATGCCCAAATTTCGCTAATTTCCACGCAGCGAAAATGACACTGAAAATGTATGACTCCCCTTATATACTTAAATATGTTGAAAGGTAAAGAATTAACTAATAATAATATTATTCAGAGACACAGATGTTGATTGCCAAATGTTGATTCAAAGTAAAATATTCCAGCCTATGCCAAATGAAGTGATGGTTGGATTACGTTGTTAGTATGTGAGGTTAGTAAGTGTATGTAGGTTAGGCTAGTTGATAACTCACGAGGATGGCGTCGCGTATGTTCTTCTTGATGTCCTCGATCTTCTCGCGGCGCTCGCGCTCCGAGAAGCCGTTCACGTGCAGAATGCGCATCTGCTTCACGATGGTGGACTTGCCGGACTCACCGGCGCCCAGCAGCAGCAGCCGGTGCGTCGCGCGGTACAGCTGTGGGCACGCACACACTGTCACGCTAGAGATAGTGGGGGCGCGATAGAGCGATAGGGAATCGCTGAGAGAATGAAAGGGATAGCATATATTTATTTATATAATAATAGTTTGTGTTTTCCGTCCAGTTCAGTGTAGCCGGCACGACCGAAGGGAAGCACTGACATGGCACCTAGTTCACCCGGTGTTATGGGCTGACATCACGGATGTTGTAGGTAAAGTAGCCACCCGTGTCAGAATCCATAAAAAAAAAACATTTGTGGGTCGATTAACTTTTTCTTGTAACGTAAAAACCAGCTGCAAAGTCAAACAAAAAAAAAGTTAATTACAATTTATTACTTAGTTGAAAATCAATAATTATGAAATACTAAGGTTGATAGACAATTGAAATTAAAGAACTATTTAAAATAAAACATTAACCAATTTTTTTAACCAAGTTTTTTATGGAAAAAATGGGTTGTCCTCAGGGTAACCAATATTTTTTTTAATTACTCAAAATTCTTTATGCAGCTTCTTTATTATTAATCAATTACTTATCTGAGAGTTGCTGTGTAACTATTAAAATAAAATAAAAATAAAAAAACCGCCTTCAAAAATATATGAAATAAAAACCTAAAAAAAAAAAAACCCTAGAGTTGAAGGCGGTGCTAAAAAGGCTACACAAATCACAAAGGATATTATCATCCACTCATGTTTTCTTTCATGCATCATTTTTGCTTGCTTTAGCACCGCCTTCAACTCTAGGGTTCTTTTTTTTTTTTAGGTTTTTATTTCATATATTTTTGAAGGCGGTTTTTTTATTTTTATTTTAAATAGTTTTTTAGTTTTCCTTTTTTTAGGAAGTCGGTTTTATGTTTTTTAAAACTTTTTTTTTATTTCACAGTTTTTTTTAGTAATTTTTGCTATTAATGTACTCGGCGGAATCGCTCGGCCTTCGGCCTCGCGATTCCGCCTCGCTTTACAGTCCGATCTTGACCCAAATAAAATAGGACCACGTCAGCTTCGATAGCTCAGTGGTGCAGACAGTCAACTGTCGCTATTGAATGTTAAGCAACGCTGGGTGCGGTCAGTACTTGGATGGGTGACCGCTGACCGTTGGAGGCTGACCGAGGTTCGGATTCCTCGTAAAACTGTAGGTCCCTTTCCTCCTAATCTTACTTGGTGGTAGGGTTTAACCAGACCGGGTTGGTACCACCGCACTGAATTAAACGTCGGCCGAAACGGCTATGTAAATAGTTTGTGTTTTCCGACCAGTTCAGTGTAGTCAGCACGATCAAAGAGGGAAGTACTGACATGGCACTTAGTTTACCCGGTGTTATGGCCTGACATCACGGACGTTGTAGGTGATGTTGCAGAACTTAGTAGAATGGACAGACATAAACGTGTTACGGAACCCTACTTTTATTATAAAATAACCGTCGGAGGACCTTGGTTAAAAAATTGTGAAATTTAGTAGAACGGACAGACATACATTTGTTACGGAACCCTACTTTTATTATAAAATAACCGTCGAAGGGCCTTGGTTGAAAATTGTAAAATTTAGTAGAACGGACAGACATACATTTGTTACGGAACCCTACATTCATTTTGAAATAAATGTTAAATTTTGTAGAACGGACAGACATGCATTTGTTACGGAACCCTACATTCATCTTGCAGAACTTAGTAGAATGGACAGACATAAACGTGTTACGGAACCCTACTTTTATTATAAAATAACCGTCGTAGGACCTTGGTTGAAAATTGTAAAATTTAGTAGAACGGATAGACATGCATTTGTTACGGAACCCTACATTCATTTTGAAATAAATGTTAAATTTAGTAGAACAGACAGACATGCATTTGTTACGGAACCCTACATTCATTTTGCAGAACTTAGTAGAATGGACAGACATAAACGTGTTACCGAACCCTACTTAACAGTTGCACTCCGGGAGTGCCGGCAGATCCCGTGCCACTCTAACTTAACCCTTAATGCAATGACTTAAGGTTTCATTTTAAAAATGACGCTGACGCGATGTCGCGAGTTATACATTTTTTACCCACCTAAAAAAGTGCCAAGCGCCGCTAAAGAAGTTTTCACTTCAAAAACCTCAGGGTTATCCCCTTTCAAATAAAAAAAAAAAAAGAATTTCCAAAATCGGCCCACAATTGTCGGAGTAATCGCGTAACAAACATCCAAAAAAAGAAAACATACCGTCGAATTGAGAATCTCTTAGGTCTAAAGTAAATTTCTCGTGAAGACAAATGCAACGAGCCCAAACACGATGGGTTTATCATGTGTAGTTTAGGAGTTCCTATGGCCACCTTCTGTCTCCATCATCAGACCAGCTCGATGGTACTCGGTACAGTAGGTACCGGTCAGGTACCATAATAAATTAAGCGCACCTGGCCGGTCGGAAAAGATAAAAAATTTCAAATTTAGAATATTCATGAAACAAGGGTCCGAATATGTATCACTAGTAAATATCGATTCATGTATTTCAACAGGACAGAGAAAATTTCAAAATATTAGGTATTTAATCATTTTTAGTTCTTTTTTTTTGTTTTTTTGAAATCGGTTTAATATTTTTTAAAACAGTTTTTATTTCATTCTTTTTAGTAATATTACATAAAAAAGAATAATCGAAATCGAATAATCGAAATCGATTGAAGTGGTACAGAATTATTCGCCATATGTGTCAAGACTGCAAATTGCTGAATAAGTCCACATCACAAAAGTTTTGCTGAAGGTAACCACACACCATACTAATTTATCAAACTGAAAATTGCCGAATACGACCACATCACAAGTTCTGCTGAAGGTAACCACACACCATAGTATTATGCTGATTTTTCGAAAACCACTCAACCAATTTCGATAAAATTGAAATGGGACCACCTCGGAAGTATGACCTAACTAACAAAAAAAGAATTTTCTAAATCGGCCCTCAATTGACGGAGAAATCGCGTAACAAACATACAAAAAAAAAAAAAAAACATACAGACGAATTGAGAACCTCCTCCTTTTTTGGAAGTCGGTTAATAAGGTGAATTTATCAAGATAATAATATCCTGTTTTCAGACAGATACCAAAATCAACAAAAAGTTTATTCAGCCATGTAATCGATAATTTTATTCCCAGGCTCCAAGATATATTCACCCTTGCTAACAATACAAACCTGAGAGGGCACTCGAAAAAACTCTATCACAATTGGTTTAAGCAGAACCCCGGACGACACTTGCTCAACAACAGAGTAGCAGAATCTTGAACAGTCTACCCGCAGTGAAATAGTAAATGTTGTCTCCGTTAATACTTTAAAAAAAAACCGTTTAACAAACTGGACCATCATATAAAAAAAAAATCGAAAACAAAACAATGTTAACTAAATAAGAGTTATGATATAGGCGCATCAACTAATAGCTGTTTAGCCTATTAATATAATAATAATATAATGTGCCGTGTGGGGCCGGTACCTAAAAAGAATAGCCCCACTGCATCTCTCCCCGTGCATGTTGTAAGAGGCGACTAAGAGATAAGGACAAGATACTGCGCTAAAGGGCGACAGGCCAGCCACTTCTCACCTTGGCGCAGTCCTTCCACCTAGTCATGCAGCAGGTGGGTTCTTCGTGCCTTACTTGCTGCTTGATAGTTGTCTTGTCCGTATACTGTGCTAAACGTGGTGGTCAGTGTTGTGCTGTAATTTGCCAGAGTCCTTCTAGCACAACACCGATTACTCTGCTTACCCTGACTGTCGGGATACAGCGTGTGTTATGTATGTATGTATGTAATATAATATAATGTGAGCGGGATATTTCGCCCAAGGAAGCAGAGGGGTAGCTTGATTTTTATTTATTAACGAGCTGAGCCTGCGGCTCTGCTCACGTGCTTTTTTTTCCTAATTTTCTCTTTTCCTGCACCATCCCTGTATTGTAGCGAACCAAAAAACTATAAATTATTCAAATCTGTCGAGCCATTTTCGAGTTTTTGTCAGAATAAGGCACGGCAATTGATTTTTATATACATAGATTTTTTCTTATTGTTCTATTATATGTGATCATGTTTGTTTTTTTTACTTTTAGCAGATTTTCGGAATATCTGTAGTGGCTTTCAGAGTCTAGGCCCCAGTGGGTGAAGCTCTACGTTTCGGTAGTGGGCCTTCCTACCTGGATAGGTCCACTATGCACCGTCTTTAAGTCTCCTTAATTCAGGTTCTTCAGTGAGTTGTAGCTTGATGTATGTTCCATTCATTGACATTTCAATTGGAATTTATGAATTTATTTATTTCATTTGACACACATTTTTTTTTTACATGGAATCCATATGTAATGTCTTACCCATGCCATTTGCAAAAATCGACCGTAATTTTTAATGTACTTTCGGCATACCACTATCTCACGAACCGCTCAACCAATCCCATCAAACCAGGTGTCAGGTGATAGAGTCACTCCGCCGCTTTCCACCTATGGCAACGTCAATGAATAATATGAACAATTGTTGACGTCATAGCCTTTACAAAAAAGGCATCGAAAATCAAACAATTGATGACGTCATAGTCTTTACAAAAAAGGCATCGAAAATCAATAAATGCCTATAACTCCTAAACTATTGGTCGGATCGACGTGAAATTTGTTTCCTTCTGTAAAAAAAAATTCTCTTTCTGAAATAATTCTTTTTTTCAAAATCGGTTCAACCTTTTCGAAAAAAAAAGGAAAAAGACTTTGAGAGAGCATATCTCGGCAACTACTGATCCCAGCCTACTCATTCCCACATGAAAAATGATAAGTCTCGACGAGATAAAACTTTTTTTTTAAGGCATATCTCTGAAACTACTGATCCCAGACTACTCATCCGCTGGAGGAAATGATAGGTTTTATTTTTATTTATATTTTTTTTTTGTTTTTTTTTTTGTTTTATTGTGATAGTTTCACTCGGCCCCCTTCCACCTATGGCTGCCCATGATTCTAAGACTACTAGAGCATTTTATCTTAAGGGGGGGTTACTAGGCAAAATATCACATCATATTATCCTAACTATAGCCATATTTCAATAGATATAACTATAATTTATATGCTTATAGTTAGGTAAAGATTCAAGGTATAATGTGTGATAGATTATTGTAATATAATCTTGTAAATTCTCTGAAAAATAAGTGGGTGAAAAGTGGTAAAAACGTTCGAAAATGCATTTGCTAATTTCGTTACAAATACGCCCATACAAAAAACGATCGCGCACAGCAACGGCCCAAATAAGACTTTATTGACTCTAAGCTCAATGGAGCATTTTTCGTATTAGATGCATTTGTAAAAAATGGCGAGGGAAATAGTAAAGGTATTTTTGAACGGTTTTACCTCTTTTCAACCACATATTTTTTATACGTGTGAAAACATTTCACCGCATGCTTTTACCCTATTGAAGACACGAATCTGCGCCAGATAACACTCTAAAAATAAGGAAAAGGAAAGCGCTGAACGCTGAATGTTTTGTCCGCGGCGGCGGCGGCGTGGCAAAACGAACAACAAGGAAAAACCTCGACGCGGAGTCATTGGAGTAAAAGCAGAAGACAGAGTCTTTCCTATTTGTCATCTGTTGACTCGCCCCAGCACAACTGCGGCGAGTTGGGAAGGAAACGCGAAATATCAGCTGTGTATATATAGCTTATTCCATGGGGAGTACTCGAAGGAGCTGTTTAATGCGATCCCGCCGTCCCATTTCCACCGCCGCACCACGCGCACTGGGCAGGGATTGCATCCCTACACGCTGGATTTACCGCGGATGCGTACAAATCGATTCTGCAGATCTTTCCTCTACAGAACCGGTAAACTCTGGAACGCTCTCCCTGCCCATATATTTCCCCCAAGTACAGTCTCGGGTCCTTCAAGAGGGGTGTGAATGGGCACCTGTCAGGCCGGCATGGCATTCGCAACCCCCGCGTACGACCGAATGTCCATGGGCGTCGTTGGACACCTTATGGGTGGCTCGGCGCCATATGACGCGCTATCAATAAAAAAAATCTAAATAAAAAAAATCTGCCTCGGTATCCCAGTGGTGCTGTCGGTCGACTGTCGGTCGGATCATAAGCACACCTGGGCGCGGTCAGTGATTGGAGGCTGACCGTGGGTTCGGATTCCGCTTCTTCTTCCTTTCCCTTCTTACCTTACTAGGTGGTAGGGTTTATCCCGCCTGGGTTGCTACCGCCGCACTGAATGAAAGGTCGGTTGAAACGGCTATTTTAAACAGTGTTTTCCGTCCAGTTCAGTGTAGCCGGCACGTCCGATGGGAAGCACTGACACTAGTTCACCAAGGTGTTATGGGCTGACATCACGGATGTGGTAGGTGATGTAGCCAACTGTTTCAGTTTCCATAACAAAAAAAATATATCACGAACATCGATGTAGACGGACCTGCTTGTTTGTTTGTTTGTTTGCTGCCCAGCCTCTTGGGAAGGCGGCTGGGCCATTCACCGCACTGATACCTCAAGACGGTCCGTTGTACGTTGGCGCCCGGGTAGTGCTACTCCAGCCACCCGAGCTCTTTCATGAAGTGGAGCACTCTTCTCGGTCGCTTCCACACTCCATGGGCAGTTCCCACGTTCCCAAGAAACTGCAGTGGTTCTACTGCCACCACCGGGCACTCCAGGAGCACGTGGGTGGCTGTTTCGTCCTCCGCCATGCAACCTCTGCATTCGCACTTCCACTTCCAACTCCAACCCAAGAAAGTACTTTCTAACTAACCGAGTAGTGGACTCTTGGAACAAGCTACCACAAGAAGTGATAAGTGCTATCTCAGTGAACGATTTTAACAATCAACTTGACAAACATTTGTTAAATATAAACAAAAAATAAAAACAAATACTAATAATATAAAAAAAAAAAATAAATAAATAAAAAAAATATATATAAATAAGACCTATCATAAAACAGTGCACTCAACACGTGAAGTACACGCATCAGCTGCAAGCTGCTAGTGTATATAAATAAATAAATAATAATAATAATAGTAGCTTGCCTCGCGTCGTCTCGGAGAGCTCCGTAGCCACGGCCTGCACCCGCCGGCGCGCTTGGAGGCTTGTCTCCCGCCGCCGGCGGTATTACCGTTTTTTATTTTTGTATTAATTTTGTGAATTTTTATTACTTTTGTATAAATATGTAAAATTAATATGAATTTTTAAAATGTGAAATAAAGATAATAATAATAGGGGACTGTCGGTGACACGGACCTGCTTATCCTTCTGCAGCTGGCGCGTGATGGCGTCGTTGCGCCGCTTCTGGTTCTTGAGGGCATCGCTGTCGAGCCCGCCCTCCTTCTCGCCCGGCGAGCCGAAGCAGCCCATCGCCGACCAGGCCGCCCACCTGCAACCCGACACCGGCATCATCACCATATCATTGTCATCATCTTCATCATCTTCATCACCTTTATCGTCAATATCATCGTCATCAAAAGTATCACGGCTTTTTGACAACTTTCTTTTTTTTATCCGGTAAACAAACGCTGTTTGTGCAAAAGCATTAACATAAAAAAATACATTATGAACACAAATGGCATGACAATTTCATTTTGAACCTATAATATTGTATGCCTAATTTTATTGTGACTTTTTTACGACTTTTCATTTTGATTTACAAATTAACCTTATGGGTTCCCAAATTATTAAAGATGCTTACAGCCCTTGGCCTCCATCCATGCCATTTTCGCCGCTCGAAAATTTGCGAAATTTGAGACGTAAACTCAAGTATTTCGTAAAGTAATATAGTGAGATCAATAACCTCTATTGGCACTTGAGAGTCAATGAAATTTCCCATAAAACGATATACAACAAGTGTGGATTCATTTATTTAGAAGCACAGGCCACAGACGGATTTAGAAGCACAGGCGAATTTTTCAACTCTAGGAAAAACAAAAAACGCCTGAATTTTTTTTCCCAATTTTTCTAACCTAAAATTGCCGAATTACCTTATGCAAATCATATATTGTGTAATCATAATCATATGCGTGTAGATTATGAGTAACTATTCATTCAAATAACGCATTCTAAATAACGATACGAACGGTCCTGCCAGAAATGAAGTAGGTATAAAAAAAATTTTTAAGTGTGTTCTATAGGAAAGGCAAAGGTTTTTATCTGTACAGACCAGCATTCTCACTCGTTCTAACAAGAAAAATTCATTGAAGTCGCAATTTGCAATATTTTTCTTTTTTTTTTTTGGGCCGACCGGCCCCCTCTGAACCAACCGAAGTAAGGGTTTGGGGCCGGCCAGCCCCATCGAAAGCCAAGAGGTAAATATTAACACTGTGTTAAAAAAAACACAACATTTTGCTATGTCTGACATGATAGTCCTCCTGCTGAAAGAGGGAGGGACTGGAAGAATTTTGGAGGCGTGTGTCTAGCAGTGAACGCGTGACACGCTGGCTGACTGACTGGCAAGGTAGTACATTATTACGCTTAGATTCCTAAAAATATGGAGACACATATATGGCGGCCATCCTGGCATTTGCGGATGATATTACGCTGTTAACCCGCAATCCAAAACAAAATCAGGCGCTTCTTAAGTTGGTGGATGACTATTGTGAATGGACCAAAGGGATGAAGATAAAACCAGCGAAGTGCTACTGTTTGAGCTTAACCAGGAAAGGTTCAAAGTTTACCTCGAGCAATCCAGGTCTGACAGTAGCCGGAAAACCAATCGCAACCGTGGCTGATGAAGCTCCTTTTAAATTCTTGGGCAAAAGGATCACCAGCAGAGGAAAGGAGCATCCTACTGATGATATTGTCCAACTTTTCGAAGAGAGCCTCCGCCAAACTGACAATCTTCCCCTCCTGGGTACACAAAAGGTATGGATTTACGATAACTACCTGACATCAAAACTTTCATGGCCATTTCTCGTCTACGACTTCACAAAGCAAAACCTGGCTAAATTAGACTCGTATGTGACCAGATTCCTGAAATCATGGTTTGGACTGGCTCACCCGGCTGACTCGTCAACGCTATACAGATCTCACAATAACTTTGGACTGAACATTAAGAAACCGTCGATATTTTATCAAAAGGCGAGAATAGCCAAACGATGTATACTCAAAGACTCCAATGATAGCGCTATTCAAGCCTTACCCAACACATCACTATCAGATGAACTGGAATCGAGACTCGACTTCTACAAATCATTCCAAGTTGGTACACGCACCAATAGATCTGGATTGGGCATAGAAACAGCAAAGTCTGATAAAGAAATACTGAAAGGTTTTGCTCAGGAGGACATGGAACAAGGCTTCAAACTTCACGCCTTAAACCTAGAAATGCAGAATGATTGGCTAACAGTGGGTGACTTCTGCATCCCTCCTGCATTGAAGTGGAAATCCATAATATACAACTGGTCCCCTGAGCTGCTTAAGTTCTACTTAAATGCATTCCAGCTTACTCTCCCCGACCCGAGTAACCTAGTTAGATGGGGGAAATCTACAAATAGACTATGCCCGTCATGTAAGGAGTTCGTAGGCACGGCCAAACATTTGTTATGCGGATGCAAAATACTACTTGAGCGAGGCCAGTATTCCTACCGTCATGATAAAGTCCTCCAAATCATCAGAGAGGCCATCAACCTGTCAATTGCACGGACCAGGAAAGGGCAAACCAGTAGCGGCTTCCAGAAGGTCAACTTTGTGAAACCTGGAGCCAATAAGCTGCCCAAAGATAGGACTAAACCTTCTTCAATTTTGGGAGCAGCAAAGGATTGGGAATTGTTGATGGACACCCATGAGAAGCATTACCAAATGCCTTCGGAAATCTGTATCACAGCATTAAGACCGGATATACTCATATTCTCAAAAGCGACAAAGCATGTAGTACTTGTTGAACTTACAGTTCCATGGGAAAGTAACATACCGAAGGACCACAACATCAAACTTAACAAGTACTGCAACTTAGTAGACCGGATTGTGAGAACCGGATTCAAGACTGATCTCTTCGCTGTGGAAGTCGGAGCAAGAGGACTACCAGCGAAGTCGCTCTACAGTCTCTTTAAGAATCTCGGGCTCCCAAGATCGACGCTAAGCTCATATATGGAGAGAGCTTCGAAAACGTCACTGGAAGCATCCTACAGAATATGGATAGGTAGAGAGAGGGAGGTCGAGAGCGGGACTGGTGGTTTCCCCGCGTCCTAGTCAACGCAGACTAGCTGACGAGGGCTTGAAGCGAGCCGAAACGTGAAGCATGCGCGGGAAATTTAGAGTGGCCACTCGCTAGTCCCGGCCTCGATTAATACCCTCCTCTACTGCCGATGGGCCCGGATATGTTCGGTGAAGCCATCGCAAGCTTAGATCGACACCTTCTATCACCCAATAAAGCGGCAGCTGGCTGAGTGGTCTGGGCGTCGGCTTCTCGTGCGAGAGGTTCGAAGTTCGAACCCGGTTGGTGTGTACCAATGAGTTTTTTCTGACGAAAAAATTTACGTGCTACACCTGCTGCTTCACCGTTCGGAACCGGTGTAAAACTGTAGGTCCCTTCCCTTACCCCTTACTAGGTTGATAGGCTCAAATTGTAGCCGACTGGGTTGGTACTGGATATAAGATGGCCGCATAGCAGCCTCGGATGTGTTCTCCTCTAGTCCAGTATAGTCAGCAATCCAAACGAAAGTCTCCGGTATGGCACCTACCTTCTCGGAGGTGATATTGGCTGGTCAGAGTATGTGCTTTGGGCCCTCCGACTCAGCCACCAGCATTACATTAAAAAAAAGTGTCTCTTGAGGCCTATTCATTTAACATTCTCTCTTTTTTGTTGAATCGTTCCTGTCAAAACTAGATGCCATACCAGCGCTTCGGTTGGTTCACTACCTCAGAACGCCAACAGAACTGTCACTCGGCGCTTCAACGGCTATTGAAACACAAAAACCCAACATAACTACACGGACTGCTGTCGCTAAATATAGCGTGTCTCGAAATCAAATTAATTTTTAACCAACTAAACTTGAATTTGCATAAGAGTGTCCGCCCGATGGCATTGTGAGAATCGCTCATGGGAATAAATATGTAGAAGGGACATTGACTTGTCGAGCAGGCGAATCGACTTGTCGAGCAGGCGAATCGACTTTTCAAGCAGGCGAATCGACTTGTCGAGCAGGCGAATCGACTTGTCGAGCAGGCGAATCGACTTGTCGAGCAGGCGAAAGGAAACAGCACAAAGACGAAACTACAAAATATATGTCTGTCTCATGTCACACTTGCATACTGGCGTATCTTCTGTCTGATGCAAGTGGAGTGCGCGCAGACCACATGTTGGAAACAAGGCAAAATGTAAGGTCTATTGGCAGAGATCACTCACAGTTATAAGTCTGCATTTTCTCACTCCTGTACCTTCTTTTATCATATATGTAGGTATTGTTTTTACTTTTTACCTGACTACGCAAAGCAAAAGTAGGCTTGTTTTGCGAGTGTATGTACATATGTAATTGTATGCCAGCAATCCAGGGAAGTCTCCGGTATGGCACCTACCTTCTCGGAGGTGATATTGGCTAGTCAGAGCATGTGCTTTGGCCCCTCTGACTCAGCCACCCATACCGGATTACATAAAAAAAAATGTGTATTTCTGTGGTAGAGTGTTTTCATTTTACGAAGGCACGAGGGGTATGAGGTAGGAAGTGGTGTGACCGCGCGGAGCTCAGTAGGGAACAACTCGGTTCGACGACGGAGCAACGCGGAGACGTGTAGAACGTGTGTACCGACCGGGCACCGAGTTCGTTCTCAACTGAGCTCCGCGCGGTCGCCTCTCGCACCACTTCCTACCTCGTACCCCTCGTGCCTTCGTAAAATGAAAACACTCTACGCTGGGTAGACTAAAAGACTCATGGATTTTCACAAATGAGGTGCCGTTGGTCTTAATTGTGGGAGTGCGATAAGCTATAAAAAAACAATTTAAAGTTCTAAATAGCGGATGCAAGATGTCAAATTGTCCATAATAAAAAACCATTTCCAAAACATATCAAATCTAAAAATATATAGTTTGCCATATATAAAACTTAAGTGCATCAACTTTTAGTCCAAAATCTGTAATATCAACATCCTCAAATGGATGGATGGATTTTGATTATTGAGGTGTGTCAATAATCAACATAAGAAGAAAGATCTATTCATAAGAAAATCAGGAGTGACACTGGGTGCATGATATGACACGACACGTTTAATAATAATGATCTCCTTTCATAATTAAAAGTCTAAAATAAAACAGATTATCAGAAATAAAACAAAAACCCGACTGCGTAAAAAACCTAACAAAAAGAAGAAAAACAAGTACTTAAGCAAATTATATTTTATGAAACTCCTACACTGTTGGTCGCAAATTTCGGAAACCATTTGCAGCAATAAATAAAGGTCAACGTAAATTTAAATATTTCGTAAAGTAATGATGTCAGAGCATTAACCTCTATGGGCTCTTGACAGCTAATAAAAATCCCCACAAAACAGTATACAATACAACAAGTAAGGATTCACTTATTTAGAAGCACAGACGGATTTAGACTAGAGACCAGTTTACCATCCTGCCAGAGATGACGTAGGAAAAAAACTTTTTCAGCCGTCAAAATAAATTTGCTTTCTCAAGAACTGGGAATATTTTTAGGGAATACACAGAGTTAATAAATAATTCAATTATTATTAATATGCTGCCATCTGGCTGCTGCAACACCTTGTATAAGACAATTAAAACTAAATAAACAACAGGTGAACATAGATAGGAACACATCCGCTTCGGCTGCTCGTTTATGAAATAATAATAAATTATATATAACATTATCACGTCACGGCTTGGACTCTTTGATCTCACGTTCGAATCCAGCCGACATGCACCAATGAGTTTTTTCTGACGGTAAAAATGTACGTGCACACCTACACCTGCTGCTTCACCGATCGGAGCGGAGGTGTAAATCTGTACGTCCCTTCCCTTGCACTCAAGCCCACAGAAGGGACGTCCGACGCGGACACGGCGCGAAAGACTTGCCGTTTCATTCAAATTTCATAATTTTTTTTTTTTTTTTTTTTATGTAATCCGATATGGGTGGCTGAGTCAGAGGGGCCAAAGCGCATGTTCTGACCAGCCAATATCACCTCCGAGAAGGTAGGTGCCTTACCGGAGACTTCCCTGGATTGCTGGCTATACTGGACTAAAGGAGAACACAGCCGAGGCTGCTATGCGGCCATCTTACATCCATCATACACAAATTTTTATAGGAAATAAGGTGCAAATTAAAAACCGGTCCAAAATTGCGAGTCGAACTCGCGCACCGAGGGTTCCGTATCGCCATATCATGGCTAGCGCCACTCACGCCATCTAGATGGCGTGTTATGAAATGCTTCATATTAGTTAAATGTAATGATTAGGTTAAAATGCTTCACACTCTATTCGGTAGATGGCGCGCGCTACACTTTTTGGTTTCTTCTATGGGAACCCTGTGAATTTTTTACTTCTTATTTTTAATATTTGTTGTTATATCGGCCATAATAACACATATTCTGTGAAAATTTCAACGGGCTACCTATTACGGTTCAAGAGATACAGCCCTCGGACAGACAGACCGACGGACGGACGGACAGACAGACAGACAGACAGACAGCGAAGGCTTATAATAAGGTCCCGTACCGGATACGGAACCCTAAAAGCACACCGAATGACATCATCGGACGGCCTGGCGCGCCACGTAGGCTTTAATTGCAGTCGACTGGGTTGGTACCACCGTACTGGATGTAAGATGAGCGCATAGGAACCTAAGCTGTCAAAAAAACACTTAAAGTGATAAGTCCGCCTGTGCACGCTACTGTTCTCATGTTTCTCTGTGTGAAGTATTTTTTAATTTCTATTGCTCTTCTGTATGTTATCTTCTGTGTTCTGTATCTTTGTTTGTGTTTTTGTGTGCAATAAAGCATTTCTATTCTATTCTATTCTGTATTCTCCTCTAGTCCTGTATAGCCGGCGAACCAAAGAGAAGTCTCCGATATGGCACCTACATACCTTCTCCGAAGTGACATTGGCCGGTCGGAGCATAAGCTCTAACCCAACTGGCACAGCGACACAAATCGGATTAGGTAAAAAAAATCATTCACAATGACTATGCCAGTTCTATGGTATTTAGTTGCACGGGATCGGCTCACTCACTCGCGAGTGGACGCTTATTGTGAGCGGAACATAATGAGATTATTAACATATTTTCTTGCTTCACACGGCTCTCAAACAAATCATCGAACACAGCCATTCGAATTTCGTACAGGAAAAATGGGAAATATTTCCGATCCACTATATTGGGGTTTTGTGCTATAATTTTTTTCTACATGATAATTTGGGTTCACATTGGTTATGGCCGAGTCGTCAATGTATTTGCATTTATTTGTTTATTCACATTCAGGAGTGGGTAAAACACGCATTACTCAAATATCCAACTGCCCGATTACCAAGGCGAAGAAAACCCAGAAAACTTCCGACTTCAAATTATATCATTAAAATAATATCCTTCCTTACCTATAATAAAATCCAACGTCTGCTTTCTGTCTGTCTGAGTGTCTGTCTGTCCGCTTATAACTCGAGAACCACTGAACCGATTTTAATAAAACAAAATTCTACGGATAGCTTGATTCTTCCCATCAACTATAGGCTACTTACTATCACGCTAAATAGCTTATGAGGTTAGCAGTGAAGTGAAATATGAGAGCGGGCGGAGCCGCGGGCACAGCTTGTTATATATAACTAGCCGTGCCCGCGGCTCCGCCCGCTCTCATATTTCACTTCACTGCTAACCTCATAAGCCATTTAGCGTGATAGTAAGTAGCCTATAGTTGATGGGAAGAATCAAGCTATCCGTAGAATTTTTTTTTATTAAAATCGGTTAAGTGGTTCTCGAGTTATAAGCGGACAGACAGACATACACTCAGACACTCAGACACTCAGACAGAAAGCAGACGTTGGATTTTATTATAGGTAAGGATACTAAAATGTTTTTTATAGGTAGCTTCTTTTTTTTTTATTTATATTTACCGTGTGTGGCCCATTAAAGTTTTGGCGCATTGCATCTCTCTCCTTGAATGCCGTCGTCTCTCTCCTTGCAGGCCGTGCTAAAGGGCGACAGGTTAGCCACTTCTCGCATTGGCACGGCTCCTTCGACAATCATGCAGTGGGTGGATAACATTGTGCCTCACTTGTTGCTTGATATTCTCGTGTGCTAATATTTTGCTAAACGTTGCAATCGGTGTTGTGCTGCAATTTAACCCGAGTTCTTGCAGCACTACACAAATTACTCTGGTCGGCTGGAAGAAATATCTGTAAGGGATAAGTCCGCCTTTGCACATTATGTAAATATTACATTGCGCTTGTTTCTGTAAAATGATTTTGGAGCAATAAAGTATTTCTAGCTAACTATCTAGATTTTATACTCCAGATGCCTACGCCCTCTTTAACCCTTCTGCTACTGATCGGCCACATGTGGCCGATTTATACATTAAATTTATTTGGTTCATTTATTTATTTTTTTATTTCTATAGTTCTTAGGCACTTTAATAGTTTATTGTTTATCTAGGCAGTACACTACTGCGCTCAGATTTGTCATATTTACATTGTAACATTCCGCCAGTTCGATTATCACAGCGAAGAAGAACTGGCAAGAAAGTTCACTGGAAATTGTTTACAATATGAATGTGCATTTTCCATATACATACTTACATACATATCACACACACAACGTACAACGGACCGTCTTGAGGTCTCAGTGCGGAGAATGGCCCACCCGCCTTCCCAAGAGGCTGGGCAGCAAACAACAACAACAACAACAACAACATATCACACACGCTGAATCCCGACAATCGCGGTAAGCAGATAATCGGTGTTGTGCTGCAAGAACTCTGGTAAATTACAGCCCAACACCGACCACCACGTTTCGCAAAGTATTCGAACAAGATTCAATCGATCAAACAGCAACGAAGACCCACCTGCTGCATGACTCGGTGGAAGTACCATGCCAAGGTGAGAGTTGGCGATCCTGTTGCCCTTTAGCACGGCATCTTGTCCTTGCCCTTAGTCGCCTTTCACAACTCGCATGGGGAGAGATGCAGTTGGGCTATTCTTTTTAAGTACCGGCCCCACACGGTACCACAGTGCATTTTCCAATGCACTTGAATTCATCCTTTTATTTACACTATTCACATTTTGCTTAGAGCTAAAATTTATAATAACTTTTGACTGTTGACTTGCTAGATATTCAAAATTGAATCCAAATAATTACTCGGCGAAGGTTATTTGATTAGGAGATCTCCAAGATTAAACTTCATTTACATTCATTCTAGCATACTAATATCTAAGATATAGAAATAATATATGTATGTAAAAATTATAGCTAATGCCTATTTAATAACAAATGTGAATAAAAATCGTGAACGGAGGGTTCCGTACTTTTAGTTTTTTTTTTTTTATGGAAACTGACACGGTTGGCTACATCACCTACAATGTCCGTGATATCAGCCCATAACACCGGGTGAACTAGGTGCCATGTCAGTGCTTCCCCCTTTGATCGTGCCGGCTACACTGAACTGGTCGGAAAACACAAACTATTTACATAGCCATTTAGACCCACGTTTCATTCAGTGCGGTGGTACCAACCCGGGCGGGTTAAACCCTACCACCAAGTAAGATTAGGAGGGAAGGGACCTACAGTTTTACGAGGAATCCGAACCTCGGTCAGCCTCCAACGGTCAGCGGTCACCCATCCAAGTACCAGCGTTGCTTAACATTCAATAGCGACATTGACTGTCTGCACCACTGAGCTATCGAGGCTGACATACTGCTATGTATGCGGGTTTTTATTATTAGTTGCTTAGTCTGCAATATAATCACATCAAGTTTGACGCTTCAATGTATTACCGTTTTTACGATAGGGCAAAACAAAAAAAAAATATGTTTCATGTATGAGGACCCCTTAATTTTAATATTATTTGTGAGGATATCAGCCACAATAACAAATATTTTGTGCACATTTCAACAGGCATTACTACGGTTACACAGCATTATTACGGTTCAAAAGACACAGCGACCTTTGAAGTTGGACAAACAAACGGACAGCGTAGGCTTAATAATGGTTTTTTTTTATTTTATTTTTTTATGTAAACCAACATGGGTGGCTGTGTCGAGGGACCAATGGTACAGTACAGTCGACAGAGCCAAAACCCCCTCTCCTCGCGAAACCACGCTCAGTGAGGCGCCATGCCAGCAGATTTGCAGATGGTTGCTAGGCTGTCTAGCCCGTTGATACGGCGTTTGAAGACACCCAGGTTAAAGGATTCGGGAAACACACTCGCCGGGAGACAGTTCCGGTACAGTA
The DNA here is from genome assembly GCA_946902875.1 of Nematopogon swammerdamellus. Lineage (NCBI taxonomy): Eukaryota > Metazoa > Arthropoda > Insecta > Lepidoptera > Adelidae > Nematopogon > Nematopogon swammerdamellus. The sequence continues at coordinate 10,327,851 of OX336357.1, forward strand.
CCCTAAAAAAGTGGTTTAGACAGCGCATTCAATGGTAAAAAAAAGAGTCAGTCAATGCGTATGCATCCACTGCTGGACATTTGCCTCTCTAATTTTCCTCCAGTTCTCCCGTCCATCAGCAGTACGGAACACTGATTTCGGTCAACGGTACCTACTTGATTTACGTACGTACGCCGTCGCGCCTGGCTTCCCACACTCCATTTTCCCGGCCACGGACGCCATCGTAAGACACGGTTACTCCAACGACCATCGTCTCGTCAAATGACGTGCCCAGCCCACTGCCACTTGAGTTTAGCCACCATTAGCATTTTTATAATAAATAACAGAGAATTGAAACTTACTTTATTTAAAATCAACGTTCATACTCGTCATATTGCATCGCTTTTATATTGCTTAATCACGAGGCCACACCGCACTGCAATATTCCAACCAAATAAACCGCAACACTGCAACATTAGTGCCAGTGTGAGAATGCCAAATATTCCAGCACAATTTTAACGACGACCGTAGAACAATGAATAGCAAATGATTTATCAGAAGCGGCAAATGAACTGACAAACCATGACGCTTTTGTTCCTTTCCTAACTCATCATCATCATCATCATCATCATCAGCCTGCATCGGTCCACTGCTGGACATAGGCCTCTCCCAAGGCACGCCACCACACGCGGTCTTTCCTAACTCGTTCAGCCCTAAATAGGTAAAATTTCTGCATGTCTGTCCGTCCTTCCGTCTGTTGTGACAGGAACACAGTGTAAAGTGGGCTTAAGTCGTGGGTGCAGCAATCTATTTCATAAAGACGGTGAAAACTCTAGTAAATCGATTGAGTGATTTTCGAGTAAATCACATGAAACCGTTTGTTTATAATTATTATTATTTATAGCACTAACAGCTTGCGCTTATTAAACTTCCTTTTTTTTTACTTTTTTTTTACATTCTATTAGTTAAATGGTTTTTTTTTCCTTTAAGGCGTTTAACTGGTTTTTTTTTTTTATGGAACCTGACACGGTTGGCTACATCACCTACAACATCCGTTATTTCAGCCCATAACACAGGGTGAACTAGGTGCCATGTCAGTGCTTCCCTTCATTTCATGTCGGCTACACTAAACTGGACGGAAAACACAAACTATTTACATAGCCGTTTCGACCGACGTTTCGTTCAGTGCGGTGGTACTAACCCGGCCGGGATAAACCCTACCACCTAGTAAGGTAAGAAGGGAAGGGACCTACAGTTTAACGTGGAATCCGAACCACGGTCAGCCTCCAACGGTCGAGCGGTCACCCATCCAATCACTGACCGCGCTCAGCGTTGCTTAATAACAGTTGACTAACCAACCGCGCCACTGAGCTACCGAGGCTGACGAATTTTCTTATCCCTTAGTCGACTTTTACGACATGCGACAGGGAGAGATGCAGTGGGGCTATTCTTTTTAAGTACCGACCCCACACGGTACAAACATGGTTTTTGTCCATTGACACTTTTACCACTTATGTATAGTATATGTATAGAATTGGTAGATTTTTTCGGACCCCACTGCTCAGCTAATATGAATAATGGTGTGATGCTATATAGCCTATAATCTTGCGGAGATATGTCGCATTACATAGACAATAACCGCAACCGAATAAGTAGGTTCAGCCGTTCATTGAGTTATAAGCGAACATACGTACATACATACAGACAGACAGACGGGAAACATTTCTTATAATACGTAAGGATGCTAGACAAGGATAGGCTTAAAATCAGCGGCACTGAAATGCCAGTGCCACATGCTGCGCCTACACCTTTTTTTCAATTCACGATATCTGTATCCCTACCTTTATTAAATCCAACGTCTGCTTTCTGTCTGTATGTCTGTCTGTCCGCTTATAACTCGAGAACCACTGAACCGATTTTAATTTTAAAAAAATCTACGGATAGCTTGATACTTCCCATATAGGCTACTTATTATCACGCTAAATGGCTTTGAGGTTAGCAGAGAAGTCAAATATGAGAGCGGGCGGAGCCGCAGGCACAGCTAGTATTGTATAAAGATTGTTATATGTTATTAATAAGGGAATTGAAAAATAAATAATTTTGAATTTGAATTTGATGTTCTGTGTGCCTTGGAGCATTGTTTTTGGCCGCTAATTGACTATTACACTATTAGACCCCGCATTAGCGGCAATGATTGCCTTCTGTAGCGTGATTCATTCATTTTCTCTATTGCAATCAGAGCTCTTCAAACTGCTTTATATAGGAAAAGTATAGTAAAGTTCCACAGAGGTCAACTGCGTATGGCGGTAGGACTTCTTACGGGTCACTGCCCACTTAACAGACACTTGTTTACAATAGGTGTCACCGACAGTCCCCTGTGCAGAGACTGCATGGCGGAGGACGAAACAGCCACCCACGTGCTCCTGGAGTGCCCGGTGGTGGCAGAAGTACGATTGCAGTTTCTTGGGAACGTGGGAACTGCCCATGGAGTGTGGAAGCGTCCAAGAAGAGTGCTCCACTTCATGAAAGAGCTCGGGTGGCTGGAGTAGCACTACCCGGGCGCCAACGTACAACGGACCGTCTTGAGGTCTCAGTGCGGGGAATGGCCCACCCGCCTTCCCAAGAGGCTGGGCAGCAAACAACAACAACAACAACAACAACAACAACAACAACTGCTTTATATAGCCAGTATTATTTTTTTAATGCAACTTGAAGTGGTTGTTTTTTTGTGTCTAACAGCGCCCGTGGACATTCGGTCGTATGCGGAGCTTGCGAATGCCATGCCGGCCTGACAGGTCCCCCCCATTCACGCCCCTCTTGAAGGACCCGAGACTGTACTTGGGGGGAAATATATATCTCCCTTCTTATATTACTAGGTGGTAGGGTTTAACCCGCCCGGGTTGGTTCCACCGCACTGAATGAAAGATCGGTCGAAACAGCTATGTAAATAGTTTTCCGTCCAGTTCAGTGTAGGCGGCACGACCGAAGGAAGGCAAGCACTGACATGGCACCAAGTTCACCCGGTGTTATGGGCTGACATCGCGGATGTTGTAAGTGATGTAGCCAACCGTGTCAGTTTCCATAAAAAAAAAATATGAGCATTCCAGAGTTTACCCATTCTGTAGAGGAAAGATCTGCAGAATCGATCGGTACGTATCCGCGGTAAGTCCAGCGTGTAGGGATGCAATCCCTGCCCAGTGCGCGTGGTGCTGGTTGGTTGTAATCACCTACTACACTCATGATGTAAGCCCATAAACAAATTGGTGAACTAGGAGCCATGTCAGTGCTTCCCTATGGTCGTGTCGACTACACTAAAAAAGTATTAAATGAAAACACATACTATTTACACATAGCCACTTCGATCTTTCATTAAGTGCGGTGGTATCAACCCGGTTAAACCTAGCAAGGTAAGGGAAGGGACCTACATTTTTATGTGGAATCCAAACCACACTCAACCTCAACAATCGATCTATCACACTGGTGGTGGTGGAGCTACTGATGTAGACAATATCTATTATTATTACATAGAAGTATCTAAGACCCCAGAATCACCAGACGCCCCGTGGTATGCCAATAACAACATCACATCCTTCATAATGATCTAAAAATTCCAACAGTCCAAGAGGTGAAAAATTAAAACAGTTAAGAAATATAAAATTTTCACAGCCAAGCATCCAAACGACCTGACGAAACATCTCATGACAAGATGACGCTTGGCCAAACGCCTCAAGAGAAAAATGCCACTAGACCTCCCTGAGAAATAATCGAAGGGAATCCATATTTAGGGATGCCTCAAAGGAAGAGCGTTGGCGGCAAGATATGATCAAATAAACGCAGGACCAGACACATTACCTATTTTCCTGTAAAAAGAGAGACAGATTAATCAATCAATATCAATACTAATAATAAATCTGTAAGGGATGGTCATGGAGTAAGTTACTTTGTTTTATGAGATACTACATCTGTAGAATCTATGTATGACTAATACTAAATTTAGGATGTTCAGAAATCTTTTCTGTACGTATGTATGTATGTTCCTCCATAACTCTTAAATTGATCATCCGAATTCGATTAAACTTAGTATAAGCACATTTGATTATACGGGACACAGGATAGGCTAAATGAAATTAAGTTCCAGTTACGCTAAGATGTGGCTCTCATACAAACCGAATTTTTCCGCGAGCCGAAATAAAATTACGGTAGCGTGCTTACTTATTTTCTTCTTTTTAAATACGAATTTCACGCGAGCGAAGCCGCGGGCAAAAGCTAGTCTAAAAATCCTTTTATTTTGATGAAAAGGAAGGTGTGCAACTGAGCTTGCGATGGCTTCACTTAACATATCCGGGCCCATTGTCAGTAGAGGACGGTGTCAATCGAGGTCGGGACTCGTTTGACACCCTCCTTCTACTAAAATAAAAAACATTTTATTTTGATGAAAAGGAAGGTGTCCAACTGAGCTTGCGATGGCTTCACTTAACATATCCGGGCCCATTGTCAGTAGAGGATGGTGTCAATCGAGGTCGGGACTCGTTTGACACCCTCCTTTTATAAAATGAAGAACATTTTATTTTGATGAAAAGGAAGGTGTCCAACTGAGCTTGCGATGGCTTCACTTAACATATCCGGGCCCATTGTCAGTACAGGGTGTCAATCGAGGTCGGGACTCGTTTGACACTCTCCTTCTACTAAAATAGAAAACATTTTATTTTTATGAAAAGGAAGGTGTCCAACTGAGCTTGCGATGGTTTCACTTAACATATCCGGGCCCATTGTCAGTAGAGGGTGTCAATCGAGGTCGGGACTCGTTTGACACCCTCATTCTACTAAAATAAAAAACATTTTATTTTGATGAAAAGGAAGCTGTTTCCAACTGAGCTTGCGATGGCTTCACTTAACATATCCGGGCCCATTGTCAGTAGAGGATGGTGTCAATCGAGGTCGGGACTCGTTTGACACCCTCCTTCTACTAAAATAAAGAACATTTTATTTTGATGAAAAGGAAGGTGTCCAACTGAGCTTGCGATGGCTTCACTTAACATATCCGGGCCCATTGTCAGTACAGGGTGTCAATCGAGGTCGGGACTCGTTTGACACTCTCCTTCTACTAAAATAGAAAACATTTTATTTTTATGAAAAGGAAGGTGTCCAACTGAGCTTGCGATGGTTTCAATTAACATATCCGGGCCCATTGTCAGTAGAGGGTGTCAATCGAGGTCGGGACTCGTTTGACACCCTCATTCTACTAAAATAAAAAACATTTTATTTTGATGAAAAGGAAGCTGTGTCCAACTGAGCTTGCGATGGCTTCACTTAACATATCCGGGCCCATTGTCAGTAGAGGGTGTCAATCGAGGTCGGGACTCGTTTGACACCCTCCTTCTACTAAAATAAAAAACATAAGTATAACATATGGATCAACAAAAGTACCGCTGCATCTACATGCGAAACGATACAACACACTCATCAAATGGAAACGTTTAGACATTATGTATCTGTTGAGACAAAGTGCTTGCATAAGGCACTTAGCTATCTGGAGATATCAATGATTCTCGACTGGTTTAAACCGCATTGAGCCAATTTTCTAGTTTTTAGACAAATTATTGTTAGTTTGTTCCAACATTATGAATTATGACTGTAGAATGACAAAGGTGTCAGGGCAATGGTGAAGGTCCGTTGTCTCTGCCTGCCTTTTTAGGTATATTTAATTAATTGCATTGTATTTTTTATATTGTTTAACTGCACTCGAATGTTATTTCTTGAAAGAAAATGCATATAAAAATTAAATTTAGTATGTAAAACAGTTGTTATTGACATTAAAATAATTTTGTAATTAGGTACACAAATATTTTCAATGCAAAAATGTTTTCTTGATTTTGTTTATCTTTACACATTATTTTCTGTCAATTTCAATCATCATTTTCCTCCAAACTTTACACTAATACTTTTAAATGAAAAAAATTCTGATGAGGGACAACATTTATATATCATTTAGAGATCACCTAAGGATGCATAAAGAAACTGTGAAACTTATTACCAGCTCAGACCGAAAATTTCACACTTCCAACTATTTCCCGCTCAACTATCCAAGCACATCTAGAAATTATAAAAAAAAAAACATACTCACAGGATCCACAAGTTTGACATAATTTTCCACGGAGCGCGCACAACTATGCGACGTTCGGCCTCTCGTCTCGTTAGAAAACGTTAGCCGCTGCAATCATAATTGCTGCAGAATTGATTGATTCGCCGATGGTAACGTAATCGCTCGATGGGAAAAACGCACAAATGACAATGGGCTGTGGGCGTGAGAATGTCAGTGTCTAGGTATCCTTAAGTTGGTTTAAATATAGACCTGCATCTTGAATCTCTATTATAAAATGCGACGTCTGTCCGTAACGGCGAGACTCGAAAACAACTGAACATATTTACATATAGTTTTCACAAATTATATGGCATATGTCAAGATATGTAACTCTCTCTCTCTCAAGCAAAAGCAACATAGAGATACATACAAACCACACCCTGTATCCTGACAATCGGGGTAAGCAGAGTAATCAGTGTTGTGCTTCAAGTACTCTTGTAAATTACAGCGCAACACCGACCACCACAAAGATCATCACCACCATTAGGACAAAATAACTATCAATATTATAACAATGAGAACTTGCAGAAATTCCAAAGTAAAGTGCTTTGAAAAATATCCAACGCACCATGATTCTACATAAATGATGACATTCACGAGCAATCCCAAGTGCCCAGCATAAAAGCAGACATCCAGTAAAATTGTACTCAAGGTAAAAAATCCTGTACCACACTGGCCCATGAAGGCTGAAGCGATACCAAGTGTTGAACCTTGATCTTCGACACTAGTAGCTTTGTTTTTTTTTAAATGGAAGCTGATACGGTTGGCTACATCACCTATATATAACATCCGTGATGTCAGCCCATAACACCGGGTGAACTAGGTGCCATATCAGTGCTTCCCTTCGGTCGTGCCGGCTACGGGTTGAACCCTACCACCTAGTAAGGTAAGAAGGGAAGGGACGTACAGTTTTACGTGGAATCCGAACCACGGTCAGCCTCCAACGGTCAAGCGGCCACCCATCCAAATACTGACCGGCCCAGCGTTGCTTAACAATCAATAGCGACAGTCGACTGTCTGCACCACTGAGCTATCGAGGCTGGACGGGAGTGCCATCAATAGAAGACCCCCCTCATACATCACATCACATCCTACACAAGACGTAATCTGCTTATGTTGGTGTACCGATGGCAGATCAGAAAAAAACCATATCTCGAGATGTAGTGAAATGGTGAAATATGCAGCAGAGGAACTTGGCGAGAATTTGGAGATGCCATTTTCCAGTGTTGAACTAGTTATTGATTTCATTGAAACTGATGATGAATTTTATTTCTCCAAGGGGACAGTGAACGAAAACCTTGCACCTTGTGAAAAACTATCGCACCACATAAATAGACAGACACTGGCTCAGAGATAAACCACCACCCTGAGGAACTCGTTTCCCTCATCCGACTTAATCCTGTTCGCATAACCCGCCATACACCTTTGTAGTCGACAGAAGAGTTCTTCGAGCGGCACGACTCTAAATTGTTCTTGTATCGCACTGCAAAGGTGTGGCATTCATTCCACACCTTTGCAACGCACCTCCGAATATCTTTCTCTACTCCTAAAATCTGAGAATTTTCAAATCGCAGGTAGATGGACATTCCCCAGAGGCTTTAGTCTACCTTCTACAATCTCAACTGGCATTCCCTCTGGCGTTAAATTGGCAGTGCGTTACAACATCATTATGTGTATGTATTTCTGTATGAGTGTATGTAACGCACCAGCAGGCGGGTGCTGCGTTGTCGACGGCGTCTTGCGTTGGCTGCGAAGGAGACCCCGCTCCCCGCGCGCCCCCGTCCGCCGACGATGCCGTGGTCGCTGCTGCCCCCGCGTCGCCTCGCACCCGCTCTCACCCCCCCCCCCCCCCCCCTGAGTGCGCTCGCTAGCACGCACTACTGCCTGCCGACGTCGGGCATCACGCGACTCGGGGACGTATTAGCTGATGCGGCAACTGATCATTGCTGATCTGAAATCAGATAGAACGACGACTATGCACAGTCTATTCGCTGAACATTCAAACGCTCGATGCATTCTGTGTAACGTATTTTTTTTAGGTTTCTGTACCCGTACGGAAGCCTAATACGAAGCCTACGCCATCCGTCCGTCTGTCTGTATTATCTTTAAAGGGCTGTATATTTTGAACGGTAATAGGTAGCCGGTTGATTTTATGCCCAGTATGTATCCTTACCTATAATAAAATCCAACGTCTGCTTTCTGTCTGAGTGTCTGTCTGTCTGTCCGCTTATAACTCGAGAACCACTGAACCGATTTTAATAAAAAAAAACTCTACGGATAGCTTGATTCTTCCCATCAACTATAGGCTACTTGCTATCACGCTAAATGGCTTATGAGGTTAGCAGTGAAGTGAAATATGAGAGCGGGCGGAGCCGCGGGCACAGCTTGTATTATATATTATATATAATTTATACTTTATACAAGAAAAGCGACTCGCACTTGGCCGGTTTTTTAATACGCAGGGTAATGGTAATGTGATCCGTTCTCACTGATCTGTGAAATATTATTTCTAAATCCTTGAAGGCTTCTCTCTTTGAGAAATTACAGGATTTTCAAAGTGTCACCTTAGTGCTGGCATAGTCGTAATACGGATAAAGTCCTAAACCAAATGTATAAAAATAATATTATGTAAAAAGGGCTAGAATTGCCAATTTATGGTTAAAAATCCTACCGATTTTTATAAAACACGCCGCCGCAACACTTCGCAGTCACACAGAATAAAATAATCTGACAGCTATCAATTTCATCCTCTGTCATTTCCGGCAGATGCCGAATTATTTGAAGAGATTGTTTCTTTGCCTGCACACTGATATGCAATTTGTATGGAGAAATTGTTGATTTTACATAACATTCGGAAAAAAAAATGTATCCCGTGTGTTTTTTCCTGGAGTTCAAGAAATCCATCTGTGCTTCGAAATAAGTGAATCCTCACTTGTTTTTTGTGGGTAATTTCATGTCATTGTTGGTAAGTTTTTTGTTTCTGTTGATAATTTCAGCTGCATAGCAATCTGTTTTATAAAACAATAAGCCACTTCTTGTTTTGATTTAAGTAAATCTGTAAATAAATGTTGTCTTTTTTTGGGAGTTCCTACTGTTGAAAGGTTCAAACGGAATGGGAGTATTCCGTTTGACATGTGTAAAATCTGTAGCTGAATCTCGAGATATCGTTCCGTTTCAGTCGCACATGTTGAAGGCCACCCTCTCCTCTCAACACCAGTGCAAGTCGTTCACGTGTTGTGATAGTCTTCTTTGGTTATTGTACGCTGTAGTGTTTTCATTTTACGAAGGCACGAGGGACGCACATACACTCAATAAGGTGCGACGGTACTTCACGGCGGACCAAAAGCTGCTCCTGTATAAATCACAGATCAGGTCTTGCTTGGAGTACTGCTCGCACCTGTGGGATGGCTCTGCCAAATACCAGCTTGCGCCTCTGGACTCGATCCAGCGTCGAGCCGTGCGACTAGTGGGTGACCGCGATCTAGAACCACTGCAACACCGTAGGGATATCGGTTCCCTAAGTGTGTTCTATCACTTATTCCATGGGGAGTGCTCGGAGGAGCTGTTTAACGCGATCCCGCCGTCCCCTTTCCACCTCCGCACTGGGCAGGGATTGCATCCCTATACGCTGGACTTACCGCGCATGCGTACCAATCGATTCTGCAGATCTTTCCTCTACAGAACCGGTAAACTCTGGAACGCTCTCCCTGCTCATATATTTCCCCCCAAGTACAGTCTCGGGTCCTTCAAGAGGGGCGTGAATGGGCACCTGTCAGGCCGGCATGGCATTCGCAACCCCCGAATACGACCGAATGTCCATGGGCGCCGTTAGACACCTCATGGGTGCCTCGGCGCCATGTCGAGCTAATAAAAAGAAAAAAAAATATGAGGTAGGAAGTGGTGTGAGACCGCCCAGAGCTCAGTAGGGAACGACTCGGTTCGATGGAGACGTGTAGAATGTGTATTCCGACCTGGCATCGAGTTCGTTCTCTATTGAGCTCCGCGTGTTCGCCTCTCACACCACTTCCTACCTCGTACCCCTCGTGCCTTCGTAAAATGAAAACACTCTACTGGGCTATTTCTTGCTTGACAGTCTTTATGTTAAGATTGAAGTATATATATGTTTGTTCCTGATGCACTTTTTTAATGGACGACCGGCACGGGTGGCTGTGCTCAAAAGTTCAAAGGAAGATTAAGACACAGCCAATAACACCACTCCTCGCGAAATACGTTCAGAGAGGCGCCATGCCGGCTACAAGGCGGACAAAGAGGTCGTTTTGTAATTTATTAACACACCTTTTGAAGACTCCCATGTTATAGGTGGTAGGGAACACACTCATCGGAAGTCCGTTCCATATTTTCGCCGTACGACATAGGAACGATTTCGAAAAGCGATGCGTTCTTAGAAGTTGTGTGTCAACAACATATGGATGTTCCGAGCGAGTCCGGCGGGTGTAACGGATACGGATCTGGGCATGAAGGATGAGGGAAGCCAGTTCTTCGGAACATCGGCAACGGTAGTACCTATAAAACGGGCTAACTGTGGGATACTGAAGATAGTTCTCAAGGTCTTGCTCTGAAATCTCTCAAGTATTTCAATATTGCCGTTGCTGGCTGAGCCCCATAGCCGGATACCGTATGTCCAGATTGGTTTTATGATCGCTTTATATACCTACCATCATTTTTCTATACCTAATATTGTCATTCAACTGAGAGTGGCATCCAGTTAACCAGTATAGGCTGCGTAGTTTAGCATCAAGTTGTTTTCTCTTCCATGTCAATCTTCTGTCCAGGTGCAATCCCAAGTATTTCGCGTGATCTTCTTGAGGGATTTCTTCATTGTTTAGCTTGACTGGAGGTTAAGTTTCCTTTCTGAGTGAAAAGGTAACGTTAAGGCGATAAGTGCCAATAGAGTTCATTGATCTGACTTGATTATTTTACAAAATATTTGAGTTTATGTGTTACATGGGCGCGTGCCAAAATTTCGCGAATTTCTGCTAAAATTACATGGAACTGCGTGACACCCCTTATAATAATGTGTTGGAAGCCAAAGGGTTAAATAAAAACAAACTAAAGAGAAAAGTACTTATCTCTTTCTTCATCTCATTTTCAGAAATTCACAAAGCTAAATGCCTTAATGCATCATTTTGGCTTAACAGGTGGAAAGTATGATCAGAGTGCTACCGAAAATAATGCAATCGAAGAATAGTTTATTTCAGCCATAACCGGTAACTTTGATGTCAAAGATTCAGTTTATGGAAGCGAATCAAAAAAGAGCAAAATCCGTATCAGTAATAAAGTGTAATAATAAAGATATGACACAGGTTTTGGGAATTTATTGAGCAAATAATTTCCCCCCTGTTCAATAGACCGGTGGTAGGGAAAACCAGACTTGGTTGATCCGCAGCTAGTGCTGCAGAATCGCTGTTTACATGCCTAGAAGTAAAACATCTAAGTAGGTACCCTGGACGAGTTTCAGTGCCTCCGATCAGGTGATGAGACAGCTGTCACAGGCGCCTCTCGACGAGCGCAACTGAGAGACGACGACCGCCCGCCTCGGCCACCGGCATCGGGCGAGAACCCTTCCTTCCTCGTCACACTCTCCGGCACAGCGGAGCACCCGCTCACTGCACACACACGGGAGAGCACACACGCACACACACACACACGCGCGCAAGGGGGAGTGTCAGTGTAGGGCGGAGGCGGAGCGCGCGGGGCGCGAGACGGAGCGCGCACGAGCCGGGCGCAGCGCTTCGGAGCGCCGCGCGACACCGTCGCCTCGCCCACAGCACAGCGCGGATAATTATAGCGAGTCCTGCGCACCGACACCGCCGATATAATATTTATAAATAGCTTGGATTAATTTGATAGAGCGCCGAATCAAGCGCGTCGCGACTGCGGCGGCGTGCACGCACCGCTAGATACGCCGCCGGTAACGTGTCGGTTCACAGTGCAGTCCGCCGCGGTGCACTCAACCGCACCCGCACCCGCCGACACCGACACCTGACAGCGAGCGGCCGAGCCGAGGGAAAATCAACATGTCGCCACCGCTAGCGACACCGGCGCCCTCTACAATGACGGAAACTACCTTATGCCATTCCTTACTTTACCCGATTGAATTTTAACACAGTAAAACACCAGCAATTCCAAAGCCTCCACGATTATGATGAAATTATAAAAAATATTTTTATTTAAAATATGGTTTTATGTTTATAAAATTACACAATATTTGAGCGAAGATAACAGTTGCAATACATTTAAAAAAAATATTCAGCAACTAGAATGAAAGGAACCCTGGTAATACTCAATTACCGGAAGCCCGTTACATACTACAGTAAGGGGAAGGCTACACGCTCAATAAATACTGTGATCCATCAGTAAATACCACATATCGTGGTATTTACTGATATAGCGCGGTTTTCTCAACCGTTCACTTCGAAAGAATGCGGCGCGCACCCTCCGCTCTCCGCCTCCACCGTACTGACGGGCAATTGCGGTGGGGGCGGAGAGCGGAGGGTGCGCGCCGCATTCTTTCGAAGTGAACGGTTGAGAAAACCGCGCTATAGTGTAGGCTAGTGTATTGACGGATGACAGTATTTATCACAGGATTTCTAGATTTCCCAATTCCGCACTGATGATCCCTCGTATTGTGATAAATATTGAGAGTGTAGCCTCGGTGTCAGTGTTTATTACGTCAGTACGCATCGAAACAGCATACGTTATGGGTCTGGTTTAGTGATTCTGGTGACATAATATCGCCGAAAACCTTGTTAAAGTAATGTATTTTTTTTTATGGAAACTGACACGGTTGCCTACATCACCTACACCATCCGTGATGTCAGCCAATAATACCGGGTGTACTAGGTGTCATGTCAGTGCTTCCCCTCGGTCGTGCCGGCTAAACTGAACTTGACTGAAAACACAAATTATTTACATACTTACTCGTTTCGACCAACGTTTTATTCAGTGCGGTGGTACCAACCCTGGCGGGTTAAACCCTGCCACCTAGTATAAGATAGGGACCTAGAAATTTTTTTTTATCGAAACTGACACCGTTGGCTACATCACCACAACATCCCATGATGTCAGCCCACCTGGTGAACTTGGTGGCACGTCAGTACCTCCCTTCGGTCGTGCCGGCTACACTGAACTGGACGGAAAACACAAACTATTTACATAGCCGTTTCGACCGACCTTTCATTCAGTGCGGTGGTGGTACCAACCCGGGCGGGTTAAACCCTACTACCTAGTAATATAAGAAGGGAGTCATATCTCTTAGTCGCCTTTTACGACATACACGGGGAGATATGCAGTGGGGATATTCTTTTTACCCCACACGCCCCACACGGTACAATGTAATGTCAAAGCTAATTTTTCTCTCGGTGAAATCGACTAAGTGTCGTTAAAAAGGGTGTTATCAACTTCAGAAGATTATCAAAACAAACGTCAGGCATTCGAAAATAATTTTCGCAATCATTTCATTGTGAACTCAAATGTTGTACTTTGCTCTATGTTGCAGCCAATCTTTCGTCCATCGCTTCCTTTTTACCCTTATTTTTAAACAAAGCGCTAAGATAATGGCCACACAAGCTTTAACAATGTTTTCTGTATCCATTACAACGTCCTCACTGTACGAAGCGCGACAGAATACTGACTGACAGAATACTGAGCGTGTAGCATTCCCCTTAGACCGTTACAGATAAAGTGCACTAACTATTTCGCAATGTGTGGGTGGGTGGAGTGATTTTGAAATTGAAACTAAGAAATCCGCATTTGACTGGTATCAAAGGAATAAATGGAATAGCCAGTAATTTCTTGGTATAGTTTGTTGGATGAGGAAGAAATTTGTACATAGGGAGTCAATTTTGGTTTGTAGGTATTACATTTTAATATACACAATACATTACTAGTTTACACCACCGCGCCACCGCGCCGCCGACAACATTACTAAAGTTATCAACATTAACTTCTTACTGTTATAATTCGATGGAGGAATAATAAAATATACATATAATAATCTTCACCATATAAATTAAATACTCACTAAATTAAAATTATCTAAATTAAACGAATACATAGTTGCTCTTATATTTTCGGTGTATACCTACTAACTTGAGCGGCGCGGCGGCGGCGGCGCGACGTGGCGGCAGCTTCACACGATGTGAAATTATTGGTACGGTGCTTGACCGCGCGTCAAGCAGCGTACATACCAATAATTTCACATCGTGGGATGCTGCCGGTGATGCCCATTACAGACGACGCGTACGCATCGTCTGAAATGGGCATCACAGCTGTTCCAGTGCTGCCAACAACGTAGATCTTTTACCATTAAAACTATAATTTAGATCATTTATTGTGCATTGTTCATAACTTTGTGGCTAGTTTACATTTCATTTGCAAATACAAACCTTACATTTTATAGGCTTGTGTCAAAATGCATGTATGTAAATATGCACTGTAAATAATAATGTTTTTTTTATTTTCTTATTTTATGTTTACGTCAATGTAATTTTGGCAGTAATTTTCGAATTGCATTGGCAACACAGTCATTTCCACCAAAGCAGTGTGGCTATATATACTAGATTACCATATAGTGCGCGGGACGGATCTCGGCGTGTCGTCGCCGCAGCGGGCGGCGACCCGCCACGCGAATACACTATACAAGTACGGTGCGGGTGCGAGGGAGAACACTGACGAACCGCTGCGGCGGCGACACGCCGAGAACCGCCCCGCGCATTATACCTACCATACATACCATATATATATAGATTTATCTGTACCTATACAGATTTCAGACCACATACAGGTCACAGATTTGGCTTCATTTATATACAGATTTTTTGATAAGAACATAGTCTATGATAAAATAATATTTCAGTTGGGTACCATGGAGTTGGGGACAACTCCATGTTGGGTACAGGGTACAGTTTTACTTACTTATGAAAGAAACATTTGCAATCGATTAATTTTAGTAAATAATCCATGTAATCCAAAGAGATTTGGGTTTAAATGTCTTTGATGTAATCGTAATCGGTATCAAGCATCCCTAACACGAGTGTCTCTTTGTAGTAAGCACCTGATAGCTCATCAGATTAGAAATTAATTTCGAAAATGAATAAAAATATGTATGAATAACAAATAATAAATATATATAAATAATAAGTGTGTATGTGGCGATACTGCTGACGAATTCGGGCACCACGGGTTATGCTGCCAGAAGAGCGCGGGTAGAATCCCACGTCACCATATGCTCAACGACATATTAAAAAGATCACTCGTATCAGCCGGCTTTCCCTCAACTCTGGAGCCAGTGGGCCTATTCCGGGACGATGGTAAGCGTCCAGATGGCATGACCATCATCCCGTGGCGTGAGGGAAAGTCACTGGTGTGGGATGCTACCTGCGCCGATACTCTGTGCAGCAGTCACGTTAAGGCATGCTCGAAGCGCGCCGGCGCAGCCGCTGAAACTGCAGCCCGCCACAAGCACACCAAATACAGTTCGGTGGCACACCAGCACATCTTCGCCGCATTTTCGGTGGAGACGATGGGGGCATGGTCTGAGGAGGCAAAGCGGCTCGCGAAAGACATCGGGATGTCCCTGTACGCTGCTTCAGGAGAACAACGTTCGCTCGAGTTCCTGAGGCAGCGTATCAGTGTGGCCATCCAGCGAGGCAACGCCGCTAGCGTCCTCGGTACAGTGCCCACATCGTCACACCTGGAGGAGGGTTATTAAGTTTTGTATTGGTTATAGGTTTATATTTTATTTTGTAGTTAAGTTTTTTAGTTTTTAGTAGTTTTTAGTTATAGTTGTTACTCTATAGTTAATTTGTTAAGACATTCATTATGATTTCTATTTGACCATAATGATTTTAAATTGTGCTTGTTACCTCATTACAAAACTAATTAATGTACTTGTAACCTAACCTGTCCTATCCCAATCTAATAAATTTATTACAAGTTCCAAATAAGTAAGTCTCTAAAAAAGCTTGAAATAAAATAATAAGTATAAACTGTTGTTTTATTTAATTTTGAGAGCTTACCTAGTTATCCAATGCATAGGTACATTACAAATAATACATTCAGATTTCTGTATAAAATCTTATCTTATAGGCTATAAGATAAGATTTTATACAGAAGTTATAGCTTATTGTTCTATCTAACACAGATTCTATACAGATTTTTAGACATCCCCATCCCATTCAGATTTTTTGATTTGGCATGTGGCAGCACTGCACCAAAGCAAAGATAATCAGCTTGCCTGCATGACATGCAGGCAAGCTGATTATATACATGCAGTGCATGTATATATTGGTAATCTGTGCCTGCATGCATGACATTCGAATCGAATTCGAATAGGTTGTTTGTTCGTAATTTGCGCGCTCTGACCAAAGAGTAAAGTAATAAAGGGGGCTCTGACTGAGATTTTGTTATGGCGGCAGCGTCTGTTTACAGCGGTGGCGGTATGTTGAATTCATTTATAGCTTCACAACTATGTACTTGTTCCTTTTGCGTATTGCAAATAATGTGAAAGATTTCTCTAATTATTACAGAGCGTGCTCTAGCGCCGCGCGAGCAGGCGATGACGCTGGCGGCCGCGCGTGTTGGTCTCGCGGGCGAGTCTGGAGTGATACGTAAGGCGCTCGAGCTAGAGCGCCTGCTAGCGACGAAGCTTACAGCAGGCGGTGGGTTCAGCGACGCTGGACGCAATGTACTGTGCCTGGATCTCGCTGCGGCTGCGCTGGGCCTCCCTGTTGATCGAGTGGGTACCTATCGCCCCCATGATACAATGATACCCTTACCTTACTAGGTGGTAGTGGTAGCGTTCGGATTGATACCACCGCGCTGACACGGCTAAGGCACGAAGACCCACCTGCTGCATCACTCGGTGGAATGACCGCGCCAAGGTGAGAGGTGGCTAGCCTGTTGCCCTTTAGCGCGGCATCTCGTCCTTATCCCTTAGTCGCCTTTTACGACATGCACGGGGAGGGCAGTGGTGCTATTCTTTTTAAGTGCTGGCCCCACACAGTACAGGACACGGTATAGATACAAAGAATGAAGTTTTTTAACCCACCATCATTACACTTAGTGAACAATGAGTCCTCAGCATCACATCTTCTCCCCTTGAATTCCCCCACAAACTTCTCTTCCACGAACTTGGTCAACGCGCCATCGAGCCTCGCCCACTGCATCGGCTTCAGTCCGCTGAGGCTCATCAGTCTGCTCTTGGACACCTTCTGCTTAATTCTAGAACATTCAGGGCAGAAAACTTAAGAGTTTCGATCACATTTCACGTATGATTCGCAGGTGATGAACACATCTGGGCACATTGTAAGTGGGAGACCAGCGTCAAGATCTCGTCAGCTAGTCTGCGTTGACTAGGACATGGAGCAGACCTAGTCTCGTGCTCGACGTCCCTCTCTCTACCGATCCAAATTCTGTGTGAGGAATCTAGCGTAGCCCGGGAAGCTCTTTCCATGTGGAGGAGTCAAGCACGTAGATTACATACAAAAACCGGCCAAGTGCGAGTCGAACTCGCTCACTGAGGGTTCCGTATCGCCATGTCATGGCCAGTGCCACTCACGCCATCTATGTATTAGTTAAAATGCTTCGTACTCTTTTCGGTAGATGTCGCATACACTTTTTAGTTTCTTCAATGGGGATTTTATACTTTTTCTTATTTTAATTATTATATTGTTGTTATATCAGCCATAATAACACATATTCTGTGAAAATTTCAACAGGCTTCCTATTACGGTTCAAGAGATACAGCCCTCTGACAGACAAACAGACAGACAGACGGGTTAGGCTTACTAATAGGGTCCCATACGACGGATACGGAACCCTAAAAATATTTTAATTCGCATCTCTTCCCAGACGGCGACCGTCAAACAGTCTGGTATGAAGAAGGCTGCGTACCTCGCGAGTCGCGGCACGGCGGAGCGCCTGCTACAGATGAGGGAGACTCCGACAGTGGCCGGCGTTTGTTTGAAGCTGCAGTGCGTTAGTGGCCAGGGACTCGCTGAGAGAATCCTAGCGGCGTTTCAGCGTACACAGGTATGTATGCAACATATTATATGGTTGGTTACGTTTTTACCTAAAAAATTAATTTTAAATTAAAATTTTAATACACAACTTCAAAATATAACAATGAACAATAACAATTGGAACCTAGTAACTGACACAGACTTGCTGAGTAATGTAAAGAATTAATGGTGAATGTTCTTTGCTCTGTTGTCATTTAGGTATTTTGAAATTGTATTGTACTTGCTAGGTTTGTGGTACAATAAAAACTATGAATTGGTGTAAAATTTGAAGATATTTAAATGTGAATATATGGGGAGTGACCTAGTAAGTGCATAAGACGAGAAAAAACATTTTTTTTATTGTTGGCTACTATGTTTTGGGCAGCCGAGGGGTCTACTTCAGATTTCAACCTATCAGAAGCATTAAGTAATGCACACGACGAGGCTATTGGTTGAAATCGTGCGATTTTTTAACGTGTGTAGACAAGCAGTTCTCCGTTAACCGTCCGCGCGACGGTTGACGGAGAACACAGAAACGTGAAGCATGCGCGGGAAATTTAGAGTGGCCACTCGCTAGTCCCAACCTCGATTAACACCCTCCTCTACTGCCGATGGGCCCAGATATGTTCGGGGAAGCCATCGCAAGCTCCCTTCCTAAAAACCCTGCAGGTGAACACAGGTGATTGCATTTGTAAACCAGTTGTGTCAATAAAAACGATATTTCATGAAAAAAAAAAATACTCACTAAATTAGAGATTTGGTTTCTAATTCACACAGAGAGTCACCTCTTTTAATCTGTCGTGTCTACGAAATTGAGTAGTTCTCGAATTATGAGCGAACATTGGATCAATGACGGAGCGTTGATCGGTCAGTTTTAAACATTCAAATTACTATACATTAATTTATTCAAATCAAATAATTTTATTTACACACATTAGTATACAATTTTAACAACCAGTGCTCAATATACTTTTTAATTAACTAGAATGTACTTATACGTATTATGTTATAGTATATACTACAATTACATTAATTGTTTATTCTTTGTTTCTTTTTCAGGATATAGACTTGAGCAATCCCCAGTATGCCTGCATGGCCGTCTTCCAAGCGTGCAAGTTAGTCTACTTTTCACTTATATCTGTGTACTTGTCAAGAACCTAGATTGTCTAGAACAGGGGTTTTCTACAGCGAGTGGTATCCACGTGTGCCGCGAATTCTAAGTAACTCATTCAAAATTTGCATGAAAATAGCAGAAGAAAAGAGCAAGCATAATTTTTCGGCTGTCTATATAGATAGATTATCCACAATTACATTTTCTGACTAATTTGTTTGAACACCTCGACAAATTAAATGCGAGTTCGCGGGCAAGTAATGAGAACTCAGATAAAATGAGAGTTTTCACTTTTAAATGAAATGTGCAGCGTACATTATGTACGAAGTCGCCAATAGCGCAGATTACTTAATACTTTGCCAATAGGTTTAGTTTTCTAAATTTCATATGCTTTCTGTATAAATAAATGTGGTGTGCCATAAGTTTTCGTAGATGAAAAAGTGTGCCAGTCAATAAAAAAGGTTGAAAACCCCTGGTCTAGAATGTTGTAAATTTTTCAGTTCACGTTCACATTACTATTGTAATTTGTATTGGACGAGTCGACAAATTTTTTTTTTCATCTGCCCATTCTCAACGAACAAGAATGACCCAGAAATCTCACCTGCATTAAGTGTTATCTGTGCTAATTTCAGTACTCAATACGGGCAGAATTTTTAATATTCAGATGCTCATAAATTAATCTACAGCTTCTTCAAGAATGTAGGATTGCCTAGGTCGGTGATAAGCTTCTATCTTCAAGCTAACATGGAAAGAGCTTCGCGGGCTGCGCTGGATTCCTCATACTGAATCTGGATAGGTAAAGAGAGGGACGTCGAGCACGCGACTAGTTCTGTTCCATGTCCTAGTAAACGCAGACTAGCTGACGAGGGCTCTACGTGAGCTGTTGTACATTTGCATTAGTTACATAATTGTTTTGTTTTGTTTGTTTAATTTTGGTTAGTTTAGTCTGTTTATTTTAGTCTGTATAGTTTAGTTTAAGTTTAAGTGTTAGTGATTGTTGATAATCTATAATAGGTATGTTTTGTCTGTAGTTATAATATTATGTTTTGTTTATTTTGTTTTTGTAAATATTTTGTTTTCGTTTTAGCTGTAAGTACCTATGCAGTTCGCAATTATATTAATGAATATTTTATCATAAGGCTTTTGTCAGCCTCGTTAGCTCAGTGGTGCAGACAGTCAACTGTCGCTATTGAATGTTAAGCAACGCTGGGTGCGGTCAGTACTTGGATGGGTGACCGCTGACCGTTGGAGGCTGACCGAGGTTCGGATTCCTCGTAAAACTGTAGGTCCCTTCCCTCCTAATCTTACTTGGTGGTAGGGTTTAGCCCGCCCGGGTTGGTACCACCGCACTGAATGAAACGTCGGTTGAAACGGCTATGTAAATAGTTTGTGTTTTCCGACCAGTTCAGTGCAGCCGGCACGATCAAAGGGGGAAGCGCTGACATGGCACCTAGTTCACCCGGTGTTATGGGCTGACATCACGGACGTTGTAGGTGATGTAGCCAACCGTGTCAGTATCCATAAAAAAATAAAAAAAGGGGTCAGGCTTAAAATCAGTGTCTTCCCGATTATGGGAAGACGTAAACTGTGCCTGATACCCATTCACTGAACATAAGTTAGTCTTTAAGTTGTATAATTTATTTTTATTTGATTTTATTACTTACCTTATTTTATTTTTTACATTTATACCTTTTTTCTGTCTTATGTTTATTGAATAAAATATTTTAGAATTTGAATTTGAAATGTCTAGCTCGCTGTAAAAGATGAAGCTTGGCCTTGTGGTCTTATACAGTAGTCTTGTGGTCGATTGTAACTTTCTCCCACTTCCAATGGGCCCAGATGTGTTCATCACCTGCGAATCTATGACATGTGATCAAAACTCTTAAGTTTTCTGCCCTGAATGTTCTAGAATAATTAAGCAGAAGGTGTCCAAGAGCAGACTGATGAGCCTCAGCGGGCTGAAGCCGATGCAGTGGGCGAGGCTCGACGGCGCGTGGACCAAGTTCGTGGAAGAGAAGTTTGTGGGGGAATTAAACGGGAGAAGATGTGATGCTGAGGACTCATTGTTCGCTAAGTGTAATGATGGTGGGTTAAAAAACATAATTCTTTTTATCTATTCTATACTGTTGTGTCCTGTACCGTGTGGGGCCAGTACTTAAAAGAATAGCCCCATTGCTCTCCCCGAGCATGTCGTAAAAGGTGACTAAGGGATATATAAGGATGAAATGCCTTGCTAAAGGGCGACAGGTTAACGACCTCTCACCTTTGCGCGGTCGTTCCACTGAGACATGCAGCATGTGGGTATTTGTGCCTTACGTCCTGCTTGATAGTTATCGTGTCCGAATGCTTTGCTGGACGTGGTGGTCGGTGTTGTGCTGTATTTAGGAGAGTCCTTGCAGCAAAACACCTATTACTGTGCTTACCCCGACTGTCAGGATATAGCATGCGGTATATATGTATGTAAATCATACGTAACTATTGAATTTTTTTTTTTTCAAATTATCTGATAAAAAGTTAGAACATGCTGGAAGCATTATTATTACCAAATATTATTGTTTGAATTTAATTATGCCTAAACAATTTTTCGATTGTTTTAAATATTCGAGAAATATTTTCGATTCCTTTTTCACTATAATATCACTAGTCAGAAATGCCAAAAACAGCAACCTAGGGAATTTAATTGGTCTCTCAATTAAAGAAACATACTTTAGTGCGTGTGCGTTCATTCAGTAACAAGTGCAAGTCCAACAAGACACAGGAGCGGAATGCTGTGCCCGAGCGGAGCCCCGTGCCTCGTGAAAGACATGGTTAGTGAGATGTTCCCGCACCGTTCTCACTATCTTGTCTTACACGCGGCGCGTGGAGCGGTCTACATCAAGACATCGCGGCTGTGGGACTTCGGAAACATACGGCAACTTTTGTTTTCAGTCTTTACAGTAGTTTTTTAAAGTTTTATTCCTTAAAAAAAAAAGGTGGCTATGGGTCGATTTCCCGATTTAAACTCCTTTAAAAGGCCAGCAAGCTTTGACTAATGTATTCTGTGCTTTGACCAACATCTGTGTACATAATATCAAATCAAATCAAATATCTTATTGCACTCAGAAATTGTACAACAGGCAAATACTTAACTCTAAATATAGGGTTCTCTTACAGTATGCCTTATTATTTATATATTAATACACATTAACTTAATAATATGTGCATTTTCATTGCCCTACGATACGCAATGATATATTAATCGTGCTTAGAAGCATCATTCAAACACCTTACAGCTTTGTCTAGCTGATCATGAAAGAACAGGCTAGCAGATCATGCTAGCCTGCTACACAATTAGACGTGAAATAATGCAGTGCCTAGTAAATTTTTCACCTTGCCTTGTACACTTTTCAGCTATGCTTCATTCAAAACAATTTAGAAATGCCCTGTAGACAGAGTGTAGGTGCTGCCTCCGTCGCGATGGCGTTACAGGATGCTGTATTGGAAAATTTTGCAGATGCGATTGGGCGGTTAACCGATGGATAACTGTTAACCAAGATATAACCGGAGGTGGTTAAATCGGCCATATGGTAATGTTTGACAGAAGTAAGCTGCCTATAACTGTTTGGGATACTTAACTTTTCTAGACTCTAGTTGATCATGTAAGATCAAATGTATCCGATATGACATGGCATCTATTTCAGACACGAACCATGTGTTTAGGTTATCTGCTTTAGTGATTAGTACTATTCTCTTTAGCGTGATTCGACTCACCTCTACTAAAATCAAATAGAACTGCTTTCTATTTTTGTTACCAGTGATACCCTCCCCGCGCCCGCTCAACTGCAAGAATATAACTCGGTTTATAGCGGAAATCGGTCTTGGGGTCAAAATAGGTCATAAATAGGGTATAAATAGGTCAATACAATAATTCCTCCTAGGCCGCAGTGATAACAGGGCTCAAAGGCCATAACTCACACTTTAAATCATAATCAAGGCACCAAAACTAAGAACTCGCATTCAAGTGCTACTAATGCACTCTCCTAATGCACTAACTAATACAATGAAACCCGATCTAATGGCCTGATTATCTAAAGTGTAGCCAGGCGATGTCGCCTGGCTTCGCCTGGCTATCAGCCGCCTATCAACGCCAAGATCTCAGTGTTGCCTTCTCTCTGTCAACTGAAATGTCAAAACCCTTGATTTCAGATGAGGAAATGGTAGACGACACGACTGTCAAAGGTGAAAATCCAAAGGAAAAAATCGAAGACTACAATGTCTGGAGTAAGAGGATCCTAGAAGAAGCATACCGGGAACTCGCAGAGCTGGAGAAGAAGGAACGGGAGACGACTCCCCGGAAGTCTCCGAGAAAGAGGAATGATACGCCGACTTCGAAAGGTGGAACGCCTAAAATTGATAGAAGCAAAGGTGTACGAATGCTATTTTAGCTTATGACCGGAGGTCGCAACCTGTGTATGCCAACACGCTCCTTTCCTAGCTCCTAGTAAGAAATTTCCCTATTTAGGAAGTGAGCGTCCACACGTTTTGTTTCTTCCTAAATTGTCATAGACATACCTTGTTTCCTAGCAGTGTTCAAAGTCTTTGTTCGTTTTTATGGAGCTGCTAGGAAGCTAGGAAAGAAGAATAATTATATGTAGGCCGCCTATGTGTTAAGTATTTCAATGACAAGACTGATATTGTAATTTGATGGTGTGTAACGCCAGTCTCGTTAAATGATCAATAAATTATTGTTGGTGTATTTTGCGTTTTTATACATTTTACACTTCATTTCACAGTAGACTGCACTATTGATATACAGTAATACCTTGTTTTACGCAACCCCACATTACGCGGATTCTTTATGACAAAATTTTAAAATTTCGCGTAAAGATCATTATTATTTCTTCATGAACTAGCTATGCTGATGTATTCATGTCTATGATAATCACTGGTGTTGCTATTATAGAGTAATATTGTGTTGCTATTTCATATCTTATTTTGTTTTGTTACTTGTCAAGCCTATTTTTGAATGCATCAATGTGGTTGTTTCAATAACTTCATCGGGCAGTATATTTCAGCTGTTTACGATTCTGAGAAAGTGCTTTGCTTCGGTTGAAAATCTTGTTACAAGCTCAAGATTAGTTCATGATTGGTGGAACTTGTCGCACAACATCCGATACATGCTGCCCAGCTAGCTCGGTCAATAGGAATCTGCGTTGCGTCTGAATTTGTTTCGACGTTAGGCGTACAGCGATTTTTGTGCACAATAATTCACAGCACTGAAAGGTACAAGGATAATCTGTTCATAGTACGAGAAAATACAAAAGATTTGTGAAATTCCCATTTTTATACTTAAAAAGTTCAAAATAGAGCGACAACAGACAATACAGAATAAGCAATTTAGTTTATGCTTTTCATAAAATATAAAAAAGTAATACTAATAACTAAAGAATTAAAACCTACCTAACAATTATTAAAATAACTATCAAAAGGGGCGTTTTCAAATTTTCCTAGATAATTTTATTTAGTTTATTGATTATGTATTATATTCTGTTATTTATCAAACAAACCCCGATATGCGCGAAATTTGCATATCGCAATTTTCCCTAGAATGCATCTCTCGCGTAAAATGGGGTATTACTGTACTCCTCGAGTAAAACGGGGTATCACTGTACCCTTCGCGTAAAATGGGGTACTATCACATTTCACAGGGGCAAAGTAATTAAGAATAGAATAGCCAAATAAAGGAACCATTTATATAAAAAAACCGTTTATTAAAACTAGCAATCACTTCTGTGAACATACATAGCATTTACATAGAATGTACACAGCATCCAAGGCACAAGGAACACTACAAAAATGTTCAGTAGTTTACTAGTTCATGACCGTTAGTTTTCTTGCAGACATAACTGGCACTGCCTTAAATAAGTCGAAGGAAATTATTAAAAGAAAAATTGGTCCTAGAAAAGTTTATTCCTTTTTTGAGATTTACTTATTTCCATTAAAAATTGCTAAACAACAAAATCGTATCCAACACCTGCACGTATGGATGGACTTCTAAAGGCGATTCAACAAACCACGTGGCAATGTTATTTTAAAAGAAAATATAAAATTAAGTAAAATAATAAAAGAGCCACCATATTAACCATTTTGCACAATAGCGACTTAACATTTACCCCACTTTACCCAACTTTTAATTTAGAGTTTCTTTTTTTAATGCTACAAATGGATAAATATGGCAACAATAATGAAATAGAAACTGCGTTCCCTGTGCATATTCAGTTTAATTTTTATTGATGCATTTATCCGCTTGTGGCAGTGAAAGTTAACCAAAAAAGCCAAATTATTAAATTAACCTACTGGTACTGAAGGGATTCATCATTACAAAATAACAATGAAAATGTTTTTGTCATGGCATTTATGTTATCTAAGCGTATAAAATCTTTGGAAATAAACCACTCCTGCTTACTAAATTCCAAAAAAAAAATTGCTTGTAAACATTATATTTCACCAACCAACCCTCTTATACTCATTTTTAATTTTTATGGATTCCACCGGCCGTCCACTGGCCGAGCGCAACTCAACCAGAGCGCAAGCACGGTGCTGACGTTGTGGACTTGTATGTGTGAGTTAAACTTTACAGTTTTACTCTGCAGTTAAATTCTACTGTTGTATAGCTAGAAACATTACAAAGTTCACAAAGAGTATTTTTTCACAATAGATCTAAAAACGTTACAGTAGCAGTGGAGCATAACGTAACACACCCCACCATAAAAAATATTTAATTTATTCATTCGGTGGCATTCTTACATTTTTAATTAAAAATATTAAAAACTACAGCGAAAAGACTTGGACATTCGACAGTTCAATAAATATAGCCCTTTCATAAAGTTTACAAAATTACAACAAAACAAATGTATGGAAATTAAATAAAACTAAACACTAGAGACCTTCACTACTAGCAGACACTAGCCACATATTATGTAGTTAGTCAGAAACGTATAGAACTACAAATTACAACTAATTTGAACTCTCAAGAGAATGGCTATATTCATATCTACTTATAATATTGAACAAAAGAAAAAATAATTATGGCTGCAAAATGGCAAATTTTAATAAAACATTTAAAAAAAATTTATTCAAAGAAAAAAACCGAAAATTCTTTGCCATCTCTTTTTTTTAAACCATTTTCTAAATTTATCAAAAGGTCTTTTCTTATGTCAAGATATCAACTAAACAATTTCCAAAAGGTTGCATATGTGTATACAGGGTGTTGTAACGGCCACTACATTAAATTTAGGAAATGATTATTGGGATCAATAGTAACAAAAAAGTCAAATAACTTTTTTCTGAATTCCCTTTAAATAAAAAGTTACAGTTTTCATACAAACTAATTGATTTATTTAGTGTAAAAGGGTCTAATGTTTCACACGAACGTGTGAATGAAAGGCGCGCGGTGAGTGAGCGAGCAGGGACGAGTTCGCGGAGAGAGAAGATGCGCAGCGGCCGCGCGGGGTGAGTTTTTCCATCCAGACCGTTCCCGCGCCAGCACACTACACCCGCGCGCGTCAAATTACACTAGACGAAAAGATACATTTCAAAAATTAATATCTCCAAAACTAGACACTTTAGAGAAAAACTTTATTTACTTTTTTGACTCGGAAAAACATGAGTATTGCGCTGGCGAAATTAATGTACTGGCCGTTACAACACCCTGTATACTTAAAAATAATGAAATTCCAAAGTTGTGATGTTTATCGAGATATTCATAGGCACTTACTCACAACCGCTAAGTTTAACAAATTGGTCCACAAGTCATCGACGAAGTCGGTAAAAAATTACATCACTAAAATAATGACAAATAAATTCCTCTAATGCATAGGAGAGGAAGAGGATCTTCTCAATTTAACCCGTAACATATTTTTGTTATTATTATTATTTATAATATATTTTTTCAAGTAAACAATAATACTAAAGTAGCGTGTGGTGGCGTACCTAGGGAGAGGCCTATGTCCAGCAGTGGACCGATACAGGCTGATGATGATGATGATTTGCCGTATTTAAAATAAGGCTCAATATTTAGTATTATTGTTTAGCAAAAAAAAAACATCTGAAAAATGTATTTAGGCAGCCCGTATACAAGATATAAAATTCCACTGAGATATTAGAGTGTGACTGCACTAGACGTAATTACTACAGCGGAGCGAGGTGCATCAAAATATTCTTCATATGGGGCTAACCGCACTATGCGGCAGCGGTGCTGTGCGACGCTGTAAGTAATTCACATGAACCCGTTTATATCGCTCGGCGCCGCTGCAGCGTAGTGCGGACGCGCTTTTATAGACTTAACAATAGTAGTTGTAGCATAGATTGAATATCTAGTTGTTCAATCTACAGCTGTAGGCAGATAAATATTGACTTGAAGATATCACTCACGGTGACAGATCCACCTTGTTTGTTCTCATGTATTGTAACTTTTGGATACAATTTGCTATTCTATTGCACATATTCACTATGGATGTTAGGACATAGTGAGTACAGATCGACGTACAGTACGCGACAGTAAATAATCCACATTGGCTTTGTCGAGCGTCGTCCCTGTCGCGCATAGTGTCCGACCGAATATTCGGTTTCGGCTTTCGGCCTTTCGGCCAATATTTGCCACACTCGGCAAACTTACGGTTTCGGCCGAAAGTAGTGGTCACTTTCGGCCCAACCGAAAGTTGTTAGACAGACATACCTTGTTTGATTTTTCATTATTAATAATTGTATTAATAATTGTGCATATAGTTTTATGCATTAAATAAAAAAATTCCCATAATTATAAATAACTTTTATTGTCACTTGCATATCCTTCTACCTTAAAATGCATAACAAACTAACTAGGTACTTAAATACCATACATACTTTCGGCTACGGCTTTCGGTTTCGGCTTTCAGCTTCGGCTTTCGGCTTTCTGCCGAAAGTAGAATTTTGCCGAAATTCGGCTACGGCTTTCGGCCGAAAGTGAAAGTACACTTTCGGTCGGACACTAGTCGCGCAGCTACATGCGACAGAGATAACGCTCTACAACTGGATTATCTCTTTCTAAAGCCCGATGTGCATTATTTACTGCCGCGTATAGCATGGACGGCCTAACCTGAGGCCGCACACACATGCATTTCTCTAATACAAATGCTTGACATGCGCATAAACATGGCCTGAGCACTACTACACTCGCAGAATTTTATGCTCACCGTCATGCGTGAATGTATTTGTACGCCTCAGGTTAGAACGAACGACCTATACTGTACAATATTAGAAACCCAGCAGTGGCGCTAGCAGCGGCCTCGGGATTGTCTTGCTTGTCACAGAAAGCAAGCGGAACGCAAAATGACATTTCACATATATGCAAGGACGGGTGTCTTAAGTGTCTCGGTCCGTACTCTAACCCATTCTCATTTTGTTGTGATTCTGTCACTTGTCATATTTTACCTTCTCCTGTGTCAGTAAAAAAAAAAAAAACAAATCAAGTACTAAAATGTTAAAAAGAGTTCAAAATCGTATTCTTTTGAGATACTTCTAAAAATACGAAATATAAATCACATCGAAAATCGTAAGCCCGCAAGAGTAATTCGGAGTAAAAGAAATTGGAATATTCATAAAAACACACGTCTGCGAATTCTCGCAAGTCTCAAAACACTCATTGGAGATAGACGTAAAAGTCGTCCCGCCCGGTGTAGGCATCACATCGAAAATCATAAGTCTGCAAGAGTAATTCGGAGTAAAAGAAATTGCAATATTCATAAAAACACACGTCTGCGAATTCTCGCAAGTCTCAAAACACTCAATGGAGATAGACGTAAAAGTCGTCCCGGCAGGTGTAGGCATCACATCGAAAATCGTAAACCCGCAAGAGTCATTCGGAGTAAAAGAAATTGGAATATTCATAAAAACACGTCCGCGAATTCTCGCAAGTCTCAAAACACTCATTGGAGATAGACGTAAAAGTCATCCCGGCCGGTGTAGGCAGTCGCGAAGGCCTTGCCCGCGGGCGTGGGGGCGCTGAACGCCAGGTCGCTAAGCTCCAGCACGCGGCCGTAGAGGAAGGACTTGCGAGCGCAGTGCAGCAGCCGCGTCGCGACGCCGTGCCGGCGGAACGACTTGTGCGTCCAGATTCGGGATATGCCGCATCTGGAAATTTATAGAAAAAAAATTTTAGAGTGCTGTTTGAAACCAGCAGCAAACGGCGGGTGGCCGAGTGGTTTGGGCATCGGCTTCTCATGCGAGAGGTCCGAGGTTCGAATCCGTTTGGCGTATACCAATGAGTTTTTTCTGACGAAAAAATTTACGTGCGTACCTACACATGCTGCTTCACCGTTCGGAAGCGGTGTATAACTGTAGGTCCCTTCCCTTGTCCTTTACTAGGTGGTAGGCTCAAATTGTAGCCGACTGGGTTGGTACTGATGTATAGACCGTTCACAGTTATTTTACCTCTAGCCATCAAGTTGGCTAAGCTGAGCTCTGTGTTGCCATAATTGGTTCGTACTATTTCCCTGTACGAAATATTTGAACATATTGTTAGAATAGAATAGAATAGAAACTCTTTATTGCACACAAATTGAAAGAAGAACAGTACACGACAAGAAACAAGAAAAGAAGGAATGCGCAAGGTGGACTTACAAGTACAACAGGTACTTATACATAATTTCCACTACCACGGGTAAAATATTAATAGCAAGTAACCCTTTTTAGGACCGTAGTACTAGTGACAGCAAGTGGTGCCAACCTAGCGGAAGATACAATGACATGTGTCAAAGGTAAAATAACTGTGAACGATCTGTAAGATAGCCGCATAGCAGCCTCGGTTGTGTTCTCCTCTATTCCAGTATAGCCAGCACTCCAGGGAAGTCTCCGGTATGGCACCTACCTTCTCGGAGGTAATATTGGCTGGTCGGAGCATGCGCTTTGTCCCCTCCAACTCAGCCACCCATACCGGATTACATAAAAAAAACAATTTTGATAAATATAAATTAAAACAGAAATCAGAAACAACAATTAAAAACAATAACAACATTTAACATAGATATGAAAATATCACAACAGCAAATAAAATAATAACTCACTTGACCGGGTACTCCTCTTCACTGCAGCAGTCCACTGCGCCGTCGAGCAGCAGCCTGTGCGCCGCCCTCTTCTCCTCGGCTATCAGGCAGCCCACGATCTGCTTCTTGTTAATGTACAGGTACGCCTGCCGGAGGTGAAGAGCAGAGCAGTCGGATTAATAGGTACTAGCGCCAGGCCTCCTGCCTGCGTTCGAAGCCGCCCCACCCGCCGAACTCGGTCGGAACTTCAATATGTTGTTGACATCCCGACTTGCTTGAGATTGAGAACGTATTGATTTTCGAAATAGTTCCCGAGTGCGTAAGACGAAAATATTAAACGGTTCTCCGGTGAGTGTTCCCCACTACCTATAATATTATTTAACCCTTCAAATATCACCACAATTAAATGCTCTTCGCTCCTTAAATTTCACTCGTTTTCGGCCCTCCAAGGCCGTGACTGCCGACCTTGACAAAAACTCAAATATTTCGTGAAATACTGAATCTAGATCAATAAACTCTTTTGATCCGTAAAGTCAATAAAATTGTCTATAGATAGATCAATGTCAAACAAATGAGGGCTTACTCGTTTAAAAGTACCAGAAATTTTATTAAAACAAAAAAAAAAACAAA
Organism: Nematopogon swammerdamellus; assembly: GCA_946902875.1. NCBI lineage: Eukaryota > Metazoa > Arthropoda > Insecta > Lepidoptera > Adelidae > Nematopogon > Nematopogon swammerdamellus. The sequence goes on from OX336357.1 coordinate 10,358,796, forward strand.
AGAAAAACGAATTTTTTCTTCTAAAATTGCGATTGAATTGAAACTTGTGGATCGTTCTGTCACAGTGCGCGCTGTCTCGCTCGCTCCGTAAAAAATTGAACGAGAGAGCGCGACTATGGCAAACTAACACGCCGATAGATCTGCCAACACACGTAGAACAGACGCTCATCGTCGTGCTGTCTCGCGTCGGTGGTAGCGAGCGAGCAGGACAGTGTTGTACTCACGGTGTAGAGGGAGCGAGCGTGAGGCAACGCGTCCGCGTAGCCCAGCTGCGGATGCACCACGCGCTGCAGCAGAAGGTCGACGCGCCGCCAGCGCGCCTCGCCCGCGCCGCCGCGCACGCACACACACCGCGCCTCCTCCCACGTGCCCACCAGGTACTCATCCTTCCAGCCCTGCGATAACAACACACCCGCCTGCAACACTAGTCTTCACAACTATCAATGTTTACTCTTTGAGGAAAAAATAAAAGGCAAAAAGGGTTAGAGTATAAAAATTGTCCAACGAAAGTTACCCATTTGTCCTACTCTCCATGTATCAGTTTTGTATGTAATGAGGGCTAGCGTGTTTTAATTAGTAGTAAGTAATAGTTTTATTCAATATTTTACGGTAACAATAATGCGATATTCACTAAAACTGATTTTAAAATAGATTGCTGAATTCACTTATTAATTTCACACAAATGGATAAAAACCTCCAATAATAACACATTCACTTCAGAAATATTGTATCCTTTCCAATCTATACACAAACACAATCCTTACCTATAATAAAATCCAACGTCTGCTTTCTGTCTGTCTGAGTGTCTGTCTGTCCGCTTATAACTCGAGAACAACTAAACCAATTTTAATAAAACAAAATTCTACGGATAGCTTGATTCTTCCCATCAACTATAGGCTACTTACTATCACGCTAAATGGCTTATGAGGTTAGCAGTGAAGTGAAATATGAGAGCGGGCGGAGCCGCGGGCACAGCTTGTAAACTAATAAAATCGCAAAAAATCTTTTTTATTTGAGGCAGCAGCGTGAGCAATTCACATGCGAACATGGCGTCTGTCGCCAAGTCTCGAAATCAATTAAAAATACATGAATTTTTTGCTCTAGGCTAGCACCAAAGTGAATCACATCAAGTAGGGCATAGCTTCACCTTTATTTAGAAGTATAATGAGCCTTATCCCAATATTCAAAGAGCGTAAATTTCAATGCCGAAAGTCGGCTGCGCCGCTGTTCCATCCGGGTGGAATGCGACACTCCGCGCACTTAAGCGTGCCGTTCCATATGGAACACCGACAACGCTTGAGTGACTAAAGGGAATCATCTGGTATTATCACCTTCTCGGAGGTGATATTGGCTAGTCGGAGCATTTGCTCTGGCATAAAAAAATGCTACTAAAATAATTAGATCCAAATAAATTTATTTTTAGTGTACCGTACCAAAGTTGGACACTTCACGGTAGTACAGATTGTAAAAACGGGAACACTTATTCTTTTTTTTTTTTTTTTTTTTTTTTTATGGAACCTGACACGGTTGGCTACATCACCTACAACATCCGTGACGTCAGCCCATAACACAGGGTGAACTAGGTGCCATGTCAGTGCTTCCCTTCATTTCATGTCGGCTACACTAAACTGGACGGAAAACACGAACTATTTACATAGCCGTTTCGACCGACGTTTCGTTCAGTGCGGTGGTACCAACCCGGCCGGGATAAACCCTACCACCTAGTAAGGTAAGAAGGGAAGGGACCTACAGTTTTACGTGGAATCCGAACCACGGTCAGCCTCCAACGGTCGAGCGGTCACCCATCCAATCACTGACCGCGCTCAGCGTTGCTTAATAACAGTTGACTAACCAACCGCGCCACTGAGCTACCGAGGCTGACGAATTTTCTTATCCCTTAGTCGACTTTTACGACATGCGACGGGGAGAGATGCAGTGGGGCTATTCTTTTTAAGTACCGAACCCACACGGTACAAATTGATGTAAACTCACATTGAATCTGAGGACATCGGCAGCATTATGATGAACCAAATGGTCATGCTCGTCCTCTGGGTCTCCAATCTGTAATGAGATCCGTCCTTCTGCTATTTGTCATAGCTCGTAGCATCAACTTCCAGAGGAAGTAATAAGTGCACTTAGTACCTACCAACCAATTCAAAAATAGACTAGATAAATTATATCTAACAAATAAAACATAATCTCGAAAAGAGTGCTTAAGAACGATAATTAAATAAAAAAAATCCAAGATAATGACAAAAACAACAAATTTTAACTGGATTTAGACGTATCAGCCTAGGCTGCCTGTCTAAAATAAATAAATAAATTATTGTCCCCTCCGCACATGTAGGACTCAAACTGATATTTTACATTAAAATGTACGTACATACACATACTACCGCACGCTGTATCCCAACAATTGGGGTAAGCAGAGTGATCGGTGTTGTGCTGTTAGTACTCTGGTAAATTACAGCACAACACCGACCACCATGTTTCTGACAAGATCAAGCAGCAAGTAAGGCGAGAAGACCCACCTGCTACATAACTCAGTGGAAGGACCGAGCCAAGGTGAGAGGTGGCTAACGCGTCAAAAGCCTAAATGGACATAATTGGCTAGCATGTCGCCCTTTAGCACGGCATCTTGTTCTTATCAATTAGTGTTTTGTCTACATACAATAATTGGAAGATTTAAAGATACTATAAAACCTTCAGGTTATTGGGTCTCAAGCATTGATTTTATAGGGGGAGTCAGATGTACCGTCAGCGATGTTTTAAAGGTAACATGAAATTAGTCTTCAATTATGTCCTAAGATGGCGCCAGGAGTATCGAATTTGAATTAAATAATTATTATATTTTTAAATCTGCTAATTATAGAACGATGCTAAGTGGGAACAGCATAGTTAAATTTAAAGATTATTTTATATTAAGTAAAAATTTCAAAATAGTGTATTTTAAGGTTTTCATAATTTTTCCAATAAATATTTTCATGTTTTGTCAGTCCGTGAGCTTGGCGGATAAAATGTATAATTTCGCCGCTTCTGCATCATAGATGTCAGACCAAAGTTAAGTTGTCCTATTTGTCTATAGATGGCATGCCTATTTCTTATTATATTTTTAGTTGCCAAATACCCACCAACCAAACCTGCGTGCAATTCAAATACGCGCGTGCGGTTAGGATAAAGTGGAGATACCTTCTTTAAAATTATATTTTTTTACCTCACCACCTTTGAAAACGGAAACAAACACGATGGATTAAATATAATAATAATAATAAAAATCGTTAGCCATTTATAAGAAAATCGACCTCATCGAAATAATTTGTATGACAGCTACCCTTATTTTTTTAAATAAAAAAAAATTAAAAAAGGTACCCCTAGATAATCGTTTCAAACTACTAAATATGAATTTTCAACGAAATCGGTTGAGCGGTTGAGGCGCAACGTCGCTGGACACATTGCCATAGACAAATTTGTATGACGGCTACCCTTATTTTTTCGAATTTTGAAAAAGTAAAAAAATTTACCCCTAGATTATCATTTCAAACTACTAAATACGAATTTTGAACGAAATCGGTTGAGCAGTTTAGGCACAAGGTCGCTGGACGGACACACACACACACACACACACACACATACATGTTTCTCAAAACCACTTTTTTGGGATCGTTGACAGATATATAGCCCAAATCTGTACTGTGTGGGGCCGGTACTTTAAAAGAATGGCCCCACTGAATCTCTCCCCGTGTATGTCGTAAAAGGCGACTAAGGGATATGACCCCCTTCTTATATTACTAGGTGGTAGGGTTTAACCCGCCCGGGTTGGTACCACCGCACTGAATGAAAGGTCGGTCCAAACGGCTATGTAAATAGTTTGTGTTTTCCGTCCAGTTCAGTGTAGCCGGCACGACCGAAGGGAAGCACTGACGTGGCACCAAGTTCACCCGGTGTTATGGGCATCACGGATGTTGTAGGTGATGTAGCCAACCGTGCCAGTTTCAATAAAAAAAAAAAAAATCAGTCGCATTCTCAACTTCGACATTTTGGACGATCACAATACTTCCTTTCTCCTTACAGTCGCTCGAAAGTAAAAAGCCACCTCCATAGTTTTTAGCTGTTGCGGAAATTTATCGATCGACGCGCGACGTTCGCTTGTTTTGGAACACGCAAATGTTTGCGTGGAGCGTGCAGGCAAGCGATACGGGTTACTGCGCGTGGAAAAAGGATGACACAATATCGATGCGATCTCTTGAGACGGTCGGTTCTGTATTCACGCGATACGCACACTACCATAATCGCGGTGTCTCGTTTTAGTAATAGTCAAAGACATTAAACCCACCCTCTTCTTTGGTAATAGTTGAAGTATAAACAAAATGTCTTTGAGTATGAAGTACGGAGTCCAGGCACCAAATTAAAAAAAGTTGAGTCCAGGGCTATTTTTTCCATCTACGATGCTGCTGGTGGTGTTATACCAAAGAGATTAAAAGAGGGTGGGTTTAATGTATTTGTGTTATACTTTACAGAATATATAAGTCAATGATACGAGTACTTTATATAAAATTGTAGATTTTACCGACGACGACCAATGACGTATCATGTATGTATGTATGTATGTACATAAAATCTCTTTGACGACGACGAATAAAATAAAAAAATAGTAAATCTGATTTAAATGCAAAATTGATAATAAACCATCGCTTCTCTTATATTCTCTATCTTTTTCGGGAGGAAGGAAGGGATTCCTTCCTCGCCCATCTCTCACTCACCTCTCTCCCTGTCTTCTCTCCTCGATCCCGCCTTCCTCCCCTCCTTCCCCTCACCCTTCACGGACCCCCTCTTTGCCACCTTCCCTTTCGCCCATTCCCTCCCTCTCTCCCTACTTCCCTTCCTCCCCTCATGCCGCCCCTCCTTCCCATCACCCTCGCATTCCATTCCTCCCCTACTACCCCTCATCCTGTCCGCAACCCCCTCTTACCCCGCCCCTTCCCCCTTCCAACCTCTCACTCCCTCGATATCCATTCCTCCTCGTTCCCTCTACTACCTCCCTCCCCCACACCTGCCCTCATTCACTAACCCTTCCTCCCTCCATACCTCTCCTCCTCTTCTTCTTTTTTTTATGGAAACTGACATGGTTGGATACATCACCTACAACATCCGTGATGTCGGACATGTCGTGCCGGCTATACTGAACTGGACGGACAAAAACGAAAAAAATTACTATTTACATCAAATCTCTTTGATTTACATAGCCGTTTCGACATACGTTTTATTCAGTGCGGTGGTACCAACCCTAGTAAGGTAAAAAGGGAAGGGTGCTACAGTTTTACGTGGAATCCGAACCACGGTCAGCCTGCAATGGTCGAGCGGTCACCCATCCAAGTGTTGACCGCGCCCAGGGTTGCCTGCACCACTGAGCTACCGAGGCTGACAAACGTACCTCCCACCCACTCCCCCTTCTTTTCTCTCCCCCTTCCTCTTCCTGACCATTATTCATGATTTCTTACCAAAAGCAGTAACTATTGAGTAATCTGTGCCAAAAGCCTAGATAATAAATTTTCATATCCTTACCTAGAGAAATCATGGATTCCCCATACAAAAACTTTATTTATTTATTTATTTATTTATTTATTTATTAAGACCAACCAACAGTGAAATTAATTACATTACAGCAATGTAAAATCTCTTTGCATTACAGTAATACTTATGATTAAACACATACACCGGTGAAGGTTGATACAGATAAGAAAAAAAAAAACATAAAACAGATGGATGACTACAAACCATGTAGATAACTTAGAATGTGAAATATAATAAATCAATGCAAAGGCAGTCCGGCACAAGAACGATTTAGAGAATCGTGCAGTTCGAAGAACTCTTCTGTCGACTATAAATGGGTGTTTCGCGAGAGTATGGCGGGTTTGGCGAAGGCGAACAGGAGGAGGAGGGATAAGGGAAGCAAGTTCGTCAGAGCAGCGGCCATAGTAGTACCGATAAAACAGACTCAATGAACCAACGATACGTCTGTGCTTTAGAGGTTGAAGATCCTTTGTGAGTACAGAGTCACCAATGAGGCGAATGAGGCGTGCAGTTCGAAGAACTCTTCTGTCGACTATAAATGGGTGTTTCGCGAGAGTATGGCGGGTTTGGCGAAGGCGAACAGGAGGAGGAGGGATAAGGGAAGCAAGTTCGTCAGAGCAGCGGCCATAGTAGTACCGATAAAACAGACTCAATGAACCAACGATACGTCTGTGCTTTAGAGGTTGAAGATCCTTTGTGAGTACAGAGTCACCAATGAGGCGAAACTTTCACCCCTATTTCACCCCTTATTTTTAGGTTTCCGTATCCCTGTACGGAAGCCTATTACTAAGCCTCCGCAGTCTGTCTGTCCGTCCGTCCGTTTGTCTGTCCGAGGGCTGTATCTCTTGAACCGTAATAGGAAGCCCGTTGAAATTTTCACAGAATATGTGTTACTATAGCGGATATAACAACAAATAAGCGGAGCTAGGTACAACCAAAGAGTTTGTAAACTCTTTGGACCGGAGTAAAACCGCAAACAGGAAATTACAATCTTACACGTTCAACGCCACATGAAAAATCCAGTATTTCCGTTTGGGCCACGGGGCTCACCGCTCACCGGTGAGCCTTTCCTTACTGAACTATTCAGGTCATGGGGGTCACCGGTGAGCCGCGTGAGAGGTCCTACGTAAACGCTTCCTACAAGCCACAGAGCGCAGCTACAAAGCCAATATGGAAGTGAGCCGCATGGCCTTGTAGTCGAAGCGGACGGCGTGGTTTTCAAATCCAATAGAAACTTGTAGTTTTTTATTAAGTTAATTGTAACGATGCTAGGGCCGCTCTTAACGATAAGGTAGAAAATAATATTTTTATTAATAGAATTAATAAAACCAGAAAATAATAAGAAAATATTCGTCAAAATAAAAATGAACATAATATTTTCTTCATTACCAAATAAGAAGACATTATTTATTACGAAAATAATTTATGAAATTGAACAAAAGAAAATATTTATGAAATTGAACAATCACAACATTATGACACTTCAGTATTTAAAATAATCATCTTAACCCTTTGGCTCTTATCCATAAACAATAAAGAATTATCCGTGAGTCTTGTTAAAACAAGGCAAACAAAGGAATGGTTTAGTTGGGCTGCTTTGGCAATAAGTGGATACTTTTTTCGACTTGGTTTTAGCCTGTTTGCTACCCATTATTGGTACGTTCTTTGCATAACATTGGTGACATGTTCTTCTCACTTTTCTGGCCAATCCCTCTTTCCTTTCCAGAGTGTGTTTCATTCTCTTCCGTCTTTCTATACGCATTTCATCGTCGCTATCCTCACTCTCCGACAAAAGAATTCGACAGCATCTTCTTTTCGTTGGTTGAACTACGTCTTCATAGAATCTATTCCGAAACTACGGTTCAGAAGATCTATCTCGATGTTTTCTAACTGCGTTAGCGCTTCTTGTGTTAACTCGAAATCTTCAAAATAATCCATTTTTGGCGAGAAAAGCGTAAAACATCCTCAATTGTCGACGCAGCCGGACCGGGATTGATCGCTGCGTCCGCGGCGCGCGCGCAACGGGTGGGCCGCGGCGTGACCCCGCGGCCCCAGCCAACAGAAAAATACAAATCCTTCATAGGAGGCCACACGATCCACCCGTGAGCCTTTTGCTATATCTCGAAAATTAGACGGTAAAAGTCGCAAATTTTTATTTTTCTTACAAATTACCGCATTTTATAAACTTTGTGATGAAAATCTCAAGTTGATGAAAATTACGGATATAATGAGTTTGGCTTGGCCCGAACGGAAAAGTACGCTAGGCCCACCGGTGGGTCGTATGGCGTTCAACGTGTTAATTGTGGGCTGATTTCGAAAATTCTTTTTTTGTTTGGTAGGTCATACTTCAGAGGTGCTCCCATTGAAATTTTATTGAAATTGATTGAGCGGTTTATGAAAAAGCAACAAAATACTATTGGTGTGTGGTTACCTTCAGCAAAACTTTTGTGATGTGGACTTTTTCAGCAATTTGCAGTTTGACACATGGCGAATAATTCTGTACCACTTCAACCGATTTCGATTATTCGATTTCGATTATTGTTTTTTATGTAATATTGTTTTAAAAATATAAAACCGACTTAAAAAAAAATAAACTAGAACTAAAAAGTATTAAATATAATACCTAATATATATAATATAACCTATAACCTAATATAGTATATAATATAATAGTAATTAATATAATATAATAGTAGTAATATAATATACCTATATAAATATATAACCTAATATTTTGAAATTGTATTGTCATTGTATTGAAATACATGAATCGATATTGTCATTCATATTCGGACCCTTGTTTCATGAATATTCTAAATTTGAAATCTTTTCCGACCGGCCAGATGCGCTTAATATATTATAATACGAGTACGAGTACCATCGAGCTGGTCTGATGACGGAGACGGAAGGTGGCCATAGGAACTCCTAAACTACACATGATAAACCCATCGTGTTTGGGCTCGTTGAATTTGTCTTCACGAGCAAATTCGACGGTATGTTTTCTTTTTTTGGATGTTTGTTACGCGATTACTCCGTCAATTATTGTGGGCCAAAGACATTAAACCCACCCTTTGTGGGCCGATTTTGAAAATTCTTTTTTTTTTTTTTTGAAAGGGTATAACCATGAGGTGGTTCCATTTTAATTTGGTCGAGATCAGATTGGAAAGCGAGGCGGAATCGCGAGGCCGAAGGTCGAGCGATTCCGCCGAGTACATTAATAGCAAAAAATTCCAAAAAAAAAACTGTGAAATAAAAAACTATTTAAAAAAATATATAAAAACCGCCTTCAAAAATGTATGAAATAAAAAAAATCGAACCCTAGAGTTGAAGGCGGTGCTAAAGCAAGCAAAAATGATACATGAAAGAAAACATGCGTGGATGATATCCTTTGTGATTTGTGTTTTGTGTAGCCTTCTTTAGCACCGCCTTCAACTCTAGGGTTCGATTTTTTTAATTTCATAAATTTTTTAAGGCAGTTTTCATATTTTTTTTTTTTCCTACAATGCTGACATTATTAGAATGAAGAGTGACGAGTATTTGTTTAACTGTTCAACTTCCTCTGAGTGTTCAACTAAATAAATACGTTCTATCCACAGAGCACGGAATACCGCGCGCGCGCGCGCGGGGGTATTCCGTGCTCTGTGGATCTATCAGGAAATTACAATCATAATAATATTTTGTTCCGTATACCAAATTATTTTCAAAACATTTTTTTATTTTATTTAATTTGATAAGAAGTGTTAGTTTAATTGTAAATTGTCATAATTTTATTATTCAAATATAATTAAAAATTTTGGAATTTACATAAATAATGTTCTTTATAAACAAAGAGATTGAGGGTGGGTTTAATGTCTTTGTTTATAAATATAAATGAAAGCGCCATCTTTTGTCTAGTAGCAGTAATTCTACAGCCTAGTGGCAATTAAAGGTACCTAGATACTGTTGTATTTCAACTAGATAGCGCCCTTAGTATAGAAGTATTAACAAACATTAACGCCACCTGTTTGTTTTACGACAACATCAAGAAAAATTATTAACGCCCTCTGTTGGTTTTACGATTTACAACGTTACCAAATTTTTTATATGGAGTGGTCTATCTGTCCCGACAGGGTTATAAAATCAATGGTCTCAAGGGTATTGGGCGCCTACACTGAAGGGTCTTGGGTGCCTACACTTAAGGGTCTTGGGCGCCTACACTCAAGGGGATTGGGTGCTCACACTCAAAGGGATTGGGTGCCTACACTCAATGGTCTTGGGCGCCTACACTCAAGGGGATTGTGTGCCTAACTTAAGGGGATTTGGTGTCTACACTCAATGGTCTTGGGCGCCTACACTCAAGGGGATTGGATGCCTACACTCAAGGGGATTGGATGCCTACAATTAAGGGGATTGGGTGTCTACACTCAATGGTCTTGGGCGCCTACACTCAAGGGAATTGGGTGCCTACACTCAATGGTCTTGAGCGCCTACACTCAAGGGGATTGGGTGCCTACACTCAAAGGATTCAAGTAGTCTTAGTTGGCATAGTCATAGGGGCCTACAGCCAACATTACACACAGAGAGAGTTACATCGTCATTTCTTTTACTCATAAGAACGCCCGTTTCTATAAAGGAAGGAAGGTGTGGAACTAAGCTTGCGATGGCTTCACCGAACATATCCGGGCCCATCGGCAGTAGAGGAGGGTGTTAATCGAGGTCGGGACTAGCGAGTGGCCACTCTAAATTTCCCGCGCATGCTTCACGTTTCGACTCGCATCAAGCCCTCGTCAGCTAGTCTGCGTTGACTAGGACGCGGGGAAACCACCAGTCTCGCTCTCGACCTCCCTCTCTCTACCTATCCATATTCTGTAGGATGCTTCCAGTGACGTTTTCGAAGAATTTAAGAAATAGTTTTCATGCCGTAAGCACTAAATCGACTACTTTTATATTTTTTTGGTAGATTTACAGAGCTTTTTGTTTGTCTGTGACACTTGACCTCGCAATTACTATAAACATGTATACCGACTGACCTCGTATATAACCCCGCACTCCTTGCACTCGGTCGGTCCGAAGCGTCTCTGCCCTGCGTCGATCACGTACTGGTTGCGGCTACTCTTCAATAGTAACTTCTTCCCTTTCGTAGAGCCAGCTTATGAAATGAAATGAAATGAAAATTAAATGAAATGATTTATTATAAAAACATGCAAAGCGGTTCAAATATAAGCTGCTTCGTTAGTCATGTCAAAAATTTCTGGAGGGTTACACACTCAAATAAACACTTTACGCAAAAAAAACATATGTTTATAGGAGCATTTTTTCTCCTAACAAAAAAATTCAATTAAATAAGTAGCCGTAAAAACCAATCATAGTGACCTTGTGACTTACTTACAACAAACAGCTGTTCTGCGTTTGAACATAGTACGGTCATTGAACCGTACAATGCAAGTTACCTACTGTTACACAGAGGTTAATGTTTAGGTAGCAAACATGTTTTGTTAAATTTCAAAAAGTAATGCTAAAAACATATAATTTTTTTTTGCGTAACGTGTTTATTTGAGTGTCTATGTAACTATCTATACTCACTAACGGACTAACGAAGCACCTTATATACATTAACTCTTACACTAGATTTGCATCTGTCACGTACGAGCCGTTCTTCAATAGGCCATCATGTGTAAGGCTTTTGCGCTCATCTAACTCCTATGCTTATAATTTTATATGTACAATATTATAATACAAGAGAAGATGGATGAGTACCGTGTGGGGCCGGTACTTTAAAAGAATAGCCCCACTGCATCTCTCCCCGTGTATGTCGTAAAAGGCGACTAAGTGATATGACTCCCTTCTTATATTACTAGGTGGTAGGGTTTAACCCGCCCGGGTTGCTACCACCGCACTGAATGAAAGGTCGGTCGATAAAGCTATGTAAATAGTTTGTGTTTTCCGTCCAGTTCAGTGTAGCCGGCACGACCGAAGGGAAGCACTGACGTACCACCAAGTTCATCCGGTGTTGTTATGGGCTGACATGACGGATGTTGCAGGTGATGTAGCCAAACGTGTCAGAATTAAAAAAAAAAATTTAATGTTTAAATCAATGCATTGAGCATTGATTTAAACATTTTTAATTTTCTTTAACTAGCAGAGTTGGCTATATCACCTACAACATCCACGTGTATCAGCCAATAACGCCTTCGTGAGTTAGGTGCCATGTCAGTGCTTCCCATTGGTCGTGTCGGCTACACTGAACTATCGTGTCATCAAATTCCTAAAATTACATACATACCACACGCTGTATCCCGACAATCGGGGTGAGCATAGTATTAGATGTTGTGCTGCAAGTACTTCTTGTAAATTACAGCGCAACACCGACCACCATGTTTAGCCTTGTATTAGGACAAGATAACTATCATGCAGCACGTAAGGCACGAAGACTGACATTGCATGAAATTGTTCCTAAAATAAAATTACTGCCTTCTGACTAAATAAAGCTAGAGATATACTTTCGATAAATTTTTTTCCCCTTAGAAAACTACAAGGATTCTACTCCTTGTAAAAAAAGCACTGGTGAAAGAATTTTTAAAAATTTGCTTTCATTAAAATTTTAGGATAGGAAATCCACAAACTAAATGCGTACTACAATGTGTGGGCGCCTTTAGCGGCGCGGCCGGGCGCGGGCTCCGCGACGGGCGTACTTAGAACCCTACTTCTTTTACTAATTATGTTTGTTACAAAGCGTAGAATAGCCTCCTTAAAGGAAGAAGGTGTGGATCTAAGCTTACGATGGCTTCACCGAACATATCCGGGCCCATCGGCAGTAGAGGAGGGTATTAATCGAGGCCGGGACTAGCGAGTGGCCACTCTAAATTTCCCGCGCATGCTTCACGTTTCGGCTCGCTTCAAGCCCTCGTCAGCTAGTCTGCGTTGACTAGGACGCGGGGAAACCACCAGTCCCGCTCTCGACCTCCCTCTCTCTACCTATCCATATTCTGTAGGATGCTTCCAGTGACGTTTTCGAAGCTCTCTCCATATATGAGCTTAGCGTCGATCTTGGGAGCCCTAGATTCTTGAAGAGACTGTAGAGCGACTTCGCTGGTCTTGCTCCGACTTCCACAGCGAAGAGATCAGTCTTGAATCCGTTTCTCACAATCCGGTCTACTAAGTTGCAGTACTTGTTAAGTTTGATGTTGTGGTCCTTCGGTATGTTACTTTCCCATGGAACACCAGTCCGGAGACACCCGTATAGTGTGTATAACCACAGCACGCACATTTTACAAATACAAAAAAGAAACAAACAGTGGTACTTGCTTAATTTGACACTCGGGCTGAAATAAGAGCATACCTTTAGGTGTGCAAGGTGCGGCTTGTCCCGAAGCCGCCCGGTTGAATATGGGGAACACTTTGGATCCTTCCGCCACCGGCTCATCGGTAGCTCCTGTCGAACGTTCAGTTCTCTCCTCTGGTGAATCTGAAAACATGTACACTTCTGTTGGCAGCTGCAACAAAACAACTGAACTACTTTACAAAGTGATGTATGATAGCCGAAAGATCGCTTCAAATTGAACTAGTTTTCTCACGCGCTTAACAAGGATTTGGATGGTTTTTTATTAAAAGAAAAAAATCTAACACGTAAAATGTAATTATCTCTTCTATTCATGATTGGAACAAGTAAGGACACTTGGGGGCAGATGAGGACGGCCATACTTTTATTCTAAAATAAAAAAAGATATGTTATTGATTAACTTTTTGAGGTATCTTTATTCTTTCCTTCCTACTCCCATTAATTTGATTACTAATTTTGGCCATTTTTCTATCCATTCCAATAACATCGAATTAGCTCAAACCAATATCATTGAAAGATTGACTTACCTAAGTCTTCAGTACCTACTGTTAATCCGTAAAATTTAAAATGAGTATCATTATGAAAGACAATTTTATCTAGATTGCAAGGAGGTGCAAATTTATATGGGGTCCAAAAAAAATTTATAATTGAGAAAGCGTGGAGAAATTTTGCAAGTATTCGCGTGGGAAATCGAGCAGTTTTGGCCAAATGACGTACAAAACTGACCGGTGCGAACGGAGCCGTGAAGAATGCGTCCCGGGTCGATGTTGTTCTGCTCGGCCAGGCTGCAGAGCTGGTCGTCCAGCATCGCCAGCTCGCGCTCGATCTCGTCCAGATCCGGCAGCTCCTCCTGACCTAAGCACATCCCAAACGTTCTCTCGCCATTTGCAACCCTTTCTCACTGGTGTATTAATATGACTGCATAATTTTATGAAAAATTGTAGTTTATGTGTGCAAATTTCACGAATTTTCGTTTGGCGAAAATGGCATGAAAGTGAAAGTGGGTACTTATCGTCGTTGCGCCGAACAAACCTGCTAAGTGTACTTTTTTTAATTTTACAGGAGACAATAATAACCGTATATTTTTTTGTTTGAATGATTCATTGCTTTATTATTTTTAACAGTGATGCATGGCTACCGTATCTATATTTTCATTAGGATCACTAAGACATGTGACTAATGGAAAAATAAAAAAAATTAGTTTATTTGAAGTAATTAGAAAGAGATACTAATCACAACACTATTCATGTTGCTAACTAAGGGAACTTTAGAACTGCCATACAAAATTTTGTTTTGCAATGGCGAAACCATTGGAAACACAGATTTCATATTTTTTCAAAACTGCTATGTGTTCAAAATTTTTCCAAAAATATGTCATGACAAATCTGCTATGTGACATCAAATATAGATTACATAGAACACATAGCAGATTTTATCTGGCCCAGTGCAGATGGCAGATTTGGTTGTAGTGCTGTGGCATGATTTTGGCCCATCAGAACATAACAGAAATTTGCCAGTCGACGCATAGCAGGTTTGTCCATCATTCTGTATCAAAAAGTGGTTTTCTCAAAAAAGTACACATAGCAGGTTTGTTCGGCGCAACAACGTTATGCATTATTAGGTCGGAGGCAAAGCGTTAAATCCTATTTTTACATAAGTTTAAAATCTTTGAACATAATTTTTTTTTAACTGTCAGTTTTGATTTGTCTCATTATGAATCTGGGCCATCACCTGGTTCAATAATAAAAACCTTCTGCATGCCTTCAAATCTCTAATAACTAATACAAAATATATTCTCACCTCCCAAGTCATTATCATCGACCAGCAAGTAGCCGCCAGCCACGGGGAGAAACTGGCCCCCCTTCGGGGGCTCTCCGTTCGCTACACTGTGCGACTCCGGCTCCTCTGACATCATTACATCGTCGGGAGTCTCCATGTCGGCAGACATACTTAAGCCGTCTGCGGTTTTTGCAGTTGCACCCGCAACGGCGTTTGGTGTAGAACCTGTATAAATTAATCACACCTGAGTCCCACCAGGGTAGGCAGAGACAACGGATCTCCACGTACCAAGATCCCGACACACCTCCGCCGCCTCTTCCACTCTCATAATGTTTTACAGACATGCTCATCGGTTACGGTGTGTCTACGCATTTAACCCTTTTTGAGAACATGACCGATCTTGTCTGTCATACATAATGTAAACACATTTAAAAACTGTTTAGATAGGAAAGGAAGAAAAACAATTTTTTTTTCGAAAAAAAAAATCTAAGTATAGCAAAAGCATAATTGTAATCATTAAAAAAATTCTTACAGAACTAACTATAACTTGCAGTGCACTGACCTTTGTTTTGATTCCAAACTGTGAGTTGAACATTGCACTTCACTAATATGGTGAGGTTAGGCTTTTTTTGATTTAACACACTCGAAAACAACTGAAGAGTTCTTTAAGCTTTTCGATACAACATTTTAGACATGTGTTCAAAAGGCAGGTTTATAAAGCCGATTTACATTGGTTTAGTGTTTAGTAAAGTGGCAAGTGCAAGTACAGTGGCCAGTAGCGAGCGCCTGGACTGTGGCTGTTTACACTACAGCACGTACAGCGGCATTTCTCCGTCGAAATGGACGAGCAACATCGCGAAAGACGTGCGATTTGGCCGTCACTTTCTTGCAAAAGACAACACGCGCGAATGTACTGTTGCCGGTAACTTATGCACTGTACTAAATTCGACTGTTTTCACTACGCCAGTGGCGAGTCAAGTGACGCGCTGGTGGGTTGGGAGCGCGAGTGGTGTCACTTGCTCGAAAATTGGAAGGCGATTCTATTTGGGCCAACTTGCAAGGCACTTGCAAGCCAAGTTGACTCGCTACTGTCCCATCGGTTTACACCACTGTACTTACTCACTGTACTTGTCTACTTGACTAAACACTAAACCAATGTAAATCGGCCTTTAGACTTAAGCGCTTCACAGACAATTAATATACTATATTTCATCTTCGCAGTGCGGTATAGATGCCAACCAAATATATATAGGACCGTGTGGGGCCGGTACTTTAAAAGAATAGCCCCACTGCATCTCTCCCCGTGTATGTCGTAAAAGGCGACTAAGAGATATAATTCCCTTCTTATATTACTAGGTGGTAGGGTTTAACCTGCCCGGGTTGGTGCCACCGCGCTGAATGAAAAGTCGGTCGAAACGGCTATGTAAATAGTTTGTGTTTTCCGTCCGATGGGAAGCACTGGCATGGCACCAAGTTGACCCTGTGTTATGGGCTGACATCACGGATGTTGTAGGTGATGTAACCAACTGTGTCAGTTCTATAAAAAAAAATATATATATATAAACCAAATAAAACAAATGTTACCTTTCGTAGACCCCAACTCCAAGATGTCACTAGTGTGAGACATGTCAGCCACGGCGACGGGAACCGGTGCATTCGGCGTCATGAGCACATTGTTCTCTTCAATAACAGATTTGTTGAAGCACAGAAGAGTTTCTGCGGTGCGAATTTTGGCGTGTGCCTCCTCCATAGACTGGTCGAGTCGCGGTTCTGTGCTAGGAACATCTTCCTCTGTCCATTGGCTAAGGAGTGCGTCGATAGTTCGATGCTCTTTGTCGAAAGGGTCACCTTTTTCTGTAATTGTGACGAAAGTGACATATAACAAAAGCATTATTAAAAAAACCAGCCAAGTGCGAGTTGGACTGGCGCATCGAGGTTTCCATACGACCATGTAATTGATCAGTTTTTATTATTTGTTTTTTGTTTTTTTATGGGAAGCTCGACATATGGCGCGCGCCAGGCTAATGCAGAGGTGTAGTCCGACGGCGCCCACGGGCATTGGAATATTTACGGGGTCTGCGAATACCATGTCGGCCGGCTAGGTGCACCTTCACATTTGTTGTTTTACTTTAGAGTTTGCGTTATAATCACACCAAGTTTGGAGCTTGTTTACCGTTTTCACGATAGAGCAAGAATGTTTCTTGTAGGTATGGCAGGTAATCACAAATAATTTTTTTTGCCTTTCTTTATTATTTATTAGGAAATCCACCATAATAACATATTCTGTAAAAATTTCAACCGGCTATGTATTATGGTTTTCCTAACGGTAGGACAGACGGGCTTATAGGCTACCGTACCCCTACAGTAGAGTGTTTTCATTTTACGAAGGCACGAGGGGTACGAGGTAGGAAGTGGTGCGTGAAGTGACCGCGCGGAGGTCAGTAGAGAACGAACTCGATGCCCGGTCGGTACACACACGTTCTACACGTCTCCGCATCGCTCCTTCGAACCGAGTCGTTCCCTACTGAGCTCCGCGCGGTCTCACACCCACTTCCTACCTCATACCTCTCGTGCCTTCGTAAAATGAAAACACTCTACCTGTCCACTCTCTATATCATGATTGTAAACAAACTAGGACTAGTGTGAAACACCAATCTAACAATAAAAAAATATTATCAGATCAGATGTAGGTTGTTGTTGTTGTTGTTTTGGTTTGGGGTTGGCTCTAGGCCTGCAAACTAATCCCGCTTGGGTTGGGGACCTTCGTGCAAAACCCCGCAGTCTCCAGCTACCCCAGCCAGCCTATGTCTTCCATGGAAGCCACAAGTCGACCGGGGTGTCTGCAGGCCGCTTATCCCTTAGTCGCCTTTTACGACATGCACGGGGAGAGATGCAGTGGGACTATTCTTATTAAGTACCGACCCCACACAGTACATCAGATGTAGGTACCAACTATAAAATTTTATTTTGTATTATTTCTATTCAAAAAGCATAAACTCACCCCTTTCATACAGCAGAACGTCTGAAATATCATTCTGGGACGTGTTCTGACTCGACATGGAAAAGTTTGAAACATTATGTGACACATTTTGGCTCGACACATTCGAAATATTTGCAGAAAGTGGTTTCATTGTTGCCGGTCTCTTAACGTTGAGCTTAATTATTTGCCCGTACTTTAGAAACTTCGGCTTGCGAATTCGGTGACGAACTCCGGAGTTAATTTGTCCCGGATTGCGGTTCTTCCTTCTGTGCGAATGTCCGTAGCTACGTCTATTCTGAGTAGTGTCCGTTACAACAGCTTTGGAAATTTTAGTAGCGATAGCCGGACTTACGTCAGCGTTTCTATTACCGTAGAAAGACTTAGTCGATATTATCTCATTGAGTGTATCAGTGCTAAAGAGTGACAGTCTGGCTCTAGGTGCACCCGTACTTGTGTCTAATTTGAGGTTTTTTGGATTAGGACCCGAATCAGATCCGATCGAATCGTTCCACAGTCGTTTGTTTGTGCGGTCATTCTCATCGGGACTTTCGTCGATTTCAATGGCCGGTCGACGGCTGTGCGAGATTTTTGGAGGAGAAACGACTTCCGTTGTATGAGGAGTCTTTTGCATCTCTGTCGGAGACATGGTGTTTCCAATTTCTGCATTCGTGCAATACATGGACGGTGAATTCTTTCCTTGCTCAACGAGAATGCCTTTAAAGCTTGCGAACTTAGGAGTCATAGTACGACGGCGACTCGACTTTCGAACGCTTTTCTTCGGAGTGTTCTCCTTTGTGTCCGTTCCGGAGTCGGTGTCGAAGTTCAGATCCTTGAGTGAGCTGCTGCAGCTCTCGGTGTCTGCGATGAGGCTGGCGAGGCTTCGGCGAGCGCGACTCCGCTCCAAAGATCCAGTGCACGCGCTAGCTGATGAGTGGGACGAGGAAGGGGTTTCCGGGTTGTTGTGGACCTGCGGTGTAACGGGCGTTGAGAAGGAAGTGTTTTTGCTGCCGGTTTGGATGCGACTTTGGAAGTTGCGGAGCGTGTACGGCGACTTCATAAAATCCCTTACATCCTGGTTCTCCCTCAGGAGACGCCGCGTATTGCTGCGCGTTTCACCTGGGGAATAAGTTGAGATTAGATTTATTTTAATAAGTTATAAAATTCTACACAATTTTTTTTGTTATGTAATCCGTTACGGGTGGCTGAGTCGGAGGGGCCAAAGCGCATGCTCCGACCAGCCAATATCACCTCCGAGAAGGTAGGTGCCATACCGGAGACTTCCCTGGATAGCTGGCTATAGTGGACTAGAGAACACAACCGAGGTGCTATGTGGCCATCTTACATCCAGTATGGTGGTACCAACCCAGTCGCTACAATTTGAGCCTACCACCTAGTAAGGGGCAAGGGAAGGGACCTACGGTTTTACACCGGTTCCGAACGGTGAAGCAGCAGGTGTACGTATGCATGTAAATTTTTTCATCAGAAAAAACTCATTGGTACACGCCGACCGGATTCGAACCTCGGACCTCTCGCATGAGAAGCCGATGCCCAAACCACTCGGTCACCCGCCGCTTGCCCAATGCCTTGGTGGTAAATTGATTCTTTAAATGTTTCATACATAATATGTAAAAATAATGTAATGCTGTAGGGGAAAAAATAAATTTTCTTTCTTTCTTTCTTTCTTTCAAATTCAGCACGCAATGGCTTCACCGAACACATTCTAGCCCATTACAGGTAGTAGAAATTTTCAATCAAGCATTAGACCAGCGATTGAACACTCTTGCCAGAGCATGAGCGGTCAATGTAACAGATTACAGCGCGCTAAATGTTTTGGCTTGCGTGAAGCCCTCGTCGCGTGCAGCTCGCGCAACAAGAGTTTATGGCTTAGTGAAGGGAGATTCCCTTCACTGAGCCATAAAACTTTATTATGCGAACTGCACGTTTGTTTTGATTTGAGTATAGTCTGCGTTGACTAGGTTTTTTTTTTTTTTTTTTTTATGTAATCCGGTATGGGTGGCTGAGTCAGAGGGGCCAAAGCACATGCTCTGACTAGCCAATATCACCTCCGAGAAGGTAGGTGCCATACCGGAGACTTCCCTGGATTGCTGGCTATACTGACTAGAGGAGAACAGAAGTAGAGCAGAACAAGGCCATACTCGATCTCCCTCTCTCTCGTATAGGCGTCCAGTGCGGCCCCAGAAGCTCAATGTTAAACCATCGAATGTAGGTTCTGTAAGTTGAATTTTTGCAATGCACGCAAACCTCTCAACATTTTGGCTCTCTTTCTTGGCTCTCTCCGACAGTTAAGGGTTAACCTAAGTAAGATGTACGAATCCCAGTACTTACTAAAGCACACAAAATAGCGAAATATGTTGATTTGTCTTCCTCACTTCCACGGAAATGTGTGGCCTTGCAAGAAACACCAACCAACTCTCATTGTATGAAAACAATTTCTAAGTGCCTAAGTCCAATAAGAACATAATAAACAAAGACCAAACTACATAGACTCGGGCCGAGTCTATCTATTTGGTCTGGTCACCAAGTCACTTGGTGCTTGATAAGTATTTTCTCGACAATTTGTACTGTGTGGGGCCGGTACTTTAAAAGAATAGCCCCACTGCATCTCTCCCCGTGTATGTCGTAAAAGGCGTCTAAGGGATATGACTCCCTTCTTATACTACTAGGTTTATACCTCCCGGGTTGATACCACCGCACTGAATGAAAGGTCGGTCGAAACGGCTATGTAAATAGTTTGTCTTTTCCGTCCAGTTCAGTGTAGCCGGCACAACCGAAGGGAAGCACTGACGTGGCACCAAGTTCACCCGGTGTTATGGGCTGACATCACGGATGTTGTAGGAATGTAGCCAACCGTGTCAGTTTCCTTAAAAAAAAAACAATCATGCTCCAAAACTCCAGCATCCGCTCCCCCTTGGTTGCAATACCGCAAATCCTCGTAGAGCGGAGAAAGACGGCGAGAAAACTATGTATGCTGTTCTACTGCGCTGCATGCAAACTTGCATGTGCTATGTAAAATATGGGTGTGGACTTGAAGCGGGGGGGTTTGATCGCAAATTGCTAGTAAGCTTATTGTGTAGACCGAGTTAAAAGATGAATTCTAGTGAAAGAATTGTTTGCCGGAAATGCGTAGTTTCGGAGAAAAATTTTTTTGAAAAAAATATTTTTCATACAAAATTAATTTTCGATTTTTTATTTATTTTTTTTAATGCACCAAAACATTTATTTTGAATAGGAATTTATGCAAAAACGACATGCGCCTTTAGGTTAGGGTTAATTTATAGAAGATGCGTCGCGTAGCGCCGCATCTTCTATAAACCCTGGTTATTTTTTTTTTAAACCACCAAAACATTCACCCATACCACTTCCCTTGTTTTTACATACATTTATATTCAAAACCAATGTTTTTGTGACTTAATATTACTTGTCTGTTTCTGGTTTGCCGTTACCTCCGGCCCGCGCTTACGCACATCATGCCTCACGCTACATCTGCTAATGCCCAACCTTAGAGGAAATGCTGGGCGTCAGCGGGTGTAGCGTGAGGCGCGATGTGCGGAAGCGAGGGCTGAGGTAACGGCAAACCAGAAACAGACAAGTAAGAAGTATGTAAACTACTCACGCCACGTGTGCGTGGGTGTGGCGGGTGTGGAGACCTCGCGTTCGTCGCAGGAGCTGCTCGAATCTAGCGCCGCAACGCCGAGCAAGCGGCCTTCGCTCTCGGACTCGCTTTCCGAATGCAGTGCGGGGAGCGCCCTTCCTCCGCCTCTACAATCCACCAAACCGAACAGAGACTTCTTTCGCTCCGACATGCGAGGGGTATGAGTGCGCGGAGGGCCGCGCAAGGATCGCTGTGGTGTTGACATCTTGGACCCAGCAAAAGATGATGCTATGATGCAACGGACGGGACGGACCACGCGTGACCGTTAACCGTTTTACCACTACACTGTAACGCTAACCACCATTGTTACAAACTGCACGGTGTCTTTCACAATAATGGAGTGCAAATACAGTGAAAATGAGGTCTTAATTCGAGTAGCTACGAAATAACAAGGAAATTCACAAAAAAGACGCTGCTGCACTGCTTGCGACAAATCGACATTGTTTGGCGGGTAAACAGCTGTCAATTTGATGTCACAGTTTGACGTTCGGAATTTGGCGCTTTGTCGCGTTCAATCCAACGCGTAGTTTTGGCATAGCGATTGCATATCGACGAATCTCAACTCAACGCAACGCTTGCAAACAAATAAAATGGGAAAATGGAAAATAAGAAACTATTACGATTCAATATCAACACCCGAAAGGTAAAAAGCATTTATTTTCATAAAATATGAAAAAGTAATACTAATAAATAACTAAAGATAAGGATATGACTCCCTTCTTATAAAACTAGGTAGTAGGGTTTAACCCGCCCGGGTTGATACCACCGCACTGAATGAAAGGTGGGTCCAAACGGCTATGTAAATAGTTTGTGTTTTCCGTCCAGTTGAGTGTAGCCGGCACGACTGAAGGGATGCACAGCACTGACGAGGCACCAAGTTCACCCGGTGTTATGGGCTGACATGACATCTCGGATGTTGTAGGTGATGTAGCCAACCATGTCAGTTTCCATATAATAAAATAAAAATTAGAAACCTATCTAAAGCCGGGTCTCCTGCGAATGTTTTTTCGAAACACAGAAACATCTACACATTGGGGCGTGGCCATACACATTTGTGCATGTTTGTTGTTTGCACAATGTTCTTGTTTGCCGAGTCGAAGGGAAAACATTCCGCGCGCGGGTGGAGAGGGGAGGGTTTTGTTTCATTTTTTAGCAGCTCCCGTGCCGCGCACTCGTTTGCGAGGTATATTCTTTGTCTCCGAGCGCCGAAACAGGCGGCGCCGCGCCGGCGGCAAATCGACCAACGCCATTTTTCGAATGAGTCGTATAGTGATACTTTATTGCTACTAGGATCGATGCTACTAGGTTATGTTTTTTATACAATATAAATAACTGCGCATTATAACTAAAATGGTGTCACGCAGCAGGTGGGTCTTCGTGCCTAACTTGCTGTTTGATCAATTGAATCTTGTTCGAATACTTTGCGAAACGTGGTGGTCGGTGTTGTGCTGTAATTTACCATAGAGTTCTTGCAGCACAACACCGATTACTCTGCTTACCCCGATTGTCGGTATACGACGTGTGGTGCATCGATTGTGTGGTGTTTGTGTGTGTGGTATATAACTTCGAAAAAACACGAAAGAAATTTGTGCAATCCCAATTTGTGTTCTATTCGTATTATGCAGGGTGAAAGCTTTTCACTCTGAATAGTATTGTGAACCTCGTAGCATCGATCCTAGTAGCTTTAAAGTATTACCTACGACTCATTCGAAAAATGGCGATGGTCGATTTGCCGCCTCTTCCGCCGGCGCCGCCGCCGCCGCTCGGAAACAAAGATTAAAGCTCGCAGACGAGTGCGTGGCACGGGAGCTGCTAAAAAATGAAACAAATGTTTTGTTTCAACCAGAAACATTTTCATGTAGCAGGAGACAGCTTGTGTATGAAAACAAATGTGTATGGTTTTCTGTGTAATATTTCGTAAAAACCATTCGCAGGAAGCCCGGCTTACCCTGCACAACTTAAGCCGGGTCTCCGGCGAATGGTTTTTACGAAATATTACACAGAAACATCGAAACATTGGGGCGTGGCCGTCCAGATTTGTATGAAAATCATAGAGAAATAATGTTTTTGTTTAATGTTTTTTCGAAACATTACTCAAAAACATTATTTCTCTATGGTTTCATACAAATGTGGATGGCCACGCCCCAATGTATCGATGTTTCTGTGTAATGTTTTGAAAAAAAAAAACATTCGCAGGAGACGGGGCTATAGTGTGACGTGCGTGGCTCCGGTGCCTCTTCATCTGAAAATTATAAAATATTGTGACATATGTATGACTTTACACACTATTCCAGTGCTGCCATTGCGGTACTGCAAAATACTCGGTCGACTTAACTAGACAGCTCGGATGACATTTCGTCATGTGTTGCCAGATGGTTACAATTTCTTACTTTTTTAGCAACTTTTGACACTCTGGCGCAACTTTTTTTTTTTAGGTAAAGGGGAACGAGTTCGGACGAGTTTTCACAATCTAGTTCAGATTCTCTCATAGTTTAAGGATCTATATGCCTCAGTTCTATTAAGTGCCATCGTTTTGAGAATTTAACGAAAACATATTGTGTCCCATACAAAAAAATATATTTTATTATTTTTCTCCGGAAATATCAACTTTAGTGAAAAACATGTAAGATTAAAAGTGTCTTATATTTCGCTTACAAATATGATTCCATCGAAAAAAACATTAACATTCGGAAAAGAAATTCAAAGTCCGCTTTATTGTACTTTCGAACCACAGTGCGGCGGTTCACTGACCGCACCTAGTCTTTTTCGCGCACCGAGGGTTCCGTACCACCACCGTAAATGTCCCATTTTTTATACAGATTTAATTATTTTTATAAATTAATTACAGCCTAATTTCATTATTTAAATTATTTTTTATTTCTTATGATGGGTTATATGTATGATTCTGATTAATTTATTGTGGTAACACTTTTTTTTTGTAAATTGGGCGACTTGGGCTACTTTTAATCGCGAAGTGGCTACTTGACCAGCAAGGCATCTAGCAACCCTGTGTACAAGCACAGATTACCAATATATAGCCGATCGAGCCGCGGCCCGCGAGCCAGGTGCCGAGTTAAGTCGACCGAGTTTTTTCCGTTGCGTTCTAGCACCTTGTGGAAAAAAAGTTGGCAATACTGCTCCTCAGTTCCTCCCACGACTCCTTATATTTTGAGGGAATCATGCTCCCGATCTCCGCTCTGCGCTCCGACACCAAATATAGGCACACACATGCACATCTGTGATGTAGGTTGCGCTGCGCCGCCCCAACATTAGGTTAATATTTTATAGGTAAAGTTAGGTTATATTTTTTTTAAACCACCAAAACATTGTGAATATTTTGGTGGTAAATAAAAAAAAACAGGGTTAATTCTAAACTACGCTACGCGACACATCTTCTAAAATTAACCCTAACCTAATGTTGAGGTGGCGCATGTCGTTTTTGTTACGTTTCGTTTCGAGCCATGGCAGTGAACGCCAATGATGCATATTGCCCCGAAACGCTCGTGTGGATGGTGGTGCATGGATGGAATGACAGCAATGAATGGTTGACGTTTTCTCCGCTAGATGCGCTGGGGTGTCGGAGCGGAGAGCGGAGATCGGGAGCATGATATTCCCTCAACATATAAGGACTAGTGTTCCGTTCCCACTAGTCTTGTTACGAGTCGAATACATGGACGACTCGAGTGACTCGAGTTGAAAACATCTATAACTCGAGTTGCGACTCGAATACAAAAACACTCGCTATAGATTTTCTATTTATTAGTCTCGGAACCATTATTTAATTCTTAAATAATAGCTCCTTAAATAATTTTAAGTCACTAATCTCGTACAGCGCGTCACCAGTTCAATCAAATGAATTCAACTGTCTCGCAGCAGCAGATCGCGTCACCCACTCCGCGCGCTCGACTCGAGTGCACTCGGATGACTGAATGTGCGAATGCGAGTTGACGAACGAATACAAAATACTCGGCGACTCGCGGCCTTGAGAGACTGCGACTCGAGTCGGTCTACTCGAGTATGGTCGGTCGGCCGGCGTGTCGTCGCCGTCAGTCAGTCTCTCAAGGCCGCGAGTCGAGTACTATTTTGTATTCGTTCGTCAACTCGCATTCGCGATCAGTCAGTCGTCCGAGTGCGTGCACTCGAGTCGAGCGAAGCGAGTGGGCAGACTGCCTGACTGACTGCTTGTCCGTACGAATACGAGTCCGACTCGGTTTCGCTCCGAATCCTACTCGAGTTGACGAGTTTTAGGCTTGACTCGAGTCACACGAGTACTATCACTCGACTCGTTACAACGCTAGTTCCCACAGATTACCAATATATGTCTTTGGACAGATGGGACAGTCTTGAACATAGCAGCAACCCATAGAGCCATTGGGTCGCCAAGACAAACGACCAATCACAGACGTGACAGCTGCCCAATCAGAAGCTAGACTTAGTGAGGTGAACTCACGATAGAATCATTATCGATATTAGGGATGTCCTCCTAATATCGATAGATATACTCTTATGAGAACTGTTGAAATCATTATTTTAGCCAAAAATGAAAAATGCCTCATATTTTCAATATTTTCCTTCGAAGCTATGTTTTTTGTGTTCATCTAGAGAGAAACTAAAAACTTAAGAGGCATTTTTCATAGTTGGCCGATAGGTTAGGTGAGTAAATAATGAAAATATGTAATATGACCAATGTGTTTATTTCAAAAAATTACAGAGTAAAATATTTTGAAAACAATGAATAATAAATAACATATTGAGGCTGTACTTCATGGAGCCAGTGGGTGTCAGCCTCGGTAGCTCAGTGGAGCTATCGGCCGACTGTCGTTCGTGATCATAGGCACACCTGGGTGCGGTCAGAACTTGGATGGATGACCGTTCAACCGATGGAGGCTGATCGTGACTCGCACGTAAAACTGTAGGTCCCTTCCCTTCTTACCTTATTAGGTGGTAGGGTTTAACCCAGCGGTGTCCAACCGGTAGTATGCGGGCATCCAGTAGCACGCAGCCTTATTTTAAGCGCCCACTCACAGACGTTCCAATTAACATAAAATTGAAATAATACCTCGAAAGAAATGTATAAAACATAAATTTAGAAATACGTTAACTCGAGAACATGTTAAAAATTGCCTAATGCTTTCATGCGTATGGATTTATAGCAGATTTTTTAATTTAGAAAATAAAAATTGCCAGAGCCAGGTATCCCATTAAAATTCACAGAAATATCGAAGTAGCTCGTCGGCGAAACCAGTTGGACAGCACTGGTTTAACCGGTCCGGGTTGGTCCCACCACCCGCACTAAATGAAAGGTCGATCAAAGTGGTATGTAAGTAGTTGGTGTTTTCCGTCAAGTTCAGTGTAGCCGGCACGACCAAAGGGAAACAATCATATGGTACCTAGTAATCCTCGCCAATTTAAATTTCAGAAGAAAAAGTCAACTAACGATGCAATAGCGTGCATGCTTAATGTGATATTGCACAATTTGGATGTTGGTCTTGATAGTATAGATCAGGGATGGGCAAACTTTGTTCTACGCGGGCCAATATTTACAAATATAATCTATGTGGGGGCCAGGTTTTTGAATTTTTAGCTATATCTAATATAATACTTATCAAAATATTTGTATTTTCCGAAATTAAGATATTTATTGACCCATATGTTTCAACAATATTAAAAGTTCTCTTATTTATATACAAAATTCATTTATGTGAACTATATATAGTATCTGCGCTACAGTCTGAGAATAGCGGTCATTCACCCCTTCCTCTCAGCACGCACACATGCGCAGAGAGGCGTGTGAATCATAACATAGTACGAACGGTCAGCGGCCGCCCGGCTACCACAATAAGCTAGCGACAGTAATTTCGCTCGATACGCAGAACATAAGGAAGTATCGCTTCCGCAAATACGAGTACATTGGTAGGAAGGGGTGAATGACCGCTATAGATATCGAATCAGGTACATACAGTGTACCTGGTTCACTATTAAATAGGGAAATATATATTGATTGCAGGTAATCTATAAAATAGGACAAATATTTATTAATTAAAGTAACAAATTACACTATTAATGTTTGCTGAATGTTTCCATGATTTATGTTATTATCTACTTCTGGGTCGATGGTCGCGCGCTGGATTGCAACCGTTCGCGGGCCGGAGATGGCCCGCGAGCCGTCGTTTGCCCATCCCTGGAATAGATAGTCACAGCCTTCTCTTAATAATCCTTACATACTTAAATACTATTTTACTATCTATTACATACACATATATTTATATAGCTTTTGCCCGCGGCTTCGCTCGCTGTTGACTCGATTTAACACCAAATTTGATTTAAACGCAAATATAATAATAAACTATTGTTTCTCTTATATTCTCCCTCGCCCTCTCGATTTTTGCGACGAATCAAAGGCATTTGACTGCTTAAAATATACCATCTTAGTGACAAACTGGAACCTTAAATGGAATCAGAGGTATAGAACTAAATCTAGCTGAATTATATCTATCGAATAATGTACAATATATTTACACAAATTCAAACAAATGAAATCGTATCCAGCGCAATAAATGTCACATGTGTGACAAATAAGTGTCACATTCCTCCGGGATCCATACTGGGTTCCCTGGTATTCCTTGTGTATATTAATGATTTACCAGCTTGTCTCACACATGACTGAGGTAATCTTATTTGTAGATGACACATCAATACTTATGAAAATAGAAGAACCGTGTGGGGCCCGTACTTTAAAAGAATAGCCCCACTGCATCTCTCCCCGTGTACGCCGTAAAAGGCGACTAAGGGATATGACTACCTTCTTATGTTACTAGATTTGGTACCACCGCACTAAATGAAAGGTCCGTCGAAACGGCTATGTAAATAGTTTGTGTTTTCCGTCCAGTTCAGTGTAGCCGGCACGACCGAAGGGAAGCACTAACGTGGCACCAATTTCACCCGGTGTTATGGGATGACATCACGGATGTTTTAGGTGATGTAGCCAGTGTCAGTTTCCATAAAAAAATAATAAAAAAAAACATGAACACTGTCCGCTTAATATTAATGAGGCGCTGTTAAAAGCACATAATTGGTTCCAGAGTAATCAACTAGTACTTAACATAGATAAAACACAGTATATGACATTTTCCCTGAAACACAGCACCAAGACGTACGACATTCAGGTCGGAAACCTTCAAGGAAAGAATCTCGCTTCAAAATGTCTATTGCAAATTCATGCGGAGTTGGTTCGGAGTCAAACTAGAGAACTCCGGGCGTACACAACTGAGGTAGGGCATCCACAGCGTCAGCAGGGGCACGCTCCGAGGCAGCCTGTTGGCAGCTGTGTCTGTCCCGAGGCAGGCACAGCTGCACTCGTCCTGCTGGCACAGCCGGGTACGCAGCACCTCACGTACGGCATCGTCACCTTGCCTCCGCCACAAATTACTGACATAAATGTATATACGCGCTCGCAAAATACCACAAATCACATTAATAACAAAACTGCACCGCACCGCAATAACAACACCTAGGTACCTACATACACCAGCCAGCCGCCATTACTTTTTTTTTTGCGAGCTTCAAACTGACGGCTCGATTTCATTGGTCGGTTGTGTTGGCGACCCTCAAAATGGCCGCCGGCTTACGGACGAGATTGCCACTATGAACTGTCACCCCCGTGTTCCGTTCCTCCCTCCCTCACTCACGTTGGTCAAGCAAGCAAAGCAAGAGCGAGCGAGCAGACGAGCAGACAGCAGACTGCAGACCAGCAGACCCCACAGACCCTAGTAGTAGTAGTGTTATATTCTTTGCCACAGATAGACAGATTACTGCAGCAGGCAGGCAGATTTGGCTGGCTGGCACGGATGTGTTTTATAGACGTTTCGCGGACAAAACGGCAATACTTGCGTACAAAAATCAATCAATTAAATCGACATAACCGTTTATTCTAGTCTAGTATCTCTAAAATAATTAGTCGATTGCGCAAAACCTAAGAACGTTTTAACCTATTGAATTATTTTTCCATTCATTGTATTGCAAAATCGATCCAAAATGATTCGATGAGCTGTCTGTGTGTGTTATATTTGTGTTTTTGTTTGTCGCCGTAATACGAGCGGAGTGCAGTGCGGTGTGCGGCCGGTGTTGTCTTGTCTCTCGCGGAACAGGTTCGCTGGACCGTTGTACGTGCGTGTGTGTGCGTGCGGCAGCCGTGAATGCATATTGTGATGGAGACGCCGCCGCGCTGCGACACTAGTCTCAGCTGATCCCGGGCGGGCGATCTCTTCAGTGACCAGCTGTGTGAGTACAAATCCGAATCGCTTGACTCTTTATTTCCTTCTCATTCACAGTTTCACTCAAAGGTTGCCTGGATGAAATCACTCTTAGTGATAAGTTCGTCTTTGTGCGCAATTGTTCCATATTGCTCTCTGCCGGATAAGATTTAAGCTTGGTTTTGCTATCAGTTCATAACTCTTTTTAGTTAAAAAGTTACTCCAACCCCTGAAGTAGATACCTACTTCCTTTCCGACATAAAAACAATCATCCAAATTGGTTGGTGTGGTACCTATAGAATTATTCATCCATTTGTCATGCACATGAGCATGCAAATTTAAGAGTTTGATGATTTTCTCAAGCATTCTATCATCAGAACTTGACTAAATTTACATGAGATCATCCCTAAGGTACCTCCTTTCTAATAAAAAAAAAATAATTGAAATTGGTCCACGTGATATAGAATAAAACTAATTAGAATGAAATTTACCTAACGTAGAACATATTAAAAATATACAAAAACTAAATAATGTAAGGTGGAAAGAAGGAGAAATTATCGCTGAACATACTTAAAAAAAAATGTCGACGAATTGAGGAACCCTCCTTTTTTGAAGTCGGTTAAAAATACTGCATATAGGAAGGAAAGGTTGGTTGGTTCAACTAGGTAGATGAAATCAATGTAGCGTTCGTAAAGTAAACCTGGCCCTGCATTGTTCCAGAACTCCCGTATAGATGTTTTGAAACAAGCTGGATTGTAAACTAGAATAAGATCATAGGTACGTACAGAATCTTTACACAGATAATTATCTTAAAAATTTAAATTAAGATAATTCTCTTGTCCTAATCCTTTGCTAAACGTGGTGGTCGGTGTTGCGCTGTAATTTACCAGAGTTCTTACAGCACAACACTGATTACTCTGCTTACTCCGATTGTCGGAATACGGAGTGTTGCTATGTATGTATACTCTTCTCCATTTTATAAGCTATAATAATTTTGGTAGGTATATACGTCTGTTTCATTCTAAAATAATAAATATACAATTCATGGCCTTCAATAGCTAAAATCTTTATTCATTTTGCAATGAACTAATGTTAATGTTACTGCAAACCACAAAGGTCGCTGAAAGTATGTAGGTAACCTACTTTGTACTAGGTGGTAGGGTTAAACCTGCTCGGAAAGGTTCCACCGTACTGACTGTAAGATCGGATAAAACCGATATGTAAATTGTTCGTTTTTTTCATTCAGTTCAGTGTAGCCGGCACGACCGGAGGGAAGCACTGACTGACATGCCACCTAGTTCACCAAGGTGTTATGGGCTGACATCACGGATGTAACGTGTGAGGTCGATACTTAATAAAAAGAATAGCCCCACTGCATCTCTCCCCGTCGCATGTCGTAAAAGTCGACTAAGGTATAAGGAAATTCGTCAGCCTCGGTAGCTCAGTGGTGCGGTCAGTCGACTGTTGTTAAGCAACGATGAGCGCGGTCAGTACTTGGATGGGTGACCACTCAACCGTTGGAGGCTGACCGTGGTTTGGATTCCACGTTAAACTGTAGAGGTCCCTTCACTGCTTACCTTACTAGGTGGTAGGGTTTATCCCGGCCGGGTTGGTACTACCGCACTGAACGAAACGTCGGTCGAAACGGTTATGTAAATAGTTCGTGTTTTCAGTCCAGTTCAATGTAGCCGGCGCGAAATGAAGGGAAGTACTGGCATGACACCTAGTTCACCCGGTGTTATGAGCTGACGTCACGGATGTTGTAGGTGATGTAGCCAACCGTGTTTGTTTCCATAAAAAAAAACTTTTTTACAATTTTCAGCCTTGGTGATTATACTAAATGAGTTCGTTCTATTTGTGTCAATGTCCCATGTCCAGTCTATCTAACATCATTACATCAACAATACGTTTTCGGGTGTACTGACCTCCTTTGATGGCCGTCATTAGATTTATTTAAGAGCACACTTCTTTGCTCCCATACCAACATTATCATACGATTATTTAGAAACTCTCAACATTTGTGTGCTTCTGTAGGAACTATTTGATCAAAATAAAGTTACATACCAATATTATTTTATATGACAATCTGTGCTCCAGTGGGACGTTCAACTGTTCTTAAGTTTGCGTCTTGAGGCGGAAACAAGACTCAAACCGTGCTACCCGAGCACTGATGAGCGAAAAACGAACCATATGCTGATGTAAATAGGTGCGAGATTCATTCTACTCGTGCGGTGGCTGAAACTTCGCGCCGACGATGAACGTTTGCGCGAAAATCACACTAATATTAAATTTCACGGGTTGGAAAGATGGAAAACAATATTTTTTTTAGCGACGATTGTAGGGAATAATATTATCTATATTTCTATGAGGGTCTTGTATTGAAACAATTTATGCTTCTCAAGAGAATTTAACTTGAAAGTACAATTTTTGTACTTTTCGTAATTTTTATTTGGAGATTTAATTAACACCTTTACAAAGTAGTAAAATATAATTTTTTTCGCTATGTTTGTTAATTAAAGACATAACATAATTTTTTACAGATTTTTTATCTTTACCAATAGCTCAACAATTTCGTTTAAAGTTGATCTTTTGAGTCTTATTTGCACCTTAAAACTTCAGACTGGGCTTGCGAGGGGATCGAACAGTGCCAAATCCTCCTAAGTTACTTTAGATATTAATTTATCTTAAATAAAATTTATTGTTATATTATATTATAAAACAAATTACGGTATGGCACCTCCGAGAAGGTAGGTGCCATACCGGAGACTTCCCTGGATTGCTGGCTATACTGGACTAGAGGAGAACACAACCGAGGCTGCTATGCGGCTATCTTACATCCAGTACGGTGGTATCAACCTAGTCGGCTACAATTTGAGCCTACCACCTAGTAAGGGGCAAGGGAAGGGACCTACAGTTTTACACCGGTTCCGAACGGTGAAGCAGCAGGTGTAGGTATGCACGCAAATTTTTTCGTCAGAAAAAACTCATCGGTACTAGCCGACCGGATTTGCACCGCGGACCTCTCGCATGAGAAGTCGATGCCGACACCACTCGGCCACCCGCCGCTTGCGATTATCACTGTGGGATTATGGAGGAGGTCACCTGGTGTGTTCAGACAACACGTCCCTCGACATTTTCCAAGATACTGTAGGATTTTAGGGACATGTCGTGCGAAATTTTCCCCCTAGAGAATGTTTGTTGTTGTTGTTGTATATTGTTTATTAAGCATTCATTAGACACCATGACTGTACTCGAATTTGTTACAATTTGTTCTATCCGATTCGATTACACCCACGAAGAAGAACCGGAACTGGTAAGAAACTTTGCAGGGCTTTTTTCCATAATCATTTTTGCAAGCATTTAGTGACTATCCACATAATAACACCGCCTGCAGTCGATTGAAAATACAGCTTGAGAGCAAGATCAAAAACAGATGCAGGGCTCAACGACTCCCAGCAATATTTTGAAAATAACTTCAAGTCCACCTACGAGTATGCTGCAAAAGACCACTTAAGTGGCATTATTGTCCACAATAAAGCAGTGAGTGACCCATATTGTCTCATTGGAGTCGATAAAATATTTAATGTCTCAATTTGCAAGGTTACTGCGGTCATTCGTAGCAATATGCTCAATGGAATATCGTTAATTTATGTATTTTTAATCATCAATACAAATAATAAATGGCCATGGAGTAAGTTAATTTGTTGTATGAGATAGGTACTGCGTTTCTAGACTGTATGTATGATACTAAAACTTTTTTTAGACGAATTTTAGAAATGTTTTCTGTATGTATTTTCTTCCATAACTCTTAAACCGATCATCCGAATTCAATGGAACTTAGTACAAACAAGCACATTTAACTATACGGGACACAGGATAGGCTAAATAAAATTCAGTTCTGATTATGCTCTCATACAAACAGATTGTTCTGCGCACCGAAATAAAGGTACGTTATCGGGCTTACTACTAAGCTAGTTTAAATAATAGATAAATTATAGATAATATGTCTTAGATCTTTGCCATGTTAACCACCTTCTTATAAAAAGATGGCATAACACATTGTACAGTTCCCCGCAGCAAATAATACCTGTTGAACTTTAGAAAGAGACAAATCGGTTGTAGAGCGTCGTCCCTGTCGCACAGAGACGTGCGAGTTCGTGCTACAGGGACGACGCTCTACAACCAGATGGTCTCTTTCTAAAGCTCAACATGCATTATTTGCTACCGGGGAACTGTAGGTACCTACTTACTTACATGATTGATTTATGATTATGATTCAAATTGTGAGAGTTAAGGCCCCCGAGCCCTGTTATCACTGCAACCTTGGAAGATCTTTTGTGTTCTCTCAAAAGTTTAGAGCAAGTTTAGAGCTCACACTCAGGCCCGATTTCAGCTATTAACTGAGTTATATCCTGTGGTTGAGTTCCTGTATTTGGCATGGGTTAACAGTGGCGGGGCATGAACTTAATTTGATGTGGGCAAGATAATTTTTTCGAGGCCCTCTCAATTTTGCCAATACTCAATACATTCAACAACATCATCAAATCGCAATATCCTGCAATCAAGTCCTGCTTTCCCATCTTTTGTCGGATAAAGGCTTTATAGTAAGGTTTAGTTTGCCTTTGATTAAGTCTAAACATGTTTACTCGATATTTGTCATCATGAATCAAAGCTGCATGAACTTTCGAGGCGCGAGGCCCCTCGGGCCGCGAGGCCGTGGGCCGTCGCCCACGTCGCTCCCGCCTTGCGCCGCCTCTGTGGGTTAAACATGTTACCCCCAAGAATACGGCTTCTACTGTGAATGAGCACTTCACATGCACAAAGGATGTGTACGGGCATAGCCGACTATCATTGTCTCCCTCTACGGAGACAAAGCCATGCTGCATCGTCATAGCCCCACTGCGACGTTGCTATCGCTTACTCGCTCACGCTTGCGTACCGATGACAGGAGCGAGAGAGAAAACGAAGATTTCGTCGGTCGCCCGATGAAGGGTGAGCGATTTCATGTTTCTCTCTCGCTCCTGTCATCGGTAGGCAAGCGAGAGCGAGTAAGCGATAGCAACGTCGCAGTGGGGCTATGACGATGCAGCATGGCTTGTCTCCGTAGAGGGAGACAATGACAGTCGGCTCTGGTACGGGCGTTTCATCCGCTTTTATACAGAACCTGCATATAGGTGTGTTGTTAAGGCCCATTCGGTGTAGGTGTTTGTTTAGTCTGCAGTGTCCTGCCTGGGTGCTTGTTATGATTATTATGGTTTAGGTTGAATACTTCGAAAGTGAATTTACGCGAGTAGGTACCCAGGAAGTATTGCCCTCTCGTGTTTCTGCCCGGGCAGTTGGAACCTGTGCTCGTTGATATTTGATATTTTCTGTATGTATGTTCTTCCATAACTCTTAAACCGATCATCCGAATTCAATGGAACTTAGTACAGTTGCTTGCTTTGGTTGTGTGCCCAGGAGAGTATTTCTTGCCGGCATGTGCATTTTGGTATTTCAAGTATCGGCTCTGGGCTGATGGGTGGATTTTCAGCTCCACCCTTAGCAATTTGATCGGCTTCCTCGTTGCCGTCAAATCCACTATGTCCAGGCACCCATCTCAGTGTTGCTTTGTTGTACGTTCCTGGTGTAAATCTGAACGTTTTCTTAACATATTTTTCACCTTGTTCAGTGTAGCCAGCATAGCCAAAGGGAAGCACTGCCGCCTAAAGCCGCGTCTCCTGCGAATGTTTTTTTTCGAAACATTACACAGGAACATCGAAACATTGGGGCGTGACACACATACACATTTGTATGAAAACAAATGTTTTTGTGTAATGCTTCTTGTGTAATGTTTCGAAAAAACATGCGCAGGAGACGCGGCTTTATACAAGTTGTTGTTTTGGTTTGGGGTTGGCTCTAGGCCTGCAAACTAATCCCGCTTGGTTGGGGACCTTCGTGCAAAACCCCGCAGTCTCCAGCTACCCCAGCCAGCCTATGTCTTCCATGAAAGCCACAAGTCGACCGGGGATGCCTTAGTCGCCTTTTACGACAAGCACGGGGAGAGATGCAGTGGGACTATTCTTATTAAGTACCGACCCCACACAGTACCCGGCTTTATACATACAGTCACATAATATACCATATTGCTACAGAGCAATCCCACCCAAGGAGCGTTGAACTGCGGGCTCGGTGTGGCCCGATCGTTGTTCTGTGAATCCCACCACATGGCTACAAGTAAGTAATGGTACTATCGCTCAAGGTATATTTTTAAACATGCCCTTTTCTCCTTCTATTCCTGGAATGAACCTTTACCTACGCTAATGCCACTGCGTAATCGGATACCTCTCTCGGATACACGATACACGAATACAGTATGCGTTTAATTTTTCACCTGACTACGGCGAAGCCATAAACAGGGTTATGATTTTGGCAGCGTATTTATGTATGAGTGTTCGTCGGTTCTCTCACAGAGTCTAAACTACTTAACCTATTTTAACATTATCCATTGATGAATTTTGTCTCGAATATCCCAATTGTCATTGGTATATTAAATTAAATATTATAAATATTTTGGTAAAACCGGACTATGAAAAATTTTGTAAATCAAAAGGAAAGTTTATATTAAAGAGAATTGATTTGAATAGACTGGAAGCCTGACAATTTACAAGTTTTTATTTAACTTCACCTGTTAGTATGTGCGGGTAAAATCTTGCAACAGAATTTTAAACAAGTTCCACCCAACCGATTGAGCTGAAATTTTGAATTTTTAAAAATGAAAAACCTATTTAAAAATAAACTTTTATTTAAGCCATGTACTAAAACGAATAAAATAAATTCAGGTTTTCGATTTGTTTGCAAAAAGTTTGTGACCTAACTATTAGAAAACGAAAAAAGTGGTAAGTACTTATTGAATATAATTATTTTTATTAGAATTTTTTTTTTCCAACGGATAACACAGCTATGACGTTGCTTGCTACACGTGAATTTACCGACACGCGGCGGGCCGTGGGCACTGGGGGTGTGGTGCGCGCCATCCAGACTCCAGAGGCGGCCGTGACCTTGTCCCAGTTGTGGGTGTATCGAGCGGGGTGCGGGGCGCGGGGGAGGGGCGAGACGAGCCCCCGCGGCCCGGTCAATGGGAGGTCTGCACGACCAGGAGGGCATCGGGCGAGGAGCCGTGTGGTCCGCTCTCGAGTCGAGGATGACCACTGACTTTCTTAGAGATCGATGAAAATTAATGTACAGCACCCAAACTCAAACTCAAACTCAAAATTTCTTTTATTGTTTTTACAGACACTTTACACAAACAGAAATTGTCCCTATTTCATAACACACAAATTATCAATGATTATTCTCTGTTGTGTGCAAACACCGTCTCCCAAACTGGCCTAACCGGCTGTATCATGAAATTCATGAAAGACAGTGGGTGCATACAATACCCATAACACTTGACTAAGCTACTCAACATCACAGTCTAGGAATAAGTAGATAGTACCTACATAGGTATTACAGTGTTGTATATATATATACTATATCGCTTGTATAACACCTTAAAACACGAGAGAATTATTAATTAAACACGAGATTAAACATTGGAGAATTTAGCGGGTATCTCAAAAAATATAAAAGAGAATAACAAAATAGTTTACCACCTAATAAGATGTGTAAAGTGTGCTCGATTGCGTTCTGTGTGCTATTGTGTATCTGTGTGTGAGGGTCGTAAATAATGAACATGGAACTTTAGAAAGAGACAATACGGTTGTAGAGCGTCGTCCCTGTCGCACAGAGGCGTGCGAGTTCGTGCGACAGGGACGACGCTCTACAACAATCGGATTGTCTCTTTCTGAGGCTCGATGTTTATACTGTACTGCCGGGTCTCGTACTGTAAGTACAAAATTACGTAGGATTTAAAAAGGCCTCGCTCATTAAAGGAAGTGCACCACTTTAGTTCCTTTTTTTTTTAAATGGAAACTGACTCCGTGGGCTACATCACCTACTACATCCGTGATGTCAGCCCATAACACCTTGGTGAACTAGGTGCCATGCCATGTCAGTGCTTCCCTTCGGTCGTGCCGACTGCACTGAACTGGACGGAAAACACGAACTATAATTACATAGCCATTTCAACCGACCTTTCATTCAGTGCGGTGGTACCAACCCGGGCGGGTAAAACCCTACCACCTAGTAAGGCAAGAAGAGAAGGAGCCTACAGTTTTTACGTTGAATCCGAACCACGGTCGAGCGGTCACCCATCCATCCACTGACCGCGCCCAGGTGTGCTTTTGATCCGACGAGGCTGAGTTTTCTGTCTAGTTCTCGCTTCACTTCCCACGCTCGAACTTTTGCTCTCACACTTGTTTTCTTCTCACACGTTTCGCCCGAGTTGACCTTTCGCCAGTGACTCACTACCCTAAGATACAAGATTTACCCCGAGGGTATAATTTGATGCCACCACTTTTCACATGCTATCTCTTATAAACATAGAATAGAATAGAATAGAAACTCTTTATTGCACACAAATTGAAGGAAGAACAGTAGGTACACGAAAAGAAACAAGAAATACAGGAGTGCGCAAAGGCGGACTTATCACTACAAGTGATTTCTTCCAGTCAACCTTTGGGTGATGGATGAGGAATAAAATACAGAGAAAGAAATATGGGTAGTGCAAGCGAAAGGGAGGAGGAATTATTCTATGAATATGCCTACATGTAACATACATACCTACATAAAATACATGAAAACACATTACCCTCCTTTGCGTCGCGCAGTCGGGTAAAAACATAAACATATAGAACTTCGATACTACATACAAATAATACACACTATACTATACTAATCCACAAGTGAATACAAATAGGCAAAAATTTAAATTCTTTGAGTATTGTTCATTTGGTAGTTTCCAGTAGACTATAATCGTAAATAAATCAGATAAGAAATAATAAGACATACAAGGAAGAAGAGAAAATCCTCTTCCTTGTGTTTAGTTAATCACATACCTTATCTGATGTTAGTATTGTTCACATAGAAACTCTTCTGCGCAGACGTAAATTACTACACCTGTCGACGTTGAATTTTTGAAGTGAAAACTTCTTTAGCGGCGCTTGGCACTTTTTTAGATGGGTAAAAAATGTTAAACTCGCGTCAGATCCGTAGCCTGATCGAACAAGCGTAAGATTCGTTGAAATTATGGATGAAAGTAGATTTTTCTGAGAAATAAACTTTTTGATGTAAAATAATTATAATAGTTCTGTAGTGTTAAATTTTTTATGTAATATAAATTGTCATGATTGTCTACGATAGCGCAATAAATGAATATTGTATTTTACCACATAAATGATAGTATTTTTATACTGATAAATAAAACAATTCGTGCGAAATTATTCCCTAACCATTCCAAAATATTCAAAAATGCACAACGTTGATGTTTAAGTTTTCACTTCTGCCGGCACTCCCGGAGTGCAACCCGTCCGTTTTTTTTTTTGAGTGAAGTTAGTAACAGGTGGACCCTGTGACTATCTCAGCAGCGGGAGCACAAATGCGTCGATAAGCCTATATCGATCGATAAACATCTATTCGTCTTCTTCTATTCTACTTCGTCGAACGAAGCAAATAGATGTTTATCGATCGATATAGGCTTATCGACGCATTTGTGCTCCCGCTGCAGATCAGTAAAGGTCCACATAATATTGTCGTCAAAAAATGTCAAAATTCAAAGGATGGAAATGCTCTTTGCATTATTAATAGCGATTATAGCAGGTGGTGCCCATACTTTTTTCTATGAAAATCTACCTACAAAAAATTAAAGGTTGTGAGATCGACACTTGTACCAAATAATTTGTAGTAATTTTTGTTTGAATTGAAAGCTATGTTCATTACATGCTTTATATTTGTTACTATTGCGGTGCTCACGGAAGACACCACCACAAAAATGTTTTAAAAGTCACATAAAATATTATGAATTCTTGTTTCTACGAGTCACTTCTTGCTCTACTGCTAGCTGCAGAGCTGCTGTGTTGGTATAAATAGCGGCTTTCCGACTCGTTCTCTCCCTCCAGGCGATATCGACGAATATAGGTGACGTAAATAAAACCATCATCCACCTATCTGCCTTTAGACTATAATAATGAAAAGATGGTGAACTCTACGAAGCTAACAAAATAAAAATCGGGTCATGACATAGAGTTCAAGTGCTAGAGAGGGCATCAACTCG
Organism: Nematopogon swammerdamellus; assembly: GCA_946902875.1. Lineage (NCBI taxonomy): Eukaryota > Metazoa > Arthropoda > Insecta > Lepidoptera > Adelidae > Nematopogon > Nematopogon swammerdamellus. The sequence goes on from OX336357.1 coordinate 10,398,558, forward strand.
CCGAGCTGGTGAACTACAAAATATGTCTTATCTTTGTCACATTTGTGAACACGCACCGTCACGCGTGTTACGTACGACTAACGAGCCGTCTGGTTCAAACACTGCGCATATCAACCAGTCACACACGACCTCGACTCGCGGCTAGTAATCATAATGTGCATGTCGTAAAAGGCGACTGAATACTAAATATACTCCCTTTTTTCTTGCTTCTTTTCGTTTACTGTTCCTCTTTCAATTGTGTGCAATAAATAGTTTTATTATATTCTACTCTATGTCCATACCTATGACAAAACAGTTCTATCCTTTTGGAGTCTCTGAATGTGCCTCTGCTCCGGCTCCTCTCGTTGCAATCGGCGAAGTAGGTCGGATTCATTAACGACATACGTAAAAAAATATATATCGCTCTAAATAAGTGCGGTGAGGATTGTTCTCGGGATTTAAAGATTACCTATACAGACAGACTGGTTCTTTTATATACTTATATATAGCTTGATACGCGTGACAGATATCAAAAGTGGCTGGAATAGTGCACATTGAATTAGTTACCATAATATTGACCAAATTTAAATTATTGTGTATAATTTATTGACTGAGTGTTTTGCAAATGTAGCTAATAATAATAGGATTGAAGGCTAATGAAATTAAACAGAAAAAAAGCGGTCAAGTGCGAGGCGAACTCGCGTGAAGAGGATTGCGTACCATTTCGTTTTCCGTGAGAACTTTAAGACTTAAGATTTTCATTTAGGTTTTCCTGTAAACTATAAGAAATTTTGGACTCAAGTTGTTTCGGAGATAATGCGGGGGGGGGGGGGGGGGGGAATCTCGATTTTGGTATAATTTCTTTAATATCTTTAAACTATGCATTTTAAAATTGAATGGAGAAAATAGGTAAGCCGCAAGCTGCCGCGCCGCCGGACGGACGGCGCCTGACTCCGACTAAGTGCAAGTGTGTTACAATCACACACTTTGAATGGAGTAAATAGGTAAGCCGCCGCGCCGCCGGACGGACGGCGCCTGACTCCGACTAAGTGCAAGTGTGTTACAATCACACACTTTGAATGGAGTAAATAGGTAAGCTGCCGCGCCGCCGGACGGACGGCGCCTGACTCCGACTAAGTGCAAGTGTGTTACAATCACACACTTTGAATGGAGTAAATAGGTAAGCCGCCGCGCCGCCGGACGGACGGCGCCTGACTCCGACTAAGTGCAAGTGTGTTACAATCACACACTTTGAATGGAGTAAATAGGTAAGCTGCCGCGCCGCCGGACGGACGGCGCCTGACTCCGACTAAGTGCAAGTGTGTTACAATCACACACTTTGAATGGAGTAAATAGGTAAGCCGCCGCGCCGCCGGACGGACGGCGCCTGACTCCGACTAAGTGCAAGTGTGTTACAATCACACACTTTGAATGGAGTAAATAGGTAAGCCGCCGCGCCGCCGGACGGACGGCGCCTGACTCCGACTAAGTGCAAGTGTGTTACAATCACACACTTTGAATGGAGTAAATAGGTAAGCCGCCGCGCCGCCGGACGGACGGCGCCTGACTCCGACTAAGTGCAAGTGTGTTACAATCACACACTTTGAATGGAGTAAATAGGTAAGCCGCCGCGCCGCCGGACGGACGGCGCCTGACTCCGACTAAGTGCAAGTGTGTTACAATCACACACTTTGAATGGAGTAAATAGGTAAGCCGCCGCGCCGCCGGACGGACGGCGCCTGACTCCGACTAAGTGCAAGTGTGTTACAATCACACACTTTGAATGGAGTAAATAGGTAAGCCGCCGCGCCGCCGGACGGACGGCGCCTGACTCCGACTAAGTGCAAGTGTGTTACAATCACACACTTTGAATGGAGTAAATAGGTAAGCTGCCGCGCCGCCGGACGGACGGCGCCTGACTCCGACTAAGTGCAAGTGTGTTACAATCACACACTTTGAATGGAGTAAATAGGTAAGCCGCCGCGCCGCCGGACGGACGGCGCCTGACTCCGACTAAGTGCAAGTGTGTTACAATCACACACTTTGAATGGAGTAAATAAGTAAGCCGCCGCGCCGCCGGACGGACGGCGCCTGACTCCGACTAAGTGCAAGTGTGTTACAATCACACACTTTGAATGGAGTAAATAGGTAAGCCGCCGCGCCGCCGGACGGACGGCGCCTGACTCCGACTAAGTGCAAGTGTGTTACAATCACACACTTTGAATGGAGTAAATAGGTAAGCCGCCGCGCCGCCGGACGGACGGCGCCTGACTCCGACTAAGTGCAAGTGTGTTACAATCACACACTTTGAATGGAGTAAATAGGTAAGCCGCCGCGCCGCCGGACGGACGGCGCCTGACTCCGACTAAGTGCAAGTGTGTTACAATCACACACTTTGAATGGAGTAAATAGGTAAGCCGCCGCGCCGCCGGACGGACGGCGCCTGACTCCGACTAAGTGCAAGTGTGTTACAATCACACACTTTGAATGGAGTAAATAGGTAAGCCGCCGCGCCGCCGGACGGACGGCGCCTGACTCCGACTAAGTGCAAGTGTGTTACAATCACACACTTTGAATGAAGTAAATAGGTAAGCCGCCGCGCCGCCGGACGGACGGCGCCTGACTCCGACTAAGTGCAAGTGTGTTACAATCACACACTTTGAATGGAGTAAATAGGTAAGCCGCCGCGCCGCCGGACGGACGGCGCCTGACTCCGACTAAGTGCAAGTGTGTTACAATCACACACTTTGAATGGAGTAAATAGGTAAGCCGCCGCGCCGCCGGACGGACGGCGCCTGACTCCGACTAAGTGCAAGTGTGTTACAATCACACACTTTGAATGGAGTAAATAGGTAAGCCGCCGCGCCGCCGGACGGACGGCGCCTGACTCCGACTAAGTGCAAGTGTGTTACAATCACACACTTTGAATGGAGTAAATAGGTAAGCCGCCGCGCCGCCGGACGGACGGCGCCTGACTCCGACTAAGTGCAAGTGTGTTACAATCACACACTTTGAATGGAGTAAATAGGTAAGCCGCCGCGCCGCCGGACGGACGGCGCCTGACTCCGACTAAGTGCAAGTGTGTTACAATCACACACTTTGAATGGAGTAAATAGGTAAGCCGCCGCGCCGCCGGACGGACGGCGCCTGACTCCGACTAAGTGCAAGTGTGTTACAATCACACACTTTGAATGGAGTAAATAGGTAAGCCGCCGCGCCGCCGGACGGACGGCGCCTGACTCCGACTAAGTGCAAGTGTGTTACAATCACACACTTTGAATGGAGTAAATAGGTAAGCCGCCGCGCCGCCGGACGGACGGCGCCTGACTCCGACTAAGTGCAAGTGTGTTACAATCACACACTTTGAATGGAGTAAATAGGTAAGCCGCCGCGCCGCCGGACGGACGGCGCCTGACTCCGACTAAGTGCAAGTGTGTTACAATCACACACTTTGAATGGAGTAAATAGGTAAGCTGCCGCGCCGCCGGACGGACGGCGCCTGACTCCGACTAAGTGCAAGTGTGTTACAATCACACACTTTGAATGGAGTAAATAGGTAAGCCGCCGCGCCGCCGGACGGACGGCGCCTGACTCCGACTAAGTGCAAGTGTGTTACAATCACACACTTTGAATGGAGTAAATAGGTAAGCCGCCGCGCCGCCGGACGGACGGCGCCTGACTCCGACTAAGTGCAAGTGTGTTACAATCACACACTTTGAATGGAGTAAATAGGTAAGCCGCCGCGCCGCCGGACGGACGGCGCCTGACTCCGACTAAGTGCAAGTGTGTTACAATCACACACTTTGAATGGAGTAAATAGGTAAGCCGCCGCGCCGCCGGACGGACGGCGCCTGACTCCGACTAAGTGCAAGTGTGTTACAATCACACACTTTGAATGGAGTAAATAGGTAAGCTGCCGCGCCGCCGGACGGACGGCGCCTGACTCCGACTAAGTGCAAGTGTGTTACAATCACACACTTTGAATGGAGTAAATAGGTAAGCCGCCGCGCCGCCGGACGGACGGCGCCTGACTCCGACTAAGTGCAAGTGTGTTACAATCACACACTTTGAATGGAGTAAATAGGTAAGCCGCCGCGCCGCCGGACGGACGGCGCCTGACTCCGACTAAGTGCAAGTGTGTTACAATCACACACTTTGAATGGAGTAAATAGGTAAGCCGCCGCGCCGCCGGACGGACGGATCACACACTTTATGGGGGCCACGGGCCCGGGCGGCGGCGCGGAGGCGCAGAGCACATTGCCTATCTATCTTGTTTGTACTAACCACAGATCAGAGAAGTATTGTACTAAGTACTAACCATGCCTCTGGCTAGCTAGAACTATGTACGTACATGCGGTTTACACCTATTTATTTATTTATTTACTCAAACCTTAGCAGTTTGACACATCTGCGGATAGGTTACACACCAAGAACATCACACTATCCTGAATAGGGACCGAATCACGAGGCAGTGTAAAGTTGCAACTCATAAAAGTCGGCGAAAATCTGAATATTTGCTATTCCTACTGAAATCCAACTTTTACGTTGGCTGAGTCGCGGATACTTCTAGTGTTCACTAAAAGAAATGTTAAACACGATCTATATAGAACTATGTAATAAATACTTACATAAGCAGGCGGGACCGGCCAATGCTTTCACTGGCCGCCACCGCTGCGCCGCGCCGCCGCACAGTGGACTGGGAATCGAGCTCCATAGACATAGAACCTTAATGTCAGGAATAAAAATGAAAACAAATTTAATGTCTCTGGTATACCTCCCTTTATTTCATATTATAGTATGAAGGGTATAAGTAGCTCCACGAGTGAGAAAAAAAAGTTTTGTTTTTTTTTGTATGGAAGAAAACACTTAAAGTAATTTTTTTTTAACTGAATGAAACTGAAGGGCTGGTGCTCACATCTTCTATTGCACCTTACACAGCGATCAAGATGACATACAATTCCTTCACCTTTGGGTGCCTATTTGCGCGTAGCAAACGTTTGAAATTTGGAATTTTCGATAAATTATTTTTTAAACCTTAATCGTAATTTAATGAAGTTGCCTATCGCTTTGAATATGAAAATACTTTTCTCATGTTGTTTTTGTACTGAGTAGTACTGACAGTACAGTAATTAACCATATTTTATAGTAAACACAGCGTAGACTGTTAAAATTATAAGAATAACATACAACACACACAAGCGAGCGACAACTAATTAACGAGTTAGTGAAAACCGGTTTTTTCCACTCGCAGCGCGTACTAATCCCCAACAAATAACCAGTCCCATGCCTTCTTAGTTTCAGCGAAATTCTTTCAGTAGCTTTTAGCACTTGTGCGCTAACAACTATACTTATTACGTTCTATTTGTTTTCGTGCTATGATGGAAGCTTTTGGTACTAATTTGGAAATTTTCGTGTTTGTGGCAAATAATAGTTGTTTCTCACAGCCCAGGGCGTTGTTTGAAGTTTTTAGGAGTGCCCTTGATCTGTCAAAGTGAAAAGAAAGAACTGAAACAATTCTGTCAGACTTATGTGTGTTCCTTGAGGAACAAATGGATCTCGTGTAATCGCACGAAACATGCATTCACGAAGAAGTACGAGACGTGGCTGCAAGAAAACATAAAATGGCCTGAGTTCATGAGGGAAAAGATGACACCTTCTTTAGTGTCAGTAGAGCGGCAACCATGTTCCAGTGACTTCGGTGTAAATGAGCCTCAACGTCGTCAAAACCAGAGACGTGCACTGTTGGAATATCACCAAGAGTTGTGAGTGAAAGGAAACCGTTCTCGGAACTAAGCCCTAAACAGAAGAGAAGGAGAGTGGAAGAGCTCCTAACGCATAGCACTGAAAGCCTCGCTCATGCAACTGTTTTAAGTGTGAACAACAAGGATGTGGCAGAAATTACAAATTGGTCACAGAGCATCCCGAAGAGGCTACAAAGATAAAACAATTGTTGAAGCCCAAGAAAGTTGTGCCCGTATATTCCGTTGATAAAGCTTTAGGTATTTTGACGTCGTTGAAGCTTTCGAAGTGGCAGTATACAACATTAAGAGCTTGTGCAAAACAAGAAGGAGTACAACTCTATCCTTCGTATACTGCCATCTTAGAGGCAAAGAAGGAGTGTTACCCACCAAAAGATACAATAGAAATCACGGAAAGATCGGTAAGAGTAAAGCTTCAAGCAATTTTGGACAAAACTTTTGCTAGGCTAGGAAAGTTCCTACGTTTGGGATGTTCGCTGGATGGCAAAGAACTAAAACTAATATCCAAGTGGGGCTTTGATGGTGCTTCAGGGCAAAGTTTGTACAAGCAAAGTATGGCGGACAAAGATGATTCCAGTATTTTTTTTATGTGCTCCTTTGTGCCTCTACGTCTCTGCGTCAAAATACCTAAAGTTTTATCAACGGAATATACGGGCACAGCTTTCTTGGGCTTCAACAATTGTTTTATCTTTGTAGCCTCTTCGGGATGCTCTGTGACCAATTTTATTATTTCTGCCACATCCTTGTTGTTCACACTTAAAACAGTTGCATGAGCGAGGCTTTCAGTGCTATGCGTTAGGAGCTCTTCCACTCTCCTTCCCTTCTGTTTAGGGCTTAGTTCCGAGAACGGTTTCCTTTCACTCACAACTCTTGGTGATATTCCAACAGTGCACGTCTCTGGTTTTGAGGACGTTGATGCACCCTCATTTACATCGAAGTCACTGGAACATGGTTGCCGCTCTACTGACACTAAAGAAGGTGTCATCTTTTCCCTCATGAACTCAGGCCATTTTATGTTTTCTTGTAGCCACGTCTCGTACTTCTTCGTGAATGCATGTCTCGTGCGATTACACGAGATCCATTTGTTCCTCAACGAACACACATAAGTCTGACAGAATTGTTTCAGTTCTTTCTTTTCACTTTCTGACAGATCAAGGGCACTCCTAAAAACTTCAAACAACGCACTAGGCTGTGGGAAACAACTGTTGTTTGCCACAAACACGAAAATGTCCAAATTGGTATCAAAACCTTCCATCATAGCACGAAAACAAATAGAACGTAATAAGTATAGTTGTTAGCGCGCACAAGTGCTAAAAGCTACTGAAAGAATTTCGCTGAAACTAAGAAGGCATGGGACTGGTTATGTGTTGGGGATTAGTACGCGCTGCGAGTGGAAAAAACCGGTTTTCGCTAACTCGTTAATTAGTTGTCGCTCGCTTGTGTGTGTTGTATGTTATTGTTATTATTTTAACAGTGCTACGCTGTGTTTACTATAAAATATGGTTAATTACTGTACTGTCAGTACTACTCAGTACAATAACAACATGAGAAAAGTATTTTCATATTCAAAGCGATAGGCAACTTCATTAAATTACGACTAAGGTTTGAAAAATAATTTATCGAAAATTCCAAATTACAAACGTTTGCTACGCGCAAATAGGCACCCAAAGGTGAAGGAATTGTATGTCATCTTGATCGCCGTGTAAGGTGCAATAGAAGATGTGAGCACCAGCCCTTCAGTTTCGTTCAGTTAAAAAAAAAATTACTTTAAGTGTTTTCATCCATACAAAAAAAAACAAAACTTTTTTTTTCTCACTCGTGGAGCTACTTATACCCTTCATACTATAATATGAAATAAAGGGAGGTATACCAGAGACATTAAATTTGTTTTCATTTTTATTCCTGACATTAAGCGGCCGTAAGCCGCTACTTTTTTTTAATTGAAATCAAAATCGACCAATTTTTCATCGCGAGAATTGAAGTAACCGGACATATGCGAAGCATAAAAAAAATCATCTGTATAGAGAAGGGTACATTACAAAAATCGTATCCAACAGAATTTTCAAAAATCTTCTAGAAACACAGAAAAAAAATGGCAAAGACTGCTTTACCCAAAAATCTTTTAATTGCGAGATCTCAGAATTTTGAGCGAGAACTGTCAATTTTTTTTACATCATTGGAAAGATATATTAATCTACTAGAAATCGTATCTTGTAGTTTTTCGATAAAGCATTTACTTTCCGATAAATTTAAGGAAAACTGGGGAAAAAATCTAATTTTAAGCGCTCTCATTTGTGCGGTAGAAAGCGTGCTTAGCAATATTGACCCGTATCGCCGCATGCTAAAATCGGTTTATATTACTAGCTGCTACGGTAGTTCAGTCAGTCTGTTGGCAGAGGCCGACCAGAGCGGGTGTCTTCCGGCCGGACATATCCGCAAATTTGACACATTGCACACGACAAGTCGCTCTTATACATTGTTTCGCACACTAATTTGAAAATAAAAATAATGGGTAACAAGAAGACTTACATGGGTTTTTAAATTACCGTGGTTGCTAGACATTATTTTTTTATAACAAAACAGCTTTACTCACGGTTGTTCCGAGCTATGTTGCTCGACGTTTCGGGCCAAGCGTATGGCCAAGCGAGCAACATAGATCGGAACAACCGTGAGTAAAGCTGTTTTGTTATAAAAAGAAGACTTACAAATTAAGAAATTAGAAATATTTATTTTTTCCCCTCCATCATTATATTATTTTTAAGGAAGACGTACACAAGAAAACGTAAGTGGAAAGTGAACTATGCTGGCTTGTTTAGGTAATTTTTTTTGTATAGGGCAATCAAAGAGTTTGTAGACAATTTTGAACCGTGTGGGGCCGGTACCACTGCATCTCTCCCCTTGCATGTCGTAAAAGACGACTAAGGGATAAGGACAAGATGCCGTGCTAAAGGGCGACAGGATAGCCACCTCTCACCTTGGAACGGTCTTTCCACCGAGTCATGCAGCGGGTAGGTCTTCTTGCCTTACTTGCTGCTTGATAGTTACCTTGTCCGAATACTTTGCTAAACGTGGTGGTCGGTGTTGTGCTGTAATTTACAAGTGTACTTGCAGCACAACACCGATTACTCTGCTTACACCGATGCATATATGGAATCTTTACTATGGGAACATTTCGCGCTTTTTATGTTTGATTTCATTGCCGTACGCGAACGTGGTCGGCTGGGGTTACTTACGCTGAACTATTCCCGAAAATTAAGTTTTTGTGTGGAAGTACTCCAAAAAAAAAAACTTTTCGTGTGGTTTATAAAAAAAAAATTTAAATACAATTTTTTTTTTGCCCTAACAATACTCAAAAAAGTACTATCGAAAATTTTGTTTTTATGTGGCTGTAAAAAGAACCCAAACCTATTTTTAATTTGCTAATAATACATAATAAACAATAAAAAACAAAAGAAAAAGAATTCGCAAAAGTGAGATTCGAACCCGCGTAACTGGATTGAAAAGCAAAGCATATACCATTCAGCCATTGAGCTTACGTTTGCTAATTCGAATTTCGCCTTCAGTTTAATCGCAACCAAGAAGACGGCACGGGGATGACGGGGGGATGCCGACGTCCGTCCGCTCCGTCCGCGTCCGCGTCGTCGCCTTTATACGTCTATTCTATCCACGCTCGCGCAGAATATGTTGCGGTGCACATAAATCACTCGCTGTTATTTTAATAAACAAGGTGAATCCGACCGTCGCGTCGTCGCCGCCCATGCTTTCTTAACATGGTGTAATATATATTATGTGTGATATAGAACACAAAAAAAAATTTATACACCGAAAAAGTGCACAATTAATACAAAATTTAGCAATTTATGCAAAAAAATATTTTTTCGGAATACCTACTTTAAAGGAAATATTCTGAAAAGTACTCCCACCTGCATCCTTTGCTCCTATGTTCAGTCTGGGGTCCTTCAAACATAATGTGAAGGTGCGGCTGACATCGTATTCGCAGCCCCGTAAATATCCGAATGCCCGTGGGCGTCATCAGACTACACTTACGCGTTAGTCTAACGTGCGCCATATGTCGCGCTTCCCATAAAAAAAAGTTATTGACAAAGGACCATGGACAAAAATGTATGACGACTGGGTTTACCCACCAACAGAGATGAGAACTGTTAATATATTTTTTTGCAGAATCCATGGGTTTATTTTGCTATAAATATATTTTTGTTTCTGTTTTACGACACATTATAAGATTTTTACTAATTCTAGGTACAAAAATTGCAAAAAACCTCTCTAGCGCGTAAACGAAGCGTTGGATCTCAATGAAATATATACCAAAATGTTCTAGAAAATCCTTGGAGTGACATAGGATAGGTCAGTACTCAATCCTAATTACCAATTTGTATAAATCTGCTATAAATCATCACGTACATAGTGAATGCGTAAGTGCGAGCGAGCTAGACGTCCGTCAGTTAGTATATTTGCTCTGTCTGTCTCTCTCCTTCGTGCCGGTTACCGGCTAGGTGAAACGGGGCGCTGCGCGCCATCTGTGATCCAATTATTGTACTAATTGGCTGGTCATTGAGCGGAGCGCGCGCGGCGCGGCGCCGCCCCCGCCACCGCGCGCGGCGTGAGGAGCGGTGGGGGTGGGTTCGTACTTCTTCGTCGTGCACGCATCGCTTTTCCCAGGCGCGCGCGCGATCACTGAACACAGTGTGCCCCACTGAACACTGTATCGATAACCGAAAATGATTTTGATCTGGTGTTCGTTATTGGCTGGGTACATACATACATACATACATACATATCGTCACGCCTGTTTCCCGGTGGGGTAGGCAGAGACAACGGATCTCCACGTGCCACGATCCTGACACACCTCTGCCGCCTCTTCCACTCCCATAATGTTCTTCATGCATGCTCGTCGGTTACGGGTACTACGCACTTGCCCTTTTTTGAGTACATGCCCGATCTGGTCCAGGTAAGTGCGTCTAGGGCGACCCTTCCCGACTCTTCCACTCATAATTGCTTCATAAATTTCTTCCGTTAGTCTCCTATCATCCATTCTTCCAACATGACCGAACCACCGAAGCATCTCTTTCTCAATCCTTGTCACTATATCTTCTTTCAGCCCACAGCGCTCTCGCACTACACTATTTCTCAATCTGTCTGTCATTGTAACTCCACACATACTCCTCAACGCGCGCATTTCCACAGCATTAATCTTGCTTTCATGCTTCTTCTGCCATGCCCAACTTTCACTCCCGTACATAAGTGTAGAGGTCATCACTCCACCATGGACAGCCAAACGTGCCCTAGTTGACATGCTTTGGCTGCTCATAATAGCGTGCAACGCTCCATTCACTTGGTTGCCGGCTTTCACTCTCTTTTCTACATCTCCTTCACATTTTCCATCCCGCGTGAACATATTCCGGAATTATGATTGCCGGAAGTCCTCGACTACTATCGAGGATTGATCGTGACTCGTTGCCTGAGATTATGTACAACGGTACTGCCATACCATATACTAGGGTTGGCAAAAACCTGGGAATTCTTATGGATGATACGCTATCTTGGCAGGCTCAGGTCAATGAGGTCAGTCGAAAAGTCTATGCTGCGGTGCACTCTTTGAGGCAGCTGGAGAACCTTCTTCCGACCTCCACAAAGACAATTCTAGCACAATCGCTGCTTCTCCCCATCCTTGATTATGCGGATGTGTGTTGCCTGGACGTTACTGAGGAACTCCTGGACAAACTTGAGCGTCTGCAAAACATGTGTATACGCTTCATTTTCGGTTTACGTAAGTACGACCATGTTTCACAATACCGCAAACGTCTCAAGTGGCTCCCAATCCGTCTCCGCAGAAATTCCCACATTCTTGGCCTTCTTTATTCTTGTATCAACAACTCTTCTGCTCCCGAGTACCTATCTTTGCGTTTTCAGTTTTCGCGCATCTTCCCACGGTGTAACGCTTCGGTCAAGTGATGATAATATCTTAGCCATTTCCACTCACAAAACTGGATATTACACAAACTCCTTTTCTGTGCACGCAGCTCGGCTGTGGAATCTACTACCTCACTGTATACGGCACTGCAAGTCGCTTCCGTTATTCAAAAAACACTTAAAGTTGTACTATCTCCGTCAGTGTGAAGTCATAAGCTAAAAAAATCCTTTAATTCTGAATGGACAAGTATGTATGTATATATTTAGGTATTATGTATTATATAAATTGTAATTCATATGTATTTAATTTAATCTGTAAATAGTAATTTATGCGTTTAATTAACTAGTATGTACTTATATGTAGTGTATACTGTATATTATAGTATATTATAGTTATTTTCATTATATTATATTTTACATTCCCACACTCAAGTCTTTTGCTACTACCTACTTATATCTCGCAACATACGACTCTCAAACATCCAAAGGTTGACTGGGAGAAATCCCTGTAAGGGATAAGTCCGCCTTTGCCCCTCATGTAAATTTCGTATTGTTTGTTTATGTTAAATGTTTTTTGGAGCAATAAAGTATTTCTATCTATCTATCTATCTATCCATATTCCCCAGATATACGAATTCGTTCACTTGCTCCAGTCTCTCATTCCCAATCCTTACGTCGCATTCGGTCACTATTTCATTCCTTTCCAGTACCATTACTTTCGTCTTGTTTACATTCACTTTCATTCCCTTCCTTTTAAATGCTTCAACCATAACAGTTACCATGTCCTGCAACTCGCCCACCGACGACGCAAGTATCACTTGATCGTCGGCGTACAAGAGGCTGTAGCGTGCTAAAATGCGCTACTGGTTTATCGTGAAATAATGATTTCGGTGTCGCCCACGCTTGAACAGACCCCTGATTCGGCATACCACCAGGAAGTGGTCTGTTCCAACATTGGCTCCACGATGAACCCTTGTGTCTACAACATTGCCTCCTTAATCTTTCGTCAACTATCACAAAATCTATCATACTTCTTTCTTCCTGTCTCTGCCAAGTATACATATGAATCTTTTTGTGGTCAAACATTGTGTTTGTCACAAAAAGATTCTTTTCCAGGCACACCTCGAGCAAACTAACACCATTCTCGTTTTTTCGTTCGTCACCAAACTTTCCAAGTACAGACTCATAGCCATCCCTTTTCACGCCAACCCATCCATTAAAGTCTTCCATCATTAACACTCTGTCATTCCCCTCACATGCATTAAGTATTTCTCTCACACTCTCCCAGAACTCGTCGCGGTCCTTGATGGGCTTGGACATGTCCGGGGCATACACTACCAAGACGTACAAGCGGACCAAACCCACCTTAATTCGGACCCATAGGAGTCTTGGGCTCACACATTCGTAATCTATCATGCATTGAGCCATTCGGTCAGAGAGGACAACTCCTACACCTTGGAAAGCCCTTTCATTCTGTGGTACACCAGACCACAGGGCTGTGAAAGTACCGTGCGTGGACCTGTCCATCCCCTTCCTCTTGGTCTCGCTCACAGCCAGCACATCAATCTGCCTCGCATTCGTCAACTCATACACTTCATCCTCCTTATCTTTCATTCCTCCACAAACATTCAATGTGGCAAAGCGGCTTTCCGTTGCCCAATTTTCGCCCCCTCGTGAAACGCGACGTGAGGAGTGGCGAGCTGCATCGCCGCCATTTATAGGATTTGTGATGTTAAATTCCATTATTCGTCCCACGAGTAGCTAGGGAAGTAAACTGTCAACCCTGGCAGAGCCCCGCTTGCCAGGGTAAGGCTATTAGAGCCTGGGGGCGCCAAACCCCAGGATTTTATTTGGCACGTTCGAGACTAGACTCGCCTCTAGCCACGCATCCGTCGGCACGGCAACCTTGGATTGGCGTAAAAGGGGCAGGTAAGGGAAGTGGAAATGGGACGGGATAGTAGCGGACTAGGTGTGGATAAAAGGAAGAAAGGATGCCATTGTCACGGAGAGGTAATGGGAGTGTGACAATAGTAGCTGGAGGTGTCCGGGGCCTGGGAGGTGGCTGGGTTATCGGTTTAATTAATCCGATGAATCCCTCTGATTTGCCTGAAGATTTCTTGATTCTTTAGCTCTTTGCATTCGGGGCCTGAATATTTCTTTTTGACACATTGCTGTGTGGAATCGTTACGAACCAAACCCAGCTATAAGTGTTGATAGTTAAGGTCGCGGAAAGTTATTATCTGTTCGATTCGCACTCTAGAGGTCCCAAAGGTCTCGTGGCTGGCGAGCGCGGTACGGTTATGTGTTTCGATAAGGGCCTGTCACATGCAGCGAGTACTCGCTGCGAGTTCGCTCGCAGCGAGTGAAATCGCTGTGTGCGACAACCTACTCGCGGCGACTACAATCCACTCGCTGCGAGTAAAAAAGCTGCGAGTAGAATTGAACATGTTCAATTATACTCGCGGCGAGTGTGCTACTCGCCGCTAATGAAACCTACGCGCGAGTCGTGGGACAAGGCACTCGCTGCTAGTCGCCATTCGCGCACCGTGCCGCTCCCGTCGTGACGTGTCGTCGTGTCGTGCGTGCGTGCGCACGACACGCATTTGTTTGAAGCTACTGCCACTCCCAATATAGTTGAGTGTTATCTCCAATTTAGTTCTGCATGTAATGGCGTTTCTCATAACTGTGTCTTGTTTTTTTATTTCTGGACTTATTAGTTCAAGTAATTCCTCAAACTTATCTTTGGTTATGCGTAGAATATTTTTGTAATCTACTGGTTCTTCGGCTGCTAATTCTTTCATTAGAGTATTGGAAGCTCCATATTTATCTCTTCGTTCAATCCACTTACGAACCCATTTCGTTCTCTTCTTGCGATTGAACTTTTTCAGCGTTTGCTGCGCTAATTCCGCGCAAGCTAAACGCATCAATTCTCTGAGACGTGCGCGACGACGTTCGACGGAAGACATTTTCCCGCGGTTTAAGCCAATCGACTGTAGAAACTCGCGCGGCGCACGCGAGTATGTATATCGCGAGAAGAAGCTTGCCCAATCACGATAACATTAAAAAAATCCAATCGGCAGTTACATTTTACAAGGTTCCCTGTAGAAGTAAGTATTATCTAAGTCGTGATTCAGTGTATTTTTTTTAAAACATCTTACACTCGCCTGTTGCGTATTAAATCCATCTTTAAGTAAGCTAACTATTTTGAATGATTTTAGGAGATGTGTTGGCGGAACATGACAAAATAAAACATATGACGACTAAAAAATGAATCTTAGGCCCAATTGCGGGAAGGATGTTTAGCCTCTGGTTGTCCGGAGATCGGGATTATTGTTATCTCAGGAATTGTCGATAAAATTCTTGTCGATCGATGTTTTAAAAATGTATGATATTGTTGTTGTTGTTTTGGTTTGGGGTTGGCTCTAGGCCTGCAAACTAATCCCGCTTGGTTGGGGACCTTCGTGCAAAACCCCGCAGTCTCCAGCTACCCCAGCCAGCCTATGTCTTCCATGAAAGCCACAAGTCGACCGGGGTGTCTGCAGGCCGATTATCCCTTAGTCGCCTTTTACGACATGCACGGGGAGAGATGCAGTGGGACTATTGTAAGCTCCTCTAGCCTCCACTATCAACCTCTATCTCTACAGGATAATGTATGATATTATTCCAACTTCATCATTTCATATAATTTTCACTTCATGTAGTCTTCACTTGGTATATATAATATACACTTGATATAGCAAATTTTTATATAAGAAATATTAACTTTCTTTAATTTTCATTTGGAATAATTTTGCATTACATAATATGTATTTTATTTCGCATCCTAGTTTTCCCATTTCTTCCGGTATTTTATTGTAAAATCTTTGCAATTAGTACTTTAAAATCTCTAAAATATGTACTATACCCACTCCTGATTTGTTGTAATCTACATAATTTTGTCAGCCTTGGTAGCTCAGTGGGGCGGTCGGTCGACTGTCGTTCGTATCATAAGTAAGCCTGGGCGCGGTCAGTGGATGGCTGGGTGACAGCTCGACCCTTGGACGCTAACCGTGGTTCGGATTCCACGTAAAACAGTAGATCCCTTCCCTTCTTACCTTACTAGGTGGTACGGTTTAACCCGTCTGGGTTGGTACAACCTCACTGAATGAAAGATTCGTTGAAACGGCTATTTAAATAGTTCGTATTTTTAGTCCAGTTCAGTCAGTTCAGTGTAGCCGGCGCAACCGAAGGGAAGCACTGACATGGCACCTAGTTCCCCAAGGTGTTATGGGCTGACATCACGGATGTAGTAAGTGACGTAGCCAACCGTGTCAGTTCCCATAAAGAAATATATTTATGTAAAATGATAGTGTATGTACGTACATTATGTTTATCACTCATGCAGAATAACATAAATAAAAACCATTATCATATCAATAAATAATATCACTGCTTACGTATACCACAATGTGTATATGTTACTTAGTAGTAATTTACAATAAAGTAGTGTTTTAATATTGACGAAAACTAATGAGTATTGAAAAAGAGCAATTTTCGACGTTAATGTAAAAAAAATATACAATATACAGGTATTACAAAGTATGTATGTTGAAGTCCCGCGACGGACGGACTGACAGACAGACGGACAGAAACCAAAGCGATCTCATAAGGGTCCCTTTTTCGCAAATTTGCGACGGGACCCTAAAAATTAATGTTTCGTGTACCTATGACTCTTGTCACCGAATTTCGATATGGCTATATAGGGTGTTACGATGACCATGTCATTAACTTCGGGAGGGTTACATAGACACTCAAATAAACAGGTTACGCAAAAAAAAAATGTTTTTAGCATTACTTTTCGAGAAATTTAACAAAACATGTTTGTTAACTAAATATTATCAGATCAACCTGTGTACCATTAGCAGTAGGTAACTTGCAGTGTACGGACGGGATCAATGACCGTACTATGTTCAAACAGCTGTTTGTTGTAGGTAAGTCACAACTCACAAGGTCACTAGATCTGTGTGTAACAGTAGGTAAGTCGCATTGTACGGGGTCAATGACCGTGTTGAAACACAGAACAGCTGTTTGTTGTAAGTAAGTCACAACTCACAAGGTCACTAGATCTGTGTGTAACAGTAGGAAAGTCGCATGGTACGGGGTCAATGACCGTGTTGAAACACAGAACAGCTGTTTGTTGTGTTAGAGGATAGTGTGTATGTATGGGTACGTGTTCTTCTTCTATGCACACCAGTAGTAGTTGTCTTCCGTTATCAAGTCGAGGCATAAAGACGCCCCAATCTCGGAACCGTTGCTCCGCTCCCAAGATGGTGCGTCCACATACACGCACACCGTCTAGCTGCTCATACATCAACACAGCAGCAGCTAAGTTCCAATTGGAGTTGGAGTCTCGGTAACATCACCATATCCGCGTCGCGCGTCGGTGAATCGATACGGCGCGGCGGCGCGGCGGCATTTTGAAATTGCGAAATAATGTGCTCTCTCGCGGACCGCCGCTAAGACACTGAGACGGACGCGACGCACCGCGCGCCGCGCCGCCCGCGCGCGACACATGCGCGCGGGGCGGGCGCATGCAATGCAAGCGCGTCGGCGGCATGGCGAGCGAGCGCTTCGGAGGCGGCTTTCGTCAAAGGAAAGCCTTTGTGCCGCACCGCCCGCCGACGTCGCGCGCACTAGATAAGTACCTACGTTTCGTGTTTGGCAAGAAGGGTCTAAGCATGATTCGTTTTTAGGGCTATTTGATTAAAATGTTTTGTTCGGAGATCTTAGGAGAAAAAATGGTCCTATAAACATATGTTTTTTTTACGTAAAGTGTTTATTTGAGTGTGTATGTAACCCTCCCGAAGTTAATGACATGGTCAGCGAAACACCTTATATACATGCGAGTGTGATTATTCTCATAGCCAAGGGTGTACTATGCAGGAAGCGCCATTACCCAGGCCACAGTAAACGAGTAGGGCAACTGGAGCCCATTTTTAAAATAACTATCTACGCTGCTCCAAGCCACCAGGGATGTCACACACAACTCACAACACTAACATTGTAGTGCGCCGTACCACAACTCACAACACTAACAGGTAGTGAGCCCATTATTATTATAATTTTTTTTTTATTGCTACCGAACTGGTTGGCTCTGTCCGAGGTCGCAACCTCAGGCGCAGCCAATTTCACCCCCGAGGAGGTGCCAGTCCGGCTTGGAGGGGGACTAATGTTTCTGGGGAAAGGCTATTAACCCGCGATTTGAAGATCCGTGGATTGTAGGAGTGGGGGAAGATATTCCCTGGGAGCCCGTTCCACACCTTTGCAGTGCAGCACAAGAACGATTTAGAGAATCGTGCAGTTCGAAGAACTCTTCTGTCGACTACAAAGGGGTGTTCCGCGAGAGTATGGCGGGTTTGGCGTAGGGGAACAGGAGGAGGAGGGATACGGGAAGCAAGTTCGTCAGAGCAGCGGCCATAGTAGTACCGATAAAACAGGCTCAATGACCCAACGATACGTCTGTGCTTTAGAGGTTGAAGGTCCTTTGTGAGTACAGAGTCACCAATCAGGCGAATGGCTCGTCGCTGAATAGAATCCAAGGCTGAAAGAAGGTACTCAGGGGAACCCTCCCAAAGATGACTGCAATATTCCATCACCGGTCTTACTTGTGCTTTGTAGAGTGTAAGCAGTTGGGCCGGCGTGAAAAATCGCCGACATCGGTAAAGGATCTCTAATTTTCGAGACGCTAGTTTCGCCTTGGACTCTATGAACGATCGAAACCCAACGTCCCTGGACGTCTGGAAGGGAGATAGAAAGAGAGAGATAGAAAGATAGAGAGAGAGATAGAAAGAGAGTGAGATAGAAAAAGAGAGAGATAGAAGGAGTGAGATAGAAAGAGTAAGATAGATAGAAAGAGTGAGATACAAAGAGTGAGATAGAAAGAGTGACATAGACAGAGAGAGATAGAAAGAGATAGAAATAGAGGGAGAGAGAGAGAGACAGAGGGAGAGAGGGAGAGAGAGAGAGAAAAAGTCAATCGAGTCAGTTTCCATAAAAAAATATACATACATATCACACACGCTGAAACCCGACAATCTGGGTAAGCAGAGTAATCGGTGTTGTTCTGCAAGAACTCTGGTAAATTACAGCACAACACCGACCACCACGTTTCGCAAAGCATTCGAACAAGATTTAATCGATCAAGCAGCAAGTAAGGCACAAAGACCCACCTGCTGCATGACTCGACGAAAGTACCGTGCCAAGGTGAGAGGTGGCGGTCCTGTCGCCCTTTAGCACGGCATCTTTTTCTTATCTCTTAGTCGACTTTTACAACATGCATACATGCGAGATGCAGGGGGCCTATTATTTGTAAGTACCGGCCCCACACGGTAAAAAATAACAAAACAAAAAAAAAATTGTGCGGGGCGGCCATCACGGACTACAAGCGAGGGAAGTGAGAATGTAAGTAATGGTTGTGTACGGACAGCGTGCGCTGGCGCGCGCTTGTGTGAGTGCGAAATCGGCGCACTTGTATGAAGACGGTTAACTAGTCTGTTTAAACTATGCCCAGGCGGACTACATTTTATTTGTATTGGTATTTTGATAAATTTGTTCATAGTACGATAAGGGGGGGTTCTGTATCATATAGGGAGTAAAACCTATATACATTTTTTTGGACCTTGGGCTTTTTTTTTATGTAAAATATTTTTTTATGTAGGTATTTAAATAAAAAAATAGGTGGTTGATTTTTATAGCCTAATCGATTCAGTTTCATAACAGTAACTAAAAAGTCTTCATTACCATTATGATGTAACACGTGTAAGTTGGTAAAAAAAATCAAATTCTTTCTATTCCATACTAATAAAACTAAAATTGTGGCTTTTCACAATTTCTGAAGGAAATATCTATGTGTTGGAAGACTTTTTTGTTCCTGGTATGAAACTGAAACGATTAAGAAAATTACATTTTACATTTTACATAAAAAAAAAAAATTTTGTAAAAAAAAATATTCTTTGTTCTTCAAAAGTGATCTATTTCCGATACAGAACCCCCCCTTAGCGTACTATGAACTAATTTTCAAAGACATCTTTCTTTTCTTTTATGTGTATTTGTGCAAAATACAATTATATGTGTGTACCATGGGTGTGGGTTTGTACCTACATACATAGCTATGTGTAATTAAATATGTCAATAAATTAATAAATCACTCCACTACCAACCACCATGTGTGGTATATGTTCTATATTTAGTAAACTTAAGTTTACTTCAAAATTTACTAAAACTCTTTATAATTATAGTGATTCCATTGTGGTTAGCAAAGCAAGTTAGTGGTAGGTATCGCCAAATAATAACTGGTAACCCTGAGAGAGAACATCAGTATTGCACCAAGCAAAGAAGCTCGCGAGTGCAAGCCACGAGGATTTACTATCTACGTCCGGCGTGGCGACGCGCGCGCTCCGCCGCGCCACGGCGGCGGCGGCGTCGAGTTCGCGGGACGAACCGCCGCGGTCGGCAGGCAGTCTCAAACTAAGGCAGGAGATTCTTTTGATTGGCTAGTGAGTGCGAAATGGTGGCATTTGGCACGGACAAATCAGGGAGCCAGAACTGAGTTCTGACCAGGGACGTGCGGCCCCTTAAGGCGGTGACAAACGCCAAATACGCAAAACATGCAAAAAGTGCGACAAAGAAGGTCCAAAACTGACCAATTGACACACATTCAGAAAATTAAAAAAATACCAACCTATATTTTGGTTCCTTACCAACAAAGTGCATTGCTGGTTTTTTTAATAATGAGTAAAAGTAAGTAATAAACATAAAATTAAAAATATATAAAAAAAGCATGAATTTTTGAAAATCTGAGTATGTGTGTATTATTACAATTTTACAATACCACCGATTCAAAGGTCACAAAGCTCTGAGAAAACTCTATTCAATTTTTTTTATTATTTTATCCACGAAAGGAGATAAAAATAAAAAACAAAAAACGCCTACATGAAATTATTGACGTAATTCTTCAGTCGGAAGGGTAAAATTTTTGCCTTCGTCAATTTAGCAGGCACTTCAATACTAGATACAATTTTAGTTCCGGGCTCGCTTGCTCGCTCCTGCCCTGCTGCGCCCGCGTGTCGGTCGTCATTTCTGTCTTCTGTGTTTGGATCGAATGGAAAAAAGATAGGTGGTTAGGTATATTTGTACCGTGTGGGATGGTAATTTAAAATAATAGCCCCACTGCATCTCTCCCCGTGCATGTCGTAAAAGGCGACTGAGGGATTTTTTTATGTAAACTGACACAGTTTGCTATATCACCTATAACATCCGTGATGTCAGCCCATAACACCGGGTGAACTTAGGTGCCATGTCAGTGCTTCACTTTGGTCGTGCCGGCTACACTAAACTGGACGGAAAATACAAACTATTTCGGGATATGACTCCCTTCTTTTTTTCCGTCCAGTTCAGTGAAGCCGGTACGACCGAAGAAAAGCACTGACATAGCACCTACTTCACCAGTTGTTACGAGCTGACATCTCGGATGTTGTATTGTAGGTGATGTTGCCACCGTGTCATTTTCCGTACCAGTATACAGTACGACCGTATCAGTAATATCTCTCTTCTGTGGTATCTATCAGTATACGCTCCGGTACGTAACTTGACGGGGCGTTATATGCATGGCTTTCGTTGGTATAACCACAGAATAACTAATAGGTACTGTGGTATAACCATAGAATACTTATAATACTGGCGTATAGAAGCGACGCTCCGCCTCGAAGCGAGTTTGCTTCCCCCCGCGCCCCGCAGCCCGCGAGCGCTGTCTGGTCGACTTCTGGCGGACGGCTAGTCAGGCTGGCACCGACTGTCGAGAGGAGAGCGAGCGCACCTTCGAGAGGGAGTAGTAGCTACTTACACGTACGCGCGCGGTTCTTTCGCACTCACAGCACAGAACAACGATCGGGCCGGCCGCGCCCGCGCGCGCGGTGGACTTCAAACCTCCTTGTTCGCACTTACTTAGAGATGCAAGGCGCAATTTTGCACAAAAATTTCACTTGAAATTTTGCAGTGAAATTTTGCACTTTCTGCAAAATTACTGTGAAATTTTCATTCTTATGTGAAATAATGAAATTTATGTTACACAAATCAGATATCAATTTGGTTTCTTATTCTTCTTCTTGAGTCAATTTTAATGTCCTACTACTGAGCGCAAGCCTTTCCCATGAACATGGAAGGGAATTGTTATACATTTCCACGTGACAAGCTGGATTGGAAGCGGTGTCCACAACAATTTTATATGTACTGCTGTGCACAGGTTTCCTCACGGTGTTTTCCTTCACCGGAGCGAATCTTAATCATATGAACATTTAAAAAAAGTGGCCGCCATTTTGAACTTTTTAGTTACTGGACCGATTGCTTTCAAAGTCGATATCTGGGTGTCTGTGTGGGCTCTGAATACGAATCCGTTGTCAAAATTTAAAAAAGTGGCCGCCATTTTGAACTTTTTAGTTACTGGACCGATTGCTTTCAAAGTCGATATCTGGGTGTCTGTGTGGGCTCTGAATACGAATCCGTTGTCAAAATTTAAAAAAAGCGGCTGCCATTTTGAACTTATTAGTTACTGGACCGATTGCTTTCAAAGTCGATATCTGGGTGTCTGTGTGGGCTCTGAATACGAATCCGTTGTCAAAATTTAAAAAAAGCGGCTGCCATTTTGAACTTTTTAGTTACTGGACCGATTGCTTTCAAAGTCGATATCTGGGTGTCTGTGTGGGCTCTGAATACGAATCCGTTGTCAAAATTTAAAAAAAGTGGCCGCCATTTTGAACTTTTTAGTTACTGGACCGATTGCTTTCAAAGTCGATATCTGGGTGTCTGTGTGGGCTCTGAATACGAATCCGTTGTCAAAATTTAAAAAAAGTGGCCGCCATTTTGAACTTTTTAGTTACTGGACCGATTGCTTTCAAAGTCGATATCTGGGTGTCTGTGTGGACTCTGAATACGAAGCCGCGCGCGCCGGCCGGTACCTATGTTGCTATGATATTTGCCATACATACCTAAATGCCTATCTACCTATTACCTACCTACCTTTTTTTATTTTAGTTTTCATCGATAGTCTATTTAGAGGTTTATAAAAAGTGGTAAGTACATGAACTAAAATAATTTGGAAGAAATTACAATAAAATGTTATTTAGGTAAAATAATAAAAAATAAAAAATTAGAATCACGCATCAGTTACATAAGCCACAATCATTTTAATAATTAAAATAATAAAAAAGCAAAAAAAAAAAAACATACGAAAGTGGGATTCGAACCCCGAACCATCAACTCTTTAGGCTGATAGCGACAAACTACGCTAAATGTGACTTGAACGTGCGAAGCGAAATTAGCAGTCGCATGGTACATTATGTAGAATTCCCGAATGCTCAAGGTCGTTGGCGTTTGTCACGGCCTTAAGGTTCTATGTCTATGGAGCTCGATTCCCAGACCACTGTGCGCCGCCCTCCCGCCGCGCTTGCGACGCGACGCCGCGGCGGACCCACTCCGCTCGCACGTAGCGAGACAAGTATAGAAAATTGTAATTAACGCTATCTCTACTTACCAGATTTTTTTAATTGCTCTAAATGAGCATTATGGAAAGCGCTCGTATCGCCTCGCCTTGCGAATTTCTAAATTGTATATACCGCGCGGCACGTAACTTGGCCTCTGTGCAAGAGGGACGACGTTATACGCATGCTATCGTTGGTATAACGCTGTCCCGCGCGCACAGCGGCCAAGTTACGTGCCGCGCGGTATACCACTTGTTATTTATTAAAGTGTCCCTAGGATAGTTAGGTAACATAACATTGTCAAACGTAAGTAGTTTTAGATAATATTATTCTTTGTATTTGTTCGAAGAAGTTTATCTTTAATTCGACCATAATGTTTCTTATTGCACCCTGATTGGTATTTAGTGTCCGCTGCTGGGCATACGCCTCTCCAATAGCTCTCCAGGCCTTCCGGTCTTAATTGTCACCTCAGACGTATCGGATTTAGTGGTCGGAACTTTCAACCCACCAAACGGATGGCCTCTCCCACATTCCAGTTTCCTGGCCACTGCCGCCGCCAGTGTAGGGCACGGGTAGTACAGTTCCCGGCAGCAAATAATGCTTGTCGAGCTTTAGAAAGAGACAATCCGGTTGTAGATCTTTTTTTTTTATGGAAACTGACACGGTTGGCTACATCACCTACAACATCCTTGATGTTAGCCCATAACACAGGGTGAACTTGGTGCCATGTCAGTGCTTCCCTTCAATCGTGCCGGCTACACTGAACTGGACGGAAAACACAAACTATATAAATAGTCGTTTCGACCGACGACGGCGACGTTTCAATCAGTGCGGTGGTAGCAACCCGGGCGGGTTAAAACCACCTAGTAAGGTAAGAAGCGAAGAGACCTACAGTTTTACGTGGAATCCGAACCACGGTCAGCCTCCAACGGTCGAGCGGTCACCCATCCAAGTACTGACCGCGCCCAGCGTTGCTTAACAATCAATAATAAATAACAGTCGACTGTCTGCACCACTGAGTTATCGAGGCTGACAAAAGGCTCTTCGTCGTCCCTTTCGCACAGAGACGTGCGAGCGAGTTTGTGCGACAGGGACGACGCTCTACAACCGCATTGTCTGTCTCTAAAGCTCGACACGCATTATTTGCTGCCGGGAACAGTACGTATCTACCTATAATAATAAATAACACGAGTGAGCACAATCTCAGAGTACCAAATACCTCAATGGGTACCAAACCAAACGATATTACGATATTACGGTTCCTTCACTTCGACCCGGTGGGAAGACGGCCGTGGGGATTGCTTTGTGGTGATGTCTCTCATTCGTGTAATTATGAAGTAGGTAGGTAGACAGAATTGTAAACAAATGATTGGTGGAAGGAACGATGAAATTGTAATACTCGCTAACTCGCCTTCGAAATGAGTCGCGGGAACGCTTTCTTTAGGCGATAAGTGTAAGTAAACGTATTTAAAAACCATCAGGCGGTTAGTTCTAAAAATAATAATAATAACCTTGAGAGGCTCTCCCTGAGTGGTTGGATCAAAGGTCAGATTCAGAAGGCAGCCCTGCCCGACACTGCGCGCATCGTCCGAAGGTTTCTCCCTAGGACCCAACCATCATCGGTAGCTGAGTGCTAAAAGTGTAATTAAACGGATTTAAAAACCATCAAGCAGTTAGTGCTATAAATAATAATAACTTTGAGAGACTCTCGCTGAGTGGTTGGGTCAAGGGTCAGATTCAGAAGGCAGCCCTGCTCGATACTTCACGTATCGTCCGGAGGTTTCTCTCCTTATGGCACAGAATACTTAATCCTAGGGCCCGACCATTGGGTAGCCTGGGTTCGCCCCTTCGCCGCCGATGGTAGTATGTAATAAATAACATAATAATAATATGTACATAATTTATGCACCACTTCGCTGAAGGAAAAGAGGTACAACAGTGCTAAAGGTGCTCATTGAATCTAAAATCAGTTTATGAAAATGAAACAGACTAAGGTGTTCGCGATCTGCACTTGGTGTAATTTTATTTTTTTTGAATTATTTTTGGACTCAATGTAGGCTACTCTTGCGTTCCTTCCTACTAGATTTACTGGAATACATTTTAATTCTGGCATGTGCTCGCCTTCTGCACAACGTCAAATATTTTTAAAACTTGGACTGAAATCTAACTTAGCACCATCAAAATAGATGATACATGTGTATCCAGTAATTAAATGTACGAAATTAGCTACGCATAGAAGTTAAGACCGCGTTGACCGCGTTCCGAGACATGCGGACACGCAGCGCGTTAAATGCATCGTTCACGATTTAAGAATGACCCACTTCCGACGTGTTCATATTGTAATAAATTAGCTTAACTTCTTCGGAAACTCGATGTCTTGAAAACAATTTTAACAGTGAAGGTTAAGGCCGGAAAATACTGATATTATCTAGAACAGAATAATTATCACGCTTTTCATGATAATTACTTGGATTGCATTGTCTTTCAAAGCTGTTCTAGAGATTTTAGAACCCTGCGTACATTTTTTTTAATTTTTTGAAGTGAAAACTTCTTTAGCGGCGCTTGGCACTTTTTTAGGTGGGTAAAAAATGTTAGACTCGCGCGCGACAGATCTCGAAAAGCGACAGATTTATTTTTATTATTTAAAATGCAACCTTAAGTCATTGCATTAAGGGTTAAGTTACGATGGCTCGGGATCAATTCTGTTCGTCTCTCAGTGACAGTAACGCCGAAAGCGAATCAAGGGAATCCGATATTTGTTTGGTCGTTTATGTGATTTCGTGGCTCAATGGTAAGAATGTAGGATTTGTATTTTTTGACCATGGGTTCGAATCCCTCAAATATATTTTTTTCTTTTTTAAGCAATGTTAACGGTGTTTAAATGTTTTTAGGGTGTTTAGTTTTTTTATAACCACTTAAGAATTATTTTCGGAAATACAAAAAGTTTTCACTTCTGCCGGCACTCCCGGAGTGCAACTGTGGCTTTTTTATTTATGGAAACTCACACGGTTGGCTACATCACCTACAACATCCGTACATAATATTATATTGTAAAGTTTGGCTATGCAGTCATCACCAGTGATATTGTATGTGTATATATTCTTTATTTAACACTAATTTATATAAATTAGGCACAATAGGCGAGCTTAATGCCGTAAAGTACTCTATTCTAACATGATTCTAACTAACCTTTGGGATGTGGGATAAGTACCTATATGCAGGCGAACAAATATAGTTTGTGGCAATGTATAATAAACCGTTAACAGGATGACAAGGAAAATTTGTTGATGATTATGCCACAAATGAACAGGCCTAGATGATCATTTGGTCAGATCACCAGTATCCTCGGACAGCTGGAAGAAAATAGGACACGCCTGCAGACTGCACTAAACTCGTATTCCAGAGGAAATATATCCACTTTGTACAATTTGATCTATTATATACCTGCGCGCCCGGAAAGTTAGGATCCAAGATCTGTTGGTAATTTTTCGGCCATCCGTGTCTCGTCCGTGCATTTAGTTCGGTCCGAAGATACCATGAAGATACAGTCATTATGGCGTATAGGGAGGGACACAGAGATGATAATACCATAAACAGCCTCATAGCCATAGTAATTTATTTTAATTGAAACTGACACAGTTGCGCACGGTTGGCTACATCACCTACCTACAACATCCGTGATGTCAGCCCATAACACCTTAGTGAACTAGGTGACATATCAGTGCTTTCCTTTGATCGTGCCGGCTACCCTGAACTCGATAGTAAACACGAACTATTTACATAGCCGTTTCGACCGACCTGTCATTCGTTGCGGGCGGTGGTAGCACCCCGGACGGATTAAACCCTACCACCTAGTAAGGTAAGAAGTGAAGGGACCTACAGTTTTACGCGGATCACAATGCCCTGTCATCGGGTAAAGAGCCAAACATCGTGCGGCCAAACCACAGAACCGAATAAACCAAACACGACCGCATTTGCCAGTCTGCACTGATGCTACCCACACACATGGTCGCTTGACCGTGGCGCCTTGATTGAGAGCGGCGCGGCGCGCGCGCGCGCTGTACCGCAAACGCTGTTTTGACGTTCTCATAAACCACCTCTTCGCGTCGCCGCGCGCTCGCTTGGAAACAATTGTCTGCATAATTTGGTCAGTGGCTTTTGAGTTATTCCGTATCTCGCCCCATATAACACGCACGTGGTCGGTTGGTCGACCAATCGAGCGTGGCGCGGCTGCGGTGCGGTGAGCGCCGCGCCGCCGGGGAGCCAACAATACTTCCATCCGGCTCAAAGGACCAATCTTCCAGCCCTTTCATTAGATGCATCTTGCAATTTGAGATAATCATTATCTTCTCTAATGTACCGTGTGGGACCGGTATTTAAAAATAATAATCCCACTGCATCTCCCCCGTGCATGTTGTAAAAGGCGACTGAGGTATGAGGACGAGATTCCGTGCTATAGTTCGACAGGTTAGCCACCTCTCACGTTGCGTTGGCACGGTCCTTTTACCGAGTCACGCAGCGGGTGGGTCTGCGTGCCTTACTTGCTGCTTGATGTTATCTTGTCCTAACTATTGAGAGATCGGAATAGATCTATCTAGGTCGAAGTGATAATAGGGCTCAGGGGCCCTAACTCTCAACTTCAAATCATAAATAGATAATCTTTTGTTTAGAGATAGGTCTGTTGATCTTAAAATCGTTATTTATGCCACCTGTGTTTACCTGACATTTTATGGTGTCGTTGGCCTTCTGA
Organism: Nematopogon swammerdamellus; assembly: GCA_946902875.1. Lineage (NCBI taxonomy): Eukaryota > Metazoa > Arthropoda > Insecta > Lepidoptera > Adelidae > Nematopogon > Nematopogon swammerdamellus. Next base: position 10,426,490 of record OX336357.1, read on the forward strand.
TTTAGGAGAATAGGCTCAAAAGTGTCCACGCGTTACGCCGCCGCCGCCACAGGCAAAAAATTTAATCAACAAGGAATTCGAAAGCCGAGCTGTGTACAGTTTTAAAAGTATGTATTTCGCTCGTTCGAATCAATGAGAGCGATGCCGAAGGCCGAGCTCGTATAAGTTAATGGTGATAGCTGATATTATTTTAATTTTGTCATATGCGCTTGCGTGTGTCTTCGTGATCTCGTGGCGAGGGAGCCCTAGCTAGCACAACCTAAGCTGACTCCCCTTTCCTCATACCTCTATGTTGTGTATGTTCTGTATCTTACTGTTGTGAATGAGGAAATAAGCGTTATTCTATTCTATTCTATTCTATTCTATTGTTGAAGGATTAACTTTCAAAATTCTTTCAGCAAGAGGCAGTCGAGTACTTCTAGAGCTGACCGTTCTTCGTATATTGAGATTATATCACTTCGCTCTCTGATTTAATTACGGGCACCTCGTGTCATCAATTCGCTCCGGCGCGGCGAAGCCGTTCCCATCATCGGCCCGACAATGGCGGCCGTTAGTGCGAATCGTGCTTCGGGCGAAAAAAAACCGAGACGGCTTCGAAGTTCGAACGGAGCGGGAGATGCAGCAGCGAGCGGGGTCAATCGCGACCGGCACGAACGGGCTCAGCTTTTGTCATCTCGAGAACGCGGCCGAAGAGCTTGGCATCAAAGCAAGCAACGCGAAGAATTCAATCGGATAGACATGGGGGCATCCACTCGTCGTTGAGGCGGGATAAAATTGTGTGCACAAAGACGAAATTACAACCAGCTGGCTGTGTCTATATCCCCTCCAGGTTTATGAACTCACATACTCACACGTATCAGTGCGCGTGTTAGGTACGCGCTGTCTCATGCAAATTGTATTCGATTATTTTGTGGGACGATGTCAAATTGCACCAAAGCATCTTCAACAATGTATCTTCTATTAGTTTAAATTCGTTGGAGCCACTTTCATGGAGAAAATCGAAGACACTCACCATTTCAAATTTAAATTTAGAATTCCGAATGGTAAGTATATTGTATTACTGTATTCGCCTAAACGTTACCATATTCGAACCATTAAATATTTGAATTGCATACAATGTGGCCAACGTAACTCATTTATTTATAAGTAACAAACTGACAACAGTCATTAGCTGAATGTTATTATAATTGTTACTTAGTAGAGATAGATAAAACTGAAGTAAAATACAGAGAATTTAAATTATTATTCCTTAAGTAAGCCTAGCGCTACACTAGGTACCTAATTCACCATATCTATCTAACTTAACTATAATTGTTAAATGTCTACAAGCTTATTGTACATGGCACAGTAATTAATAAAAAAAAACAATATTAGCATAAATACACCTGTTCCACATTACTTACTTGTTTGATTGCTATACCTAAAGTAGTGGTTAACATCATCGCCAGCTGGCCTGGATGATACGAGTTAATTGAAAACGTAGGCAGAGTCAGGCAGTATTAAGTGTTTACATTACACAATCGTGCAGTATCGACCGAGCAGCCAACGCGCGCGACTGACTGCAACGTTGCATCAGCAAGTTTTCTTTGCCTAATAATGTCAAACGTGTCTTCTTGGCACAATGAGGCATCCGTGTGCAGTACGCGGCGGTAAATAATGTACATCGGCCTTTAGAAAGAGGCAATCCGTTGTAGAGCGTCGTCTCTGTCGCACGAACTCGCACATCTCTGTGCGGCAGGGTCGAGCGAGACGCTCTACAACCGGATTTTCTCTTTCTAAAGATCGATGTTCATCATTTACCGCCGCGTACTGTACAGTGTCCGGAAGCAAATAATGCGTGTCGAGCTTTAGAAAGAGACAATCCGGTTGTAGAGCTTCGTCCCCGTCGCACAGAATCGTGCGAGTTCGTGCGACAGGGACGACAACGCTCTACAACCGGATTGTCTCTTTCTAAGGCTCGACACGCATTATTTGCTGCCGGGAACTGTACTTAGCTGAGTTGTCAATGTATATTTTCTGTAGTATGCCGCCGATCGCGTGTTACTTGACTCACCTAGTTACAAGATGGTTCAGCACCGTTGATTTCTTTCATAGCTTCTTGGAAATCTGTTGTCTTATTTTACAATTTAGCATTTTTAATGTACAACGCATTGTTTTTAGGGTTCCGTATCCGGTACGGGACCCTATTACTAAGCCTACGCAGTCTGTCTGTCTGTCTGTCCGTCCGTCCGTCCGTCCGTCCGTCCGTCTGCCTGTCCGAGGGCTTTATCTCTTGACATTTTTACAGAATATGATGTGTTGTTATGGCCGATATAACAAAAAATAAGAAAAAGTAAAAAATTCACGGGGTTCCCATAGAAGAAACCAAAAAGTGTATACGCGCGCTCCATCTACCGAATAGATTATGAAGCATTTTTACTAATCATAACATTTAACTAATATGAAGCATTTCATAACACGCCACAGATGGCGTGACTGGCGCTAGCCATGACATGGCGATACGGAACCCTCGGTGCGCGAGCTCGACTCGCACTTGGCCGGTTTTTATAGAAAGCGCAACATGTTGCGCTCAGCCACCTATAAGGTGTCTAAAGACGCCCATGGACATTCGGATATTTTTCATTAATGACAATATCTGCTTGTTGCTGAGAGCAAGGCGAGGAGCAAGGTGGGTGTCTAAATTACACAGGCTGACAAAGCTAGACAACCACTTTCGCGACAATTTGTGCTACTTGTACCAGACTCTCCATATGAAATGAACGGAAGCACTGATATGGCACCTAGTTCACCCGGTGTTATGGGCTGACATCACGGTTTTGTAGGGTGATGTAGCCAACCGTGCCAGTTTCCATAAAAAAAAGACTCCATACAGTAGGGGCAGGCCCCACGCACTCTATGTACTTGCGCGCGCTAACTACCTACCTCCCGGTGGACCGCCGGCGTTCTAATTCAGTGGAAATTCGTCAGCCGCGCGAAGCTTACCTACACGCTCGCCCACGCAACTGCGCGCAGCTGCAAACCAATAATCACTTTACACTCGATCGGTACATTTTTGCACGCAGCGATTGGCGACGTAAAACAGTAGGCTATTAAAGCCGAAGGTATGGAACTTTTTCTATGGAGTGATTTATCTCTTACGAAGTAACTATTAAGTAATCTGTGGTAGGGGTATCGACACGAGTCGAGTATATAATGTGACTGTGTAATAAAATAAGTCTAGGCATGAGGTGTTCCGTACCAAAATTGAACATTTTAAGGATCTGATACTGACTAACTTGTCTTACTTCTGAAAGAGCGTAAGTATAGGTATGTAAAATAGAAAATTAATTAATTAATTTTATTTATATTATACTATAACGCAGCCACCAACACTGGATTCAGCCGGCCGGTATAACAAGCGGGAAAGCCACACAAATTATAAAATTATAAAATTATAAAATAATTTCAGCCGGCTCGAACCATCGACTTCTAGTTTGCATGCCGGTTGCTTTACCACTGAGCTACCGCGAGGTTAGATTAAGGATGCTTTTTGCAAAGCATTATTTAGACTTTCTTATACTATATAACTTCACATTATTTAGACTTTCTTATAACTTCAAATTTTCTATATTCTGTGCGAACGTGTACCTACAGATGTTTTATCTCACGAGCGCGGGTGAGCCACGCTTGTGTGTGTAAATGTGTAAATATACATGCACACTGTCTTTGTCTGCGTAAGCTCGGGAGCGCTACCTGCGCTAACGCTACACACACAGGAGCGCGTGTCTATACGCATTACAACTACGCACTACGCATTACAATTATTGCTCACCCGCGCTCGTGAGATAAAACATCTGTACCTAGTACAATGTTGAATGAACATCATCGATCGTACAATGTTGATCGTACAAATGGAGTTAGGCGCACGAATAGAATATGTGTGTAGCTAACTAAACTAACAACTCTATTCATTTCGGTTTCATTAAAAATCTATAGATTTAACAATAAGTAGTCGCGACAACAACTCGCGACATGCAACAGACCTTCGTCTTTAAACCGAGTGACTTGCACATACGAAGATACAACTACATAAGAAATGTCTACGTGAAATGTATCTAATTTCACACTTCTAAATTGCATAACATACGTTTCCAAAAGAAAGTTTTAAAGAAACTTCTCTACCGAATTCAATACTGACTGTATTATAGTTTGAAATAATGTTTTACTAATTACGTCATATGTGTGGTACTAGCTTGCCCGCGGCCTAAGCTCACGTGAAAATTATATTTAAAACATGAACAGATCCGGAAGTGTTACTGTGTGACAAGTTACTGTATGGTGCAGGTGATTGAGCATATGAACACATTTCAATTCTCACAGTTCTTACACTCGAGTCTTGCAAACACACAAAGGTTTGTTTCTGTCATGTTCCTGAAAATGTTTTTGGAGCAATTAATTATTTTCTATCTATCAGTCAAATTAAATAGTCAAAAATAATTTGTAATAATTCCCGCGCAGCTCTTGAGTTTTCATATTTTATTTACTTAGCGGTCCCACCCAAGCAAGTAAGCGGAAATTATTATTTTTTCTTTTTAAGGGTCAGGGGTTTTTTAAATTTGTTATTCAACTTTTATTTCAAATTCTTTTAATAAAACCACTTGCAAATCGGACCACGTTTAAAGATAATAATTTAGTTGATTACTTAATTATTACTTGATTGCAAACATAGCTAACAACCATCCGATTAAACCAGCTTTCTAATAAAAAAACCGCATCCAAATCGGTTCATCCGTTTAGGAGCTACGATGCCACAGGCAGACTCACCCATACACACATACCACACACTTTAAACTTTTAATAACACCACTCTTTTTTCGTCGGGGGTTAAAAATGCTGGCAGTCATTGCTGAATCGTACTGTATATTTTGTGTTGTATTGTAATGTACTTATGTACACCGACACCGATCAATACAAATAATAGAGAACATTGTATTGGTGGCAGATGAGATCCGCATTGCACTCACTGCGCGGCGCATCATTTCATTATTGAAGAAAGTGCCGAATGAGACGCGCCGCCGACACAAACGTTACCCAGAGCGAGAGTTCAGCATACCGTAGTTACGTCACCAATTTTTTTTATCTCACTTCCAGTGGCGGCTGGCCCTTAAGTGCACTCGTGCGCCGCACTACCACAAAACAGCGCCTTCACCCGAAAGAAATAAATAAATTAAAATATTAAACATTTCCATGATTATCACCGATCGAAGTAAAAATATCAAACTGAATTCGTTCCTATTTCCTAGACAACAAGGCACGATTTTGCTGTACGTAATACGTACTACTTACTACGTATCACCGCCGAGCTCGCCGCCGTGTGCATGACAAAACACCGCGAACGTGACTATGAGAAAATGTCAAACGCCGCTGCCCCGCCGTGTGAAACAAAACACTCTTCATACGATTATGTGTGGAACAAGGTTGCATTCGTTTGCAAAGTCGCGTGTGACACACGACGGAAAAAGAAGGACAGTATATTGTGGATAGACGCGCGTGCGACACGTCGCGACCGAGCCAGCCGACGATGAGCCGAAGTAAGCCGAGATCGTGAACCCGACCGCGGGCGGGCACGTGCGGGCGATCGATCCAAACTCTGGGTCGAAGTCACACACACACAAGCGCTAAGTACCTACATGTATGTACGCTGTTGCACGACTCGACAGGCGAGTCCATTTTTGGAATATGGGTGTTTCTTATTATAAATTATAACTATAACAGATCGAGTTTGCAATTGAATATTTGAATTATTCGAATATCGATTTGATACATATTCGAATGGTAATTTATAAAATATTCGAATGTTACGACAAACATTAATGCGTTACGTACGACAATATTTCGCTATTTTAGTTAAAGTTAAAAAAAATGGAATCACCCAAAGAGCTAGGCAGGCGTTGTTTGCCGCGCCGCGCCATCTCAGTTCGGGTGGTTCGGGGCGAGACCCGTCGTCGCGTGACGCGTCGACCGACAATCGCCGCGCCGCCGCGCCGGGATGTTTTGCAAATCAGTTTTTTAGCAGTTTCAACGACTTTTCGTCAGCTAACATGTACTTTGTGAAGTTTTCTTCATTGCCCGGCGCGGCAAGGACGCGACACCGACACAAACATTAATAACAGTTACCGTACGCTGTCTGGCCGGGCGGGCGCGGGCGCGCGCGCCGGGCACGCCTCGCGCACGCGCACCCCGACCGCGGCTCGCTCCGCTCGTGGCCACTGCGCGCGCAGTGAAGTGTCGCTTTGGTTCTTCGAGCAATTAGGACTCTGGGTGGGTACATAATTTTAGCAATAAGTCAAGACCGCGGTATCCATTAGATTCACGTTTGGGTATAGTACTAAGTAGGTACCTAGCGCACACCCAGTCCCATAGGTCACCAGCCGCCACTGCTCACTTCATATTGATCTCCTCTTTTTCGGTATCTTCATTGATTCACGTGATAGCTCGGCGAGAAAAAACGGCCAATAAGATCTACCTACAGTATTTTTTCCCCCGAAAATTTCTGAATTTTTCATACAAAATAAAAAATGAAAACAATATTTCGATAAAAGGTTAGGTTTGTAAAAGATGTGTTGTTGTGTTGTTCTTAGGTTGTTGTTGTAATTTTTTTTTAAGTATTCCGGCGTGTAATCCGGTATGTTGGCTTAGTCGGAGGGGCCAAAGCACATGCTCCGACCAGCCAATATTACCTCCTAGAAGGTAGGTGCCATATGCCATACCGGAGACTTCCCTGGATTGCTGGCTATACTGGACTAGAGGAGAACACAACCTAGGCTGCTATGCGGCCATCTTACTAGCAGTACGCTGGTACTAATCCAGTCGGCTACAATTTGAGCATATATATACCACCTACCTAGTAAGGGGCAAAGGGACCTAATACAGTTTTCAATCGGTTCCGAACGGTGAAGCAGCAGGTGTACAGGTCTGTTAACCAAAGCTGGCGCGTGCACAGTACTCACACCAATGCAATTGTGCAAGTGCGAGTGAGACAGATCGGGTTTTCGTGATGCGTATGCCCCGATCTGTCTCACTCGCACTTGCACAATTGCATTGGTGTTAGTAATGTGCACGCGCCAGCTTTGGTTAACCGACCTGTAGGTATGCACGTAATTTTTTTTTTGTTGTCAGAAAAAGCTAATTGGTACACGCCGACCGGACCGGGTCCGAACCTCGGACCTCTCGCATGAGAAGCCGATGCCCAAACCAGTCGGCCACGCGCCACCGCTTTGTCCCCGAGAGGAGCTATCATTGTTATGTTTTGCTATTGTTTTAAATAAATAACATGTGGTACAGTATGTTGCGTGAGCTCGTGGAGTATAGTATCTAGCATCGACAAACAGATGGCAGATAGAGATGCCTTCAATCAGCTCGCGATTCTCCGCGCGACTCGCTCGCCGAATTGAGCACAAATACTCGTACCCACCACCCACCACCTCGTTCACATACACAGCGTATCAGGTACTGTGCGGTGATCTGATCTACCAGTTACCACGACGGGAATTGTGTTACATAACGTTTGCTTTTTTTGCGTATGGTAAAAGTAACGAGCACTGATTACTTAGACCGAGACTTAGAATGTGTGTGAGTGCGCGTTTTATCTCGCGTTTTACTTCAGTTTGACTGATAAAATTACTGACTTATTTATAAACGATGTATTGAAAAATTTTAATTACAAAATTTTATAAAAGCCAACTACGACAAACATACATACATACATACAGAAAAGATTTCTAAAAATTGTCAATTTAGTTTTAGTATCATACATAGAGTCTACAAACGCAATATCGCATAAAACAAAGTAACTTACTCCATGACCATCCCTTAATTTATTAGTATTGATAACATCACATTAAAACAGTCAAGCCCTCCTCGGTCAAGCCATAATTTATTTAAGGCCAAAGATATATTACGTACTAGATAAAGCACTCGGCCAACTAACATGTTCCACCGATTTGCGGTTCACGATCCTCAAGTCTCTTAGTCGAGCGCGAGAGGCCGCAGCGCGCAGTCGTCGCCTGCCTGCTGCGATCGCGCCTCGCCTACTTTAAACTAATACATTTACACACATCTTCGTCGATGCGAAGGTGCGATGGCGAATCTGGAGATGAAGTGTTAGAATGAAAAGACAATATGCACACCGACGCGCGAGTGCGATCGTTCTCCTTACCCCTTGCCTCTCTCCCGCACGCTTCCCGCCCCGCGTGAGCTCCCCGCACCGGCCGCCAGACCGTCTCGCCTCGCACACGCTTCCCCCCCGCGCGCGCTCCCCTCTACCGCTCGACTCTGCGCTCCGCCTCCCCGCTACCTTATCCCAAACCTCAGCCGCTCGAACACCGCTTGTCTGTATATTTGTTCGGAGCGAGAACTCTATATAATATTTCCTCAAAGTTTAAGGCAAGTATTTTTTTCATACATAAACGAGTACATAAATGACTTCTTTCAAACATTGTCCTACTGTTGTGGTCGATGGACTGTGTTACATAGATCCTGTTTTACTCGAGGTTTTATTGTAAACTCTACCCATCTAATTTTTTTTAAAACTTTTATTTCATTTTATTTAAATTAATCAAAATAACCTAATAGTACTACCTAACCCATCTAATTAGTATGCTACGAGTATAATCAGTGGCAAACCCTATATAAATCGGTGGAGACTGATTCGAACGAATATTTATAACTAATATGACAGGCAGACGGACGTTGGTTTCCATACAATGCATAGGTATATAAGTAACAACATTGCAGAGGTATCCCTATAATCTTACTTATGTGGTGGAAGCCTGCACTGCACTACTACTGTGCTACTACTGCCTGTGTGCAGTGCAGGCACAGTAACTACCAACAGTCGAGTTGCCCAACAGCGATCATAGCAACGCGATCGTCTGTCTGTCGAGCCGCGTCGTCGCCCACACGACCGCCGCGGTCCGAGGCCGTTGACTTGTCTGGCTCTCGGCCCCCACTTCGATGGATCAGCTACTTCGAGAGCAATGAAATAGTCGGTTGATTTTTCTCTCCTGGTACAGAATAGAACAACATTGACAACAGAACATGAAAACCGCGCGGACTGTAAAATAAATATGTTCTTAGATGTGAATTTGGAATTAGAATCTTCGCTCGCGGGAAAACCAACGACCGGTTCACAAGTTTCGGTCGTAATCTTTTGAATTTGGAATTCGAGGTAACCCCGCGTGAAAAACAAATGGCCTATCGGCGATAGATAGGGCACCTGATGAAGCAGTTTCGCATTTTAGGCTCACAGGACAAACAACGTTTTAAGTAGGATTCAAGTTTTAAATTCAAATGATGTCTCCTGTATGTATGTATGAAGTATGCTTATTACATATTATTTATTATACATACGTGTCATCCAGGAGACTTTTAAACCAGGCTTTTGCATGTGAATGGCTGACGTAGCCAATAAGCTATATTTTTTTCAAACCGAACATGAGCGAAATCGCCTGCAAAATCTAGTAACTAAGTAGGTAAAATAATACCCACACGAACCTGCAGTTAATACCTTCACTTGACTGGCACCCACCTTTCGAAACTGCATGCGGTTGTGAATTGTGTAAAACGTACCAAAAACACGTCGAAGGTTTACCAGTCAGCAGGTATGGAGCGGATGCATAATTGGCAGGTGTAGCTTGCTGGCAAGACCTTGGTGTTACTCATTTCGTCGCTGTCGCGTAATTTCTGTCTGTAATCTTTGCATCTTACGGAAACACAAGATTAATGACGAAAGCGTGGTACACTACACCGTGGAAAAATCTTTTAATTATAAAAATCACTTTATCCTTTAATTGTAAAAATATATATAAAAACATTTCATTTTTATTTCATTATTATCGCCTAGTACGAACAAAGACTAAGCTCTTATGCCCACCTCGTGAGCTATATAACGTCTATACCCGCAGCAAGGCGTGAAGCAAGACAAGCAATTTGTGAGTAAAGCTCGTGCCACACTTAACACTTGGTGCAACAAGAAGGAACATACGGCTACAGAACCCTCTGTGTGTGAACAACCTTCTCACTTAACGGTTTTTTTTTTATTTAAACTGTCTTCTGAATGCTTCATAATAAATAACATAAAAATATTCTTTGACCGAATGAAGAATTTTATCAAATCTAAGTGCCTGACGACCCACTGACGATTCCGCCTCCGCGCGCCGGCCCGCCCTTTTTTCATGAAAACAAGTTTGCGTGGCTTTTAATGGGTGGCTGTGCCGAGGGACCAAAATGTGCTCGACACAGCAAAAATTTTTTTTATGGAAACTGACACGGTTGGCTACATCAACTACAAACTCCGTGATATCAGCCCATAACACCGGGTGATCTATGTGCCATGTCAGTGCTTCCCTTCATTTCGGCTACACTGAACTGAACGGAAAACACGAACTATTTACGTACCCGTTTCGATTCGACCGACGCGACGTTACATTCAGTGCGGTGGTGGTGGTACCAACCCGTGTGGGATAAACCCAAATCCATCCTACAACGCGAAACCGCAGTCAGCGAGGCCTATTACTCGGCGGCGCGGCGCGGCGGCGGTGCCGGCGGCGCGGCGAACAAATTTTTATGTTCGTAAGCTACCTACTGTTGCGTGCCTAGTGTAACGTGGCCCTAACACTCCGGATGCGAGACAGGGTTGCCAGATGGTTCAGCATTATTCATCAAAGGGCCTTTGGTTTTTCAGGTTCAAATGTTTCATAAGAAATTAAAGGGGGGAAACCCTTTGATTTCAAGTAAGTACCTACAAATGTTTTTCATGGCCTTTACTTTTGAAAATGAATGGGAGATAAGAGTAATAAATAAAACCGTTGAATTGATCAAACTGATTGCAAAATCGAAGAACACAGTAAGACTAGTATTAAAATGTTCTGAAAAAAAGGAAATATTTGCGTTATATGAAGAAAAAACCGGACGTCTTGATGTTCGGTTTTTAAATATTTTGCAGACCGGATACAACCCTCAAAAACCGGACTGTCTGGTGCACAACCGGACATCTGGCAACCCTGATGCGAGAGGATGCCTACAACGCAGGTGTTGCCACATTCAATGTCCGCGAGTGTGCGTAATCTCGGACACGCGCGCCGAACAATAATCCTCGGTGGCGAACAATGCGTTTTGTTTGTTACTGTTTCGCGATAATACTTATGTATGATTGACGTTGTATATGTGTATCAGTTGGATACGTTAGGCCTCACTCTCATAGAGAAAGCGCGGCATTGATCGCCGTGCCACCCATACATAAGGTGTCTAACGACGCCGTGAACATTTGGTCGCACGCGGGGTTTGAGAATGCCATGCCGCCGGCGCGGCCTGACAGGTGCCCATTCACGCCCCTCTTGAACGACCCAAGACTGTACTTGGCAGGTGGGGGGGGGGGGGGGGGGGATATTTGGGCAGTCAGAGGGTGGGTGAGAGGTAGGGGTGCAATCCCTGCCCAGTGCGCGTTGTGTTGTGCGGTGGTGGAAAGGGGACGGCGCGGCGCGGCGGGATCGCGTCAAACAGCCCTCCGAGTACCCCCATGGAATAAGCGATAGAACACACCAAGAACGTTCTTGGAACACACTTAGGGCGCGCGGCGCGGCGCACAGACTGGTATTTTCACCTAAAACGTGGTCAAAAATATTCGGGCTCTTTTTCTACACCGAAAGGGTATATATTAACTAAAAACCATATTTGTCAAGGTTTACAACAGATGGCATTTATTTTTACTGATAAATGAAAAACATTTAAAAAATTTAAAAGACGTAAATGTTTATTTTCTTAAATAAAACAGAATACACGCAAAATTTCACGCAGAATTTAATTTAAATTAAATTAAATTTAAAAGTAAATGTTTTTGTCATTCTTCATCACTAACCATTAAATCTGTAACAATTAAAACAACTTTTAAAATCTTAAAATAACTTAAATTTGAGGTCTGTTTTCAAGGGTTAATTTTTCTAAGATGTGAAAACTTGTGAATGTTTTTGCTGGCTGCAATTATTCTAGATAACTTGAAGTTTCATAAAATGTAGGTCTGATGCTGTTGCGATGAGTTGCACATGTTTAAAAATTCTAATGTTTGCTTAGAAGACGAAAAAAGTCAAGAGTTTTTAGGTAATTGTATATATCACAGGAAATCAATAAATATAGTTTGTAAAACAAATAAAATAATTCTTAAAATATTGTACACACCTTGATTGACGATATCCATATCAGCTTCTTTACTAAAATTACTTTTAACATATGTTAAAACACAGCCGAAATATGGTTCTTAATTGAGCGTCGCGAATACAGACTTGTGTCGTTAACGAGTGCTAGGTTCAGACCGCTGGCACGGCGGACTGGGACGGCCGTCGCTAATAGCAACTTCACCAAATAATGCTCAGGTTATCTAACTGTTTTGAGACACAATCTTAGTTTGATGGGTAAACTTTGACAAATTCATTTATGGCCACGTTTTAGGGGACCACCAGTCAGTGCGGCGTCGATATCCCTACGAAGTTGCAGTGGTTCTAGATCAAGGGTGACGTCGTCAGGGTCATCCAGTAGTCGCACTAGGGTTCACGTACGAATAACCAAACGAGACTATTCACTAATACGCAATGTCAGCAATCCCCATGTAAGATTTCAGGTTAACAAGTGGCCCAGTAGGTAGCGCGTTTTGTAACAAACGCACCATCTGGATTATAGTATAATAAATAATGCGAGTATCTAGCTCGAAAAACAATAAGTTGAGCTGTGTCACAAATAAAAAATAGTAGATATCCATCGGAATTTCATACAATTTTAAATAAATAACAAGCCTGTGTATACTATTGACACAGCACAGTCGCGCGCGCCCCCCTTCTGTTGACATTTTGAACGAAAGGCATCTTTCGCCGCGACATCTGTTCACACACGCCACGCGCCGAGTCACTGCACTGAACGCGCGCGACGCTGCCGATTGGCTGTAAGTATAGGGTTGCCAACCGTACTTTAAAATAAATAATTTAAGTATCTTACGTTATTTTAGGTCTCCGTACTTTAATCTTTCGAATAGCAATAAAGTACGACAAAATACTTTATTTCAACTTTAAGTTCTAACAATGCGTGAAATGAAACGTAAACTGACAGCACCTCAGTAATCGAATGCATAATATCGTATTTAAAAATAACTCATCAGCAGCACTGCTGAAATGTGCAAAGATCACTAAAGAAATATTTATTTTGAAATTTAAATAAATAATATTTTTTTATGAGACTGTACTTTTTTGTTTTGCACTACCCATCTACCTTACTCACAATCCCAGGCATGACTGGTAGAGAATGCATCTAGGCTTTAAGTCCGCCTTTTGTCATTTTTGTTTTAATTTCCTTTCTTTTTCATTTCATTACTTTTCATTTACCATTCCTAAAATCAGAAATAGGTTATTTGTTCTAAAAAAAAAGTTGCCAACCCTAACTGCACTACATCACCTGCTGCACCGGCGACCCACGATGAAAACTTGTTTGTTACCCATCGGTAAACGAATGTACGTGCCTTCACATGCAATTGTCACCATGAATACGTCTTTCAAACGCATTTACAAGCCATCTCATGCTATGAATGCGCTAATGCTCTCCTCACTCGCGTATTTGCGGACATAAGACGATAAGGGGAGCTATGTTACACAAGCATAATTTGGAAATCAGCTTATATAAGCTCATTTGGCCAATGACATATTTTTTCAGGAGTGGTGTATGAGAAAGGTTCATCTATACTTTACATCAGTGCCTGAAAACAGATGATTTGTAAAGAAAGACTGACAGACTCCTAATCTGTCTAGTACATGTTACATGTGGCCAAAAAGACTGCGGCAAAACTTGCTCGATCCGTAGACGATAAAATGATCGTTCATTCATAGAAGTTTATGAAGGGGCTTCTCAAGCATCTTCCGTCTAATGCAAGGTAGAGTAGAATGCATGCTATGCCGACCAAACATTTTGTTAAGGTGATGTGAGCGTCTGACTTGAATTTCAAGAAGTGTACCGCCAATATTACTTACCTGAAAGATTCAGTTTTAATATATGTAAAACTTCATCTATCAGCGCAGATCGATAGCTTTTTGAAAACACGATTTGATTAACTTCGCTCGATAGAAGAAAATCATGAACATGCCTCTGAATTTAGTTACAAAAACGTATTTAAAAGACAACGTGACCAAATGAAGGCTTTGGAAAATTTTTATTTTATTTGTTGATTAAATATCTAAATCCGTGGCTTTTACTTTTTTGTTTCGATCCGTTAGTTTTGGAACAAAAAAATAAAAACCTAATTTTTGATTGATTGATTGTTTTGAATCCTACTCCAATCAGCGAAAGCGGCGCGCCTTGAAAGATGAGTACGGGTGAATACGGGTTGACAGGGCCTTAACATGATAAAATTTATATTGTAGTATGTATTTCGATGTTCAACCACAGATGAGATACTGTTTATCGAACGAGACGGTACGCGCCCGCCAGATGGCGCGCAGCGCAAGGTAGAAAGTACCTCTGCAGAGCGCGGGAAAATGAAAGTCTAGACAAATTGTTTAGTTTTTTCTCATCTCTATGAATATGTAGTTAAGCTCAGCGCTAACTGGTTCGGTGCAATGTTTAAGTTAGAAGGTGGGTGTTTGATGACCATAGGTAATAAATAACCTGACCAGATATTTTCAGAGCTAAAGCGGGACATTTTTTTTTATATATGACAATATGTAAATTGTCTTAGATTTTTTGATTCTTTTAAATTTAATTTTAAATATTATGCAAACAATGTATGTAAATAATATTTTTTAAACTAATGTACAGCACTGAGGAGCTATAATTTTTTTTCATATGAATAAACTGAAAAGTCTGTAATTAGATTGAAAATTTTTGTATATTCCAATACTTATTACAACATTTTATAGAAAATGTAGGAAGATTCTAGACTAGCAAAAGGAGGGCGAATAAAGTACATAATAAAATTCTCAGAAAATAGTTTCACACATTTATTTATATTAAAAACCATACTTATCATTTGAGCTTATTGCTTTCAGAAGTTGTGTAGAAGATCGCAACATTTTTTTTTTTTTTTATGGAAACTGACACGGTTGGCTACATCACCTACAACGTCCGTGATGTCAGCCCATAACACCGGGTGAACTAGGTGCCATGTCAGTGCTTCCCCCTTTGATCGTGCCGGCTACACTGAACTGGTCGGAAAACACAAACTATTTACATAGCCGTTTAGACCGACGTTTCATTCAGTGCGGTGGTACCAACCCGGGCGGGTTAAACCCTACCACCAAGTAAGATTAGGAGGGAAGGGACCTACAGTTTTACGAGGAATCCGAACCTCGGTCAGCCTCCAACAACGGTCAGCGGTCACCCATCCAAGTACTGACCGCACCCAGCGTTGCTTAACATTCAATAGCGACAGTTGACTGTCTGCACCACTGAGCTATCGAGGCTGACATTTTATGAAATTCTAAACAACTCAAATTGAAATTGAATTTGACCACCAAGATCGCCTTTAAAGTGGAAACTTTCAGTTGAGTTTTTTTAGAGGTCCATATTTTGTTCATTGCTGAAAAAACTCGCTCTGTTGAGCGAGTTTTTTCAGCAGTTTGAGCGCATTACTACCTGGCTGTGATAATGTGTATTCTACAAGTTTAAAAATATTCTGGTGGTTAATTGAGTTTTCATGAAAATGCCATATACAATTGGACCCAGCGTTTGTCATTTTCTAAATTATTTGTATTCCAATCTGAAAGTTTAGACTCAATGATTTTTTGCACACAAGTAAATTCGTCAAAAGTGCTGTGTCAGAAGTAGCATTGAACAGATTTTTTTCAATAAGATAGAGATAGAGTTTTGGAACGCCCCCTAGAAAATAAAGCTCGTTCATTGGTTGAAAAGCGAGAACGCCGCATGCTCTCGTTATTCCTGCCCCTGCCTGCCACTCTGGGTTTCGCGCGCGAATTCAAATTCATATCAGGACAACTTGTTATGAATAGCGGAAAGCGGGACAGTTTACGTAATATGGGGGACAGCGGGACAAGTAGCTCGAAAGCGGGACTGTCCCGCCGAAGGCGGGACGCCTGGTCAGCTTAGTCATAAAGCAAACCAGGTACTCCTGAGCCTATTTGGAGAAAAAAGTTAGATGACATTTTGTTCTACGGTGAACTTTTTTTTCCATACTAAACTAAATAAATTTTATTTAATTTAGTATAGGTCATCATCATCAAACACCTGGTATGTGTCCTGTGTTGGTTTGGCTATAGGCGTTGGTATACAAAAGCTGTCTCAAGTATTTACAACGGCATAATCACATTTTTTGGCAAATGTTTAGCTGTGCTCGCGTTAAATCAGTGTTTCCATGAAAATTTCAAGTTTGTACATACAACATAAATTATATAATTTATATACATATACAGTTACATTACATTGTAGTATGTTTAATGTACTGACATAATTCAGTTGATACAAATTACGTATCAAAGTTTGACAAAAGGCTCTTTACAACTGATACATTTAATTAACAAGTATTTGTAGTCAGAACTCTCAGTAAAATTGTTAATCTTGCTCTCAAGCATGGTTTTCGATAGACTGTATTTTATTATGTATCTAGTCAAAAATACCCTCGATTTTTCTAGCCGGTTCTTCTTCGTGGAATATTCGTGGCTGTAATCTAACCGTATAGATAGAACAAATTGTGACAAGTTCGAGTGCAGTCTAACTGCCATATTTTATGAATGATCTATAAACAATACAATACAAAGTTTAATTTAAACATATCGCCGACATTAACACAAATGGAGCCGCGCGCACAGCTGGCAGCCATTTCAAAACTATCTTCCTAAAGATTGCGCGGGAGGGGGAAGGGGGGGGGGGGAATTTATGTCATAAATAAGCTAACAATCACATCCAACCATGTCAGCTATAAAAATAATTGACAGTTTAGCACGTATGTAGGTATGTAGACATATAGCTATGTACGAGGCTATGTATGGAGTTCGTCAGCCTCGATAGCTCAGTGGTGCAGACAGTCGACTGTCGCTATTGATTGTTAAGCAACGCTGGGTGCGGTCAGTACTTGGATGGGTGACCGCTCGACCGTTGGAGGCTGACCGTGGTTCGGATTCCACGTATAACTGTAGGTCCCTTCCCTTCTTACCTTACTAGGTGGTAGGTAGGGTTCATCCCGCCCGGGTTGGTACCACCGCACTGAATGAAACATTGGTCGAAACGGCTATGTAAATAGTTTGTTTTCCGTCCAGTTCAGTGTAGCCGGCACGACCGAAGGGAAGCACTGACATGGCAGCTAGATCAACCGGTGTTATGGGCTGACATCACGGATGTTGTAGTGTAGGTGATGTAGACGACCGTGTCAGTTTCCATAAGAAAAAAAAATTGGGATTAGAGGAATAGCTTGTTCGTGAAGCAATGTTTATTAATTTAACAGTTATACATATTCATAACATTTCGTAAGACAACATAACGGCAACGGCGATATTTGAGCAGACTACTTAAATATGGAAATTGTTTATTTTGCCTTGTCACAACTAATAATGAGTTGAAATTGTACACCGCACCATAGCGCGCCCGTAACGGGGCGCATCCAAATCAGGCGCACACAGAATTCAAAAGCGTGAACTGCTGGGGTCTGCCGCACTTGAGTCTGCAGAGAGCAGAGAGAAAATATTTTACCCCTAAAACAGACCTTTTGCTAAAATATCGCTGCCGTATACTTAAGATAGATAGATAGATAGTTAGATAGAAAATTCTTTATTGCTCCAGTAAACATTAAACAGTAACAAATACATTGGAAAATTTACATAAGGTGCAAAGGCGGACTTATCCCTTACTTAACTCCTGTCTAACAGATAGATAATTGTTAAACCTATCATATTGTAATGTAAGAATTGTTTGTCTTCGATGTTAATTTTTTTTCTTCGTATTATTTTGTTACTTTTATTATCAGATATTGTAGTTAGTAGGACGTATATTGTATACTGCATGGCAGAAAGAAATAAAGCATTTATTAATCGGTTTTTCTTATCGCTAAAGTACATATTATGATGTCTCCTGCTCTAGAATTAATCTGTTTTGCATGAAGATATTTGAATAAAAAAGTGCTTAATAAATAGGAAAAAATTCCATATAAGAGTTACATATAATATAAGAATGATAATTATATAAAACAGGTAACTTGACTACCTATTGGGTCGTATAATTTTTTCTTTACGTGTACATGTCACAGCCACAGCTGTTCATACATAAGTTACCTAGCTGATGAGTGCGTGCTCATAGATGCGAGTCCACAACTGTGACAGACCAGGCATTTTGTAATAATTTAATCTTCGTGTTTTACACATTTATGATTTTTCACCTGCACGCTCTCTATGATTTTGAGTTCTTTGTCGACTTGGTTCGCGGTTGACGTACGGACTCCTTACGCGGTAGGACGTTATCCTCTGCCTGTCCGTTGTATGCAGATAGAGTCGCATCCAATTGTGACACGAATTGTTACAGTCGCGCGAGCCCTATGCGCTCTACTCAATATGTAGGGCCTACCTACAACCCCGAGCAAATGCTGAGCCGTGGCCGTTTTTGCAAACGAAAGACAAGACATTCTGGGTGATTTTGTTAGCATGCCGATTTCAGGGGGTTAATCTGTATCGAAAAGTAAGTCGATGCAAAAAATTAAAAATGGTAAAATAGAAAAACAAAAAAATGTAGTTCTGCTTACATTTTGGGGTTAGGTAATTACGAAAATGTATGGAGATTTTTTTTTTTTTCAATTTCGCTGCTGTTCTTTTTTGGAATATATACTTAGTTTTCGATACGCATTAACGCCCTGAAATATCCGGTAACAAAATCGCGATCTCTGTGTTTGCAAAATAAACAGATGTAGTATCTTTTTTGACGCCGCCTCGGTTTGCCCAAATTACTTTTTTGACGCCGCCTCGGTTTGCCCAAATTACTTTTTTGACGCCGCCTCGGTTTGCCCAAATTACTTTTTTGACGCCGCCTCGGTTTGCCCAAATTACTTTTTTGGGTTCCGTATCCGTCGTACGGGAACCTATTACTAAGCATACGCCGCCGTCTGTCTGTCTGTCTGTCTGCCCGAGGGCTGTATCTCTTGAACCGTAATAGGTAGCCTGTTGAAATTTTCACAGAATATGTATTATTATGGCCGTTATAACAACAAATAATAAAAATAATAAAAAGTATAAAATTCACGGGGTCCCCATAGAAGAAACTGAAAAGTATGCGCGCCATCAACCGAAAAGAGTATGAAGCATTTTAACTAATCATGAATTTTAACTAATATGAAGCGTTTAATAAAACACGCCATAGATGGCGTGAGTGGCGCTGACCATGACATGGCGATACGGAACCCTCGGTGCGCGAGTTTGACTCGCACTTGGTCAGTTTTTTTTAAACTCGACACGAAAGGCGGCGCCAGGCAGCGCCCATAAACATTCAGTCGTTTGCGAGTATGGGAATGCACTGACACCGCGCCGCGCCGCCGCCGCCGCCCCCCTCTTGAAGGACCCGTAACTTTATTCAGAAAGAAACATATTATTATGTACCAAATAGTTTCAATAATTTCATTTGTGTTCAATATAAGTAGGTTCATAAAATGATAATTAAGCGGTAGTAATTAATTTGCGATAAGTATTAATATGACTGTGCACGTGCTATATGATTGCTATATGATTGCTCCAGTCGGGCTATCGCTGCTACGCTCTATGAGAGAGAAGACGCGGATAGACAAGTTGATTCATTCTCCCTCACTCATTCATCTTCGATAAGAAGAAAAACCACAGAGCATCAAATACCTACCGCGCGCGCCCCCCTACTAGAGACGCCCTAAGCGATAATATTTGAAACCCAAAAACTACACGCAGTGCTGCTAGCGCTTCGTATGTGTGTGTGTGTGCTAGTATCGACACTACACACAAAGAGGAGCAAGTTAGGCACACGCACAAAACAAATGCACACGCACAACACACATTATGTAAGTCATAGGCCACGCCCACAAGCTTCAACGGCGTTGTAGAGAAATCGCGCTCAGGGCGCCTCTAGGAGGGGCGCGCGCATTTGATGCTCTGTGAGAAAAACACAAGTTAGTCGCTAAAGAAGCACGAACGCGACTTACTCTTTGTAACAAAGGAAATATTGATTATTTTCTATAATGTTGGCAGTAATATGCCACGCAGGAAATAAGTTGAAATTAAAAATATTTATATTTGTCATTCGTTATTTTATTTAGGAGGTGAAATAAATTAGTTGGCGAAGAGTTTTACAGTAGTCGCGTAAACCACATACGCTATGAGTTTTATGTTAATCTCACGTTTGTTGTAGAAAGGTTTCTTCAAGACATACTGCTTCCCAACAACTGACTCGATAGAAAAAAAATCGGTCAAGTGCGATTTTTACTCGCGCACCGAGGGTTCCGTAGATCCACTATAGGTACAATACCTGTCAAAAAACCATATTCGTGAATATTTTTTCTTTCTATAATGCAAAATATAAATACCTGTGGCGCCATCTATTATTCAGTAGCGTGAATATGTACTAATCGATTCGTAGCACGTTTGTTGTATGGGGACCCCACTAAAACACATATTCAGTGAAAATTTCAACCGGGGCGGCCTATTACTGTTCAAACTGAGGTTCAAACGATACAGCCCTAGGACGGACAGACAGGCAGACAGAAGGCACGTAGGCAAGTATGCAAAGTATGCTCTCGAAATTCTGAAAACAGCAGTCGTTGGAAAACACATGTTTCCGTGCCGTCAAGGAGAGAATTATTTCGTTGAAATTATTACGCCTGCATACAATGAAATATTTATCTACTCCGCACTTACGTCACAGATTACTTAATAGTCTTACGTCCTTCAAACTCAGTGGTTTACGACAAACATCAATCGGAAGAAACCAATTTTTGGTACTGTTGAGTCTTAAAAGGAGATGTAATAAAAATGTCTCCCTTACACTTACATTACCTATGTGTGGGTCCGACGACTGTAGGCAAAATGTCGCGTAGTGTGTGGACGCGGAATGAAGGCAGGATGCGTCTGCCATTACGGCAGGTATTATAATACCGGGACGCGGTCGCTGCGGCGGCGCGGCGAGCCAACTTTCTTGGCAGTGCACACGAGTTAAGGTGCGGCCACTTCCCGTCTTTATGTGTGCACTTTATACTAAACAAGGTATCATACAAAATATCATTTTACACTACCTACACTTCGCAACCAACCCGCGCCACGTACGGCCACTGTGAAGTTAGTCACGCGGCCGACACTGCACCACTCCATGTAACATCTCCCGTCTATCCTTTATTTTCAGAGAAGCAATGTCGTACAGCAGCTAACTGCCCGCAGCTGACTCGAAGGTCCGGCGGCGACGCGCGAGTCGAATGATGAGCGCGGACGCGGGCCCCTCACCCGCGCTCCCCCTCACTCAGCATGGCGACCACCGTCTCCGCCTACTTCCAGCCAGCCTGCCGCTCGCACCTCGCCCAGCCAGCTAGGTGCCTCGACGAACAGTACAGGTAGGTCGCGGACGCGGGCCCCACACCCGCGCTCCTCCTCACCAGCATGGCGACCACCGTCTCCGCCTACTTCCAGTCAGCCTGCCGCTCGCACCTCGCCCAGCCAGCTAGGTGCCTCGACGAACAGTACAGGTAGGTCGCGGACGCGGGCCCCTCACCCGCGCGCCCCCACACTCAGCATGGCGACAACCGTCTCCGCCTACTTCCAGCCAGCCTGCCGCTCGCACCTCGCCCAGCCAGCTAGGTGCCTCGACGAACAGTACAGGTAGGTCGCGGACGCGGGCCCCTCACCCGCGCTCCCCCTCACTCAGCATGGCGACCACCGTCTCCGCCTACTTCCAGCCAGCCTGCCGCTCGCACCTCGCCCAGCCAGCTAGGTGCCTCGACGAACAATACAGGTAGGTCGCGGACGCGGGCCCCTCACCCGCGCTCCCCCTGACTCAGCATGGCGACCACCGTCTCCGCCTACTTCCAGCCAGCCTGCCGCTCGCACCTCGCCCGTGCCTCGACGAACAGTACAGGTAGGTCGCGGCGCGCGCCCCCTCAGCATGGCGACCACCGTCTCCGCCTACTTCCAGCCAGCCTGCCGCTCCCAACTCGCCAGCCAGCTAGGTGCCTCGACGAACAGTACCGGTAGCTGAGCCCGCGCGCCCACTCTCTTAGCATGGCGACCACCTTCTCCTGTCTATCTGAACTACGGCCACCGTCCGGGATGCAGATCCTCTCTCCTCCTCCCTTCTATGTTGTTACTAAAGTAATGTTGTTTCCGTCTGCAGCTATTCATACTCGGAGCTCCCCGGCGACAGCCTACAGAGCCGCCGGCGTCAGTTCATCGAGCGATGCGCTGAGTGGCGCGGCGCGCGCGCTGGTGGCGCGGGCGGCGCGGGCGGCGGCGGCGCGGGCGCGTGCGCGGAGGCGGCGGCGACGCGCGACGTCCCGCCGGAGGTGTCGGTGAAGCGCGCGCGCGAGGAGCTGGTGCGCGCGGCGCAGGGCAGCGTCCGTGCGAGGAGGTTGAATGTCGAGTCGGGGTGGTCTAAAGTTGAGGAGGTGCGTGGCGTGTCTTTCTTTTATTATTTTATTTTTGTATTGAACCTGTACCCTAATCACGAGATTTAACCTATCTAACGTGTTCTCCGCTTCGTTTTGTATGAAGAAACGGAGCAGCGCCTCTAGTGATAGATTTGCGAACCTCGTTTCTCCATACAAAATGATGCGGAGAAAACGGCGTAGCGTAGTACACGGTGTAGGTTAAATCTCGTGATTAGGGTACAGATACGATGCATACGTCTTGCCTGCTACACCTGTGATGACACCGTGTTTCCGTCGAGACACCGACATTATTTTGACCGGACGTAACCAGTCGGTGCTGTCGGAACTATAGTTGACATGCTAGTGCCTAGTAGGCCTTTGAGCGTGCTGGCTACACTAAGCTGAACGGAGAGCATGCACTCATTTTCATAGTAATTTGGACCGAACTTTCATTCAGTGCGGTGGTGTGAATCCGGACGAGTTAAACCCTACCACCCTACGTAGTAGCATTAGGTAAGGCAAGGGACCTACAGACAGTGTTACGTGGAATCCGAACCAAGACCTGCCCCAACGGTCGAACGTTCACCCATTCAAGTTCCGACCGCGCCCGCGTGCGCTTGTAACTTCACGTTCGGACGTTGCACCATAGCACCGTCAAGCTACCGAGGCAGACCAGGTGGCAATCTATAACAGCGAATGAGGTGTATATTAGTGCTGATGGTGTAACCACCAGGTGCGGAAGAAGTTCGAGGGCGCGACATCAGTTTCGTTCTCGCGCTCGTTCGAGTCGCCGCCGCGCCGCCGGCTCGCCGACTCGCTGTTCGCCAGCTTCAAGTTGCCGAGGCGCAAGGAGGGCGCGAGCGCGGGCGCCGGCGCCGGCGCCGCCGCCATGGCGTCGCAGCCGCGCTCGCTGGCGCCGCCCGCGCCGCCGCTGCAGCGCGACCACGCCAAGCGCAAGTCGGCAGTGGAGCTGCTCGCGGAGACGAAGGCGTTCTACGTCAAGTCGGAGACGGTGCTCGATAGGAAGCAGGAGCTGCCGCTGAGGGTTAGTCAAGTGCTCTTCTCGGGCAAGTTGCCTCTGTGCATCACCCACCGCTTCAGTATTTTTTTTATGTAATCCGGTATGGGTGGCTGAGTCAGAGGGGCCAAAGCACATGCTCTGACTAGCCAATATCATCTCCGAGAAGGTAGGTGTCATACCGGAGACTTCCCTGGATTGCTGGCTATACTGGACTAGAGGAGAACACAACCGAGGCTGCTATGCGGCCATCTTACATGCAGTACGGTGGTATCAACCCAGTCGGCTACAATTTGAGCCTACCACCTAGTAAAGGGTAAGGGAAGGGATCTACAGTTTTACACCGGTTCCGAACGGTGAAGCAGCAGGTGTAGGTATGCACGTAATTTTTTTCGTCAGAAAAAACTCATTGGTACACGGCAACCGGATTCGAACCTCGGAGCTCCCACATGAGAAGCCGATGCCCAAACCACTCGGCCACCCGCCGCTTAGTATGTTCTGTGGGGTGAGCTCTCCACACTGCAACTGTGAGCAGTTGTAAATCTCTGCTTCGGTTCGGTGTACAGTGTCGTCGTGTGTGGAGAATGCCTGCTGAGTGATCTTCTATTATCCATGAAATGAAGCTTCATTAAAATGACAGTGCTGGAACTGCCTCAAATATATATTTTTTGTTTTTTTTTTAGTTTTTTTATGGAAACTGACACGGTTGGCTACATCACCCACTGCATCCGTGATGTCAGCCTCAGCGAGAGCAAACTGTCATCGTCTCCCTCTACGGAGACAAGCCAATGCTGCATCGTCATAGCCCCACTGCGACGTTGCTATTGCTTACTCGCTCTCGCTTGCCTATCGATGACAGGAGCGAGAGAGAAACATGAAATCGCTCACCCTTCATCGGGCGACCGTCGCAATCTTCGTGTTTCTTTCTCACTCCTGTCACAGGGAGGCAAGCGAGAGCGAGTAAGCGATCGTCGCAACGGGGCTATGACAATGCAGCATGGCTTGTCTCCGTAGAGAGAGACGAATGACAGTCGGCTCTGGAAGTGCTCTTCTCGAGTAAGTTGCCTCTGTGCATCAAGGCTTCAGTATGTTCTGTGGGGTGTGCTCTCCACACTGCAACTGTCAGCAGTTGTAAATCTCTGCTTCGGGGTGCCATGTGTGGTGAACGATACCCCCAGATCGTCGTGTGTGGTGGGTGCCTGCTCAGTGATCTTCTATAATCCGTGAAATGTAGCTTTATTGAAATGACAGTGATCAAACTGCATCAGATTTTGTTTTGTTTTATTTTATTGAAACTGACACGGTTGGCTACATCACCCACTGCATTCGTGATGTCAGCCCATAACATCTCGGTGAACTAGGTGCGATGTCAGTGCTCCCCTAAGAATTGCCGTTACAATTTCTAAATTGCAACGTAAAGCGGAAAGCCAATGAGATTACTAAATATTTTTAAACAGTGAACAAAATTTAATAAAGTCCAAAAAAAAAAAACTGAAAAATGAATACCGTAAAATTGATTTGCTGTACTGTATTACCAGAAAAAGACCCACCTGCTGCATAACCTGGTAGAAGGACCGTGCCAAGGTGAAAGGTTGCTAGCCTGTCAACCTTATGCACGGCATCTGACTTACATGGAATCCGAACCACGGCCAGCCTCATTGGTCGAACAGAGTTATTGTGTCAGTAAAGGTGGTCTAGCTAGTGTATGCGTACGTTGTGATTGTCACAGATGAGCAGCGGGCTGGGGCAGGCGATAGCGGCTGGCGGCTGCGTGCCGGTCAGCTCCACGGCCGTCGGTCCTGCGGTCTGCTGTCAGCCCTGTGAGTCCTGCCCTTTGTCTGTGTAGCAGATGTAGTAAAGCAAAGTAGTCGATTTTGAACACCGGGTGGCTAAGCTCAAGTGGCAGTGGGCTGGGCACGTCAGCCAAAGAGACGACGACTGACGCTACCTCAGGTGTCGGGTACTTGGCTAGTCCATTTTACTTCTGGAGGAGCGTATGATTATTGATTACAGCAAAATAACGATTTTTTTTTATGGAAACTGACACGGTTGGCTACATCACCTACAACATCGGTGATGTGAGCCCATAACACCGGGTAAACTAGGTGCCATGTCAGTTCTTCCCTTCAGTCGTGCCGGCTACCCTTAATTGGACGGAAAACATGAATTATTTACATAGCCGTTTCGACCGGCGTTTCATTCAGTGCGGTGGTACCAACCTGGGCGGGTTGAACCCTTGTGTCTCTGATGACTTCCTAGACTAAGTTTTCCGCGTATTGTCACAAGATGGCGCGGCGTCGCCGGCGCGCGCGCACGCCACGCTGGGCGGGGGGGCGCGGCGCGCCGTCAGCGCCGGCGACGGTCTGCAGTCCACGCTGCGGCGACTGCTGGATCACTCCGACAGCCGGGAGACTGTCTACTGGCCGCCGGTGTATGCCGTGCGTGAGTATTTCATCATTTCGTTATCTTGGAAACCTCAAACAACAATTACTCATAAGGAAATGTGACAAGCAAGAGGTGTGTATGTTCGAATAGGAGGAAAGTAATTCGAGTAATGCACCCAGAAGCTGTTAAAGCTATCATACCTATCGCGTTAAACTTGAGGGGGGGGGGGGGGGGGGGTCACTGGATTGTTAGTCAAGATAGCACACATGGTCACGGGGGAGGGGGGGGGGGGGGGGGTCCAAAAGTAGCCTAAAATCGGTCACGTGGTATGGGAACGTTCCCTTACTTGTTAATAGGTACAAGTATATAGCTATTGCTATATGGTACAGACATCAAAAACATGCCTGTCTAAAACAAGTTACACCTATGTTAGTGTAAAAGATATGTGAAAATTAATTGTGGTTCCTCCTTATATAGAGGGGGGTGGGGTGGGTGGGTGGGGGGGGGGGGGGGGGGGGGGGGTCGAAGACATAAGTATTGTTAGACAGAATTTTACCGAGCAATCAGTGGTTCAGGACTGGAGGAAAATTGGAGAGACGTATGTCCAGCAGTGCACACATAAATGCTGATTGATTGATATTCGTAGCGTTCAAAGGGGTATGTTGGGGCAGGAGGGGTGACTGTTGATGAAGTTCTTGTTGTATCCTCCAGGATTTCTCCTACACCGACTAGGCCAAAGAAACCAGAGGGCGCAGTTATTTTTCAGGAGTGTCAACACGCGCTCATGGACGGGGCACAAGATGAAACTATTTTTTTTTTATGTAAACCAGCATGTGTAACTGGTGGTGCAGTCGACAGAGCCAAAATCACCTCTCCTCGCGAAACCACGCTCAGTGAGGTGCCATGCCAGCAGATCTGCAGACTGTTGCTAGGCTGTCTAGCCCGTTAATACGACGCTTGAAGACACCCAGTTTAAAGGATTCAGGAAATACACTCGCCGGAAGACAGTTCCACACTCTAGCGGTGCGACAAGGAAACAATTTAGAGAACCGATGGGTTCTCAAAAGCCCAATGTCAACAACAAAAGGGTGCTCTGCGACGAGTCATGCGGAGATAGGACGGGTGGCAGGGAATAAGGGATGCTAGTTCCACAGAGCAGCGTCCGTGATAGTATCTGTAAAACAGACTAATTTTTTTTTTTAATAATTTTTTTTACTATTTACAGCACTGAAGCCATTTGCGGAGACGCGCCGGCCGCGCGACTACTGCGACTCGGGCGCCCGCTCGCACCACAACTCGGGCACTCTCTCTGGCACGTCCTCCTCCGGCACGTCGGGCTCCAAGCACCGCGTGCGCTCCGACTGCGGCGACGCGCGCGCCTTCTTCCCGGAGCAGCCGCGCGCCGACTTGCTCCACGCGTACTCTATACGTGCGTTACGTGAGCTAACATCTAACGTTGCCGACTAATGCGACCAGCTAACTCGTGTTCTGTAGGGCTCTTTCTCTCCAACGAGACTATAGGCAGTTTGTTGTGCATGATCTCGACTACTGCTTTTTTTATGGAAACTGACACGGTTGTCTACATCACCTACAACATCCGTGATGTCAGCCCATAACACCGGGTGAACTTGGTGCCACGTCAGTGCTTCCCTTCGGTTGCGCCGGCTACACTGAACTGGACGGAAAACACAAACTATTTACATAGCCGTTTCGACCGACCTTTCATTCAGTGCGGTGGTATCAACCCGGACGGGTTAAACCCTACCACCTAGTAATAATAATAAGAAGGGAGTCATATCCCTTAGTCGCCTTTTACGACATACCTACACGGGGAGAGATGCAAAGGGGCTATTCTTTTAAAGTACCGGCCCCACATGGTACAAAAACATCTAACGTTGCCGACTACTGCGACCAGCTAACTCTTGTTCTGTAGGGCTCTTTCTCTGCAACGAGACTATAAACAGTTCGTTGTGCATGTTCTCGACTACTGCGATCCAATACTAAAAAACTTACTTTGTAAGTGTGTCCACGACGACCGATAATGACAACCGACACCTCGGTCCTTTAGGACAGAGGACTGAGGAAGCACCTGCTAAAGTTCCACAGGGGTCAACTTGGAACAGCGGTGGGCCTCCTTACAGGACACTGCCCACTCAACAGGCACTTGTTCATCATAGGTATCACCGACAGCCCTCTAAGCAGAGGCTGCATGGCGGAGGACGTCTTGAGGTCTCAGTGCGGAGAATGGCCCAACCGCCTTCCTAAGAGGCTGATCAGCAAACTAGACCGACGATTTTTTGGACTGATTTGCTCGCAATGGAAAGCCCCTTTTGTCCACGACAAACTATATCGTTGTTTTGTTTTTTCTTAGCAGTGAGACTGGTCATCCGTTATTAGTCAGATGACCAAAATCATATCTGTCTAAATTGTCCGACCACGGAAATGCCAGTTGTCTTTATCATTCATGTGGACAAACGCACTAAGGCTAGTTATCTGCATTGAGACCATAATAAGGCTGTAGTGCATGTTCCTGACTAATACGACTCGGAGATAGTTATGGCAACTTGTTATTTCTCAGCACTGAGACTATAAGCAGTCCATTATGCCTGATATGGAGTCATGTGAGAGTCAACCAATGGCGATTGACAGTGCAACAAGCACTGTACACTAGATTGTTCACTTTTTTTTCGTGCAACAGAGGTCAAATCTGTTTGTTGATTGATCATAAAGGCGAAAATGGGCGAGTGTTGACCTCCAACACATACTTTGGAGACGGTAATAGGGCTCTTTGTATAAGGAACGGCTAAGAATACTTTGTGCTTGACAACAACTAGCGACATACTCCTTTCCCCAACATCCATACAGAAGCACAGATTACTTAATAGTTACTTCGTAACAGATAAATCACTCCATAGAATAAGTTTTCCTACAGCTTTAATAGCCTACTGTTTTACGTCGCCAATCCCTGGGTGCGAAAATGTACCTAAACGATCGAGTGTAAAGTGATTATTGCTTTGCAGCTGCGCGCAGTTGCGTGGGCGAGCATGTAGGTATGCTTCGCGCGGACGATTTTCACTGAATTAGACCACCAGCGGCCCGCTGAGCGGTAGGTAGTTAGCGCGCGCAAGTACATAGAGTGCGTGATGCCTGGTTACGTGAGCTAACATCTAACTTTGCCGACTACTGTTTCCATAAAAAACAAAAAAAAAAGCCGCCCTGGCCTTATTGTGACCTTCATATCTGGTATCCGGCCAATACACTATCAGTTGCAACACTAATTTGTAGTCACGTAGTGCCAACGCTGATGTGAACGTTGGTACAGCGAGCTCGTTCTCGAGCCCGGAGCACGTGGAGCTGCCGGAGCCGGTGGCGCCGGTGGAGGGCGCGGAGGCGCTCACGGAGGAGGAGGTCGGCGCCATCAGCCCGCCCGCCCAGTACGCGCACTCCACACAGTCCAGATACGTCAGGTACGTACGACGCCACATTCAACACCTTAGCTCACCTAGGCTCAAATTGTAGCCGACTGGGTTGGTACCACTGTACTGGATGTAAGATGGCCGCATAGCAGCCCCGGTTGTGTTCTGCTCTAGTCCAGTGTAGCCAGCAATCCAGGCATGTCTTCGGTATGGCACCTACCTTCTCGGAGGTGATATTGGCTGGTCGGAGCATGCGCTTTGGCCCCTCCGACTCAGCCAACCATACCGGAGTACATAAAAAAAAACCCAGTCTTGTAATCTGGTCACCTTGGAAGTGTAAGACTAATACCTGCTAGTCCCTTCAGCGACTAGGAGAGGCCTATGCCCATCTAAGGGTTGCGGTCGATTTACTAAATAAATAAAAATAAAGACAAAATGTAAAAGTATATTATAGATGCTATAAAAAAGCTGAATAACATGGCAATTGACAACTAAGTGTACATTCCGACAGGTCAAACTCGCAGTCGGCGGCGGCCGTGCGGCGCAGTAGCTGCGAAGAGGCGGAGTGCATAAACATCAACAGCCACAAGTCCCTGCCGGATCTACACACGCACGCGCGTTGCTACAATGACAAGTAAATTACATTTCCTTACTGCCATAAAGGGTTCTTGGGAAAATCAGGCGAATGCATTTGACTGCCTTCAATGTTATAAATTCTATATAAAAATCTAGTTTTTTACTATTTTCTAAGTAATTATATAAATAGATACAATGATTGTCACGATATTCGTAAGTATGCAGAAAAGAATTATGTTAAAATATCTGGATATATAAATGTTATTAGGTGTACCTCAAGGTTTATTCTTGGTACCATTACTATTTCATATTTTTTAATTACTTAATATATAAAAACTGCACCAAATGTATGCTATGAGAATGAAACTTATATATGATAAAATACTAGAAACAATGCAGTATTAAAGTTTTGTTTGCAGTGTGAGCACTAGTGGAGCAGAGACGATGGGTCGCTCCCCGCGCCGCCGCCGCCACTCAGCTCACCAGCGCACCGCCTCTTGCTCTTCTAAAGGCACCAGGTAACTTATTCAATAGCATTCATGATTACATCAATTGTTTCCATACAAATCGCTGATAGATCAAACTCTTATACGGCAAAGTTTTTGGTAGGTCGAACCACTCTTCACTTGTGTCATCGTGTGAAGCCTTCTCGGAGCATCCGTCACCTGGTGAAGACAACTACTCTTACAATAGGTGAGTATTTAAATTTTTGCGGCGCTTTTTTATATAAAATCACAGAGATAAGGCTTTTTTTATGTAAACCAACCGGAGTGGCTATGCCGAGAGACCGATGGTGCAGTCGACAGAGCCAAAAACACCTCTCCTCGCGAAACCACGCTTAGTTAGGTGCCATGCCAGCAGATTTGCGTACTGTTGCTAGGCTGTCAAGCCCATTAATACGACGTTTGAAGACACCCAGGCTAAAGGATTCGGGAAACACACTCGCCGGAAGACAGTTCCACACCCTAGCGGTGCGACAAAGAAAAGCCGCTAAAAAGCTACCATAACTATAAATATATAATCGGGCGATAGTTTCGTCGCTAGTCTTTGCACGCTGTCCTCCATCAATGTGAGCGAATTGTGTTTGGACAACAGATGCGGTTCGTCGTTCGCGCGCGACTCTGGCGGCTCGAGCGGGCACTACACGCAGCGTAGCGCGCCGCCGCTCGCGCACGCGCGGCCGCACGCGCACCGCACAGACTCGGGCTCCAGCGGCCAGCACTCGCACAACCGGTCAGTGTATAGTATTATTGCGTTCGCGCGCAACTCTGGCGGCTCGAGCGGGCACTACACGCAGCGTAGCGCGCCGCCGCTCGCGCACGCGCGCCCGCACGCGCACCGCACAGACTCGGGCTCCAGCGGCCAGCACTCGCACAACAGGTCAGTGTATAGTATTATTGCGTTCGCGCGCGACTCTGGCGGCTCGAGCGGGCACTACACGCAGCGTAGCGCGCCGCCGCTCGCGCACGCGCGCCCGCACGCGCACCGCACAGACTCGGGCTCCAGCGGCCAGCACTCGCACAACCGGTCAGTGTACAGTATTATTGCGTTCGCGCGCGACTCTGGCGGCTCGAGCGGGCACTACACGCAGCGTAGCGCGCCGCCGCTCGCGCACGCGCGGCCGCACGCGCACCGCACAGACTCGGGCTCCAGCGGCCAGCACTCGCACAACCGGTCAGTGTATAGTATTATTGCGTTCGCGCGCGACTCTGGCGGCTCGAGCGGGCACAACACGCAGCGTAGCGCGCCGCCGCTCGCGCACGCGCGCCCGCACGCGCACCGCACAGACTCGGGCTCCAGCGGCAAGCACTCGCACAACCGGTCAGTGTATAGTATAGTATTATTTTTTAAAGTTTTATTATTTTTTTTATGGAAACACGGTTGGCTACATCACCTACAACATCCGTGATGTCAGCCCATAACACCGGGTGAACTTGGTGCCGCGTCAGTGCTTCGCTTCGGTCGTGCACTGAACTGGACGAAAAACACAAACAATTTCGTAAGGGAGTCATGTCCCTTAGTCTCCTTTTACGACATACACGGGGAGAGATGCAGTGGGGCTATTCTTTTAAAGTACCGGCCCCACACGGTACACTACTTACAAGTGAAGAAACACCTCTACTCAATTTATTTGAGCTAAAGGACCACCTCTTTCGAAGTAAAGGACATCTTTTTCCAATGTAAAGAAACTCTTAAACTTATTCCTAACTAAAGAACATTTCCTTAGAATTAAAGGATCTCATAACGGTAAACGCATTACATCACATCTGTCAGCCTCGGTAGCTCAGTGGTGCGGTCGTCGGTCGACTGTTGTTAAGCAACCCTGAGCGCGGTCAGTACTTGGATGGGTGACCGCTCGACCGTTAGGGACTGACCGTGGTTCAGATTCCACGTAAAACTGTAGGTCCTTTCCCTTCTTACCTTACTAGGTGGTAGGGCTTATCCAGCCCGAGTTGGTACTACCGCACTGAACAAAACGTCAGTCGGCTATGTATACACGGTGTTGCAGTTGCCCCCGTAATATTTTCATAAGGGGGTTATTCTATATGTGAAACTAAACAACTTCTGTGGCGAAAAAAACATTTTTGAAACAAAACAAAATTTTTTTTTCATACAAATTTTTAATGCCTATTCTCAAAATGTATTGAGAAAAAAAATATTTTTTTTTCAAATTAAAAAGTCGTAGTACAAAAGTTGTTCTATTTCACGTACAGAATCACCCCCTTTCGGGTTTTACGGTTGGGGTTGCAACACCGTGTATAGTTCGTGTTTTGCGTCCAGTTCAGTGTAGCTGATATGAAATGAAAGGAAGCACTGAAATGGCACCTAGTTCACCCGGGGTTATCGGCTGACATCACAGATGTTGTAGGTGATGTAGTCAACCGTGTAAGTTTCCATAAAAAAAAAATTAAAAATCAAGGAATTTACCCTCTAGTCTTGTTATGTATGGCTCGCTTTCCGTACTGCTGGAACTGTTAGCAGTCCAATTTGTAAAACCGCCCACAAATAGTTGAACGTCGCAAGGATTGCAGGTCGTACTACGCGGAAGTGGGCTACACGGAGGGCGCGCCGCTGCCGGAGTGGACGGTGTCGGCGCCGCTGCAGTTTCAGGACGGGGCTCCGTCTCCGCCACCGCCGCCGCCGCACCACGCGCCTCCGCCCTGCGCCCACTATCCCAACACGCTCGTCGGCATACACTTTCAGGTAAGCCCCCTTGTGGTAGAAATGGCTATGTTTGTGTTTTCCGTCCAGCTCAGTGTAGCCGGCACGACCGAAGGGGTGCACTGACATGGCAACTAGTTCACCCGGTGTTATGGGCTGACATCATGTATAGATGTAATACTATTTAATGCCGCGGCACCCTTAGCATACGCCTGGGTGCCGCGGCACCCAGTTTAAGAACCCCTGTTGTAGGTGATGTAGCCAACCGTGTCAGATTCCATAAAAAAAAAACAAAAACAAATTAACATTTCATCTGTCAACATTAAATTTGCACATTGTACGGACAGACTGCATATAATTCTCCCACATCCCAAAGGTTGGTTAGAATATAATGCGTCATGGCATTAAGCTCACATATTGTGCCTAATTTGTATAAATTGGTGTTCAATAAAGAATATATACATACCTACATATACGGTTCCAGGCCCGTCTCTTGAGTAATAGGTGCCCGGGGCAAACACAAGCTTAGTGCCCCTCCGTCCGCTGCCGTTCCAGACTCTTAACATCATAGGTGATTTTATTTTATGCGGCGAATTTAAATTAATTCTTTGATTCCTTAGCCTCACCCTGCTCGCGCGCGTACCGACCGGGTCACCAAATTTACCTACTGTACCGAACTCGTGGCAATGCACAAATAGCTAGTGTTTATTTATTATTTATATATATTTTTAAACAGGTAACTACGTCTTTTGTTTCCGACGCGTAATTTTAGAGATAGCTTAGGCGGCGGAGGCGGCGGAAAGCCTGTGCGGCAAACGATCGGGGCGCCTGAGGCGCCCCTCTAGCGTAGGGCGCCCGGGGTCCCCGCCCCGCTCGCCCCGCCCTTGAGACGGCCCTGTACGGTTCGCGACTCAACGAATCGAGCAGTGTATAAAACGGCGGGTGAAGGAACTGTGTATTGGCAGGCGAGCGCCCCTCCGCCGCAGTTCCAGGACGACACGTCGACCCTGTACGACAACTACGGCGAGGCGGAGAGCTGCGCGTACAGCAAGACTCCGACCAAGTGTCACACGCTCGGCCGCGGCAAGGACTACACCCGCGACTACACCAGGTCACTTGAACATTGAACCTTTCACCTCCCCGAGCGTTATCTATTAAAACATCTTCGCAACAACTTCAACATCGTCAATCGTGACCTTGACTTTGGCCGCTTCATATTACTATAGAAAAACAATTCATTTTCAGAAGAAAATTGTTTCCATGAAACTTTGTAAACAAATGAATGGATTGTATTTACAGATATATATTCTAGCTATAAATGTTTTTTTTTATAAATAAATAACATATTCTCTCTCTTGTTTTAAATTATTGTAAATTTATCACGATCACAAATAATTGTATTACAAAAACCGGCCAAGTGCGAGTCGAACTCGCGCACCGAGGGTTCTGTATCACCATGTCATGGTCAGCGCTGCTTCATACTGTTGTCGGTAGATGGAGCACATACATTTTTTAGCTTCTTGTATGGGGACCCTGTGAATTTTTTACTATTTCTTATTTTTATTTATTATTTGTTATATCGGCCATAATAACACATATTCTGTGAAAATTTTAATGGGCTACCTATTACAGTTCAAGGGATACAGCCCTCGGATAGAAAGAAGGAAAGACAGACAGACGGCGTAGGCTTAGTAATAGGGTCCCGTACGACAGATACAAAACCCTAAAAATTAAGAAATGTATAATCGAATCATACCTTGTTTGTAGGTATGCTGCATCTGTATTGCACAAAATATAAACTTGCACTCGCAAACATTTTCACTTTCGACACTTTCACATTTCGTTTTGGCAAAATATTACTTAAATATGTTATGTAGGTGTATGAAAAGCACATAGTTGGATAGATGATTTTATCTGATTGGTTCGAAATGCAAAATACTATTTGAGCAAAACAACAAAAATATAAAATTCCAAACTGACAAGAAAACTTTAGAGGTTATGTCACTTGACAATTTTTGGTGGTGTTTTTCTTGTTAACAACAAATAATAAAAAGTTGAAAAAGTAAAAAATTAAGGAGGGTTATGCAAGAAACATGTGTTTTCATTGAAACCTTGTAAGTCCGACTCGCACTTGGCAGGTTTTTCTTTTGTGGAGCAATATGAGTGTTAGATCTTTTGTGCAGTTGATTGATGTTGTGCCAGCTTAAATCTTCATTAAAATATTTATGATTAGATGTGCTTAAGTTGTTGTGCTACGTGCAGGTATGCGGAACCGAACACAGAAGATCGGCCGTCGAATAAGACAGTCATCTATGCGGAACCGCGCGTCGCGCGACCCAGCATTGACGACAGCGGCGAATATGTCAATACTACGCAGGTGCGAAACTAATTACTGAAAGCTGTTCTTTATTATATTGTAGAAGACGTATATCCTGCAAACGATGCATTTTGCTAACAAAATAGTGTGTGTTGCTGTGGGCAGTTTTAGTCAGTTTTGAAACATCTCTTCGAGCCCGTTATCAAAAAGTACTTTCGCCGTTACTGATTGAAGCTTGTATTTGAACCATATTGTAATATTAATGGTCAGATATGGCCATTATGGTCATTATGTGCCAGCATATGGCAAGGCCTTTTAAAGTAACTGCAACGTCGTGTGACTTTCGGCATTAAAACACGCTATTTGAATATTGGGATAAGGCTCATTTCATTATACTTCTAAATAAAGGTGAAGATATCTGATTCAATTTGGTGCAAGTATACAGCAAAAAATTAACTCTTCAGTTGTTTTCGAGACTTGTCGCACGCCATACTCTCGAGCGAAGTCGGCGCGCCGCAGCTGCAAATAAACATGATTTTTGGTGTTTTTAGACATTATTTTGTTGTGTTTATGGATAAATTCGAAAGAATACAACATTTCTGAAGTGAATGTGTAATTATTACAGATTTTTGTCCATTCGCGAGTGTGTGAAATCGAAAAGAACTTAACCTCATTTGAAATGTTCGTGCAATGTTCGACTCACAATTTGTAATCAAAACAAAGGTTATTGAATTGTAAGGTATAGATAACTTTGTAGGAAATTTCGAAAATAAAATAAACAGACGCATAACATTATGTTCAGCTGCATACGGAGGAAGTGACCTCGCCGCTAGGGACATTCAAACGGCAGCGTTGCCTGCGCTACAAGCAGCGCCGCCCCCGCCCCATACTGCGCTCCAAGTCTGACATCTCCGACAGGTCAGTATTACATTATGTCCAGTTGCACACGCACAGAGGAGGTGAACCTCGCGTCATACACGATTGAACGCTTGGGAGACATACAAAAATACTACAGGGTACTATTATTTTAGGTTAGAAATATCAAGTATGTCGGCGGGAAGCAGTGGTTCCGTACCGCTGAAGGCCTCCCGGCTGCATATTTCCAAAGTCTAGTATGCGAGTTGCTCTGATTGGTGGAGAGACGAGTCTGGCTCCACCTCCGGCACCCCCAGCGAACCTACTGAATCCGATATTCGTTTGGTCGCATATGTACTTTGGTGGCCCAGTGGTAGAGTGTAGGGTTTTTATTTTTTCGACCTCGGCCATTGGTTCGTGTCCCTTTTGTCAAAATGTGTTTTGTTTTAATTTTTTTTAAGCAATGTTAGGGTGTTAAAATTAGGTTATGGTTATTTTTTTTTATAACCACCTAAGAAAACTTTATTTTCGGAAATACTTCTGAAATTTATTTTTCCCGCCAAGTTGAGAACGACCAATCAGAGCAACTCGCATTCTAGACTTTTGAAATATGCCTCCCGGCTTGGAGGAAAATTGGAGAGGCTTTTATGTCTCATACACGCTGACTGACAGCACAGTTTAATGAAGACATGAGTGAGAGAAGCAATATCAGAATATCAGTAATAGAATTGCAAATAAAAAATAAACTTCAACCTTGATTCAAATCAAGGGTTTTTTTCCGTTAATCAGCTATGATGCGGAAAAGGTCACATTATTATTATAATTTTTTTTTATGGAAACTGACATGGTTGGCTACATCACCTACAACATCCGTGATGTCAGCCCATAACACCGTCTCCTTCTTCCTGCCACTCCATAACCACTCTATAAATAATAAGGCATACTGTAAGAGAACCCTATATTTAGAGTTAAGTATTTGCCTGTTGTACAATTTCTGAGTGCAATAAAGATATTTGATTTGATTTGATTTGAACACCGGGTGAACTTGGTGCCACGTTAGTGCTTCCCTTCGGTCCTGCGGGCTACACTGAACTGGACGGAAAACAAACTATTTACATA
Organism: Nematopogon swammerdamellus; assembly: GCA_946902875.1. NCBI lineage: Eukaryota > Metazoa > Arthropoda > Insecta > Lepidoptera > Adelidae > Nematopogon > Nematopogon swammerdamellus. The sequence continues at coordinate 10,463,935 of OX336357.1, forward strand.
GCCGTTTCGACCGACCTTTCATTTAGTGCGGTGGTATCAACCCGGGCGACGATTATGAAGTTACAGCGATTGCTCTGCTATGTGACAGTCGCTACCGGCGCTGCGACGACCGCGGGCCGGCGTCCGCGCCCGGCGACGACGACTCCCCCGAGAGCCCCGAGGAGACCTCCGCCCGCCTGCACCGCTTCTTCCAGACCCTCGGCCTCGACCAGCGCACGTTCGACTCGCTCCTCACGACGTCGTCGCCCGCGAAGACTGACAGCCCCGTGTTTTTCTCCGACGTGAGTACGGTCGACTCCAACCAGCTGGTGCTGGGGACGGATTACACGCTGCACGGACCGCCGCAGGTGAAACAGATCTACAGGAACACGGAGCCACCGAGCGTGGTGGAGCGGAATGCGAGAATCATCAAATGGCTGTGCAACTGCAGGAAGATGCAGTTGGCGCAGTAAGCTGTTTAGTGCGATTACACCACAGAATATGTAAGGTGCTTCGTTATTCATGTCAAATGTTTCGGGAGGGCTACATACACACTCAAATGAACACGTTACGTAAAAAAAAAATTATGTGTTTTTAGCATTACTTTTCGAGAAATTTAACAAAACATGTTTGCTACCTAAACATTAACCTGTGTATAACAGTAGGTAACTTGCATTGTACGGGGTCAATGACCGTACTATGTTCAAACGCAGAACAGCTGTTTGTTGTGAGTAAGTCACAAGGTCAGTATGATTGGTTTTTACAGCTACTTATTTGATTTTATTTTTTTGTTAGGAGAAAAAATGCTCCTATAAACATATGTATCGTATAGTTCCAGAACCCGCCAACTCCGTTTCGGACGATTTTACAGTAAGACGAAAAAACTAGACCTAGATAAATAGCCGCCCATACAAACTACAAGGAACCTGGAAAGAATGTTAATTTTTCTTTGCAATTCACCCTGGATTGGACCGTGTTACGAACATAATGTCTTTACAGATAAGTGACAAATTTTAATACTTTATTCGAAACAGTTTATAACTACTTTTTTTAGAGAAATGGATTTGGCGGGTTCTGAAACTATACGACTCATATGTTTTTTTCTTACGTAAAGTGTTTGTTTGAGTGCGTATGTAACCCTCCCGAAGTTATTGACATGAATAACGAAGCACCTTATAAAAAACTAGTAGAAGTAGCGTGATTACTCGTGCGTACCATAAGTAAGCGCCGTTACGCGCACTTAATCTCCGCCTATATCAGCCGTCTTTCATTACTCTCACGGGAACCATAAACCTAAGAAAAAATTTTATTTTTTTTTATCAAAACCAGTGTGTGTGGCTGTGCCGAAGGGCCAGAGGTACCCAAAAACTCCAAACCTATCTAACGAAACCACTCTTTGTGAGACACCACACCAGCAGATTTGAGCACTAATAGCAGCGCTATCCAGCTTTTTAATACATTTTTAGAGTCCCAGGTTGAAATTATCGAGGAACACACTGGCCAATCGCCAGTAGACGATTCCACACCCTAGCTGTGCGACGGAGGAACGACTTTGAGAAACGATGTATTCTGAAAAGCCTAATGTCAACAACATAAGGGTGTTTTTCTCTGCGACGAGTGCTGCGGAATAGGTTGGATGGCGTTGTATAGGGATGTACGTTCCGATCAGCGGGCTCCGTGAACATTGTCTTATGTAAAAACGAGAAGCGTACAAATACTTTGTCTAAAGGTTAATTATAGGTTAACTAAAGGTTAAGCGGCGGGTGGCCGAGTGGTTTGGGCATCGGCTTCTCATGCGAGAGGTCCGCGGTTCGAATCCTACCTCGGCACCTACCTTCTCGGAGGTGATATTGGCTGATCGGAGCATGCGCTTTAACCCCTCCGACTAAGCCACCCATAACGGATTACATAAAAAAAAATTCTAACTTGGAGGTATTGCAACACAACTCACAAAATTAGGTTACACTGGTGTTCGTACTAATAAGTCATTGCATTACTTCTACTATTTTTCTATGTTCTGTGTGTTGTTTCCTTTCGAATCTCACCGCAATTTGAATGGTGGCAATAGGACACAAATGTACTTCACTTCTTCATTCATGTGTTCAAGAGATACTATCATCTAATGTTTCATACTAACAGTATGAAAAATATAATTCGAACGAGAGAGCATAATGTTTAATCAGTACTATAAAAATGATGGGCTGACTATGACCCACTGTAAATTTTATCAAGAATATTTTTTTATTTTTGGTTGATGTTTCGAAGACAGTCAGGACTAAGGTTCGGTATTTCAACTCTCACTTAGGACTAGGAACAATGTTATATGACAGATATATAAGAAATCTGTTACAGAATGTTCCTTCTAAACACTAAGTGAAAGTTGAAATGGTAATAGCAAGTTGAAATGACCTTGGTATTTCATCTTCCACTTAGTGTCAGAACGAATGTTATGTGCCAGATTCTTGATAGGATATCTGTCATAATAATGTAATTCCCTGCCCTATGTAGAAGTTGAAATCCCAACCCTATCTAACTAACTTTAAAAAAATCTGAAGTCTGACCTATTTATGTAGAAACATTACATAATCTATAAACCGATCCTATAAAACTGTGGAAATTACAAATATGTGGAATTGAAAATATTGCTTGCTTCAAGTCACAAAGTACAATAGTTTAATTTGCTTAGATTTTGATGCCATTGGAATTACTACATTTTTAAGTCAATTTAATTCACTTTGACGTTGATAATACTATTAGAATTAATGTTCTACTATTCTATGTTTAAGCCAAAATTATATTTACGGAAATACCATTTGCTATAATCTTCGTTCCAACGTACAACGGACCGTCTTGAGGTCTCAGTGCGGAGAATGGCCCACCCGCCTTCCCAAGAGGCTGGGCAGCAAACAACAACAACAACAATCTTCGTTCTTCGGAAATATATCTTGAACAGACAGCGAAGCTTCCAAACTAACATCATGTTTTATCATGATCAGCCCATTTCGGTCCACTGCTGGATGTAGGCTTCTCTCTGGGGCTATGTCCAGAAAGGGTAACAAAATTAAAAGCTGGCGTGCAACTTGTGACTTTCCCAAAAATATCAAGGAAAATTTGTGTCACAACTTTTTTCCCGTAAATGTAATTTCGGTCGTAGATCCCAGGCAAGAGCAGCGTCTAGTCTGATTGCATACCTACATAAATATTTCTTATTTAGATAGATAATGAAATTAGATAGGTTGAAAATGAAGAGAAAAAATAATGTTCCGACCAGGATTCGAACCTGGAACTCCGGCTTGAACCGCCGGCGCGTTACTATTTCACCATCAGCTCGATGACGTATTCTCTCTAAATTTCGAACAGGTGCATCTACTATAAGGTATGACGGAATCTCCTGCGTTCAGTCAAGCTGGAGTTCCAGGTTCGAATCCTGGTCGGGACATATTTTTTCTCTTCATTTTCGGCTTTGCATTTATCTAATGAAGAAATATAAAGTGAATACACGCTTAGTACATAACATATAAAAATAAAAATACATAACTATGTCTACTCAGGCATAACTATATTCAAACTTATGGCGATGTTTCCTAGTCATCTTCAAAACTCTGTCACACCGAGCGAATGTCAATGTATTGAAATAAAATAATAACGATTTTGGAGCAGTTTGCACTGCTGAGTTGAGGCGAACGGAGTGCGGCGTAGCATAATACAAGTGTTGTGACATAGACCTGTTAGGATACGTCGAATTTAATAATAAAATTGGCTAATACGATGCATAGTTAGTTACGAGTCTAGAAGCTTGATACGAGACGAAAGGACATTATGTCTAATTAGAATAAATTGGTACTTGCGACATTTGTGTACGCGAAAGTGAAGTGCCCAGTTAATATACAGTAGGCGCTCGACAGTCCGGCACGCCTAGTAGTCCGGCATTTTTAGCCTGAGCTGACCCGCTCTATAATCCGGCACTACTGCCGGATTATAGAGCGGGGGGATTCGGGTGAGCATAGCAAAATTTGCTCTCACGCTCAGTCCGGCCCCGACTTTGACAGCGAAATTACGCGTCTGTTTTTTTTGTCGAATCGTAGTGTGCGCGCAGTGTGCCACATATGTACATACATAAATGCTTTATATCCCATAAAAATCCAAAAATCCGGCAGTTGCAGGAATCCGGCATAGGCGAAAAAATTTGGGTGCCGGATTACCGAGCGCCTACTGTATATCTTGACGTTCAACTAAGCAAAAACAGTTTCGTAATACTAAACTGTGGCTATATTGCTTACCCAATCGCTCATCACAGGATCACCCTCTCTGACTGTCTATATTTCCACTAATATAGCATTATCTCACAGAAGAATACTCTTGCGAAAGGTGTTGTGCTGTAATTTAGCAGAGTTCTTGCAGCGCAACACCGATCACTCTGCTTACTCCGATTGACGGGATACAGCGTGTGGCATGTATGTACAGTTCCCGGTAGCAAATACTGCTTGTCGAGCTTTAGAAAGAGACAATCGGGTCGTAGAGCATCGTCCCTGTCGTACAGAGACGTGCGAGTTCGTGCGACAGGGACGGCGCTCTACATCCGGATTGTCTGTTCCTATAGCTCGACAAGCAGTATTTGCTGCCTGGAACTGTACGTATGTATGTATGTACAGAAAAAGAGTTAACAAATTTCCACGAGGTAACCTTAAAATTAGCAGAACCATATCCTGCGATGCACAATTGAGGAGCGTTTTCACAAAGAGAAATATCTTAAAAAAACTTTTTTTTCAGGAGAAGCTTTTTTCTGAATAAATCAATAATGTGTAAGAATTTATAAAAATAAAAATACCTAAATTTAAATAAAAGTAGACACCTATAGATAAAATAAAAGACGGTATGTACTTGTGTTTGAAAATTTAATGAAAAAAAATGTTAAAAATGATGAATTTTCACAAAAGAGAAATATCTTCAATCTTTTCATAGAACTTATATGGAACATCTTACAACATAGGCTCAGAATCATCGTAATCACATCGCAAACCTACGTTATCATAAGCAGTTGTTAAATTTGAAGAAACAGAAGAAAGTAGGTCGTCATAAAAAATCTTGGCTTCATGGTCCACATCGTAAAAATATTCACAAAAAAATTTCACAAAGCGATATATCACGGTGTAGATATTTCGCTTTGTGAAAATTCGTCATATTCGAGTTGAAATAACTCTGTAGATATTTCACTTTGATGAGATCTGACGGTCCTAAACGATAGGCCCCTATTACAGGAAGACAAATCGAAAAAAAAAAAATTTCAATATATACGTAGATATTTCTCTTTGTGAAAACGGTCCTCAATTGGGCCTAAATCACCAAATACTCAACATAACTCAAGTGGTGGCCTCACATCGAATTGTAATCGAGAGAGAAGGGGATCATTCATTTGACAGGTTTAGACTGAAGCGTTCGGTTGACTTGAGAAATACAAAATATTCGAATGCCCGTTGTTTTTAATAAAAATGTAGTACAGACGGACATACTTTACTAGGCACCCGGCCAAAACCCTAACAAAACGCGTCAAATTGAAATGTCACAGCTGTTGGATGCCTAGTGAAGTGTATTGTGTCGCTCTGTACGTCACAGCTGTATGTGTGTTGACAGTTTTGCTTAGTTGAATGACATGATTATTAATATATACGCTAACATACGTCCCCAACGTGTCATTGTGCTATTAGGAGCGAGGGCCACACTAGTGACGAAGTCGACACTCCATTGCAAGTGGGAGATGATTTTAATCGAGCATGAAACCAGAGATTGGCCAATCTTGTTCTCTTAGTAGGTACTTTTATGACACCAGATAAATGCCCAATCGGTTCATACTAAAATAAGCAAACTAGAGCCTGTTCTTATTTTATCAGAGAGATCTATTTGACATTTCCGGGGTTGCCTGTTTTTGGTATTTCTGGCTAGTGATGTTTTGATTGAAAAAAACAATTATTTGAAAATATTTTTCGAATATTTGCCGCAATCGAATTTTTTTTAGGCAATATTGAATTTGAACAATAATACAATAATGCTTCCAACATCTTACTTTTCTCCGATTATTTGAAAAACAATTTCAAAGTTTATTTTCTTCAATAGTTGTATGATTACATGTATGCAATTCGAGCTGTTGTACTATTCTATTACTATGGAAACGTAACATAATGATGTAATAAAACAAAAATGTTTTGCCTTTTTCTGGCCAAATGTTGGCCAACTCGGCTTGAGGTGAACGGAAGAAGTTAGCACGCCGCCAGTGAGAGCTTTAATACCATTGTATGATGTAAAATTCATTATGATTTGGTGAATTTATCAACTTGTGACAACTGATAGTAGATACTAGTATAAATAGTGTACACGAAACGGGGGGCGAATGTTAGCGTAATTTTATTAGGAAATTTGAAGCGAGATCAAGTTGTAATATAGAGAAAATTTTAGTAACATTGTTTGAGCTTATCTTTCCGAGGACCCAAAGAGAGGTTATTTTCGAGAGATGAAAATAAAGTGTTATTTTTAAAAATTATAATAGTTCATAGAATCGAACTTTCTTCATGTTACGAGGCTCAATGAAACGTGAGGTGTTCTTCAGATGTACAATGTTTATTATTGATAATTAGTATAGGTAATTAATAAAATTGCAAGTACAGATCTGTCACATTTAATAAAATATGTCACTTTGATAATGACATTTCATGTTGTCACGCAGTATGTGTCACGTAAAATTCATTGTTGGAGCGGAAACAATAGATTTATCGCATTGATATTTATTGTGAAATTCTTAGATTTGAGGCTAAAATAAGTTTGTCAAAGGCTGGCCACACTCACTGCACGCACACACAACACGCATTCTGTCATGCCAGTAAAGGTTGAAGTAAACAATGGGGTGTTGATGATTTTAATACAATCCGCCAAAGTTGCAGTTTGTTTAAATTTCAATTAATCATTCTAGCGTGTAAGCGTCCACTGCTGGACATACGCCTCTCCAATTTTCCGCCATTCCTCCCGACCTTCAGCGGTACGGAACCACTGCTTTCCGCCGATGTACGATGTAATGTCATCATCCCACGTGGCGTGTGATCTTCCCACGCTCCATTTTCGTGTCCACGGCCGCCAGTGTAGAACGGGATTAATCCAATGGTCGTCGTCTAGTCGGCTTACGTGCCCAGCCCGCTGCCACTTGAGCTTAGCCACCCGATGACCACCCGCCAGGTGGGACGACGACATCAAGTACGTCGGCGGAAAGCAGTGGTTCCGTACCGCTGAAGGCCGGGAGGACTGGAGGAAAATTGGAGAGGCGTATGTCCAGCAGTGGACGCTTAACACACCGATGTCTAATATCGACAACTTCGGGGAGTCGGCGAATCGCCTCGTTACGTATCATTATGATACCGCGACCCATCTTTGTCTTTTTACATGCATCAGACAGAGAAAAGACCTTTATATGTTAGAAGGTACTTAAACCTAACCGTCATCCGTTAACCACCAGTAAGTACCGTAGTTTGGTCGACTCATGCATGATGGCGCTGAAAACAGTATTTTACGTACTTTTTATCTTTTGTTAATTAAAAAGTACACGCAGCTCGAAAATACAAAACAGTACAGGTGGCAAGTCTAGTATCATATCACATAGTGATTATTCCTGGAACGGCTCATTGTGAATTTACAGTAGATACCATACCAGGTAAAGTTTATATATTTTTTAACGATTTTTCTGTTTTTAGTTCTTGAATACAGGTAAGTGAATAGAAGGTTCCTGCAATGGATTTGTCAAATGTCGTTCCTGCATTTAAAATTACATCTTCTCATTTTTCGCTATTTATTATTATGATGTTAGGAAAAGTTGTACTGGAAGGTGTCTGTGAAAACGAAATGTTTACAAACAACAAACTGCCCCGCTTGAAAACATTGTTTTAATCTGTTTTAATGAATCTCACTTTCAATATTACCTAGATATATGACTTATGTACGCACAATCCTATACTCCTATGATCTGTCTACGACGTTTGGGTTAGTTCATTGTACACATTTATACATGGAAATATTTACTCTACTAACGAAGTACCTACAATATAAAACATTGTTATCCATAACTAAGAATAATACAAAAATAGCACAGCAGTTAATCCTTTAATGTTGTAGAAAGCTATGTTAAATTTATTATAGATTTGCATTTATATAATAATTGGCGTCTATACGTATATAGATTTTGATGTATACTTATTAGCAGTGTTAAAGTAAGTTAAAATTACTTCTTTGTATTTATTTACTTAATATATAAATGACTATTTACTAGTAATTTGACTGAGCAGTGAATGTAGACAGTAGTCAACCGACGGTCCACTCGGAGAATTGTGTTGAGCGCAGAAAAAGTAGCTCGCCCAAACCAATCCATTGCTCTATGTGACTAAAAACTGCTTAGGACACTTAACAAATTATTTAATCATTGCTAATGAAATGAAACACTTTCATGATTATTCTAATGTTTTTAAGTCAACTCTGATAAAGAACCTGAATACAATGAAAATAACAACTTTCTCACTTATGAAGGGCTAATATAATTTAATTTATTTTAGTAAAAATATTTTCTGTATTCCGGTGAAAATATGCATGTCAGAATAGGATTTCCGCACAAATGAACCTGCGTTTAACCTCTTGTCGTTTTCCGGATTAGACCGAAGCAGTTTGTGGTAATGATAAAAATAATTCAAACAAAAGGCATCGCAAAACACTCAAAAAGACTGTACGGATTTATTTGAACCTAAAATTATTGTATATTCTGTGATATTATTGTACCAGCGGTGTACGAGTGTGTATACACGTTTGTCTCTTGTTTTCGTTTGTATGTTGGCAGCACATAGGAATTTTTACGTTTAGTGCACTCCAGCTATGTGTTAGTAACTCAGTAAAATCCTGTGCGATTGATACTATATTACCCTACCTACTATATTACACTACTACCTGAATTAAGAGCAGGCTGTGCAACTCGGCATAACCTAATTCCCATACTGACGCAAATGAATTATTGCTTCAAAACGGCATAAGGCACTTTAATTTGTATATACTTTCATACTCAATTTAATATGTTTCTCTCTAGGAACAATTTAATCAAAATAAGGGTAGGTATATAAAAATAATTTTATATTTAACTTAACCTCTTGGTTTCCGGAAGGGCCGGCCGACCCCCAAACCGCTTAGATCTGTTGATTTCAGGAAGGGCAGGTCGGTTAAAAAAAAAACTCGTAAAATATCGCAAACTGCGATTTCTATGACTTGTTCTTATTAGAACGAGTGAGAATGCTGGGCTGTATCAATAAAAACCTTTTCCTTTAGAAATTAGACCTTAAGAATATTCCCAGGTCTTGAGAAAACAATTATTTTGACGGCTGTAAATTTTTTTTTTATACCTACATCATTTCTGACATTGTTAATATGGTTTCTAGACTAATGTTAGCGCGGCGAAAATGTTATGGAAGCAAAGGGGCGTAAGCATATTATTTGGGACGCCATAAGGTTAAAGAGACATACATACATAATACAATAGTTACCTTATGCCAAATGGTTTTGAAGTGATCGATTACGTCAGTGCGGGAGCGAGTTATTTCGTTCCGAGGAAGCTGTAGTGTGAGGCATGCATGTGCACGGTAGTGTGTTACACGTTCCTAGCCCAGCGACCCCCGGCCCCTTGCCCCCTTCCGCACCACTCTTGAGCGTTACGCTACAAGTACCCCGATGAAGACTCGTCTCTATCAATACGGAATAGACAGTACAGATATTCGATACAGCACGTTTTGATCGCTACGGCCGAATCGCTAGAACACTAATATTATATATAAATAGATGCTTTAGAGCAGATTCCTCTTTTTCGATTTGTTTTTGTGAGAGAGAACAGTACTCATGACAGAATCTACCCGAATTGATTGCATAACTATACGAAAATAATTTTATTGCAATGTAATGTTTAAATTCAGAGAGACAATCAACAGACTTTCAGAAATTGCTAATATTGAATAGGCTCGAAATAGATTTGACGAGTCAAATTGAAATAACGCACTAATCGATCGCTCGATGTAACTGGAATAGTATTTAAGTGACTAGCGTTAAACAGTATTAAGTCATTTTAGCATTCAATGCTTCCATTTATTATTGTAAATAAGATTTACATATTGTTAGTTTATTGTGAGAAGAAAATATAATTATCTAATTATCTTGATCTGCATATTATGTCTTTTATTTTATTCCCCTATGCAACCCAACTAATTTTATTTTGAGAATGTTAGAGTAACACCAAACTCTCTCCAAAACGTACGTAATCTGTGGCGCAACAAGAGTACATTCTATTTGCAATATTGATATTATATTTGAATAAATAAAAAAATTTTAACCCTTTGAACGTTTGATAAATATTCTTTACCCACTTTCATTTTGCTTCTTCTAGACAACGATGAAAGTGGTGACGAAAGTTATTTGGTGGTGTGGGTTGTATAAAATCAAGTTTTGAAAAGAAAAGTCCGGTAATTAAATGTAAAATTAATTTATTTCCAACAACTTGTAGCTGTTGTGCCTTGGACTAAATCACCAACTTATGTAACACGTACAACACTAACACAGATCTTATCAAGTTATCATATCATACATCAACATCATACATACATACATACATTCTCCTACAGTACTTTACTACACTACACTACACGGAAAATTACAGGTGGGTTGGAGTTCAATATTGACATGGAAATTGTACCAGAATGTTATCTCAGGTGTTCAGTCACTAACACATGTTTTTTTACGAAAATTACTTTTTCATGCATTTTTTCACTATACCTATGATCTGCTTTCCACAATGTCATCTCTCAAAAATATTGATCCCTAATTCCCTTAGTTACTTTGTCATGCTTTCAAAGTTGCAAAATAGCTATTTTAAAGTTAGAATAGTTTTTTCTCTACAGTTATTTTGAAGTTGCGACTTTTGGTTAAACACCCATGTTATGTTAAAATTATTTTTTTTTTCTTTTCATTAAATCACTATATCAACAAACAATTTGGATTGCTGTACCGAAACTTAAAATAGACTTAACGTAAATAAAATATAACTACAACAAATTAAATATAAAAAAAAATCCATCATAATAATCTTATGTGCACAATAATTAAAATATTGTGCCCAATTCTTATTATTTAAATGCAAGCAACCTCCGGCACACATACATTCTCTATCATCGATTAAAATATAAGTCTATTCTATTGTTTAATCTAAAAGCTACCAAATTCACAATCTGCTAACTGCAAAATTTTATGTTGTGCATGCCTTTTTAAAAAACTCTATGCATGTTCCATATACAGTTCAACAATTTAACATAATAAACGTCTTCAAACGGAATAAAGATAAGAAGTATCGACCGTTTAAAGGTCAATAGGTCATTTGAAACTGATGTCTGATATCAATATGCCATTTCAAATGACTCATCTCTAGAAGTCCAACGCCACTGATTTTAACTATTAATGCCACTGACAAGGATTGGCTTAATTTGTTTGCCATCCATAACAACAGTGGTCGAAGTTATTCATTTCAAATTGGAATTGGATTAATACCTTTTAGAACTGGGCCATGTATATTCTGCCTCTTTAGTCATCATTATGTCCTTGTCTAGCTCAACCAGTAGATTTCTACAACTTTGCAAAACCAATAAAAGGAAGTTCCGCATGGTACATTTTTTCTAGAGCATACACAGCAATGCTTCTTGGGCCCGCCAAACATGTTCAAAGTTAGTAGAAAAAGGTGTGCAAAATATTTTGTGGAGGTTTGTATTAGAGAGGTCTCCAGCAGGTAAATTGCCCTCTAAACAGGGCGAAAGACGATAAAATAATAAACTGTTTTGTTTTATACCCTGGTATTGTTGATTTACATTGTGATATTTTTCAATCGTGTAAAAGTGAACTTTACTGCAGCAGACAAAAGGACAAATACAGCATGGCTAACCGGTCGGTAACAATGAGTTAATGCTATTATTGCTTTGAGCTCGATTTAGAGGGCGAGGACTATACGGAGCATGCCCAGGCCCCAACTTCGCCGGTTTTTAACCTATAAGCTCTCACTCTTCCGTTTCATTTTTAACATCGTCCAAGAGTTTCTTCAAATCAACATCACTGAACTTGGGGTTCTGTTTGTTAGAGGCGTGGGCCAGGAACAGCTCCTTGAGGAAGCTCAGCTCCTTGGTGAGGGTCTTCACCTTCTCCTCCAGCATCTGGTTCTCCGACTTGAGCTTGCCGACCCGCGTGAGGGTCTCCTGAGTCCGTTGCTTGGACTTGAAACGGCTCTTCTTCACAGCCTGCAAGATAGAATGAAAACTATTTATTGCACTAAGTAATATTTAATAAGTTCTAAGTAATATTGTGGATACTAGCATTGATGGCTATAGCATCTGTGGTGGTACCTGTGACCTAAAAGGATTTTACTCAATGACCTAATAAAATTAGATAAGGACACATGTATTTTTCTTTTTTATTAAAATCTAACAATGGTACAATTTATGTTTACAAAAATGGACTTTTTTTTATTGAAACAGACATGGTTGGCTACATCACATACAACATCCGTGATGTCAGCCCATAACACCGGGTGAACTTGGTGCCACGTCAGTGCTTCCCTTCGGTCTTTCCGGCTACACGGAACTGGACGGAAAACACAAACTATTTACACAGCTGTTTCGACCGACCTTTCATTCAGTGCGGTGGTACCAACCCGGACGGGTTAAACCCTACCACCTAGTAATATAAGAAGGGTGTCATATCCCTTAGTTACCTTTTACGACATACACGGTAAGAGATGCAGTGGGGTTATTCTTTTAAAGTACCGGCTTCTAAATCTAAATAAGTTCTAAGTAATATTGTGGATACTAGCATTGATGGCTATAGCATCTGTGGTGGTACCTGTGACATAAAAGGATTTTACTCAATGACCTAATAAAATTAGATAAGGACACATGTATTTTTCTTTTTTAAATTTAAATCTAACAATGGAACATGTTTACAAAAATGGATTTTTTTTTATTGAAACTGACGTGGTTGGCTACATCACCTACAACATTCGTGATGTCAGCCCATAACACCGAGCTAACTAGATGCCATGTCAGTGCTTCCCTTCATTTAATGTTGGCTACACTGAACTGGACGGAAAACACGAACTATTTACACAGCCGTTTCAATCGACCTTTCATTCAGTGCGGTGGAACCAACCCGGGCGGGATAAACCGTACCACTTAGTAAGGTAAGAAGGGAAGGGACCTACAGTTTTCGTGGAATGCGAACCACGGTCAGCCTCCAACGGTTGAGCGGTCACCCATCCAAGTACTGACCGCACTCAGGGTTGCTCAACAGTTGACCGACCGCACCACTGAGCTACCGAGGTTGACTCTCCTTTTAGATGAAATGAAGAAAACATTACAAACCTCATTATTTCTATTCCTCCTGTCGCGATAGTCCTTGTCATCGTCGTCTACGTCGCTGACGGGTTTCTTGCCCTTCTTAGGTGCCATATCGCCCGCGCCTCCCCAGATCATCAAAACCGAGCTGAGTCCAATACGTCGCTATTGCCAAACACCGGCTGAAAACAACACAAAAGCCTGTTACTAAATGGTAAAAAAATTTATTTGTTTAATCCTTCACCGCCCACAAGAGCCATGCGGGTTTTAGGCGTCTTACTATGGTAACGTCCCACATGACCCGCGCAGGTCGCGGAATATATGGTTGCACATTTTTGTCTAGTAATATTTCAGTTAATGTTTCTTATTGAATGCGAGTGAGAATGACGGGTTGTATGGATGAAACCTTTGCCTTCGCCATAGAAAACAGGATAAAAATATTCCAAGAAAAAATTATTTTGACAGCTGTTGATTTTATTATTATACCTATGTCATTTGTGTTAGGATGATAAACTGGTTTCTTTCTATTCTAACATTATTTCAATGTATTATATGAATAGACCAATTATTTTTTTTTTTTATGGAAACTGACACGGTTGGCTACATCACCTACAACATCCGTGATGTCAGCCCATAACACCGGGTGAATTAGGTGCCATGTCAATGCTTCCCTTCATTTCAGGTCGGCTACACTGAACTGGACGAAAAACACGAACTATTTACATAGCCGTTTCGACCGACGTTTCATTCAGTGCGGTGGTACATTCCTTGCCAGTGCCAATATGTTATATAAATGGGGGTATAGTCCATTTTTGGTTAGATTTGAAAAAAATGTCAGGCGTGTTTTTTTTTTTTTTTTATGGAACCTGACACGGTTGGCTACATCACCTACAACATCCGTGATGTCAGCCCATAACACAGGGTGAACTAGGTGCCATGTCAGTGCTTCCCTTCATTTCATGTCGGCTACACTAAACTGGACGGAAAACACGAACTATTTACATAGCCGTTTCGACCGACGTTTCGTTGTCGTGCCTCCCATAAAAAAAATGTGCAAAAAGACTGGCGCGTATGCTAAAATTTCGCGAATTTTCGTACGGCGAAAAGGGTATGGGAGTTCAAAGAGGTAACGTCTTGGGAACTTTCCCTGGATCGGTCGGTATGGATGAGATTTTTTATTTATCAACCTGATTTACAGATCTCATTCATATCACTGGTCCGGGGTTGTTCTTTTTTCTTTTATATGTATAGATTAACGACTCTGTATATACGATACAGCTATTCTTTTCTGAAATAAACGTCTATTTGAGTGAAAAAGAGGTAAGGGCTGGGGTTGTTCTTTTTTCTTTTATATTTTTAGATTAACAAAATCACTCTGTATATACGATACAGCTATTCTTTAATAAACGCTTCCCCCTTTAAAGAGGTAAGCATATTTCATTGGGTGGGAGGCAAATTGGGAAATTACCTATGTAAATAACAGAAATAGGTAAGTAGGCGAAACTTTCTCAAATTTTATGGATTTCACAGCAATAAGTTTTCCTCAACGATATTGACTAACGCCAATGCTTGGGTATAAAAAACATAACCATGTTGTACAATATAAGTGTAGTTATATATAATATAATAGTGTGGGACACGAGGAGTTTCAACAGTAAACAAAAAATAAACAAGTGTGTAAGTATGACGCAATCGACGATTCAGTTGAATAGAAATTTACTTACCAAATGTGCGGGAAAAAAAAGAAAAAACGGAAGCCAAATATTATCGTAGGGACGATTGGACTATTTATTTCATGTAAAACGACAAAACTGGATTTTACTACAATAACTGTTTCGTAAAAAATTCCACAAGTACGAACGAATGGAATGACGAATTTGATGGAATGAATGACATCTGACAATCTGACATACATTACATCTGTCAGGAAAGAAAGAAATGTCAAAGTAACGCATGCTGTCAGTGAATGTGATGTTTCCCTTCCTCTCGTTCGCGTAATATAAAATGCGAGAAGGATAGCGCTTGATTAATTCAGTTGGATCTTGCTTGAACGTAGTTTTCAACTGACGTTTGGTGTAAACTGAATTCCAGTCCTTGATATTTCGTCTCGGCGAATACATTAGTAGCTAGCAACAATACAAAGAAATTTTTATTTAAACTGACGTCGACAAAATGTTCATTCATCATCAGCCTGTATCGGTCCACTGCTGTACATAGGACAAAATGTTCATTTAGGTATAATTTACAGGTGAAAACTTTATAGTCATACTTCAAAGCTACCCATATTTCGGTATCATTATTGTTTGTACGTAGGGTTGCCATCCGTCCGGGCAAACCCCACCATATAAGTTACTCTATGCGTCCGGGTTTCCCCGGACAGGGTCAGGATTTTTAGGGTGTCCAGGGAAGTCCGGGCGGGTTTTTTTAATCGTCCTGGGTTTTTAAATACAGCGCCAAATGTCCGTTTCTCGGGTCTCGGCTCGGCGAACCCATGCTAGTTTCTCTTCCATACAATGCTAAGAAAATTATTACATTTTTATATTTTGTCCGGGTTTTTGTCCAAAATGTCAGGGGTTTTACATTTTCTTGTCCTAGTTTTACCAACATGGAGATGGCAACCCTATTTATAGGAAGACACTGGCTAACTTTGTTGCTATACAAATTTTACATACATACATACTTAGCGTCACTCCTGCTTCCCAGTGGGGTAGGCAGAGACAACGGATCTCCACGTGCCACGATCCTGACTTACCTCTGCCGCCTCTTCCACTCCTTATATATCTCCAGTTCCACTTTAAAACAGGAAAGTAGTTGGTGAAATAAAAACCTTTATTGGCATAATATGCATCATTATTAAATTTATTGATTAACTTAATATTTTATTAATTCTTAACAGCGAGTGTATGTTTTCAGTGACTTTATACTTTTATTTTTTTCTTCTTTGGCTTGATAGGTAGAGGTCCTCCAGTCTTGAATACGGTGCTGCAAAGAAAACACAACTCTGTTACTATGTCAACTTTTGACTCCTATGTCCTATGGACTCAGCAGGACTTTCACGTAGCAGGTCTTCCAAGCATAAAATTAAGACATACTCAATACTACGTACAATACTCAATACTCCTATTCAAGACTATGGTGTGGACCACAGAGCATCAAATACCTACCGCCCGCGCCCCCTACTAGAGGCGCCCTAAGCGATGATATTTGAAACCCAATAACCGTACGCTGAGCTGCTAGCGCTTCGTATGTGTGTGTGTGTGTGTGTTAGTATCGACACTACACACAAAGAGGAGCAAGTTAGGCACACGCACAACACACATATGTAAGTCATAGCATAGGCCACGCCCACAGACTTCAACGCCGTTGTAGAGAAATCGCGCTCACGGCGCCTCTAGTAGGGGCGGGCGCGCGCATTTCAAGCTCTGTGGTGTGGACACACTCCATTATACAAAAGTGCCCACATGATGCGAAAAATAGATTCACCAAATTGCAGCATTTGCACTAAAGTTTAACTTTTTTTTTTGAGTGTTAAAGGATTATTAACTTAAGAATCGCTTCGATCATAGAGTGAAAGACAGATTAAATAAATTTTTTGCGATCCACAGACCATTAGATGAACCTCTGATGGAAATGGAAAGAAAGCAAAATACTGATTAAATTTTTCCAGAGGCTAGAGATGGATTGGAGAATGGTTTATCGGGTACTATGGGGCTGGCATAGTCGCAAGGCGGCTAAAGTACTATTCAAATAAAGAAAAGAAAAAAGACTCAAATGTTTATCTTTGGATCCTTTAGCTTATGCAGCGGCCATTTTGGGCTTACTGAGGTGGAAATTGAAAAGGTGGTTTGTTTGACAGCTCATGCGCCAGTCTTGGGTAGAGGCGGGAAATGAGATGTCCCTATAGCTATTGGAGTCAATAGCAAATAAAATTAAGTTCTGCTAACAAAATAGTTTGAACACACTTACTGGCATGTTGTGCAGATGGGGCTGTACTTGCAGAAAACTGAAAGAAAAGTGAAATTACATATCAATAGTCCACTGCAGAGATATACATACACGGTGTTGCAACCCCAACCGTAAAACCCGAAAGGGGGTGATTCTGTACGTGAAATAGAACAACTTTTGTTCTACGGCTTTTTTATTTGAAGTAAAAAAAAAATTTTTTTTGTCCATACATTTTGAGAATAGGTATTTAAAATTTGAATGGGAAAAAAACATTTTTTTTGTTTCAAAAATTTTTTTTTCTTCACAGAAGTCGTTTAGTTTCACATATAGAATAACCCCCTTATGTCAGTTAAAATATTACGGGCGTAACTGCAACACCGTGTATAAGCAAATATGCTCGCTCACAGGACAAATTAGGGAACATAATGCCATCTAGTTTAGAAAATCATTTTAATTTTCTTAGACAGTGTTTATTTCAGTGAATTTCTCCTCAAAGATTTTAGAGTGTGCAGTATATGTATGAAAATTATACATACATACATACATACAACACACTATATCGTGGCAATCTAGGTAAGCAGAGTAATCGGTGTTGTGCTGCAGGTACTCTTGTATATTACATCAGAACACTGACGACCACGTTTAGCAATGTATTAACTATCATGCAGCAAGTCAGGCACGAAGACCCACCTGCTGCACGAATCTGTGGAAGGACAGTGCTAAGGTGAGAGGTGGCTAACCTGTCGCCCTTAACCCTTCGTCTTTTACGACATGCACTGCGAGAGATGCAGTGGGGCTATTAAGTACCGGCCCCACAGTGTATGTAAATTATATTGAATAATTTTTTTTTCTGGAGTCTTAGTGCCGCACACCGCACCATACTTCGGGTGTAACCCCGCCCCAGTACTTGAAAGAAACACTATCTCTAGGCTTCACAGTTGAGACACTTCTTAAAGCATAACTATCACAAAATAATGCTGTGATTGGAAAATAATTGTATTTTTAATAAGAACCATCCCGATTAAACAAGCTTCCTAATAATAAAAACCGCATCCAAATCGGTCCATCCGTTTGGTAGCTACGATGCCACAGACAGACACACACACACACACACACACACACACACGTCAAACTTATAACACCCCTCCGTTTTTTTCGTCGGGGGTTAAAAATGTCAGATCATCACCACCATGTTCGAGTGGATCTTACCACTAAGACACAACGAGCAGACATAACCGATGGTGACGAGCTCCCGGTGACAGAAGCATGCGGCGCGGTAGTCGACACGTCCGCGCGGTGGCAACACCAGCTTTTTTCTCTCCGAAGCCTCAGGCAGGAACACCCACTGTCGATACAAGCGTTCAGTAATGTTTGGTTAAGTTTTGGGCTAAGTTTTGGAGGCCAGTGAGGTCAAAAGGTTTGTGAGGTGTGATGAGCATGTGAAGTTTTTAGTTTTTATTTAAGCAGGCAGCTTAAGATGATGACTCCTTTGTATTTTATTTTATGGAAAATGCGACATGTGACCTCATTACACCTACGAGAATAGGTGTCTAACCATGCCCGTGGACATTCTGTGATGCACGGGAATTGCGAATTCCATGCCAGCCTGATTTCGAGTCCTTTCAGCCTCTTTTGAAAAACATCAGGCAGTCCTTTGAGGGAAATAGATCAGTTTCTACAATTTCCCATCTTATTATGAAATGTGATCATTTATATTTAAATTGTTTGATTTTGTATAAATTTTGTAATTTTTAGACACATTTTTCTTGGGCTGTTTTAATTTCATAAATTACTTTTAATTATTTATTTATCAAGTCTGTTTTTGTATTGATTACATACATAACTTGCTTTATTGTTAATTTCTTTCTTTTGATGGTTATCTTGTCCTAATACCTTACTAAGAGTGGTGGTCGTGGTGGCGAAGCAGATTAATCATTGTGATTAATCTGCTTATCCCAATTGTCAGAATACAGAGTGTGGTATGTAGGTATGTAGGTTCTTTCTTTACTGTATTTAGCATATATACCTATTATCAAGAATTTTTGATTTTACTCAGATAAATCTGTACTTTCCGCGCCGAGAACGCCGAAAGCGCCTGTAAGTTCTCCACCTGACACTATTGACAGAGTACAACCTCACAAGTCACAAAGTGTTGCGCAACCTTCCTCTCACCATGAAGCATTTTCGCCCAGAGACCGACTAAGCTTACCGAGCATATCCGAGACCACTTGGAAGCAACATGATCGATGCCTAGCCGAAAGACTTAACCTCCCAGGCTGCAGGCAGAGTCCCGAAGATCAGCTGTATGACTTCCAGGGAACAATTTACAATTACTTCTCCGAATTGTACCCTGTTCGCTATCACCACAACCCAATGGAAAGAGAAAACACTTTCAAAGCAAAGCTTAGGAGAAGGAAGAGAGAGTTGATATAGCAGCTAAGGAAGGCTAAAGCCTCAGGAGACAGAAATCTATGCCACCAATTAGCCAGAGCGATGAGATCTATCCTAAAACTCATCCAGAAAGTATCTGAGCAAATTACGGTTGCTGGCAATGAATTTCGAAAGGCTCAGAATATAGCAGCTTTCGAGAAGAACCCCTTTTACTTCGCCAAAAAAGCTTTTAAGGAACAGCAGGGTACAATTAGGTTAAGTACGGACGAGATGTTCAACTACTCTAAATCCACATATACCACCCCGGAGGCAGATATAACTTACAGGGATCCACCAGCTCCAAAACCCAAAGAACCTGCTCTAGCATTTGATGCTGATTCACCGACGATGGAAGAGCTGGAATACCACATAAAAAGGAAACCAAATAGTTCCGCCCCGGGACCCGATGGCATACCATACATCATATACAAAAAATGTCCATCAGTGCGGAAACACATGTTGAACATCTAGACAAAAGAATTTGGACGAACAGAGAAGTGCCAGACTGTCTTGGTAAAGCCGTGTTTGTTCTTCTACCAAAAAAGAAAGAAGTTACTGATCCCAAGGATATTAGACCTATAGCCCTTACGAACACAATTTCGAAAATATTCTTCTCCATTATACAGGCCAGACTACTCAAACACATGTGTACCAACGACTACTTACCGAAGAAGTACCAGAAAGGTTTTCTCCCAAGAGTTGCAGGGTGCCTCGAACATAATTCTTTGCTGACTGAATGTCTTAGAGATGCAAGGAAGAATGAGAGACAATTAACTGCCACGTGGTTAGACTTTGAAAACGCCTTCGGTTCGGTGCGCCATGAGTTACTATTAAAGGCGCTAGAGTGGTATAATGTGCCACCTCTGATCTGTAATATAATAGCCTCCTACTACAAAAAACTTTCCTTTGTAATACAAGTAAAAGGCGAAACGGAGAAGACACCGGAAATTCGTTACGGCATAGGACTTTTCCAGGGTTGCTGCCTCTCTCCTGTCACATTTAACATTGTTATCAACATTCTAATTGATACGCTTGTCGTAAAAGAAAACAAATGGGGATACAGGTTCAAATATGGAGACACATATATGGCGGCCATCCTGGCATTTGCGGATGATATTACGCTGTTAACCCGCAATCCAAAACAAAATCAGGCGCTTCTTAAGGTGGTGGATGACTATTGTGAATGGACCAAAGGGATGAAGATAAAACCAGCGAAGTGCTACTGTTTGAGCTTAACCAGGAAAGGTTCAAAGTTTACCTCGAGCAATCCAGGTCTGACAGTAGCCGGAAAACCAATCGCAACCGTGGCTGATGAAGCTCCTTTTAAATTCTTGGGCAAAAGGATCACCAGCAGAGGAAAGGAGCATCCTACTGATGATATTGTCCAACTTTTCGAAGAGAGCCTCCGCCAAACTGACAATCTTCCCCTCCTGGGTACACAAAAGGCATGGATTTACGATAACTACCTGACATCAAAACTTTCATGGCCATTTCTCGTCTACGACTTCACAAAGCAAAACCTGACTAAATTAGACTCGTATGTGACCAGATTCCTGAAATCATGGTTTGGACTGGCTCACCCGGCTGACTCGTCAACGCTATACAGATCTCACAATAACTTTGGACTGAACATTAAGAAACCGTCGATATTTTATCAAAAGGCGAGAATAGCCAAACGATGTATACTCAAAGACTCCAATGATAGCGCTATTCAAGCCTTACCCAACACATCACTATCAGATGAACTGGAATCGAGACTCGACTTCTACAAATCATTCCAAGTTGGCACACGCACCAATAGATCTGGATTGGGCATAGAAACAGCAAAGTCTGATAAAGAAATACTGAAAGGTTTTGCTCAGGAGGACATGGAACAAGGCTTCAAACTTCACGCCTTAAACCTAGAAATGCAGAATGATTGGCTAACAGTGGGTGACTTCTGCATCCCTCCTGCATTGAAGTGGAAATCCATAATATACAACTGGTCCCCTGAGCTGCTTAAGTTCTACTTAAATGCATTCCAGCTTACTCTCCCCGACCCGAGTAACCTAGTTAGATGGGGGAAATCTACAAATAGACTATGCCCGTCATGTAAGGAGTTCGTAGGCACGGCCAAACATTTGTTATGCGGATGCAAAATACTACTTGAGCGAGGCCTGTATTCCTACCGTCATGATAAAGTCCTCCAAATCATCAGAGAGGCCATCAACCTGTCAATTGCACGGACCAGGAAAGGGCAAACCAGTAGCGGCTTCCAGAAGGTCAACTTTGTGAAACCTGGAGCCAATAAGCTGCCCAAAGATAGGACTAAACCTTCTTCAATTTTGGGAGCAGCAAAGGATTGGGAATTGTTGATGGACACACATGAGAAGCATTACCAAATGCCTTCGGAAATCTGTACCACAGCATTAAGACCGGATATACTCATGTTCTCAAAAGCGACAAAGCATGTAGTACTTGTTGAACTTACAGTTCCATGGGAAAGTAACATACCGAAGGACCACAACATCAAGCTTAACAAGTACTGCAACTTAGTAGACCGGATTGTGAGAAACGGATTCAAGACTGATCTCTTCGCTGTGGAAGTCGGAGCAAGAGGACTACCAGCGAAGTCGCTCTACAGTCTCTTCAAGAATCTAGGGCTCCCAAGATCGACGCTAAGCTCATATATGGAGAGAGCTTCAAAAACGTCACTGGAAGCATCCTACAGAATATGGATAGGTAGAGACAGGGAGGTCGAGAGCGGGACTGGTGGTTTCCCCGCGTCCTAGTCAACGCAGACTAGCTGACGAGGGCTTGAAGCGAGCCGAAACGTGAAGCATGCGCGGGAAATTTAGAGTGGCCACTCGCTAGTCCCGGCCTCGATTAATACCCTCCTCTACTGCCGATGGGCCCGGATATGTTCGGTGAAGCCATCGCAAGCTTAGATCCACACCCTCCTTCCTTTTTTCTTTACATAAGGTTTATTTGGTATTTATGTAACGCTGTAGATTTCCTTAAAGTTCTGCTTTCAAACGCGACTAAGTTTCACAATATGATAGTTTCTCAATTTCCTTACTGTGAGACGGAGGACTCAATTCTCAACAACAGCTCACCAGCAAGTACTGCAGTAGGCCCTCAAGAGCGGGAACCTTCATGTATAGTCCGCCGGTGATGTCGCAGCCCTGCTGCAGCAGACTCAGCTGCTTGTCCAGCGAGCACACGTCCAGGGTCACTTGCTGCTTCTGTCCAAGTCATCAACGAAATCAATGACATTCAGCGATCCAATAGGTAATACCTAATGTTGGCGAGAAGACATAACATGGTTGGACGTTAACATTGGTTAAAATCACCTCTTTCGGGAATTCTGAAAAATTCCCGGGAATATATTTAACTGACATAAGGAGGTTATTCTATATGTGAAACTAAACAACTTCTGTGGCGAAAAAAAATTTTTGAAAGAAAAAAAAATTATTTTTCCATACAAATTTTAAATACCTATTCTCAAAATGTATGGAGAAAAAAATATTTTTTTTCTTCAAATTGAAAAGTCGTAGAACAAAATTTGTTCTATTTCACGTACAGAATCACCCCCTTTCGGGTTTTACGGTTGGGGTTGCAACACCGTGTATATCCTGGTAGTGATATATCTAGTTAGTAACTTTTGATATGAATACTTTATTTAAAAACCCAAAAAAATATTTTAAAAAAAATTATTGGTATGGATGGAAGTGATTTCCATTTGATTTTTCATTTTATTACGTCAAAAGTTACTAACATGACATGGTTGCAATAGGATTTTATATATATAGAACTATCTGTTCCCGCAGCTCTGCTCGCTGTAAAGAAATTGGTCGAGATTATTTCTGACTGTGTTCAATTCCTACCCCACTGCTCAGCTCATATTAAAAATGGTGTGATGGTACATAGCCTATAACCTGGCGGAAATATGTTGCATTACATAGAAAAAAACTGCCAGTAAATAGGTTAAGCCGTTCATGAGTTATAAACGAACATACAGACGGCAAACGTTGGATCTTATAATCACGGTCCATATGATGGATGATTTTTATTATATTTTAAGTTTTTTAAGCATTAATATTTAATGTTTATTCAAAAATTTTATTATTTCAAAGAGTAAGCCTTGCCATCCAGCAGGTTAATGCCGCAAGTGTTATATAGGAACATTTGAAAACACCCCTTTTGATAGTTATTTTAATGTTTGTTAGGTAGGTTTTAATTCTTTAGTTATTGGTATTACTTTTTTATATTTCATCAAAATAAATTATTAAATTACCTGAGCTGTGAAGAATACATTCATATAATTAATGTATTGCGAAGCGGTGTCCCCGCCACCTGTGATCACTAGAGTTCGACTGCTCATTGTGAGTCCCGGTGTAAGCTGCCTCCGCATCTGTTCAATAACATATAATTGGGGATGTTATTTATGATTTGAAGTTGAGAGTTAGGGCCCCTGAGCCCTATTATAACTGTGACCCAGATCTATTGTAATATCTTAATAGTTCGGATAAGATAATATCAAGCAGCAAGGCACGCGTACCCACCTGTTGCTCGACTCGGTGGAAGGACCGTGCCAAGGTGAGAGGTGGCTATCCTGTCTCCATATAGCACGGCATTTCGTCCTTATCCCGTAGTCGCCATCCTTTATTCTTTATTAATCATCCATAGACAGTACACTGGACTCGGGTTGGTCCTATTTGAACATTTAACATTTAGCATTTTGCCAGTTCGATTATCACAGCGAAGAAGAACATCCTAAGCCAACATTGATTTATTTATTTATTTAATTATAAAGAAATGAACAGCAATATAAAACATTAGTCAAACTTACACTATTTAAACAAAGAACAAAGCCAATTAATGATTTCTATGAATAAAGCCATCATCATCAACATCTCCAACATCTACCACAGGTATTCTTTTTGACGTGAATACGTCCTTCCATAGTGGGAGCCAATCCAGAAAACTGATGATAACAAAATCGGGGGATACGGTTTGGTGCTGTCTGTCGGCTGGCTCCTCACGAGCACCTGCAGGCGCAGCTTCACGCTCTTCTCTAGCAGCGTGAACAGCTCGTATTGGTATAGGAGTGGAACACGTACCCGCTCAATGTAACAGAGGGCCATCGCGAGCGCACCGGCCGGCAGAGACTCGCTCGGCGCGCTGTCTGTCGGCTGGCTCCTCACGAGCGCCAGCAGGCGCAGCTTCACGCTCTTCTCTAGCAGCGTGAACAGCTCGTATTGGTATAGGAGTGGAACGCGTACCCGCTCGATGTAACAGAGGGCTATCGCGAGCGCGCCGGCCGGCAGAGACTCGCTCGGCGCGCTGTCTGTCGGCTGGCTCCTCACGAGCGCCAGCAGGCGCAGCTTCACGCTCTTCTCTAGCAGCGTGAACAGCTCGTATTGGTATAGGAGTGGAACACGTACCCGCTCGATGTAACAGAGGGCCATCGCGAGGGCGCCGGCCGGCAGAGACTCGCTCGGCGCGCTGTCTGTCGGCTGGCTCCTCACGAGCGCCAGCAAGCGCAGCTTCACGCTCTTCTCTAGCAGCGTGAACAGCTCGTATTGCCCGTCCACTTGCCGCACGTCCAGCGGCGTACCCGGCGCGGGGTAAAGGTATTCACTGTGTTACAAAGAAAAAAAATGGAGCTTTCAAATTCAAGCTTAATTTTACACTGGCCAAGTTATTTGCCTCAGTAATATACATACGTGATAGTATGCTGTATCCCTCTATGTATTCCGGTTTGGTTGGCTGAGTCGGAGGGGCCAAAGCACATGCTCTGACCAGCCAATATCACCTCCGCGAAGGTAGGTGCCATACCGGAGACTTCCCTGGATTGCTGGCTATACTGGACTAGAGGAGAACACAACCGAGGCTGCTATTCGGTTATCTTACATCCAGTACGGTGGTACCCAACCCAGTCGGCTACAATTTGAGCCTACCACCTAGTAAGGGGCAAGGGAAGGGACCTACAGTTTTACACCGGTTCCGAATAGTGAAGCAGCAGGTATGCACGTACATTTTTTCGTCAGAAAAAACTCATTGGTACACGCCGACCGGATTCGAACCTCGGACCTCTCACATGAGAAGCCGATGCCGAAACCACTCGGCCACCCGCCGCTTACACTGGGGCTCAGGGGCTCTAACTCTCACACTTTAAACCGTGTGGGGCCGGTACTTTAAAAGAATAGGCCCACTGCATCTCTCCCCGTGTATGTCGTAAAAGGCGACTAAGGGATATGACTCCCTTCTTATATTACTAGGGTTCAACCCGCCCGGGTTGATACCACCGCACTGAATGAAAGGTCGGTCGAAGCGGCTATGTAAATAGTTTGTGTTTTCCGTCCAGTTCAGTGTAGCCGGCACGACCAAAGGGAAGCACTGACGTGGCACCAAGTTCACCCGGTGTTATGGGCTAACATCACGGATGTTGTAGGTGATGTAGCCAACCGTGTCAGTTTCCATAAAAAAAAAAAAATCATAAACTAAATACCTTTTATGAAAATGAGAGCCGATGATGGCGATTTGATTCTGAGCCTTCTGCATGAGGTGAGAGTTGGCGAACGCGACCACCGCGTCGAGTACTGCGGTGAAGGAGCGCGGCTCCTCCGTCAAGTAGCGCTGCGCGGGACTAGTGTCCACTACTATCACCAGTAGGCTGCAATCCGCCGCTACTGTGAACCACACGGTACTGCATGAGGTGAGAGTTGGCGAACGCGACCACCGCGTCGAGTACTGCGGTGAAGGAGCGCGGCTCCTCCGTCAAGTAGCGCTGCGCGGGACTAGTGTCCACTATTATCACCAGTAGGCTGCAGTCCGCCACTACTGTGAACCACACGGTACTGCATGAGGTGAGAGTTGGTGAACGCGACCACCGCGTCGAGTACTGCGGTGAAGGAGCGCGGCTCCTCCGTCAAGTAGCGCTGCGCGGGACTAGTGTCCACTACTATCACCAGTAGGCTGCAGTCCGCCACTACTGTGAACCACACGGTACTGCATGAGGTGAGAGTTGGTGAACGCGACCACCGCGTCGAGTACTGCGGTGAACGAGCGCGGCTCCTCCGTCAAGTAGCGCTGCGCGGGACTAGTGTCCACTACTATCACCAGTAGGCTGCAGTCCGCCACTACTGTGAACCACACGGTACTGCATGAGGTGAGAGTTGGTGAACGCGACCACCGCGTCGAGTACTGCGGTGAAGGAGCGCGGCTCCTCCGTCAAGTAGCGCTGCGCGGGACTAGTGTCCACTACTATTACCAGTAGGCTGCAATGCGCCGCTACTGTGAACCACACGGTATGCATGCGGTGAGAGTTGGCGAATGCGACCACCGCGTCGAGTACTGCGGTGAAGGAGCGCGGCTCTTCCGTCAGGTAGCGCTGCGTGGGACTAGTGTCCACTACTATCACCAGTAGGCTGCAATCCGCAGCTACTGTGAACCTCACGGTACTGTGTACTCATATTTGTGTTTGTATTAGTATTTATTGTTTACTGTACACCATTTTATACTATAAAATAACATACAAAAAGGTCGACTTAATACAGATCTGCATTATATTCAAGCAAACCTTTGGGATGTGGTAAAGGGTGTCGATGTAGGCGTACGGGTGACGTGAGAGAATAATAACAAATAATAATGACCTCGGTCAGCCTCCAAAGGTCAGCGGTCACCCATCCAAGTACTGACCGCACCCAGCGTTGCTTAACATTCAATAGCGACAGTTGACTGCCTGCACCACTGAGCTATCGAGGCTGACAAATGTATAAATGCGACACATGCGAGTTCGTGCGACAGGGACGACGCTCTACAACCGGATTGTCTCTTTCTAAGCTCGACACGCATTATTTGCTGCCGGGAGCTGTACATAAATGATTTTTTTTTTATTGAAACTGACACGGTTGGCTACATCACCTACAACATCCGTGATGTTAAACCATAACACCGGGTGAACTAGGTGCCATGTCAGTGCTTCCCTTCATTTCATGTCGGCTACACTGAACTGGACGGAAAACACGAA
The DNA here is from genome assembly GCA_946902875.1 of Nematopogon swammerdamellus. NCBI lineage: Eukaryota > Metazoa > Arthropoda > Insecta > Lepidoptera > Adelidae > Nematopogon > Nematopogon swammerdamellus. The sequence continues at coordinate 10,491,733 of OX336357.1, forward strand.
CTATTTACATAGCCGTTTCGACCGACGTTTCGTTCAATGCGGTGGTACCAACCGGTCGGGATAAACCCTACCACCTAGTAAGGTAAGAAGGGAAGGGACCTACAGTTTAACGTGGAATCCGAACCACGGTCAGCCTCCAACGGATTATAATATATATATTATCTATATATTTCTATGTATTGTATGTTTCTGAGCTGAGACCATAAATTGTTCATCATCAGCCTGTATCGGTCCACTGCTGGACATAGGCCTCTCCCAAGGCACGCCACCACACGCGGTCTTCCGCTCTTCTCATCCATCCACTCCCGGCTCCCTTTTTTAGGTCATCTGTCCACCTAGCCGGGGGGCGTCCCACGCTACGTTTGCTTGTACGTGGCCTCCATTCGAGCATAAATTGTTAAAAGACCTAGTATACCTATACCAGAGCAAAAGTGAAGTGGGAAAGTTGCTAGTAATTCGAAATGGGTTAAGATTTTACGATTGCGGTTATGGTAGCTTACCTTCATCATCTGCCATGTCTTCGTCAACGAAGAAGCAACGGTTGAGGGATGAAAAGATAGCAATTTAATTTTTTTTAAAGTCGCCCGCACGCGCTATAGACAACTCGAGAAATTATAGTTTGCCGCTTCGTTCGTAAAATTTCTTGTCATGTCGTCTGTCTGTCAATCAAATTTGTCAAAGTTGTCAAAACTCAAAAGGGTTGCCACTTGCCACGGGCAATATGAAAAAAAAATCGCTGTCCGTAGTCTAGTCCCCTCCGTACACCGAGGCCGAGGTGAGGCTTTCGTGCTTTCCAAACACATTGATTTCAATAAATATAACGTTAAAAATGCACCATACATAACCGCTCCGGCGCCGGCGGCGGCATCGGCGGATTTCCACAAAATTCGTTCTGCAAGGTCTGCGGGAAAAACGCTTTTTCGGAAAAAATTTTGGTTGTCTGTAAAGTTGGTTTACGGACGATGGTTTTACGTGATGATGTCATAAAGTAAATCAGTTCCGGCGGATATTTACCATGTAAAATTAATTTAAGTACATGATAAAGATGTTATAATAACTAATAAAAAATATGAGAAAATAACGACTATAATTTTTTCTTTAATTTATATTTAAAAAACCTACATAACGCCATCTACACGTTCAACGTTGCAACAATTACCTAACTGCTAAATCAAGTATACCGCTGGCTAAAGTATTTAATTTCTTCTTCTTTTTTTAAATAGTGGCAACCAAACGAATAGGAAATTCGTTTATTACTGCCAGTATCCAGTGACGAAGTATTTCATTTAATATTGACGCTAGATGTGGACGCTATTGACGCTAGATGTGGACGCTAGATGTCGCTCCATGAAATTCACATATGAAATTCCTGTTGAGAAAATTTGCAGCGATAAGTACACGGTCGATAGCCTGCATAGATAACACGTCTGGTCAGTGATGGTGGCAGGGACCGCGGGTTCGAGGCTCGCAAAAGACGGAGAAATATATTTTGTATTTTCCACTATTCTATATGCCTCTCTATCGCGCTCTCGCTTGCACACACAGGTCTCTATCGCTCTCTCGCTTGCACACACAGGTTTAGATGGAACGTTACACTTCTTCGTGCGTGCAGCCGGTGTTCATCAATTTATAAGACGTGACATCATCACGTCAAAAATATATATGTGCACAAAAATTGCACTTCACATCTAGAGTGCGGTTAAGGAATTTTTTCTCGATTATAATAAACACTCGCGAATCGATAAAACCCCCCAATAATAACACAGTCATTCACTTCAAAAATGTTGTATTCTTTCGAATTTTTTGAATTCCGAAAGTGGCCGAGCCACTGGTATAGGTTGAACGCGACGGTTCGGTCACTTTGCGTGCGACGTCATTCCTCACGCTAGCTAGAACGCGATGCGTTATTTATTACATATTTATTAGGTTCTATTTAGGATCTGTAGTCCACAGTTTACATACAATTTATTTAACATCAGATTATTCATCATCATCATTTAGTTATTTATTTTTAATATTTTAGCTGCTATAAAAGGTGCAAAATATGCTGATGCATATTTTTATAACATTTAACCACTGAATTCATTTACTAGTCGTCTGTTTCTGGTTTGCACCTACCTCGGCCCGCGCTTCCTCACTTCGCGCCCCACGCTACACCCGCTGACGCTGGTGTAAGGTGGCGCGAAGTGAGGAAGCGCGGGCCGAGCGAGGTAGGTGCAAACCAGAAAAAGACACGTAATACGTTGTAGCCATAGCATGTAAAGTATTAGGCTCATTTTTAGTTTTTAAACTATTCTTTTTACACCTTATAATACAACAAGTTTTTCTCATTTTTCACGCTTTTCAACTACTTCTCGAGAATTATTTACTTATCAATTGAAACGCATATTTTTGTATCGCCGCCGCCGCCGACTATCCCTTTTTTTAAACTTATAAACTTTAGCAGTAAGATGCTTTCAAACGTAGGTACATGTTTTGAACTTTGGCAGCTTCGGTAGCTCAGTGGTGCGCTCGATCGACTGTTGTTAAGCACACCTGGGCGCGGTCAGTACTTGGATGGGTGACCGCTCGACCGTTGGAGGCTGACCGTGTGGTTCGGATTCCACGTAAAACTATAGGCCCCTTCCCTTTTTACCATACTAGGTGGTAGGATTTATCCCGTCCGTATTGATACCACCGCACTGAATGAAATATCGTAAATAGGCTATGTGTAAATAGTTCGTGTTTTACGTTCAGTTCAGTGTGGCCGACTTAAAATGAAGGGAAGCACTGACATAGCACCTAGTTCACCCGGTTATATGGGCTTTCTTACATCACGGATGGATGTTGTAGGTGATTTTGCAAACCGTTTCAGTTTCTATAAAAAAAAAATTGGTTGTCTGTAAAGTCGGTTTACGGACGATAGTTTTACGTGATAACGTCATACAACCCTTGTTTCATGAATATTCTAAATTTGAAATCTTTTCCGACGTTATCACGTCAAAAATGATTACGTGACGCAATTTTTCTGAATGACGTTCACCGAATTCACGTCAAAAACAATAAACCAAATGAACTTCATCCAATCCTATCCAATATAACCTAAAGCTTATAATTTTTATGATCGAAGCTTACGTAAATCAATGAACATTGTTATTTTTGTAAATTATTTTAAAAAGTATGCCTTCAACTGCTCGTCCATTGATATTTTAACACCTCCTAGTCGGGCGGGCCCAGGGGTTACGTTAATATTCGGTGCCCGGTTTTATTTATTATCAAATAGCCACGTCCACTCACCCATCCACGTCCAATTAATTTTCTCTTCTGGCTTTGGCAACACTAGCTTTGTCCACCTCATACTAAGTGCTGCCACTATTACGGATTAAATATATTTCATGGCACGTTTTTGGGGAGCTGTAATTGTAATGTTTTTATTTTAAAAAGGATGCAGAACGATATAGAATTTCGTTTTTTGTTTTTCATTCTTGTTACGTTATTTTTATTTTTCAAATACTTTCTAATACAAGCTTATATATTATTTTTAGTTATGTGCTAGCTTTCCTTTTTGGCGAAAATTCTACATGACAAGGGAACACTGTCAATATTGTCGAATCGTTCGTTGCGTGCGTTGTCTTGTCACTGTCAGTCTTGTCAGTTTGTTGATGGTAGCGAATGAGTGGGTGTATCGCGCTTTTGGTCGATGTCCTCTACAAACACGGTATCGCACTGCCCGACTCCCGCAGCGCCCATTGCTGTGCTGACGGAATCTCATCACCACGCTCCACTCGACCATAGGATTCCGTTTCGGGCAGGGCGTCGGATTAAATAGAATAGCGTAAAGTATCATTATGGGATCTCGAGGCGAGAAGGACCGTGCAAAGCAAATTCAGGAGCGTTGCCAGAGCATCTTAGTACAACTCCTGAAGGATGAGGATAACAAATATTGTGTCGACTGTGATGCTAAAGGTGAGCACTAACTTTCAATATAAAACTCGAAAGGTTGTAAAGTGTTCTGTTCAAAATCAAGTTTGAATATATCTAAAGCCTATCTACAATCGATAATACTTTGATTTCATTCTTAGCTCAAGGGGCCTAGTAATATGGCTCTAGGAAGTCTGATATAGAAAATCTTAAACAATGTTATAGAATAAATGGTAAGTATGACCAAGGATGGTTACAGCTGATAGAAATAGGATTTAACCTTTAACTTTGTCAATGAAATTCGGCCTCTACTTCCATTTAGTATAGTAGCTATACCTACCTAGTTATCTAAGACAATGTCAAACATTGTCAGAAAGAACAGTTTTGGTCATTGTGTGTCAGAGTATGTCATGTTTCTTAAAACCTTAGTCATAGCTAATTTGCAAGTAGGTACACTGACCTCTAAATTTGTATGAATATGCATAGTGGGAATTGAACCTTATTTTTAAACGTTTTTTTAGTTTAGTGTTCTCTGAACTTATTCACCAATTTAATTCGTTGACTTCCCACTTAATAAATAAATGCTTACCCCCTTGGCTGCCATGTAATTTTCGCTGCACGAAAATTCACAAAATTTGGTGCATTGAAATATATGCACATAAACTCAATTATTTAGTTACATTATGAGGTCAGATCAATAAACTTTATTAGCACTTATAGCCAATGAAATTAATCACAAAACTGTGTTTTTAGCTTGTTTTTACAAGCGAGGATTCACTTTTTAGAAGCACATATGGGTGAAAAAAAAACTAATTTTAATTTTTAATTATTTTTATTTAATTATTAATTTTTTTTCGAATTGTTCTAATTTAAAATTGATAAATTCCCATAAAAATTGCATATCAAAAATCGTGTGGACAAAAAATTTAACTGTTCAAATAGTGAAGGAAGGTGTGGATCTAAGCTTGCGATGGCTTCACCGAACATATCCGGACCCCGTAGAGGGGGGGGCCATAGTAGAGGAGGGTATTAATCGAGGCCGGGACTAGCGAGTGGCCACTCTAAATTTCCCGCGCATGCTTCACGTTTCGGCTCGCTTCAAGCCCTCGTCAGCTAGTCTGCGTTGACTAGGACGCGGGGAAACCACCAGTCCCGCTCTCGACCTCCCTCTCTCTACCTATCCATATTCTGTAGGATGCTTCCAGTGACGTTTTCGAAGCTCTCTCCATATATGAGCTTAGCGTCGATCTTGGGAGCCCTAGATTCTTGAAGAGACTGTAGAGCGACTTCGCTTGTAGTCCTCTTGCTCCGACTTCCACAGCGAAGAGATCAGTCTTGAATCCGTTTCTCACAATCCGGTCTACTAAGTTCTTCTTCTTCTTTTTTTAAATAGTGGCAACCAAACGAAAGGGTCTACTAAGTTGCAGTACTTGTTAATTTGTTTCATCCTGCCAGAAATGAAGTACCCAGGTATAAATTGACAGCTGTCAAAATATTTTTTTTTTCTTTTTTCCTCAGAATATTTGTACTGTGTGTCCTATGGGGAAGGAAATTTTTTTTTATCCATACACCCACCATTCTCACTCTTTTTTATAAGAAACATTCATTGAAGTCGCTATTAGCGATATTTTAAATCTCCAGCGTAGATCGGCCACGCGTTCGAGTTGGGACTCCAAGTGTTACGGGTAAACCGGTTAAGAAATATTTGGAGTTATAAGTATGAGAAAAATTCTGTTTAATACTCCAAAGTGCAACGCCGCCATCCCATTAGCATGTTCTCAAATGTACAAACAATTTGACAAATAGAACAAACAGATTGATTAGATTTCTCAACTTGATACTATTGTAACACGATAGTATCCACTCCTGTATGCGTCTAAAGATTTATTATATAAGTGGAATTTTAACTTTCTACTTGATCTACTTACTGCTTGATAGTTATCTTGTCTTAATACATTGATAAACGTGGTGGTTGGTGTTGTGCTGTAATTTACAAGAGTTCTTGCAGCACAACACCAATTACTCTGCTTACCCCGAATGTAATTTTAACTTTTTAACGGCAGGTCAAAGTTTCGAAACCCAGTATTCGAAATTGGTTTTCTGAATGAAAAATGAAGTGTACCTTGCCCGGATTCGTACCACCGCACTGAATGAAACATTGGTCGAAACAGCTATGTAAATAGTTCGTGTTTTCCGTTCAGTTCACTGTATCCGACACAAAAATGAACCCCATCAAAATGTACCATGATTCTCTACAATGTTGCATTGCACTCATTTGTTGAGTAGATGTAAGCAGAAGTTGGTAGCGAAACGTGTATCGAGTATAGTGCAGGCGTTATAAGATTTTATATACTGCGGCGAAACCTCATTGGTCCACCAGCCTAGCAATAGACAATTATATAGATCGCGGACTAATGAGGAGTCACAGTTGCGCTTGTGCCTACATTCGCGTCGTGCCCGGTGAGCTGCTAATTATCATCTAGTATTGAATTGCCTCCGCCGCCGACGAGTATGGTCATGTCAGCGTCCAAAAATTCATTATACGTACCGTAAACCTCTAAAATTTAACAACATTATTTTAAGTATGCAATATTTTTTTATGTATTCTATTGTGCCACGTTCAGTCAGTCAGTGTGTATGCGCCCACTGCTGTACATAGGCCTCTCCAATTTTTGAAATAAATGAAAAAAACTACAGGCTATTTAATCTCCAAGATCGTTCAGATTCACCATTCTTAGGGAGCATTTTTAACGCCTGACACAAAAGGAAGGATGTTATGAGTTGACGCCATTGTAGCTCCCAAAGGCATGGGCCGATTTGGATGAAGAATTTTTTTTAGAAAACTGGGTTAGCCGGCATGGCTCTTAGCTATTTTGATGAAGATCAGGTAAGCGGATTCGAAGATCACCATTTTCCATAAAAAAAAAAATCACCAACCATTTTCGTAAATGGATGAAGGGATCTCTGCTGTAAAATATAAATATAAATTTTACTTTCACTCGTCACCTTTTAGTAAATAAATTCAGATTATGTCTCTTAGAAAGCATGAAATAAAAAGTAAATTACAAATTCAAATAAACCCTGACAAATCAAAAACTCTAAAAAAATCAATTATTCCACTTAGTTCGTAAAAGGCAGCGGGGGGATTGCTAAGTTAAAAAAAAAATTAATTTTACTTTTTAGGGTTCCGTATCCGGTACGGGACCCTATTACTAAGCCTATGCCGTCTGTCTGTCTGTCTGTCTGTGTGTCTGTCCGAGGGCTGTGTCTCTTGAACCGTAATAGAATGCAGAATGTGTTATTATGGCCTATACTACAAAAAATAAGAAAAAGTAAAGATCCATGGGGTTTCCCATAGAAGAAACTAAAAAGTGTCATCATAGCGCGCCATCTAGCGAAAGGAGTATGAAGCGTTTTAACTAATCATGTATTTTAACTAATATGAACCGTGTGGGCCCGGTACTTAAAAAGAATAGCCCCACTGCATCTCTCCCCGTGCATGTCGTAAAAGGCGACTAAGGGATAAGGACAAGATGCCGTGCTAAAGGGCGACGGGCTCGCCACCTCTCACCTTGGCACGGTACTTCCACCGAGTCATGCAGCAGGTGGGTCTTCGTGCCTTACTTGCTGCTTGATCGATTGAATCTTGTTCGAATACTTTGCGAAACGTGGTGGTCGGTGTTGTGCTGTAATTTACCAGAGTTCTTGCAGCACAACATCGATTACTCTGCTTACCCCGATTGTCGGGATTCAGCGTGTGTGATATGTATGTATGTATTCGACTCCCACTTGGCCGGTTTTTATTTATCTACTTAAATTTGTGTGTAGGCATCTGAAAATCGTAAGTTAACACTAATTGTTTGTGCACACGCATGCTGCAGGGCCTCGCTGGGCGTCGTGGAACCTGGGCATCTTCCTGTGCATCCGCTGCGCCGGCATCCACCGCAACCTCGGCGTGCACATCTCAAAGGTGAAGAGCGTCAACTTGGACGCGTGGACGCCCGAGCAAGTGGTGGGTGCATACTGCTATTTTTGAGGATGCTTATCAATAAATAAATTCTAAGAGTGATTTTATATTGGAAAAAAGAAACATTGATGGCTGTGCCGATCGATCCCAAATTGATGGTTTCAATTTGGGATCGGAAACTAATGATAACATGTTCATAAATTAATAAAAAAAACAACAAAGATAACTTGGATGCCTAAAAAAACACTATAATATGATATATGTACATACATGAACATAGATAAAAATAAACATAGAGACATACTTTTTAAATTAATGAATACGCCAAATTATTCCTTGTTATCTTAATGTTAATTTGACTTGATTTAATTTATATAAATTGTTTTCATTATCTGCCTCATCGAAAGTAAGCCTAACTACTAATGGTTTAAAACCGTCACGTGGTTTATGAACACTCCCACAAATGTATGAGCTGTTAAGTTTCCTTATAAAATAAAATAAATAAATAAATAAAATAAAAATATACGTATGTGCGCGCAGGTGTCCCTCCAGCAGATGGGCAACTCGCGCGCGCGCGCGGTCTACGAGGCCAACCTGCCCGACTCGTTCCGGCGGCCGCAGAACGACTCGGCGCTGGAGGCGTTCGTGCGCTCCAAGTACGAGCAGAAGAAGTATATCGCCAAGGAGTGGGTGCCACAGCCGCCGCCTAAAGTCAACTGGTATGTATTTTTTTTCTCGAACAAACTTACTGATATAAATATCACTTTTGATTAGAGAAAGATAGGAAAATACCATTTTAGGAAAAACCTTAATCCATTATCACTCCGGTGTCCGTCCGTCTGTCACAGAGAGTTTTCTCGAAAGCTAAAGTAAGTAATATAGAAACTTGAAATTTGGCATAATGATAGATCTTCATGACATATATTTAAGGTGCTTCGTTATTCATGTCAATAACTTCGGGAGGGTTACATACGCACTCAAACAAACACTTTACGTAAGAAGAAAACATATGTTTATAGCAGCAATTTGTCTCCTAACAAAAAAATAAAATCAAATAAGTAGCTGTAAAAACCAATCATAGTGTGACTTGTAACTCACTTACAAGAAACAGCTGTTCTGCGTTTGAACATAGTACGGTCATTGACCCCGTACAATGCAAGTTACCTACTGTTACACACAGGTTAATGTTTAGGTAGCAAACATGTTTTGTTAAATTTCTCGAAAAGTAATGCTAAAAACATATAGTAAATTTTTTTTGCGTAACGTGTTTATTTGAGTGTGTAGCCCTCCCGAAACATTTGACATGAATCAAGAAGCACCTTATATATCACTCGTCAAAAACTAGATAAAAATTTATTTTACATTAATATTGGCGGCAAATGTGATACGAATAAAAAAAATTTAAACTAACATATCGTGTGGGTATCATTTGAAAGAGTTAACTGTAAGGATTCTAAAAATATATATATTTTTTTACAATTTTAAGTTCAGTGGAAGAAATCACTTATAGTCATAAGCCCGCCTTTGCACACTATTGTTCTTTTGTCTCTCTGTGTATTATTGTATATTTTTATTAGTCTAGTATGTTTGTTAATGTTTTGGTGTAGGCAATAAAAAGTTTCTATTTACTCGTATCTATCTATCTTATAATATGTATGGTGACTAACAAAAAGTGTTTTTCCACTTTTGGGCCAAACTACACAACCAGGAAGTGTATTGAGAGGGCGGTAGTTTGCAATGTTCCGGCAACTCAGTAAATTGACGCCGATATCAATAATTGAATAATTACAATTTGTTACGTTATCTCTGCTCTGTCCGTCCCTGCTGTAGGACATTGTCGAGTGTTTTCCGCATGACTCACGCATGGGGCATTCATCTCATTATGGTTATTTTAAATAACAACAGTGTTTTCAGTGGAAGTAATTTGTAAATATTTTAATTAATAAGTTCTGTATCCGTTGTACGGCACCCTATTACTATGCCTACGCCGTCAGGGCTGTATCTCTTGAACCGTAATAGGTAGCCCATTGAAATTTTCACAGAATATGTGTTATTTATTATGGCCGATATAACAAAAATCATAAAAATAAGAAAAAGTAAAAAATTCAAGGGATACCCTTTTAGTTTCTTGTATGGGGACCCCATACAAGAAACTAAAAGGGTATCTACCGAAAACAGTAAGAAACGAATCATGAATTTTAACTAATATGAAACATTTCATAAAACATGCCATGGGTGACGTGAGTGGCGCTGACCATGAAATGGCGATACGGAACCCTCGGTGCGCGAGTTCGACTCGCACTTGGCCTATAACAATTTCGGGGTTGTGAAAATGTTTAGCGTTCAACCGGGTTAAGCAAAATAAAACCTTTCAACAGGGACAAGGAGATAGATGAGGAGATGGAGCGTCAAAAGAAGAAGAAAAAGTCGAATCTCGCACCGCTACCGTCCGCGCTCACCTCCGACAAGAAGTACGCCGTGAGTACACACACCCGTCTCCCACTGCCGTGTTTTTTTTTTTATGGAAACGACACGGTTGGCTTCATCACCTACAACATCCGTGATGTCGGCCCATAACACCGGGAGAACTAGGTGCCATGTCAGTGCTTCCCTTCATTTCATGTCGGCTACTACGACTAGCCACATAATAACACCGCTTACAATCTATCGAAAACAGATTGAGAGCAAGATTAACAATTTTACTTAGAGTTCTGACTACAAAGACTTATAATATGTATGGCTGTAAGGGATGGTCATGGGGTAAGTTACTTTGTTTTATGAGATATTGCGACTAAAACCTAAATTGACGATTTTTAGAAATCTTTTATGTATGTATGTATGTATGTCCCGCCATAACTCTTAATTAAATGTATCAGCTGTAAGGAGGCCTTTGTAATTTGTAATTTATTAACACACCCTTTGAAGATCCCCAGGTTATAGGTAATGGGGATATTGTGTGTTCGTTATCAAGTCTGTATCAAATATCTGAATCAATATTCTTTTCTGATATGAGTATGATTATGCATAATTTTATTAGTTCTACGCTAATCTATGATTTAGGTATCTCGGTATTATTCAATGCAATACAATATAATCCTTTGCAAAGATTACATTCACGTTTGGCGCGGCGAAAGACCGGTGAATTGATTCACAAATTCTGGCACACCAAATTGTCCCAGCCACATATAAAACTGACATATGGAGTATGACAATCATATTTTGGTAACACTTTTGTGGGACATGATATTCTAATCCCGCTCCTATATAATTTTTGCTCAAACCACGCCTCTTTGAAAGGAAAACACAAGAACCGCTTGAGAGGTGATATTTTCTGTTTTGTTGTCCAAGTTGGCTTGGTGCCAAATAGGATTAATTTTTCAGAGTGTATCGTCGAAAGTGTTAATTGGGCTTATGAAACGTTGCAGAAATCTGACGTGATACCTCAGCTGCTACCGAAGCCAAAGTCCTCCGTCAGCCCCAAGCTGAACCGCACGAGCGGCGCGGCCGCCGCCGCCGCGGGCGAGCCCCGCGCCACCAACGGCTCCGCGGACCTGCTCGGCCTCCACGCCGCCCCCGAGCCGCCCCCCGCCCCCCAGGACGTCTTCTCCAACTTCTTCTCGGCACCCCAGGACAAACCCGCCGACAGACCGCAGGCCGACGCGCAGAACGATCTCAAAACAGAGGAGCAGAACTTCTTCAACCAACCCGCTCCGACGGAAAAGGAAAAATCTAAACTCACTAAAGACAGTATACTCGCGCTCTACAGCCAAACACCGAGCAACCTAGCCAATCAATTCGCGGGTGTGCCGCCCGGGCCGTACCCGCAACAGTTCGCCGGACAATTCCAGCAGCAGAACGCCGGCTTCGCTTCATTCCAAAACGGAACTCCGCAGGCCCAATACAGTCAATCGACGCAACCCAATCAGTACAGCCAGCCGATACAACAGACATTCAATCAAAGCGCACAACCGAGTCAGTTCGCGCCGGCTCAGTTCGGCCAGTTTGGCCAGTTCGGCCAGTTCCAGCAGTCGTCGCAGTTTCCCGCGCAGCAGTCGTTTGCGCAGTTCGGCGCGCAGGCGTTCCCTCCGGGCGGTCAGTTCCAGCAGAACGGTGCGGCGAGCGGCCAGCAGCAGCAGCAGCAGTACTTCGGCGGTGCGCAGACGCAGCAACCGCTCGCGCAACAGTTCAACAGCATGAGCTTAGGACAACACGCGTTTTCCGGATCTTTCGCGGCGCCAAACGCGAATGTAGCGAGCAACGCCACCTGGCAATAGAACCGAACGGCAAACGGACGACCGCAGCGCAGGGCGCGGTCCGCAATCGACATAGTGTTCTTATAATTTTTTACTTAAATGAAATGTTTCATGTATAGATGTATTATTTATGTGATTTTTTTGTTCACCTTCGTTCGTAAATGTATTTGTACATTTGGCTTTTTTACACAGTGGGGGGGGGGGGCTTCAATGTGAACTGTTTGCGATGTGTGATGAACTGATGACTGAAAAATCCATTTGTTTTTATTATTGTAGATAGATCCAAAGGCGAAGGCTGAAGCTAGAATTGTGGCGTTGGTCACCTGCACACTGCACATGGCCAATTTAGCCATCGGGTGAATAAGATTTTCTCTAAACATTGAACGGTTTTATCTTCAACACAAAAATTATAATGAATCATAATTAATGTATATTCATGTCAAATGAAATATGGTTAACATTATTTATTTAGATAATTCTTAGTCTTATTGAAAACATTATGGCAACACTGTGTTTTCTTTATGGCACAATCTTGCGTTCTGTTTCACTATGCATTATTGAATTGTATGCTGCATGCTGCGTCTATCTAAAAGAATAAAATATTTTAAGTAAAGTGGTGACTTGGTTAGTACGAAAAATACAAAAACACCACAAAAATCTATTGTATCACCTCTTATTTATATATAAAAAATATGTTATGTATAAATGATCACAGAAAAGTTTGTTCTTTATATTTTTATTATGCACAATTGATTACTTATACAAAATGAGTTTACGTGAAGACACTGGGAGCATTGTGTGCGTGAGCGAACGCTTTACGCGACTGGAGGCGATTGTATTAATTTCATTAAATAAATTTACTTTAATACAAATACAATTTTGGACTTTATTGCTGTAAAGAGGCCCAACAATGAAGGGACCAGTTGTCAATAGCAGACTACACATCATCCAAGGCCGTAATATCTGCTTAAGGCGACACCGAGACCTGTGAAAAAATATCTACCGCTATGGTGGTAGGCTCAAATTGTAGCCGACTTGGTTGGTACCACCGTAGTGGATGTAAGATGGCCGTATAGCAGCTTCGGTTGTATTCTCTAGTCCAGTATAGCGCCTACCTTCTCGGAGGTGATATTGGCCGGTCGGAGCATGTGCTTTGGCCCCTCCGACTCAGCCAACCATACCGGAATACATAAAAAAAAATTTTTTTCGCATAAGGCAAAACTTTCTTTGAGCGCTGGATATGTGGTGCAATAATAGGGGTGTTAGTGCCAGAACATATTTTAGCACATCTCTCTATAATTTTCTCTCGCGAGAAAATTATAGAGAGATATCAAAACATAAGCACTCTCATGTTTTGATTTATTGTAAATTAATCTACAGCCTAAATCGAAAATGTGGCTAAGCGCGAGCCTCGAGAATTAACCAGTCAATATAATTAATTAAAAATATCACCCCACAAATCATCCTCACTGCTTAATATGTTGTAGGAGTAACTGCTTGAAAGTGTTTTATATCAGTTTAAGGCCTGAAAGTCAAAGACTACTTTTGTGAGTTGAAATTATAAATTGGTGGAGGTTCGTCAGGTAAATTTTTTTTTTTAAAGAGCTGGTCATTTATGGGCGTTCCCAGGTATCATTCTGAAATTCGAAATTATACCTGGGAAAAATTCGGAAAAAATGTCGGTCGTGTTTTGTTTTTCCTGGAGTTAAAAAAATCCGTCTGCGCTTCTAAATCAGTGAATGCTCACTTGTTGTATACTGTTTTGTGGAGAATTTCATTGGTTTTATTGACAATAAATATTATTGATCTCACTTCATTACTTTACGAAATGTTTGAGTTTACACAAAATTTCGCATGTGTCCGCGCGACAACAATGGCATGGAAGCCAAGGGGTGTGCCAAGAGATTAAACCAAAGGATAATCTCAATATGAGATTATTCTTTCAGCCTTGGATTCTATTCAACGTCGAGCCATTCGCCTCATTGGTGAATCTGTACTCACAAAGGACCTTCAACCTCTAAAGCACAGACGTATCGTTGGGTCATTGAGCCTGTTTTATCGGTACTACTATGGCCGCTGCTCTGACGAACTTGCTTTCCTTATCCCTCCTCCTCCTGTTCGCCTTCGCCAAACCCGCCATACTCTCGCGGAACACCCCTTTGTAGTCGACAGAAGAGTTCTTCGAACTGCACGACTCTCTAAATTGTTCTTGTGCCGCACTGCAAAGGTGTGGAACGGGCTTCCGGGGACATATCTTTCCCCACTCCTACAATCCACGGATCTTCAAATCACGGGTAAATAGCCTTTCCCCAGCGACATTAGTCCACCTCCAAGCCGGACTGGCACCTCCTCGGGGGTGAAATTGGCTGCGCCTTAGGCTTCGACCTCGGGCATAGCCAGCTAGTTCGGAAGCAATAAAAAAAAATTATAAGAAAAATAAATGTTTATTATTTTATTTCGGAGTTGTGTCTAGTTGCGGCGCCGGCGCAGACACGATGGGGTTCCATAGTCCAGGAGCCTTGTTGCCGAGAGAGTCCTTCTTCTCCAGGGGTCTGAGGTGCGCCGCCGCTACACGGTCGCTGCACACACACATACCCCAACTAGCACACAAGCTGCCAAAATAGCCGTACAATAGCCGTATAACAGTTCTGGGAAACGGCTTAGCCTGTACAATTAAGCTCTACAGTAGGGTTAGAGGGGGATATAACACTCCTGCAGCGCCAAAAAGGGCCCAAAATTATGCAACCTTCAGTGCCACAATCGCTCTACAGTGGCTCTATAAACCTGTTATGGCGATACAAAGGCTCTATATAAGCGCTTGTATTCGCCAAAAGGTGATACAAAGGTTCTTTAAAAGCGCTTGTGTACTCCTATGCGTGTAAGTTATGCGCTTGTGCCGCCTTTGTACAGCTTGGACCGTATTTCGCTCTTCTCTAACCTCTGTTTGGAGGCTTAGACTGCATTTCGATTGTATAGCAATAGCAGATATTTACAATTATAATTTAATTTGAAGAGAGCGCCACAACACAACAAGTGATCGAAACTAAATTTTAACAGAAGTGGAATACCAGTTACGAGGTAAGTAATGATTTTCGTTTATATGAGCCAAAAATCAGTGCGAACAACAGATTACTGTGAATATAGGTATATGTTTGAGGTAAATTTTTCACGCGCCCCCAAAATATGCAGCTAATAATATAAATAATGCGCTTTTCATATGCAGGTCACGTTGTTATTATTAATTTAAAAAAAAATTAATCTTTGTGAGAGTTTTATTCGGTATTAAATGAGAAAATATTTATGTGTGTTGTGTAATTTCAAAGCATTTGATGTGGAAAATATTAAAATATTCATACGAATATTGCATTCATCAACATGTGTAATGGCGTCTCGTTGCAATAGCTTTAGCAGTTTACTATCGCCAATCAACCGCTTTCAGATATAAAGAGGCGATTGTATTCGCTCTTTTGGAGCTATAGGCCCTACACTTACTGTACAAAAGTGATTACTTCTCTTAAAGAGTTAAAGATTTACTTTAACCCTCTTTTCTAGATCCCAAGGAGTAAATGGAGAGTCTAATATTTCTCTAATGGAACGTTTTAGGAGTCCGTTGTCAGAACCAAAAACACATGTAAAAGTTTAAAATCAAGAATAAACATTGGTTCAATTGTTTGTTTCAGGGCGGCCGGCAGGACAGTTTTCATGGTGCGACGTTGTGCGGTGCATCGTGGCACGTTGAGACGTCGTATCGTGTATTTATGTTTTGACCCTTAGTGCCATGCTCGTTACGCATCATAATAAGGATATTTCTGGTGGAGGGATTAGCTCGTAAACTTTCCGATTCGACAGATTCATGATTCAAATGGGCATGTGAATTTCTGTTATGCCGGTGCTGAATAAAACATAATATGAAGAAAATATTCATTGTTTTATTTTATAAATAGGTATGCAACAATGGGAAGAAATATTATTCGCTTCTGTGTTCGACACACACTAATGTACATTGAGCATCTTTGGGAGTTACGTCTTCAGGTAAAACATTGGGAATTCTTTTATTCAAAATGTTCGATAGTCATTTCACTGCCACTTGCGCTATGTTAAATTCGACCGCCCATTTTCGTAATTCATTTCGTAAATCAAGATTTTTTATGAATTCACTTGTAATCGCCGTTTCTTCTTCATCTGAAGTGTAAAGGTTAGCAGAGTCGTGGATATGTTTTGTGGTGTTCTCTCTGGAACCCTCGTGAATTCCTGTTGCCTCGAAATCACTGTTAACATTCTCAACTATACTAATATTCTCACTGTAGGACAAAATGCAGTTACTTGTAATTGACGCACTACTCACAACTACGGAACCCTCATTATTATGAACTTGGCTTGGATTATTTATTACTGTTGGTGCAACCAGAATCAAATTCTTCCTTCCGACTTCGTTTTGCCTCCTAGCTGAGCAAACCAATAGCTTGATTATTTATGATATTTAAATAATCCCTGGATATCTTTCTCTTAACGCAACCGCTCTGTTTTTTCCGTTTCCATATTTTAAAATCCATGGTGAATGAAACGACAGCGCGCGCATATGAGTCAAAAACGGTAGAGCTTTTATCCTGCCTTGAGCGCTACAGTGACAATATTGGCGGATTTTCTATTCTTTTGGTGGTTAAATATTTTCTTACTATATCCAATGCAGCCTTTTATCACACAATCGCTATAAATATTCCTACTGTATCACCTTCAGCGCTATAAGTAGATTCATACCTCTACTGAAGTTATAAGTGTTACAAAAGCGTTCACAAACTCAACTTAACAGCTATGGGTTTCAATATATTCTACTCTAACACCAAAAGTGTTTCAAACGATGTTTTGAATACCACTCAAAAGCTTTAGCCTTCACACCTTATCTTATTGAACTTATAGTGTTAGAGGAGATATTTTTAACCCTGTTTAAGATTCAACGCCCATATAACAGAAACATACTAACCCTTTGTACAACGGGGGCGATAATTTGTTACCATTTTACGGCGACTATTCCACCTAGCTCTTGTAGAACTTTCTAATATTCTGTTATACATGTTCGGGAGGATACAGAAGCCTTTGAACGGCTATTATACACCTGTTAGGCTGTACAAGGGCTGCTAGCTTAGCTTGTGTGCTAGTTGGGACGTAACATCACGCCTGCTTCCCAATAGGGTAGGCACAGACAAGCAGATCACAGGTGTGCTAGTGTAGCAATATAGGAGCGCTACGACCACAACGCATAGGCAGCGAGAGGCATATTGCTGAATCGCAATGCAAAAATTAAACAACTACAGGTGCTGCAAGAAAAAACTCTTGTAAATTGCAGCACAACACCGACCACCACATTTAACAAAGTATTATTGGGACAAGATAATTCTCAAGCAGCAAGTAAGGCACAAAGATCCACCTACTGCCTGACTCGGTGGAAGGACCGTGCGTGCCCACGTGTCATGTGGCTAGTCTGTCGTCCTTATCCCTTAGTCGATTTACGATATCTATGCATGGGAGATTTAAATGCTTAATAGAAAGAATGTCTTTACACAATAGCAGAATGTTTACACGCCGGCCGGATTCGAACCTCAGACCTTTCGCAAAGGAAGCGGCCGTAAACCCGCCGCTTCAAATAAAGAGATGTCATGTGTATATTAGTACCTGGGCGACCGAGCTTCGCTAGGCGTCTACAGCTATCAGATAAACTTGAAAAAAATTTACATTACCTAAATACAAACATTTATGCAAATTGTTAGGAGCCGTTTCCGAGAAACCAATTATGTATAGATATATAAGTATACAAGTTTAGCTCACTTAATGTAATAGGATGTTTATTGAGCATTAGTATGACAGTAAAACTTCTTACACGAAAGTCGCAAACTTGTAACACTTTGTTCTATCCGGATCCGGGTCTATATAAGTACTGACCTGAACTCCTCATAGCTCTTGGCAGTGTGGACAGCGTCACACTTGACCGCGTTCACTTGCCAATACCTCTTGTCCGCGTCGATATTTCTCATTAGAGCTTCCTCCATGGACACCAAGTCACTCCTCCGAAGGGGTTTGCCCATTATCCTAGAGCACGATGCCGAAGCCTCTTCGTGTTTTGATGAGTTTTTGATGATATAGTGAGCTGCAAACGTGGACTCAAGCTACGGAAGGCTGCAAAAGTCAAATATTGACAAAACAAAATGTCAACTGAAAAACCCATTGACTGAGAAAAACCACAGAAAATAATATATCAGAAGTGGTAGTTTGGTGGTAGTTTTTTTATGGATTCTGACTTGGTTGGCTACACCAGCGGTGATGTTTTTTTTTTTATGGAAACTGACACGGTTGGCTACATCACCTACAACAGCCGCGATGTCAGCCCATAACACGGGGTGAACTTGGTGCCACGTCAGTGCTTCCCTTCGATCGTGCCGGCTACACTGAACTAGACGGAAAACACAAACTATTTACATAGCCGTTTCGACCGACCTTTCATTCAGTGCGGTGGTACCAAACCGGGCGGGTTAAACCCTACCACCTAGTAATATAAGAAGGGAGTCATATCCCTTAGTCGCCTTTTACGACATACACGGGGAGAGATGCAGTGGGGCTATTCTTTTAAAGTACATGTTAGCCAACCGGTGCAGTGCTTCCCTTGGTCGTGCCACTCGTGCCTAGCCGGCGTGCCTAACTGGCCGGGACACGAACTATTTTCATAGCCGCATACTCTGTACACACTAATACTGTACACATACTCTGTACCAATAATACTTTGTTAACTGTGGTGGTCGGTGTTATGCTGCAATTTACCAGTGTTTTAACATAGGTACTTTCAATGCGGTGGTATTTTCCGTCCACGGGTGGTGGTACCGATCCGGACGGGTAGGTACCCTTACCACCCAGTAAGAAAGAAGGCACCTACAGTTTTACGTGGAATCCAAACCACGGCCAGCCTCAGCGGTCGGTCACCCGTCCGGAGTCCGATCGTCGACAAAAAATGTACAGTACCCGTCAATAAATAATGTACATCGAACTTTAGAAAGGGACAATCCGATTGTAGAGCGTCTTCTCGCTGGAACAGGGACGTGCGCGTTCGTTCGACAGAGACGCTGGCTCTACAACCGGTTTGTCTCTTTCTAAAGAACGATGTACATTATTCCTCTCTTACTGGGTGGTATCCTCTAGTCCAGTATAGCCAGCAATCCGGGGAAGTCTCCGGTATGGCACCTACCTTCTCGGAGGTGATATTGGCTGGTCGGAGCATGCGCTTTGGCCCCTCTGAATCAGCCACCCATACCGGATTACATAAAAAAAATTACTGTGCTTAGGTACTCACATACCCATTCTATCTTGCGTTCTTGCGTTCCCACTTCGGCTCCTAATCGTGATACTCAAAAAGGACAAGTGCTTAGTTTTCGTCGCTTAGGTAACCACGTGATATATTATTAATATAACCTGCTGAAACGGTTGCTTAGCAACCGCCTCACCTCGTTCTACAGGTTGTTCGGCACAACGACCGACAATTTTTTTTTGTAGGTAAGTGGGGTCATTTGTAACGTTTTGACCCATGATACCTTTTGTCAGATGTCACGTGGTATCGAGATACGATTTTTTTTCTTTATTTTTGAAAATTACCAAAATGCCAGCTATAAAGAACGAACTAAAAAGTATCTGTTATGTTCTGCCTCTGTGCCTAATTTTGACCACATAGTGAATTATTTGTATGACATGTGGTATACCGTTGCAAAGGGCGTAAATTAGCGAACTTTTTAAAAGAAAATGAAGCGCTCAATTGCTGTCAGTTCTGCTGTTGCTGCACCTGTCAGAAATTAAGATTCTGTCACATTTTTACTCGTTCTCGGGACTTTGGGAGGTCATAAAACCTTTTCATGGTATCAAATAATATTTTTTTCTAGAACAAGGATACATCGTAAAAAAAAATCGTGCTGATACAATCATAAACAAAAAAGTTACAAGGGTTAAAGCTGGGATTTTGGTAATTTTCAAAAATAAAGATAAAAAATCGTATCTTTATACCACGTGACATCTGACAAAAGGTATCATGGGTCAAAACGTTGCAAATGACCCCACTTACCTACCAAAACAAATTGTCGGTCGATGTGCCGAACACCCTGTAGAACGAGGTGAGGCGGTTGCTAAGCAACCGTTTCAGCAGGTTATATTAATTATATATCACGTGGTTACCTAAGCGACGAAAACTAAGCACTTGTCCTTTTTATTGAGTATCACGATTAGCTCACGCGTAAAAATATCACAACACAAATTCAAAACGAAAATATATTTGATTTCTATTTGGTTATACATTTCTAATTAGTTAAACTTAGTTTGTTCGTAATAGATATCAATTCAAGGCCGATTTTCGAGCAGCTGGCTGTTTCGGAGTAAGCACAAGGTACAATAGTGTCCTTCTACTGAAAGTGGAATAAAATATTGTGAAATATATTTGTGCCTACCTACAGGCAGGGGAGTCTTTTCCATAAGGGCACATGGTTCCAGCAAATAACTGTCCTTAGGCAGATGTTGGTAGCTTGTAACACGTTTGCAGGTGTAGAAAAGGACAGCATGTGTGGACCCCGATGGGTGGTTTCAAGAAAAGTGGAACAAGAAAACTGCGATTGTAATTTCTGGAGAATATTCACTGAGGCAGTTCCAAGCTGAATCTAATAAGAAGCCAATAGGTAAGAATTCTGCATTATTATTTAGGTCAGCCCCGATAGCTCAGTGGTGCGATCGGTCGACTGTCGCTCGGCACCATAAAGCACACTGGGCTCGGTGATCGTTCGGCCGTTGGAGGCGGACCGTGGTTCAGAGTCCAGGTAAAATTGTAGGTCCCTTCCCATCTCACCTACTGGGTAGTAGGATTAACCCGCCCGGGTTGATACCACCGCAATGAATGAAAGGTCGGTCGAAGCGGCTATGTAAATAGTTCGTGTTTTCCGTCGTTCAGTGTAATCGGCACGATGCAATCAGATTTCATCAAAACATTCCAATACTGAAACGATCCTAGAAAATTTTCTACATGGTCAAACCATTGCATCCTTCATTAGTGTGCATCATGTGCAATGGATGGAAACTGACACGGTTGGCTACATCACCTACAACATCCGTGATGTCAGCCCATAACACCGGGTGAACTACATGCCATGTCAGTGCTTCCCTTCATTTCATGTCGGCATAATGAATATATTACTTCTCAAAAAATTACCTAGTATTTACCAAGCAAGTTCTTTGGTTTCGGGTGGGTTTGAACCCCCCCGGCAAGGTTATGCGTTAATGCAACATCATCATCATCAACCTGTATCGGTCCACTGCTGGACATAGGCCTCTCCCAAGGCACGCCACCACAAGCGGCCTTCCGCTCTTCTCATCCATCCACTCCCGGCTACCTTTTTTTAGGTCATCTGTCCACCTAGCCGGGGGGAGTCCCACGCTACGTTTGCTTGTACGTGGCCTCCATTACCCTACCCCATCGGTTGTCGGGTCTATGACAGATGTGCCCAGCCCACGCTACTTCAGCTTGCTTATTTTCTTAGCAATGTCGACACCTTAGTTCTTTGACGTGTCATAAAGCAACATGCCACAGCAAACAGTTTCAGCAACATGTTGCAGCAACAACGTGTTGCAGCCGTTGCAGGGTGCGAGTATGGGAGCGGCGTGTCGCAAGCTGTGCTCGCCGGGCGGCGGGGTGCAGGCGGCGGGCTCCGTCCTCGACAGGGTGATCTCTCAGGCCTCCAGCGAGGACCAGACCATTCTCTACAAGCTGGCCGATTACAAGAAAGGTTGTTACATCTTTATACAATCGCCATTTGCTATATTGCATAATCGGCGGCCAAAACCACCGTTTTGCTCGCAGCTTGCGGCGGCGGCGGGTGGCCGAGTGGTTTGGGCATCGGCCTCTCATGCGAGAGGTCCGAGGTTCGAATCCGGTCGGCGTGTACCAATGAGCTTTTTCTGACGAAAAAATTTACGTGCATACCTGCGCCTGCTGCTTCACCGTTCGGAACCGGTGTAAAACTGTAGGTTCCTTCCCTTGCCCCTTACTAGTGGTAGGCTCAAATTGTAGGCGACTGGGTTGGTACCACCGTACTGGATGTAAGATGGCCGCATAGCAGCCTCGGTTGTGTTCTCCTCTAGTCCAGTATAGCCAGCAATCCAGGGAAGTCTCCGGTATGGCACCTACCTTCTCGCAGGTGATATTGGCTGGTCGGAGCATGTGCTTTGGCCCCTCCGACGCAGCCACCCATACCGAATTACTTACATAAAAAAAAAAAACAAAAAAAGCTCAGGCCGCCGATGATGTAGAGTTATGATTTATAGTTTCAACCATCTTGAGAAGTGACAGAATGTAACAGTGAAACCCTAATGTAAATCGACAAAGTGGTGCTCGAGTTATAAACATATATTCATATATTGACGTACGTAACACAGTCGCCCGTAGAGACTTAACCTTCTTTATTAGGATACTTACTTTTCTAAACAGATCAAGCAAGGAAGCAAACCTCGCATCGCTTGTTGTACCTATTATGTACCTAGGCAAATCTTCAAGGGTTTCGTTCGACTATCTGACGAAAATACGTTTCGATCGGAAAGAAATATGGAACTAACGCCTCATAGTTAGAACGTGGCTGTTAGGACGATGTCCTAACCGCGATTTTTGAAGTTAATAAATAACTCTATTAGACAGCAG
This sequence comes from Nematopogon swammerdamellus, assembly GCA_946902875.1. Lineage (NCBI taxonomy): Eukaryota > Metazoa > Arthropoda > Insecta > Lepidoptera > Adelidae > Nematopogon > Nematopogon swammerdamellus. The sequence goes on from OX336357.1 coordinate 10,514,561, forward strand.
ATTGATGAGCTTGTGTATCCTAAAGAAAAGAGAGATGCCAGAGCACGAACTGCTAAAAATATATTCATACACTCTGCATGCTGAAGGTTCTAAGCGTGCCCCAGATTCAAGAACAAGACGGGCTACCTACAATGTATTGAAAAAGGCAAAACCCGCTTCGTTCAGAGTTTAGGGTATCGGAAGTTCGATCATCACGCTATCCAGTGCAACTTCTAACTCAGACTGTTCGTTTAGACCACCTTTTTGTCGACACCTGACGCAGAAACCTCAGGACAAGGACAGCTGAGTGTTTGTGTCGATACGCCAGTTTGGTCAATGGGCGAGACGCGTCTAGCCGTCTCCGTTTAACCCCTCGTACGTAACCCGTGCCGTAGGTACTTCCAGTCGTGAAACACTTTCCTTATTCTGCGTCTAGTGTTACCTACCTATGTAACTGAATAGGTGACCGAGCCACAGATTACTTAATAGTTACTTCGTAACAGATAAATCACTCCATAGAGAATGTTCCTACCTTCGGGCTTTAATAGCCTACTGTTTCACGTCGCCAAGCATGCGAAAATGTACCTACCTTAACGATCCATTGTAAAGTGGTTATTGCTTTGCAGCTGCGCGCAGTTGCGTGGGCGAGCGTCTATGTATACTTCGCGCGGCTGAAGAATTTCCACTGAAATAGACCGCCGGCGGGGGCCCGTTGGGCGGTAGGTAGTTAGCGCGCGCAAGTACATAGAGTGCGTGAGGCCTGACCGAGCTCGACTCAGTTTCATTTGTTGAACTCGCGCATTCTTTACAGGTGGTCTACTGCTGGAGACCTACACCCGAGGAGGCGCGGCGGCAGCAGAACGTCTCCTCAAGGAGGAGTTCAGCTGCTACATGTACGCTGGAGGAAGAGGACGTATGATCAACAGGGCTGAGTATCTGCGCTGGAAGTTCCGGGACCAGGAGCATGTTTGTTTTCTTGCAAATTAGACGTGCTATGTTAAGAAAGTGCAAAGCTGTGGATACCATCTATGATGTGGTTCGTGGATAAACGAAAGAGGCCTTGACTAGTTTGTGAAAAACAGTAAACCCACTTTATTGTTCAGAGTTTGATAAATTCATTTCGTCCATGAACACGAGTTTCTCCATGGTTTGGAAAGCGTGTGAAACAGTGTCTATCATGTCTTACATTACTGTGTGGACCACACAGCGTGGTAGGGTTAAATCCGGATTGTGACCACCGCACTGAATGAAGATCGGTCGCAACGGCTATTAAAGATAGTTCGGGCAGTCAAGCATGTCGATCGTATAATGAATTGTTTCCAGGTGGTCCTACCGATCGAGGCGTCCCTATCCCCCCACGATCCCCTCGCCAAGTGGAACGACCACTCCGCCTGTTGGCAGATGCGGTACCGCGGGGCTCTCGGCGAGTCTCTGCTGCATGTACTCATTATCTGTGACACGAAGGTAGGACCTGGCTCTCGTTTGTTCACCTACCTACTGTATTCCGTAGTGCTCGTTCTCCGCGATGAGACTATAATGTTCATTGTGCGTAGCTGGTAAAAGCCTCCGACAAACTTGTCCTGTGCTTACTTTAAGGTTTTAAAAGAGTTTAAGGTAAGGGACGACGAGGGGGTACGTCAACACACTAAGTACTTTAATAGATATTGCACACTGGATGACCAAGTTAAAATGGACCAGGCCCGACTTAGGCCGAAGATAACGATGATCGTTTGGGGAAATCAAGTTCTGCACTGACGGCCGTAGAAATATAGTCCATCCACGAGCTGAGAGATCATGGACGTCGCCGGCAGACGTGGTAGGTAGGTACCGTGCCGTTGAAAGCCGGGAAGAGTGGAGGAAATTAATATGGAGAGGCGTACCTTCGTCCAGCAGTGGACAACCATACGCACTACGCTGCGGAAGCAGAAGAAGAAATATTTTACGAGTATGTTCTCATAACTGAAGATTTGCGTCCAGTTTACCATTTACTAATTGAATGCACTTTCTACATAGATAGAAATTGGTACCTACGTTCTTTCTTATCTCCCTTTTGCTTTATCGCTTCGTTGACTTCTACTGAACTATTTTCAGATTCACACACGCTTGGCAAGAACCCTGCTGAAGTGCTTTCCAAGGCTGGCTTTGGACGTCGTGGAAGGCGAAGAATATCTAGGTAAGCTCCTGTAACTGGTTTCAGCTCCAAACTGGACCATACTGAATGTATCTGTAATGTTTTGGTTTAGTCCAACACCACATACCGATCATGACCTTTCAATCCTAGCCCAGCTTGGTGTAAAATTCGTGTAGGTACCTGAAGGTGAGGCTGGATTTTGGTGGTACTGGATATTGATGAGATGATAGGGAAGCATGGTATCGACCTCCGATCGAAACACGCTGTACTGTGCTGTAACTAAGTGTAATTTTTTTTTCACAGGAGCAAGTTCTCTCCACCTGGCGATAGCATACAGCAACAATGAACTGGTTCAGGATCTGGTCGAAGCTGGTGCTGATGTAAACCAAAGAGCTATCGGTGAGTCGACTGCATCAGCAGTTCAGTATCGCGCGTTAAACCTCTCCTGAGCTTCCCACATGAAATAAGCGATAACAACACCACTAATCCTTGTTCACCTTGCCAGCCACTCTGCTAACCTTGTCAGCCTCGATAGCTCAGTGGTGCAGACAGTCAACTGTCGCTATTGAATGTTAAGCAACGCTGGGTGCGGTCAGTATTTGGATGGGTGACCGATGACCGTTGGGGGCTGACCGAGGTTCGGATTCCTCGTAAAAACTGTAGGTCCCTTCCCTCCTAATCTTACTTGGTGGTAGGGTTTAACCCGCCCGGGTTGGTACCACCGCACTGAATGAAACGTCGGTCGAAACGGCTATGTAAATAGTTTGTGTTTTCCGACCAGTTCAGTGTAGCCGGCACGATCAAAGGGGGAAGCACTGACATGGCACCTAGTTCACCCGGTGTTATGGGCTGACATCACGGACGTTGTAGGTGATGTAGCCAACCGTCAGATTCCATAAAAAAAATAAATCGAAGTAATTATTTCTATTCTTGTGCTTGGAAACCTCTCTAGGAAGTTTCTTCCTGCCGCGAGACCAGCAAGTGGTGCCACCCGTGCGCGACACGGACTACGAAGGCCTGGCGTACCTGGGTGAGTATCCGCTGGCGTGGGCGGCCTGCTGCGCCAACGAGGCCGTCTACAACCTGCTGCTCGACTCCGGCGCCGACCCGGACGCCAAGGACTCCTTCGGCAACATGATTCTGCATATGGTCGTCGTTTGTGATAAGCTGGTATGTAATTGAGTAGTTTTCTCTGTCGTTGGGTCGGAAAGTCTGTAATTTAGTTACTCTTTAACGGTGCAACGATGTTTTTGCGTACTGTGTATCTATAATGGTGATATTGATAGGAGATCGTTGGATCGCATAAAATCGATCATTCGAGCATTTTACTTGAAAATGGCATTAACGTACTCTGCCGACATCGTTGCAAAGTTTCTAATTAGGTAGATCATCTGGCATTTGAGTACTTACCTATTCTACGCTATGCATCTAAAACTAGTTACATGGCTAAATCCTACCTACAAACGGAGGCGCAAATTGGTAGGTAAGTATTCAGCTGTGACACACAAGTTTGCAAAGTGTAGGTAATACGAATGAAATGCCACTTTCAGCAGCCTGTGTCCGAGTACTGTGCAACCTGGTATTGAACTGGTAATTTCAAATAAACCACATACTCGTATATAGTTGTAAGGCAAATCTTAATCGGAATGCCGTCCTTCAGATACTCGCTATTGACAAAGTAATTGTTCTTAGGAATTGAATGGAATCGGAATAAGATTTAACGTGCTCTTAAAACAAAACGTCTCACCATTTGTGTTCCAAGGACATGTTCGGCTACGCCCTGCGGCACCCCAAGCTGCCCGCCAGCAACGGCAAGATGAACAAGGACGGGCTGACTCCGCTGACGCTGGCGTGCAAGCTGGGCCGCGCGGAGGTGTTCCGCGAGATGTTGGAGCTGTCAGCGCGCGAGTTCTGGCGCTACTCCAACATCACCTGCTCCGCGTACCCGCTCAACGCGCTCGACACGCTGCTGCCCGACGGACGCACCAGTCAGTCTGCTTACTTCTTATAAATTATTGTCATCTTCATCATTGACATCGTCATCCTCATTGATATCATTACAGTTATCATCATCATCTTCAACATCATCATGGTCATCGTCGTCATCATTATTTACATCAGCATCGTTATAATAATCATCATTCACATTCATTATAGTTATCATCAGCATTAATATCATTATCTACGTAAATCGTAGCATTATCATTGTCATCATCACAATCGGAATCGACGTTACTTATACGTCGATTCCGATTGTGATGATAACAATAATAATCATTAATTATTCATATTTCTGTTTTAGATTGGAATTCGGCGCTTTTCATAATCCTGAACGGTACGAAGGAGGCACATTTGGACATGCTGGACGGAGGCATCATTCAACGGCTCCTCGAGGAGAAGTGGAAGACTTTCGCAAGGGTTCGTTCCCATTCTTCCTAACCACGGAGAATTCGTTGATCATTTGATTGTCGGCAGGTTCTTTGGCAACCATTTGTAGGACGACACACGAAATAATGTTAAAAGGTGACCCCATTTTCGAACAGTAACATGATGTCTAGATTCTAGATGTGATATTTACATGTAACCCTTGCCGTGGAAGCGCCCAAGCGCTATAGGTAGTGAGAAGGACCTTGATCGTCTAGAATTTATTTCTTTAAATTAATATAAGTATATAACTGATACTCAGTACATACCAGTTATCAACAGTTTAATCGAGCCTCTAGTCAGATAGGCTTTATTGTCATGACTTCACTAATAAATGTATTGCAATTATTTCCTTACTACTTGTGATGTGTGGCCAAAGAAATTAACTGTAGACCGGCCAAGTCGTGTACTAATGTTATGTGTGGACCTAACTGGCTTGTGTGACCTATACAAAACTGAATTTCAGACGAATTTCATAAATTTCAGTAGATGTATTCTAACTATCTCAGATAACCCACCTCGGTGCCAGGCTGTTAAATGAGATCTAGAATAATGAGCGAAGTGGGCCCACTTCCTCGTGAGATTATAATTATAATGGTTTTACCTGCCAGGCAGATAAATCCAATGCGCATTTATTTCCTTTATTTGAGTTCACATCCCTACCGACCGGCAGTTACAGCCAAACCATAAAACGCTAGTGATATACGGCGGGTTCAGATAGTCATAATTTGGGTAATTAATCAGTCATTACATTCGCAGCTTGTCAGCCTCCAGGGAATATGTATTCACTATATTTCTCTCCTTTTATGGTTTGCTATCATGGAGTGAACAATCTCCCGACTCTTGTCGGCAAATACAGAAATTCAAGAAGTTCAGAAATTATCCAGTAATGTTTCTCTTTGTTAAGGAACCCCAGTGTAATATTGATAGGTGTCTCAGAAATGATTGCAATCCTATATTAGTGAAAGTAGACTAATTGCCAAACTAATCCAACAATTATAGTTGCTTGTCATGAGAACTCAAGGAATGAAACTAGAATTTAATCCAAAATATTACGTAATATGATCAGTTCAAACTCTAAATTACTACAGTGAGTTAATTACTTCATGAATCATTAATTGAAAATTGTGGTTTTTACTTTTAATCTTCTACTGATAAGGTTTCAAATAGGTAGGGAAAGATTAAATTAAACATGGTAAGTATGAACTAATAGCGTTTATTTATTTTATTAACTTCAATTCGATTAGTTCATATATTTCTTAATAAATTCTGTAACGTTCGCTCTTAGGCCGTAATTATATTTATTTGCGAGAAAAAGAGCGAACTGGAAAAAACTCGCTCGGCTTCTTTTCAAAAAACACTTAAATGTATTACAACCATGAATTCTTAATTACAGTTCTATGTGACTTTATTCACTAAACTTCCGCCTAACCGTAACGAAATCTGATATATTCTAATGCAAGCTAGGTGGGTCGCCCTGTATCTACAAAATTTAATACAAGGAGTTGAAAATTAATATGGGAACAATATACACAGTTAGTAAATAGTGCTCAACTTTTATTTGTCCGAAAGCTCTAACTCTCAGCTATATCCTGCTGTTAGTCTTAATTAATTAATACTGACTCAATGGAAACATAACCCAAAATAATTCGGACAAATAAAATTCGACTTTCAACACAAGAGTAATTTTTTTTTTTCCAAATAATTTATTTAATAAATAACAAAAAAGTAATACTAATAACTAAAGAAATAAACCTACCTAACAAACATTAAAATAACTATCAAAAGGGGCATTTTCAAATGTTCCTAGAACACTTGCTGCATTACCCCGCTGGATGGCAAGGCTTACCCTTTGAATGAAGTAGGCCCTTGATTGCGGGACGCCAGTTGCGTCCACCAGCAGAGGCCCAAGCCTCTTCAAGAAGCTTTTGGCTTCACTGCTCCACGGACCGAGCGTTTCAACCGCAAACGCAACAAATTCGAAATCTTGAATAATATTTGAATATTTGTTGCGTTTGAGGCTCTCCGCTCCGGCCGCGGCCGCGCCAGCCGCTCTTGAAGAGGCCCGAACGTGACTTGGAGCCAATGTGTCGACACAAGTGGCGTCCCACATCAATGACCTACCCTTAGCCCATGGCACCAGGGTGATACCATCGGGCCTCTTGCCATCCAGCCGGGAATAACCGCAAGGTTCTAGGATGCACGGTATGTTTGCTGTCAGAAGCGTGGACTTTATAATAAAATTTAAATTTTGATGCCTGGAGTTTCTACCTGCACTTTTGATACATGATAGTCCGTGGTGGCCATATATGTCACACAAATATGACTTTCACAAATTTTGAGGCCTAAACGAAGTGCAACCGAAATTTTGGTGGTTTTCTGATCTAATAAAGTCCCTAGGTGACTCGATGGGTAAGTTTCAAGCCACGCTCCAGATTCTTTTTCTGAAACCGCCAAAATACGTGCACGATTAATTTCATTACAATTTTCAAGGAGAATGTTATGTTTCATTTTGACTATTGGAATATCCCACTTGGACTGGGCGACAGCTTGGCTTGGACACGGTGGTTGTTCGTCGGGACAAAGCACCTTCCAAGCAGAAACGGCTTCTTCGAAGTACGAAATCTCAAACTCACATAGTGAGGGACACACAAAAAAAAATGTACTCAGCTGTTCAAACGCCTACCGCGTCTCCCGTCCCTGCCTCCGACGTCACACACTGACGTTAATTACAATAAGTACGATTTGCTACACAGAGTTCGAAGGTGACCAAATACTTAGACAATTTGACTTTAAATATCCAAAATTGGTCCTTAAACGCAACCAAGGAAACATTCGCTCTCTGAGACGACTCCAACCAAATCAGCCCCGCACAACCCCTTGCGACTTGTTTTGTTACAGCCTTTCCCTCTCCATTTTCCTGCCATCTACACCCAGGCGACCTCTGACATCAAAACTATGAACTTCGCGAAATATCGCATACAATCGTGCTTAGCGCACCAGTCCGCTATAATTTTATCAAATTCCATCCCCACCCGTCAGATGGCGACACCAAATTAGAACAGTTTTAGCAATAATATTTCCGTTCTGTGACGAAAGGCGGCGCTGTATGTATCGATCCGACTGATCGACACGAGAACTTTCCTATGCAAATATTCTAATTTTAATTACAATTTTTACATGACAGAATTACATGATAACTTAATCTATTATTCCATACATTAGTTCGTCTTGATCGAGGTCCATTTAACGCATAATTTCGCTTGTGTTCGTAATTAATTTTACACTGCCTTTGCGATAAGGCCTCAATTCACTGATAATTCGCAACACTCCGCACTTTTTTGAAATTCAACTACAGTTCTGATCTGCCATTGTCACGATGTTCGCGTCGCGCGGGCCGTTTGCTACGCCCTGCGCATTGCACCCGTCCCTGCGTGTCTGGTCGCCAGGCTTCTAACGAAGCTAACGTGCGCGGTACTGCGCGACCACGGCGGTGTCCCACGCCTTTGGTCTCCAGGCTTCTCTCGACGTTCGCGTGTGGTACGGCCGACCACCGCGATCCGGGCTGACGAGGGAAGCGTGCGATGTCCGATGCGTCGGGTCGCCAGGCTTCTAACGACGCCCACATGTGGTACGGTCGCACCACGGCGATCCGTGCTGACGAGGGAAGCGTGAGATGACCCATGCCTCTGTAATCAATTTCATATACTTGCACAGTACTTGCATTCTTTTCCAATTTCGCGTAAGGACATTTTTTTTTTCGATTTCCCAGAACGGTTTGCTTTATCTACCACGCATAGCGCTCGATTTTGTCTCACGGTACTCGGGGAGCGACAGCTGAAAGCTATTATGACGCGCCACATAGGTTTATTTATGAGTTTTCTAGTGTGTCATTCTGCCAAACACTTGCATCTTTTCCTCTCACAGTTCAACCTTTTTTTGTCCGTTAGCCGCACAAAAAAAACCGTTTCTCACCCATTTCTACTCTAAATGTCAGAGCGAATTGAGATTTCTTGGTGATTACAAAAATATTCAAACTATATTTTAAGCAAATTTACGACGACACTATGCGATAACACTCTAGTGGTTTTAGCGGTTCCCACATTCCCCTCTCATGAAAGGAAACTGAAATTTATTTCAGTTGACTATCATCTAAACTATTAACTTCTCCTTTTCTTATCTATTTATTTTTTTTTTACTATTCTCTTTATACGGTTTTATCTATCCCACAACTCCTACAGAAAGAATGTCGCTCTGACCAACTAATTCTATCTCACTGTCGTACGTAAACAATGTCGCTAAACATACCGCTCGTATAAAAAAAAAATTTACCGCTAGCCTATATCAGCTGTGTTCCGTCCGAGCGAGGCGCCAGCGCCCGCCGCGCCGGCGGCGCGTGCCCCCAGCGGTTCGCCGCCCTATTCAAGTTTTTTTTTCTTTCCCTTTTTTTTTGTCGCGGTCGTAAACGGTTGGTGTGCATTTTTTTGTTCTTCCTACAATGCAATGTTTGCTTTAGAACGTCAGCTGATCTGTATTGTTAGATTTGTTTACAAAGTACCTTGACAGGTGTATTGCGTTGAAATCTCCTCGAATATTTTTGGTTCGATCAATGTGTAAACGTTCGCGTGCGGTACAGCCGCAATTAAATAAACTGCTTCGTATAATGGCTGAAACTTCCCAATGACTTTATGATCCTTATCTGACCGTGGCATAATCCGTAATTTTACAAGGTCACCTATGTTGTATCGTATAATCCTATGTACTTTATTGAAGTACATTTCTCTCCTTTCGGCCGACTGCCTCAAATGTACCCGCGCGCGTTTGCATATCTCATCCAAATCAAGGTTGGTTTCGAGGGGCGGCTGATAGCCTTTCAGTAATTTGTCTGTTGTGAGCTTCGTAGACTTTCCCCATACTAATTCGTTTGGAGTGTAATTCGTACTAGCATGAACAGTTTCATTATATGTTGCCTGTATTCTTGGTAGCACATTTAACCAGCTGTTGTGTCTCTCGCCACAATAGGCCCTACAAAACCGGCCTAACTCTTTACTGACGCGTTCCGTCGAATTTGGTCGTGGATTTCGAACGGTGGTGTGTGAAATCTTAACACCGAGTTTAGTTAACTCTGCCTCCCATGTCTTCGATGTGAATTGAGATCCATTATCGCTGACGATTCGTTTTGTTGGTACCTCTTCAATGAACTTTTTTTTACACACATTATCGCCGCTTTTGATGTGGCCTTTCTCAATGCATACAGCCGTATCAGTTTACTGAAAGCATCTTGCAGTACGAAAATGTACGACACGCCGTACTTACTCTTTGGTAGGGGTCCAAAAAAGTCAGAAAAAATTATTTCCCCTATATCAGTCGCGATTACGGGCTTACACGCCCCTACCGCCGGGAAAGACTCTTGTTTCGTTCGTTGACAAAGGTCGCAAGTTCTTATAACGCGTGCTATTTCGCGTGACATACGTTTGAAATAATAACGTGTCTTCATTAATGAATGTACTTTATATCTGCCGAAATGTCCGATTGTTTCATGAACATATGTGATTAATGACTCCCGCATCTCGTCAGGTATCACCAGTGTGTATCCTCGATTATTATCACGCTCGTATTTTAATACTCCGTCAATCATCTTGTCATATAAGTGTACATTGAATTCATTCCGCTTTTAAATATATCTTCTAGCGTGGACGGAACCGCACACGCTAATTTTCCGCGTTTCCCGGCGCCTTGTCGTATTGGTTCTCGCTTGCACCTGTCGCCGCAGCATTGTTCTGTGCACCTGTCTCTGCAACCCAGTTTATGGCTCTAAATTGCTGTGGTCCATTGTGCGTGCCGTTCCTCACCCAGCCCCGCCGACCGTTACCGCGGCGCGCGCCCCTTATCTCCGCCCTTCCTCGTAGATTATTATTATTGTTATAAGCTGTCCCGTACATGGAAGCAGATACAACGGCATGACCCCGTCCAGCTGTTTGATAACGGTTCGGTTGCCATGTGTGGCCTCTGTTCGGTTGCCAATGTCCTCGTTCACTTTTTTGGTTTGTGATTTGGCTCGTCGATTGTATAATACTATTTGAGCCGCTTGCTGCTCGCACGACAACGTTTTGTTCTAAGTTTCTTAGAAATTCTGCGGCTTCGAAAACGTTCACTTCGCCTTTTCTCGTGAACCACAACTGCTGTATATTAATGGGAAAATGCCTCATGGCGCTATTGACGAGGTCGTTTTGCCCCATTGGTATGTTCAGTCCTTGGACCTTTTCCACTTGTTCAGCGAAATGTTCCCCCATGCTTAGTCCTTGTGCTGGGTTCCAGATAGTGTTCATCAAGCGAAATTTCGCGGCCTCTTGCTGCTGTGCTCCCCAGTAGACACGTCGGAAATCTTTCTCAAAAGTGTCCCAGGTGTCCCAATTCTCTTGGTACATTCCCAATACTTTAGCAGCCGTACCTGTCAGACTCCCAATAGCAATCTCTACAATTCTATCCTTAGCGCCGATTGCGTTGATGTACATCTTTAGTTTCTTCAGAAATCGAATCGGACTCGTCTCATCACTCCCATTAAAAACCGGTTTATCAACCGTTGGCTTTATCACGTACACGCTTCTCGCGCTGTTGGTGGACCCTTCCGAACTTAGCGAGGCAGCTTCAGCTACCGCCCCCACCGCTGGTTGACTAGTAGTCGAAATGTTTTCCGTCTCTGTCGAATCCTGTCTGCCTTTTTCTAGATCAGTTAGGCGATTAAAGATCTGCTCCAGCTTTTGGCTTAGCCCCATGAGCAGTTCACTCGACATGTCTTCCTGTGATACCTCCTCCCGTCTAGTGCTCTTGCTTGGCACATTCTTGGATGTAGATGCGCTCGCGCGCTTTCTTCCGCGACGCCGATTCGGTTCAGACATGTTTCCTACCCCGCCTAGCCTATCCCTAGCCACTAATGCAAATTGAACCTAACAAGATACGCCTAAATTATAAATTCCGATTTAGTTTAGCACCCTATGTAACGAAACCTACCACGCTTCCCTAAACCGCCTAGAACAAAACTACCTACTCATATATCTAGCCTAACTCGACCTAACCGGACTCGTAACTACCATCCCAACCCTACTACGCCTACGTACTACCTACTACTCAACTACTACCCTAACCGTAAGAACCGATAACGACGTTTAACGCAATTATTATCTAACTAATAAAAAAAAATCACTATCCTACCGTACTCGAATACTAACTAACGAAAGGAAATTTAATTAATTTTAGTAAATTATTATTTTCTTAATTATTTTTAAATAAATGAAATTACTTCTAATTAGTGAACATGCAACCCGCGCGCGTAGCTCGCTTACGAAGTTACCTACTTAAGCCGCCTAGACTACGTGCAATTTATTCTATGGGTCTTTCTCCGCCGTCGCAATATTTCGATGACTTCGGTGGCACTTTTTTTTTCTTTGAATTTAGACATTCTCACAGGCAAAAGATAATTTAGAATTAATTTAGAATCGAATGGTAGTGGAGGGAACGAAATTGATTGAACGGTTATGAAGTTATTGAATTAAAAAAATATTATGTCCACCGAAATCAATATTTAAGTCACCGAAATCAAATCGTGTAATTACTTTATAACTTAACACTTTAAACACTATGCAACTGTGCAAAAGAACAAACAATACCAACTACAATTGTGTGCAATTTCGATATGAGTAGGTATTGAGCAGATTTATATTGTAAATTTTTTTTTTTGTGATATTGCCGGTCTCATTCCTTGTTAAGTGCATAAAGTATGGGGTCGCTTTTATTTCTAGCTTTTCTAAGTCCTTCAGCCACTCTTTTTTTAGCTAAGCGTTCCTCTTTTGAATTCGCTATCACGGCAAAGCTCACACGTAATACTATACCTAATAATAAATCGACCACCGATACGTCGAGATACTCCAAAACTTGTATCGGTAAACGGCGGTGACTGTGAGACTCCATGAAAATACTCGCCCCATCCAATGATATTCTGCTAAGTACTCGGCAACATACATTTTTATGCGGACAAAAGTAGGTACACGGATCCTACACCAGTCACCCTTCAGCCAGACGGGACGTTGTGGATGAGAAGAGGCGAAGACTGTCTGAACTCGAACAAACGCTTCGGTCTATTTCCGAATGGGGCCGTACTAATTTGGTCGAGTTTAACGCTTCGAAGACAGTCTGCGCGTTCAGTGCGAAAATAACGGCGTTCACACCCGCTCCTTCCTTCCAGGTCCCGTCGCTAAAATTAAGCGATCACCTCGGGGTCCTCAGAGTCGAACTGTCGCACGACCTAAACTTTCGGCGCCATAATCTAGTGCAAGGCCAAGCTAGTTTCTAAAAAGTTGGGCGTACTCAATAAGGTGCGACGGTACTTCACGCCGGGCCAAAGGCTGCTTTTGTATAGCACAGATTAGGTCCTGCTTGGGGTACTGCTCGTACTTGTGGGTTGGCTCAGCTAAATACCAGCTTGCGCCTTTGGATTCGATCCAGAGTCGAGCCCTGCGACTAGTGGATGACCCCAACGTGTACCGCGATCTAGAACCACTGCAACTCCGTAGGAATGTCGGCGACATAAGTGTGTTCTATCGCTTATTCAATCCATGGTGAATGCTCGGAGGAGCTATTTAACGCGATCCTTCCGTCCCCTTTCCACCTCCGCACAACGCGCACTCGACAGGGATTGCATCCCTATACGCTGGACTTATACGGGTGAGTACCAATCGGTTCTGCAGGTCTTTCCTCCACAGAACTGGTAAAGTCTGGAACGCTCTCCCTGCCCACGTATTTCCCCCAAGTATCGTCTCGGGTCCTTCAAGAGAGGCGTGAATAGCACCTGTCAGGCCGGCATGGCATTCGAAAGCCCAGCGTACGACCGAATTTCCATGGGCGTCATTAGGCACCTTATTGGTGGCTCGTCGTCTCATGTCGCGCTTTTTATTTAAAAAAATGCTCCTTGGTAAGGGAGTGAGGCAAGGGGACGTGATCTCACCCAAGCTCCTTACAAAAGCTCTTGAAGACGTGTTCAAGACGCTTGAGTGGGAGAACATTGGAATAAATGTCAATGGGGAGTTTCTCAGTCATCTCCATTTCGCGGATAACATTGTCCTCCTCGCCCATACCCGGGTTCAGCTTCAAGAGACGCTCAGCGACCTTTACGAGGTCTCGCGAGACCTCGCGCTGAACGTCGGCCTGAGGATGAACCTGGATTTTTTTATTGCTTCTGAACTGGGTGGCTCTACCCGAGGTCGAAGCTTCAGGCGCAACCAATTTCACCGCCGAGGAGGTGCCAGTCCGGCTTGGAGGTTGACTAATGTCGCTGGGGAAAGGCTATTAACCCGCGATTTGAAGATCCGTGGATTGTAGGAGTGGGGAAAGATATTCCCTGGGAGCCCGTTCCACACCTTTGGAGTGCGGCACAAGAACGATTTAGAGAATCGTGCAGTTCGAAGAACTCTTCTGTCGACTACAAAGGGGTGTTTCGAGAATCTGGTCAACCCGAGCAACAGTTTCGCGTCTCGCGTTTGCTGCTGAGGCTTCTCTACCCTTCCAGTCCTTGATGAACCCTTCGTGCACCGTGCTGTCGTCCACGTAACAATGTATTTCGCCGAGCGAGAGCATGTCGTTGATGAATAATAGAAACAGCGTAGGCGACATCACGGATCCTTGTGGAACACCAGCATTGATTGAGTAGTCGGCCGAGCAGGCACCATCTAGGGTGCCATCTAGGTCTGATCTACGGTGAAATGATCGAACAAGTGGAGGAATACGTATATTTCGAACAAATATTTCGGCTAGGTAGGTCGACAAGGCCTACTCAAGGAGGTAGAGAGACACATTCAACTGGGTTGGGCTGCCTTCGGAAAGCTGAAGTTCGTCCTAAAGTCGGATCTACCGTAACGCAAAACATATTTAATAAGAAATATATACTAGTCTCAAAAGTTATTTAGTTAATACAGTGTAAACGGCATAATAATATATAACTTCGATTAAAAGAAAAACTGTTGTTTTTTTTTGTACTTCATTCGACGAAAACTCTCAATGACGCAATAGAATACAGTAAGTTAGGTTTTGCTACGTAGAGTTAGCAGTCTTAAATGTTTTAAAATTTATGTGAATTTAATTTTTTTTTCATTTCTAAACCTCAAATACATAAGTTATCCTGTTTATAAGTTATAATAGGCATGCTATTTAATTAAAAAATATGTTTCTTGCTTTCGGTGGTTTTGAAATTGACTTCGGTGCACCTATTTCCACCGAAAACACCGAAGTCATTGACACTGAAATCAAAAAAGTAAGGAAAATCTAAAATATTTGCAAATATAATCTATATATTCAGTATTGCTCTCTAAGTTGGAGATCTAGGACTAATAAGACAATCTCTAATTAAAATATAATAGTAATATGTCAAATAAATAACGAGAAAATTGGTTCAGCGAAATCAATTTTATAGGTTACCAAGCCACCGAAAACGATTACATACCTTAATAACACGGCCGCACAGGAACGCACAGACGTGTTGTCCTCGCCACAGAAGCGGCGCGACTGATATTTTTTTTCGCTTTAACAGCTATGCACGCAGCTACAATAATATAGGATCTATGAGCATATTCGTGCGCGCCACCGATATCAAAGGAAACTAGCGGACGCAGATAAAATAATTCGTATTTCGTCTTCTAAAGCGTATTCATGCTTAGTAAAAATATAAGGTAAAGCATAACTAACTAGGTTTTAGAGAACATATACAAAGTAGCGTAATTCCTTATAGATGATAAGAAAAAAAATGTTTTCTACCGCAAAGTGTAGTCCGGACGCGCCAGTGAAGTCAAGATTTCAGCAGTTAGAATTTTTTTTATCGCATTTCTAATTCATGAATTAAAAAAAGGACACAGGCCCCCCTAGTATTTTAATCATATCTACAATATAAAAAAATATGAAAGTATTATGAATCCATTTTATAAGACTTTTCGATCCGGACTCGCTTATTCTGCCCATCCGGAGAAAGACCCCTATATTACTAACAAGCCCTAGCTCTACAAGTCGCTCAACCTCCCACGATAACACGAATTATACGTTACAAGTTTGGCAGAATCGTTCACAGAAAACACACAAATACACATTTACATACAACAATACACTAAAATAGTTAGCGTACACAATTATTATTTCCTGAAAAGAAACACGATGTTGATAGTTTAAGCGATCCACCCAGCTCTACCTTTCAATAGAAATGTTAGGCAATAAGTAGAAAAACCAATCTCCCCTCTCCGACATTCAAAACCTTAGCAGTATACTTCTTCTTCTTCTTCTTTTTTTAAATAATTTTTATTAATAATTTTTTTCTTTTATTCCTACGTTGTGTTTGTTACCTTTATTCTTGTCTGAACTGATCTGAATTTCATCAGTTTCGAGACATATCCTGTGCACGGTCTCTCACTTGAGAAGGACCTTGATCGTCTAGAATTTTTTTCTTTAAATTAATATAAGTATATAACTGATACTCAGTACATACCAGTTATTTCAACAGTTTAATCGAGCCTCTAGTCAGATAGGCTTTATTGTCATGACTTCACTAATAAATGTATTGCAATTATTTCCTTACTACTTGTGATGTGTGGCCAAAGAAATTAACTGTAGACCGGCCAAGTCGTGTACTAATGTTATGTGTGGACCTAACTGGCTTGTGTGACCTATACAAAACTGAATTTCAGACGAATTTCATAAATTTCAGTAGATGTATTCTAACTATCTCAGATAACCCACCTCGGTGCCAGGCTGTTAAATGAGATCTAGAATAATGAGCGAAGTGGGCCCACTTCCTCGTGAGATTATAATTATAATGGTTTTACCTGCCAGGCAGATAAATCCAATGCGCATTTATTTCCTTTATTTGAGTTCACATCCCTACCGACCGGCAGTTACAGCCAAACCATAAAACGCTAGTGATATACGGCGGGTTCAGATAGTCATAATTTGGGTAATTAATCAGTCATTACATTCGCAGCTTGTCAGCCTCCAGGGAATATGTATTCACTATATTTCTCTCCTTTTATGGTTTGCTATCATGGAGTGAACAATCTCCCGACTCTTGTCGGCAAATACAGAAATTCAAGAAGTTCAGAAATTATCCAGTAATGTTTCTCTTTGTTAAGGAACCCCAGTGTAATATTGATAGGTGTCTCAGAAATGATTGTAATCCTATATTAGTGAAAGTAGACTAATTGCCAAACTAATCCAACAATTATATTTGCTTGTCATGAGAACTCAAGGAATGAAACTAGAATTTAATCCAAAATATTACGTAATATGATCAGTTCAAACTCTAAATTACTACAGTGAGTTAATTACTTCATGAACCATTAATTGAAATTGTGGTTTTTACTTTTAATCTTCTACTGATAAGGTTTCAAATAGGTAGGGAAAGATTAAATTAAACATGGTAAGTATGAACTAATACCGTTTATTTATTTTATTAACTTCAATTCGATTAGTTCATATATTTCTTAATAAATTCTGTAACGTTCGCTCTTAGGCCGTAATTATATTTATTTGCGAGAAAAAGAGCGAACTGGAAAAAACTCGCTCGGCTTCTTTTCAAAAAACACTTAAATGTATTACAACCATGAATTCTTAATTACAGTTCTATGTGACCTTATTCACTAAACTTCCGCATAACCGTAACGAAATCTGATATATTCTAATGCAAGCTAGGTGGGTCGCCCTGTATCTACAAAATTTAATACAAGGAGTTGAAAATTAATATGGGAACAATATACACAGTTTAAGTAAATAGTGCTCAACTTTTATTTGTCCGAAAGCTCTAACTCTCAGCTATATCCTGCTGTTAGTCTTAATTAATTAATACTGACTCAATGGAAACATAACCCAAAATAATTCGGACAAATAAAATTCGACTTTCAACATAATAAAAAATGTACTCAGCTGTTCAAACGCCTCCCGCGTCTCCCGTCCCTGCCTCCGACGTCACACACTGACGTTAATTACAATAAGTACGATTTGCTACACAGAGTTCGAAGGTGACCAAATACTTAGACAATTTGACTTTAAATATCCAAAATTGGTCCTTAAACGCAACCAAGGAAACATTCGCTCTCTGAGACGACTCCAACCAAATCAGCCCCGCACAACCCCTTGCGACTTGTTTTGTTACAGCCTTTCCCTCTCCATTTTCCTGCCATCTACACCCAGGCGACCTCTGACATCAAAACTATGAACTTCGCGAAATATCGCATACAATCGTGCTTAGCGCACCAGTCCGCTATAATTTTATCAAATTCCATCCCCACCCGTCAGATGGCGACACCAAATTAGAACAGTTTTAGCAATAATATTTCCGTTCTGTGACGAAAGGCGGCGCTGTATGTATCGATCCGACTGATCGACACGAGAACTTTCCTATGCAAATATTCTAATTTTAATTACAATTTTTACATGACAGAATTACATGATAACTTAATCTATTATTCCATACATTAGTTCGTCTTGATCGAGGTCCATTTAACGCATAATTTCGCTTGTGTTCGTAATTAATTTTACACTGCCTTTGCGATAAGGCCTCAATTCAGCGGCGACTCCTTTCAGTTGGCGAGGTTGGCGCCGCCAAACCAAATAAAATGAATGACACCAGAAGTTCTAGCTAAAATAAATGTGAAAAAATATCGGAGTTATATAATTTATATCATATAACCCACGATTAATAAGATAAAACGTCAATCCCGTACCCATTACATAATTTGAAATTTCGCGCGCGTCAAACGCGGGTGACGACGAATGACGACACATCAAGGGATTCATTGGCCGGTTGGCTACATTTTGAAGCGCCATCGTATTTCATACAAGGCGGAAGCTGCCGATGTCCCCCCCGTCCCGCGCGGACCCGCTGATCAGCCTTTCGAGTTGGCGCAACGGGGAGTGCATTTAGTGACGCGGTAGCGAGTAGAGCGACTAGCGAGCGAGCTAGGTGTGTGTGTTGCGTGTGCGGGTGTGTGCGCGCTGTGACCACACGACGAGTATTGTGCTGTGCGACGTGCCGTGCGATGCCATTTAGGTGTGTTGTGTGCGCGTGTGTGTGCGCATTGGCTCGCGAGTTGATAGCTGCATATATTCCGTTATGTAGGTATGAACTTTGTATGGATGAATCCTGTGCAGTGTTGTTAAATTTAAAGTGATTTATTGGTAATTATAATGGCAAACTCCTACCGAGCTATCTACGGAGCACTTAAGGACAAGAGAGACTCAGTAATTTGGCACTCTTTATCTGTGGAAAAGGAGTTGCTAACAAAATTGAGGAAGAAAGAAGATTTTCACGATCGAGTCATCGAAAATTTCTTGTCTGTGGAACGAAGAGTGGACTTCATGTACAAATAAAATGCTCGATAAAATGTAACAATTCAAGCTTGTATGCCTGTCTCGTCGTCGTCGTGCCAGAGGAGTCGTCGCTGTTGTCGGCTGCAACTCTGCTTTGACACAACCAGTAGGTACCTACCTAGGTATCTACAGACAAATAAATCGTAAGTGAGAAAAATAAATCATTTAAACTAAATATTATAAACTATCTATATCGAAATCGTCTTTCAGTTTTTGAACTTATTGTGGTAGAAATAAATTAACGCGCAGGTAACTACCTAAGTTATGAAACTATGAAGAAAAAAAATCCCTAGCCAGAGCCAACCCACTATTCAGGACCAGGAGTCGCCACTGCCTCAATTCACTGATAATTCGCAACACTCCGCACTTTTTTGAAATTCAACTACAGTTCTGATCTGCCATTGTCACGATGTTCGCGTCGCGCGGGCCGTTTGCTACGCCCTGCGCATTGCACCCGTCCCTGCGTGTCTGGTCGCCAGGCTTCTAACGAAGCTAACGTGCGCGGTACTGCGCGACCACGGCGGCGGTGTCCCACGCCTTTGGTCTCCAGGCTTCTCTCGACGTTCGCGTGTGGTACGGCCGACCACCACGATCCGGGCTGACGAGGGAAGCGTGCGATGTCCGATGCGTCGGGTCGCCAGGCTTCTAACGACGCCCACATGTGGTACGGTCGCACCACGGCGATCCGTGCTGACGAGGGAAGCGTGAGATGACCCATGCCTCTGTAATCAATTTCATATACGTGCACAGTACTTGCATTCTTTTCCAATTTCGCGTAAGGACATTTTTTTTTCGATTTCCCAGAACGGTTTGCTTTATCTACCACGCATAGCGCTCGATTTCGTCTCACGGTACTCGGGGAGCGACAGCTGAAAGCTATTATGACGCGCCACATAGGTTTATTTATGAGTTTTCTAGTGTGTCATTCTGCCAAACACTTGCATCTTTTCCTCTCACAGTTCAACCTTTTTTTGTCCGTTAGCCGCACAAAAAAAACCGTTTCTCACCCATTTCTACTCTAAATGTCAGAGCGAATTGAGATTTCTTGGTGATTACAAAAATATTCAAACTATATTTTAAGCAAATTTACGACGACACTATGCGATAACACTCTAGTGGTTTTAGCGGTTCCCACAGTAGGTACCTACACCAAAATTAGAAATGTGTCGTTAGATCGGAACGAAGAATGTGCGACAATGCCAAGAAAATACTTCTGTCAAGCAGGCATGACATCCGAAATCTTCATTCATTTATCAGCCACCAAGAATATGGAACGGTGCTATATTGCCCCAAACTGACCATGTACTGAGGGTGGTTTCTTTAATCGGCCCAGCCAAAAGGACCGTGACTAAGTGAATGAAATACGTGCTCATAATTGTATTGTATAGCTGTTGTCACTTGTTAGTGGAATACAGATTGTCTGACGTGACTGGAGACATTTATTATAGTTAAAGTTAGTGGCGGGTAGAAAAGTCAGCGTCAGTGCAATTACCTTTGAGCCGGGTCACCTATAATACGCCACAGTGGTGTTGCAACTCACGAATGCCTTGTCGACTTGACATATCCTTCTTTACACTCATCAGGAAGGCACCTAGGACTTATTTGAGGAGAAATAAGTATGGGAGATATAAGTATGGTTAGTTGCAAAATGGGACTGAAGTTACTCTTTCATCACCCCCAACAGAAGCAGTTCCTCAAGCGTCTGCTGATACTGCTGCTTCATTTACTCCTGCTTTCCGCGTCGGTGTACCTCCGGCCGACCAGCGCCGAGCTGGAGGCGGCCGCAGCAGACGGCCGCGGTGGAGCGCTCGCTGTACACAACGCTAGAGACGCAATAAGACTGGCTTGCGAGCTGGGAACTCTAGCCAGCACCCTGTCGTACATAGTGCTGCAGCAGGGGGATGAATTGAAGAATCAGGGCTTTGTGGCGTTCTTCAAGCAGTTGGTTCGTACTGCTATCTCAATTCCTTATTATGAATATGGTAGCTGGGTAGGCAGTACCACTACTCTTGAACTGGTCAACTAGGTACATAGGTATTATATGACCGTCCCTTATCCACCGAAATCCGGTATCCTAATGTAATGGTCGTGGCAGTATACACTTTTTTTCCCGATCGCTTACCTGCAACTTACATGGTTGGCTCACTGAACTGCTGTGGTGTGGTTTCCCTGTCCTCGGCCGCCAGTGTAGGACCCGTTTACTCCAACGGTCGTCGTCTCGCCGGCTAACGTACCCACGTTAGCCGGCGAGAGCCCACTGCTATTAAATTTGATCTTAGCAAGCTGTATGGAAAATGCCATTAATGTTGATAAAATGTATACATACATTACATACATGCAGGGTAGCGAGCCAGCGAAGGCCATCTTCTTAGCGTCGAACCTGCTGCTGCTGGTCGCGATCCCTGCTCGCCTGACAGGCGACACGAAGGCCGAGGAGGCCATCTTGCTGTTCGCGGTGCCGGGTTGCTGGTTCCTGCTCATGTTCTTTGCCGGGTCTGTTCTTACTTCATTCCTTATATGTTAGGGATTTGAGCAGGCTTAAAAGACAAATCCACTAATGCGATGGAGTGAAGGAAGATACTTAATGCTAATAGATACATGATGAGGGCTGGATGGAGGGTTATTGTCAGTAAATTTCTCTATTAGAGCTTAGCAAAGTGTTGACTGCAGGGCTATAAAACGTTTACACCTCAAAATAACAGACTAGGTAGGTAAGTACATATGTTTGATTGCCCTGTCACTGCGGTCTATTGACATTTCTAGGATCTGAGAAAGAATACCATACCTACTTATAGTCAAATTTTTAGCTGAGTATCTACCTCACGTAACTTTACTAGATTGTAATAATCAATGGATGCATGCATGGACCTTGCTCTTGCATCCCTTATTCGTTGCAATTCAACGTATCTCCGAAGTACTCATCGCCCCTTGTGTTGTTGAATTAGCCATTTACTTAAAAAAAAAATTGGCTTTTCAGGACACATCGTTTCTCAAAATCGTTCCTTCGTCGCACCGCCAGTGTGTGGAATCGTCTACCGGCGAGTGTGTTTCCCGATACTTACTTTCAATCTGGGAGTCTTCAAACGTCAAAGCTGGATAAAGCTTCTACAGTCCGTAAATCTGCTGGTATAGTGTCTCAAGCGTTGTTTCGTGAGATGGATTCGGATGTTTCCCTTTGGTTATTATTCGGAACAGCCTCCCAATCTGGTTTTCCTAAAAAAAAAAATTGAACAAAAAAAACCTGACAGAATGACGTTGTTTGCAGAGCTGTGCGGTTGACGGGGCCCTTCGTGACGATGATCTACAGCATGATAACCGGAGACATGTTCACCTTCGGCATCATCTACTCCATCATCCTGTTTGGCTTCTCCCAGTCATTCTTCTTTCTTTACAAAGGTATATTTAAGTAGGCATGTTAAAGAATTTACACAGGAATTATAGGAGTTAATATATTATATATAAATTTATTTTATAATTTGTGTATGCATTTTTCTGTACACAGGTTTCCCTAACGTTCAATCAACCCTGTATTCGACATACCCAAGCACCTGGATGGCTTTGTTCCAGATCACCATGGGCGACTATAGCGTAAGTCTATTCCTACTTCCTTCCTACCAGATGGAAGCACTACTGGACAACAGCGATATCCAGTGCGTCCGAATCTTGGAATCCGAATGTCTGCATTAGTGGAGATACCTACATTTCGATTTCCTTGCAGAGGTTGATGGACTTTGTTAAATGGTTTCTGTCCCAAAACGTCTTAAGTCTTAAGGGGTAGAGAGGATAAGTACATAGATATGTAGCTAGTACCTTATAAAGGTATATAAATAAAAAAAAATGGTGCGTGTAGATACCAACTTAAGTACATGCACGTTACTTCTTTGGCGTGATCCCTCATCTTCCTCTCTCCGCTTATCAATCGTGCAGCATCGCACAATTACCTGACCTGCATACAAATAATTTCTATGCGGTGACGATGACCGATGACGATGATGCGTGATCTTTTTTCTCAGTTTACACCCCATTTTCATAATGCGCCTAAACTAAACTTCAAAATGCTATAGTAATAATTAAGTACCTAGGTATCTAACCTAGATAGTTACAAATGAGAGTGTATAAAACCCCAGCCCCACATCTCGCCCCACATACAACGATAGGTTTATAAATACATACATACATACCACACACGCTGTATCCCGACAATCAGGGTAAGCAGAGTAATCGGTGTTGTGCTGCAAGAACTCTGAAAAATTGCAAAACAACACGTACCACCACGTTTAGCAAAGTATTCGGACAACATAACTATCAAGCAGCAAGTAAGGCACAAAGACCCACCTGCTGCACGAGTCGGTGGAAGGAACGCGCCAAGGTGAAGGTGGCAAGCCTGTCGCCCTCTAGCACGGCATTTCGTCCTTATCCCTTAGTCGCCTTTTACGATACATGCACGGGGAGAGACGCAGTGGGGCTATTCTTTTTAAGTACCGGCCTCACACAGTACGTGAATATAAATGTAAATGTAAATACAGTTGTAAATATGAGCGTTGTGTTGTGTGCCGGCAGTACTCGGACCTCAGCATGACGACGTACCCGAACCTCGCGAAGAGCGTGTTCACGGTGTTCATGGTGTTCGTGCCGATCCTGCTGCTCAACATGCTGATCGCCATGATGGGCAACACGTACGCGCACGTCATCGAGCAGTCCGAGAAGGAGTGGATGAAGCAGGTCACTACTCACTCCGCTCCCCGCATCACGCACTCGTTATTCTTCAAATTCAAAATTATTTATTTTTCAATTCCCACCCTTCGACTCCCAGATGGCACGCGCGTGCCACTTTTCTTCGAAGACCGTTGGCTCCCAGATGGCACGCGCGTGCCACTTATTGCGCGCCTATTGCGCGCCGCACGTTTTAATTCATTATCTAATTCTACCAATTTTTCTTAGTAAAACTGCATACTGGTAATAATTCTTGGTTAAATTTACTAGTAACTATTCTCAAACACGACTGGGCAACACAATCCCCATATACAATATGCATGTTGTGAATTGAAAAAAAGGTGTAGGCGCAGCATGTGGCACTGGCATTTCAGTGCCGCTGATTTTATGCCTAACCTTTCTTCTTGCTTGATTAATATGTAGTCAGTCAGTCATGCGTCCACTGTTGGACATTATGTTTTTTTTATAGTAAGCGCGACATGTGTCGCCGAGCCACCCTTAAGGTGTCTAGCGACGCCCATGGACATTCGGTCGTATGCGGGGGTTGCAAATGCCATGCCGGCCTGACAGGTGCCCATTCACGCCCCTCTTGAAGGACCCGAGACTGTACTTGGGGGGAAATATGTGGGCGCTATATGGAACGCTCTCCCTGAGCGTTCCAGAGTTTACCGTTTCTGTAGAAGAAAGATCTGCAGAATCGATTGGTACGCATCCGCGGTAAGTCCAGGCTTTCTTCTTGCTGATTAGTCAGTCAGTATGCGTCCACTGTTGGGCATATTTCCTGCTGCTTCTATCTTCCTCCAGTCCTCCCCCCCCGGCCTTCAGCGGTACGGAACCGCTGCTTTCCGCCGATGTAGTTGATGTCGTCGTCCTACCTGGCGGGTGGCCTTCCCACACTCCGTTTTCCTGTCCAGGGCCGCCATTGTAGGACACTTTAATCTTCAATGTCTATTCTTAGTTTTAATTAAGTACTAGGTACTTTAAATGAGTAATTCTCGTGCTATATAATATACCTAATATAGATACTTATTGGTTTCTCGGAAACGGCTCTTACGTTTTGTATGACATTTTGTATTTAAAAAATGTTTTATTTCCAAGTTTATCTAGATATTTGTCATCCCTTAGAAAAACCGTCTTCACACAAAAAGCCATCTCCTAGAATATTGAGGTACCGTGTCATGTAGTGGCATCTGTTGTTACCACGGCAGTCTCGGTAGACGCCGAGCGAAGCTCGGTCGCTCAGAGAGTTAGGTTAGGTTAGGTTCGGTTAGGTTCCTCTAACCTACACTGTTCTATGACTGAACTCGTTAGTATGCTTCTACAAAGATTTCTATTAAGATTCTACTTACATATTTATTTTTACCTGTGATTATCCATGGCAATTAGACACGATATCCTGCCGTATACATGACGACATGACATGGCACCTAGTTCGAAAACTAACATCACAGTGATCACAGGTTTTGCAAGTGATGTTATGGTTACCTAATCGTGTTAGGTTCCATAGAAAATGATTTAAAATAACAACTAACAAGTATAGTTTGACTCGTACTTATAGTGGGCAAAGATCGTGGTGTCCCTCGAGCGAGCGATCGCCCAGGAAGCGGCCCACGGTTACCTGCAGGAGTACTCCATGGGCCTGGGGCCCAGCGACGACCCG
Source organism: Nematopogon swammerdamellus (assembly GCA_946902875.1). Classification (NCBI taxonomy): domain Eukaryota; kingdom Metazoa; phylum Arthropoda; class Insecta; order Lepidoptera; family Adelidae; genus Nematopogon; species Nematopogon swammerdamellus. Next base: position 10,539,865 of record OX336357.1, read on the forward strand.
CGCTACGAGCAGCGGGCCGTCATGGTGATCAAGTCCAAAGCGAAGACGAGGGCCAAACAACGCAAGGGAGCATTAGCCAATTGGAAGGTTTATTCTTTGCTTTTGATCATACGAGACAATGCTAATAAAGAAAGCCTTAAGTATATATCCATATAGCTAACGAGCTACATGGAGTCGCTGGTTTTACGCCACACGCAAAGAAGTTATGATATGAATCAAGAAACTAGTCAACCAGGAGTTTTGATGTATGGATACCCATACATTAATTCCTCAGTCAATGAAACTTTGATAATATCTTGGAGTAATGTTCGGAATTACGACTGACAAATAATCCAACATTTTTTTTTACGGGAAGTTGGGTATATTCAAAGAAAAGTGAAAATTTAATATAACTCCTATAGACAAATTGCTCCGTCCAAAGTTACTTCGCCATAAGGTAGGTATTATTTATATGAATAAGTACGTAAATAAATCCAACATTTTTTGTATATGGAAATAGTGAATTAAAAACAAAATGTGTTTTTTTACTATATTTTTCTCGGCAAAATTGCTCAGTCGGTTCTTTAATCGGAATATACCTTAGTATTATTAAGTACATCAATAAGCATAAGAATCCAACAACTTTTTTATATGCATCATTTTTTTTCAAGGTGACGACCGAAACTCTGTTCCGGAAAATTCCTCCGTCCGTTTTTATTGTACAATTATGATTAAGAATTTTGAAGAAAATTATTTGCAAAAGAATCCAACAAAAAATCCATCGGCAAGTTTAAAAAACAAGCGGGCCAAGACGGGCGCGGTGCGCAGAGGAGCGGCCGGCCGCGGGAGGCGAGAGACGCGGCATTTTCCCCTCCTCTGCGTCCATGCTGCGCCGCGCCGCCCCTGGCGCGCCGCTGAAGTTGGCGTGCGGTGTGTGCTAACCAGGGACTGAAAACCGGTTCGAAATGGGGTTCGGGTTCTCCGAACCGGTTCGAAGAACCTTTTTAACGAGCGAACCAGTTTGGTCGCGAACCGGTTCAAAAAAAACCGAACCTGAAGCCTAAAAACCGGTTCACAACCGGTTTGGACCTCTAATATTAACCGGTTCGCAGCAGGGTACGAAATGGGGTGGAAACCTATATACATTTTTTTTGAACTTTGGGCTTCTTTTTTAATGTAAAATATTGTTGTTTTATGTATTTAATAAAATAAAAAAATAGGTGGTTGATTTTTATAGCCTAATCGATTCAGTTTCATAACAGTAACAAAAAAGTCTTAATTATCATTATGACATAACACGTGTAAGTTGGTAAAAAAAATTAAATTCTTTCTATTCCATACTAATAAAACTAAAATTGTGGTTTTTCACAATTTCTGAAAGAAAGGGATCTATGTGTTGGAAGACTTTTTTGTTCCTGGCATGAAACTGAAATGATTAAGACATTTTTTTTTTACATTTTACATAGAAAAAATGTTTTTGTGCGAACAAAAATTATTTGTTCTTCAAAAGTGATCTATTTCCGATACAGAACCCTCTCTTAGCGTACTATTAACTAATTTTGAAAGACATTATATAAGGTGCTTCGTTATTCATCCCAAGTAAACACGTTACGCAAAAAAAAAATTATATGTTTTTAGCATAACTTTTCGAGAAATTTTCAAACGCAGAACAGCTGTTTATTGTAAGTAAGTCACAAGGTCACTAGACCTGTGTGTAACAGTAGGTAGCTTGCATTGTACGGGGTCAATGACCGTTGTATGTCCAAACGCAGAACAGCTGTTTGTTGTAAGTAAGTCACAAGGTAACTAGACCTGTGTGTAACAGTAGGTAGCTTGCATTGTACGGGGTCAATGACCGTACTATGTTCAAACGCAGAACAGCTATTGTTGTAAGTAAGTCACAAGGTCACTAGGCCGCCGCCGCTCTAAAACTAGCTACCTACCTACCTACCTACCTACGTGTGCGGTGTGTGTGTCTACGTTTCTTGTTTCTTGTTTCTTCGCCGACTTCCTGCATGGGCGTAGCATTCATTCAGCAACCGTGAACTACGGTTGCTCGTCGGACACCATGTCAGTGAACGCCGGCATACCCCAAGGATCTGTGTTGTCACCCACGCTGTTTCTTCTGCATATCAATGATATGCTGTCTCTGGGCAACATACATTGATGACAGTACGGCACACGGATCCTACACCAGTCACCCTTCAGCCAGTCAGGATGTTGTGGATGAGAAGAGGCGAAGACTTGTGTCTGAGCTCGAACACACACTCGACTCTATTTCCGAATAGGGCCGTAGTAATTTGGTCGAGTTCAACGCTTCCAAGACACAAGTTCGCGTGTTCAGTGCGAAGAGAGCGGCGTTCACACCGGTTCCTTCATTCCAAGGCACGTCGCTTAAATTAAGTGAACACCTCGGGGTCCTCGGAGTCGAACTGTCGCACGACCTGAACTTTCCTCGCCATATCGAGGGGAAGGCCAAGCTGGCTTCTAAAAAGCTGGGCGTACTCAATAAGGTGCGACGGTACTTCACACCAAAAGCTGCTTCTCTATAAATCGCAGATCAGGTCCTGCTTGGAGTACTGCTCGCACCTGTGGGATGGCTCTGCCAAATACCAGCTTGCGCCTCTGGACTCAATCCAGCGTCGAACCGTGCGACTAGTAGGTGACCCCGAAGTGTCCTGCGATCTAGAACCACTGCAACACCGTAGGGATGTCGGCTCCCTAAGTGTATTCTATCGCTTATTCCGTGAGGAGTACTCGGAGGGGCCGTTTAATGTGATCCCGCCGTCCCCTTTCCACCTTCGCACAACGCACACTGGGCAGGGATTGCATTCCTACACGCTGGACTTACCGCGGATGCGTACCAATCGATTCTGCAGATCTTTCCTCTACAGAACCGGTAAACTCTGGAACGCTCTCCCTGCACATATATTTCCCCCCAAGTACAGTCTCGGGTCCTTCAAGAGGGCCGTGAATGGGCACCATAAGCAATGCTCGGCATGGCATTCGGAACCCCCGCATACGACCGAATGTCCATGGGCGTCGTTAGACACCTTATGGGTGGCTCGGCGCCATACGACGCGCTGTCAATAAAAAAAACCTTTTTGGGGTCCGCTTGCACAAACGCAGATTTCCAGACCGCCGGCACACGGCCATTGGAGTAGGAGATACGGAATAGGCGCGTCAGCACTGGAGCCAGCTCGGGAGCACACTATTTTAACACCAATGCAGGAATCCATTCCGGCCCACACGCTTTCCTGACGTATAGGGAGAGAAACTCCGCCAGTACAGTCTGTTATCGAAACTGTACTTCCGGCATGGAGTTCTCACACCTAGGTATGGCTGGGGGAGTGGCACCCCCATCGTCCAGGTTGAAGTTCCCCGCAAAGAGAGATACCAGTAAGTCGGCTTTCTCCTTTGCGGAGTGGGCAAGTGAGCCTCCAGGACACTGCAGAGGTGGAAGAGAGGAGCGGCAGAAATTCGACTCGACAGATTTGGCGAGAGACCAGAACTCACAGCTCCCAGTTGGGTGCTGGTTCAGTCTGTGGCCGATGTAGTCAAATTTGGCCCTGGCAATAACCCTTTTGCAGGATCTGGAGAGGCGGTTGTATTCCATCGTCTGTTCGGATACGTTTGATTCACGTCCGGCACGGGCACGCGACCATGCCCGATAAGCTGTGCATTTAGCTGCGACAGCATCAGCACAGTCGCGGCTGTACGATGGTTGGCTTTTACCACCGAGGTGGACAGAGGCGCTGGGAATAAACATTTCCATTGCCCCCAGAACCACATCGGCAACGGTATTACCGCATTTTGACGGATCGTCCGAACTGAAGCAGATCTCTCTCCAAGGGTAGGATGCGAAGTGTTCTCGCATCTCATCTTAATCTGCTGACGCGTAGTGCCAAATTCGACGCGTTCCTCCAGTACGGGACTGAGGAGGCGAAGATGACACCGTGGACCCCACTAAACAATGATCAGAAGAACCCGGCGGGGCTCTCACTGAGACTTTATATCCGGGTTTGTCGTCAGCGGAAGATCCAGCAGAGAGGGTCCATGACCGTCTATATCTGGCAGCCTGGTGGGCTGGTCCACCAGTTGAGACAGGCCATGCGTCAGGGCGAAGTCGTAGGCGGCTCTCCCCGCAAAGTCAGTTCTCCTGAAGCCTAGCCATGCCTTGTGATGGGCATTGAAGTCTCCAAGGAAACCCAAATCCGCGGTGGGGAACCGCTCTTGGACTTTGTCTACCGCTCCACTCAGGTAGTCGAATAACCGAGCTGTCTCCGCATTGCCAGAGTGCGACCTATTGGGACCCCCGACACCGTTCCCAGATCCACGTGGGGCCAGAGTATTGAGAGCTCGGAGTCCTCAATGCAGCGCAGGCGACGACAGGAAATATCAGCCCTGACAAACAGGCAGACTCCGGCTCGCCAGCGGAAGGCTTCATCCAGGGTGTAGCCGGGGTGGTGCAGGTAAGAAGTGTCGGCAGGGCGAGATATTTGCGTTTTCGTCGAGACAACAAGGCCGGCTTCATCCTCTTCACGTGGTGATTGATGGCATTAAGATTGGTGTGCAACCCCCGCACGTTGGTCAAGTCAACGCTAAATAGTGGTGTAGGGGTGTGCACAGCTGATTGAAAGTTGTTCTTTCTTTATACTGCCATGGTTGTAGTAAGAGGGGGGGAAAGAGCGTGAAGGGTGGCTGTGGTGATTCACGGGCAAAGCGTGGACGCTAGCTTATTCGCTTACTGCTCAGGTTAGTGGTGCGCCGACACGGAAGACGGAAGGGCCCCCGGTCCCCCCCCCTCCTCTCCCCCCCGGAAGTGGCCGCCGGGACCCCTACTCCGTTCACCAACCGGCACGACGGACCACTCCGGGATTATGCGCCGGTTTACCAGGGCAGCCTCTCGCGTTGGTTAGACGCGATTGGGCCCGTGTACCACCGGCGGGCGGCCAGCGGAATAACCGTCTCACCGAGTCTCCTTGTCAACCGTGTCGATGCATCACGTCGGAACAGCGAATCCGCGTCGGGATTACTGACCTACTCCTCACCACAGCCATCCCCACCTGCTTTTGGGTCCCCGGGAGGTGCACCGGAACACAGTGAATGGCGGTTATGGCGGGTTATGGCGGTATAATAGTACTGAGCTTGCATCGGTCGGCGACGGACGCGCACACGATGCACTCTAGACGCACCTGCGAAGTAAGCGAAAATGGCGTGCGATAAATGCAATATAAATAATAATATATATAATATAAATAAAGCGGACGTCTTGGATGAAGTCAGCATCATCCGGATTTGTGAGTCCGCCTTCACCGAAGATGACGTTGAGACCGCGAGAGTTCTGCTTTGTGCGTGCATTCCGTCAAGAAGGCCGACTCGCAAGGGAGAAAATCGGAAGAAGAAGACTATCCAGGACATCATCACCATCTTAAAGCAGACAGACCCCGACGACGTGCCAAGGTTCGTGGCGTACGACCTCAATAAGTTGCCGCCTGTGTCCTTCGACCACGTCGACGTTACGGCCTTCCTGAAAGATTTGGTGATCATAAAAGCGGACATAGCTCAACTGAAGGGAAACTGTGGAGCGACAGCGGCGTAGGGGCCAACATCTCTCGTCCCGGAAGTTCAACAGCTGAAACAGGCAGTTGAGAAATTGTCATGTTCCGAGTCACTCCGGCCGATAACCCCGTCTCTGCAGCCTGATCGCATTCCGCAAGTGGGAACACCGAACGAAACGCTGAGTGTACGCAACATCAATATGCGCAGGCGAGGTGCTCAAGTGTCGTCACCCAGCGATTGCACATCGACGCCGGTATGCTACGGAAGCGCTGATGGTGCTGTTGATGCCTCGACTTCTACACTGCGCACCCCTCCCGCTCCTCCGCCCACCCGCCCCGTTGCCGCTCGTCCGAAAAGGCGACGCGGATCTATGACGAAGCGTATCAGTAAAACGGTGGAGAAAACAACAATGGTGTCCCCGCGCTTGGAACCGCGTCCCGACTGTCGGCAGGAGGCTGCACGTGACAAAGACGGGTTCGTACTCGTCGAGAGCAGGAAGAAGAGAAGGAAGAGGTGCAATAAGCGCGGATCTGCGCCCCCTGAAGAGAGCTGTTTGAAGGCAGCTCCCCGCACGGCTCTCATCTACATGTCTCGCCTGCGAAAGGACATGAAGATCGAGGACCTCATCCGCCACGTCCAGGATAAGGGTGAGCGAGTTGAGAGTGTCGAGGCTCTTCCTTCTCACTGGGCTGACACGAACTTTTGCGCTTTCAAGCTGTGCATTCCTGCCGAGAAGGTGAAGACATTCCTTCGCAGTGAGTTTTGGCCCTCCGGGGTGGTGTTCCGGCGCTACAATCGCGACCTTCATCGTGAGGTCGCGCGCCATAAGTATGCTGAGGCCGCGCCGGAGCTGTCTACAACTGCCGTCCTGCACATTCAGGAGACGCAACCCGCGCCGCCGCCGACGACGCCCGCGCCGCTGCCGACGCCCGCGCCGCTGCCGACGCCCGCGCCGCTGCCGACGCCCGTGCCGCGGACGCAATCTGCGCCCACTCTACGCGCACCTGATTCACCGCGTCAGCAGACTAATATGACGCATACGGGTCTCTATTGGGACCCGTACAGACACAAGTGGAGAAAAAGTAATTTTAGTTCTTAGGTTAAGACATTTAATATGTATTGTCAATATGGCCCTAGTTGGCTGAAATAAAGAGATAAATAAAAATAAAATAAAAATTAAATAAATAATTGATTCTCCCAGGGTGTGGTCGCGAACCCAGTCGATCCGAAGATCTCCCACACGCTAACTGCTGTTCATTTGGCACCACCCAGGAGGCACGTGTGACTTAAGGACCATGAGGTGTCACAGACGCGAACAGCTTTAACTCCCTATATAAGGTGCTTCGTTATTTATGTCAATAACTTCGGGAGGGTTACATACGCGCTCAAACAAACAGATTCAGATTCAGATATTTATTTCGCCATAAAGAACACACAACAATAACAATATTTCATTGAGACATATGCATATTCAGTATGGTTCGTCATTATCATTATCATTATTATTATTTTTTTGTCATGTCCCGTTCAGCTCAACACTTTACGCAAAAAAAAAACATGTTTATAGGAGCATTGTTTCTCCTAACATCTCCTAACAAAAAAATTAAATCAAATAGCTGTAAAAACCAATCAAGGCTATAGACCCTTGCAAACAAGAAACGTAGGCAAACACACCGCACACGTAGGTAGGTAGGTAGGTAGGTAGTTTTAGAGCGGCGGCGGCCTAGTGACCTTGTGACTTACTTACAACAATAGCTGTTCTGCGTTTGAACATAGTACGGTCATTGACCCCGTACAATGCATGCTACCTACTGTTACACACAGGTCTAGTTACCTTGTGACTTACTTACAACAAACAGCTGTTCTGCGTTTGGACATACAACGGTCATTGACCCCGTACAATGCAAGCTACCTACTGTTACACACAGGTCTAGTGACCTTGTGACTTACTTACAATAAACAGCTGTTCTGCGTTTGAAAATTTCTCGAAAAGTTATGCTAAAAACATATAATTTTTTTTTTGCGTAACGTGTTTACTTGGGATGAATAACGAAGCACCTTATATAATGTCTTTCAAAATTAGTTAATAGTACGCTAAGAGAGGGTTCTGTATCGGAAATAGATCACTTTTGAAGAACAAATAATTTTTGTTCGCACAAAAACATTTTTTCTATGTAAAATGTAAAAAAAAAATGTCTTAATCATTTCAGTTTCATGCCAGGAACAAAAAAGTCTTCCAACACATAGATCCCTTTCTTTCAGAAATTGTGAAAAACCACAATTTTAGTTTTATTAGTATGGAATAGAAAGAATTAAATTTTTTTTACCAACTTACACGTGTTATGTCATAATGATAATTAAGACTTTTTTGTTACTGTTATGAAACTGAATCGATTAGGCTATAAAAATCAACCACCTATTTTTTTATTTTATTAAATACATAAAACAACAATATTTTACATTAAAAAAGAAGCCCAAAGTCCAAAAAAAATGTATATAGGTTTCCACCCCATTTCGTACCCTGCTGCGAACCGGTTAATATTAGAGGTCCAAACCGGTTCTGAACCGGTTTTTAGGCTTCAGGTTCGGTTTTTTTTGAACCGGTTCGCGACCAAACTGGTTCGCTCGTTAAAAAGGTTCTTCGAACCGGTTCGGAGAACCCGAACCCCATTTCGAACCGGTTTTCAGTCCCTAGTTAGCACACACCGCACGCCAACTTCAGCGGCGCGGCGCAGCATGGACGCAGAGGAGGGGAAAATGCCGCGTCTCTCGCCTCCCGCGGCCGGCCGCTCCTCTGCGCACCGCGCCCGTCTTGGCCCGCTTGTTTTTTAAACTTGCCGATGGATTTTTTGTTGGATTCTTTTGCAAATAATTTTCTTCAAAATTCTTAATCATAATTGTACAATAAAAAGGGACGGAGGAATTTTCCGGAACAGAGTTTCGGTCGTCACCTTGAAAAAAAATGATGCATATAAAAAAGTTGTTGGATTCTTATGCTTATTGATGTACATAATAATACTAAGGTATATTCCGATTAAAGAACCGACTGAGCAATTTTGCCGAGAAAAATATAGTAAAAAAACACATTTTGTTTTTAATTCACTATTTCCATATACAAAAAATGTTGGATTTATTTACGTACTTATTCATATAAATAATACCTACCCTATGGCGAAGTAACTTTGGACGGAGCAATTTGTCTATAGGAGTTATATTAAATTTTCACTTTTCTTTGAATATACCCAACTTCCCGTAAAAAAAAATGTTGGATTATTTGTCAGTAGTAATTCCGAACATTACTCCAAGATATTATCAAAGTTTCATTGACTGAGGAATTAATGTATGGGTCCAACTCCTCGTTGACTACATAAGATCGACGCTAAGCTCATATATGGAGAGAGCTTCGAAAACGTCACTGGAGGCATCCTACATAGAATATATATGGATAGGTAGACAGAGGGAGGTCGAGAGCGGGACTGGTGGTTTCCCCGCGTTCTGGTCAACGCAGACTAGCTGATGAGGGTTTGATGCGAGCCGAAACGTGAAGCATGCGCGGGAAATTTAGAGTGGCCACTGACCACTCGCTAGTGCCGACCTCGATTAACACCCTCCTCTACTGCCGATGGACCCGGATATGTTCGGTGAAGCCATCGCAAGCTTAGTTCCCCACCTTACTTCCTTCAAGTATCCAGCTTCTTCGCAATCATCGCACCGTACCTATCAATTTTGTCTGTCGGCGCAAAGCGCGTGGGCAAGGTGACGATCACAGAGTTGCGGCGGCGCGGGATGTCCGGCGAGGAGTTGCGGCGTCTCATGTGGGGTCGCGTCTCCATCTCCACACCTACCAGGCAGCCTACGAGGTAAGTTACCATTGTCAATTTAATCGGAGCGAGTGTAGCGAGTGTATATAGGTAGGTACGTTACGTCAGCCTCGGTAGCTCAGTGGTGCGGTCGGTCGACTGTCGATCGGATCATAAGCACACCTGGGCGCGGTCAGTGGATGGATCGGTGACCGCTCGACCGTTGGAGGCTGAGGTGGTTCGGATTTCACGTAAATCTGTAGGTCCCTTCGTTTTTTACCTTACTCGGTGGTAGGGTTTAACCCGCCCGGATTGATACCACCGCACTGAATGAAAGGTCGGTTGAAACGGCTATTTAAATAGTTTGTGTTTTCCGTCCAGTTCAGTGTAGACGGCACGACCGAAGGTGTTATGGGCTGACATCATGGATGTTGTAGGCGAAGTAGCCAACCGTGTCAGTTTCCATAAAAAAAGTTACCCACAACCTGGGATTTCAAGTGCCATATAATTGTAATGCAATTTGTAATGTGTCCCGTCACAAGCCGGTATGGCATTCGTACTCTGCCCAATAAACCTGCATGGCCATCGTTGCATGCATTTAATGCTTAGTGCGAGTCGAATTCGCGTGGAGAGGGTTCCGTCAGAGCTGCGCTTCGTGCGCACGAAGCGAAGGAACGCGGGCGGCGCACAGTGGGCTGGAAATCGAGCTCCATAGACATAGAACCTTAATGTCAGGAATAAAAATGAAAACAAATTTAATGTCTCTGGTATACCTCCCTTTATTTCATATTATAGTATGAAGGGTATAAGTAGCTCCACGAGTGAGAAAAAAAAAGTTTTGTTTTTTTTTGTATGGAAGAAAACACTTAAAGTAATTTTTTTTTTAACTGAATGAAACTGAAGGGCTGGTGCTCACATCTTCTATTGCACCTTACACAGCAATCAAGATGACATACAATTCCTTCACCTTTGGGTGCCTATTCGCGCGTAGCAAACGTTTGAAATTTGGAATTTTCGATAAATTATTTTTCAAACCTTTGTCGTAATTTAATGAAGTTGCCTATCGCTTTGAATATGAAAATACTTTTCTCATGTTGTTATTGTACTGAGTAGTACTGACAGTACAGTAATTAACCATATTTTATAGTAAACACAGCGTAGCACTGTTAAAATAATAAGAATAACATACAACACACACAAGCGAGCGAATACTAATCAACGAGTTAGCGAAAACCGGTTTTTTCCACTCGCAGCGCGTACTAATCCCCAACACATAACCAGTCCCATGCCTTCTTAGTTTCAGCGAAATTCTTTCACTAGCTTTTAGCACTTGTGCGCGCTAACAACTATACTTATTACGTTCTATTTGTTTTCGTGCTATGATGGAAGGTTTTGGTCCCAATTTGGACATTTTCGTGTTTGTGGCAAACATAGTTGTTTCTCACAGCCCAGTGCGTTGTTTGAAGTTTTTAGGAGTGCCCTTGATCTGTCAGAAAGTGAAAAGAAAGAACTGAAACAATTCTGTCAGACTTATGTGTGTTCGTTGAGGAACAAATGGATCTCGTGTAATCGCACGAGACATGCATTCACGAAGAAGTACGAGACGTGGCTGCAAGAAAAGATAAAATATCCTGAGTTCATGAGGGAAAAGATGACACCTTCTTTAGTGTCAGTAGAGCGGCAACCATGTTCCAGTGACTTCGGTGTAAATGAGGGTGCATCAACGTCCTTAAAACCAGAGACGTGCACTGTTGGTATATCACCAAGAGTTGTGAGTGAAAGGAAACCGTTCTCGGAACTAAGCCCTAAACAGAAGAGAAGGAGAGTGGAAGAGCTCCTAACGCATAGCACTGAAAGCCTCGCTCATGCAACTGTTTTAAGTGTGAACAACAAGGATGTGGCAGAAATAATAAAATTGGTCACAGAGCATCCCGAAGAGGCTACAAAGATAAAACAATTGTTGAAGCGCAAGAAAGCTGTGCCCGTATATTCCGTTGATAAAGCTTTAGGTATTTTGACGTCGTCGTTGAAGCTTTCGAAGTGGCAGTATACAACATTAAGAGCTTGTGCAAAACAAGAAGGAGTACAACTCTATCCTTCGTATACTGCCATCTTAAAGGCAAAGAAGGAGTGTTACCCACCAAAAGATACAATAGAAATCACGGAAAGATCGGTAAGAGTAAAGCTTCAAGCAATTTTGGACAAAACTGTTGCTAGGCTAGGAAAATACCTACGTTTGGGATGTTCGCTGGATGGCAAAGAACTAAAACTAATATCCAAGTGGGGCTTTGATGGTGCTTCAGGGCAAAGTTTGTACAAGCAAAGTATGGCGGACAAAGATGATTCCAGTATTTTTATGTGCTCCTTTGTGCCTCTGCGTCTCTGCGTCAAAATACCTAAAGCTTTATCAACGGAATATACGGGCACAGCTTTCTTGGGCTTCAACAATTGTTTCATCTTTGTAGCCTCTTCGGGATGCTCTGTGACCAATTTTATTATTTCTGCCACATCCTTGTTGTTCACACTTAAAACAGTTGCATGAGCGAGGCTTTCAGTGCTATGCGTTAGGAGCTCTTCCACTCTCCTTCTCTTCTGTTTAGGGCTTAGTTCCGAGAACGGTTTCCTTTCACTCACAACTCTTGGTGATATTCCAACAGTGCACGTCTCTGGTTTTGAGGACGTTGATGCACCCTCATTTACACCGACGTCACTGGAACATGGTTGCCGCTCTACTGACACTAAAGAAGGTATCATCTTTTCCCTCATAAACTCAGGCCATTTTATGTTTTCTTGCAGCCACGTCTCGTACTTCTTCGTGAAATCATGTCTCGTGCGATTACACGAGATCCACTTGTTCCTCAACGAACACACATAAGTCTGACAGAATTGTTTCAGTTCTTTCTTTTCACTTTCTGACAGATCAAGGGCACTCCTAAAAACTTCAAACAACGCACTGGGCTGTGAGAAACAACTGTTCTTTGCCACAAACACGAAAATGTCCAAATTGGTACCAAAACCCTCCATCATAGCACGAAAACAAATAGAACGTAATAAGTATAGTTGTTAGCGCGCACAAGTGCTAAAAGCTACTGAAAGAATTTCGCTGAAACTAAGAAGGCATGGGACTGGTTATGTGTTGGGGATTAGTACGCGCTGCGAGTGGAAAAAACCGGTTTTCGCTAACTCGTTAATTAGTTGTCGCTCGCTTGTGTGTGTTGTATGTTATTCTTATTATTTTAACAGTGCTACGCTGTGTTTACTATAAAATATGGTTAATTACTGTACTGTTAGTACTACTCAGTACAATAACAACATGAGAAAAGTATTTTCATATTCAAAGCGATAGGCAACTTCATTAAATTACGACTAAGGTTTGAAAAATAATTTATCGAAAATTCCAAATTTCAAACGTTTGCTACGCGCAAATAGGCACCCAAAGGTGAAGGAATTGTATGCCATCTTGATCGCCGTGTAAGGAGCAATAGAAGATGTGAGCACCAGCCCTTCAGTTTCATTCAGTTAAAAAAAAATTACTTTAAGTGTTTTCATCCATACAAAAAAAAACTAAACTTTTTTTTTCTCACTCGTGGAGCTGCTTATACCCTTCATACTATAATATGAAATAAAGGGAGGTATACCAGAGACATTAAATTTGTTTTCATTTTTATTCCTGACATTAAGGTTCTATGTCTATGGAGCTCGATTTCCAGACCACTGTGCGGCGGCGTGCTCGGCCGGCCGAGACGACCGCGTTCGTTGGTAGGTTTTCCGGTAAATTTAATAAAAGAGCGCTACATTCCCATTTTTTTTTTTTTAAATTTTAAACTGTATTTTCGTAACTAAACAAGGGGAGCGAATGCTCGATTTTCGTATATATTTTCTTTAAATCTTTATTAAAATATGCATTTATATACACATAGGGATCAGTTTGCGGGCAGACGAAGCAGTCACCCCTTCACACGATATATGTTGAGGTGTTGTGTTGCGCAGACCGCCACCCGACTGCGTGATGATGACAGAAGGGGTGAATATCGCCGGAGGGGTCGGTTCCGCCCTCACGTCAGCGCTCGACGTCATGGCGTTCACGCACGACTTCGATCTCACTGGCGTTTCTACTGGTGAGGACCATCGAGCCTTTCTCTCATATATGGATGACATACTGTGTACAGTGACGACCGGCAGTGAGTAATAATGAAATGAATGAACATCGAGTTTAGAAAGAGACACTCCGGTTGTAGAGCGTCGTCTCTCTCGCACTCAGACGGCGAATTCGTACGACAGAGACTGTCAAGTGTCTGTTAGCCTCGGTAGCTCGTGGGTAGCTCAGTGGTGCGGTCAGGCGACTGACCCTGAGCGCGGTCAGTACTTGAATGGGTGACCGAGTGGGTGACCGCTCCACCGTGATTCGGATTCCACGTAAAACCGTAGGTCCCTTCCCTTCTTACCTTACTAGGTGGTAGGGTTTAACCCGCCCGGGTTGGTACCACCGCACTGAATGAAACGTCGGTCGAAACGGTTATGTAAATAGTTCCGTGTTTTCCGTCCCAGTTCAGTGTAGTCGACATGAAATGAAGGGAAACACTGTCACAGCGGCGGCGCCTAGTTCACCCGATGTTATGGGCTGACATCACGGATGTTGTAGGTGATGTAGCCAACTGTGTCAGTTTCCATGAAAAAAAAATAGAGACAACGCTCTACAACCGGATTGTCTTTTTCTAATGCTCTATGTTCATTACTTACTGCCAGGTACTTACTTCTTTCTGTATCTACTTAAAAAGAATAGCCCCAGCGCATCCCTATACAGTGAGTGTCGTCGTAAAAGGCGATACTAAGGGTTAAGGACGAGATGCCACGCTAAAGCACGACAGGTTAACGACCTCTCACCTTGGCACAGCCTTCCATCGAGTCATGTAGCAGGTATGTAGGTCCTCCTGCGACCTTGATACTTATTGCGTTCGAATACTTTGCGGAGTGTGATGGTCGGTGTTGTGCTGTAATTTGTGGCATTCAGAACCCTCGCATGCGACCGAATGCCCATGGGCGTCGCTAGACACCTTATGGGGGGCTCGGGCCCACTTGTCGTGCTTAGTAAAAAAAAAATATAGAGCTTTCATCCCCTCTTATACAAACAGAATGAGATAATGTTTATAATTACAGGACTCAACTTGCAAAGCGGTCAACAGCAAGCCAAGCAACCCACACCAGATTTGCTGGTCAACGGCAGAGTGCAAAGAGGCGCAGGACCTATGACACCAGCGGCAGTTACTCCAAGTGCTCCAGTGTTGATGGCCCAGAGAACTTCTCCAACTACTCCAGGGCACGTTCCCCAAGGGCAGATGGGCTTTGTAGCTCCACCCATGCCCGGGTTTACAGTGACGGTCCCTGGCCAGCAAGGGATGGTCCAAAGTCACGGACTGGTTCAGGGTCAAGGACTAGTCCAGGGTCAAGGAATAGTCCAGGGTCAAGGACTGATCTATGGTCAAGGAATAGTCCATGGTCAAGGACTTACACAAAGTCAAGGAATGGTCCAGGGTCAAGTACTGGCACATGGTCAAGGAATGGTCCAGGGTCAAGGACTGCCCCAGGGTCAAGTAATGGTCCAGGGTCAAGGACTGATCCATGGTCAAGGCATGGTACAGGGTCAAGGAATGATTCAGGGTCCAGGACTGGTCCATGGTCAAGGACTGGTTCAAGGTCAAGGACAGGTTGGCGGACAACGAGCTGTTTCGAGTACGCAAGTAACTGCAGCAGTCGGACAGATGGGCGTTCCGGCTGTTTCTGGTAAAAGCATCAATTGATTTCACAAACAGAAATAATAAGTAGGTACTTAGTTATTATTAAATTAGTATCTATATAAGGGCTTTCGTTAGTCATGTCAATAACTTCGGGAGGGTTACATACGCACTCAAACAAACTCTTTACGCAAAAACATATGTTTATAGAAGCATTTTTCTCCTAACAAAAAAAATAAAATCAAATAAGTAGCTGGAAAAACCAATCATAGTGACCTTGTGACTCACTTACAACAAACAGCTGTTCTGCGTTTGAACATAGTACGGTCATTGACCCCGTACAATGCATGTTACCTACTGTTACACACAGGTTAATGTTTAGTTAGCAAACATGTTTTGCTAAATTTCTCGAAAAGTAATGCTAAAAACATATAATTTTTTTTGCGTAACCTGTTTATTTGAGTGTGTATATAACCCTCCCGAAGTTATTGACATGACTAACGAAACACCTTATATACACTGACTCCTAGGACTAAAGCATTTATTTCAACAGTGGGAATGGGAGGAGCAAGCATACAGAGATCTCCCGGAGTCGGCGTAGCAATGGATCAACCTCAGATGTATTCGCAAATGATACCGGGTGTCCCTTTAGCATCTTCGCAAGCTGGTAAGTGTAAAAATTAAATATATTAACCGAGACAAGGTCAGACTGAAAGTCTATAAGAAAAACCTCTGCGCCGACAAGAGTTGACTGAATGAAACGTCGTCGGTCGAAACGGCTATGTAAATAGTTCGTGTTTTCCGTCCTTCAGTGTACTGTGTAGGCGACATGAAATGAAGGGAAGCGCTGACATGCCACCTATTTCACCCGGTGTTATGGGCTGACATCACGGATGTTATAGGTGATGTAGCCAATAGTGTCAGTTTCCACAAAAAAAAAAAGTTGGAAGCATGAATTTACTAACGCGGTTGTCTCTCACGCAGACGGGACTGGAGAAAGCACAATTTAAAGGCTCACACGCATATATCAAACTGGAACTCCGGCTACAGCCGCCAGTCAACGCGTTACCATTTCGCCATCGGGTCGATGACGTATTCTCTCTAAAATACTTACTTATATGGGTGTTTGAGCCATAACGAAATCTGTAGACAAGGTATTTGCGACTCATGATGATACCTAGTTACATACCCGGGTGGTCCCAGAAGTACCCGACCTGACGTATAGATGGCAGTTGTTGTTTGAAAAAACTTACTGCATTTGAAAGTACTATTCGAATTAAATTTAAATTTTAAAAAAGAACACGCTACGTGCTTTTGTTTTGTTTGTCGGCCATCAATAGTGCACGCTCTGAGGGAAGTTTTAGAAATGAATAAAATTGGTCACCGTTATGTGATTCAATATATTCTTCTGAAAGGTCTGACTTCAACTAATATCAAAGATGAGCTGTATTCAACTCTGGGGGAGTCTGCTCCATCGTTTACGACAGTAAAATATTGGGTGGCAGAGTTCAAACGAGGTCGTACGATCTGCCAAGACGAACATCGCAGTGGTCGGCCAAACGAAGTGACCACGCCAGAAATGGTGAAGAAAATCGATAAAATAGTATTGGATGACCGCCGGTTGAAAGTGCGCGAGTTAGCAGATATGGTAGGCATTTCAAAAAGTGCTGTACATCGCATATTGACTGAAAATTTGGACATGAGAAAGCTGTGCGCAAGATGGGTGCCGCGTTTACTCACAATGGAACAAAAACAACTTCGTGAGGATGTTTCAATCGAGTGTTTTACAATAATAAAGTCGAATTTTTGCGCCGATTTGTAACAATGGACGAGACCATGGGTTCATCATTTCACACCTGAGCCCTTGAAACTTGAAAAAATGGCTCGGGGGTAAAAGATTTACAAACAATAAAAAGGTAGAGTCGGCAGTTGAGGGCTACTTTGAGGAGCTCGACGGTTCTCGCTATAAACATGGTATCGAAGCTATTGAACATCGCTGGGAAAAGTGTATCGAGCTAAAAGGAGACTACGTTGAGAAATAAAGGTAGTTTTTCCAAAATTTGTTTCGTTTTCTTTGTTAGGCCGGGTACTTCTGGGACCACCCTCGTATATAAACAAGTAGGTTATTCTGCGATCTTTCGTTTCCTTCCAAAGCAAGCTCAAAACTCAGAACGCTTCAATGCCGTCATCCACGTTAGAGCCGCGAAATCTTTGGCCGAGAATACTCGGATTTCTATATTGTTAGCAGTGATGGCGGCCGACGCGGAGATGACATACAGAGACTATCTTCGAGAGCTAGTTCTTGCTGCTGAGCACGGCACCGGCGGCAGCAAGGAGCTGCGTGCGCTAGCGGCGTTGGCCGCCGATATGGCCCGAGTTCCCTTCGCGCAGATACGCTCTAAGGTGACTGCCTCCGTATAAACGTGTACGGTGTAGTTCGTTTGCTATGGCGTCAACTAACCACTCTTTATTTCTTCTCTAACCCTATCTCCTCTCGTCTAAGCCGTCTCTCCCATTGTAGACACCAAGAACAACGTTCTTGGGGGACACTAATGACAAGGACCTTCCATCGATCTCAGTACTGTTCAAAACGGTTGAGTGAATAAATGTCCGGATGTGTTTCAACGAAGCGGGCATGATACGCACTTCATGTTACCTACACCAATAATTATTACCACGCTTCTGCAGCGACAAGATATCATTTCACTTCCTTTTGTGATCTTATCAAGTAGGTGGTCACTGGATTTCGGTGTATTTGATACAGTCGATAAATTATTTCATAAGTAATAAATATGTAATGTAGGTACCTACATTTCATACACCTACTTAAGACAGTCGGATATCATATATCTCATAGAACTTGGATGGGTGCATGACCGTTCGGCCGTTGGAGGCTGATTGTGGTTCGGATTCCACGTAAAATTGTAGGCCCCTTCCCTTCTTACCCCTTCTTAACCCTTTGACAACATCGCACTCAATGAAAGGTCGGTCGAACCGGCTATAGTTACATAGTTCACGTAGTCGGCACGACCAAAGGGAATCACTGACATGGCACCTAGTTCACCACGGTGTTATGGGCTGACATCACGGATGTGATTGATGCAGGTGATTTAGCCCACCATGTCAGTTTCCAAAAAAGTATGTTTGAATTGACATGATTGGTGTGATAAACAGCCCTCGAAGGCGGTGTCCCGGCGTGCGGTGGTGGCTGGCGCTGTCTCGGGTTTGTTCGGCGTGGCCGCGGGGACCCCAGTGCCAGAGGCTGGTTGGAGCCGCAGGCCGCGCGCCGCGCCTGTCCTCGCCAGCGACAGCGAGGGACCATCCGGTATATCAACTTTGTTTATTTTCTCAGCAAAAAACCTTGGCTCCGCGCCGTTCTAAATTTGTTTGACGAAATGCGGCGCGAAATCTTTGAGATGAACCGGCGTTCCTTTTGAAAACCCATTCTGTGTTCTGTGGTTCCTTCCATATGAGTTTACTCATGTGGCTGTTGTTTTGCGTCCTTTCACGTTTCAGTGTGAGATCCTAATTGGGTTCGAAGGACCAATATGTGAAGTATTTCTATGGCTGCAAGAAATTTAACTGATTATTGTTTATTGTATAATTTCATCCATAGGTAGGTAACCTACGCTTGGATATGTCGAAAATTCCGCCAGTTCTAAATTCAATGCGAAGAAGAACTGACAAACAAACTTCGCAAGTCACAATGTTTTGTTAGTAGATACCTTAAGTACCTATTATACCTATTTAGTAATTTCCAATAATTAACCCATACTACCGCTCACAAGAACATTAATATTTAAAGCATAAACATGAACAGGTACTCAAGAATCTGACCACACTGCCTATTTAAATTACCTATATCTGGTGTATAGTGCACTCGTCAATTTTGATACTCATATATCAAGTCTAATAAAAAACAATTAATTTACGTTTATTACAAAGAAATGTAATAAGTCATATTAAAAATCTAATGATACAAAGTGTATCCAATTGTCAAAGTTTGTTAAAATTACTAGTAGCTATATAAGAGAATCCGGTTCGAAGGACCAATATGTGAAGTATTTCTATGGCTGCAAGAAATTGAACTTATTACTCGTAGCTATAAGAGCCGGACGGCTCAATTTTGGCAAATTGGAAAAGTTTGATCGTAGTTACTATATTTTCTTCGTTCTTTTGGAACACAGATTGAATGGAATGGAAGCTAATTTCTCGCGTGTCCTGCGTGTAGTGCGGCTTACATCGCGCATCGTAGGACTTAACGAAGATCTGTCTGGAACAGAGTCGGTGCTGCTGGGACGCGCATCGCGTGCACGACGCGTGCGCAGCGCGTCGCGCCGCGCCGCTCCACCTCCTCCGCACTTCTACATGCCGGCGCGTTCCATGTACCTCATGGCTTCTGAAAGCAGCGCGCACGAGAGCGACGCCTCTCGCTCGCACGCGCCGGCCGGCAGCGATTCTGACGTCGGGTACGCCTCGTCAGGCTCAGACCTTTATTAGGCTATATGTATATCTATTCCTAAGGTACGTGCTAAGATGCTTCGTTATTTATGTCAAAAATTTCGGGAGGGTTAGATACGCACTCAAATAAACACTTTACGTAAGAAAAAAACATATGTTTATAAGAGCATTTTCTTCTCCTAGGTAACAAAAAAATAAAATCTAATAAATAGCTGTAAAAACCAATCATAGTGACCTTCTTAAATATATACTTACAACAAACAGCTGTTCTGCGTTTGAACATAGTACGGTCATTGACCTCGTACAATGCAAGTTGCCTACTGTTACACACAACAGGTCAATGTTTAGGTAGCAAACATGTTTTGTTAAATTTCTCGAAAAGTAATGCTAATAAAAACATATAATTATTTTGCGTAACGTCTTTATTTGAGTAGATATCTATGTTATAACCCTCCCGAAATTTTTGACATAAATAACGAAGCACCTTGTATAGGTACCTAGGTCAAAAACCTGAAATCGGTTCTAAGGAACTAACGAAACAATACCCCTAACCGCTAACCTGATGTGAATAAATGACGCTGTGTTGCGATGGATTTTCTTTCTTAGCAAACTCCCTGGATATGCTTGTGACGCCAGGTCGGACGGCATCCCGCGCGCGCAGCAACCGGAACGCGCACTGGACCCGCGGATGCTCGCTGCGCGTCCAACGTGCATCCAACAAGCGCTCGCCACCGCGGGCGCGGTCGCCGAGCACGCAATACTAGTCACAGGTAAATGTAACATCATATGAACCGTATAATGTCAACAGATAGCGACAAAGTGGAAACTTAGAAAGGTTTACGTTCAGAAATGTGTTAATTACAAGATCCTGATAGGTATCCCGGTTCGAATCCCGTCGGCGTGTACCAATGAGTTTTTTGACGAAAAAATTTACGTGCATACCTACACCTGCTGCTTCACCGTTCGGAACCGGTGTAAAACTGTAGGTCCCTTCCCTTGCCCCTTACTAGGTGGTAGGCTCAAATTGTAGCCGACTGGGTTGATACCACCATACTGGATGTAAGATGGCCGCATAGCAACCTCGGTTGTGTTCTCCTCTAGTCCAGTATAGCCAACAATCCAGGGAAGTCTCCGGTATGGCACCTACCTTCTCGGAGGTGATATTGGCTAGTCAGAGCATGTGCTTTGGCCCCTCTGACTCAGCCACCCATACCAGATTACATAAAAAAAAATTAAGGTATAATTGACAGCTGCCAAAGAACAGCTCACGCGCTAAACTGACGGCAAAATACAGGCGAAGGTAGCGGCGCCGACGTGGAGGGTCCTCCACCTGAACGGCAGAAACACGAACGGAAAAGACAGAGGCCCTGCACAGCAGCACGTCGCAACAGGTAAGCCTATAAATTAATGCGATTCGAAGGACCAAATTCATTTTGGCATCTACTCTACCCTCACTCAAGCTAGTAGAAAGAAAGCATTGACATTTTTGAGCTCTCCGTTCCATGAACATAATGAATATTCATATTTCAATCGTTGACCCTTGCGAAAGCCGCTTCGGCGTTGTGTTGGTGAGGAACATCTTTCTACTGCCGACTTCTTGTCCAAGCCTCTTTTGTCACATGTAATTTTCGGAATTCATCTTTGACATCCGACTTCTATTTTCATAAGATATAAGGTTGTAGAGCGTCGTCACTATCGCACAGAGGTGTCAGGTGTGCGAGTTCGTGTGACAGGGACAACGCTCTACAACCGGATGGTCTCTTTCTAACGCTCGACACGCATTGTTTGCTGCCAGGAACTGTGCCTTCTACCTATAAGTTACAACCCTTCACAATACTCAGAAATTATATTCTCCACCACAGGGTGTCACCCGAAAGTAGTGCTGCGTCAACGCGCGACGGTAGCGCTGTCGGTGGCAAAGGGAGTGAATCGAGGTTGCAGCCGTGGGCCACGGCTCCGCTGCAGCGCCTGTCAAGGTTGCTCCAGTCTGGCAGCACCAGCGCCTCCGGTGATGAGTCGCCGAAACATCAGCAGCGGTATTGATAAGCGTTTGTGTTGGCAAACACTGGCTAAATACGAGAAAAAAACCTTAGCCAAAATTATGTCGGTATTAAAAAATTTATGTTATGTGCTCAGTTTTATTTCGAATGATTTGCTATGTCAAAAACTATTTATAGTACCTACATATTTTCCGGACATAGCTTCTTCCAAAACTAAGTGTAAAATTTTATCCAGCAACACCTAAAATTACAACAAACTATATCTGATATTTCTCGATGGTGTTGTTAGTGTTTACTGTGCAATATTGAAGTATTCTTTTTTTTTTTTTTTTTTTTTTTTATGGAAACTGACACGGTTGGCTACATCACCTACAACATCCGTGATGTCAGCCCATAACACCGGGTGAACTAGGTGCTATGTCAGTGCTTCCCTTCATTTCGCGCCGGCTACACTGAACTGGACGGAAAACACGAACTATTTACATAGCCGTTTCGACCGACGTTTCGCTCAGTGCGGTGGTACCAACCCGGCCGGGATAAACCCTACCACCCAGTGAAGTAAGAAGGGAAGGGACCTACAGTTTAACGTGGAATCCGAACCACGGTCAGCCTCCAACGGTCGGGCGGTCACCCATCCAATAACTGACCGCACCACTGAGCTGCCGAGGCTGACGATCCCTTAGTCGACTTTTACGACATGCGACGGGGAGAGATGCAGTGGGGCTATTCTTTTTAAGTACCGACCCCACACGGTACAAATTCTTACCTATGGCGGCGAAGACAAAAACTAATTTTGCATTTATTTCCATCATCTATCTATGTATGTAATGTTGATGTTGAATCCACATTCACTCAACTTATGCACGTATTTATAAAATTGTAATCTTTTCTTGGACTATCTCTATGAAATATAAAGCTGATGTATTTTTTTTCTGTCATGCCATATGAAGAGCGTTAAATAAAATTTGAAAATATATAATGTGATGAAATTACAGAACATATTAAATTGTTATTAAAAAGTAATGTTTTATTATCTACTACAAAGAGAATAACCACTATCTACTATTTCATTTACCCTATTCCAGTACCTATTTGTTTTGAATCTATTCGCAAACCAAATTCAACTTCATTCATTTGTGTCTGCAGTGAAAGCCAAGAATAGGTAATTAAAATTATAGCATGATTATTTGCAAACCCCTTATGTGTAATTTAATAGCACATAATAATTATGTAGGTAAGTGCTACATAAGTGCCATGTGCAGAAATCTAGTAAGCGCTCTGGAATATACTTTCTGTCCCAAATAGAAACCAAGCTAACTAAAGTACCTATTCAGTATTGCAAAGCCGCTTTCTAATTTGCTCCTTGTGATTTGATTCTACTCATAGTGTATTACCATTTAACACAAGCAACGAAAGTCAAATTTAAATAAATACCTACTGAGAAAAGTGAACAATCCACATTTTATTTGTAAATGAAAAACATGCGATAATTGAGTGACCGGCATGAAATTAAGGGAAGCACTGACATGGCACCTAGTTCACCCGGTGTATGGGCTGACATCACAGATGTTGTATGTGATGTGATGTAGCCAACCATGTCAATTTCTGAACAGAAAAAAAGGATAGTTCCTACGAAGTGACCTATAATGAACACATAGTACGAAATCTATGAAAAAATAAAACAAATCCAATCCAATGATCACTTTTATTTTCTTCGAAAAAAATATGTAAAATTATCACAAAACCTTCACTGACTTTCACTATTTAAAAAAATGTTTTTAGACATTTTGGTGTCGTTTCCACTCGTTGGTGTATTCGATATGTTCAGAGCTCTCCATCTTGCATCTGCAACTCACCAAGTACAGAATGGCAACACCCAAATTCACAGTTACAGTGACATCATGTTTACCACGTGATAATACCAAACATATTTCAGTTAGAAACCACTACCGGTGTTATTCTGAAATATGGCAGTGTTGCTATCAATAAATGTAGCCATATAAAAAGTCATTCAAAGAGCTAGATTCATAGATAAAATAATAAAGGCCCATTCGGACACCACCTTCATACACACAAAACATAGAATTCAATCATATCCTCATATGCAGCACCACACATAACCTACCCGCCGTTTACAGAATTAATTCCTTTACACTACCTGACTATGGCAACCCGAAACATAGCATCGAGTCCACACATGACCATACGAGCCATGGCCAGGTACTGGCTAAGAATGTATTCAGTAACAGGTGATCGATTGGTGAAAGAAATTGTACAAGTAAATTGTTCACATGTGAAGAAATCAAGTCAATGTTGCCCAATATTCACTCTACAAGACGAAAAACCTTCATTTAAAACCAAATCCAGCACTACAAGAAATACAGGTCATAAGACACATGAGAAATCGCAAAGTGTGAAATTGCAAAGTCAAATCTTTTTCGCACCCTCTATATACATTACCTCAAGCCGCCATTCTTGTTCCCTTTCAGTCAGGTTTTTGACTGCAGGGGCTACCACCCGGCATGCCCCGTTGCGGTTATGGGGTACGCCGACTAACTGGGGTTCTCATCCCCCGGCTGCTGGGGCTATCTGAATGTAAAGATCAACTCGGCCACCTTCAACAGATCGACAACAATGTGAAAATAGCAAATAAATTACATCCAGAAGACATGAGATGGAAAAAATACCAATAGGACACATTGCTAAACATCATGAAACAGACAGGACAGAATGAGCGACCGTAATAGATGTGTACACAGCAATATAAGAGTCAATAGCCGGCAATATGACCCGGCCCAACATAATCACACAAACCTAATTGAAACAGTCAATTTGTTTAAACTCAAGTCGTTCTAGGATAAAATTGACAGTACTGTCGTCGCGAGATCACCGCACGAGTACAGTTCTGCCAAAGCGACCCCAGGACGAGAGAATGAGGTGAGCCGACAGCATATACGACCAGATTAAGGCAGTATAACCGAAAAACACAAACACAATACCATATTGGAATCGTAACATGCAGCATGAATGACACCGTAAGAATTACATCTAAGATCATTGTTTGAATCGCTCAGTGCTTAGATGTGACTACATGATAAACAAGAGAAAATCAATAGTGTAAAAGCGGAAGCTAGCAGGGGTGTCTAATAAACATCTAGTCATTTGGCTTTGACACTTTGTGATTTTCGAAAAGTAAATAAAATGAAGTAATATATGCAGTGGCTCGCATGTCAGATCTTAAATAACGAAAAACATCAACGAAATTTGCTATCGATTGGTTGAAACACTGGTGGTCAAGTTCATACTTTGTCTTACCTTTCCCCATCTCCGCAGCTGTTGCACGCCGCTGCGGTCTCCAGCCATAAGTTCAGTACGATGGGACAATTCCGTAAATAAAGTTATTTTTTTCTTATCAGCCATTCACAATGTGTGACAGCAGCAAAGGTCTGTGACAATTTATTATGGCAATACAAAGATGGGATTTTTTGCATTAGACAACTGACCTGTAACTTTATTTCTTCAAATACTGATTTGAGTGGCTCTGGGCAATACCATGCAGATGCCGGGGCTCCACACATTGGTGTGCAATGAAAATGGATGAGGACAGCTTTTAAAGAATTATCCCATTGTCTGAAGTTTGTTCACCATGATCAGTAGATAAGTTTGTAAAAATTATTCTTTGTTCAGAGGTTCATTTTCTTACTTTATCACATTAATACGAGGCATAAAACAAAACATAATTATTTATTTTATAAGTTTCTGAGGAAGATACACATTTTAAAATTACAATACATATTTATTACCTATGTAGTGTAAAATGACACATGCGAACTGCTTCATATTAATGTGAAAATGTATTGTTTAAAGTTTATTAAACACCCCTCCTAGCTTAGGTTCCGCTGGCCAATGTAAGTAAGTGCAGTATATAAATTTATTAAAGTTTGATTATGACTCAAAAAGAAGAATGCCCAATTTGTCAGGCTTTGTTGTTTGAAGTTTACAAGCTTTTAGTACCAGGTACTAAAATGTCGATCTGGAACTCTTGTAGTATTAATTTTTTTTAAATAAATCTCTTAATGAAGTTTGAAGACGCTTAACCCCTCGAGTGACGGCGTCAATGTGTGGTTGACACATCGAAAAGCGAAATGTCACTGTCAACCACAAATCAATGGCGGAAGTGCCGACTGGGCATTCATCAGCAACATACCCTCTTTCGACTAAAGACATAAGGTTCAATTTTAGTTCTAAAAAAGGCGAAGATATCTTCGCCTTTAGTATCAGATCAAGTAGGGCATATGCCCTACTTGATCTGATTAAGTATGTTCCTAACCTTGAAGAATTAATAAAAATATAACCAGTTATTTTAGAGAGATTGTGACGAGAGTTGTCAGTTTGTGCAGTTTTTGACACCGCAAATCAATATAATTTTTGGTGTTTTTAGTCATTAGTTTGTTGTGTTTGTGTATAAATTGTATTGGAGGTTTTTATCTATTTGTGTGTGACATTGAAAGAGAAAATAACTTCACTTTATTTGTGTGTTGAAATATCAACTCACAATTTTCATCAAAAGAAAGGTCGGTGCAATACAAGTTATGGATAACCTTGTAGAAAATTGTGTCAAGATTACTATGGTAATTTTTTGTACGTGTTCATATTGTATTTTCAGTAGTTCTTACACATATAAGTTGTTGATGTCAAAGTTCCGACGCTCAGGACATTTTAAGCTTACACGGGCATCGACACTCAAGAGGTTAAGAACCCAGTGTGAAAATATTTTAACTGCAACATGCTTTTTGAAAATGGGCATTCCTTTTAGGCAAAACTTTTCAATTTCAAGATAAAGCTCAATAAGGCCAATTTATTTCCTATACTTGCTATTAACGGGCATCTTTTAGGAAGTTATCATTATCTATCTCTTGTGCGTCGGTTATCTCTGCATTTAGCGCGACAGAATGTAACGTAACATTGTCAGAAGTTCTATTGATTTGTTACATTAGTTGTCTCCATTCCATTTTACTGCATAGGTATTTTGAAGTCCCCAAACTCGACACCATCGTTTCAATGTTCAGTTCCTTGCTGAAACATTTGCTACGGAACCACAAAC
This sequence comes from Nematopogon swammerdamellus, assembly GCA_946902875.1. Taxonomy (NCBI): domain Eukaryota; kingdom Metazoa; phylum Arthropoda; class Insecta; order Lepidoptera; family Adelidae; genus Nematopogon; species Nematopogon swammerdamellus. Next base: position 10,566,503 of record OX336357.1, read on the forward strand.
AATACATGTGCACGCATCGGGGTACATCATACAGGGCGTACGTCCCAATGTACTTCAGTCCAACAATTCTAAAGCTATTCATTCTCCTCCATTGCATAATGCACTCCTTCTAGGGGTGCCGTCTTCTAATGAAGGGTTCCAGCCTTCTAGACTGCAGCCTGGAAAAGAGACCACGAGCTGCGATTGTACCGTTGCCACATGTTCATGAGCCAAGATATACGGCGCCAAATAATATAAAAATACACACAGTTTAAATGAGACGGCTAGTAACAGTCGCCCTGACAAAGTTGTTAGTCCACAAGTGTGAGGGAGATAGACATATATTTGTAATTTAATCTTTGTGCACGCCAAATATTTTTCTCCTGATCGAAGAGTTAAGCTTTTGAATTGTTCGACTTCAGCTATACCATTTCGAGACAAAGGATATAGGGTGACTCACCTCGGCGCTGGAAAAAAAGTGCGATTACAAATAAAATGAACACTCATTTGCATGAACAGACATGTTTATATCTTATAATCATAATACATTCATAATCAATTTGACTCAAGCTGGTTATCCTTACTAGTAAAGCGTATCTAGACCTGCGGCCGCCACACAACTGATTACAATACGACGAAGGGAAGAAGCCGTGTGCGCTCCGAGTCTCCGGGCAGACGCCCGCGTTTACATTATACAATACTAAAGATCTCGTAACATTCAAATAGAAAGGACAAATCAGACGAGTGTGTAGCTACATACAGCATTAGTACCTATCAGCTTATGCTATTTGGGGGCGAATCACCCTTTGGGAGTAGTTACCTGGCTCCGCGAGTCCCCGCGTCGTCTAGCCACGCTCTCGAGAGCTCCCACTATCCAGCGTGCCATCGCTCTCGCTACATGCGTATGCTAATACAATGTGTAGTGCGGCACTAACGAGCACCTGCACAGACTAACGGCGACACGTCAACACAAGACACACGCTTCACCTGCCGGGACACTAGTAGGGCGCGTACGGCGACGCTAGGTCATATACAAAACTATATTTTCACAATAGGTACCATAGATATTACTAATATAAACAAGATAGTGAGCATGGAATCATCATCGCTACCACCGATAGTTCGGCCGTTGCCGATATGTCGATATTTTAACATTGAAGGTTTCGGCGCACGAATAGAAGCATTATTGAAACTAGAAATGTATTTACTGCGGGGCCAACCTCAATAGTAAATTATCATATTTCTTATGCTAAGTTTCATCTCGCCGAGGAGAATTATACTCTATAGATAGTGGCGCACAGTGACGAGGGGGCGACGCGAGAGCGCAGACTTCTCTCTACTGCCATCTCTGAAAGTAGACAAGAGAGACATGGCAACATTTACCCAGAGCACGTGATTAGATGTTAGCGGAGCCGGCTAGGCCCCATCTACCCTCATCTGCAAGCACACACACACACGTTTACATACACGGCACGCGACGAGCGACACCACTCTCTACCGACATCCGACATAAATGTTATACTTAAATATACAATCACATACGTACTCACTAAATAAAGTTACCATATAAAAATGATCATAGTAATCGATAAAAATAACAAAACAAGTGAAACAGTACCCGTATAGTAGTTATATGTAACTAGGATAACACATCGGGCCCAAAGTGCAAGTAAACTGAAGTTCGCATATCTTAAATCTAAATTAGATTTCATCAAAGCAGGTTATGGAGGAATGCAAAATAAATAATACATGTCAATATTATTACAAAACATATTTCCGCATATGGTGTCATCATAAACTAAGCAATATTCAGACAAGTATGGACACGACATCATTTCCCGATGCACAACCCTAAAACAATAACAATAAAAATATAATAAATACATAGGTACATATATTGCAATATCTAAATGCACACTCTGGCCGCATCGCAAACCTCAATCTCTTTCATTCGATCAGCATTCGACTTCACTCAATCAACGAGCGTACCGTAGACGTATGGGTGTGGTGTACTCACTACTGTGTCTACTGATGATGGTCCGGGGTGGTGGTGGCGGGCGGGAAGCCCGGCCCACCGGGGTAGGGCTGCGCGAAGCCCGGGTAGGGCATGGGCGCGCCCGAGTAGGGCATGGGGGCGCCGTAGCCCTGCGGGCCGCCGTAGCCGCCCATGCCGGCCCCCGGGCCGCCCATGCCGCCGCCCGCCTGCGCCCCGCCCGGCCCGCCGCCCGGCGGCTGCGGTGCACCGCCGCCTCCTGGCGCCGACGGCCCTCCCTGACACATACAATGCACCATTTCAAGTGACACATAACACATCACCAGGCCTCACGCACTCTTATGTACTTGCGCGCGCTAACTACCTACCGCCCGGCGCACCGCTGGCGGTGAATTTCAATGGGCTGCCCAAAGAATATAAACAGCCGCGCGGAGCATACGTACGCGCGGCCAGCGCAGCTGCAAAACTTTACACTTGATCATTAAGGTACATTTTTGCAAGCAGCGATTGGCGATGTGAAGCAGTAGGCATATATGTGTAGCCCTTTTTCTATGGAGTGATTTATCTGTTACGAAGTAACTATCTAGTAATCTGTGACATCACTCTTCTATACAAGATGTTACATTAACCAACCAACTTTTGTTCTACAACTTTTAATTTCAGAATTTTTTATTTCTTTATTTCTAAGCGTTGAAAAAAAGTTTCACAAACAGAATCACTTTCCATAGAAATAAAAAAAAAACCGCCAAGTGCGAGTCAAGTGCGGTTTTTATTATAATTTTTTTTATTTTTTTATAGGCAGCCGGCGCGGGTGTCTGTGCCCAATACTTCAACGGAAGATCAGACACAGCCAATAACACCATTCCTCGCGAAACCACGCTCAGAGAGGCGCCATGCCGACTATGAGGCGGACAAAAAGGTTGTCGTCTAATTTATTGACACGCCTTTTGAAGATTCCCAGGTTATAGGTGGTGGGGAACACACTCACCGGAAGACCGTTCCATATTTTCGCCGTTCGACACAGGAAAGATTTCGAAAAACGATGTGTTCTTAGTAGTTGGGTGTCAACAACATATGGATGTAATTGTTGTAATCACACCAAATTTGAGGCTTGCATGTATTACTGTTTTTACTGTTGAGTTATGTTGTTTGAATAAAACAGACTTGAGTTAGTCAACCATATTATGTTTTTATTATGTAAAACGTACAACAGAACGAACGAAAAAATTGTCGCCGACAGAACCTCAGCTCTTCTAAACTCTACACACCAGATGGCGCAATACAACCGGAAGTAACATAAGTTAAGTTTTTAAACAACGAAATACTTTTATTTCAACACTCCCACGTAAAAATTCACTTATGAATTCTTTATAACACTAAGACAATCTCTTATATATTCAAAACGACCTTTGTACAAAGGCTTTGTCATTATGTCAGCTATTTGTTCCTCCGTACTAACATAGTTGACATCAATAATGCCTTCAGTATATTTTTCTCGTACATAATGGTACTGAATGTCAATATGTTTAGAGCGTTTGTGGAATTCAGGATTATGAATAAGTTTGATAGCACTCTGATTATCTACCAACAAGGGAACTTTATACAAATTAATACCAATATCTTTTAACACTTGCTTTACCCAAATTAACTCTTTAGTGGCAGAGCAGGCCGCTATGTACTCTGCTTCGGTAGTCGATAGTGCGATACATTTTTGCTTTTGTGAATTCCACGTAATCACACCACCATTCATCATAACAATGTAGCCAGACACTGACTTTCTTGTATCAACACAATTTCCAAAATCAGCATCTGCATAACCCGTTACTTTCATTTCACAATTTCCATACCAGATGCCGTAATCAGCAGTAGCATTCAAGTATTTTATAATTAGTTTGACAGCACCCCAATGTGTGTTATCATGTTTGTTCAAATATCTACTGACAGTACACACAGCAAAATAGATATCAGGCCTAGTGCCTGTAGCTGCAAACATCAATGAACCTACAGCCTCTCTATATGGCACACGGCAATCGTCGTTTTTTGTTTCGCATAACTTCACGTTAGGATCAAACGGAACGCTACATTTTTTAGAACTATCCATATTGAATCTTTTAACAATTTTTTCAACATATTTTTGCTGGTTAATAAAAATTCCGTCCTTTTTTATATGTAATTCTAAACCGACAAAGTTCTTAGGATTCATTAGAGTTACTTCGAAACTTTGTTTTAACTCACAAATAAATCTATCAATTAAGCTTTTATTTTTACTTAATATTAAACCGTCATCTACATACAACAACAAATACATAGGTTCATTATTGCCATTAGATATATACAAACACTTGTCTGCCTTAGAGTTGATGAAGCTTAAACTTTTAAGAAACTGATCAAACTTATTATTCCAACATCTGGGAGATTGCTTAAGGCCATACAATGATTTTAAAAGTTTACATACTTGTCCATGTGTTTCTAATCCAGGAGGAGATTCCATGTACATTTCTTCATCTAAAGTACCATATAAAAATGCTGTTTTTATATCAAACTGCATTAAGTGCATCTGTTCTTTTGCCGCATGAGAGAGCATGAGTCGAACCGTATCAAAACGAATAGTCGGAGAGAATGTTTCTTCATAGTCAATTCCATGTTTTTGCGAGTATCCCTTAGCGCAGAGTCTTGCTTTGAAACGAACTGTGTTATCTTGATTCTCCTTAAGCTTGTACACCCACTTGCAGCCAACAGTCTTCTTTCCTTCGGGCAACTCGGTCAGCTCCCACGTTTTGTTTACCTCATGAGAATTTAACTCGTCTTCCATCGCTTCCACCCAGCGCTCCTTCTCCGCACTTGTCATCGCCTCTTCATATGTTACCGGTTCTATCACTTCCATATAATTTACATGATGAACTAAATTTTGTCTCGATCTGAGATTATACGAGTGTTGATTTTGCTTGTTTCTGTTTTCTTCTTCATTGTCCTCTTGCTTAAGCTTTTCAGTACTCCGATCAATAGCCGATAACTCCTGCATAATATTTTCTTGATAGAACTGCTCAAATTTGTCGTAATCATATGACTGTTCATCATTTTCAATTATTCCATCATTTTCAAGTGATAAAAACGAGTGTGGTTCTTTTCGATTCCCTGCTCCGCCGAGCGACTCTTCCATTTCATTGAAGATGACATCTCTCGACACATGTATTTGTTTAGTCTGACGATCATATAGTCTGTAGTTCTGTGAATTTCTATCATAGCCGACTAGTGTCAGCTTCTTACTCTTTACATCCAGCTTGTTTCGCTTCTCCTTGGGTACATGCATGTAAGCATCACAGCCGAATGTTTTAATATGTGACAAATCTGGTTTCTGTCCCGTCCACAGCTCGTACGGCGTCACGGGCTTATTGCTTCTTCTATTGATCAGATACACTGCTGTATTCACTGCCTCAGCCCACAGGTACAGCGGCATCTTCTTCGCATAGAGCATAGATCTGACGCATTCCATTATAGTACGATTGACACGTTCACTTCTGCCGTTTTGTTGAGGTGTGTATGGAGCGGTGTACTCGAGTTCGATACCTTTTTGTCCTGCATAATCCTTGAACAGTACATTATCAAACTCTTTTCCGTTGTCACTGTGCAGACACTTTACTCTGGTACCGCACTTATTTTCTACAATATTCACAAACTGTTTGAATGTGTCCAATGCCTCATTTTTATGTTTTAAAAAATACACTGCCAAATAACCAGAGTTCGAGTCTTTAAATGTGATGAAGTATCTAGCTCCATTTACTGATGTCACGGGCATCGGTCCACACAAATCACTGTATATTTTGTCACCATTATTTTCATGCCTTGCTTTCGAGTCCTTAAACGGGAACCTATGCTGCTTGCCGAGCATGCATGGCTCACAGAAAAAGTCACTCATATCACTGACTCCGTTTATAAGTTTATTTTTCACCATTTCACGTAATGTTTTTATGTTTACATGTCCCAGCCTTTCATGCCACATGTTTAAAGTGGCCACATTTACTTCACAATCATTTATTATCATTTTAAATAGCAACTTATAAAGATTATTTTCTTGTTTATACGCGATCGCAGAAAGATCATTTTCACAGTCTCTAATTTCTGCGATAGAACCTTTTTTCACGACACTGAATCCTCTCGAAGTGAGGACACCTTCAGACATCAAGTTTCGTTTCAAGTCCGGTACAAAAAGTACATTATTTATTGTCGAATTGTACCACTGTCCTTCAATGAACTTTTTAATTTTTATTTTCCCAACACCTTTCGCTTCTAGTTCGCTACTATCGCCTAACTTCACGATGTTCATTGTCACACGAAATTCAGAAAAATAGTGACGCTGATAGCACATGTGAGCAGATGCTCCACCATCTAGAATCCAGTCTGATTCTTCTATGAAGTTTGCCTCCAACTTATTTGAGGTTATATAAGCCGATTCTTTCTTTGAAGACGAAGGTTCTGACGATGAAAGTCCTGTACTTCTCTCCTTCATGTTTGACCAACAGTTTCTTGCAATGTGTCCTTTCTTATTGCACTTATAGCATCTGATATCGCGATTATTACTCGTAAATACTTTCTTTGTAGCAAGCGCTGTCTCCTCCGTGTTTTCCAGTGACTTATTGCACTGGTAGCACCTTAATTCGCTATTATTACTTGCGAACATTTTCTTTTTCTTTTCGGTAGCGAGTGCAGTCTCCTCGGTGTTTTTAAATGACGCTTCCTCATCCAACAGGCGAGCTGTCAAATTCGCAACTGTCTGTCTAACTGGATCGACTGACAGCCACGCTTGCCTCACCATTCGATATTTTTCTGGCAAAGATCCTAATATCTTTGTAATCACACTCATTTGAGACATATTCTCTCCCACGTCGTGAAGTTGCTGAGCAATACTTGCAATTTTCGCAATGTATGAGGCGATTGGTTCACCATCTACCAACTTCATGTTGTAAAATTTCTCATGTAACAATAACTTGCTGTTTTCGCTTTTCTGTTCGTAAATCGCGTCTAACTTGTCGATTATTTCCTTGGCTGTTGTACACGTTTCTATCAATGCGATTTGATTATATTCCAAACCAGAAGACAGTATGAACATGGCTTGTGCGTCCATCTGAAGCCATTTTGTTTCCTCCGCTTCTTTGAGTCCCGCGGACTTTTCTGTCGTAATGTGATCACCATACATCGGAATCCGCGGGGCACGAATACGACCTTGATAGGGATTGACTACGGCGATCAATAAACAATCGACACTGTTATCGATACTCATATTTATTGGTTTATTGTATTTTATTCATGTCATATTTCAGACCTGAATAGTTATATACCTACAGTACTTATATAAACATGTATACTTTATGTTAACGATTAAGTAAATATAATACATATTTATATAAGGTCTTTCAAAATTAGTTCATAGTACGCTAAGGGGGGGTTCTGTATCATATAGGGAGTAAAACCTATATAAAAATTTTTGGACCTTGGGCTTTTTTTAAGTAAAAAATTTTTTTATGTAGGTATTTAAATAAAAGAATAGGTGGTTGATTTTTATAACCTAATCGATTCAGTTTCATAACAGTAACAAAAAAGTCTTCATGACCATTATGATGTAACACGCGTAAGTTGGTAAAAAAAATTAAATTCTTTCTATTCCATACTAATAAAACTAAAATTGTGGTTTTTCACAATTTCTGAAAGAAAGAGATATACGTGTTGGAAGACTTTTTTGTTCCTAGCACGAAACCGTAACGATTAAGAAAATTTTTTTTTACATTTAACATTAAAAAAAAATTTTTTTGTGAAAAAAAAAATTCTTTGTTCTTCAAAAGTGATCTATTTCCGATACAGAACCCCCCCTTAGCTTACTATGAACTAATTTTGTAAGACCAATTTTTTTGGATCTTGACCTTTTTTTTATGTAAAATATTTTTTTATGTGTCTAAATAAAAAAATAGGTGGCTGATTTTTATAGCCTAATCGATTCAGTTTCATAACAGTAACAAAAAAGTCTTCAATATCATTATGATGTAACACGTGTAAGTTGGTAAAAAAAATCAAATTCTTTCTATTCCATACTAATAAAACTAATATTGTGGTTTGAACAGATTTGTATTGTACCTACAAAGTAAATACAACATTTGTTTATTAAATCTTATTTTCTATAGAAATACTCTTAGTTTTAATAATCGACATTATTTCATATTATTCTAAAATAACGATCGATTTTCGATATTTGTGGATACATTGTCCCATCACTAAACAACCTTGAATCATTCGTGCCCCGCGGATTCCGATGTATGGTGATCACCAAGCCCTTTCGCAACTAATGCGCATTTTACTTGGAACTTCCACTGTCTATACCCCACGCCACCGTCAAATCTCTTCACCAGAGCCGACGACGCGAACTCCATTTTTCTTTTGTTCCGCGCTCACCAACACGCCCGTGAACAAAGAAAAATACGACGCAGAACTTCACATCTCACGCACGACTAAACTGTCTGTTTTACATCACATCACACGCGTCCTGGGCCCATAACCTGTTGAGTTATGTTGTTTGAATAAAACAGACTTGAGTTAGTCAACCATATTATGTTTTTATTATGTAAAACGTACAACAGAACGAACGAAAAAATTGTCGCCGACAGAACCTCAGCTCTTCTAAACTCTACACACCAGATGGCGCAATACAACCGGAAGTAACATAAGTTAAGTTTTTAAACAACGAAATACTTTTATTTCAACATTTACAATAGAGCAAAAACAAAAAAAAAAAAAACTAAAGCACCGTCTACAATAATCCAACACCAGGGGTCGACGACTGTGTCGCTTTTAGGTTACCACCACTGATATTATCTTTGCGTCGTATCGTTCGCCAACGTGTGATCTGAGATATCACCATGTTTGAGATGATTGGACGCATGTGTATGTGTGTATGTGGAGACAGACTTCATGCGGCGACTCACCTTATTCTTCATCTGCGCCTCGATTGCCTCGGCCTCCTTGATCTTGCCCATGGAGCGGTAGTACTCGGCCCACTGTGCCGAGTAGTCGGGCTGGCCCGCGCCGCCCGCGCCGCCGCCGCCGCCCCCGCCCTGCCCCGGGCTGTCCTCACCGCCTGCCCTCGCACACAACAACCCGCACGCTTTATGCATATTCAACCATTTCAACATGCCACACAACCAACTGCATTAAGCGGTTTAAGCAGAACCCTCGACGACACTTTCTCACCAACAGAGTAGTAGAATCATGGAACAGTCTACACAGTGAAGTTGTAAATGCTGTCTCAGTGAATAATTTTAAAAACAAACTGGACAATCATAAAAAAAAATGAAAATAAAAAAACTAAATAAATAAACAAAAACAAAAAAAATTATATAATATTAACTAAATAAGTGTTGTGTGTTTAAGAACTGACAAGATTCAACCTATTTTTTAAAGTACATGAAGCCTTGGGACGTGCGCAGGGGGAAAAGTTTAAATCCATACTAAGTTCTTCTTGCACTTTCAATGAATGTTTTTCTCACAAAACTACGAGAATCAGTCTATTGTGAGTCAGCGTGTGTTCACTCCAATTTTCCTCGAGTCCTCCCGGCCTTCAGCGGTACGGAACCGCTGCTTTCCGCCGACGTACTTGATGTCGTCGTCCCACCTGGCGGGTGGTCTTTCCACACTCCGTTTTCCTGTCCACGGCCGCCAGTGTAGGACACAATAGCAGTCGTCGTTTCTTGCTGGCTGACGTGTCCAGCCCACTGTCACTAGAGCTTAGCTACCCGTGGGTTTAATCGAACCGGATAGAACAAATTGTGACAAGTTCGAGTGCAGTCTAACTGCCATATGAATAATCAATAAACAATATATAATTGATATAAATGAATCTACTGTGAGTGTTATTGGCTGAATGTTTTCTTAACCCTGCAGTGCACGCGCGCAGACTCAGACTCCGCACTTTTACTATAATCGAAATATATTCTTTCGTTTTCATCTGACGTCCCGCACCTTAGGTACCTTCCTCCCGCAGGAGGGGCTTTCGCTTAGTTCAATCATTCGTAAATTAGCGAGCCCAGGGAGTGTATGAGTGAGACTTGCGGACTGAGTCCGCGCCCGTGCATGGGTGTTATGGACTGCGGAGTGTGAGTATGTGTGGGTGTATGTAAAAAACAGACCCACTAGATATCGGTGCCATAATGGTAAATTGTCTAACACCTGTTTGCCTTGAGTATGTAGATTCGAAAAATTGAAAAAAAATCGCGTTGTTTGTAAAAAAAAAAAAAATTATCAATGTAGATGTGTGCATAGGTTTATGTATTTTTTTCTTTGTGACACTTTGATTCTAAGAAGTTAATTGTTTTAGGTCTAATAATACAATAAGTACTTTATATGATAATATTTTTGTTTTTAATCAACCCTAAACATAGCCTAATAATAGAAGGGGGGCAACCTTGCGGAGTCTGAGTCCGCGCGCGTGCTTTCGTGTGACTTTTAGATGTGCGTGTACTGCAGGGTTAATAAATAAAATAATAATAATAATACAAGAATACAACACAATACCTGATTATCAGCCTAATGTAATGAACGTAGTGAGTGACTAGTGGGTGGAACATGGTGTGCGTGGGTGCGTACCTTGCTGCTGCTGTGGCTGCTGGCTGGGCTGCTGCGGCATGCCCGGCTGCTTGCTCTGCTTGGCCTGCTGCTCGATGGCCTCCGCCTCGCGCATCAGCCCCAGCGACCGGTAGTAGTCGATCCACTGCTGCGAGTAGTCTGGCTGGCCCGTCGATGGGTTGATCTGCACCTGCCCCTGCTGCTGCATCAACTACCACCGTTACTCAACAGGCATTGCTTCATTACAGGGTGCCCTATATGCGGCGGGTGGCCGAGTGGTTTGGGCATCGGCTTCTCATGCGAGAGGTTCGAGGTACGAATCCGGTCGGCGTGTACCAATGAGTTTTTTCTGACGAAAAAATTTACGGGCATACCTACACCTGCTGCTTCACCGTTCGGAACCGGTGTAAAACTGTCCCTTGCCCCTTACTAGGTGGTAGGCTCAAATTGTAGCCGCCTGGCTTGGTACCACCGTACTGGATGTAAGATGGCCGCATAGCAGCCTCGGTTGTGTTCTCCGCTAGTCAAGCATAGCCAGCAATCCAGGGAAGTCTCCGGTATGGCACCTACCTTCTCGGAGGTGATATTGGCTAGTCAGAGCATGTGCTTTGGCCCCTCTGACTCAGCCACCCATACAGGATTACATTAAAAAAAAATGCAGAGGATGCATGGGGGAGGTCGAAACACCTGTCCACGTGCCCCTAGAGTGCCTGGAGGTGACGAGCAAACGGCTCCAGTGGGAACTGCCCCTGAAGTGTGGAAGCGACCGAGAAAGGTGTTCCGCTGCATGGAAGAGCTCGGGTGGCTGGAGTAGAAGCACCCGAGCGTTAACGGACAACCGACTGCTTTGTGGTCCCGATGCGGAGAATGACCCTCCCTCACTACACAAGAGGCTGGAGCAGAAAAAAAAAAAACAATCCATCCACTACCTTCACGCCGGTTTCACATTCACTTTCAACAGAATGGAAAAGACGAGCAACAAAGCTCCACAAGAATAGAGAAAACATTAGAGAGGAGAAGTGTAAGCAAACTGGGTACGTCCGCGCCGACTGGGGGCATACGTCATTCAAGTGCGAGCGGCATGGTATCAAACACGTCAAACGAGCGGCCGTGACCTAGCTCCCATCACTTTAAACTGTGCATGTTGGTGGACTACAAGGTTGTGGCTCTCTCCGCTGCTCTACATGTCCACAAGGGACCGTGATCAGCAGCCTATTTAAAAAGTAATTGTTATAACTTTGAACGATTTGCATGCTGTATTAAATATATATCGTTGAGCAAACGACGCACGACGACGACCAAGATCAAAGGGCTGCGCGACGTCGCCCTGCAGTTCGTACGGAGCTCTCCGGGAAGGGGCTGGTGGTGGCCTACGAGTCTAGTACCACCACCTATCACCGTCTTCACCTCACGTGTTCTCCGTAGCCACGGCCTGCACCCGCCAGCGTGCTTGGAGGGCTGCCACCCGCCGCAGGCGATATTACCGTTTTTTTAAGGCACCTTTTCACCACCATTTAGTGAGGGAACCTGAGCTCTGTTGTCACTGCAACCTAGGAAGATCTATTGTGATCTCTCAATAATCTCTCCATGAAATGAAACTAACCTGTGGTTGTTGGTTGTTATTGGCCGGATGCCAGTGCGGGTTGTAGCCCCAGGCGGCGGGGCCGGAGGGCGGCGCCGGCGCCGCGGGTGCACCGCCGTAGTAATCTGAGCCGTTGCCGCCACCCTGCCCACCCTCGGGGATGAAGTTGATCGGCTGCGAGGAAAACATCCCGGTTCTGTTATGCACTTGAGCCATTAGAGCATGTCATCGATTTGGTCTAGTGAGTGTCGCTTAGGGCGCGTGTGACTCACCATGCAGACTTTGATTAACTCACCATGCCGACTTTCTCAGTGATGATGCGCTTGCAGTGCTCGACGGCGTCGGGATGGCCGCGAATGAAGAATGTGCGGTTGTTGCGGTCCGTGCTCGGCACGCGCCGGTCCAGCTCGCAGTGAGCGCCCGACTGTGCGTTGATCTGTTTGATCACCTCGCCCCCTGTCAAAACATTTATCTTCAAACCTAGGATTCACCAGGGGGCAAATACCCCGCGCAACATAGTCTACGTACCGCGTGCAACGTCGTGCTAACGTCGCATGCAGAATAGCACGGCATTTACGTGCTGCGGGAAATGTTGCGGGCGATAAAGTCGAAGGACATGTCCCGCGACATTTGTCCACCAGTGAATCCAGGGCTTTATAAACCACTGGAGCGTCGGTGTTCCAGCATATGGAACAGCGCAAATAGTACGTCCAGCGTCGCGTTCCATATGCTGGAACAGCAACTTTGTCATTGAAATATGCACTCTTATAATATGAGGACAAGGTTCAATTATACTTGTAAAAATAGGTGAAGATTTGTCCTTCTCGATATGTTAGAATCAACCACGTTTGAGTGGTTAATTCTCCATCACTCGCTGTGCAGACGGCTTCGTTCGCATTAAGGTTAGTTTTAACATCAAACCAGATGTGAATTTTCAACATTGATGATGCTGCTGGACCGCTGTTAGTCTACGTTCAGACTTGCTTTTATTTATTCGATAAAATTATTCTATACAGAGTGTCCCAGTTTCACAGGATTTGCTTACCATCACAGGATCTTCACAGAAGTTTAAAAAGAAACACAGTTCAAAGATTCATTTTCTAGTACTATCTTTCTAGATAATCCAGGTTTTATGCGACCTGAAAAACCATGCCCAACATTGGAAACTGATATGTCGAAAAATAAAAGTTCTAGAATAAATTTTTTTTAATTCGATGGCAGTATATGGAGGTGTGATTGGTAGTATCTGTAGCATTCCACTGACCTCTGCCAATAATGAGGCCGCACTTGACGTTGGAGACGCAGAACGTCACTTCGACCTTGTTCTCCGGGGGCCCGCCCCATTGCTGGTTGTCGAAGTTGCCGCCGCCGCCGCCGCCGCCGCCCCCGCCGCCGCCACCGCCGCCGCCGTTCCTCTGGTTGCGTCGACCACCGCCCTGCCTGTTCTCTTGGTCTCTCCGCTGCGTTTTTTAATATTTTTTTTTAGTTTTATTTATGTTACACATACTGATAATTGACAATTAGAAAGGTTACTCACATCCCTAAAATCAGTCATTGGTGATGGGGGTAAAATCGGGTGCCACTCTACACACGTGCCTGCCTCTCGGCGAAATCACCAGATTTCGCTGCACATGCAACAACTCACACTCTCCCAATACGCTCCCTCATCACTGCGCCCGATATCACCTCTGATTTAGGGACGTGAATAGGTGTTTATGAAATTCCCGTTGTTAGGGTTCCCCTTCAGAAAGGTGTGTACCTATCATAGACTCTAGTTTACATGTCCCCCCCCAATCCATACAGGGTCTCCACAGTGGGTGTGGAATACTGAATAGGGTAATTGTGTACATGAAACTCAATAACTTTTGTTTTACAACCTTTTATTTTGAAGACACATTTTTCCATTCTCAATACATTTAGTGGAATCTCTAGATACCAGCCTCGAAAAATAGATCCCAAGAAAATCATTTAGAAGCAGCGGGACTGACTACACATGAGGAAAGAATAGAAATAATAGGACTTACGTTTACGCTATCTATAAGGTCGTCGATCATCTGCCGCGCCTGCTCCACCTGGTGCGGTTTACCCTGCAGGAAGCATCTGTCCACAAACAATATTACATTACATATCATCCTTCATTCTTCTGTTTAAAGTGCATACATACATAGGATACGCAACGCAACATGTTACTTAGTTTTTATGTCATTGATTGATGTATCTTTTATATGTAATGTAAGTACTGAATAAATCATTTGGAATTTGGAATTTAGATGTCAAATATCTAGTTTTTTTTTGAGTGGCTCTGATGATCCAAAGCACACGCTTCGACCAACCAATATAACCCCCGAGAAGGTGCCTTCCTCTCCCTCCCTTCATAAGTGTACGTTAGTATTAAAAAAATCAACTGAAATGAAAAATCGCATAAGTTAAAAACCTATGTAAAGTGGTTGAGCAATTTTCGAATTATACATACAGTTTTTTATTTCCCCAAACAGTTTTAAACAGAGACATAAACTGTTTATTAGAAATTTTATTTCGCATAAAACATTCTAAATTTTATAAATATTTTTTATTATTGTATGAAAAAAAGGCATCTAAAATAAAAAGATAAAAAGGCTACAGAAAAGGCAGCTGGGACAATGAGAAGAGCGGGAAACCGCGTGTGGTGGTGTGCTCTGGGAGAGGCCTATGTCCAGCAGTAGGCATAGACCTGATGATGATGAAATAGGTATTATAATCCAAATGGGGTGTGGAAATGTCCTGGTGAAATTTACACGATACGTCTTTACACCATTACTTTACGTCTTCACGTATAAGTGAACATATACAATCACGACCAAAGTGGCTAGACAGTGGCTTTCGATAGGCTGACCAATAAAGTAGCCGACCAAGTCAGGTTCAAAAAGAGCATAAAGATGCGACAGTGTGAAGCGTCACCTCTTGTCGCCGGGGCCGTCCTCGCGGCCCTGGTGGAACTGCACGCGGCACCCCGTCTCCGACTGAATCTTCTTGATCATGTCTCCGCCCTTCCCAATTACCACGCCCACAGCGAGACGCGGCACCAGCACCTATGCCCACACAACACTATACATTCCGTCGGCGACAGAGCGCACAGATCACAAGGAGACAGAGAGGCGCTTACTCAGGGGACATCCATTAATGACGTGAGCGAATTTTTTGGATTTGTTGACCCCCCCCTCCCCCTTGGTGAGATTTCGTGAGATTTATAGGACAGTGTACATATTATTTATATGTACACTGATTGATCTGAGAGAATGAAAGTGGCAAGAAAATGACGCAGCGTTTCAGGTGCACTTAGAATACTATTATTCACGCCATGGGCATTCATTAGCCTCTTCAATCGTTATGATAGGACACAAGATGTCCATATCCACTGAAGCAATAGTGTATCTAGCTCCAGCTCAAGCTGTTAGTGTTTAAAATATATAAATATTAAAAAAATTAAAATTAAAAAAAAGATGACATGAGATTGTTATAGGCCCCCCCCCCCTCTCCCCCTAGTGAGATTTGGTGAGATCTCGCCAGACCCCTCCCCCCCCCCCCCCACTCCCCCTTTTTTTGCTCACGTGATTAATGGATGTCCCCTACCTACAGAGTGATCGTTGGAATGTGTCGGGGCACGGACTTGCCAGTCAGTTCAGTCCATTCCACGTCGAGCTGGGGAGTCAAGTGAGCAAGTGAATGAGCAGAATGAGCCGCTTGTTACACTCAGTGAGCGGGAATTAGCGATTTTGTTCACTGAACGAACAAGAACAAGCCTAGCTGCTTAGATTATTGATAGGTCTCCGCGCGCTCCGACTAGATGCCGCCCGTGTACGTGTAAAATCTTCACCCACAGGTTGATTGGAAGAAATCACTTGTGATAGGTCCGCCTTTGCGCCTGTATTTCTTGTTTCTTGTCGTGTACTGTTCTTCCTTCAATTTGTGTGCAATAAAGAGTTTCTATTCTATTCTATTCTAAAATGCGGCAACAAATACTACGCCGAAGTCGGCGTACTCGAGCCAGTCTCAATAGGAAAGACTATGGGATCACACACATACTACAACATTTTCTTACACACACTACAATATTCAGTTGCCGCATTCACGGATCTCTTGTTTTAAGGTAGCGCGGTATCTAGTCGGAGCGCGCGGAGACCAATTAATAATCTAAGCCTAGCTGGTATATATAAAGTTATATACTTGAATAAAAAAATGTTGCAGTTACCTCCTGCTGATTGCCCAGCCCGTTGCCTTCGTGATAGTCATCGTGGCCGCCGCCGCCTCCCCCCCCACCGCCGCCGCCCCCTCCTCCGCCGCCACCGCCTCCGCCGCGCCGGCCGCTGAACTGCATGTCCTTCTCGGCGAGCAGCTCGAACACCAGCTGCTTCGCGTACTCCACCTTGCCCGCGTCCCCAGTTATGCGGAGCGGCTTCTCCTAGTGGCAAATCACGCACCCCTGCCTTAACGTTCTCACAACGAGCGCTGCCTTTTGGGCAGGGCTTTTTTTATATTACATTTTTGTTAGGGATTTTAGCCAAACATTTGGCTGAAAAGCCCTAACAAATGGGCAATGCCACCCCCATTTTGCATGTTAAATCTTGCAATTTATTTTAGCATCTGTCTGTGTTTTTGTGCGTGTTTCTATACTATGCAGTTTACATGTCGTCCCTCCCATGCCAAAACGACGAATGTGCAATTTTGGCGAAAATGACCTTTTGATGTAGTTTCATTAATTTTTATCAAACCTTTGCAATGCCAAAGTCACGAATCTCTAAATTATCGGTACTCAGAGATATTTTGTTGTGAAATAATAACGAATGTGACTTTTTTCGATGTTTTACTGTGCCAAACATATTAATGTTTATTATTCGTGAAATAATTTCTAAGATAATTTAGAAGTCCTTGAATTTTAGCCATGCCATAGTCAGGAATTTGTAACATTGGTTAATTTAGCACTGACAATAAAAGGCAAATATCTCAGAATGACCTTTTTGCACATTCGTCGTTTTGGTATGGGAGGGACGAATTCGTATGGTGTAATAATATAAAAAAAAAAACAACAGGATGCAGGCGGCAACACTCACGTATTCCTGATTGGGCCCGTCCTGTATGACCACCATCTTGGCCCCCGATCTCTCCTGCAGCTGCTTGATGGTCTCACCGCCCTTGCCGATGATCAGCCCCACCTTGGGCCCCGGCACCATTATCTCCTCCTGCACACGCATCGCACGTTTCAACGTCTTACCTTCGCACAATCCGCAAGTACATTATTATACGTTGGAAAGGTGATTTTTTTTATTCTGATTATATACAGGGTGTTTCAGGATAGGCTTGAGAAACTTCAGGAATACAAAATTTATAAATTGTAATAAAAACTGGATGGACTGTGACTGCAATGATCTAGTCCAGTCCCAGGAATTTACCTATATGCACTTTAATTCTACTAGTTAAAGCATGTAAATTAGTCATTTTATATTTATTATTTAAGGCGGATGTTAACCATCCACCAAATCTCGATCAAACAATTTTCACCAAAAAGTGCTTTTCGTCTTCAGATATGGACCCCTTTCGAACCCTGAAGTTACGAAACCCTATCCTGAAACACCCTTTATAATCAGTCAGCGTATAAGCGTCCACTGCTGGACATGAGTCTCTCCAGTTTTCCTCCAGTCCTTCCGGCCTTCTTGACATGCTTGAGAAGTTTTCATCCGGCAAGCCTTAAAATATGTGCTTCCGTACCGCTTCCGGCCTTCAGCGGTACGGAAGCACATATTTTAAGGCTTGCCGGATGAAAACTTCTCAAGCATGTCTTCACATTATTGGTACATACTACGCTTTCTTTGTTATTTTTCTTTCTTTTTTTTCACATTTTTGTTGAGAAAAACATATCTCTATACACAGCAATCGTACAGCGTGTTTTTTAATGAGGCGCACCACTTTAGCCGGTTATTCTGGATCACATCTCCATACATTTATTACTATTAAGAACTACATACGTACAGCTCCCGGCACAAAATAATGCGTGTCGAGCTTCAGAAAGAGACACTCCGGTTGTAGAGCGTCGTCCCTGTCGCAGAGACGACGCTCTACAACAGGTGGTCTCATTCTCAAGACGCATTATTTGCTGACGGGAGATGTACATTATTTTTATACAGCACAATGAATTAAATTTTCCAAACACCGACGATTGCCTATACTAGCAAGAAACATTCAATAAGAACATAATAACACTGCGGCGGCCTTAGATTTCATTCAAATAGTGGCTCCAAAATCCAAGAAAAAAAAAAATTTAAAAAAAACATTTAAGTAGTCAACAGTTGGATATATTGATTTTGCTATAATATTGTATATATAGGCACACAAAAAATCACTCACCTAACTTTTGACTGAGTTCAACTTTTTCATAGTGACTGTTTCAACCAAATTTTTATTCATGATTAGCATAACAAAAAATTGAGAATAAAAACATTGTATTTCTTTCTTTTGCACATAACAAAAAATTGTGGTCCCCTTTTTGCACCATTTTTGTGTGGAACCTTACAAAAGGACTAGACAGACATTATAAGCCTATGCAGAATCCAGTGAAAAACATCACTTAGACGTACCACCTAAATGTGAAAATAATAGGTGGACTCACATTGTAGCCGGTGGATCTCGGCCCTTCCATTTGACACGGGTCCTGGGGCCGCGGGAGGTGCCGATAATTACATGTAAATTTCAATATAGATCCACTTTTTGCATTCACTTTTTTATTTTTCAGAATTTTGCACAGAACTCTTCTCATTCAATGCTTTCGTATAATTTTTACACATTATAAAATGCAACATCTAGTTCATGTCTGTCCGCTTATAAATTCGTCACTGGTTAAATTTCAATCAATTTTTCTTTTATATTTATAGTTTAATTATGAACACATAAAATGTAAGTGAGAATATATAAAGTCTGCATTTACGAGGGGGTGTCATTGACAAAAATCAGCTCTGATATAAGGGAGGGGGAGCAGCTCGCAAAAACCATGAAATTATCGAGTGAGCTTTGGTATTTCAACTTCCACTTTGTGTCGGAAGGAGTCATGTGACATAGTTCCCATACAACATCTGTCACAGAACACTATTCCTAGTCCTAAAGCCTCGGTCACACATGGCTTTTAAAAAGATAGCTTAATCTAATCCACTCTCAATGAACTGTCAAGAGGTTATAAAACCCTTTAAAACTTTTCTCACATCACCCTCTGGTGTTTAAATAATTTTTTGAAATATCTCAACTTAAAAGTCACCATGGGGCTGACATAACCGAATACGGCTAAAGGCCCAAACTTAACTAGCATAGACTAGCATCTTAAAAGCGCCGGCAAAAATGCTGCATGTGACTAGCTACTCGCTGCCAGCAACCTCCTCTCGCTGCGAGAGGAAAGCCGCTAGTAGAATAGAGGATGTGCAAGCGCTAGTGTTCTGGCAGACTAGAAAAAGCGCTCGCGCGCCTCGTGTGACGTGGCAAAGCTGACAGCGACACTGCCTGAGTTGTGCGTGATGGGGTCCGATACAGACAGAATACTCACAGCTAATACTAGGATGCGGGTGCGTGACAAGTAGGCTGCGACTTGTAGCGGCCACTTTACTAGCCGCTAGTTCACGCTTCTTCAAAATAAAACTACATGTGACCGAGGCTTAAGATTTTGCTACACAATCAAATTGTTTTGTTTATTTCAGGCATACAAAGGCGTAAGTAATTATACAAATGTGTAAGTAATTAACACGTTCAGGAACTGAGCAATAATTGGAAAAACTACTGACATTCTGAAGTTCAAATAAATCAAATAAGCAAGATTAGTAGTATATGTAGATGGTAAATAAAGAGCAAATGTGTGTATTTACATCAAGGCTACATATGTATTTACAAAATGTGAATTCCATACATAATCCATTTGAAGCAATCTGTACCTATATATAAGCCTTCATTTATTGCAATATTTACTTTATGTATACTGGCTTAGGTTAGCGTCGGTGATAAGGTTTTTACGCAACAAAGTATACCTACAAGTAAAGAAATCGCATAACAATTTGTTAATTTTTTATATTCGAGTTAACAAGCCACCAGATTGTGCTATTGAAAATCTGTTTTATTATATTTACAATTACCTACTCTCAAACCAAATCAAACCCTGCTTTTTAATTTTGTCTAACATTTTTAAATGCATACTTTTTTTTGCAACTCTTGCAAATTAAGACATCCATCGTCACATAATGTGATTAAAATGAGGTTTTAATTATATCACAACCTCATTTTGCTATTCTGGTTATCACTCGAAGGTCAGCTGCAAGAAATCACTCATATTAAGTTGCCTTTCCACCTATACTTCTTGTGCATTGTTTGTGTGTATATGTGTGGGTATTAATTGCTATTCTACTCCTGCTAGTGCAGTAGCCACGACTGGTGCAGCATAAGTGTGACAGGCGATAGGGTACGGTAAACTTACGGTAGTGGCACCGCCCCCGCCTCCGCCGCCGCCCCCGCGCATGCCCCCCGGGCCTCCGTTGTCGGGCGGGCCCTGGTTTTCGCGGCCGCGCTGGTTCACTATTTGATTCACCATTTCCCTGGATAAAATAATTTTATTAATAGCCTCTCTAACTGAGCGGTTCCCAATAATATTTTCATCGATGCCTCTTAGCTAATTTTCCGAGACGAAAGTATACCTGAGTATAATGTTTAAATAAAACAATTTTCACATGGTTATAGTGTTTATTTTCGGGTAAATTAATCTACATAAAATATAATATCCAGGTGTGCCGCGAATTCTAAGTAACTCATTCAAAATTTATCAAAAAAAAAAACAGCAGAAGAAAAGAGCAAGCATAATTTATCGTCTATCTGTATAGATAGATTATCCACAATGATATTTTGTGACTAATTTGTTTGAACACCTAACAGCGAAGTAATGAGAACATTTTGACATCCTCAGATAAAATTATAGTTTTAAGCGATAAATTACATATATACAGCGTATATAACGTAGGTACATCGTCAATAGTTTTTAGTTCTCTAAATTTCATATGCTTTCTGAATGAAGATAAATGTGGTGTGCCGTGAAATTTTCGTAGATGAAAAAGTGTGCCAGTTAATAAGAAAAGTTGTAAAACCCTGGTTTAGGACATAGAGATTTTTTCCTGAGAATTTAATGTAAATGTGATGATTGTAACAGCTGAAGGGTTGAAATTCTATAGGGTCTATGTGCAAAGTCCAGATATAACAAAAAAACTGAAAAATACACGCATAGTGGCACATAGACCGGTCCTTGCTTTAACAGCGTCTGTGTAGTAGTAGGGCGGAGCTAGGCACTTATACTCTTTTGTATGTTATTAGCCTTGGCACATTAATTGTATTTCTGTAAAAATATCGCTTTGCGATTTTTTGGCACTTAGACCCTATAGAATTTCAACCCTTCAGTTGGAACAGGGACTGTATGTAGGTTACCTCACCCTATGGATTGGATTATACAATAAAACAATATAGAGAAATTAGAAATGGCACGTTGGCTCGATGTGAATGTTCGCGCGGCAAGGCTAAGGTGATGTGACTAACTTGGCCCGGTTGACGGAGTCTCGCGTGCCGGTGAGCGTGCACATGCGCTCCGGCTGCCCGCCCGAGTCCGGCGCCATCTGTATCTTGCAGCCGGACTCCGCCTGCAGCCGAGTTATCTGCTCGCCGCCCCGTCCGATTACTGCACACAATCGTCACATCATTTATTATTTTTATTTGGTAGTAGTGGTCTATTATGAATGTTCTTTCTGACCCAAGAACCGCTGACCGTGGTTCAGATTCCACGTTAAAACTGTAGGTCCCTTCCCTTCTTACCTTACTAGGTGGTAGGGTTTATACCGGCCGAGTTGGTACCACTGCACTGAGCGAAACGTCGGTCGAAACGGCTATGTAAAAAGTTCATGTTTCCGTCCAGTTCAGTGTAGCCGGCGCGAAATGAAGGGCTGACATCACGGTTGTTGTAGGTGATGTAGCCATTCCATAAAAAAATAAAAAAATGTTGGTTTGTATCGACTTTTCTGGAATCTGGAATCTGCACAGGAAAAATGGTAATTGGTCAGAAGACTTTCACACCTCAACCAGGCATTTTTGCGCTGCTTGCGCGCGAGGCCTGCCGTCACTGTGTCTGCAGCGGGAGCACAAATGCGTCGATAAGCCTATATCGATCGATAAACATCTATTCGTCTTCTTCTATTCTACTTCGTTGAACGAAGCAAATAGATGTTTATCGATCGATATAGGCTTATCGACGCATTTGTGCTCCCGCTGCTGTTCTATATAAAATAAGAAAAGACATTGATGCACGCCCAGGATGGTCTCACACTTTTCAACAGAAGCAGGTACTCACTGAGTCCGACCATCTTGTCGGGAACGCGTATGTATTCATTAATGGTCTGCTCGGGCATGAACGGCGGGGGGCCGCTGTTGCCGCCGCCGCCTCCCGACGCGGCGATGCGCGCCGCCGCAGCCGCCGCCGCTGCCGCCGCCGCCGCCGCAGCACTGTCCACACAACATTGCCATTTTTTTATTATTTTAGATGTCAAACTCGAACATTTGGAGAAAAAAATCTTTTTTGTTTCTAAAAACCATGTTTGTTCATAAAAATCTGATTACATAAACAATGATAAAAATAATCTTAAATCATGAAATTTTAAGAAAATGTTCTGCTCGTATGCTCTTCAAATCCAAAATAGTCTCTGCTCCAAAATGGCCGCAGTAAAGAGCACACTGACCGCATTGTCTCTCAGAATTTCTAGACCCATGGCATTGAATGATTAAAGACCTTGATTTGCAGTCATCACTTTTTTTTTCGAGCTTGCCCAAGACTTTGGCAAACTGCTTTACATCCGGGGAACACACGGCAGGGTCTGGTGAAGTCCACAAACTCAAAGAGGTCTGTTATATTAGGGTATTTCGCGTTCTTGGCCAGCAGCGCTTTCAAGACAGCAGCTCCGGCCGAGACGTGGTCAGCGTATCCACGCAGGTGGCATAGAATACTAGGGCAATATTGTAGTGAAATATACGTGTGGTATTCCAGAATAATTCAGACATTGCCATATTGTTCAGGAAAGCCGACTGGATGCCGTTCGAGGGCTCCTCGTCAGACGGAACGTGGACGTGAAGGGGAAGTGCGTGGCTTGGCGGGCCTGGCGGATCCTGATATGGACACAGAATGCAGACCCTCGCTGCTTACAGCACTGACCAACTCGACTAGAACAGGCTTGACCCCTGATCCACGGGCCCAGTGCCACGAGAACCATTTGTACGTCGCGAGGGTTTGAATGTGGGATTGAAATAATAAAATTTTTTAAACAACAATACTTATTTTAACTAAGCATGTGTTAAGAAAAAAAAAGAAACTGAAAAATTTAAGTTCAATAAGCCAGAATTCAAAATTAAGACTTGTCTACAACAAGCGTTTCATCCCGGAACTCTTTGACAATTAGTCTTAGAAAATCGTTCACCTCATCCCACCGGGTGGTGAGTGTGGGTAGCCCGAGTCTAGACCGGCTAGTTTCTTGGCGCTAGGTTCTGGGCCCTCCTCCAGTGATCTCTTGCCGCCGCCTCCCTCGATCTTAGCTGCAACCTGCAACCAAACAACTCTTTACCCAACTTCAAACATTACTTAGTGGGGATTTTCTTAGTATAACCCAATTTTTATAACAGCACTTCGAGCTGTCAAAGTCGTTAGGTTGGCAGGACTGAATTCACCCCCCGCTTACTTCCTCACCTCTCCGCCGACGCCTATCAGTACACACAAACACCCACAGTAAGGGCGTGTAATGATAGGCGTCGGCGGAGAGGTGAGAAAGTAAGCGGGGGGTGAATTCAGTCCTGCCAACCTAACGACTTTGACAGCTCGAATTGTTCCTCACCTCTCCACCGACGCCTATCAGTACACACAAACACACAGTAAGGGTGTGTACTGATAGCGTCGGCAGAGAGGTGAGAAAGTAAGCGGGGGGTGAATTCAGTCCTGCCAACCTAACGACTTTGACAGCTCGAAGTGCACAGTTATACAAATTGGGTTATAATGTCGACTATCTTAGTTCTTTATTGTGTTTCCTCATTACAGATTTAATTCATCAAAGATATCGTGAGCATAGCTCGCGGAGCGACTTTAAAATTTAACCCTTTCGTCGCCGGGACCGCTAGGGCCCAGTCATGCGCCCAGGCCAAGGCTTTACGAAACTTCCACCGTACTACTACTACAATTAAACCTATTTTTGAAAGCACTTTGTGCTAGTGTGACTATAGGTGCACACAAATATGTGCGACTGGCGCCGAAAGGGTTAACAATAACAAATGAACATTTAACTTGAGTCCCCACTAGGTATAATAATAATAATAAGGTTGAATTGGTAGGCTCCAGTATAAGTTAATTTAATTTTAGACCATTCAATCAAATTGCAGAAAATAAACTAAACTAAAAATCTAAATTATCCAAAATGCCGACAACGCTATCGACGTTACCCGTTCGGCAAGATCCATCAGCTGCCGGATACACTGGCCGCTTGACCTGGCTACATCTCTTTCAAATATAATATAATTAGTAGAGATGTAGGTACATTCGAGATGACCAACAATTCGGAAAATTTGGCGCACCTGCATAAACTCAAATGTTTCGTAAAATAACGAAGTCATATAAAAAATCTCTATTGCCACTTGAAAGCCAATGAAATTACCCGCAAAACTATGTAAAACAATTACGTCATTATTTCAAAGCTGACAATTTTTTTAACTGCAGTAAAAACAAAATATGCTCGAAATGTTTTCCCCAATTTTCTATCCTAATATTGCCAAACTCCCCAAACAAATCATATCGACGTGTAGGTGAAGAACTGAACTATTCAAATAATGCATTGCACATAAAATTTAAAATGTTTTTCTTTATTTTTATTATGTGGATACCTTTAGATACTGTGTAGGGCCGGTACATGAAAAGAATAGCCCCACTGCATCTCTCCCCGTGCATGTCGTGAAAGGCGACTAAGGACAAGATGCCTCACCTTGGCGTGGTCCTTCTACCGTATCATGCAGCAGGTGGGTCTTCGTGCCTACTTGCTGCTTGATAGTTATCTTGTCCTAATACTTTGCTAAACACGGTGGTCGGTGTTGTGCTATAATTTACCAGAGTTCTTGCAGCACAACATCGATCTCTGCTTACCCCGATGTCGGGATACAGCGTGCGGTATGTAGGTAGCAGTAACCTTTAGACAATTTCACAGGGGTTATGGGCTGACATCACGGATGTTGTAGGTGATGTAGCCAGCCATGTCAGTTTCCATAGAAAAAAAATTGGCCTAATCATTATTATATTGCACGTCAAGCCATTGGAAGTAAATGCCCTTGCGCAAATAAAAATTGTCTGAAGGATGATGGCCACAAGAAAATACATGCCGCCGTCTACGCATGACTAGAGTAAGTAGGTATGTACCTACTCCATGATACGTCACACACAACACTTTCCCTGTTGCTACAAACGTCATTACAGTTGTAGGGTGGGAGATGCTAATACGCTCATGGTACCGTTAAAGTGGTATTTTAAGTAACGCCCTGAGCGATCGATCTTTCTTGGATAAGAACAGAGATCAGCGGAAACTTAGTAGGTCACCATCTTATCTTTGTGACGACGCCACTCATCGTGCGATATAAAATTGGAAGCGCATTTCGTCGAGTAAACAACGTTTTTGCTAGCGCATAAACTATGTGGGTGTGATTGTTACAAAAGGTCAAAAAACTCACCAATCTCGCGCGCTGGACTGCCGCTGCGAAGCCCGCCGTCTGGCTATTACTTTGTAGCGGTGCAAGCGAGGAGTAATCACTCATGTTGTCGCTCTACGGACGTGCACATTCAACCGCGCTAGAACACGCCGGCGCCGGCCATAGGCGCACTTCACAACACCCAACACAATCAGCTCGCCGCGGATATAACACGCAGCGCACGCGGGACAAGAGAAAAAGACGCGGAAGTGCTATAGACAATAATGGCGCGCTCGATCGTTCGCTTGACACAGCGCCGGAAGTGGCGTGTCTCTGAATGTGGATTGTTTCTCCTTCAACGTACCGATAGAGCTGATATACACGGGGTTTCAGTAAAGCAATGAAAATATAATGCAAAGTATAGTCATAGTTACTTGGTGCGAATATGACAGCACTAATTCTATCGTGTAATTGTATTGTAATATGTGTTATATATTTATGCACGTAAGTAGTCGTAGGCATCTACAAGTAAGTTCATAAGGTAATTATTATTTTAATACTTACGCGTTTATTTTGTGCATATACAACGTGTCCCAAAACTTAACGTCAAGCGGGAACCAGGGAGTAAGCCAGTTTATGACTACCCAGGGGAAAAAAAAAAAAAAAATCGGAGTCATTTGTTTTTTATGATATGAGCATTTTTTTTAAAACGTTAAAAATTTTACTTAATATTTTTTTTGTGATAAAACTATGGGCATTTTGGTTTTATTTCGGATACTGATCAATAGCAGAGTTATTTAGGCTACCAATAAAAAAAAAATTGGTTGTCTGTAAAGTCGGTTTACGAACGACAGTTTTACGTGAGTTGTGCCGTACGAAAAAATATGGTAATTCTTATAGCTGTGTTTCTTTATGACGTTATCACGTAAAACTATCGTCCGTAAACCAACTTTACAGACAACCAATTTTTTCGTGCGTGCAGCCGGTGTTCATCAATTTATAAGACGTAACGTTATCACGTCAAAATTAACAATTATATTTGCAAATTTGTAGTCTTAGGTAGTACCTACCTAAAAAAGTTGTACGAGATGTAAATTTTCAACGTTTTTCAAAAAATGCTCACATCATAAAAAACAAATGACTGCGATTTTTTTTCTTATTTTTCCCTGGCCTACTCCCTGGTTCCCGCTTGACGTTGAGTTTTGGGACACGTTGTATATAATAAAAAAATTATCATTGCTATAGTCTGTTTTTTGGAAGACGGAGTAAATTGACGTTTGACTGATATTAGAGTGATGCACGCTTTGCACCACTAGTGATTGTAGTCGATGAAAATAGTATCGACTTTTACACGACACGACACACCTTCACACATATTATGCGCTACCTGTGGCGCTGCCTTAAACTTAACATTTGTCTAGCTAGATTTAGCTTAATATGTTGTCAATTAAATCCACAATTAGGTAAATATTACAGTTTACAGCATTTAATTAGTTAATCAATCGATAAAAGTATCGATAGCAACTATAATGCGCGGGATGGATCTCGGCGTGTCGTCGCCGCAGCGGGCGACCCGCCACGCGAATACACTATACAAGTACGGTGCGGGTGCGAGGGAGAGCACCGACGAACCGCTGCGGCGGCGACACGCCGAGATCCGCCCCGCGCATTATACATGCCTATTTAAAATGTGCCAGAAACTGGCAACACTCTAAACGTCACTTTCCTCGTTAACTACTGTGAGATTACCTGATTGATAAAATTACTAACAAATAAAATACAGAAATATAGTGCCACCACGAAGTTATGATGTGTGGGAAATATGCGCAACTGCCTGCATTCCTAAGAACGGACGTGAACTTCCGATCGAAAGTTTGTCGATAATTAGGTTATTAGGTCATACAATTTTATCAACAAAGTTTCGACCGAAAGTTTACGTCTCTTCTTAGGAATGCAGACAGTTGCGCATATTTCCCACGCATTATAACTTCCTGATGGCACTATATTAATATGCTCTCTTTTAATAAAGTGGGTTGCCATATTTTTTTCATAATGGGAACTGACACGGTTGGCCTACAACATCCGTGATGTCAGCCCATAACACCGGGTGAACTAGGTGCCATGTCAGTGCTTCACTTCATTTATGTCGGCTACACTGAACTGGACAGAAAACACGAACTAATAGCCGTTTAGACCGACGTTTCATTCAGTGTGGTGGTAACAACCACGGCGGGATAAACCCTACGACCTAGTAAGGTAAGAAGGGAAGGGACCTACAGGTTTACGTGGAATCCGAACCACGGTCAGCCTCCAACTTTACTGTCGAGCTGTCACCCATCCAAGTACTCGTTGGTAAGGTTTATCCCAGCCGGGTATCACCGCACGGAACGAAACATCCGTCGAAACGGCTATGTAAATAGTTCGTGTTTTCCGTCCAGTTCAATGTAGCCGACATGAAATGAAGGGAATCAATGACATGTCACCTAGATCACCCGGTGTTATGGGCTGACATCACGGATTTTTTAGGTGATGTACCTAGCCAACCGTGTCAGTTTCCATAAAAAAAAACGATTGACCCCGCTCAGGGTTGCTTAACAACAGTCGACCGACACACACTCCTAATATCTAGTGTAAAATATTTCGAGCTAAAAATAACTAAACAGTCTTCATCTCTTCCGTAATATATTATAATAAATACTACTTATTAAAGTATTTTGTTCGTTCGTTTAATATTATAGGGACCTAGCTGAAACTATAGAGGGCAGCACTAGAGACCTTACAACTCTGCAGGGCCGTTGGATCCTTGTACGTGTTCTATCGTCTGTACCAAGGAAAGTGTTCCAAGGAGCTGCACGACGCGATTCTTCCATCCCCATTCTTCCATCGCTCCACGCGCAACAGGTTGGGAATGCATCTACCTACACGCTGTCGATATCCTCACACTTACCACAAATTAATCCTGTAAATCCTTTATTTACAGGTTTGCCAACCTGTGGACTGCACTCCCGCCTGCATCCTTTACTCCAATCTATAGTCTGGACTCTGGGGTCATTCAAAGATAATGTGAATGTACACCTAGCCGGCCGACATTGTATTCGCAGCCCCAGTAAATATCCTAATTCACGTTGGCGCCGTCGGACTACATCTCTGTGTTAGTCTGGCGCGCGCCATATGTCTTGCTTCCCATAATAAAAGCACTAAGGTGACAAAAGTACCGCTCAGTGGCATACAAAGTAACTAAACTTGGCATGGTGTTCTGTGGTACTGAGTAATGTCAAATGCTGTCACCGCCACTTTTTGCAAAATACTTTTCTAGTTTATTAGAACAAAAAACATTGATTTCAATAAATATAATTTCAAGAATGCATCATCAGCTCATGCTTTGGCGGTTTTCCCGCGCGAAATTCGTTAGGTAAGGTTTGCACAAAATACGTCTTTTAGCACAGTTGCATCTTTACATTTCCTACAAAGTTATATATATATATATACAACACATACACCTTTGTTACTATTTCAAATTGTGAGTTGAACATTACACTTCACAAAAAAGTCAAGTAAAGTTTTGTTTCGATTCCAGACTCCCGGAAATGAATAGAAACCTCAAATAATAAATAACGCATTTTAACTTCAGGAATGTAGGATTGTTTCGAATTAACTTACATACAAACACAACAAACTAATGACTAAAACACCAATAATCATCGTGCGAACATGCGTGCGACACCAAGTCGTAGTTATAAATGTTTATACATAAAAAATACAAAGATATGGCTTAACGAAATTAAGTTAAGCGTTGCACACTAATTGACGAATTAATTTTTATATCGTGGACAAAATGTTGCAAAAAGCCGTGACAAAGATATATATATTTTATATTTTGGCAATTCGATTTCGACCAAATGTTATTATATGGAGATCTTATAGATAGATTAAATTTAAATTTAATATGCACTCCGTTGAAATTATGTACTTGTTTTCCTGTCCAATAAATTACTTTTTTTTATCTTTGTCAGATAAACAATTTGTAATAATGTATTTTCATAATAATATAACAAAAACACAACAGAAAATATGCTTTAACTATTAAAATAAAATACTACTATATAATACTACTTTAACATAATTAAACATTTGCACCGTGTGGGGCCGGTACTTTAAAAGAATACCCCCACTGCATCTCTTCCCGTGTATGTCGTAAAAGGCGACTAAGGGATATGACTCCCTTCTTATATTACTAGGTGGTAGGGTTTAACCCGCCCGGATTGGTACCACCGCACTGAATGAAAGGTCGGTCGAAACGGCTATGTAAATAGTTTGTGTTTTCCGTCCAGTTCAGTGTAGCCGGCACGACCGAAGGGAAGCACTGACGTGGCACCAAGTTCACCTGGTGTTATGGGCTGACATCACGGGTGTTGTAGGTGATGTAGCCAAGCGTGTCAGTTACAATAAAAAAAAAAAATTTTACTTTGATTATTTTTATATTACTTATCTGAAAAAGAAGTATGTAAGTACTTAAGACATTCCCATTTTCGAACTGTTATAAAATACGAATTATTTGATTTATAAATGAAAATTGTGTTCTCATTAAAAATTTTTAAAATTGAAAGTGTGCTTTTCAACTTTCGGTGTGTGTGGTGTGTGTGCGCAATAAATAGCAGAGAGACGAAATATTTTTTTGGAATAATATATTATAGATAATTGCGATAAAAATCATTAACCGTGTATACAACCACAAAGTTTGAATGAAAGAACAATTTGACAGAACGTAAACATCCGACTAGCAATGCGATGTTGCCATGTGCCAACAACCCACCGGCGGCGTACCGGCGCAGCGACATCCGTCTACGCGCAGTGCATGTGTGTTTGTTTGTGCGCGTTGCATTGCTGCACACCGACTTAGTGCTATTTCTACTTTGCAAAGGAGAGCGAGTGAGTCGACGCTGGCGGATATCAAAAGGCGCGTTGCAGTGGAACGTAGCTAGTTGTGTTTGAGAAGAAGACGCTTTCAATTTCGCCACAAGAAAATGTCCGGAGACACCGATAACGCGAAGATGAGCGAGACTCAGGTATGTAGTTATTTAGTATTCAGTCCGGGGAGTTCGCCCATGCATGAGTTCGGTGGGGGCACCTGCAATAACTGGTCGCGCGCGTTATATCATTCGCCGCGTCGCTCAACATGGCTGACGGCGCGGAGGCGAGGCGGGAACTGCGCGCCTAGCCACAACATCGCGTACTGAAAATTTGACTTGGGAAAAGTGTTGATGCCATCTTGTTCTGTCCGCGATACTGAGTGAAACGTGCCCGAAACCGGCGAATGCACTATGCGGACCACCCCCCTCCCCCCACCCCGTTTGGTCTTTGTTACCGTGCAAATATCCGTATGGATGACCTTGGCTATCGGATTTGCTAATGTTCGATCTAGAAGTCACTTCACCCAAATTCGCCTCTCTTCACCCAACCGCCGATACTGCGCCGGCTCTTGTAGTTGCCTGTATCTATGTGCCTCATATACACATAACTGCGATGGCGGCTGTTGGCGGGACTCTTCGTGTGGCTCATGTAGACAGGACCCTGCCTGCCTCCACACATACCTATACCAAGCTACCAACCTACTTACACACATATACATTCATACCAATATGTGTACATACTTATCTCCATACATACATTTACATGCCTACATAGGTATTTACCAAAATGTTTTGTTCAGAACAGAAGCCTAAGTAGGTATTTATAATTGAGATGTTTATTATCCCATGCCGACATTACTTAGAAATTTTTACCATGGGGTCCTGCAGTACTGAAAGGTTGAAGGTCATGCCTTCTTTCATGCATAGCCTAATTCTAGAAATGTCTAAATTTACTTCAATTTTAAAGTGAACCTTATGCATAAGTCATAAGGTTCATTTTAGAATGAATTTTTCAGTGTTTAATTTTATTAGAATTTATTTGCTCACAAAGATAATAGGTATAAAAGATATACCAAACACAGAAACCTTTGTCACTTCGATGTAGGTTGAAGTGAAAAATAAAGATTATGTCATAAAATTTCCTTCAACCCCCCCGTGTGCGACCAAATTTCCATGGGCGTCGTTAGACACCTTATGGGTCGGCTGGGCGCCACATGTCACGCTTTCAATAAAAAAAACTAATATTAATCTCCCCCAACTTTCCACTCATTTGTGTGTATGCAAACTTTTCTGTGGAGCAGAATTAAAACTTATTCCAGAATGCAATTTATTCTAATCAACCGCATCTACTACTTCAGCATTGTAACTTTCCTCACAAACCTTACCTTAGTCAGAATGAATGATAAATGTGCACACAAATACTTGGAACAACAGAAAAGCACATTGGGTTTCGAACCTACTCTTAACATGAAGCTGTCCCAAGAAGCTGTCGGAGACTGGCCTGCTCCAATTGGCTCCAACATGTTATATGAATTGTTTACCCTTATAGAAAAGAAATGTTGTATTTGTTATAAATATAAATTTTTTGAAATAATAAGCAGTGCCAAACACTTTTAAGACGAGACGGAAGTTAACTTTCTCCATACAAAATCGTCTTTCGGCATTTGTGTTTTTTAGCCCCCTAAACCTGATCCGATTTTTACAATTTTTTTTTCTTGTCTCAAGGACAGTCCAATCTATGTTCCTGTCACTTTTTTGTTTAGATGAAATATACCTACAACACCTAGTATATGTAGGAATATGAAATATACCTAGTGTTGTAGGTATATTTCATCTAAACAAAAAAGTGACAGGAACATAGATAGGACTGTCCTTGAGACAAGAAAAAAAAAATTGTTGAGGTTGTGTAAAAATTTGTATTTCGACCAAAAAAAATTGAATATTATATTTTTTGATGTCACGAAGTTCATTAAGCTTTATTGAGTCATCATCACTTTAGATATTAAAAAAACAATAAGAGAGGAACATAGATTTGACTGTCCTTATTACAACAAAAAAATCATTGTAAAATGTTTAAGGGGGTAAAAAACATAAATGCTGAAAGACGGTTTTGTATGGAGAAAGTTAGCGTCCGTCTCGTCTTCAATGTAGACTAAGTGGACGTAAAAAAAAGTATCCAGCGAAGTTTCTTGCCAGTTCTTCTTCGGTATGATAATCGAACTGGCAAAATGCTAAATGTTAAATGTTAAAATATGACGAATCCGAGTGCAGTGTACTGTCTATGAATGATAAATAAAGAATAATG
Organism: Nematopogon swammerdamellus; assembly: GCA_946902875.1. Classification (NCBI taxonomy): domain Eukaryota; kingdom Metazoa; phylum Arthropoda; class Insecta; order Lepidoptera; family Adelidae; genus Nematopogon; species Nematopogon swammerdamellus. Next base: position 10,599,622 of record OX336357.1, read on the forward strand.
TAATCATACTATCACCTCAAAACTATTTGGAATATCGTAAATGTATAACTTTGTTTCGACTTTTCTACTCAACATATGCGTCTGTCTCTCTGTAGGAAAACATTTTTATATTTAGTTATTTTAATTAAATTATTTGTATATAGGCATATTTGATAAAAATTGTTCCTATACAGCAAGGAACAACAAATGGAGGACCGTGGTCCGGATCTAGACCGCTGACCTATTTAGTGCGGACCTTAAAAAACAGTGAAACTCATACCTACACTTTTTATTTAACTATATCAGAAAAATTAAAGACTATAAAAATAAAAACCTGTGGTAATTTTATTTAGCCCAACAAATTTTAGACAGCCCAAAGCAAAAAAATTCATTTTTCGCAATAATATTAGGTAAATAATATTAAAATTACTTTGTTATTTTTGTGAAAGGTAGTTAGATATTTCCTCAATAAAAAATAATTCAGATTTCTTTTAGTTTTATTTATTTTTTGATTTGACTTTTTAAATCTTGGTCGCCTGTCATCTACCAACCGGACCGCGACAGTCTTATATTTTTTTTAATGCACCTTCAATAAATCTAATTGGTGATACTCTGCTATAGAGACGCAGATCTTGAGTGAATAATTCGTACAAAGAAACATTTTTACTCTATGCTAAATTGTTTTAAAGTGATCTTTCATTAAAGCATGGACGACCTAACATGAGGCAAACACACGTACGCACACAAATGCATTTCTCTAATAAAAATGCTTGACATGCACCTATATATGGCCTGAGCACTACTACACACGCATAATTTTATGCTCACCGTCATGTGTGAATGTATTTGTACGCCTCAGGTTAGAACGAACAACCTATACCACAGTATGGAAAGCCTCTGGTTGGCATATTAGTATTTTGATTATATATATTTTTAAATTTCAAATAGTAAAGCTGAAAATAAGTGAGTAAAAACCATCCCCGATCAGGGTTTGAACATGAAAGTCTGGCATTATTCACCAACAAGTTTGTGTCGTCACAGCGTTTTGACCCAAAATTATTTAGAAAAAGAAGCAGAAATAAATGTTCTGTCAACCCTGCATTATCATATCATGTTTGATTGATTTTTTTTTAACTTGGATCATCTTGTTGATTGCTGACAATGCAGGAAGATGAGAAGAAGTGTGGAGGCGGCGACCAGACCACGGAGGACGAGTCGTCTCAAGATTCTAAGGGTGAGTCGCGAGACAGTAAGTCAGATGGGAAAGATGTAGATCAACCGTGCCAGGAGCCAGACAGCAGCGACTCTCAAGGTCAGAACCCTGAACCTAATCCGTGATCTGTCACAAGGTCGGAACCCTAACGTAATCCGTGATCTGTCCTAATCCACAATCTGTCCTAATCCGTGATCTGTCACAGAGTCGGAACCCTAACGTAATCCGTGATCTGTCACAGCGTCTGAAGCTTAATGTAATCTGTGCTATGTCGTAATGTGATCTCCTAATCCTGGCATAATCCGTGATCTGTCCCGTTATCTGTTCTAGAGTTCGTTGTGATCTGCCCTAACATAATTCGTGATCAGTCCTAACATAATCCGTGATCTGTGCCGTCGTAATCTGTGATCTGTCCTGGCATAATCCGTTATCTGTCCTAGTGTTCGCTGTGATCTGTCCTAACATAATCCGTGATCAGTCCTAACATAATCTGTGATCTGTCCTAACGTAATCCATGATCTGTGTCTCACATGGGAGTGTGTTCATCTACATCTTGTCTACGTATTAAATATGTGTAAGTTTTGTGCACTTTTATGATTTTACATTGTTAAGGTGTTAGGGCCAGAGAGATAAACATATTTGCAAAAAAAAAAAAAATTGGTATTTCGCACTATGTACTTAATTACTAAAATGGTTTTTTTTTGGCAAATACACACTGTATTTGGCTGGCCCTAGCGCCATAAGGTGCACTTGTGTGGTGTGAGAAGAGAAAGGAAAGAGATAAGGAAACAAAAAACAGACATAAAAATGTGAAATGTCTGATTGGTTCTGTCACATGGGGTTATGTCCTTTATGGTTTTTCCAACTTGAATAAACTGTTTTGATTTAATTTTATGTGTTACTCTAATCTTTCCCTTCTCTTCCAAGGGGGGTTTATACTTTTTTTATTTTAACAATAACACAATATACAAAAAAATTTACAATTTAGCAAAAAAAAAAAACATAAAATTCAACACTAAACTTGTTCTTGTCTGTTTCAATACAATTTTTCACATTTAGTCATTGTACGCTGCCCTCACTTTTGTTATGTAACTGGAATCGAGACTCGACTTCTACAAATCATTCCAAGTTGGTACACGCACCAATAGATCTGGATTGGGCATAGAAACAGCAAAGTCTGATAAAGAAATACTGAAAGGTTTTGCTCAGGAGGACATGGAACAAGGCTTCAAACTTCACGCCTTAAACCTAGAAATGCAGAATGATTGGCTAACAGTGGGTGACTTCTGCATCCCTCCTGCATTGAAGTGGAAATCCATAATATACAACTGGTCCCCTGAGCTGCTTAAGTTCTACTTAAATGCATTCCAGCTTACTCTCCCCGACCCGAGTAACCTAGTTAGATGGGGGAAATCTACAAATAAACTATGCCCGTCATGTAAGGAGTTCGTAGGCACGGCCAAACATTTGTTATGCGGATGCAAAATACTACTTGAGCGAGGCCAGTATTCCTACCGTCATGATAAAGTCCTCCAAATCATCAGAGAGGCCATCAACCTGTCAATTGCACGGACCAGGAAAGGGCAAACCAGTAGCGGCTTCCAGAAGGTCAACTTTGTGAAACCTGGAGCCAATAAGCTGCCCAAAGATAGGACTAAACCTTCTTCAATTTTGGGAGCAGCAAAGGATTGGGAATTGTTGATGGACACACATGAGAAGCATTACCAAATGCCTTCGGAAATCTGTACCACAGCATTAAGACCGGATATACTCATATTCTCAAAAGCGACAAAGCATGTAGTACTTGTTGAACTTACAGTTCCATGGGAAAGTAACATACCGAAGGACCACAACATCAAACTTAACAAGTACTGCAACTTAGTAGACCGGATTGTGAGAAACGGATTCAAGACTGATCTCTTCGCTGTGGAAGTCGGAGCAAGGGGACTACCAGCGAAGTCGCTCTACAGTCTCTTCAAGAATCTAGGGCTCCCAAGATCGACGCTAAGCTCATATATGGAGAGAGCTTCGAAAACGTCACTGGAAGCATCCTACAGAATATGGATAGGTAGAGAGAGGGAGGTCGAGAGCGGGACTGGTGGTTTCCCCGCGTCCTAGTCAACGCAGACTAGCTGACGAGGGCTTGAAGCGAGCCGAAACGTGAAGCATGCGCGGGAAATTTAGAGTGGCCACTCGCTAGTCCCGGCCTCGATTAATACCCTCCTCTACTGCCGATGGGCCCGGATATGTTCGGTGAAGCCATCGCAAGCTTAGATCCACACCTTCTATTAAACTTGAAATAATAAACATGAACATTGCTTTTTAGAGTGAGCTACCATTTTGTAACTTTTATTCATTGAATTTAAAATTATTTTTTTATTGTAAAAAATAAATAAAATTTATTGTAATCTTGAATACTCAATTTCAAATAAAATACTTAAAAATAATTAAATCTAGACCTAAAAATAACTAAATTAACTATAAAAATAAATCTAACTATAAATAAAAATAATCTTTCATTGGCAATTGGCATGGTCCCCAAGACTGAAGCGTCGTTCCCTCTCTGGATCGCTATGCTGATCCACTAATTTGAATGTTTCATTTTGTATTTGACATTAGTTTAATATTGTCATGCTCATCAGTCATCATCACTCAATGTGCTTCCAATTCAATCTTTTGCTTGCTATTTATCTTTTAGGTGTTAACCTGTTGAATCTCACAATTTAAAAACATGCTACCCCTCTTGAGTCTCAGGCCACTTTTGCCCCGCGCGAAGATTTGGCGCCACGCGGCACGCGCGCGCCAATACATATAAATTCGAATATTTAGTAAAATAATGAAGTCAGAACAATAAACTCTATTTGCACTTATAAGGAATGAAATTATCCACAAAACTATGTAAAACAAGAGAGGATTCGCTTATTTAGAAGAACAGACTAATTTTTTGCACTGTAGGAACAACAACGCCTGACATTTATTCCGAATTTTTTCAAACCTAAAATAGACAATTCCCTTTTACATATCATATATACCAAATTTTGGGTGAAGAACGCTGCCACTAGTACGCCGAACAAGGTACGTACGAGGCCATTAAATATTATCCATAAAAATATTGAGAAAAATAAGGAAGCTTGAGTTTAAATATCAGACAAAATTTTTTTCGTATGTTTGTGTGTGTTTGTCATTTCGTTCCATAGACATATGTATTTATATTATGTGGACAGATAATTTCATCAGCTATCGATTTATAGCTGTCTTTTTTTATAGGAAACGTTGCCTGAAATAGCAATAGACCAAAACCTTGCAACTGTAGAATCGCACAAAGATGGTTTTATAAGAGCGAATGGGTTAATATTATTACAAATATTTTTATGTATTATTTGTTTTTCACAGAAAACAAGAGTCTGTATCTATGTGAAACTGACATTTTTTTTAACATTTTTAATGCTTTTAGAAATGTCAAAATTAGCAATTTTTTCTCACTTGTATGAAGAAAGTGAAAACAATTGGAAATTTTGAGATTAAAAAAAAATGGGTGCTTGTACTTATGTGCGCGCGTTAAACATTGGCAGTAGAGGAGGGTCTTCTTCTTCTTCTTGATGGGCATTTTCCGCATGTAGGTCGCTCTTCTTGGACCCGTTGTGCGTATCACCCCGGCTGCTACTCCATCTAGTCCAGCTCCTTCCAGAAGTCCTGCAGGCTGCCGACGTCCTTTCAGGCCTCTAGGACTGTCCTCGGGGTTTTGAGGATGTTTGAAGTAGAGGAGGGTGTCAATCGAGGTCGGAACTAGCGAGTGCCCACTCTGTGTAGTTCTCGGCTCGCCGCAAGCCCTCCTCAGCTAGTCTGCGTTGACTAGGACGCGGAGAACCACCAATTCCGCTCTCGACCACCCTCTCTACCTATCCATATTCTGTAGGATGCCTCCAGTGACGTTTTCGAAGCTTCAATTAACAAGCTTTACATTTATTTCATAACATTCGTAAAGAAGTATAACTCAAAATTAGAAAAATGGTCAAAGTTTCACATACAGATACAGTTTTCGGTGAAAAAGAACTGGGTACCATCCAAAATGTAACCCCGTGTGTAGTTTGGTGTACTAGAGAAGAGTTAAAATATCTTATGGTCATAATATTCAACACTCAAAGAGAGATAAAAAATATATATATTCTGATGTCTTGTCATATTTTAATAAAGATTCCTGTGTTTTATTTATTTATTTGTGGATTGGATTGAAGTCCCAAATTTCCAATATGTTTGTGGCGTTAGAGACAGTGTTCAATTAAACATTTATATGTAATTTGTCTTTGGCAATTGGCAATTTTAGGTTAGAAAAATTCGAAAAAAATGTTGAGTGTGTTTTGTCTTTCCTGGAGTCCAAAAAAATCTATCTTTGCTTTTAAATAAGTGAATCCTCACTTCTTTTGTGGGTAATTTCATTGGTTTTTTACATGCCAAAGAGTTTATTGACCTAGCTTTTTTTAATGTAAACTGACACGGTTGGCTACATCACCTATAACATCCGTGATGTCAGCCCATAACACCGGGTGAACTAGGTGCCATGTCATTGTTTACCTATGGTCATGCCGGCAACACTGAACTGGACAGAAAACATGAACTATTTACATACCTAGCTGTTTCGACCTACCTTTATTCCGTGCGGAACTACTTAGTTAGAATTTTTTTATTTAAATAAAAATCATACTTTAGTGAGGCAGGCCATACTTTTCATATCATGCCTGATTTAGCCATGATTTATGATGACATACATATCACTCACGCTGAATCCCGACAGTCGGGGTAAGCAGAGTAATCGGTGTTGTGCTGCAAGAACTCTGGTAAATTACAGCACAACACCGACCACCACGTTTCGCAAAGTATTCGAACAAGATTCAATCGATCAAGCAGCAAGTAAGGCACGAAGACCCACCTGCTGCATTGACTCGGTGGAAGTACCGTGCCAAGGTGAGAGGTGGCGAGCCTGTCGCCCTTTAGCACGGAATGTTGTCCTTATCCCTTAGTCGCCTTTTACGACATGCATGGGGAGAGACGCAGTGGGGCTATTCTTTTTAAGTACCGTCCCCACACGGTTTTTATTATGACTATGAGACTAAACTATCTGCTTAAATAAAGAATGCCATAGAACAATATGTTTAATTAAACATAAAAAATAAAACAAAAAAAAGTAAAAATTTTCAGGGTTAAAAAACAATTGACCAAAGCTTACTTGTCTAAAATAAATAAATAAAACAAAACAACAATATGAACGTACTAGACTTTTGGTCCACCATCTTTGGACAGGCATCAATTCTAGCACTTGGTGTCCTTGTGCCGCGGGACTAGGGACAACTGTAGCGGGACGAACGCGGTCATACAGCGATGTGTGTGCTTTGCAGGTGATGCGAAGGCCGCTACGGAGAACGGCAAGACGGACGAGAAGCCCGGCGCCGACTCCAAGGACGATGTTAAGAAAGAGGCCAAGGCGGACAGCGATAAGAAAAAGGTGAATTTCATTTTATTATTATTTTATTTACCTACAGCACCCATGATGCCAGCCGATACCACACCTTGGTGAACTAGGTGCCATGTCAGTGCTGCCCTTTGGTCGTGCCATTTATACTGAACTGAACGAAAAACACTAACTATTTACATAGCCGCTTCGACGGACTTTTTTTTCAGGAAATCAACAGCACAAGTTATACAAATTATATACTTAGAATGAACACTTACGATGGCCTATTAAAGATATAAGGGATTACATTAATTACGGGCCAGGGAACATAACATGGAAATATAAGAAAAAATATAAAATAAAATAAAGATAAACTGTGGTTATGAATGCATGTGTGGGTGATACTTATTCGCTCATCAATGTCTTTATAATCTCAATTCTGAATTTTGATCTAGATAGGTGAAAGATGTCAGTATCGGTGAATAGATCATTGAAGTTACGTACAATTCTAGTGAAAACTGAGTCCTGAGCATAGTTGCTGTTTTGGTTGTAGTACACATCCTTATAATACTGTGTCTTCATAATGATGAGCACTGTCGCTCAGGAATCCGCAAGGGCTGAGACCGGCTCCGCTGACAGACAGGATTTTGACCAAATGTAACTGTAAATTTGATTGTCAAAATGAAAATTATTTTAATTATTATAAAATTATTATAATTTATTATTATGAGAGACGCTACGCGCAACGCTCGTCGACATCATAGTGCCGCGTGACGAAAACCTTGTGAAGGCAGAAAGAGACAAGATGTGACATCAACAACATACATCGACCTGTCTCACGAGGTTACATACATGTGGCCCGTTGATTCTACGTTGTGCCCATAGTCGTGTCTGCGTATGGGCAACCATCTGGTTTTGTAAAATTTTTCCCATTCATAGTTTTAATACATATCAGTCATGAACACATCAGGGTAGGTTTTACAGATTAGCTTTAAACTGAAATGTTTGTGCAATAACATTGCTATGAATGACGGCAGGGTGAGAACGGGGAGACAGGCGACGATGAGAAGGACGAGGGCAAGGCTCAGGAGAATGACAAGTCCGTGAAGAAACCTCCCAAGAAGAAGCCCAAGAAGGAGGTATGTTATTTAATCTCACTTTAATTGTTACATTTATTTGCTTTTGCACGGGACTCCGCAACAAGGTGAGACAATTTGGGCAACCCTGTTCCAACGGAGGTGAAATCTTTCTATTCAAAGTCTGACTGAAATAATTAATGAAAATTTCTTTTCCTTTGGCTACTGACGATAAAAGCCCAGCAGTAAATGTAAAAATCCATACAGTCAATTTTTCAATTGTCTTGAAATTTATGATCTTAGTTTTTAATCAAATTCAAAATTATTTTTCCTTTTTTACATTGCCATAGCCAACATATCTCATATCTGTGTGCTTACGCAGGAGTCCGAGGAGGAGGAAGAAGAGGAGGAAGAGGAGGATGACGAAGAGGGGGAGGAGGAGGAAGAGGAGGAGGAGGAAGGGGAGGTGGACGGCAAGGAGAAGCCAAAGCCCAAGTCAAAGGAGAAGAAGGAGAAAAAGGAAAAGTTAGTATATTACATTGTGACGCTTTGCACAGTTTATCTGTCTAAAGTACATAGTTGCTCCAATTTCAGCAGTTCTTTCAGCGTGCTCTGTAGTTGTCCCAATGGCTTCAGCAGTGTTTCTTTTCTCTTCCCTGGTTCTTCTTACTTCTTTAGTAGTTACTTCAGTGTTATGTTCTTGTTATAATTAGTTGCAGTTTAATAAGCAGTTGTTTCAACATCTTCACTAGTTCTTAAAACATCTTCATTAGTTCTTTCAATATCTTCAACTGCTCTTCTAACATCTTCAGTAGTTCTTCCAACACCACCTTCTACATATCAGAAAAGCGCTTACAGTGTGCACATTACTATTTCTTTCAATATTTTCAAAGAAATTTTCTTTAATTATTATTTTTTTCGTTTTCGTAAATGCACTCTATTTTGTTACAGAGTAAAGAAGGCGAAGAAGGAGGGTGACGAGGAGGATGAGGAGGGTGAGGATGAGGAAGAGGAAGAAGGGGAGGAGGAGGAGGAAGAGGAGGAGGGCGAAGAGGAGGAGGCGCCCAAGCCCAAGCCCAAGAAGGAGGTGTGTGGCCGCTTTGTAGACCGATGTTTCATTAAAAAAAAAATGTATTATTATTTATCTTGCAAGATAACTTTTACAGATTGACTTAAATCCAACAAAGAAATTGCTTATTGTTTTGAGACAGATTGCCATGTAAATGAACTGAACAACAGAAAAAAAAATATTATCTCTTCATTAGATGTGCAAAGCTGAAAATAAAAAAAAAATAATTTTGCAGGCACAGTGAGTCATCAAAGTTAGACGATTTTTTTCAATTCAATGAGAAATTCATGAGTAACCATGACAACCAGATTTTTTGACATTAATTGTTTATCAAGCGAACATTCAAATATGCACTCTCCACTTGCCACCGTGATTCCACGTTTAAAGAACAGCCGGGGCAGGAGTGCGAAGCGACTCCTACTCCCAGAATTTTTGTTTTTATTATTATTTTGTGTTGGTTGTCATACATGAAGTACGTACACAAATTAGTAGGGACAATAAAATCATGAATGTACAATTGCATCTATATATAAGGTGCTTCGTTATTCATGTCAAATGTTTCGGGAGGGTTACATACACACTCAAATAAACAAGTTACGCAAAAAAAATTTATATTTTTAGCATTACTTTCGAGAAATTTAACAAAACATGTTTGCTACCTAAACATTAACCTGTGTGTAACAGTAGGTAACTTGCATTGTACGGGGTCAATGACCGTACTATGTTCGACCGTACTATGTTCAAACGCAGAAAAGCTGTTTGTTGTAAGTGAGTCACAAGGTCACTATGATTGGTTTTTACAGCTACTTATTTGATTTGATTTTTTTGTTAGGAGAAAAAATGCTCCTATAAACATGTTTTTTTTTGCGTAAAGTGTTTGTTTGAGTGCGTATGTAACCCTTCCGAAGTTATTGACATGAATAAAGAAGCACCTTATATACGGTGAAATGGTGTGCGTGCAGCCCACGGAGCCGCCGGTGCCGGTGCCGGCGGGTAAGGGCATGCCGCTGGGCCACATCCCCAACGTGGAGTTCTCCCTCTCCCGCCACAAGATCGAGGACCACAAGATGCTGCACCAGTTCCTCTACGGGGTGAGTATGCTGTTGCATCTGATGTTTCAAATCCAACCAGATTGAAAAAAATATATTATGTTGTAATGCATATGGATCAAATTGAGAATGGCTTCCTACTTTTTAAGTCATTTAATTAAAATCATTACAGAAATCTCTAATTTTCAATTACATTATGGTTTAGTTTTTAGTTATTTATCTTGTTGCAAGTCCTGAATATTTTTTTTTATTTTTCACACTTAAAAAAAATGTCAGTTCAAGGATTGAGAAAGGAATGCTTCGGTGGCAGGCCGTGGCTGCGGAGCTCTCCGAGACGACGCGTGGCAAGCTACGAGTGATGGGTGGTGGTACTAGACTTGTAACCACCATCCCCATCTCGGAGAGCTACGTATCTACCGGTCTGCGGGGCGAACGTCACGCAGCCCTTAAATAAACATTATTATTATAATAGTAAACAAAGTGTGTGGTGTGTCCGTGTTTTATTTTTTTTTTTTTTTTATGTAATCTGTTATGGGTTGCCGAGTCAGAGGGGCCAAAGCGCATGCTCCAACCAGCCAATATCACCTCCGAGAAGGTAGGTGCCATACCGGAGACTTCCCTGGATTGCTGGCTATACTGGACTAGAGAAGAACACGGCCGAGGCTGCTATGCGGCCATCTTACATCCAGTACGGTGGTACCAACCCAGTCGGCTACAATTTAAGCCTACCACCTAGTAAGGGGCAAGGGAAGGGAACTACAGTTTTACACCGGTTCCGAACGGTGAAGCAGCAGGTGTAGGTATAAATTTTTTCGTTAGAAAAAACTCATTGGTACACGCCGACCGGATTCGAACCGCGGACCTCTCGCATTAGAAGCCGATGCCCAAACCACTCGGCCACCTTTTTTTTTTATGGAAACAGACACGGTTGGCTACATCACCTACAACATCCGTGATGTCAGCCCATAACACCGGGTGAACTTGGTGCCACGTCAGTGCTTCCCTTCGGTCGTGCCGCTTTACTGTTTACTGAAGGGTGGTTGCGGGTGTTTGTTGCAGCAACTGTGCCGGGTGAACCTGATAAAGCGCAACATAAAGAAGTTCCGCGGCTACGAGTGGACCAAGGACTCGGCCGAGTACAAGGGCAAGCTCGACGAGGTCGGCAAGTTCGAGCCCAAGCAGCTCCGCACCCTCTGCGAAATGCTCTACCTCGACAAGAAAGGTCCTCTACTTACTTACACTCTTATACTGTTCTATATTTTTATATATGCTGTTACATTTTAGGCATGGTGATTTCGTTTTTAGGTTTCCGTATCTCGTACGGAAGCCTATTACTAAGCCTCCACCGTCCGTCCGTCTGTCCGAGGGCTGTATCTCTTGAACCGTAATAGGTAGCCCGTTGAAATTATCACAGAATGTGTTACTACGGCGGATATAACAACAAATAATAAAAAAAAGAAAATGTTAAAAATTAAGGGGGGCTCCCATACAAGAAACGTCCGAAAAGTCGATTAGTCACGCTACTGAATAATATATGGCGCCACAGGCTTTTATACATTGCATTGTTGAAAGACAAAAGATAGGCGGATAATAGCGGATAGATACGGAAACCTCCGTGCGCGAGTAAAACTCGCACTTAACAGATTTTTTTATTTAACCGAAAACTGATTCTATATGTGGTGAAACTGAAAACATTTTGTACACCAAATAATAATAGAGGTGTACTAAATTCTCAAATGTTAATGTGAGTGCCCCGAGGAGGTGATCTAAATTTTCACATCGCACAAAGACGACCTGCGAGGCCTTTTATCTTCAATTCTCACGTTCAACTGTTTTGCTATTGCCTACTTACATTCCACTATATTAATCATATCTGAAACATCCAAAGGTGGAATGTAAGAAACCTCTAAGTCCGCTTTTGCACCTTATGTAAATTTTCTAATGTACTTTATTACTTGAATGTTTCTTGGAGCATTTCTCTCTATTTATTTCTATCTATGTTTGTTTATGAGCCCGGTTCAAATGTAAAAAGTTTCGTCGGTACAGGATCGCCGTCGGACCTGTCGACGCGCATCGTCAGCTTCCTGCAGCAGCCGGGGCCGAACTCGCCGCACGCGCCCGGGCAGAGCCGCCCGCCGCCGCCGGCGCCGCCCGCCACGCCCGGCGGCCGCCCGCGCCGCTCCGCCGCCGCGCGCGTCAACAGAGGTCATGCACATTACACGACAGGTGTCACAGTGTCCGCAGCGACCCTTACAATACTGCCGGCGCGCGCACTAACCCATCCATCCATCCGTCCGTCCGACACACATTTCACTTTGCTAATTTAAGGCGTAAAAATTAAACACGTAACGATATATGGTAGCGATTTAAATCTGCACTGTTAAATACTGATAATAAGATAATACTGATAATACTGATAAGATACTGAAAATATGCTATTGGCAAGTCTACCTACATTTCAATTGAGTGCACTTGTTCTTCATATAAATTTCTTAATAAATCGTTAAAGTTATCAAATCGTGTTAAAAGTGTTTTAAACCTGTAGCCCGTGCACTAAAACCATAGTGAGAGTGTTATCTTGTTTGGAAATAAGCATTAAATAAGATAAATCCAAAAAATAAAAGTTGGGAAACATTCAGAGCAAATGTAAACAAAGTCTCCAATGTAAACCACACTCTCCATACAAAAACGAAATAACGAATAATTTTTTTTTATATTAGCTAATAAAACAGCTATTTCTTATAATATCATGGCTTCCTGCTTCAAGTGTGATAAAAAAATACAGAAGACAGATGAGAAAAACCCAAAAATAACGTGTCACGGATCTGAGCGAGCCGTCTGTGTTAAGTGCAGTGGGCTAACCGCCACTGAGCTTAGAGTGGTGATTCTCAGTGCGCAATCTCTGCGGTACCTCTGTCCGGACTGCGAGGTGGGCCTCCGTGAGCTGCCCACTCTGAAGAAGCTCATTAACGACCTCAGAGTGGAAATTGGCGGCCTCCGACAAGAAATCGTTGAGATGAAGAAAAGTAGGGGAGAGGCCCTGAACCTCGATCTGGTGGTGGAGGAACTCGAGGAGAGGAGGTCGCGCAGCTCCAACGTCATCTTGTTCGGCATACCGGAGTCCAGTGCGGAGGATGCGGAGCAGCGCAAGCAGGAGGACGCGAGCAACGTAGAGCGAGCGCTCGCCGCGCTGCCTCAGCCGCCGCGCCCCCGTGCACTCGTCCGCCTCGGTAAGCCGAAGCCCGGCTCCACGGCGCCGCGCCCCCTCAAGCTCATAATGGCCGGTAAGCGTGAATCCATTACTGTTTTGAAGAACAAATCTAAGCTGCCAAGCTCCGTGTCCGCCAAGTCCGACCTCACGCTCTACCAGCGTGACAAGCTGAGGAGGCTGAGGGAAGAACTGGCAGAGAGAGTCGCCAAAGGAGAGGATAATATCACCATTAAATATATCAACAACTGCCCCAAGATAGTGCAGATTGCAAAAAAGTGATGTTACCCAATATCACCGAACTCACCTTTTTCTACACGAACCTGGCATCCCTAACGGCAAAATTCGATTTATTTCTTATAGAAATCAACAAAATAAAACCAACATGCATTATCATAACCGAAACACATCTAACGCCTGATGTACGGGACAGCATCATTGGCATATCTGGATACACACTGTTCCGACAAGATAGAGGCGGAGGCAAAAAATGGGGAGGTGTAGCAATATATATTTCGAACTATCATAACAACAAACCAATAGTAGCTAAAAGAAACACCATATATAACAAAGACAATGTTGAAGCCTTGTGGTTGGATCTGAAGTACGACAACTTTAATCTTCTTCTGGGCGGTGTTTACCGACCCACACACTACACACTGGAGGAGTCAGATAAGCAGCTGTTCGACACTATACAGCAGGCAGCCGAGACACGCACTACACTTATTATGGGCGATTTTAACCTACCAGACATCCGCTGGCCTCTGAAAAATGTTGACGGATATAACACACTACACGATAAATTCATAGAGATGTACACAAGTAGTAATTTACATCAGCTAGTGACCAACATAACTCGGAAACGAAATCAGCAAGAATCACTTCTAGATCTCATTATGTGTAATGACGAAAATCTGTGTACAAAAGTGGAATACTGTGCCAATATAGGAAAGAGCGACCACCTCGTGCTTATCGCTAGTGTACAAATTGTACAGAATGACAATCGCCAGCATCTTCCGAAATTACGGCCAAACTATTTTAAAGCGGACTACCCAGCCATAACTTCAATGCTGAAAGAGGCAAATATCACTAACGACAAACACACCGACATCATAGAAGCCTGGCATGAATTTAGATCCATTGCAAGTAATGCACTAAACACTCACGTACCCCTCTCCAAACCAACAAATATGTCTGCTAATAGACCGTGGATTAAGAAAGAAATCCTTGAATTGATAAAGAAAAAGAAACAACTTTGGAGGCTCTACCAACTGGGTAAATCTGACGAAGCGTATGCAGCCTATCGTAGCATGAACAACAACATTGTAGATATAACAAGACAAGCGAGACGGTCATTTGAGGCGCACATTGTAGAGACAGGACCCAAATCTTTTTATGGATACATCAGGAAGCAACTCTCCTCCAAAGTAGGCATCCCGCCAGCCCTCCGAGCACACGACTCTACCAATATAGTAACTGATCACCGGGGAGTAGCCAATATATTTGCTAAGCAATTTGAAAAATCCTATGTGCGGGAATGCGATGGGCCTATGCCTCAAATAGGTGTACCAAAAATAGAAAACTCTATAGAAACTGTGGAGTTCAGCCCTGTTGCAGTGTACAAGGCTTTACAGTCCTTTAGGGACAACACCGCCATGGGTCCCGACGCCCTTCCAGCCGTTTTCCTCAAGGAGTGCTCTACAGAACTGTGCGATCAACTAGCACACATAATGACTCTATCGTTCGAATGTGGAAAACTACCGACAGACTGGAAGGAGGCGATAGTTACCCCGATTTATAAGAAAGGAGACAAATTCAACCCAGCCAATTACCGTCCAATTAGCTTGACCAGTATTGTCTGCAAGGTAATGGAGAAAATAATCATTTCCAAAATAAGAGCATTCCTAGCTCAGGAAAATATAATCCTTTCGGAACAGCATGGATTTGTCCCAAGACGATCAACAGTCACCAACTTGCTGGAGTGTGTGGACAAATGGACGCGTGATTGGAACGAGAGACGACCCACGGACATCATTTACTTGGACTACGAGAAAGCTTTTGATAGAGTTCCCATAAAACGCCTACTACACAAATTAGAGCACTTTGGTTTCCGTGGACGGCTTTTAATGTGGTTCCAGGATTTTCTTAGCAACAGACTATTTCGGGTGCGAGTGGGTGAAGATATTTCTGAGTCCCACCATGTGCTGAGCGGCGTGCCGCAAGGATCAGTTATCGGCCCGGTCGCCTTTGGAATATTCTTGACTGACTTGGGCGCAATAATAGAAGCCTCCTTCTCACTCTTTGCCGACGATACCAAGTTTTTTGCTGATCCAATAGTTGCCCACCATGAAATTCAGGACACACTTGATAGAATATTTGGATGGACGAAAACATGGTTACTATCGCTCAATGCCACAAAATGCACTGTACTACATGTTAGAGCTAAGAACCCACACCGGCAATATTTCATTGATGGAAACATGGTGCAGCCAGTAACATCACAGCGGGATCTCGGAGTGACCATTTCGGAGGACTTGAAGTGGGAAACACACATAGTGGGAGTTGTCAAGAGAGCGAACTCGTTGCTCTACTTGATAAGGAAGGCGTTCTCCTACATCAGTTCAGACCTGTTTCTCAGGCTCTATAAAACATACGTCCGTCCCCTCCTGGAGTACGCTTACCAGATTTGGAGTCCGTATTTCAGGAAGGACATTGACCTCCTGGAGAGAGTGCAACGCCGGGCTACCAAGATGGTACCAGCCCTGAGAAATAGATCCTATGAAAATCGCATTGAAGCGCTCGGCCTGACCACACTTGAGGAGCGAAGAGAAAGAGGAGACCTCATCGAAACCTTTAAAATATTAAATGCTCATTATGACGTGCCCAAACTTAAATCGGTGTACACAATGAACACTAATACGAGACTTCGTGGTCATTCGCTAAAGCTCAACCAAACTAGTTTCAATTCAAACCCTAGTAAGCACTTTCTTTCGAACCGAGTAGTGGACTCCTGGAATAAATTGCCCCAAGAAGTGATAAGTGCAATCTCAGTGAACGGTTTTAAAAACCAGTTGGACAAACATTTTATTAATATGAAAAAAAAAAAAAAATTATAATAATAAATAAATAAAAACACTAAAGGCAACTAAGTTAAAAAAAAAAAAAAAAAAAAAAATTACTTAACTTATGAAATAAAACGAAAAACAAATACAAGTGAGAATCAAGTGTACTCAACATACAAAGTACACGCATCAGCTTAAAGCTGCTAGTGTATACTACAACAATAATAATAATAATAAATCGAACGCCCCTAGTGTCTACACACGCCATCGTTATCTATGTCGATCATCAGTTCTCTGTCAGTTCTCTGTCATCCACAATAATTTGAAGATAGTGACGACCTCGCGTTGTTGGGAAAGTCACGGAGCGTGTAGTGTAAGGACTGGGTCTTAAAAAGGAAGCTATATTCTCATACCAACTTATTAAACAAACCCCAAAAAATTGGCTTAATTATTTAAGGATTAACGAGGAGACCCCTCCTAATCTTACTTGGTGGTAGGGTTTAACACGCCCGGGTTGGTACCACCGCACTGAATGAAACGTCGGTTGAAACGGCTGTGTAAATAGTTTGTGTTTTCCGACCAGTTCAGTGTAGCCGGCACGATCAAAGGGGGAAGCACTGACATGGCACCTAGTTCACCCGGTGTTATGGGCTGACATCACGGACGTTGTAGGTGATGTAGCCAACCGTGTCAGTTTCAATAAAAAAAAAAGACATACTTAAGTATACAGATTTAAATCTGCTGGCTTTAGTTACTCCATTAATAAAGAAATGGGACACTCTAATGAGAGCTGAAGCTATAAGCCTTGACGAACTGGGCGATCGTCCGACGCCACCATCCACACGCTACGATAAAACTCTGCAAACACGATCAGCAACGATTTATCTGATCTGATTCTGAGACGATTATCTGCAACGATTTGTCATACCCACAATCGATTAATCTGCTCAAATCGGTTTGCACAGATTTATCGCTACGATATATCGTTACGTGTGTAGCAGGATTTAGTCATCATTTCTCGTCTGGCTCATTCCTGAGGTGCTGGCGCGAAAGAATGTACGAGAAAACTGACCTGCTCTCATAATTGTACAAAATTTATAATCATTAACACTTTTGTGCTTCAATGCGGGGGAAGAACTGCTCTTGTTGTTGTGTTGTCGTTGTGAGAGAGGGTACGACATCCTGCTAACTTTTCTACATCATCATCACCTAACAATTCGTCTGAAGCCGCTGATGCTTTTTTTTACACAGTTTTATAGATAATGGAAAAAAAAAACTTGAGAATTTCTAACAAAGAAATGAACTGGACCCCTTAGGCCCGGAATCCACTAAAGCTGAGGTGAGCAGAGGGGAGAGGAGATGTGTCGAAACAAACAATAGGATTTCATTATATTTACCCGTCTCTCTGCTTAGCTTCAGTGAACACGGTTTTTTTTTATGGAAACTGACACGGTTGGCCACGTCACCTACAACATCCGTGATGCCTGCCCATAACACCGGGCGAACTAGGTGCCGTGTCAGTGCTTCCCTTCATTTCATGTCGGCTACACTGAACTGGATGGAAAACACGAACTATTTATATAGCCGTTGGACCGGCATTTCATTCAATGCGGTGGTATCAACGCGGGCTGCTTAAACCCTACCACCTAGTAAGGCAAGAAGGGAAGGGACCTACAGCTTTACGTGGAATCCAAACCACGGTCAGCCTCCATCGGTCGCGCGGTCACCCATCCAAGTACTGACCGCGCCCAGGTGTGCTACAAAACGGCTCAAGCGGAGCGGAGAGGAGATGTCTCATATTTGTATGGCGAGATCAAAGCGGACATGTGTCGATGTGGTGCGCAGCGGAGACGAGAGGAGATATTGTGTGCAGAGGCGGCGGCGGTGCGCGCCGCTTTGTGGGCGGCGCCAGTACGCGCGCTACTCACAAACAAGTGTGCGTGTTTTTTACATAATCACACGCACACAGCTCAGCCCGCTGTACACATCTCCGCTACGCTCCAGTGGAGACACCCTAGCCTCTTAAGAATTTCCTCTCCTCTCCGCCCATCCCCGCTTTGGTGGATTCCGGACCTTACCCTGTCATGTTGTATGCCACTGTGAAGTTAGCTACAGAGCGTTCCAACTAAAAGTTCCCTTCGCCGTTATGTTGGCTCTACTGCAAGTGTCACTGTCAGTGCTTAAATTTGTGCTGCCAGATTGTGAAGATTATATTACCTAATAATGTAATCGGTATTTGCCGTACAAAAAATATATATAAATACTGATAATTACGGGTAAATCTGTACACATAGCAACCCTCAACGCTGTTTTGACAGATAGAGAGTGGAGCCAACATAACGGCGAAGGGAAGATTTAGTTGGAACGCTCTCTACATGCAACGACTGCTCAACCCTTTCCTTTACCAAACCCAATCCAATTGCTAATCAATTTACTCGTTACGCAATCTAATCGCAATCGCAATTTACAATTGGACAAGTTAAATATGTATACCTAATTTTCTATCCGACAATTCTATTTGCTCGGCGAAAGATTTCGATGACGAGAGATCGGCGATGAAATTTATGAGGAAAAAAATATTGACTAATTGAAAAAAGGTTTTCGTACACCATACATCAAATAAAAAAACTTTGAATTACAATAATAATGAACACTGAACTAAAAAATCTAAAATGTTAACACAAGAATAAAAACTAATTTAATTAAACTCACAAGTTACCCTTTAGACAGATTATTATAATAAAGAAAATGTACAGCTGGAGACAAAATGCTGAAGTGTTTGTTTGTCCGTTCGCCTGCAGGCTACTCGGACGAGGAGTACGAGACAGACCCCGAGACCAAGGTGAAGGGGCCCAAGCCTGTCGCCGACGGCTCCGGAGACTCCGACGTGAGTATCCACTTGCTACTGTAACCATCCTGTGTCTGGAGCAAGACATAGAACTTCCCTCTCTGCTACTTCACTGAACATCGTCCATGTCCAACTGCTCCTAGCCAAGCATTAAAATGCCTTTGGTTGGCTACATCACCGACTGCACCCGTCGTGTTGTCAGCCCATAACACCTTGGTGAACTTGGTGCCATGTCAGTGCTTACCTTTGGTCGTGCGGGTTAAACTGAACTGGACCAAAACCATGAACTATTTACATAGCCGCTTCGACTGACCTTTCATTCATTGCTGTGGTACCAATCCGGACGTGTTAAAACCTACGACGTAGTAAAGGTAAGGGACCTACAGTATAATGTGGCATCCAAACCACGGACAGCCTCGATGTTCGAACGGTCATCCGGCTAGTTCTGATAGAGCCCGGGTGTGCTTACTTCACAATTGTATATTGATCCATCGCACTTGCTGTCTCTTCGTGGGTGTAATCGAACCTGATAAATTGTGACGTCACTTCCCACACTAAACTAAGTTTGTCCTGTGGGAAGTAACCTAAGTAACGTATAGGTTTGACAACTTACAACTTACTTGATACCTAGCCCCTTCTAAACTCTTACAATAATATTACATGATTATCTAGTTAGCCAGATACCTAGTCAGTATATAAGTGTGTCATTTGAATGTGAGGTAACCTATGTGGTAAGTAGGTGAAAGGTGGTCGTGTATGTGTGTGTGTGTGTGTGCGCGTGCGCAGAGTGTTTGTGTGTTGCGAGTGTGTATGGTACTGTGTGAGTGTATTCGTGTGTACCTACCTATAATGTTGAAACATTTTGTCTGTCGGTTGAGCAGGGTTCGTACAACCCGTCGGGCTCCGGCCCCGACGTCGACTCAGACTTCGACCCGGAGGTGGGCGAGGGCGGGGCGGCGCCGCGCAAGCGCAAGGTCGCCCGCCGCCGCTCCTCCAAGCCCACCAAGCGAGGCCGCCCCACCAAGGGCAAGCCCGGCAAGGGCAAGAAGGGCAAGGTACAGCTGTTATTTTCACATTTGTTTTCATATTACGTTTTTTGTTTTGTTTTTCTTTTTTTATGCAATCGAGTAGAGCAGGTATCCCATCCCTTTTTTAGACTAAATCTATCCCTCAATATGTTAAAAAAAAAAATCGCCTCCTGAGTTTAGAGTAATTTCTGAGAACATCTTTTATATATTCAGTAACTACCCCGTACATAAAAAGTTGTAAGTGTTGGAGTGATATAAGTAATATATGTCCGTGTCCACTTAACTTGAGTCTCGGTGTGTGGGAGCTAAAGTAAACGCAACAGTTTAGGTTAATACTTTATATTGCCCACGAGTACAACGTAAGCGCGAGCCGGATGCTCAGGCGCAGTGCATGTATACACGTTAGGTTGCTTAGCCGAAGACTGGGGAGCTGGGGCGACGTGGTGGTACTAGTAGGGCACGTAAGTCCGCGGGCGCGTGGGGGAAAGTGCCCCACCTTGCTGCACTGTCATGAAATGTGTAATGTGCCCAATGAGTCACCGCCACAAAGTAATAAATGAACTGAAATGTGAAAAGTTTCCGAAAATCATACAATAACATTTTTTAAATGATTATTATTTATTGAAAAAGAACACGTTTTTTAAATGATTATTATTTATTGAAAAAGAACATGTTTTTTAAATGATTATTATTTATTGAAAAAGAACCCTTTTTTTTGTACACATTTTATATATTTCGGCGAATGCCGTCTTTTTTAAATGAAGGATATACAGAGATTCAAGCTGACAGCAGGTTTTAAATTTCACTGTTAGCTATCTGCAACAAACGAAAAAAAAAAATCTCGCCATGATCGCAACACCCTCAGTGTGATGGCGCACAGGTTGGGCACCCCTGGAGTAAAGTGCTGTGTATGAGATGTACTTTTTTAGGGTTCCGTATCCAGTACGGGACCCTATTACTAAGCCTACGCCGTCTGTCTGTCTGTCTGAGGGCTGTATCTCTTGAAACGTAATGGGTAGCCCGTTAAAATTTTCACAGAATATGTGTTATTATGTCCGATATAACAACAAATAATAAAAATAAGAAAAGGTAAAAAATTCACGGGGGTTGCCGTAGAAGAAACTAAAAAGTGTATGTGACATCTACCGAAACGAGTTTGAAGCATTTTAACTAGACCATGAATTTTAACTAATATGAAGCATTTCATAAACACGCGATAGATGGCGTGAGTGGCGCTAACGATGACATGGCGATACGGAACCCTCGGTGCGCGAGTTTGACTCACACTTGGCCGGTTTTTTGTTAGATTCATAGCGGAAAATAAAGAAATTATCTACTTGAAGTTTTACCCAAAATCCCAACGAATATTTAATGCAAATATTTAAAGCTATTATTATTTGTTAGCGTACTGGGTTGCAGCGTGCCTTTGGCTCGTTTTTTTTCAGCTTAGAGCTGGCCACAATTTCTATTTTCAAACGATCTAATTTAGCGCTGTGCGTGAACAGGCCGCCCCTCCTCCGGCAAAGAAAGCGGGCCGCGGCCGCGGCAAGCCGGCCAGCGAGAGCGAGGACGAGAGCGAAAACTCTGAGAGTGACAACTCGGAGCGCGGCTCCGACAGTGAGGAGCAGGACTCTGACGTTAGTACACTACATTATTATTTATTATTATTTATACAGCTATTATATAACAGCTTATTGTTGTTAGGAAGGTGTGGAACTAAGCTTGCAATGGTTTCACCGAACATATCCGGGCCCATCGGCAGTAGAGGAGGGTGTTAATCGAGGTCGGGACTAGCGAGTGGACACTCTAAATTTCTCACGCATGCTTCATGTTTTGGCTCGCATCAAGCCCTCGTCAGCTAGTCTGCGTTGACTAGGACGCGGGGAAACTCCAGTCCCGCTCTCGACCTCCCTCTCTCTACCTATCCATATTCTGTAGGATGCTTCCAGTGACGTTTTCGAACAGCTTGAAGCTGTTGGCGTGCATTTGACTCTTTTTTTTCTTTGGATTGCACTTGTTCATATTATACTGAAATTTTTTGTAATTGTTTTCTTCATTTTGTATTCACTGCAAGTTCCGAGCTTTCGTCTCTGCATTATAAATTGTTGAAGCTGCATTTTGGAAAATTACCAATATCGACTTTGTGCCCCGCTATCGATGTATAATTTCTTCTATCGAAGTTGTTCAATTTGCCAGCTCAGTGTCGGTCGGATCATAACGACCGCCCGGGATGATACCACTGCACTGAATGAAAGTTCGGCTCAAACGGCTATGTAAATAGCTCGTGTTTTCCGTCCGGTTCAATGTAGCCGGCACGACCGAAGGGAAGCACTGACATCACAGATGTAGTAGCTGATGTAGCCAACCGTGTCAAGTACAGTCAGCGCGTACGTTCGTGCCCTCCGGCAGGAAAGCGAGAATGGAATGTATAGTGTTGTGAATCAATCTCTGAAAGTAACGACATTTACGAAACCTCTTTTTTATTTATGACATTAAATTATTTATCTAATAAGGTTTTATTGCGAGGTTGAAGTACGAAGACAAAACAGGGATAATCGTTTAAAGATCTATCGGCCTCCGCCCGCAGAGGCCACGAACGTGCGCGCTAACCGTATCTATAAAAAAAAAACAAGAACAAAATCAACATAGTGATGGGTGGTGACTGGTGACTGCATGCTGTGTGTGGTTTCTGCACAGGAGCCGAAGGCGAAGAAGGGTCGCGGCGCAGTGGTGGTGGCGGCGGGGCGGGGGGCGGCGGCGGCGCGCGGCCGCAAGCCCGTCGCCAGCGCCAAGCCAGCCAAGCCCACACCCGTCAAGCGGAAACCTCCCACACCGCCAGGTAGGACCTTCATCTCTGCCCGCCCCGCTGGGAAACAGCTGTCACGTTATACAACGTGTCCCAAAACTCAACGTCAAGCGGGAACCAGGGAGTAGGCCAGTTTATGACTACCCAGGGAAAAATAAGAAAAAGAAATCAGAGTCATTTGTTTTTTATGATATGAGCATTTATTGAGAAACGTTGAAAATTGACATTTTTAGGTACTACAACTAGAAATTTGCAAATATAATTGTTAAAAAAAATTCATTGGCAGCCTAAATAACTCTGCTATTGATCAGTATCCCAAATAAAACCAGAATGCCTGTAGTTTTACCCAAAACAATATTCAGTACAAATTTTTTCTAAAAAAATAAATAACACCAATTTTTTTTTCTTATTTTTTCCTGGGTAGTCATAAACTGGCCTACTCCCTGGTTCCCGCTTGACGTTGAGGGACACGGTGTATATGTATTTAACCTTCAACATGGCTAGTATTGCCATACGCATTAGCATTCATAGAAAAATTTGGCCTACCATGGCATTTGGATTTTTTGGCTTACCTTGGTTGACTTTTGCGGGGCTTTCATGGTCTTTTTGACGTACGATCATGGTTATCATCTTTGGTCTTACCAAGGTTTGCCTTTGCGGTGCTTTCGCTTACTTTGGTTGGCCTTTGCGGTCTTTTTGACTGGCTTTTCGGACTAACACGTGCGCTACAGGTCTGTTAACCAAAGCTGACGCGTACACAGTACTCACACCAATGCAATTGTGCAAGTGCGAGTGAGACAGATCGGGGCATACGCATCACGAAAACCCGATCTGTCTCACTCGCACTTGCACAATTGCATTGGTGTGAGTACGGTGCAAGCGCCAGCTTTGGTTAACAGACCTGTATGTCGTACATTGTGCGTGCCGTCGGACGGTTGCACAAGAAATGCTTCATATGATCAATATGTTACGCCGACAGCCAAGAAGAAGGGACCTGCCGGCAAGGCGGCGGCGCCGGCCAAGCCCGCCGCGAAGAAGGGCCGCGGCAAGGCGTCCTCGGACGAGTCCGAGGACGGAAGCGAGGAGGAGGGCAGCGAGGACGGAAGCGAGGAGGGCAGCGAGGAGGAGAGCGGCGAGGAGTCGGACGCCGCGCCCGCCGACAAGAAGGCTAAGCGGCCGCCTACCGTGAGTCACCCGCCGCTCTCTCACTACTTGCCTTTTTAAAATTGAGAATGACTTCCTTTTTTTTTTCAAAAGTGTTTAAAATATAATTTCTTAACATCTCACGCGCCCAACGCTGCGCGATTTCTGACTCTGTGCGCGTTTGGATATATTTAGCCGCAACTTGTTAGGCAAAAAGAAAAACAATTTTTTTTTTCGGAAATAAAATGTATATATCAAATTTGCCATGGTTAAAATCATTACAAAATTTCCTACAAAGGTATCTGTCTTACAGTTCACTTAGCTTTGTTTTGATTCCAAATTGTGAGTTGAAGAAACATTTCCCTTCACAAATATAGTGAGGTTAAGATTTTTTTCGATTTCACACATTCACGAATGGATTAAACCTCCAATAATAACACATTCACTTGATAAATGTGGTATTCTTTCGAATTTACACAAACAACAAACTACTGACGGCGAAAATGGCATCCGTCACCAAGTCTCGAAATCAACTGGGATATCCGTTAATTTTTTAAATCGAGAATGACTTCCTTTTTTTTTCCAAAAGTGTTTAAAATATAATTTCTTAACACCTCACGCGCCGAACACTGCACGATTTCTGACTATGTTTTTTCGATTTCACACACTCATGAATGGATTAAACCTCCAATAATAACACATTCACTTGATAAATGTGGTATTCTTTCGAATTTACACAAACAACAAACTACTGACGGCGAAAATGGCATCCGTCACCAAGTCTCGAAATCAACTGGGATATCTGTTAATTTTTTAAATCGAGAATGACTTCCTTTTTTTTTTCCAAAAGTGTTTAAAATATAATTTCTTAACACCTCACGCGCCGAACACTGCACGATTTCTGACTATGTTTTTTCGATTTCACACACTCATGAATGGATTAAACCTCCAATAATAACACATTCACTTGATAAATGTGGTATTCTTTCGAATTTACACAAACAACAAACTACTGACGGCGAAAATGGCATCCGTCACCAAGTCTCGAAATCAACTGGGATATCTGTAAATTTTTTGCTCTAGGTTGGCTCAAATCAAATCAAGTACTTGAGTGGTTAAAAATATATATTTGTTGGGCAGGATGAAGAGATAAAGAAGTACGTGAAGCAGATCCTGGAGGGCGCCAACCTGGAGGAGATCACGATGAAGACCGTCTGCAAGCAGGTCTACAGCCACTACCCCGACTTCGACCTCGCGCACAAGAAGGACTTCATCAAGACAACAGTCAAATCTGTACGTACTCTTCCCACTTCCATAACACCAACGGACAACCGATGAATGGAGATACTCTGTTGGTCATTTGTCCTCCATGGAGCTACACGGGCTTTGGATGGAGGGGTTTGCACGAAGGTCCCCGACCAAGAGGGACTAGTTTGCTGGACCACCCGACCCACCCCCTAGGAACAAGTGCGAACGTCATACAAGTCGGTTGAACCTTCAGCCTCGCCCTCATCGGATTACCGCACCTGGAAGAATGGTCTCGGTTCTACAGAGCTCGGCCCCATCCCAGTCCCTCAACCTTGGCCATCGTATAAGCGTGAACTTTTCCTATCTATCGTAATATTGGCTATCTATAATAATATCGGTGCGCCACATGAAAGATATTCCCGGCTCCTTTCGTGCACACTTCGGCAGACTTCGGCTCGAAGGAAAGTGGTATGTATGAGTGATGGTTTGGTGGTTTAAAAAAAAATAACCAGGGTTAATTTATAGAAGATGCGTCTTCTATATTTAACCATAATCTAATGTTGAGGCGGCGCATGTCATTTTTGTTACGTTTCGTTTCGAGCCGAGTTTTCACGAAAGGAGCCGCAATGTCTTTCAGGTGTCGTTTCGATAATAATATTGGCTTCAGACAGTAACTTGATCTATTACTTTAATCTCCTTCTCCATCCCTGTGCCCTCTTCCCCCTCCTGGCAAATAACCGCACCCTCCTGTTTTTTGCGCCAGACTGTTGTGGGAGAACTTCTGGCTGGAGGGCGCTACAAGTTTCGATACCTACATTATTGTTATGCTGCACAAGGAGCATGCCATCTGTTGTATTATGTTATGTTAATTTTTTGTTGCGTGTTTGAACATTGTTTTTTGTCTCTTTTTGTTGCAGTGTATTTAAATGCTTAGTGGTAGGAGCGGGCGGTGTGAGCGGAGTTAGATTTACGTATAATTAATTATTTTACAAAAAAAGATTTGTTACAATATTATAATATATATTTTACATCGATTGCAACTACGGCGTGGAGATCAAGACCTCCCAACATTGTAAGGTATCATTTAATTTTTATTTTTTGTCATTTTTTTTAATTATTGGTTAATAACATTTTATTTGTCCACCAACCACTGAGCCTACGGATGCAACAAAGCATCCTTGAAATATTGAAACCGACTGCCTAAAATGGAGGGTGTGCAGAATGAAGTGGGGAGTCGGTGTGGGAGCGACTTGAGCGATGGCCAATTGAATGCGGTGCTCAGCTAAAGCACGTGTAGGTTGGGTTTAAATTGGTTTTCACATAAAATTACTAGGCAGGACTTGATGTGCTTCCATGTGTGATCCCTACTCTTAGTAGTCGGTGTATTTGACCTTGACTGATTTTCGTTCTTACTTTGTTTGCTTAGTTCTACCTAAATGCATTCCAGCTTACTCACCCTGACTCAAGTAACCTCGTTTGTTGAGTGAAATCTACAAATAGATTATGCCCGTCGTGTAATAAGTCCTTAGGCACTGACAATAAATAATTTGATATATGGATGCAAAATACTGCTCGAGAGAGGCCAATATTCCTACCGGCATGATAAAGTCCTCTAAATCATGGGGCCATCAGCCTCTCCATGGCACGAACCAGGAAGGGACAAACCAGTAGTGGCTGCCAGAAGGTCAACTATGTGAAACCTGGAGCCAATAAACTGCTCAAAGATAGGACTAAACCTTCGTCAATTTTGGCAGCAGCAAAGGACTGGCAAATGTTGATGGACATGAGAAGCATTATCAAATGCATTCAGAAATCTGTAGCACAGAAACTGGAAGTTGGAGCAAGAGGACTACCAGCGAAGTCGCTCTACAGTTTCTTCAAGAATCTAGGTTTGCCAAGATCGACACTAAGCTAAGAGAGAGCTTCGAAAACGTCACTGGAGGTATACTCCAGAATATGGATAGGTAGAGAGAGGGAGGTCGAGTACACCCTCCTGTACTGCCAATGGGCCCAGATAGGTTCGGTGAAGCCATCGCGAGCTTAGTGTTCAACACCTTCCCTTCGATTTTAATTTTCAGTATAACCTTATTATCAGGTGCTGAAAGCCTATTATGGCTAAACCCTTTTGTGGAAAATAATTAAATTTTCTGTACGTCCGACGATGTTCAATATAAAAATGTGATGACAGTACTTCTATAGAGGTAGGTGTTTCACTCCTTCTAAGATGACACAACGCCGCTCGACGATGCATACTGTCACCACAGCAAGAGTTATTATAAAAAATGACAACATTTGTGGACATTCGGGTGAATGGGCACCTGTCAGGCCGGCATGGCATTCGCAACCCCCGCATACGACCGAATGTCCATGGGCGTCGTTAGACACCAAATGGGTGGGTCGGCGCCATATTTAAAAAAAAAAATTTCAATAAAAAAAAATTACCGTCGATAAATTTTACTTCAAAGTACAATTTTACGTCGATTTTACGTAAGTTTTACCTAAGCAATTTCGTCTTTGTTTCAAATTGTTTGACCTAAAATTTTTGCTGGGAATAATGTATTCAGATTTTTACTGACACCGTTATTGTTGCAGCTGATATCGTCGTGAGCTGTGACACCCCTGCCACCACACACACTCACACTGTAAGCCCTCTCACACACACACAACACACCACACACACACAAACAAACGCCTGCGCAGCAAAGCATCTCCGCGCGCCGTCTTCTGCTTCCTGACTCGTCCGCACCGGTCGTACATTCTAAACGTTTCTGGTCTCGTGTCGTGTGAGGTTCGGAGAACTACTCTTGTCGTGCGGAGAGACTAATGGCGCGTTCACTGTCGCTGGAATTATTTATAAGCGCATTGACATATGAAAGAGCGTGACAGCTGTATAGTTGCCGGTTGTATGTAAGAGAACAACTCTAAATGTCTATTTGGATAGAAGCGTGAATTCCAAGATATTGAACGTGATGTGGTCTCGCTCGCTGTACAGTCGTACTGAATTTTGTGGCAATTGTCAGTGTGTAATAGTCCTAGCATGTATTAGGATAAGAGCTACGTGTGTAGTTGACGGCTGCAAAATTCTAGTAGTCAGTTCATCCGATTCTGTCACTTGAACAATTTTGACGTTTAAATTAAAAGCTAATAATAGATGTATGAAATCGAAATTGGGCTGATTTTGTATCTGGAAATGAAGAATTATTACATATAATATTATTTTTAAAATTGTATTTGATTTTCAATTCTCACATTCAAGTCTTTTGCCCTACCTACTTATATTTGACTACAAGCTACTTAAATCCAAAGGTTGGCTGGATGAAAGATCTTGAGAGATAGAGCCTAAGTAAACCAAATTTTTGTAGATATGGGTCATGAGGTTCTCTGTGAGATTGCGCAAACACATTAATAATTAGAATATTTGACACTTCCTAAGGTGTTAAAAAACGAAAATTGTTCAGATGCAAAAGCGGGTAAATTTAGACAGAGCTCTGCACTTAGACCCTGTAGACGTGACTCTGGACTCTGGGGCGACACAATTGGATAAAATGACTATAAAAAAAAACCTAGCATTAAATACGCGTAGTATTGAATACTTCTATCTTAACAATATAAGAGTATTTTTTCATTAAGGAATTTGAAAATTGACTTCGCAATAAGAAGTGGGAGCGGTGTGTTGCCGCGCCGGCGTCGTCATTTAGAATCGGACAAAGCTAAGTCTGGACAATGGGCTAGCTAGAAATTTGACTATGGTATTATTTTCCAAACGGAAATGAAATAATGGTAACAGAGAGTGGTGAGAGTCGCGCATGTTTGAGGTAGAGGAAATGGTTTCAGCTCTGCAGACTTAACTTTGTCGGACTGTAAATTGAGCGGACGTGTTTATGTTGCTAGATGTAATTTGACTTAGCATTAGGGGAGCCGAGTCACACCTCTCAACCTCTACGGTGTTGCCGCGCTCGATGCTTTATTCTGTATACACTTGATTGAATTGATGAATTCTTAACTGTTTTTTTATTTCGACTGCAAGAAAATGTCGCCTGGAATGGATCAGACGGGCGCTTGTGTAAGTTTTCTTGTGCAATAGGAACGCGGCGACATCAGCCTTATGTTGAATGGTTCATTTATTTGTTTAATGTTAAGCTACGTTGAATATTCCAGGTGTTAATATAAGCTAAAGTTCTGTTCCTCCCGAGGAATAATTTTATTTTTAGTGCTTTTAATTTTTAATAAAGTATTGTTCCTTACACCGTCGCTTCTCATAGTCGCGGCACGGCCGGTATTTACATGTGGGTCTGAATTATTCAAAATTGAAAGTGAGGCAGCCGTAGTAGTATTTTGTGGAAGCATAGAGCGATTATTTTGGATATCATCCTACATTTGGGACCACACAGAATCATCATTAGTGCGTTTAAATTTGACTCATGGACCGACATATAAATACCCTAGTCACCTGTGTCGTTTATAATAAATCTGGTGAATTCACTTCTAGCTTTTCTCTATAACGAGAGGAATCGTTCTTCACAACCGGATTGGGCTTCACACATTTATATTATACATTGTATGTATGTATGTATGTAGTTACGTCTACGCCGTGTTTAATATATCGGGCGGCAAGGATAGTGTACAATTTTTAGGAAAGGGAGGACCGTCGAAATTCTGCGTAGTTAATTTCAATTTAAGGGCTAACCGACACGTCTTGACTACACGAATGGACTAGGAGTTAAGATTGTGTATAAAGATGGCACAGTAAAAATATTGTGTACAGCTATACTTTGCTATGTAACTTGTCTCGCTATACTGAGGAGTGATGTGTTCATTAGTTTGTCTGTGCTTCCATCGCCCCTCCCCACCCACTCCATTCAGCGTTGTACGCACTCGCTCGTTAGATCTTCGCGACTCGACGGCCGGATACGACACGCACGCATTTCCGTTAAACCAATATCCAGTCCATATTGATTCTACTCGATCGAGCCACAACGGAGAAGTGCTTCCGAGTGAAGGTGCCCGATGTGGAAATACAAATTCAAATGTTATAAATCGCTAGTTCTAAAAAGAAGCAATAGACTAGAAGAAGCAATTCATCAAAAAGTAAGGCTAAGGCAATTGAACAACTTGCGTAATTTTTTAAAATATTGCAGTACAGATGTTTTATCTCACGAGTGCGGGTGAGCCATACTTGTGTGTGTAAATACATGCACTGTCTTTGTCTGCGTAAGCTCGGGAGCGCTACCTGCTGCGCTAACGCTACACACACAGGAGCGCGTGTCTATACGCATTACAACTACAAGTATGGCTCACCCGCGCTCGTGAGATAAAACATCTGTAGATACAAGGTGCATACCATTAATTAAATCACGGGCTATTGAAGGGTATCATCAACATTTATTTAAGTGTATCTGTTACACTGAATTAATATCATCCATCACACTATCAAGACTAATTCATATCTGGCTTATTCACTCGTCTATCGACGGCCATCTCGGTTTGTCAGAACACTAGCTAGCTTTATCATTCGATAGAATAGAAGCACTGATGGACTGCATACATCAACTGACTTATTCCCTCGTCTGCCGGCGGCCATCTTGGGTCGTCGGGAGCACTGGGCGGGATGCAATGCCGCCGCCCCGTTGCATAGGCTATCTGACTAATTCACATTTCACTCTGGCAAATTCACATAGTGCAAACTGGCTTGAACACTTGTCTGCCGGCGGCCATCGTGCGTCGTCGGAACACTGTTTAGATAATAGAGAGCACGGACGGACCGCTGTTGCATGTGTTATGCCTTGGAGGAAGTGTGTGGGTCACTAGGTAGGTGGTCGGTCGCACGGAGAGGCCTTCGCGAAACCCTCGGAGTCTCAGACGCGCCACCGATGCAAAAGTTTGACGTTTGTTAACTGCATCAGAATGTAATCGATGGTTTTGTATATTTCAATGATGAAAGAATTGCCATCGTTTTGATATCGAAAGTCGGATTTTGCAGCAGCACACGGTCAAACTTTCGTATGGAACGTTTTTAGTGGATGTTTTGGATTTGACATTTGCAAGTGAAGGAATCAGTGTAAAAATTTGTAACAAAGATAAAAATGTGAAAGTGCAGTTCGGTGCGATCGACCCGGTAACATAAGTTTAGTGTTAACATTTAATGTGTATTGTGAATTTTTAAACTTATTTTGTTTGAATTTTCTTTATTAATGTTGGTGTACATGCGGAGTGATCTAGCAGCGTAGTGGGCAGGTGATGTGATAGCGAGTGAATGGGTTCCCTTTAACAATTGAAAATAGATATTAAATAAACGTGAAAATTTATTCAGCATTTTTATTTCATTACACTTTATTTTACATAAGTACACATTTTAGATTCAATAAATAAGTCCACCTTATTAGTACCTATTTGGTCCATACAAGTCTAACCTTAAAATGTTATTGTACTGTTTACTATTGAAACCTGGAAGAGAGGTTATGGCACTTCAAATAATAATAAAAAAAAACATTTCATGAACTGACAACTTAGAAATGCACAAGATGTCATTTGAACAACTTCCAAGTTGAAAAGAATTCTTATAATTTGATAAACATTAGCTGAATAGACTTGTATCAAATAATTAAAGAATACTACTTAAGCGGGGAACTCACTAGACGGGCATGCCCGGCGGGCAGTATGCCAGGCATGCCTGTCGCCGCAACACACTACACGGACCACTAGACGGACTTGCCCACGGGCAGTCTGAGCCAGACATTGTTTCAGTTTCATCAGACAGACTTACGCGATATTTGTGCAAACATGCCAACGCAAAGATGAAAATTGCAAAATTGGAGCTGCGTTAAATACGTTAAATAATAAGTCATTGTTCATAAACTCTACCTTTTACTTTCCATAAACATGGA
Organism: Nematopogon swammerdamellus; assembly: GCA_946902875.1. Classification (NCBI taxonomy): domain Eukaryota; kingdom Metazoa; phylum Arthropoda; class Insecta; order Lepidoptera; family Adelidae; genus Nematopogon; species Nematopogon swammerdamellus. The sequence continues at coordinate 10,631,684 of OX336357.1, forward strand.
GATGTTTCGTACGCAGCTATGAATTCCTCCCATAAGATTTTATTTTCGTTAAAACTCATTATTTTGCATTAACACTTGCACTTGCACTTCAATAGTTCGTAAAACAGAGACGTCTGTACTCGATGCTGCCGCTCCTCTGTCTGTGCACAGGCAGCCTGCGGTGAGCACACACGCTCGGACAGTCTGTGCCCGCCAACAGACAAAATGGGATCGCGCGGACGCGCGACGGGCAGTCTGCCGGACCGCCCGCGACGGTCATACACTTGACAGACATTGGACAGACCTATAGTAGCTAGGTCCGGCGGGCATGCCCGTCTAGTGAGTTCCCCGCTTTAGGGCCTGGTGCACGCGACACGACCAAATTAAGTCTCCTGCGACTATATGCTGTGCAATTTAGGGTCAGTATACAGGTAAGTGTAGCCAAAGAACTACAATTTCCGGCGACAAATTTGTACTGAGGCTTACTGTATTATGAGTATACTAATAAATAACATGTTTGGTTTCACTTTGTGTGAGAAATTATAACGTATCCTACATTTTACTATTACCATTGCCGGATTAAGCCAGCGCGAGGCCTGTAGTCGTTATGCCAAGGGGCCCTTGCTTTCAACCACCATCACTTATAAAACAATAAAGGGGTGCGTCTGTAATAATTACATTTTCGCAAAATTCATTCACTGGTGTTTTACAATAATGAAACTAAGTACAAAATTTCCTGTATGTTTATATGTCTGGGTATTACGTTAAAACTGTTGCTTCTATCTTCGTGCACTTTTCACCAATAAATAAAAAAAATGTCTAGAAAGTGCACTTTAAAAATATCATCACGCTCAATTGTCAGAGAGATGAGCAGTGACGAAAAATGTCAACTTACCTATGTGTTACGATTTATATTATGCCCCGCGCGAGGCGCGCAGACCGGAGGTAGGGGCACAATGCATATTTTTTATGTTATAGGCCAAGTGATTAATAGCATGGGCATTTTGAAAAATGCCCAATATGAGAGGGCAATATGATGATTACTGTTGAAATATGTAAATAAATTGCCCGGGCATTATGAATAATGTCTATCTCGTATTGGGCAGGATAATAAAAATACGTGTTTTATTTAAGATTCTTTTAATGTCCGACAATGAAACCTACGAATAGCCCTCATGTCAAAACCTGCGCCGCCTCAACATTAGGTTAGGGTTAATTATATAAATTAACCCCGGTTATTTTTTTTTTAAACCACCAAAAAATTCACCCATACCACTTTCCTGTCACCCTCATACCTACGAACTAGGTCCAATAAACATAGACATGGTCTATCCCCGCGCCCGCGCCCGCGCCGAATGTACCTAAATTATCAATTTGCCCGACGATAGCGTAGCAATAGCAGTATTCATAATGACCAGACACTATGATAAATAATGAAGTTTAAGGACCACTTGTACCAACACAAATTTAATATATAAACCAGTTTAACTCGCTAAACCAGTTTAAGCTAGCACCCTTTGACTGTGTGAACCGCGTTTAAATCCATAACTCGCTACTTAACTTTAAACTTGTGTTGGTGCAAGTGAGCCTAAGTAATAATTAATCACTTGGCCCGATTTGACTTGTCATTATTCATAATGCCCTCATTAATCATTTGGTCCATAACATATACATTGGCATTTAAATTTGGATTTTTATTCTGTCCAAGCTCAGGGCCCCCGGAGACGCGAGTCCTGTAGAATTTGCTACGCCTGCTATATGGCTAATCCGGCACTGACTATTACACACTAAAATTACACAAATTTACATACATTTGGACGGAGTATGGATACATTTCAAGCGAATAAATGTTTTAACATTTATTCATGTCGTAACAATCTTACACTTAAATGCATTACGTATTAAATACTTTTAAAAATGCAACTACTGTACGGTAGAAGTGCAAAAAGCCATATCCAATTTACTTTCTTTATGTCTGAATAATCAAATACAGAGTAATCAAACTGACTGGGCCTTCTTTCAAACACTGTGTGCAAAAGGCCTTCATGTATAATTACCACAAGTCTGAGAATGACATTGAAGAAGCTATCGAATAGTGAGCTTGGAGAACGGCCATGAGTGAAGTTTTTTTTTAATGGAAACTGACGCAGATGACTACATCACCTACAAGTCCTACAACATCCGTGATGTCAGCCCATAACACCGGGTGAACTAGGTGCCATGTCAGTGCTTCCCTTCATTTCGCGCCGGCTACACTGAACTGGACGGAAAACACGAACTATTTACATAGCCGTTTCGACCGACGTTTCGCTCATTGCGGTGGTAACAATCCGGCCGGGAGTTTAACGTGGAATCCGAACCACGGTCAGCCTCCAACGGTCGAGCGGTCACCCATCCCAGTACTGACCGCGCTCAGCGTTGCTGAACAACAATCGACTGACCGCACCACTGAGCTACCGAGGCTGACGAATTTTCTTATCCCTTAGTCGACTTTTACGACATGCGACGGGGAGAGATGCCGTGGGGCTATTCTTTTTTGCTGTTGTATTAATTTTTAATAATTAATAATACATTAAAGTTTAGTCTCATGCTTGACACCCTTGTGCGGCCTGGCTCGTCTCCTGTCCGGCGAGAGGCCCGCGTGTGGTGTCTCTGCGAAGGTGGTGCGCCGCTCCTCGGGCCGGTACTGGAAGTGGTTGGGGGAGCAGGGCGGGTGCGCCGCGTGCGCGGGGTGCGGGTAGGGTGCGGGCGCGGGCGGAGCGCCCCCGAGCCGCTTGGTGGGACCGTCGCTCTCGTTGTCGCCCGCGCTGTCCACGTCACCTGTTGAGGGATTAAGTTTTAAAGTGTGTATTATACACAGTGTTACATTTTGGGTGTTACTTTCTTTTTTTATTTCGTCGAAAACAGATTCTGTATGTGAAATGGAACAATTTTGGACGTGTAACTTTTTTTTTTTAAATAATAAAATGGGAATTCATTCTTCTATGAAGAAAGCGAAATAATAGTTCAACAAGAACTAGAACGAGTCTTCTGTTTAATACCTATTTCCATTTTAGCGTATTTTACTCACAACACTGAGAGTTTGGTAGCATAATATGGAACGTAGGGCTTTATCAAAGACCAGCTGAAACACGTGACTATCAGGGTTCGTAAACGTTAGAAAAAATATCCGTGCACTAACGTTTTGATAGGTTGATATTGGTAGCGTTTAAAGACAAACGCTACAAAAACATCAGAATAGGAACCGTTTGCAAACTAACATAAAACTAACGTTAGAAATAACCCTACACGCAAACGTGATTTCTATCAAAACGCTAGAGCGCCGCGGCGGCGCGGCGCCAGCCTACCTAACTGACTGAATTGATAGTTTAAACGTTAGTTGAATCGTTATTTTGTTTCGTTATTATCATTTCGCAATGGCAGCGGTTTTCGTGTGGGGGGAAATAACTATCACTAACACAAACGAATAGAATAACGTTAGTTTAACGATTTTCAAACGTTTGGCGGGTAGCGTTTGATAAATTTCAAACGTTAGTTTGCCTTCGTTATTTTTTAGTGATAGTTTTTATTTTGATAGTCTCCTAACGTTTGCGCGAAATAACGTTATTACGATCCCTGGTGACTATGTGCCAAAGAAATCTTATATTATGGACTGGTTACAATTTCTTCGATTTCATGCCAAAAATGATATAAGCACAGGTGACTATAGTCTGTTCACTGAGTCGACCTAGTATATCGCTCTCTCAGTCCAACATTGGCATACAAATGATAAGGACGAAAAATTACAACGCCCACGGGCGCATTGCATGTACATGATTGGATGCATGCGGGCTATGCATCCAATCACGTGCAAGGCTACATTTCCAGTACTAGGTCGACTCGATGAACAGACTATAGTGAGTGTAGGCAGGCACTCGAGTACGCAACGTCGCTGCTGTTGTTGGAGGCGGCGTGCGTGTCGTGGCGGCGCGGCCGGCAGCGGCGCCAGTAGCGGAACTCGCGCGGCAGCGTGTAGGAGCGCGGGAGGAGATCTGCGAGTCGATGTCGCTCGGCGAGCGCGGCTAGGTCGACTCGATGAACAGACTATAGTGAGTGTAGGCAGGCACTCGAGTACGCACCGTCGCTGCTGTTGTTGGAGGCGGCGTGCGTGTCGTGGCGGCGCGGCCGGCCGCGGCGCCAGTAGCGGAACTCGCGCGGCAGCGTGTAGGAGCGCGGGAGGGAGATCTGCGAGTCGATGTCGCTCGGCGAGCGCGGCTAGGTCGACTCGATGAACAGACTATAGTGAGTGTAGGCAGACACTCGAGTACGCACCGTCGCTGCTGTTGTTGGAGGCGGCGTGGGTGTCGTGGCGGCGCGGCCGGCCGCGGCGCCAGTAGCGGAACTCGCGCGGCAGCGTGTAGGAGCGCGGGAGGGAGATCTGCGAGTCGATGTCGCTCGGCGAGCGCGGCTAGGTCGACTCGATGAACAGACTATAGTGAGTGTAGGCAGGCACTCGAGTACGCACCGTCGCTGCTGTTGTTGGAGGCGGCGTGCGTGTCGTGTCGGCGCGGCCGACCGCGGCGCCAGTAGCGGAACTCGCGCGGCAGCGTGTAGGAGCGCGGGAGGGAGATCTGCGAGTCGATGTCGCTCGGCGATCGCGGCGTCGTGTCGCGTGTCCGCACATCCTCACCGGACTCCGTACCCGAACTTCCACCTTCCGCCTCTTTTTTTCTGCTGGCAATAGCGTTCGATTGGAACACAAGTGCATCTCGCGTTTAAATCCTACCCTCAAAATGTTTTCTGGGTAGAATAGAGTAGAAACTCTTTATTGCACACAATTGAAAGGAGAAACAGTACACGTCAAGAAACAATAAATACAGGAGTAAAAGTAAAATAAGGCAGACTTATCACTGCAAGTGATTTCTTGGGTGATGGATGAGAAATACAATTATAGAGAAGGAAGAATGAGTAGTTCGAGCGAAAGGAGAATTGTTTCCAAAGTTGTAGGAGTAAGTTTTTCAATTACAGGCACGGAGAAAGCCATGTACTTTAGACTGGACTGAAAAGGACATACAAGCTAGTTGCAAATTGGGTGATGTGACATACAAGTTGTCTGAAACAAAATCCAAGTTTCATCAAAAGTTTGAAAATGTTTCCCTTCTCAGTCTCCGATGTGTGAAAAAGTACTATTGTATACAAGAATGACACATTCAAATACTTACGTATAAGGCGGTCCCCAGTGGCAGCAGACCTGCCGCGAGCATCCCTCCAGGTAGTGCGGCGCCAGCAGGATCTCCGGAGTGCGACACCTCTGCAGCTTCCTCGTCTGCTCCATCTTGCTCTTGTACGGGAAGCCGAGCGCTCTCGGCGCACCCGCCGCCGCACCCTCCGCGTACGTACTCCTAATGTTGTCTATGCTCCGCACGTTCGCTAGCGCGTTCTGCAAGGCCGACACATACTCATCCTTGTCCAAATCTTGTCTATCGTATTTGGTCGGATTCAAATCGCTATCGCCCGAATATTCTGCCAAGTATTGTCGGTTCAACCCGTCCTCGTAGCTCGGCTCGCGTATCTTGTCGAGATATCTATTCTGCGGAGTCGGTTTCGTTCGTTCGTACGAGTTTCCTCCAGAAGATATGTCAGCAGCGTACGGAGTTCGGGGACTCGTGCTTTGAACGTTCCTGGGACTTCCACAGTTGTTACCCTCGTACGTTCTAGATTCCTCGATTAAGTAGTTCCTTTGTCGCGCTGCGACATCGTGTAAGTCGCTCGATGGACTGTGGTGATCGTATAGCAACCTCGACTGGACATCGGCATTATACGGGCTTCGTCTATGATTCGGTGCAGGCTGTCTCGAATTCATAAGTATTTGTTTCGTGAGAGAGTCGCCGTTTTCTTGCGACGCCGGCGATATATTCCTATCGCCGTTCTGAAAGACGGCGACATCGTAGACCGGGGCGTTCTTAATTTCCGAATAGGTTGTGTAACCTAAAAGGGGGCCTATAAGGGTGCACGTCTGAGGGAAGGCCGGGTAGTTCTGGTACGAGGTGTGATGATGGGTAGGAGTGGAGGTGGAGGGTTGCGCGAGAGCCGTTAGAGTATCTATGGTGCGCTGCAAGCCCGGGAGGTGGGGGCTAGGCGGTGCCCAGGCTATGGGCGCCACGTCGAGGTGTGTCTTGGCGCGAGGGATGGGTTGCCGCTGGAGGCTGCAGTAGATCTCGTCGCCGCTGACGGGCGCGGCGGTGGCCAGCTTGCCCTGCTTGATCTCCTCCTCGATGACGCGGAGCTCGGCGAGTTGCTTCTGCTTCTTCTCTTGCAGTTTCTGTTGGATGTTGACGCGGGAGCCAACACTGGAGCCTTCGTTCTCCGACGAGCCGCCCTGGAGTGAGGAGCCATGCATTTAGGATATGTTACTTTGTCTACATGTTTAGGCGTTAATGTTACGATTTATGGTACAAATACTTCACATATAGATACTTCAAAGGTTTCAACTTTCAAGTATACCTCGCTTTTTACCCGACTACGGCGAAGCGAAAAAGAGAGTTATGATTTCGGCAGCGTATGCATGTATGTAGGTATGTATTTATGTGTGTTCGTTCCCTCACAGAGCCCAAACTACTCAACCAATTTCAACATATGATGCATCGTTGGATTCATCCCCACAAACCTTATATGAATGAAAAATTCAAAATTGCAGGAGCCAGGCTCATTATGGTCAAACTTTGAAAAAAAAAAATCTCTTCAAACCCCATCGAGTGGGATATGGTTAAGTGGTATCGTTGTGAAGAGTTTGAAAGAGGTGCTCACGTGGTGATTGTGTGCTGCGGGCAGTGGGCGGCGCCAGAAGGCGGTGGCGGGGGCGGCGGGCGGCGGCACGAACGACGTCGGCTTTTTCTTCTTGCGACAGTTTGCACCGCTGCACGAACATTATTCACACTATACGGTCGAACTTGCAATATCTGTTAGTTGTTCCTTAGTAAGTCGTAAAATGGAAGTCTGTAATGTGAGAGGTTTGAGATTTGAAGCCGGATGTGCCCCAATCTTTTATGTTGATAAAATAAATATGATTTACTTTCTGGACAGAGTGGGCAGGGTTAGAAAATCCCTAAAAATAGAGACCAACTCACTATAGGTCACAGATCACTGAATGTAACCGTGCGGCAGCTGTCTATCCCATAAATAATGAAAGAGATGAAAAGGGACGTAATGTAGTGACTTGTGCGTCCATCTGCCTAGCATGTAAAAAGTCCCATAGGGATTTAAGCAACATTATAGAGAGAAAGTCAGATTTTTAAAATTTTCTGGTATATAGTGAACGCAACCACTAGACGCATGAAGAACATTCCATGCTTGACATGTCTGTTTTACAGGAACCTATCGGTTCTCAAAATATTTTTTTTGTCGCACCGCTGCTAGGCTGTGAGTGGTCTGGCGGCGAGTGTTTCCCGAACCCTTCTTGGTCTGGGTATCTTCAAACGTCGTATCAACGGGCTAGACTGCCTAGCAACAGTCCACAAATCTACTGGCATGGCGCCTCACTGATGGTTGTATCGCGAGGAGAGTTATGTAATTTTGGTCCCTCAACGCACCCATGTTGGTTTACATTAAAAATAATAAATAAACCAAGAAAATAAATAAAAAAGGTGCATGCACTCACTTGCTAGCTACGGGATTGGAGAAGCGACAGTTGAAGACTCCCGGTATGGCCGCATTGTCTGCCTGCGCCAGCCCACGCTCTGCCAATTCAATCATATTCCACAAATTTGCTTGTTTGTCCCGGAATCCAATGAACAAAACATCACACCACCATTAATTGATTAAAATTCAGGGTGCTTAAAAAACCTCCACGTCTTTTCTACACTTCGGTTTCGCTTTGCCCAATCACCTCACTCAAAAACTCAACGATTTTAACCAATAGTCGTGTCGAGTGCATTCATTTAACGCGTTCTGATTGGTTTAAATGGAGCGAGTTTTTGAATGATTGAGATTGATTAGGCGCATCTACGGTGATCCTTGCCGACCATTTTACTCACATTTGCTCCATAAACTTTATCGTTTAAGTCTCAAATCATACATTACTTCAATATGAACAGTAACGAGCGAGTAACGGACAGTCCACTGTGCAGAGCATGCCTGCAGGCGGACGAGACACCCACGCACGTGCTGCTGGAGTGCGAGGAGGTGGCAGACATAAGGGCGAAGGAGCTGGGAGCCCCTACTACACTTCGAGGGGGGGCGGGGCAGGACCCAAAGAGAGTGTGCCACCTCCTGGAATAACTCGGCTGGTTGGAGTAAAGCCGTAGGACGCGCAAAAGGCTTAAAGAGTCCGAACAACAGTAGTTTGTACCGTGTGGGGTTGGTACTTTAAAAGAATAGCCCCACTGCATCTCTCCCCGTGTATGTCGTAAAAGGCGACTAAGGGATATGACTCCATTTTTATATTACTAGGTAGGGTTTAACCCGCCCGGGTTGATACCACCGCACTGAGTGAAAGGTCGGCCGAAGCGGCTATGCAAATAGTTTGTGTTTTCCGCCCAGTTCAGTGTAGCCGGCACGACCGAAGGGAAGCACTGACACGGCACCAAGTTGACCCGGTGTTATGGGCTGACATCACGGATGTTGTAGGTGATGTAGACAAACGTGTCAGTTTCCATAAAAAAAAAACAACACGAACAGTGTGAAACAAAATGGCTGACCGTGTTTAGAAGCGTTGGTACTGTTGGTGCCGTGCTGGTTTGCGTTGAGGTCGTAGCCGAGGCGCCGCACGTGGAAGTACCTTGAGAAACAAATAACAGCATACAGTTGCCGGCAACGAATAAAGCGTGTCGAGCTTTAGAAAGAGACAATCCGCTTGTAGAGCGCCGTCCCTGTCGCACAGAGACGTGCGAGCTCGCGCATATCAACATACGACTCCATACGAACATTCAAAAGTTGACTGGAAGAAATCTCTGTAAGGGATAAGTCCGCCTTTGAAACTGACCGACATGCCAAAACCGACATGCTTTACTAAGGCCAAAACCCGACCGGTAAGTTTTTTTTTTTTTTATTGAAACTGACACGGTTGGCTACATCACCTACAACATCCGTGTCCGTCATGTAAGTGAGTGAAAGCGACAACCCCGAACCCGCGGCTAGCGCCACCACTGTTGGGTGCCTAGTAAAGTATGTCGGTCTGGACTGTAAGAACTTTAAAAGAAAAAACATTTGCGAACCATGCGCAGATTCCATAAACCTCATGTAAATTATAAAGGGTGTTGTAACGGCCAGTACATTAATTTCGCCAGCGCAATACTCATAAATAAAGTAAAGTTAAAGTAGATAAAGTTTTTCTCTAAAGTGTCTAGTTTTGGAGATATTAATTTTTTAAATGTATGTTTTCGTCTAGTGTAATTTGACGCGCGCGGGGGGAGGGTGCTGGCGCGGGAACGGTCGGGATCGAAAAACTCACGCCGCGCCGCCGGCCGTCACCGTGCATCTCCACTCTCCGCGCACTCGTCCCTGCTCGCTCACTCACCGCGCGCCTTTCATTCAAACGTTCGTGCGGAACATTAGATCCTTTTTACACTAAATTAATCAATTAGTTTGTATAAAAAGTGTAACTTTTTATTTAAAGGGAATTCAGAAATAAGTTATTTGACTTTTTTGTTACTATTGATCCCAATAATCATTTCCTAAATTTTATGTAGTGGCCGTTACAACACCCTGTATATGGTGCTTGTTTCGGTAAAATATTTTTGAAGCAATAAAGTATTTCTATCTATCTAATCTCGAGAGGCCCCCGCGGAGGTTGAAATGGATGCTCAATGAGGGAATTTTTTATTTTTTTATTTAATCCGGTATTGGTGGCTGAGTTGGAGGGGCTAAAGCGCATGCTCCGACCAGCCAATATCACCTCCGAGAAGGTAGGTGCCATACCGGAGACCTCCCTGGATTGAAATAATGGATGGGAATGAATAAAGTGTGCTGGCACCTGTAGTAGAGCAGCATGAAGGCGACGCCGCCGAGGAATGAGGAGAGCATGAAGGCGGACACGAGGAGCGGCGAGTGCTGCGCCGGCGGCTGCCCGCGCGCCCCCACCACCCACGCGCCCACCAGCAGGCAGTTCTCCACCAGCATCACGCAGTAAAACGTCACCTGCACACCCACGCACACACACACACACACACACACTTCAACAGACGTGTCATGACATGGCCGACATCAAGGGTGTAGCAAGCAAGTGAGGGACCGTTCACATACCACGTGGACACTTTTTGGGTACTTTTTGACCCCCCCCCCCCCTCCCCCCTTGTGGACAATCGTGGACATTTCCATACCCCCCCCTCCCCCTGTCCACGTGGAAAATGCCGTTTTTCTCCCCTGTACTTCCGACGCAAAGTGCGACATTTTCGAAGAAAAATTAACAAGAAGAGGCAGGGAGCTGAATGGATAAAAATGTAGTACTTGCAATTTTGACATTTAATTTAAAATTACAATAAAATTAAGAGGAACAAAACAAAGCTTTCTTAATAAAAGGCCGAAACATAGCTCTTTACAAAAAAATGTAAACAGATGAAGTTTTTTTTTAATATTATTTGTATCACATTTCAAAGTCATAAAGTACGTTTACGAACCGCACCTGCAGCGGTTCTGAGATCTGGAATATTTGTAAAATAAATAAGCATTTGTAATTTAAAGACTTCTTTTTTTTTTAATTTGTGCCAGTGATTGTAGCAAAAAACACTCAGGCGAGCGACCGGCTAGCTCGCGGCATCATGTGTTTAAATCCACGTGGACGGTCCCTGCACCCCCTCCCCTCCCCCCTGTGGACAATCGTGGACATTTGCCGACCCCCTACCCCCCCTCTTTTTGTCCACGTGGTATGTGAACGGTCCCTGATGTGGCTAGGCTTATCAAAAATGAGGGAAAATAAAACTAAAATACAAGGTGCAAGGCAACTTAACCTACGTAACCCACTGCTGAATGTCTAATGCCGATATGCTTGCTTACTAAGGCACCCAAACAAAAAAAAAAACAAAAAAAATACATTCGAATTGAGAACCTCCTCCTTTTTTTGAAGTCGGTTAAAAACCGACGTGCTTTACTAAGGCATCCGGCCAAAACCGATGTGATTTAATAAGGCAAGCATCCGACCAAAACCGACATTTTTAACTAGGCACCCGGCCAAAACCGACATGTTAAGGCATCCGGCAAAAACAGATGTGATTTACTAAGGCACCCGGCTAAAACCGACATGCTTTACTAAGGCACCCGGCCAAAACCGATGCGATTTACTAAGGCACCCGGCCAAAACAGACGTGATTTACTATGGCACCTGGCCAAAATCGACATGCTTTACTAAGGCACCCGGCTAAAACAGATGTGATTTAGTATGGCACCTGGCCAAAATCGACATGCTTTACTAAGGCACCCGGCCAAATCCGATATGTGCTTTACTAAGGCACCTGGCCAAAATCGACATGCTTTACTAAGGCACCCGGCCAAAACCGAGGTGGTTTACTAAGGCACCCGGCCCAAACTGATGTGCCTTATTAAGGCACCTGGCCAAAACCGACGTTCTGTACTAAGGCACCCAGGTAAAACCGATGTGATTTACTAAGGCACCCGGCCAAAACCGACATGCTTTACTAAGGCACCCGGCCAAAACCGACAGAACCGAAAAAAATACATGTTGCCAACCATACGCTGGTTCCATAAACCCCACCCCCCACATAATAACAACCATAGTGAACATGTTCTGTTCTGGTCGATGTGCTGTAATTTACCACAGTTCTTGCAGCACAACACCGATTACTCTGCTTACTCGGATTGCCTGGATACAGCGTGTGGTATGTATGTATGTCTCACCATTTTCTGTCTATGGTTGAGCTCCTGCAGGTTGACGTAAGCGAAGACATAGACAAAAGCGATGAGGGCAGACAGATACGCCTTGCGCGGCCGGCTGATCCTCTCGCCGTGGAACACGTTCTTGGGGGATATCAGCCACAGGAACATGGACACCCAGTGCAGGCCTGCCGGGAAAGCGCACTTTAGGAATGATGATGCGAGGTGCTTTTTTATCTTTTTTTTTATGGAAACTGACATGGTTGGCTACATCACCTACAACATTCGTGATGTCAGCACATAACACCGGGTGAACTAGGTGCCATGTGAGTGCTTCCCTTCGGTCGTGCCGGCTACACTGAACTGGACGGAAAACACAGACTATTTACATAGCCGTTTCGACCGACGTTTCATTCAGTGCGGTGGTACCAACCCGGGCGGGTTGAACCCTACCACCTAGTAAGATAAGAAGGGACAGGGGACAGTTTAACGTGGAATCCGAACCACGGTCAGCCTCCAACGGTCGAGAAGTCACCCATCCAAGTACTGACCACGCTCAGCGTTGCTTAACCATCAATAGCGACAGTCGACTGTCTGGACCACTGAGCTATCAAGGCTGACAATAACTCCGGCACTAATAATTCGGTACAATCAGTCAGTGTGTTTGCGTCCTCAACGCCTCTCCAATTTTCCTCCAGTCCTCCCGGTCTTCAGCGGTACGGAACCGCTGCTCTCCGCCGACGTACTTGATGTCGTCGTCTCACCTGGCGGGTGGTCTTCTCACATTCTGTTTTCCTATTCACAGCCGCCAGTGTAGGACACGGTTACTCCAACTGTCGTCGTCTCTTTGGCCGAGATTAGCCACCAGTGTCCAATATCAACTACTTTGATGCGTCGGCGGTATGTTTTAAGTAAACTCCGGAACCATTGAACAGATTTTGATGCGGTTTGCACCAATGGAAAGAGTAGTTCTTGAGGCTCACTATCTATAGGCTATATTATATACCATCACGCTAAATAGCTTTAGGGCTGAGCAGTATCAAAGAAAGTATAGTATGGACGGGAGAGAGAGAGAGAGAGAGAATATAAGAGATGTGATCGTTTATTATAATATTTGAGTTTAAATCGGATTGGCTATTAAACGAGAGAATCGGCAGGCATAAGCTAGTATTATTTATATTAGTGCAACACCGAAAGCATGCACACTCACCTATAACCAAAAACACCCAGTGTTCGTACAGCAACGCGTACACAGTCAAGGCGCACACACGCGCTGAGATGGTGCCCAATCGCCACAGGAACTATTCACACACACACACAGGTGCACGGTGAAGCATACAACCTTTGTGTATTATGAGAGCACACACATACTTAGTTTAGTTTATGCACACAACACTGACCGCTCAAGACTCAACATGGTGTCTTTGCAATAATAAAAGAGTGCATCTAAGCTAAGGCGTGCAGAATTAAGCAAGCAGACCTGTGCGATGGCCAATCGAATGCGGCGCTCAGCGGCAGTATGTGTTGCCATGGTCACATTTTTTTAAAATGAAAATCAGCAGTGGCTGTACCAACGGATCGACTCGACTTTTGTTAAGCAACCCTGAGCGCGGTCAGTACTTGGATGGGTGACCGCACGACCGTTGTAGGCTGACCGTGGTTCAGATTCCACGTAAAACTGTAGGTCCCTTCCCTTCTTAACTTACTAGGTGGTAGGGTTCAACCCGCCCGGGTTGGTACCACCCATAGAGAAATAATATACACGTCTATTATGGTACCACCGCACTCGATGAAATGTTGGTCGAAATGACTATTTAAATAGTTCGTGTTTTCCGTCTAGTTCAGTGTAGCCGGCATGAAATGAAGGGAAGCACTGACATGGCACCTAGTTAACCTGGTGTTATGGGCTGACATCACAGACGTTGTAGGTGATGTAGCCAACCGTGTCAGTTTCCATAAAAAAAATATATATATATAACTACTCATATTCTCAAAAGCGACAAAGCATGTAGTACTTGTTGAACTTACAGTTCCTTGGGAAAGTAACATACCGAAGGGCCACAACATCAAACTTAACAAGTACTGCAACTTAGTAGACCGGATTGTGAGAAACGGATTCAAGACTGATCTCTTCGCTGTGGAAGTCGGAGCAAGAGGACTACCAGCGAAGTCGCTCTACAGTCTCTTCAAGAATCTAGGGCTGCCAAGATCGACGCTAAGCTCATATATGGAGAGAGCTTCGAAAACGTCACTGGAAGCATCCTACAGAATATGGATAGGTAGAGAGAGGGAGGTCGAGAGCGAGACTGGTGGTTTCCCCGCGTCCTAGTCAACGCAGACTAGCTGACGAGGGCTTGATGCGAGCCGAAACGTGAGGCATGCGCGGGAAATTTAGAGTGGCCTCTCGCTAGTCCGTCCCGACCTCGATTAACACCCTCCTCTACTGCCGATGGGCTCTCGGATATGTTCGGTGAAGCCATCGCAAGCTTAGTTCCACACCTTCGAAGAGTAACCATGACAAGCAGATTGTTTAAAGAACAGCGGCAGGAGTGCATAGCTACTCCTATCACCCGAATGTTTTTTTCTTTTTGCTTTGAAAAAATAAAAATCAAAGATATACCTATTTTTAATTAGAAAAATGCAAATCGAAAATCATTGCAAAAAATACACCCCGACCAGGATTCTGGACCTGGGTCTCTGGCTTGAGCCGCCAACGCGATAAACAACTACACCACCAGGCCGTTACATATTATCTACATATTTTCGTTTCTATTGCACCTTCATGATGTCGCATAATTTTTGCGAACAGTCAACTTGCACGGTTCTACATTGAACCTTATGCCAGGCCGGCGACATGGTTGAATGTATTGTGTAAGCAACCGCGCGTGTGTGTGTTCCGAGGTGGGTACGGGTCGACGGGAGCGGTCGGACTAACTCACGGGAGGTGACTCGTCGCATGGGCTGCTGCTAGCTAGCATTTATTGTTCTTTCGTTTAGCAAGCCATGCGGTGTCGCGGCATAATTTCGTTGAAGACATTGAAATTATTTAATGAGTGATTAAAATCTACATAGATGTGCGACTAAATAAGATGGTGTGGAAATGCATTGTGCCAACATGCGACAGAGCAAACCAAGACGAGAGAGCGGTCGGCCATCTCGCGCATTCGCCCGCTGTTCATCTTTCTCTTTCTCGAACCGAACTCTCTCGCTCGCTCATTCCACTCTTACTCTGCGATTACCAACCCTATCGTTCAAAGCGGGCTCAAGCTACATACGCATCTCCGTGCGTATCTATAGATCAACTAAACTCACACGCACAGGCTCGTGTCGCTTCTGGGCTTTAGCCCTATATCTCTCTTCTGTGCTTATGCTGTGGTCACCAAAGTCGTATTTTCTAATTAAAAATATATATAAAGCGAGTACGTGCTTAGTACTAACATATTAACATAAAAATATTATTAAAATCAAAGATACCTGAAAGATGACGCCCAGCCACGTGAGCACGAGTCGATGTACGTTTTGAAGACGCACGTTCTTGCTGAATGAAGCGAGCGCCCAGCACACAGAGAACAGCGACAGCGAGGCCGAGATCACGTTCAGCTCTGCGAACGCCTTGTTTGCTGCGTTGCCGAACATCAATTTAGTTAAGTGGATAAATCCGAAAAAAAGTACAGCGCCATCTGCGTCATAATAATTTAATCTGTGTCTGTCAATCATAATTTAAGTTTGGGGCTTTAGCCGTATTCGGTTATGTCAGCCCCATGGTGACTTTAAGTTGAGAGATTTAAAAAAATTACTTAAACATTACTCTCTATAATCCGGCACTACTGCCGGATTATAGAGCGGGGGATTCGGGTGAGCATAGCAAAATTTGCTCTCGCGCTCAGTCCGGCCCCGACCTTGAGAGCGAAACTACGCGTCTCGCGTCTGTTTTTTTTTTTTTAATTACGTAGTGTGTGCACACTGCGCGTGCGCGAAAGTGATCGAACACGCGCGTCGCTGAGACAATCATCATCATCATCATCATCAGCTTGTATCGGTCCACTGCTGGACATAGGCCTGAGACAATATCCCATACAAATCCAATAATCCGGCAGTTCCAGCAATCCGGCATAGGCGAAAATGGGTGCCGGATTACCGAGCGCCTACTGTATTTACATAGCCGTTTCAACCGACCTTTCATTCAGTGCGGTGGTACCAACCCGGGCGGGTTAAACCCTACCACCTAGTAAGGTAAGAAGGCAAGGGACCTACAGCTTTACGTGGTACGGTCCAGCCACGGTCAGCCTCCAATGTTCGAGCGGTCACCCACCTATCCACTGACCGCGCCCAGGTGTTCTTGTAATCCGACCGACAGTCGACCGACCGCACCACTGAGCTACCGAGGCTGACATCATACTCTGTAGAGCTCTTTCTCTGCATTAAGAGAGTTGGATGTAAGATGGCCGCATAGCAGCCTCGGTTGTGTTCTCCTCTAGTCCAGTATAGCCAGCAATCCAGGGAAGTCTCCGGTATGGCACCTACCTTCTCGGAGGTGATATTGGCTGGTCGGAGCATGCGCTTTGGCCCCTCCGACTCAGAGACCCACACCGGATTACATAAAAAAAAAAATTGGGCTGAGATCAGATCGGCTGCGCGACATCTCTCTCTCGACATCTCTCACCGGCGGGGTCGTCCTGGCTGGGCTCCCGCTTGACCTGCAGCGTGTCGGCGGCGAGGTCCGGCGGCGGCGGCCGCGCCAGCAACACGTGCAGCTGAAGCAGCAGCATCGGCGCCGCCTCGCAGAACGCGTGCACCAGCCGCAGCATACCTACACACGCGCACACACACACACACTAACTCAGAGCTTTTATTTGCAAACAAGTATGTACAAAGTATTATTTATTATATAAGTGCTTCGTTATTTATGTCAAAAATTTCGGGAGGATTACACACGCACTCAAATAAACACTTTACGTAAGAAAAAAACATATGTTCATCAAGCTCATACATGGAGAGAGCTTCGAAAACGTCACTGGAAGCATCCTACAGAATATGGATAGGTAGAGAGAGGGAGGTCGAAAGCGGGACTGGTGTTTCCCCGCGTCCTGTCAACGCAGACTAGCTGACGAGCGAACATGTTTTGTTAAATTTCTCGAAAAGTAATGCTAAAAACATATAATTTTTTTTGCGTAACGTGTTTATTTGAGTGTCTATGTAACCCTCCCGAAATTTTTTAGATAAATAACGAAGCACCTTATATATGTGTATGTATATATATATTACATACCTAGGTAACTAAAAATAAAATAAAATAGAAAATATAAAAGAAAAAACCAAATACATAATAAAACAAAATAGAATGGAATACTTATAACAAAAAAGAGGATATGAAAAGTTTGTGTTTTCCGTTCAGTTCAGTGTAGCCGGCACGACCCTGACATGGCACCTAGTTCACCAAGGTGTTATGGGCTGACATCACGGATTTAGTAGGTGATGTAGCCAACCGTGTCAATTTCCATAAAAAAAATATTATGTGAACCCAGCTTTTATCATTGAATTTATTGATTTTTTTTTTTTTTTTTAAACTGACACGGTTGGCTACATCACCTACAACGTCTATGATGTCAGCCCATAACACCGGGTGAACTAGGTGCCATGTCAGTGCTTCCCCCTTTGATCGTGCCGGCTACACTGAAATGGTCGGAAAACACAAACTATTTACATAGCCGTTTGGACCGACGTTTCATTCAGTGCGGTGGTACCAACCCGGGCGGGTTAAACCCTACCACCAAGTAAGATTAGGAGGGAAGGGACAGTTTTACGAGGAATCCGAACCTCGGTCAGCCTCCAACGGTCAGCGGTCACCCATTCAAGAACTGACCGCACCCAGCGTTGCTTAACATTCAATAGCGACAGTTGACTGTCTGCACCACTGAGCTATCGAGGCTGACAAAATTGAACAAATTATAATTGAAGTCTAGGCTGCCAGACTTCAAATTATAAATTTAAATTATTATTGCTTGTTTTTTATCGTTTATTTATTGAATGATTCCGATACACGCAGCTGGTTCAATGTACACTCACACAGGTTGCG
This sequence comes from Nematopogon swammerdamellus, assembly GCA_946902875.1. Classification (NCBI taxonomy): domain Eukaryota; kingdom Metazoa; phylum Arthropoda; class Insecta; order Lepidoptera; family Adelidae; genus Nematopogon; species Nematopogon swammerdamellus. Next base: position 10,649,541 of record OX336357.1, read on the forward strand.
AACTTCATGCTTGACGAATCGCAGGTCGACGGGTATGAACAGTTTGGCGTAACGCCAGAGCACTCCCAGCTGGAGACAGTGGCAGAGTATGGGCAGACACTGCGCGAGGCGGAGTCCGCTCTTCCCCCGAGCGCCCGGCTCGCCCTCCGACGCCGACAGGTGGAGGTACCAGCGCAGGGAGAGCACCTGATAGATATTCCATGTAGAGAGTGTTTCAACTAAAAGTTCCCTTCGCTGTTATGTTGGCTCCACTGTCAGTGTCACTGTAAGTGCTTAAATTCGTGTTGCCAGATTGTGAAGAATTTATTACCTAATAATGTAATCGGTATTTTACCGTATAATAAATAGGTACGGTAAATACCGATAATTACGGGTAAATCTGTACACATAGCAACCCTCAACGCTGTTTTGACAGATAGACAGTATAACGGCGAAGGGAACGTTTAGTTGAAACGCTCTCTGCACCGGAATGGATGGTACAGCAAAATATACTCAACAAACAACCTTGTCTCTTGACGAGCGTCTCTGTCTTTGTATAAAGTTTATGTCATCTTACCGTTTATGCTATATACGGTAAGATGACATCATTCTCAAATTGCAAACACATTAGCCATTAGATTTAATAAAAACAGTGCTTTGATAGGCGTAAGACCTTTTGTCATTTGCATATGTAATATTTTAAATTGTTTTTTATATACAACAAAAACGGAACATTTCCAATGTTAGTATCCCTCTCTACCCGCCTTATAGAGTAAGATCAGCACTAATTTTTGTTTTATAATAATCTGTATACCGATTTTGTTGCCACGTCGTACCTTTTAGAGAAACCTGTATAAAGAACTAAGCAGATTCAAAAAAAGAACGGTGGCAAAATTTGAAAAAAAAAAAAAATTGAATTCTCCATACATGGTAGTTACAATTAAATAAACAGTAAGCCTCGCGTCACCCTTATGATGATTTGAAGTTGAGAGTTAGCGGGCCCCTGAGCCCTATCATCACTACGAACTAGATAGATCTATTCCGATCTCTCAATAGTTCCAACAAGATAACATCAAGCAGCAAGTAAGGCACGCAGACCCACCCGCTGCGTGACTGGTGGAAGGACCGTGCCTAGCCTAGGTGAGACTTGGCTAGCCTGTCGACCTAATTGCAAAACGCAGCCATTTCAAAATGAAAATGTTTCCAGTCAAATTTATACGTAATGTTAGCATTCTTAATGTACAGGTTTCTTAATCCATTGAATGCTGACTACGCAATATTGCGTACCTGGCAACAACGCTGGAGGCCCACTATGCAATATTATTTAGAACTTCTATACAGTTTAAATAGGAAATCGAGTGAGTTGGTCATCCATTTACTGCTTGGCACCTTGGGTCAAACACGCATTTGTACAAGAGTAACTTTATGGAAAGTAAAAAAACTAAATTACAATCTCCTTAAACACATTTGTGTGGTGGCTCCTGAACTTGACATTTTGGAATTAGTTCGCATTCAGTGGGCTAATTGTGTTTTCCTTTATATCAATTTACACTTGGACAAGTCAACAGTTTTTACTGTCTTTCAGTCAGTCAGTCTTACCTGCGAGATGACCAAAGACGTAATAACAATAGACATAGTGGCGGCAAAGGTGCCCTTATATCCTCTCTCCAGTAGTGCGTAGCCCATGACCACATCAAAGACCACATCGCAGAAGTAGCCCGCCAGCGATATCACGTTGAACAGCACATCGCACAGCGGCAGGAATTCCGCCATCTTGTTTTCTCACACATCTAAATTCGGAGTCCTATTCGCTCAAGCTCCGTTGTCTAAATCTGAAATGAAAACACATAATATCTTTATCTGATGTGTAAATTCTATTGGATGCAAAATGAATGGTAATGGTATTTTATAAGTAGGCTAAAGTACCTGATATCCAAGCACTAAAAAAACTTTCAAGGCGGCAAGAGGGACCAGGTGCAAACTTATTTCTATCTGTTAGGCTGGAAATAGTAGCAAGCGGACGTCCATCGCGGATGTCCGTCGCTGATGTGAGGGCGCAGACGGCACACTCAGTAGGTGACACAGTAGGTGATGGTTCGTCCGCTTCTACGAACGTGAACACTCAACGAACAACCTTGTCTGATGTCTCTTGGCGAGCGTCTCTGTCTTTGTATAAACGCTGAGATGACATCGTTTTCCAACACATTAGCCATTAGATTAATAAAAACAATGCTTTGATAGGCGTAAGGCCTTTTGCCAAATTTGCATATCATCATCATCATCAGCCTGTATCGGTCCACTGCTGGACATAGGCCTCTCATTTGCATATGTAATATTTTAATTGTTTTTTATATACAACAAAAACGGATCATTTCCAAACCCACCTTATATACAGGTGATTTTGTTACCACGCCGTACCTTTTAGGGGGTTAATCTGTATAAAAGACTAAGCAGATTAGAAAAAACTATGGCAAAATTTGAAAATAAAAAAAAAACAGTTTTTTTGAGGGTAAGTATTTAAGCTTTGCGGTAAAATGTCAGAATGCTGCAAACATTAAGTCTTTCCCTAAATCTGGGCTTACCCTAGTTCATCTATATCTTAGAACATTTTGCTCGGGTTCTCTTATAATTTCCTCCTTCCCCTGTATTTTAAAATTGGTTTGGTTTGTTGACCTCGTATCAGAGAATACTGATACGGGGCGCACAAATTACGGGAACATAAATTATGGAACGACGACACATAATTTTGTTGCTAGCGAGAACAGATTATCTATCACTGACACTGAAGCGCGCGGCATGTTTGACAGCAGATAATGTTTATGTGTCAACTCAACTGTCAACATGTGGTTCTCGCGGTGCGAGAACTTAACAACAGACGTTAAAAGCTACGACAGAATTGGCTGTATACTCTAATGAGTTTTGCCTGTTTCGGGAGGAGACGAATTAATCTAAAAAAAACATTTCGAGGTTCGAGGTTATTTTTGTTGAGATGAATGAATGTTTGTTTTGTTTTCATCGTAAATTCAGATTGCGGTGAATCTTTTGTGATGGCATTCTCCGGCGGCTTTGGCGCGGGCAAAGAGACCGCGCGAGCTGCGTGCAAAAAGTGCGGCTACGCCGGCCATCTGACGTATCAATGTCGCAACTTCATCAAAGTGGATCCCGACAAGGAAATAGTGCTCGACGTGAGCAGCACGAGCAGCGACAGCGAGGCGGAGTACGCCACGCCGCTGCAGAAGCTGCGAGAGCAGGAGCTGAGGCAGAAACTTCAGGAGAAACTCGCCAAGAAGATGAGTAAGAAGAGCAAGAAGAAAAAGAGGTCGAGAACAAGGTGTTTGATATTCTCTTACGTGTATGTCACCGGACGATTGTAAGGGTGAGGCCAAACGAGCGTAATTTTTTGAGTTGTGAGTCGCTTATTTTGAGTAGCGTAAATTACGCTGCATACTACCAGGCAACTCATTCTGCGTCGCCGTGTGGCACAAACCGGACTTTTGCATTAAACCGAATGCAGAGTAAATTACGTGACTCACAACTCACAAAATTACACTCGTTTGGCCTCACCCGAAAAGGCGCTTTGCATAAGGCAAATTTTAGGGGGCTGGGTTCTAAAAATTTACACTGAAAGAGGGGGTCAGGGGAGAGTGGGGGCGGGAAGGGAGAGCATTTTGTAGGAGTATTCCCATATAAATAAAATTGTTAATATTAATGGGTGCTGAGAAAGGTTGGAGGGGGGGAATAAAATTTTACTAGTTGCCCAAGGATAAGCCCAAAGCACACTCCATGTTGGGTGTAGCTAATGGCTGGCAACTAACAATGACACTCGAGAGAAGCACTACAAGATGATGTGAAAGTTAACAAATAATGCAGTTTAATAATACATTTGAATAAGGTGCTTTCCATCATGTTCAATGTAGCCGGCATGACCAAAGGGAAGCACTGACATGGCACCTAGTTCTTGTTGTCTTGTTTTCAATAGAAACCTTCTCCTACATGCAATGGGCACGGGTGTGTTCGGTGGTGATGAGTTCGTCGCCTGCTCTAGGCACACGTTAAAAGGTCAACTGGCCTGGCAATCAAGTGATTGCGTGAAGGTACATTCTGAGAGTAGATTCAGTGGAGTGCACAACTCTGCCTGAATTTCGACGACGATTTCTTGCTCACAATCAACGTTTCGTACATAATTTTTCTAACGTTTATGGTGAACCATAAGGACATTGAGGGATTTCTTTGCAGGCTAATCAGCTAACAACAATACATCTTTCCTTCTTCACTCAGATATTTTGCTCTTTAAATAGAATAATGTATTATTTTAACATTAGTGTATGTTTTCGACAGGTCCCGATCAAGATCCTCCAGCGAGAGTGACTCGGAGCGCGAGCGAGCGAGACACAAGAAGAAGAAGAAAGATAAGAAAGAGAAGAAGTCCAAGAAGTCGAAGAAATCTCACAAGGAGAGCAAGAGCAAATGACACTATGCTCTTTTATCTTAGAATATAAGAAATCACTCATGGTTATAAGTCTGTATTTAGCTTTACTATTTCTGTATTTTGTATTTCATGTATAGTTTTACTCTCTTTTAAATTGTGTGTAATAAATATTTTATACCATTCTATTATGTTTAATGTGTAACCTCGAAATGGTTAAACGGATTTACATGCAGTTGTTAAGTACATATAGAATATCTCCGGATGATTATCACCACAATATTTCTATCAATTAAGTTACTATTAGGGTGTCCACATACACTCGTTTCCCTGATTCTATTTCCGAATTTGTTTTTCGATTCGGGCTCTCCGAACGCAACAAATTCATATACAATGTCTATGGTGTGTCACACACGATCGTATATTTTCCGTATGAAAACAATTCCTGATGTTCTTTTCGAAAGCCAAGCCCGTGCGTTCGGAATCCCGAACTGAAAAAGAATGAATCCGATGCAAGACCTGCAATACTTTGTATATGGTTCGCCATACATGTTTGAAAAATTCTGTACGGAACGTTGATTGCGAGCAAGAAATCGTCATCGAAATCCATAACAGTGGCAGAGGTGTGCACTCCAGCTCAGACTGAACTCTCGGAATTCCGTACATTCTAGAAATAGCTATACAATTATTAGACTATATGTTGTGTTCAAAATTTATTTAGTTCAAATTGGTAACTTAATTTCTTTTTTTTATCTAACTTTATATTAATTTAAATTGAAATGGAATAATAAATGAATTGTATTTATCTGATATGTGTTGTGTATGTCATGTATGTACATAACTATACATTAATAATCAAATGTAATTTTTAACAAATAAAACCTTTTAAAGACCACACTCAGACGGTTCCGTCTGTGTGTGAACGACTTTCCTTCTTTCTTTAATCATCGCAATATCAATGTATATCGAAATATTCGTTCACCCGCACTGAATACAATAAAACCCGCTTATATATACAATATAATCAAGGGGTTGAGCGCAAAAATTGTCTAAGCGGAAAGTCTTCTTAGGTGGGAAGAATAAAAAGATTGAAAATTTAAAATTATTAGTTTTTGACACAATTCTGACACGGCTAGGGTGTGGAACTGTTTTCCGGCGAGTGTGTTTCCCAAATCATTTAACCTGGGTGTCTTCGATGTCATATTTACAGGCTAGACAGCCTAGCAACAGTCCGCAAATCGACTGACATGGCACCTAACTGAGCGTGGTTTCGCGAGGAGAGGTGATTTTGGCTCTGTCGACTGCACCATTGGTCTCTCGGCACAGCTACCCAGTGTTGGTTGACATTAAAAATAAATATTTATACTTTTTTATTGAAAACTGAATACACGAAAACATAGGAATACAGCACACAAAACACAGTATGCACGGGTGGCAGCCACAGATACTGACCAACAGTGCATCTGTATTGCAGGTACTTGGCAATCAAACATTCATCTCTGGACTAATAAAACAATGTCATGAGGCTTTGCAGGACATCTCAATGGACAACAAGATCATACTATAATGGATAAAGGGGCACAGCGGAAGTCATGGTAATGATACGGCTGACGACCTCGTCAAAGTGGGCTCAATTCTCAGGCCCATCAGACCTGAACCACATGTACCAACCCCCTTTAGCGAAATCACGACCTGGCTGAAGAAGCGCAAGATACGTGCCTCACTGCGAGATGGTCATCTACGACGGATTGCAGACAATCCAGGGAAGCAGTGCCAGCACCAGACCCAGACTTAACAAAACAACTCTTGCAGCTTCGGAGATAATAGTAGAAAACGGTGGAGGGGCTATTAATGGACCACTGCCAACTTAACAAGGACATGTACACTATTGGTATAACAGTCAGTCCCCTCTGCAGGGTCTGCTTGGAGCCTGGGGAGACACCGGCATAATCATGGCATGTAGACATCTGGAGACATTTCGATTGAGGGTTTTCAGTTCTGAAAAGGGTGACCCACAAGCGTGGAAGGATCCCAAAGGGCTACTACGTTTTGTGGAAGAACTCGGCTGGCTACAATGAGCCTATAGCCGGGTTATGGGGGCCTCGTGTCAGGTGCGTCCAAAGCATCGGCAGCTGTCTACAATAACAACAATGGGTGGCAGCCAACTAAGAAGAGTCGGCGTGGTCAGAGTGTGTGGAGGGAAGGACGCACGGCATATAGTGGTACGGGACAACTGACAGGATTAGTATGTGAACTAGAGTTGTAACGAGTCGAGTGATAATACTCGTATGACTCGAGTCAAGCCTAAAACTCGTCAACTCAAGAGTTGGATTCGGAGTGAAACCGAGTCGGGCTCGTATTCGTACGAACAGTCAGTCAATCTGCCACTCTTGTTCGTCACTGGCTCGACTCGAGTCGGTTTACTCGAGTTTGGCCGGTCGGTCGGCGTGGCGCTGTCAGTCCATCAGTCAGTCTCTCAAGGCCGTGAGTTGCCGAATATTTTGTATTCGTTTGTCAACGCGCATTCGTCCGAGTGCGTGCGTGCACTCGAGTCGAGCGAGCGGGTGACGCGGTCTGCCACCGCGAGTCAGTTGAATTTATTTGATTGAACTGGTGATGCACTGTACGAGATTAGTGACTTCTTAATGTCTTAAAATTATTTAAGAAGCCATCATTTAAGACCTTAAATAATGGCTCCAAGACTAAATAGAAAATTTATAGCGAGTTGAGTTTTTGTATTCGAGTTGCAACTCGAGTTATAGATGTTTTCAACTCAAATCACTCGAGTCGTCCAAGTATTCGACTCGTAACATGATTAACGTGAACCACCTGAATGCTGGAGATAAGCATACACGGCATAGAATGACGACTGGTACCTGAAACTACCCTAACCGCGCCCCGACAGTGCACAAAACAAAAACAGATTGTCTTAAAAGGGATTGAGAGCTTGTTTGTAAAACCAGAGCAGAGTATTAGGACCAACACAAGAGAGCGTATTAGCTGAGATAGTATTAAAGCGGGTTTTACTGTACCAAATTTTTATTTTTAATCTTAACAAATTTAAAATTGTGTAATTTATCATTTACTTGATAAGGAAACAAGTACACAATAGAAACATAATAATAATAATTTATCTATAATTAAAAACTAAATAAACCTAAATCAAAACCTTTGAAATATACCTACTAATGAAAAATAAAACTAAGAAATTTTAAGTGGAAGCCTTCAAGTCTGGTCATGCATGAATTAGGTAGTAATAAATCTATAAAAAACAAATATTGTAATTATTTCATATCTCACTTTGGTCCCTGTGGAAGGGACTTGAAAGTATCTCTGCCTGTTGACATTATTATTCTCGCTATTAGGATTAGATATTTTGGATATATTTGTATGGCTTTACTCAAGGTTGTTATCCGAGCGATGTGGTTTCCACATGTGTTTTACACCGGTTCCGAACGGTGAGGCTGCAGGTGTAGGTATGCACGTAATTAAAAAACCCTCATCAGAATATAATTGTTTATAGCAGTCACACATTCACCATTAATATTATAATTTTATCTTAACCTGCCGGCTCCTTTCTGCTCCGCAGGCATGATACGCACATATCATTATATTCTGATTCGGAATCAGAGGGCCCAAAGCACATGCTCCGACCAGCCAATTCTGAGAAGGTAGGTGCCATACCGGAGACTTCCCTGGATTGCTAGCTATACTGAACTAAAGGAGAACACAACCGAGGCTGCTATGCGGCACCTTACATCCAGTACGGTGGTGGTATCAACCCAGTCGGCTACAATTTGAGCCTACCACCTAGTAAGGGGCAAGGGAAGGAACCTACAGTTTCACACCAGTTCCGAATTGCGAGGCTGCAGGTTTAGGTATGCACGTAAGTTTTTTCATCAGAAAAAACATCGTTTCGTGCTGATCTACGTTGCAAAGAATTGATTGATGTAGGTAGCTCTATTTTAACGAAATATTTGAGTTTTGGTTCGCGCGCGCGCGCGCAAAATTTCCTGGCCTTTTCCGCGAAAATGGCCAGGGAACTCGTGGAGGTCAGCATTATGTGGTATTCAACGTGAGTCAACAGGTTAAGTATGCCAGCGCATTCCACAAATTCCAACTTTCTCCATGAAACTGAATAAACAAATTTATAATCAATTGCCTTTAACGTTGGGTTAATTTATTGATTATTAAACAATATTGGTGTTAGTAAGTAAAACAAAATACTTAAAAAACTTACTTTTCATTGCTGACACTGCAATTCACAGCACTGCATTTTCCTCTCAACAAACCACTACCACAATAGACTGTAGTCACTGTGAGTTTACCTACGAAACTCAAATGAAGAAAACATTTATTTTACATTTTATGTAGGCTGTAGCTATTTGATAAAAATTCTCGAATCACCAACAAAACTTTCAACTTACAATACAAGCAAATGTGCAAGCAAAGTTTACAAGGTACCTACTCAACTCAGTCTGTCAAAAGTTCATTCGCACAGCGCCACCTCGCTGTGGAATGTTAAAACTCCGGAAAGCCCGCTAGCGAAGCTTTTTGTAAGTCCTATCTACGGTCGCGTTCCGAATTGCGTACACACACAGAAACAGCAAAACGCGTGCACGAGCGTTCCGAATTTCATAAAACGGTACGGACTACGGACGGAACGTAGTATTATATTTTGCTGCGGCCAGCAGCGGCTCCGCCTTCGACACTTCAACGAACCTAGCGGAGAAATCGTTCAACATCTGTCAACTTTGACTTTGGCGGGAAATAGAAATTACGTAGCCTACTTTCTTCCGGAAATAAAGTTTTTTTTTGCACGAACCAACAACCGAGATCGAAAAATTCATATCTCTATATATCTACCCCTAAATTCTACCACTGAACCATCCACAGAAACGAGTCCAGCAAACCAGGAGCTTTGACGCAGCTGTGAGGGAGAGAAGATGTCACGTGACATGCGTATTTCCTGCATCTCTCCGGAAAAACTAAATTCACCGCCCCCATATAGCCTGTTAATATGGCTATTCCCTAGAGTGTTTTTAATAAGCCGGAGAAGAGGCAATCCTAAGTCGCTACTGCAACTAATTTGTGACTTTTGCAGCACTCACGTGACATCTTCTCTCCCTCACAGCTACTGCGTCAAAGCTCCTGCTTTGATGGACTCGTTCCACAGGAAGGAACCATCCACGAACCATCAAACGAAAATCCGATTCAGTTAACTCGTATCGTCACGATTTCTCCGGTAGGTTCACTGGGGTGCCGTCGCCGGAGCAGGAGACATATTCTCCGTCACTAAAAAGTATACCTATATTTTTGAGATTCTCGCAATACGAGAAGAAAACAACATACATTAGAAGTACAACAGAAAAGGCTGTATACTTTTATTATAGTTTTGCTGTCCGGAAAAGGGAAAATTTAAAGTGTTTGTCGTGATTGTATGTATTTTTGTAAGTACTAGGTATTTTATGTTTCGTTTGGTTCATTAATTCATTCACACAAAATAATTTGTTGACGTGATGACGTCTTATAAATTGATGAGCACCGGCTGCACGTACGAAAGCGTGTCACGTTGATATTCAAAGTTACCATGGAAACGTCAAGAAGTAAAACTGTCAAGATCAGACAACAGAAGTTTTAATGGACAGACACAAGATGATTAATCTTTCTACTGGAAATAGAAATTACTGATCTTTGATCTATGTACTACGATTATTCACGTCATCACGTAAAACTATCGTCCGTAAACCGACTTTACAGACAGCCAATTTTTTTTTCATACAAATTTGTATGGCCTGGCCACGCCCCAATGTTTCGATGATTATGTGTAATGTTTGAAAAAAAAAAACATTCGCAGGAGACGCGGCGGAAACGTATGCCTGAATATTTTGAAATTTTTGGTTTGGAAAGAAAAAGGAGTGGTGGTGAAGAAAAGGATTTGAATAATTTGCTCTATATGTAGAGTATACTGCAATCTATTAGAGCAGCTCCGCTCGCTGCAGGTGAGCGTGGTGAGCGTTTGCTGCAGCAACCACGAGTATCAGCTGCGCACCAGATTTTGCAACAGGACCGCCACAATATACTAGTCCCTTACGTCTTCTCCACCTCGCTCGAATAGACCCAGCCTTTATGTCAGTTGCGGGGAAACAGCGCATGCACTCCGATAGCAGTTCCTTCATCGTCCACAACACCGGCCGGATTCGTTATTATGAATTTAGCTAAGTTAAATTAAGACTAATCATACTGTAACACGTGCGTGGAGATGTTTGTGTGTAAACTTTATTTGTGTTGCTAAGTTGATGTGGCGATCGTGGCAGCAAGCAAGCAACGTCGCGCTTAGCTTGCTTACCGCGCATGTTCATGCATTAATATTTGTTGTTTTACCTTAGCTTACTAAGATTATTGTGGTAGCAGTTGAATTAATTTAAGCTGAATTAGCGCCAATTTTCCATCACGACTGAGGCCACGAAGGTATCAATTAAATTCTATTAACAATTTAATCTAGTTTTTTTATTTGACCATCCTTCCTGGTTTTATTTTTTTGTCACTCAAGCTACCACCGATTCTCAAACTTTTATTGGCCGGATGGCAGCTGACCCGGGCCGTCCGTGTCAGTTGATATGTCATAAATATCAACTACATAATATGTTATATTTTTCACTGAATATTTTCAAATAATTATGAGAGCGGCGAGTGTTTTATTATGATGGGGAAGCGACGGAAGTGGAGTAGGGAACTTAGTATTTTATGTAATCTATGCTTAAGTAGGGAAACATTTAAAGAGTAGGTAGGTACCTAGTTACGTAAGTGAATTCTCGGCGAGTATATATTAAATTAATATAATTCATATAAAATTATGTACTCACTAATATTAGTTCAGTGGTCGCTCACTACTGCTATCAGCGCTAAAATTGCGATATTACGATCGGCTTCGTCGGTACAAAAAACCTGACTAAAGCCATTCCAGCATACTACATAGAGTTCAGTGCCCCAGACAAACCACGCACTGCTGGCTGCCTCCTCCGCCTCCGCGCCGGGAATCCTCGGCAGGGAACTTTGCTAAGCGATATTTTGAATTATATACATAAGGCTGATTTCAGAGACATCCGGGCGGCCCGCGCGCATGACTCTGATGAATCTGAAACCAGCCTAATTTGTCAGAATGCTGCTCAAATTCGAATAGCAGTAACCCATGGAATGACCTTAACCAGCAGTCTTTGGAGGGGAATAGTGGAGAAGCAACTCTCGCCAACCACCATAAAAGTTTTAGTCTTATCCCATAGGGCAAAGAGGATACGTCATTGCCATGGTCCATTTTTTAGCTGACGCGTAGCCAAAAGGAGGGTTACATTTTTGGCAACGTCGCAGAGTTTAAACTACAGAAACATATTTCAACTCAACATAATAAGCTAGGTCTCCTGCGAATGTTTTTTTCGAAACATTACACAGAAACATCGAAACATGGTGGTCATCCACATTTGTGTGAAAACCATAGAGAAATAATGTTTTTCTTTCATGTTTTTTGTGTATTGTTTCGAAAAAACATTCGCAGGAGACCCGGCTTTAGGTATGTATAGGTATGTATTATGAGAGCTGGATTCGTCTCGATGGTCTGCGTGTCTGTTAGATTGTTTTTTAGGTAGAAGAATCACTATTCGGTATACGGTACCGTACCGTATACCGTATACAGTGCAATCCGTACCGTCGGTACGGATTGCACTGTGGGCTACGCCACAAGCCAACCTACAAGAATGAAATTGCTCTCTTTCAAATATTCTTTATTTCTTCCAATTCGAAGAAGCACAACTTCAATTGGTCTCTTAGCTCTTGGGGTTGGACATGCTGATGATTATTTCCACCTTGGTGTGCTGACTATCAACTCGGGGATGGTAGAACCTTCGGTCGCTGCGGTTTGTCTTCACCAGCGGCGTGATGTACCAGCCGTAACTGAAGAGTCAAACCATTAAATGTTTAAGTATAACAATTCAGCCTTTTGTCAGCCTCGACAGTTCAGTGTGCGATCGGTCTCACACTGTCGACTGGAGTTCGTGATCACAAGCACACCTGGGCGTGGTTAGAACTTGGATGGTGACCGTTCGACCGTTGGAGGCTGGCCGTGGTTCGGATTCCACTTAAAACTGTGGCATCCTCCCCTTCTTACCTTACTAGGTGGTAGGGTTTACCCGCCCGGGTTGGTATCACCTCACTGAATGAGAGGTCGGTCGAAACGGCTACCTATTTAAATAGTTCGTGTTTTCCGTTCAGTTCAGTGTAACCGGCACGACTAAAGGAAACACTCACACGGAACCTAGTTTAGCGAGGTGTAATGGTGTGGTTATGGTATATGCTGACATCACGGATGTTGTAGGTGATGGTGATGTTGCCAATCGTGTCAGTTTCCATAAAAAAAAACATTCATATATTTACCGCTTTATGGAACTAGACCGATTTATGGAAATTAGGGAGAGCTAATGTTGGGGCATAGATTCTCTCACAAATTCATAAAATCCTTTTCGTGACTGACTGTTTTATATTCTCAGAGATCGCTGATTGGAGAGGAAGGGAGAGGAGATGCAAAATATTAATGTTTTTCATAGAATATACTTACCAAATCTTTCTTGTATGTTAATGAAATGACGATGTAAATATGTAATTATGTAAAGCATACCCAACATTTCTTCATTAGATAAATGGAAAGCCGAAAATGAAGGGAAAAAATACGTCCTGACCAGGATTCGAACCTGAAACTCCGGCTTGAGCCGCCAGCGAGTTATTATTTCGCCATCGGGTCGATTTTTTTTTTTTTTATTTTTTTTTTTATTTCGCCATCGGGTCGATGACGTATCCTCTCTACATTTAGAACAGTACCCCCTTTTATTAGGACAAGATAACTATCAAGCAGCAAGTAAGACCCACCTGCTGCATGACTCGGTGAAAGGACCGTGCCAAGGTGAGAGGCGGCTTTCCAGTCGCCCTTTAGAACGGCATCTTGTCCTTATCTCTTAGTCGCCTTTTACGACATACACGGGGAGAGATGCAGTGGGGCTATTCTTTTAAAGTATCGGCCCCACACGGTACAAAATTACAATGGACAAAGAGCGATCACCATTGGCTTTCAGTGGCAGGTAGGGGATACTTGGAGCGAGGGCCTTTCGCCCTCGTCTGCGCAACGTTCTGATGATAATGATCGGTCTTCTCCGTCTGCTCCCGACTAGTTTCGTGTAGTTGGTCGTGAGCAGCGTAAAACTTGCTAGACACCGGTGTGGCTGAGGGAGAGCAGATGATGGGTTTGTTACAGAGTAAAGAACTAAGGCGAGGACGCTTGGGATTGGCTAGGAGCCTGGAGGTCGAGTAAAAATTATCAAGTGCTGGTGTGTGAGGACTGGGCGGAAGCGAAACAGTGTCACGATATTTTTTTATGGAAACTGAAACGGTTGGCTACATCACCTACTACATCCGTGCCGTGATATCAGCCCATAACACCTTGGTGAACTAGGTGCCATGTCAGTGCTCCCCTTCGGTCGTGCCGGCTACACTGAACTGGACAACCGATCTTTCATTCAGTACGGCGGTATCAACCCGGGCGGGTTAAACCCTACAACCACCACCTAGTAAGGTTCTTATTTAGGGAAGTGACCTACAGTTTTTTGTGGAATCCGACGGTGGTCGTCGTATCTCCTCAAATTTGTTTTGCACGTCACACAATATCGATCTGTATTCTAATTTCAATTCAAATTATGTATACACAAATATTTTTGCGAGAAGACGACATTTTAGCTAGAAAAGGTTCCTAGTTCCTACGGAATGCTAATAAAATAATAAATTCTTTATTCTTTATTCATCATTCGTATGGTAGTACACTACGCTTGAATTTGTCCTGTTTAGTTTTTACAATCCGGTTCGATTACACCCAACAAAACATCTTTTTTCAAAACAAGCTTTTATTTAAGTCATGTACTAAAACGAATAAAATGGGTTTTCGATTTTTTTTTTCAAAAAGCTTGTTAACGGGATCTTTTAGGAAAATAAATACTTGGACAAGTACTTTCTATCATGCAACCAAGGAGCATGCAACCAATCACGGCGTCGAATGAAATGAATTGGTGCGTACTTTTATGAACATTTCGCGACAAGCTTTTTGAAAACAAATCGAAAACCTAAACTTATTTTATTCGTTTTAGTACAAGGCTTACCTAAATAAAAGCATATTAAAAAAAAAAAGTTTAAATCAAGTTATCGTGTGGGGCACTGTGGGGTGGGATATAATTTGAAAGAGCTAACTGCAAGGACTCTAACATTCTTTTTTACAATTTTAAGTTCAGTCAGTGGTCTTGATGATATAGCTAAGATGTGCAAAAAATTGCCATCCCTCCCTCTGTATTCTTCTAGGATTCTGATGTTAAAATTATGATTTTAATGGGTTATAGTAGCTATTAAGCCATATATTACAGGAATTTTTTTTTTCGACAATGTAAATAGTTGTGGCAAAAAAGCATTTGTTATATTTTTAATACAAGAAGCAATGGTTTGCCTGACAGTCAAATCATTGCTGTAGTTTTTATTTCGATGTTTCGTTATTTTCGATAATACAATTATTTTGATAAGTGATACGTACGATAATAATATCGCCCCGCCGCCGCCGGTGGTGGAAATTCCATTTTTTAAGGTTAATTTTGTATATGTTTTTAATGTTAGGTTTTTAATATGTACAAAATAAATAACACAAATATTGAATTGTTGAATCGATTATGAAGATAACAACACAAATATAACGTGTGCTGGTACGAAACCCTCGGTGCGCGAATCCGACTCGCACTTGGCGTATTTTAGTATTCTAGATTGTATTGTCACCAGCACCAAATGTGTGTGCAAACTTTCAGCTCAATCGGTTGGATGGAACCGATTTAAAATGTAGTTGCAAGATTTGACCCGCACATTCTAACAGGCCACAACATACTGACAGGCCACATACTAACAGGCGAAGTTAAAATAATAATGAGTACTAACAGCCGAAGTTAGGCCTGTAGATCTTGTAGTTCTTGAAGTGTTTCACCTCCCTGTATATCATCTCGTTCAGCATGTGTATCTCTATGGGCATGCGTACACCGAATGTGCATTTTCCTCCGCCGGCCTCCCCCATACCTAATAGATGCAACACGTAATCTCGCTATATTTTTTAACCGACTTCAAAAAAGGAGGAGGTTCTATGTTCGGCTGTATGTATTTTTTTTTATGTATGTTCTGCTGAACAATTTGGGAAGATATTGCTATATCTTCCCCAATTGTGAACCGATTTCGATGATTCTTTTTGTGTTCGGTTCAGTCTAGCTCTAAGGTGGTCCCATTTTTTTTTTGTCAAGATCGGATTGGAAAGCGAGGCGGAATCGCGAGGCCGAAGGCCGAGCGATTCCGCCGAGTACATAAATAGCGAATAAAAATTACTAAAAAAACTGTGAAATAAAAAACTATTAAAAAAATATATATAAAACCGCCTTCAAAAGTGTATGAAATAAAAAAATAAAAATCGAACCCTAGAGTTGAAGGCGGTGGTGCTTAAAGCAAGCAAAAATAACCGACCGCCTTCAACTCTAGGGTTCGATTTTTATTTTTTTATTTCATACATTTTTGAAGGCGGTTTTTATATTTTTTTTATTACCTTCCCATAAAGTAGCGCAAACTGTGATGGTAATCTGTTTGTCTGTGTAAAGTTGGTTCAAAACCATTACTTTTATCTCGCAGAGTGAGTAGTAGCTCTTATAATTTATACCAAGAATTATACATAGTACCTAATAAAACTATACATACTATTAAAAACGTAAATATTGAAAAATATAAATTCATTAACAATTCAAAATTAACATTAATATATTTTATTATTTATATACATATAACAATTCATTGAACCGGCTGACCGTAGTTCGGATTCCACGTTAAACTGTAGTTCCCTTCCCTTCTTTGCTTACTAGGTGGTAGGGTTTATCCGCCCGGGTTGGTACCACCACACTGAGCGAAAGGCGGTCGAAACGGCTAAGTAAATAGTTCGTGTTTTCCGCCAGCTCAGTGTAGCCGACATAAAATGAAGGGAAGCGCTGACTTGGCACCTAGTTCACCCGGTGTTATGGGCTGACATCAGTTTCCTTAAAAGAATGTAAACAATTAATTAATAGGTAGGTAAATTCATATAATAATTAAGATAATTCATGGATATTTTTAGGGTTCCGTATCCGGTACGGGACCCTAAAGCTACTAAGCCTACGCCGTCTGTCTGTCTGTCTGTCTGTCCGTCCGTCCGTCTGTCTGTCCGTCCGTCCGTCTGTCCGAGGGCTGTATCTCTTGAACCGTAATACGTAGCCCGTTGAAATTTTCACAAAAAATGTGTTATTTTATTATGGCCGATATAACAACAAATATAGGTAATAAAAATAAGAAAAAAAGTAAAAAACTCACGGGGTTCCCATAGAAGAAACCAAAAAGTGTATGCGCGCCGCGCCATCTAACGAATAGATTATGAAGCATGACATTAACTAATATGAAGCATTTCATAAGACGCCATCTAGATGGCGTGCGTGAGTAGCGCTAGCCGTGACATTGCGATACGGGACCCTCGGTGCGCGAGTTCTACTCGCACTTGGCCGGTTTTTTTTTTCACAAAACAGTAATATCGTCAATTTATATCTAAGGGTGTCAATGGTGCAGAAATTAATAATATAGAATTAATTAATCCATCTAGTAAGATAAGGGATGCTATACATGGAATCCGAACCACGGCCAGCTTCAACGGGCGGAAGGTTGCCCACTTACCGTTAGCGATCAGACTCCGAGACCACCGAGCTAACGAAGCTGACGAACTTATTCAACATCTTCTCGGAAGGCATAAATAGCGGCGCGGTTTCATACCAATTAATTCACAATACTTTAAATCCCCTAGATAAGCCTTTCTCATACATCACTCCCGAAAAAAACATGTCATCGGTCAAAGAAGCTTATTAAGCTGATTTCACAATGACTGATGATTGTGTTGTATCCATGTTGTATCCTTATCCTCTTATGTCCGCAAAGAAGAGCGTTAGCGCATTCATAGCATGAAGATAACATGAGATTCGATCGCTCGAAATTGAAAGTACCTATTCACGATGAAAATTATTGCATGATTGTGAATTGATGCAAGCTAATCGTTCTAGGATGCAAGAATGATGCATATTTGTTTACCAACAGTTTATTTATTTATTTATTTATTAGAAAACAGACAGCCTAATGATAAATAGATAAAACATAGGTTGTACATACATTGAAGTGTGGCCACTTTTTGTTTCCCTGATTAGACTATAGTTTAGTTTAGTGGGATCAAACGTGAGTGTGTGTAGTGATAGTGAGTGTCAATGCAGTGTAGTTTTTAACCGACTTCAAAAAAGGAGGAGGTTCTATGTTCGGCTGTATGTATTTTTTTTTATGTATGTTCAGCTATATCTTCCCCAATTGTGAACCGATTTCGATGATTCTTTTTGTGTTCGGTTCAGTCTAGCTCCAAGGTGGTCCCATTTTTTTTTGGTCAAGATCGGATTGGAAAGCGAGGCGGTATCGTGAGGCCGAAGGCCGAGCGATTCCGCCGAGTACATTAATAGCAAATAAAAATTACAAAAAAAACTGTGAAATAAAAAACTATTTAAACAAATATAAAAACCGCCTTCAAAAATGTATGAAATAAAAAAATAAAAATCGAACCCTAGAGTTGAAGGCGGTGGTGCTAAAGCAAGCAAAAATAACCGACCGCCTTCAACTCTAGGGTTCGATTTGAATTTTTTTATTTCATACATTTTTGAAGGCGGTTTTTATATTTTTAAATAGTTTTTTGTGTAATGTAGTGTGGTGTAGTGTAGTGTTTTGTGGTGGTTGTGTAGTGTAGTGTAGTGTAGTGTAGTCACGAGAGTGTAGTGTAGTGTAATGTAGTGTAGTAGTGTAGTGTAGTGTAGTGTAGTGTAGTGTAGTGTAGTGTAGTGTTGTGTGATGTGCTCGGGATGCAGTAGCCACAAGTTCATAGGTCGGTGACCCCAACTACCTACAAAACTGGCGTATGCGACGAGTAAATTGGAGTATGCCATAACAGTTTCGTGCAATACCTACTTCCGTGCGACAAATTCGATCACTAACTTCGCCTCTATTTATTTTCCATCTAAGCTCTTGAATGCAATATAGGTATATATTTGTCGCAAAACTAAATTAGAAGTGCATGCAAATTATTGTCGGTCTGATTACGATTTGCTTGTAGATATGTTGGGACTCTTGGGACAGGTTACCTATTAATAAATTATGCGTATGTAGTTATGACAATACCAGCTCCATACTTATATTTTTCATACCTTAGTTCTTTGTACATAGCTGTTATCTTTGTTTTGATTGATTTTGATAATGAAACGGGTACATACTGAAGTAAGGTTTTTTGCTCTGCGCTTTCTGGATTCCTTAATTATATTTATCGTACAATATATTATAATAAAGCTTGATATAAAATTTTTACAAAAATGTAAAATTTTCTTGAATTTTCCCAAAGAGTTTGTATTACGTCGCTAAGGAGCGCAGCGACGAATTTTCCCTTGTAATGAATGACAGACAGCTGATGTCAATAAGATTCAACTCAAAACAGACGAGAAAAATTACAAGAGACTCTCTTGTAATTTTTCAAGAGACGACGCTGTATGGTTGATAAATGACCTTTGCCTATCCCAAAAAGGGACAAACCAAAAACTCGACAAAAAAAATATATTCAGTACCCTAAAATCTCGCCTACAGTTCCTAAGGTGCACGCACACTGCCGTACCGTAGATTAGATGGGGTATCCGTAGATTAAATCAAATAATATCATTTAATACAAGGGTGGGTTTAATGTCTTTGATTTAATGTCATATCATCGATATGATTCAGAGATTTGAATATTTAATAGGTAAATAGGTTTGAAAGTCCTTGGTGTGGTTGGATCTGAAATTTTAAACAGGACAAAAACAAGTGCAAGAACTTTATAAAAGTTGCAGGTTTTTTGTTGATATTTAGATTTATCTCCAAAAAAAGGAAGTATTTACATATTATTGTTATAGGATGTGGTTACAATCAGCTGAAGCAACCCGTTCCAGGTCAGCTGTAAAATTCGTTATAATCGTCTTAGTAATGAATCAGGCCGGCTACGGCTGTGTCTCCGGAGCATTGATGTAAACATGAAAAACATTTACAATTTTGTAAATGTACCTATGATGGCTGCCAGTATAAAATTGAATTTGCATTTTTTTTTTTTTTTTTTTTTTATGGAAACTGACACGGTTGGCTACATCACCTACAACGTCCGTGATGTCAGCCCATAACACCGGGTGAACTAGGTGCCATGTCAGTGCTTCCCCCTTTGATCGTGCCGGCTACACTGAACTGGTCGGAAAACACAAACTATTTACATAGCCGTTTCGACCGACGTTTCATTCAGTGCGGTGGCACCAATCCGGGCGGGTTAAACCCTTACCACCAAGTAAGATTAGGAGGGAAGGGACCTACAGTTTTACGAGGAATCCGAACCTCGGTCAGCCTCCAACGGTCAGCGGTCACCCATCCAAGTACTGACCGCACCCAGCGTTGCTTAACATTCAATAGCGACAGTTTACTGTCTGCACCACTGAGCTATCGAGGCTGACAGCTTTTTCACGCTAAAGTTCAAGACGAGGTCCAAGACTCCCCGATTCGAGACCTTGTTCCTTACATAAGCACAAATGTGTCTCTAAGAAGTGTGCCTTTCCAAAACTTGTGTAAATAAACCATAAAAATAAGTAGGCGAAAAATATTGCTCGCTAAAAGAATGTAATCCTTGCCCTGCAAGAAGTAGAAATGGTCAAGTTTTTCTCGGTCGCACATTTG
Source organism: Nematopogon swammerdamellus (assembly GCA_946902875.1). Taxonomy (NCBI): domain Eukaryota; kingdom Metazoa; phylum Arthropoda; class Insecta; order Lepidoptera; family Adelidae; genus Nematopogon; species Nematopogon swammerdamellus. The sequence continues at coordinate 10,669,837 of OX336357.1, forward strand.
CAATCGAAACGTGATGTTTTTTATAGAAGCTGACAAACGGTACCTAGCGATTGTTGACTGTGAATGTCCCGTCGTAAGTATAAGGAAGGAGTCTCACGAAGGAAGGCTGAACTCACGTGAATCAGAAGCGCAAGAGCGAGATGGCGAGCGTGGGAGTGAAGGAAGAGAAAACGAGATAGAAAAAAAACTTCCTCGGGATGGTAAGGCCCATCTGCTTGTAACCCCAATATATTTTAGTTTAGCCAACTGAAATTGGATACAGCTGGACTGACCGATTACAAGAACTTAATTTCTACTTATGAATTATTTTATTATATAAGCTGGTCTTAAGAAAGCGGTCACCTTCAATTCCTTCTGAAAATAATGCCCTGTCTGTCTTCATTGTCGCAATAGGTCAACTCTCTGGAGGGTTTCCACAGGTAGGCTCTCAGGTTCGCGCCGCGGGCGAGGCAGAATAGATTGCGAGGCTGATTGCTTGCAAATTGCTACCCACCTGCCAGCTACTGTTTCATGGTGCCCTGGTACCTTGCATCCGTCGTTATCGTAATTTGAAGGAAACAAGGACAGCAGTTACGGAGTTCTGGGACCCTTGTCGAGTTGACAGCCTGTCATTGCTTGGCTTATTAACTTTTTCACCAAGTTTGGGAGGACATGTAGATCTTTCTGTAGCTAGTCGTGGATGCTACTCATCTGGTTCTTATAATCTCATGATGTCCTCTTAACATTACTAGCATCGTTTGAAGGAAGCAATGACATCGTTTACAAACCACCTCATTTTAGAGCTTCAAATCTGCCCCATTTTGTGGATCCAAATCTTCGATTCAAAACGTCTACGGCCCAACCAAACTATTGCTAGTTCAAACCTTAGTCCTCTTTATCTAGCTACCTACCTTAAAAGTAGACCCTGCTGTTACAGGTTTTTAAAGCTACAAATGTTTTAAAACCAGAGAAATTCCACATATTTTTTTATGGAAACTGACACGGTTGGCTACCACACCTACAACATCCGTGATGTCAGCCCATAACACCGGGTGAACTAGGTGCCATGACAGTGCTTCCCTTCGGTCGTGCCGGCTACACTGAACTGGACGGAAAACTATTTACATAGCCGTTTCGACCGACGTTTCATTCAGTGCGGTGGTACCAACCCGGGCGGGTTGAACCCTACCACCTAGTAAGGTAAGATCCCTTACCTACAGTTTTACGTGGAATCCGAACCACGGTCGGCCTCCAACGGTCGAGCGGTCACCCATCCAAGAACTGACCGCGCCCAGCGTTGCTTAACCATCAATAGCGAGAGTCGACTGTCGCTATTGATGATGGCACCACTGAGCTATCGAGGCTGACATGAAATTGAACTGATTATAAACGAGCGGAGCGGGTTGTTCTTTTCCTCAATGAGTATCTACTTTCCCAGGATCAAAGTATCTATGTCTAAGCTGGTTGCGTTGCGGTTGACGGAAGGACATACATTTTATATCGCTTCCTATACAGAGATCAACCGTGCTCTACGCGACAAATATATTTTCTAAATCGCTGATAAGATAAAATATTTTCCAGTATTAATTAATAGATAATTGGATCCTATTCTATGAACGGTATTCCCAGTAGACTCTTGGCATGGCCTTGAGGGGTAGGCAGAGGCAGCAGTGCGTTCCGCGGCGCCGCGGTCGCATTCCATCGCCAGTTCATTTAACTTTATTGAAGATGCCCATCATTTTCCAATACACCCAGCAGTGCTGGGACATTATGGGTGTCGATAGTTTCATTGAAGGAAAAAGTTGTGCTTAAAATGTACGTCTTCTTTTCCTGGAAGCTTCCATTTTCTGTGTCCATCTATGTACCTAAGTAACTTCGTGCTATAGCTGAGAAGACAGATCGATCACAGAGGAAAACCTTCATATAGGTACCGGGTGTTTGAATTTTATTTAGTTTAGTATGGAAAAAAAAAGTTCACCGTAGAACAAAATTTCATCTAACTTTTTTGATCCAAATAGGCTAAGGAGTACCTGGTTTGCTTTATGACCTATGGTCATCGAACACCCTGTATATTTGAAGACTTTTCGACTGAAGAACTTTTGTTCTACAACTTCACTAAAACACCTCAATCCTAAAAATAAACACAGCCCCTTTCGGAAGAACACATCTTTTCTAATCTCAATGATGGTCCGGTGGTAGTAATGCTGAAATAGCAATGGTTCGTATTTTATCGGAAAGATAATAATCCCAATTTCCTAATAAATAAAGCGAAGTTTCTACGGCCGTGTAACGTAAGTCCCACTTTATCGATTTACTTACATACGGTTTTCGCTGTTACATTCTGTCACTTCTCAAGATAGTTTTAAACTTTAAGGGGGGGTACTAGGCAAAACATCACATCATATTATCCTAACTATAGTCATATTTAAATAGATATAACTATAATTTATATGCTTATAGTTAGGTAAAGGTTCAAGGAATAATGTGTGATAGATTATTGTAATTTAATCTTGTAAATTCTCTGAAAAATAAGTGGGTGAAAAGTGGTAAAAACGTTCGAAAATGCATTTTTGCTATTTCGTCACAAATACGTCCATACAAACAAATACAAACGGCAACGGCCCAAAATTTAGAATGTTCAAAGATAGTTCAGTGAAAAACCATTTATTCTGTAAGCGTTTGAGTTAATTTAGATGATTCTTAGTCTTATTGACTCTATGCTCAATGAAGCATTTTTCGTATTAGATGCATTTGTAAAAAATGGCGAGGGAAATAGCAAAGGCATTTTTTAACGATTTTACCACTTTTCAACCACATATTTTAAAAGGAATTTATAAAATTAAATGAAAAATAATGTATTCACATTATACCTTGAATCTTTACCTAAATAAAGGCATATATATTATAGTTAAATCACTTGAAATATGGGTATGGTTAGGGAAATACGAAGTGCTTTTGCCTAGTACCCCCCCTTAAATGATATGATAACGCTACGGCATCGGCGGCCTAAGCTGTGAGCAAAAAGTCACGCGGAGCGGAGCCGCGGGTAAAAGCTAGTAAATATAAAATAATGAGCCTGAAAGTACATGTCGCCGCATGGATGGTCATGGATCCGAGATAAACGTACAACATAATATGAGAGTTGACCATGAATCTAGTCGTACTCAATGAATGTTAGGTTACTCACTCACGCGGTCAGCTTCCCGATCATCAGCCTTGTTCATTGCGCCTGTTTTATCGGTACTACTATGGCCGCTGCTCTGACGAACTTGCTTCCCTTGTCCCTCCACATCCTGTTCGCCTTCGCCAAACCCGCCATACTCTCGCGGAACACACCTTTGTAGTCGACAGAAGAGTTCTTCGATCTGCACGATTTTCTAAATCGTTCTTACGCCGCACTGCAAAGTTGTGGAACGGGCTCCCAGGGAATATCTTTCCCCACTCCTACAATCCACGGATCTTGAAATCGCGGGTTAAAAGCCTTTCCCCAGCAACATTAGTCCACCTCCAAGCCGGACTGGTGGCACCTCCTCGGCGCGGCGGTGAAATTGGCTGCGCCTCAGGTTGCGACCTCGGGCAGAGCCACCCAATTCGGTAGGAATTAAAAAAAAAACAGCGGTTTTGCATTAATATCGACACTACCGACAAAATATCGACAAACGGGTCGTGCCTACCCGCAGACAATGCGATCAACGGGACGACGACGGTACGGAGGAGGGACCGTGCCCGGTGGGTGTCTGCCGAGTGCCGACACCATCGCCGCGAAAAATGAAGGAGTTGTACCTATCGCGAGCGGTCCGGGGACATTCCGACCGGCATCCACTTAATGGAGAACGCTACAGTCCATCCACTTTCACCGCGATATTTCTGTCTTTTTAATCCCCGACCAAAAAGGAGCGGTTATATATGTTTGACGCCTCCCTCTGTCTGTTTAATCGTCTGTAGCATTGTATTGTAGCTCCTAAACGGATGGGCTAATTTGGTTGGATGTGGTATGTAGCATTGTATTGTACCTCCTAAACGGATGGGCTGATTTGGTTGGATGTGGTATTTTTATTAGAAACCTGGGTTAACTGGGATGGTTCCTAGTTATGTAGCTATGTTTGAAAAGCTATGCTAGGTCAGTCAATTCGAAGATTTTCGGCACTTTTCCTAACTGGTGACTGGTGTAGGGATATCTGCGGTAAAATGGAAAATTACGCTTTCACTCGTCGTTGGAAAGAACAAATATCTGTGAGCTGTTTGTAAGGCAGTGTTTTAGCGGTTTAGCACTTAAAAATCGTATTCTGTTGAAGACCTGGTTCTTGTATTTTTAGGTTTCCGTATCCCGTACGGAAGCCTATTACTAAGCCTCCGCCGTCCGTCCGTCCGTCTGTCCGAGGGCTGTATCTCGTGAACCGTAATAGGTAGCCCGTTGAAATTTTCACAGAATATGTGTTAATATGGCGGATATAACAACAAATAATAATAAAAGAAAATATTAAAAATTTTAATTAAATACAACAACCGTCCGAAAAATCGATTAGTCACACTACTGAATAATAGATGGCGCCACAGGCTTTTATACATTGCAATGTTGAAATACAAAAGATAGGCGGATAATAGCGGATAGATACGAAAACCTCCGTGCGCGAGTAAAACTCGCACTTAACAGATTTTTTTCAAATTGATAGATTCTTCATCTACGTCTTCACGCGTATTCTTAGCGCTAAGAGAAACGTGAGAGTGTCAAGATCAGATCTGATCAGATTTTTCATTAGTTGCATTTATTTATAAGCGGTGTGGTCTGGCTGTGGTCTTGGCCGAGTGGTCTGGACTTCTCTTGCGAGAGGTCCGAGGTTCGAATCCGGTCGACGTGTACCAATAAGTATTTTTCTAACGGAAAAATTTACGTGCACCTGCTGCTTCACCGTTCCGAATCGGTGTAAAACTGTAGGTTCTTTCCCTTGCCCGTTACTAAGTGGTAGGCTCAATTTGTAACCTAATGGGTTGGTACCACCGTAATTGATGTAAGATGGCCGCATAGCAGCCTCGGCTGTGTTCTCCTCTAGTCCAGTATAGTACAGCCAGCAATTCAACGGGAAGTCCCTTATGGCACCTACCTGTGGGGCCGGTACTTTAAAAGAATAGCCCCACTGCATCTCTCCCCGTGTATGTCGTAAAAGGCGACTAAGGGATATGACTCCCTTCTTATATTACTAGGTGGTAGGGTTTAACCCGGCCGGGTTGGTACCACCGCACTGAATGAAAGGTCGGTCGAAACGGCTATGTAAATAGTTTGTGTTTTCCGTCCAGTTCAGTGTAGCCGGCACGACCGAAGGGAAGGCTGACGTGGCACCAAGATCACCAGGTGTTATGGGCTGACATCACGGGAGTTGTAGGTGATGTAGCCAACAGTGTCAGTTTCCATAAAAAAAAAAAAACCTTCTCGTAGGTGATATTGGCTGGTCGCAGCATGTGATTTGATTTGAGTTCCTCTGACCCAGCCACCCATACCGGATTAAATAAAAAAAATAATTAAACATAAGCAGTGGTGGTGGTGGCTTAATTGTAAGTAGAGGGACGATGGTAGCCAGCGCCTTGCTTATTACAAATATTACACTGCTCAGAATACACCCTCACGGAGCGTCTTGAATCATTGCGCTACAGGCGAATAATCGGTTCTTCTAGCCTCTTTTGACGTGATGACGTCACGTCTTATAAATTGATGAACACCGGCTGCACGCACGAAGAAGTGTCACGTTCCATCTGAACCTATGTGTGCAAGCGAGAGCGCGTAACAAGCGATAGAGAGGCATATACAATAGTAGGAAATACAAAATATATTTGTCCGTCTTTTGCGAGCCTCGAACCCGCGGTCCTTGCCACCATCACCGACCAGACGTCTTAACCACCCGGGCTAATCGATCATGTACCTATCGAAGCGAATTTGCTCAACAGTAGTTGAAGATTTCATGGAGCGACATCTACGGCGTTATAGTAGGTTAAATCTCGTGATTAGGGTACAGTTTTGCAGTGAACATCATCATTGGACTTGAACAATGACGACGACGGTTGCCTACGTCAGTAGACAGACTGTATAGTGTCGGTGTGGTGTGAAGAAGTGTGCCGCATACCGCACGCGGCGCGGCGCGGCGCGGCCCACCTCGCTCGCATACCGGCGCGACGTGCCCTCGCCTCCCTGCGTAGCGCGCGACGCTAAGGTAGCGCGGCGCTGCAAACAGTACACTCATCAAACAACACAGTCCGCCGAATCTTTTTTTTTTTATCGATGGCGCGACTTGTGGCATCATTTCACCTACAAGTAGGTGTCTAACGATGCCCATGGACATTCTGTGATGCACGGGGATTGCGAACAGCCGGCCTGACAGACAGGAGCCTTTTCACGCCCCTTTTGAAAAACCCCAGGCTGTACTTGGGAGGAAATAGATGGGCAGGGAGTGCGTTCCACATTTTCCCGGTTCTGTGAATAAAAGACCTACAGAACCGGTTGGTGCGCATCCGTGGTAGGTCGATTGAATAGGGGTGCATCCCCTGCCCAGTGCGCGTAGTGCGGAGGTGGAGTGGGGACGACGGAATCGCGTTAAACAGCTCCTCCGAACACTCCCCATGAAATAAACGATAGAACACACTCAGGGAGCCGACGTCCCTACGGAGTTGCAGTGGTTCATAGTCGCGGGACACCACGGGGTCACCCACCAGTCGCACGGCACGTCGCTGGATTGAGTCTAGCGGCGCAAGCTGGTATTTAGCTGAGCCATCCCACAAGTGCGAGCAGTACTCCAAGCAGGACCTAACCTGTGTTTTGTACAACGTCAGTTTTTGGCCCGGCGCGAAGTACCGTCGCACGTTGTTCAGTACGCCCAGCTTTTTTGAAGGCAGCTTGGCTTTGCCTTCAATATGGCGCCAGAAGTTCAAGTCGTGCGACAGTTCGACACCGAGGTCTGATGTGCACTATGTACCGTGTGGGGCCGGTACTTTAAAAGAATAGCCCCATTGCATCTCTCCCCGCGTATGTCGTAAAAGGCGAGTAAGGGATATGACTCCCTTCTTATATTACTAGGTGGTAGGGTTTAACCCGCCCGGGTTGGTACCACCGCACTGAATGAAAGGTCGGTCGAAACAGCTATGTAAATAGTTTGTCTTTTCCGTCCAGTTCAGTGTAGCCGGCACGATCGAAGAGAAGCGCCGACGTGGCACCAAGTTCACCCGTTAGGTGATGTAGCCAACCGTGTCAGTTTCAATAAAAAAAAATATATGCCATGACAGGCCATGCTGTGAATGGAGTGGCCTGGGCGTCGTCGGTTTCTGACGGAAAAATTTATGTGCATGAGTGCATACCTACAACTGCTACTGGTCGTTGTACATACATACATACATATCACACACACTGAACCCCGACCATCGGAGTAAGCAGAGTAATGTGGTGTTGTGCTGCAATAACTCTGGTAAATTACAGCACAACACCGACCACCACGTTTCGCAAAGTATTCGAACAGGATTCAATCGATCAAGCAGCAAGTAAGGCACGAAGACCCACCTGCTGCATGACTCGGTGGAATTACCGTGCCAAGGTGAGAGGTAGCGAGCCTGTCGCCCTTTAGCACGGCATTTTGTCCTTATCCCTTAGTCGCTTCATAGGGAGAGATGCTATGAGAGTGGGGCTATTCTTTTTAAGTGCCGGCCCCACACGGCACTGTCGATGTAAGGAGTAACGGACGGTCAACTGTGCAGAGCATGCCTTCGGGCAGACGGGACGGCCACCCACGTGCTACTGGAGTGCGAGGAGGTGGCAGACTTGAGGGCGAAGGAGCTGGGAGGCCCTACTACACTTCGAGAGGCGTGCCAAGATCCAGAGAGAGTGTGCCGCCTCCTGGAAGAACTCGGCTGGTTGGAGTAAGGCCGTAGGTTGCGTAAAAGGCCCACAATGGAGTGGGTATAAGCGCCACTTCACCGTTCGGAAGCGGTGCAAAACTGAAGGTCTCTTCCCTTGCCCTTTACAGGTGGTAAGCTCAAAATTGTAGCCGACTGGGTTGGTACCACCGTTCTGGACGTAAAATAGCCAAAAATCCAAAGGGAAGTCTCGGAGGTGATGCTGGCTGGTCGGGTCATGTGCTTTGGCTCATCTGACTGAGAAACCCATACCGGATTACATAAAAAAAACCAGATGATTCACTTGAGCGAGTGATGGACGACTCCTGTAAGTAAACGGAAATTATTTTTGACTTTTTAAGGGTTGGGGGGTTTTTTTAATATGTAGGTAATTTAAGTTTTATTTGAAGCTTCTTCAAAACAATCGCATCCACATGTGTGATACGCATGAGACGTAATTTTTTTATTACTTCATAATTACTTTATTACTAACATAGCTACGAACTATTCCGGTTAAACCAGCTTTCTAATAAAAAAACCACATCCAAATCGGTCCATCCGTTTGAAAGCTACGATGGCGCAGACAGACAGACAGACGGAGGCGTCAAACGTACCTTTTGCATGCTTTTGCGTCGGGCGGGGTTTAAAAATGTTAGAATCCTAGCGCTTCCACAGATCAAACGTCAATATCGGCGGAATCCGCCCGGCCGATCGACTCCGCCAAGTATTTCATAAGACGTCTTAATTCATTCCTCACCCCTCGCCCCGCACAACAGGGTGATATACTCACCCCACCTCGCTGCCACCCCGTTCTGCTAAAACTCTATAGCATCCTGGTAACTAGGAGGTGTAGCTTGAAGGCCGGTAGGTTGATATAGGAAATAATATAAAAGGTTATGTAGGTAGAATAGTTTTGGCACTTAATGCTTACTGCTATTTATTTCCACCCCAACATCAGTACCAAGCGGCGGGCGACCTTGTGGTATGGGCATCGGCTTCTCATGCGAGAGGTCCGATGTTCGAATCCGGTTGGCAATCGGCGTGTACCAATAAGTTTTTCTGAACATACCTACTCCTGCTGCTTCACCGTTCGGAACCGGTGTAAATCTGTAGGTACCTTCCCCTGCCTCTTACTAGGTGGTAGGCCCAAATTGTAGCCGACTGGGTTGGTACCACCGTACTGGATGTAAGATGGCCGCATAGCAGTCTCGGTTGTGTTCTCCTCTAGTCCAGTATAGCCAGCAATCCAGGGAAGTCTCCGGTATGACACCTACCTTCTCGAAGGGGATATTGGCTATTCGGAGCATGTTCTTTGGCCCCTCCGACTCAGCAACCCATACCGGATTACATAAAAAAAACCTACATGCCATTACAATGCAAAAAGGCAGCTCTCCCATCAATGTTACCTAACCTAACCTAACCTAACTTAACCTACCTACCAGTCAGTACCACGAAGTAATAATTTCGAAATGACATAATCTCTCTCTCTCGTTGAAGCGTTTTAAAATGAAGGGGAGGCCAGGTACAAGCAAATGTAGCGTGCTACGACGCACGTCCCCAGGTTCAGGTGGACAGACGACCTTAAAATGTTATAAAATAAGACTATGAAAAACTAATAGGTAACAAGGAAAGTTGATCGAGAACGCTGTAGTCGGGTTCCTTGTCTATACGTTTTTTTATTTTTTTTTTATGGAAACTGACGTACGGCTGGCTGGCTACATCACCTACAACATCCGTGATGTCAGCCCATAACACCACCGGATGAACTTGGTGCTACGGCAGTGCTTCCCTTCGGTCGTGACGGCCGGCTACACTGAACTGGACGAAAACATGAACTATTTATTACATAGCCATTTCGACCGACGACTTTTCATTCAGTGCGGTGGTACCAACCCAGGCGGGTTGAACCCTACTCTTCTACACACCCGATTACAGTATTTTCCTTTCCTTGTTATTTGATTCGTTTTTCGTAGTAATTTAACAAATTTTATTTAATTCCTTTTAATTCTAAGGTTTAAGTTCATACTCTCTATGTTTGTAGGAAACTACTGAGACAGAATAGGAACTGTGTTTTATCAACATACCTATCTAGATGTCAGCTGTCAGAATCATATTCTGCAAATACTTGGACCAAACCACAGAACAACGATCGGGCCACACCACCGCCCGCGAAAAGTGCCACAAATACACTACAGAAGGAGGTGTGGCAATGACCCTTTGGAAAACCCCACCGCGCCAGCCGCGAGCAAAAGCTAAAACAAGTAGGTACATACGGTTAAGTTGGTACCTATATATATATGTATAAGTACATACCTACTTATTGCAGTTAGAAATGCAAATAAAGCTTGGCCTTTACTCGAATTACGTTCCTAAGTTTATAAAGCGAGGCCGCCGCCGTGCCCCCGACCCGGTGTGCTGTTTGGCAGTCAAGGTCGCCGCATGCACTTTCATAAACAGGGTGATTCTGTGTCGAATTTTGTTATTATATCGGATATTTCAGAGTATGTATATTTATTTTGAAGTAGGTATTTGCGATAATGTATAAAAAACTAGATTTTTTTTAATTTTTCCACCTTTAGTTTTTAGAGTTCCGTTCCGAGGAACCCTTATAGTTTCGCCATGTCCGTCCGCCTGTCTGTCCGCGGCTTAGCTCAGAGACCCTTAGTACTAGAAAGTTGTAAGTTTGTATAATGCGCGGGACGGATCTCGGCGTGTCGTCGCCGCAGCGGGCGACCCGCCACGCGCATACACTATACAAGTACGGTGCGGGTGCGAGGGAGAACACTGGCGAGCCGCTGCGGCGGCGACACGCCGAGATCCGCCCCGCGCATTATATGGGTGTACATATTAAAAACGCCGACAAAGTGGTAAAATAAAAATTAATAAACTTTAAGTTTTTTTTTTTCAATTATTATATGTGGAGTACCAAATTTTTTTTATTGAAAAACATTAATAATTTTATCATGCATGTTTATCCCAGAGGATTTCTTTATAAGTTGTATAATTTCTTCATAATTAAATAAAATGTATGAAAAACGCGCATTGTTATAGAGTGAGAGGCACAATATAGGGAGGTAGACCCTTAAGTAATAAAATCAGCAAGTATGGGCCCTGACTGAAGCCATGCTAATAAATAACTGGAAGGAACGAACATTAACTTTGAAATTCATGCAATATATTTTTTTTTATGGATTGATTTCACTAGAACAAATTTCTTAGGCGATAAGTTAGCAGTTGCCACACTAGGTGACACTGTTTAGTTGGTGATACAATCGGTCGTGTAGCCGATAGTTCATTTCAAGCCTTGTCGCACTGTACTATGTGCTAACTATGTGACAAAGTATTGATCCCGGTCATACTGAATGAACCTAGCTAGGTCTAAACAGCGATGAAATATTTCTTGTTTCCAGTAAAGTGCATAAAGTGCACTTAAGTGCATAAAGGCCAAGGAGAGGCACCAGCATGGCACCTAGTCTGAATTCTGACAAATTCTGACATCATGTCAACCGTATAGAGAGGTTTATCAAAATAATTCAAAGACAACGCCGAGGTCTCAAAGCTTATCATAAGTTACAAAGCTATGAAAATGTAGTGTTCGAAATGAAAAAAACTAGACTGAGAGACGAAATCTGTACCGGCTATTGTCTCGCAGAATTCAGGAGCTCGCTTTTCACCGCAAGATTTAAGTTGAAAGTGAAATTCGTGCGATTAAAACTTAAACGCTCCGCTGATGCTCCCCCGGGCAGGAATTCTGTTCAGAAGGAATTTTGACAAACTGTCCCAAATTACCGCCATTATTTCTATCAGAATTAATCAGAAATTATTGCGGAAGTGCGCTGCCAATTTATTCATTAAGGGGAAACTTTTTAATTCTAAAATAAAATTGTTTTGAAAACCCTTTTATAAGGTTCTAGAGTACCTATAGATCAAACCGCTTCTGGGCTAATGATTAAGATATCTCAAATTCCTTTTTTAATTATCTGATTTACGATATCATAATTTAAACGAAATATTTTCATAACAATAATATTTATTATATTAAGTTTAGGCGGGCTTCAGGGGAATATCTTTACCTATGTCTTTGCCTACAATCCACGGATCTTCAAATCGCGGTCTAATAGCCTTTCCCCAGCGACATTAGTTCGCCTACAAGCCTGACTGGCACCTCCTCGGGGGTGAAATTGGCTTCGCCTGAAGTTCCGACCTCGAGCACAGCCACCCAGTTCGGCAGCAATAAAGAAAAAAAACGCGCGGGATTTTTTTTTCTATTTATTTGAATAGAACTTAAGCCGCCTTGCGACAGTGTCAGCCACATCGAGCCTATTGAAAAATTCTCCAAAACATATCTAACCTCTTTATTCTTTATTTATCATCCATAGACAGTACACTGTACTCGGATTAGTCATATTTTAATATTTAACGTGTTGCATTTTGCCAGTTCGATTATCACAAGGAAGAAGAACTGGCAAGAAACTTCGCTGGATACTTTTTTTTTACGTCCACTTAGTCTACATTTACAAAAGTGTTTGCCACTGCCTCCATAGTACGAGTCAGCACTCGCCTCTCACCCTCAAATTTTGAGGGTGAGAGGCGACCCGGCCGGACCAAGCGTCACCGTGAGCAAAGGGTTCTCTGGGCTAGAGATGATTGGAAAAATGTTGTCATATATTGCATTTTTCCATCAGGGGTTGTCGGTGGATCGCAAAAAATACATTCTTTGACTTTAGTGCAAACGCTGCAATTTGGTTAATCTATTTTTCGCATCATGTGGGCGCTTTCTTAAAATTAAATTTATGCTTGGACGTGAAAGACTATCAATTGTAATCAACAATAATTAGTATAAGTTTATTACGAAGAAACGTAATAAATAAGTCATATTTAAAAATCTAAAGATACAAAGTAAGATACAAAATTTGTTAGTGGGAAACACAGTAGTTATGACTCTTAGAACAGATATAATAATGATCAGTAGCTAACGCATCCTCAACAGTGTAGAATAACTCTTTGTCGTTTAAAATTATTCTCATCTTTGTTTTATGTCTAATTAAGTTTTAGATACTATGTCATACTAAAATTATTAAGTTTTTGTTGTAAATATCAATGTTGTTTTATTATTATTTGTATGTATTTTAATTTGATAGGTGCGTAAAATTGTGTATTCTCAATTGCTCTTTTTGTTCGGTGACTCACAGCGCTATTAGAACACAACACAACTTGATCTATATTCTAAAATTTTTTATATATAATAATATTCTAGAATTTATATAAACATTCTATATTCTAGCTCTTTGTGACATATAGAGCAGACACGTGATCGATAGATGCAGGCATACCCCTGAAAAGTGCTCTAATAATTACCTACGGCGAATTTATAGGGATGAGGGAAGCCTCCGCCGCCCGTTGTTGATTATTGATAATATGCTTCGCTTATATATAAGTCGAGATCTATGTCACATCATCCTATTCACATGTCACATCGTGATATGGTGCGTAACGAGGCGATCCGCCAACGCACCGAAGTAGTCGATATTGGACACCGGGCGAGTAAGCTCAAGTGTCAGTAGGCTGGGCACGTTAGCCGAAGAGACGACGACCGTTGGAGTAACCGTATATACGAGTAATTGACATGTGTACAGAATGATGGAGACCTATAACTTTATACGTATTTACGGTTAAATGCGATTCTTTTCACATTCGACTACGATCATTTCACATACACACATATACATACATGCCACACGCCGTATCCCGACAATCGGGGTAAGCAGAGTAATCGATGTTGCACTGCAAGTACTCTGGTAAATTACAGCACAACACCGACCACCACATTTAGCAAAGTATTCGGACAAGATAACTATCAATCAGGCAGCAAGTAAGGCACGAAAGCCCACCTGCTGCATGACTCGGTGGAAAGACCGTGCCAAGGTGAGAGGTTGCTAGCCTGTCGCCCTTATGCACCGCATCTTGTCCTTATCCCTTAGACCAGGTAAGTCTCCGGTACGGCACCTACCTTCTCGGAGGTCATATTGGCTGGTTAGAGCATGTGCTTTGGCCTCTCCGACTCAGCCACCCATACCGGATTACATAAAAAAAAAAATCCCTTAGTCGCCTTTTATGACATGCACGGGGAGAGATGCAGTGAGGCTATACTTAAGTACCGGTCCACACATCATTTTAGTGAGCTCAAATCCAACTCTACACATGCGCGACCTAACCCCACCATTTTCACACTCGTGCCGAGCGGGACCTATACAGGCTGTTTCAAGGTAGGGTTTCGTAACTTCAGGGTTCGAAAGGGCTCCATATTTGAAAACGAAAAGGTCTGAAACTTTTTCCCAGATTCGGTCATTTTATAGTACTTTTTGGTGAAAATCGTTCCATCGAGATTTGGTGGACGGTTAACATCCGCCTTTATTAAAATAAAAATAAAATGACTAAATTGCATTTTTTAACTAGTAGAATTGAACTGCATGTACTCGTAGGTAAATTCCAAACACTTACATTTAAATGGCATCAAAAGAAAAAGGAGATTGGACTAGGTCATTGCACTCCCTAGACCTAGACAGCACCTCCCCATACTCACTGTCCATCGAGTTTTTATAACAATTTCCAATTTTTGTTTGAAAAAAAAAGTACGGAATTTCGATTTGAGTGATTAGGATTGTTTTCTTCTAATAATGAGTACTTTCTATTCCTGAAGTTTCTGAAGCTTATCCTGAAACACCCTGTATATACGAAGTGTGGCAGGGGTGCTGTGTCTTAGCGTCGTCGCGTCAGTTAATTGCTTTCAATTAGTTATGCTCCGTACAGTTTAATTTACACCTAATGATGACGGCGTGATGAGCGCGTGGGTAAATGTAAGTGCCTGACTAAGGGCGCCCTGGCGACGACGACATCCGGACCACGGACGACGCGACGATAGTAGCTAAGGTCACCGATTATTTACTATAATTAGGGTCCGGATACGGATCCGGTATGGGACCCTATTACTAAGCCTATGCCGTCTGTCTGTCTGTCCGTCCGTCCGTCCGTCCGTCCGTCCTTCCGAATTTGAAATTTCACTGAATTTTAGAACCGCATATAAAACAGCTTATAATTTTTAGGGTTCCGTATCCGGTACGGGACTCTATTACTAAACCTACGCCGCCGTCTGGCTCTCTGTCTGTCTGTCTGTCCGTCCGTCTGTCCGAGGGCTGTATCTCTTGAACCGTAATAGGTAACCCGTTGAAATTTCACAGAATATGCGAGAGAATATGTGATATTATAATAAATAAGATATTATAACAAATAAGAAAAAGTAAAAAAATCACGGGGTTCCCATAGAAGAAACTAAAAAGTGTATGCGCGCGCGCCATCTACCGAAAGAAGTATCTAACTAATCATGAATTTTAACTAATAAGAAGAATTCCAGAAACACGGCATAGATGGCGTGAGTGGCGCTGACCATGACATGGCGATACGGAACCCTCGGTGCGCGAGTTCGACTCGCACTTGGCCGGTTTTTTTTAAATGTAAATCAACAAGTGTAGCTTTGCCGAGAGACCACCGGTGCAGTCGACAGAGCGAAAATCACCTCTCGTCGCGAAACCACGCACAGTTAGGTGCCATGCCAGCAGATTTGCGGACTGTTGCGGACCTATCTTTATCAAGAACTAGCTTTGCCCGAGGAGTCGCTATACTAATCGTACTTATATAGTTACGATTGCGTTGGTGAAAACCTATGTAAATTGGTTGAGTGGTTATCGAGTTATAAGCGAACATTGAACACTCTATTGAAAATAAAATTGCAAGGAATTTCTCGTAACATGCTAAAACGAAAATTCTGCCCTTCCCATAAGCTGGGCTGCATTTATAGAGACGCAAATCACTTATCGATCTTTTGAGTCAATAATTTTGATACCGTCAAAGGCTGCTCATGTGTGACCTAGATCAATTGTCGATGATGTTAAGCTCCTTGTCATATGTCGAGGTATATTGGCGTGTGTCGAAAGAATCTTGGGTTATGTCTATGTAGTGACCTTGCTGATCCGGGCTCGGTACAGATTTTGATTCGGAAATAGAGATACAATCATGCATGGTAAGCTTGGATGGTAAGGCACATAGTCACTGATATTATATAATCCTGGGTAATAATAGCAATGGACATAATAAATGGTATTTTTGAAATCGACCAGTAAAATAGTAATTAGTAGTAGTAGTAGTAGTAGTATTTTGTAATTATTATTAACTCATTTTTCTCTTTCTGTAATCTGTAAATAAAAAATATAGAATATTAATTTCCTTGAAAAGTATGTGAAAAAAAAATATTCTTCTATCATCAGGACCAACTCATGGTCCCGATGATAGAATAATATTTCGTGTCCCTATGACGGAGGCAGCAGGCAGGAGGCAGGAGGCAGGAGGCATGAGGCAAAAGGCAGGATGCAGATTGCAGCAGACAGAAGGCAAGAGGCAGAAGACAGGATGCAGGATGCAGGAGGCAAAAGGCAGGAGGCAGGATGCAGGTTGCAGCAGACAGGAGGCAGGAGGCAGGAGGCAGGAGGCAGACAGAATACAGGATGCCGAAGGCACGAGGCAAAAGACAGGATGCAGGAGGCATGAGGCAAAAGGCAGGAGGCAGGCTGCAGGTTGCAGCAGACAGGAGGCAGGAGGCAGAAGACAAGATGCAGGAGGCAGGAGGCAAAAGGCAGGAGGCAGGAGGCAGGAGGCAGGAGGCAGGAGGCAGAAGACAGGATCCCGGAGGCAGGAGGCAAAAGACAGGATGTAGGAGGCAGGAGGCAAAAGGCAGGAGGCAGGATGCAGGTTGCAGCAGACAGGAGGCAGGAGGCAGAAGACAAGATGCAGGAGGCAGGAGGCAAAAGGCAGGAGGCAGGAGGCAGGAGGCAGGAGGCAGGAGGCAGAAGACAGGATCCCGGAGGCAGGAGGCAAAAGACAGGATGTAGGAGGCAGGAGGCAAAAGGCAGGAGGCAGGATGCAGGTTGCAGCAGACAGGAGGCAGGAGGCAGGAGGCAGAAGACAGGATGCAGGAGGCATGAGGCAAAAGACAGGAGGCAGGATGCAGGTTGCAGCAGACAGGAGGCAAGAGGCAGAAGACAGGATGCAGGATGCAGGAGCCAAAAGGCAGGAGGCAGGTTGCAGCAGACAGGAGGCAGGAGGCAGGAGGCAGGGTTATCTCGATCAGTTTTCCTTGCCAATGTAAAGTCCTGGAGTGTACTTTCCTACATTTGAAAATAAAATAATTTTCGTAGATAGGTATAGTTAGTATATTTATAGTGTTAATATAGCAATAGGTTTATTGCTATATTAACACGAGATAAAAGATTAGAACGTTCTTGCACGAGATAATCATCTCAAAAATCTGAGAAATATGTTGATTAAAAAAAAAAATCAAGAAAGAAACGAAATCTGAAATTGAGTGTCTATTCATAAATTTATTTTTTAACAGCTTTACTCGCGGCCGTTTCCCAGATCTGTGGCACGACGTTTCGGGCCAAACGTATGACCCTTCTTCAATTAACAATTCTATTAAAATATTGTCAGCCTCGATAGCTCAGTGGTGCAGACAGTCGACTGTCGCTATTGATGGTTAAGCAACGCTGGGCCGTTCAGTACTTGGATGGGTGACCGCTCGACCGTTGGAGGCTGACCGTGCTTCGGATTCCACTTAATACTGTAGGTCCCTACCCTTCTTATCTTACTAGGTGGTAGGGTTCAACCCGCCCGGATTGGTACCACCGCACTGAATGAAACGTCGGTCGAAACGGCTACGTAAATAAGTAGTTTGTGTTTTCCGTCCAGTTCAGTGTAGCCGGCACGATTGAAGGAAAGCACTGACATGACACCTAGTTCACCCGGTGTTATGGTCTGACATCACGGATGTTGTAGGTGATGGAGCCAACCGTGTCAGTTTCCTTAAAAAAAATATCCCTATGCATATTTTATAAGATAACCTGACTATCAACACCTTCCACGTAAGTAAGTACTAAACCAGGGATGGGCAAACTACGGCCTAATTTTCCTATTTCATAGTGCACCAGGTACACTGTACCTGATTCGAATCTATAGATATTCATATAATTTACTTTTGTATAAACACGAGAACTTTTAATGTTGGTGAAACCTATGAGTCAATAAATAACTTTATTTCGGAAAATACAAATATTTTTATTTCAATAAAGAATTATATTATAGCCAAAAATGGAAAAACCTGGCCCCCCATAGATTATGTTTGAAAAATATTGGCCCGCGTAGAAAAAAGTTTGCCCATCCCTGTACTAAACCAACCTAAACGAACTATAGGAATTAATTGAAACCCGTGAAACTAGTCTATCTTCATTTCCAGAAGCGATCGTGTCAAGTTTTCGGTTGCAATCCGATTCCATTTCCACCCGAGGATCACTTCACTTCTAGTCTATATCCACTCTGCAGGCGGAGCGGAGGATTCCGCGCGCCAATAATTCTCAAAGTTTACTCCGCGACCGCCACCAGTACTCCGCCCGCCGCGCCTCCACTCTTCAAAGCTACGATACGAGCTTTTGCGACCTACCCGCACATAGATAGATATAGTGCGCCACGCTCGCTTGTTGATAACGCTGGCAGTCTGACGTGAGACGTGGCGCGGTACGGACGTCCGCTGCGCCGCTCCGCTTATACATTTCGCTAGTTATTGCTGGTTTACTTGGTTTGGTTTTGGTATTAAAAGTCTGTTGATTGATCTATTCAATAAAATAAAATAGAGAAAGGAACGTTTGAGAATAAGAAGTTTTAGAGGTGGGTTTTCTGGTGTCTACAAAAGTTGAGAAGTCGCCATGTTTGAAGGTAAGTTTTATTTATTTTTTTATTATATTAATTAAAGGCTTTCCTTACGCAGTAAAGTAGGAAATATTTCATAATTTGTATTACTACTTTTTTGGTAACTTTTTTATTTATTCTATGAAACTTGTTTTAATCCTTGACTATAATAGCTGGATAGAATAAATTGAACCAAGTTCGAGTGCAGTCTTAGTGCCTTAAGAATGCCCAATAAACAATAACAACAAGAAACAATAATAATTTATTCTGAAATTGCATAAATACGTTGCAATTACTTTTTACAGAGTACATGAAGTAAAAGAGTAAGAAACTCAAAGTGGTCTAGTGTGTATGAAGAAGCGGCCGGTGGCCGAGTGGTCTGGGCGTCGGCTTCTCTAGCGAGAGGTCCGACGTTCGAATCCGGTCGGCGGCGTGTACCGATGAGTTTTTTTCTGATTTGAAAAAATTTACGTGCATACCTTCACCCAACGCTCCATGGTTCGAATTACATACATACATACATAGCGTCACGACTGTTTCCCGGTGGGGTAGGCAGAGACAACGGATCTCCACGTGCCATGATCCTGACACACCTCTGCCGCCTCTTCCACTCCCATAATGTTCTTCATGCATGCTCGTCGGTTACAGGTACTACGCACTTGCCCCGAATTGTATGTAAAATATAGATCCAACAGGTTGACTGGAGGAAATTGCTTAAGGCAATAAGCTCACCCTTGCCACACATTAAGTGGAATAAAGTGTAACAAAAAAATAAAACATCCAATATTTTTTTTAATAAAATTCAAGAAGCAGCAATGGCATTATGAAAATAAAAAATATTATATTATAAAGTAATTTCAACATACCTATACAGTCACTCTTTGAAGCAGCGAAGCTATGGAGGGAAACTTTTTGCTTAAATTAAATTCCATTGGCTGCTAGGAAATTATTTCATACATCGTATCGCAGGCATAAAATATGATAATATACTTAAAAACTATTTCACAAAGTATTCCAATAAGATCTAAGATGAGAGCAAAACCTAGTGCGGCTTACTCGAGATTGGTTTCATTTAATTAGTCAAAGTCGGCTCCAAAGTGCAAACAAATTTGTAGGACCTTGTCATGCTCACTCGGCAAAGTTTTCAAAAGAGTGAGATACTACGTTAAGAGTGAATACCTTAGTCGTTGTAAAATTGTGTGCTTGAAGACGCAATTACAAATTATATTATATCTCCGTCACACTTGTGGACTATCAATGCTTTCCGTGTCATGTAGGTAAAGTAAATTTGTATTGTATTTCATACAAATTCAATAAAATCAGTGGTACGCAGTTCTACAGGGTGTTAAAACGGCGAGTACATTAATTTCGCCAGCGCAATCCTCATGTTTTTCCTAGACAAAAAAGTAAAGAAAGTTTTTCTCTAAAGTGTCTAGTTTTCGAGATATGAATTTTTGTAATGTATGTTTTCGTCTAGTGTAATTTAACGCGTGGTTGCCGCTCCGCACCCTCCGCCTGCCGACCTCCAGTCCTCCAATCACAAAGCTAACCCCCGCCCCTCCCGCCAACATCTCCGTCCTAGGCGCTCACATCTCACCCTTTCTTCTCCCCTCCGCGCCGCCCTATTGTCATTAGATCATTTTTACACTAAAATAATCAATTAGTTTGTATGAAAACTGTAACTTTTTATCTATAGTGAATTCAGAAAAAAGTTATTTGACTTTTTTGTTACTCTTGATCCCAATAATCATTACCTAAATTTAATGTACTCGCCGTTTTTACACCCTGTATATTTGAGAACGTGGTATATAGCCATTGGTGCCGCGCAGGTAGCTGTGAATGAAAGTGAGCTTTCACAAAATTAAAATAATAGCAACTAGTTAGCAGGCAGTTTGTCGCCAAGTCTAATTGTCTCGTCATAAAAATCATACCACGCCCACTTCTATTTATTTTGGAAAGCTGTACCTTTATTTATTTACTAGCTGAGCCCGCGGCTCCGCTCGCGTGAAATTCGTATTCCAAAGAAGAATGTAAGTAACTAAGGGTGAGGCCGAAGGCCGAGCTGCGTTCAGGTAATCGATAAACCTTCTTAAAGAAAGTAACTAACTAAGGGCGAGGCCGAAGGCCGAGCTGCTTTCAGGTAAACGATAAATCTTTCTCAAATAAAGGAAGTAAGTAAGGGCGAGGCCGAAGGCCGAGCTGCGTTCAGGAAGACGTTAAACCTTCTGGAAGAAAGGAAGGAACTAAGTGCGAGGCCGAAGGCCGAGCTCCGTTCAGGTAAACCAAAAACCCTCTTCCGCCTTCGGGCCTCGCCCTTAAAGACTTCCTTTCTTCGATAGAATATAATATCGTTTACTCAATCTATTTATTTCATAAAAATACAAAAGTAATATTAATAACTAAAGAATTAAACCTACCTAACAAACATTAAAATAACTATCAAAACGGGCATTTTCAAATGTTCTTAGAGCACTTGCGGCATTACCCCGCTGGATGGCAAGGCTTACCCTTTGAATCAAGTACATAAGCCCTTGATGACGGGACACCAGTTGCGTCAACCAGCTCAAGCCTCTTTTGGCTTCACTGCTCCACGGATCGAGGGTTTCAACCGCAAACGCAACAGATTCGAAATCTTGAATTATATTTCTATATTTGCTGCGTTTGAGGCTCTCCGCCCCAGCCTCGGCCGCGCCAGCCGCTCTTGAAGATGTCCTAACGTGACTTGGAGCCAATGAGAACAAAAGTGGCGTCCCACATCAAAGAACTACCCTTAGTCCATGGCACTAAGGTGATAGCATCGGGCCTCTTTCCATCCAGCCGGGAATAACCGCGAGGTTCTAGGATGCACGGTATATTTGCCGTTAGAAGCGTGGACTTTATAATAAAATTTAAATTAAATTAACTCAATTTTAATATTAATTAACTTTATTCGAGATGGTTTAGCTTCTTCCTGAACGCAGCTCGGCCTTCGGCCTCGCCCTTAGTTGCTTGCTTTCTTCGAGATGGTTTATCATTTGTCAGAACGTAGCTCGGCCTTCGGCCTCGCCTTAGTTACTTACTTTCTTCAAGATGGTTTAGCTTCTTCCTGAACGCAGCTCGGCCTGCGGCCTCGCCCATAGTTACTTACTTTCTTCGAGAAGGTTTATGGTCTTCCAGAATAGAGCTCGGCCTTCGGCCTCGCCCTTAGTTACTTACTTTCTTCAAAAATGTTTTTCTTCTTCCTGAACTCAGCTCCGCCTTCCGCCTCGCCCTTAGTTACTTTCATCGAGAAAGAATATCGTTTACGTGAGCGCAGATCCGCCTTCGGGCCCGCCTTTAGTTACTTACTTTCTTTTTTTTAAATACGAATTTCACGCGAGCGAAGCCGCGGGCAACAGATATATAAATTGTATTGCACCAATGACAGCGACATAACTTCGACTTTCAATTATTATTTTTATTTATCAAACAATTTGTCACCGGCCAGCTCACGTCGAGATGACAGTTCTCCGTTGTCAACATGACATTTAAAATAGTTTTTTACCTTTACTTTGGATTACGTGATTTTTATTATATTTTTTAATTATTATGTTCATCCGGGATATACACTGTCACTATAAAAAGTTTCGTCAAATTCCGTTCAGTGGTTTTTGCGAGATGCGCTTACAAATAGACATTTTTGCATTTACGATTTTATGATATGTATAGAAAGAATAGATATGTATAGACTATTGTGTTCAAGTTATAAAAAAGAAGAACTGTCATTTTCGTTGTATCTACTTATTTTTAAATTTCGAATGAATATTTTATTCAAATTGTATTTGCTGACAGTTCTCAAGATATAATTATGCACTTTGGACTACGTGATTTTAAACGCGCAATAATGTTTATAATTGTTAATTTTTTTTTTATTTTTGTTATTTTTTTTTACGTATTATGTTAACCCGGCATATAAACTGCCACTATACAAAGTTTCGTCTAATTCCGTTCAGTGGTTTTTGCGTGATGCGCGTACAGACAAACAAACAAACAAACAAAAATTTTAAAAACTGTTCTAACATGTTCAGTATCTCATTTTAAGCCACCCTGGTTAGTTTTTTTCCGAATACATTCAATGTACAGACTTTCTTACCTCTACGATTTTATTATATGTATAGATTAATTTAATTTATTTATTCACTTTTTTAACACCGCCAGGTTTGAAGGACATTTTAAGTATACATAGTCACATTTCGTAACTTAACATAACAAGCAATATAAGATAATACAATAAGACAATATAACATAACATAATTTTTTTATTTTTTTTTTTTTATGAAAACTGGCACGGTTGGCTACATCACCCACAACATCCGTGATGTCAGCCCATACCACCGGATGAACTTGGTGCCACGTCAGCGCTTCCCTTCGGTCGTGCCGGCTACACTGAACTGGACGGAAAACACAAACTATTTACATAGCCGTTTCGACCGACCTTTCTTTCAGTGCGGTGATACCAACCCGGGCGGGTTAAACCCTACCACCTAGTAATATAAGAAGGGAGTCATATCCCTTAGTCGCCTTTTACGACATACACGGGAAGAGCAGATGCAGTGGGGCTATTCTTTTAAAGTACCGACCCCACACGGTAATATATATTTATCTATTTATTATCAAATTAATTAAAATTCCGAATATGTATTATAGTTTCGTAGCAACACACACATAGATAATCTAAAACATTAAAACATTGAAGGCCTCAAAAATCTAGTTCAAATTATACAATTATACAAACAATTAAATATTATATGTTAAAACTACTGTTTCCTAAAATATCACAATTGATTTATCTTAACACAGTTTAAGTTTACATAAGTTTACCGGAATTAACATATTGCCAACGGTTCGTTTTAAAAATACTGAAATGAAATGTATAAATATAGATAGATAGAAGAACAAGAAGATATTTTGAATGCAGCCACCCACCCACCAGTTTATTAACCGACTTCAAAAAAAGGAGTTTATCAATTCGACCTGTATGTATGTAATATCGCTGGAATTGCACAATATTCGTAGGTATATGTTAGTCTATGTGGGGTTCTACTAAACAGGTGTGCCAAATTTCATAAGTGTATGTATGTATGTATGTCTGTATTTATGTTTTTATGTAGGTATGTTTTTCCACGCATTTCTCCGAAACTATTAATCATATTAATAGTTTCGAAGAAAACAAACACAAAAAGCCCCCTTCGGCTCGCCTATGATGAGAAAATACATACATACATACATATCACACATCACACATTGCACACATACCACACGATCCCGGAAATCGGGGTAAGCAGAGTAATCGGTGTTGTGCTGCAAGAACTCTGATAAATTACAGCACAACACCGACCACCACGTTCAGCAAAGTATTCGAACAAGATTCAATCGATCAAGCAGCAAGTAAGGCACGAAAACCCACCTGCTGCATGACTCGGTGGAAGTACCGTGCCAAGGTGAGAGATGGCGAACCTGTCGCCCTTAATATCACTATAGTAACGATAGATAACTGTGCGACGAGGCTTAACCATTTAAAATGATGATAAGCGCCCGTTTCAGTACCTACGTCCTGTTGAATTCTGTATTGTTCTATATATTATTATTAGGTACCTACTTATGATGTAAAAACTATATCAGCACCAACGACGTATACATACAAGCTCTTTGATCAGCACTGACAATTTCGTCTAAAAATATGGGCAATATTTTAACTTGGCGTATCAAACAAAACTCACAAAATATTGTTTTATGTTCTGTGGTAATACGAGTATGTATGTATGATGTCGTGTCTCGCGTTAATTATTTCAGTACCAACAAACAACCCAACCGGCCAGACCAAGACAACTTTGTGTGTCGTAGGTTAATTGATGTAATTTCATGTAAATAACAACGCAGTTAGGTGTAATGGAATCATTGTTACTTCAGGGTGAAAGAAATTAGAAGATAAAAGGATTCTTGTTTTTTTAGGAAATCAATTTTTTTTACCGCGAATACAAAGGCATGGGTGACTGTGACCACAAATCAGTTTGAAGACAGTCAGTTGCCAAATAACACGTCTCACCCAGAATGAAGGAGAATGAAATAAAAAATTTTTATGAAGTACTGTTTTTAGGGTCCCGTCGCAAAATGCGAAAAAAGGGGCCCTTATAGGATCACTCTGGTGTCTGTCTGTCTGTTTTTCGGCCACACGCAGGGTAACGCATATTTTCTCCTAAATAAAAAAAGCTAAAAAATTATGGTCTCAAAAAAAAATACATTTTTTAAATAAAATTAGTGCAGTTTCCGATAAAAATGGCCATAAATGAAACACCGCATTTTCCTGTATGACCAATCACGCATTTATCGACATAGATCACGTGTTGACCACTAGTCGATGGCGAGTCGATGAGAAGCGTGCAGTGGTCGCGTACCCGGATGCATATCCATCGGGACTCACTAATTAATCGCACAATACTCCCTTGATCAAACCGGCCTTCGATTTGCTTCAGTATAGCCGACGCAACTCGTGAATGTAACTACTAGAATCTGGCAAAGCCATGTAAGTCTGCATAATGGGCAATCATATTTTTTTATTAATAATGATAAAAATATTTATATGGCAACACGGATTCTGCGTCGCTTTGCCCAGAAGTACAAAAGACCATCAGACACTTATAACACCACTGCTCGCGAAACCACGCTCAGAGAGGCGCCATGCCAGCTACAAAGGGGGACAAAAAGGTCGTCGTCTAATTTATTATAACGCCTTTTGAAGACCCCCAGGTTATAGTAAGTAGGTAGTAGCGAACACACTCACTGGAAGACCGTTTCCATATTTTGCGAAATAAGTAAGTGCCTACCTACCTAACATAGGTACAATAGATACATTTTCTTTTGCAGCGATATTTTCCCTCTAGTGTAAGGAAATTTTCAAAATTGACAACCCTAATGTGTTCATTTCAAGCCTTGTCGCACTGTACACTACCACAACACTACCTAAGGCCGCCGCCTAAGCAGTATTCAGTCATAGCATTTTATGATATTTAGAGAAAATATATATTGCACACTACCCCGGAATACGGTCTTTCCTAGATGACATGCACGCACATTCACGAGGTATAATACGTTAGGCATGTCATTGTACACGGCTCAACTCCGGCTTACGTAGAGCATACTAATTGTGGAACAATGACTAACTACTTGTCCATACGCACCACGTTTTCACCGGGCTTGTCCAGGCATTTTCATTCGAATTTTCCAATGAAAATTTGGTACAAGAGGGAAAAAACAGTCTGGAGCAGTCTGAATAGGTTGGCGGAACTTTATTATTGGCTTGCAAATTTGTAATTGTTGATTTGTAAAACGTCTGCTGTTAAGTTTCCTTAGTAAATAAATTAAAAAAAAATAATTATGAAAATAAAGAAAACGATAGCCAGTATAGCGATGACATTTAATATTCATAATTTTATAGAAAATCATTAGCAAAATCTGGACCAGACTGATCAGATATTTTTTTGCAAAACACAATTTCCGTCTAAAGAATATTTTTGTCGTGTTTGCGGAGGAAAGAGGTTGAAATATTGTAAAGGAGGAACCTACAATATGTTAAAGCGTTTCGCAATTCTGCATTTAACCAGTTTATTGTGAGAAATACTAGCAACCCAAATGAGACCCCATGCATGTGTGGGGTAGGTAAGGTAGGTTACAATAATATCGATGGGATGTTACGCCAGGTTACGTCTGACAGGGCGAAGGTGATAGGAAATAGGCACGCTTTGCGGATATTACCACATTACGTCACCAACTAGTGGATATGTACTTATTTATAATATCGGCGCACTATTCGGCGACTGCGGCTTTGCTCGCGTTAAAATTGACCTTAAGACGAGACGGAAGTTAACTTTCTCCATATAAAATCGTCTTTCGGCATTTATGTTTTCTAACCTCCTAAACCTTATCTGATTTTAAAAATTTTAAAGATGAAATATACAACACCGGAGCTAAAAATTTGTATTTTGACCGAAAAAATAGAATTTTTTATTTTTTAATGTCACGAAGTTCATTAAGCTTATTGAGTCATCACTTTAGATATTAAAAAAAATAAAAAGACAACGTAGATTCGAAATTAATTTTTACTTAAGTACAATAAAAAAAAAGAATTGCTAAAATCGGATAAGGTTTAGGGGGGTAAAAAACATAAACCCCGAAAGACGATTTTGTATGGAGAAAGTTAACTTCTGTCTCGCTAATCTGGCAAATTTTTATGGTTCCGTACCTTAAAAGGAAGAACGGAACCATTATAAGATCACTCCGGTGCCCGTCCGTCAGTCACAGAAGTTTTTCTCGAAAACTATAAGTAATGCAGAAACTTGAAATTTGGCAC
This sequence comes from Nematopogon swammerdamellus, assembly GCA_946902875.1. Lineage (NCBI taxonomy): Eukaryota > Metazoa > Arthropoda > Insecta > Lepidoptera > Adelidae > Nematopogon > Nematopogon swammerdamellus. The sequence continues at coordinate 10,696,844 of OX336357.1, forward strand.
TATGATAGATTTTGATAACATATATTATATCACTCGTCAAAAAATAGACAAAAATATAATTTACATTAATGTCAATTCGATAGCAATAAAAAAAATTAACTAGTGGTATAAAAGATCTAACTGTAAGGATTCTAAAAATATTTTTTTTACAATTTTAAGTTCATTGGTCTTAATGATATAGCTAAAAATTTGCAAAAAATTACCGTTCCCTCTAGGTTTCTCATGTTTAAATTTTGAATTTCATAGGGTTAGTGAAGCTCCAGATTACAGGAAAACTGCAGGTTTTTTCGACAACGTAATATTTTCGGGGAAAAAATATATTTTTGTTTTAGTACGGAACCTAATTTGTTCGAGCCTGACTCGCTCTTTACCGCTTTTTATTTATCTCCTATAAACAATTGTCTGTACAGGAGTGTACATAGGCAGACTTATGACTATGAGTGATTTCCTCCAGTTAACCTACTGTCACAGATATTGTTGCTACTGTTAATGAGGTAAATTATATTATTATTTCAAGACTCTGTTTTCAGTTGTATCAGCTTTCGTAAAAAACACTTCACCATACTTCCTGAAAAACCCGCACATAATGTCGAATTCAAAATGTCGGTTTCATTCAATTCATTCACGAAATCGAATCAATCACGTGACCTGCGTCGCCGTGACATCACGTGACACACATGTTTTATTCAATTCAACCAACTTTATTTTGCTGAAATATCGCAGCGGTACCATTTTTCCTTTGAACTCAATGCATTTGACTGTGTCGATAGTAAGTAACATAGAATAGCGAACTACTGAAATTTATATTTAATTTTATTTTAGTATTGCGGGTTCGGCAAGTAAAACCTGCAAATTAATTGTTTATTAGCTGTTATTTTTATTTTATAAAAAATTGGGGGCCAATCCACTACCATCTACATACATACATCACATAGGTGGGAATTTACGTTTTAAAAATTGTACCTACGTTGGGATTCTGTAGAATTAAACATTATTTTTATTTTATTTATTTAGAAAATCAACGGCATAAATCTTTAGAGAGAGAGGCGCTCGGAGAGGCGCCATGCCAGCTGATTTGCGGACTGTTGCTAGGCTTACGACGTTTGAAGACACGGCCGGAAACACACTCGCCGGAAGACAGTTCCACACCCTAGCAGTGCGATAAAAAAAAAACGATTTAGAAAACTGATGGGTTCGTAAAAGCCCAATGTCAACAACAAAAAGGGTGCTCAGTTTCTCTGCGGCAAGTGCTGCGAAGATAAGTTGGATGGCAAGGAATAAGGGAAGCAAGTTCCTTCGAGCAGCGTTCATGATAGTACCTGTAGAACAGACTGAGTGACCCTACAAATCATCTGTGACTCCAGTCCAGACCAATTAGACCAGACTACTTATATTATAAAAACCGGCCAAGTGCGAGTCGAACTCGCGCACCGAGGGTTCCGTATCGCCATGTCATGGTCAGCGCTGCTTCATACTGTTTTCGGTAGATGGAGCGCATACACTTTTTAGTCTCTTTTATGGGGACCCCCGTGAATTTTTTACTTTTTATTATTTGTTGTTACATCGGCCATAATAATACATATTCTGTGAAAATTTCAACGGGCTACCTATTACGGTTCAAGAGATACAGCCCTCGTACAGACAGACAGACGACGTATGCTTAGCAATAGGATCCCGTACGGCGGATACGGAACCCTAAAAATAACAAACAAATATTTTATCAACCGCAGCCTCTGTGCAACAGGGACGACGCTCTACAACCGGATTGCCTCTTTCTAAAACTCGATGTACATTAATTACTGCCGGGTACTGTGCAATAATTTGACTTAAACATATTAAGTTTTACTCATGTATCGATAATACGCAAGTATACGATTACAAGCTGTGCCCGCGGCTCCGCCCGCTCTCATATTTCACTTCACTGCTAACCTCATAAGCCATTTAGCGTGATAGTAAGTAGCCTATAGTTGATGGGAAGAATCAAGCTATCCGTAGAATTTTTTTTATTAAAATCGGTTCAGTGGTTCTCGAGTTATAAGCGGACAGACAGACATACACTCAGACACTCAGACAGAAAGCAGACGTTGGATTTTATTATAGGTAAGGATTTATCTGCGTCTGGATTCACCTCCGTAGAGGTAATATGTGTAGGTACAGTTCCCGGCAGCAGCGTGTCGAGCTTTAGAAAGAGACAATCCTGTTGTAGAGCGTCGTCCCTGTCGCACAGAGACGTGCGACTTCGCGCGACAGGGACGACGCTCTACAACGGATTGTCTCTTTCTAAAGCTCGACACGCATTATTTGCTGCCGGTAACTGTAGATAACATACTTAGTATGTAGCTACCTACTCATCATCAATATCAATCAAATAATTAATCTGTAAGGGACGGTCATGGAGTAAGTTAATTTGTTTTATGCTATATTGCGTTTGTAGACTCTATGTATGATACTAAAACAAAATTGACGATTTTTAGCAATCCTTTCTGTATGTATGTATGTTCCTCCATAACTTTTAAACCGATCATCCGAATTCATGAAACTAAATACCAGCATATTTAACTATACGTGACAGGACAGGCTAAATAAAATTCAGTTCCGGCTACGCAAAGATTTGGCTCTCATACAAACCGAATTGTTCCGCGCGCCAAAATAAAGGTGCAGTAGCGGGCTTGCTCACTTTCTTCTTTTTAAATACGAATTTCACGCGAGCGAAGCCGCGGGCAAAAGCTAGTACATAATATTTACGTATATTTAACAGACATATTTTCCTAAAATGTCTCCGACTTTACTGTGCAGGATAAAAACCGATTTAATTTAATACTCTATTCAGTTTACTCAGGAAAGTGAAAAACACATAAGATGGTGGGACATATTAAACGCGAACACTTTATATTCTCCGCTGAAAGCGGTGTAGGGTGTCCGCGGACGGCGGATTCATTGCAGAAATTGTTAGGTATAGTTGCCAATGTTTTTCTTCACCAGAGCGGCGAATATGCTATACGGGTGATCCAGCAATGAATACTAACATTTTCAGGGTGATTCTGGAGCTCAAAAGGAACAACTGCATTTTTTTTTATGGAAACTGCACGGTTGGCTACATCACCTACAACATCCGTGATGTCAGCCCAAAACACCGGGTGAACTAGGTGCCATGCCAGTGCTTCCCTTCGGTCGTGCCGGCTACACTGAACTGGACGGAAAACACATACTATTTACATAGCCGTTTCGACCGACGTTTCATTCAGTGCGGTGGTACCAACCCGGGCGGGTTGAACCCTACCACCTAGTAAGGTAAGAAGGGAAGGGACCTACAGTTTTACGTGGAATCCGAACCACGGTCAGCCTCTAACGGTCGAGCGGTCACCCATCCAAGTACTGACCGCGCCCAGCGTTGCTTAACAATCAATAGCAACAGTCGACTGTCTGCACCACTGAGCTATCGAGGCTGACACAATTTTATATTTGTAAACTCATTTTATATGTTAAATTGTATTTTTTTATGTACTAACTTAGACACATAAGCTCTAATAACAGATCAATTTAAATACTAAAATAATTGTGTAATAAATATAAATACACTAATAATATAATTATTTTTTGTACGTAAATTAATGCCGTTGATCCCCATGATGGTTTGATATATTTTTTATGTGATATTGGTAAATTTACTTCCTTCCTTCCTCATCCTTCCTTCCTTCCTTATCCTTACCTATAATAAAATCCAACGTCTGCTTTCTGTCTGAGTGTCTGAGTGTCTGAGTGTATGTCTGTCTGTCCGCTTATAACTAGAGAACCGCTGAACCGATTTTAATAAAAAAAAATCTACGGATAGCTTGGTTCTTCCCATCAACTATAGGCTACTTACTATCACGCTAAATGGCTTATGAGGTTAGCAGTGAAGTGAAATATGAGAGCGGGCGGAGCCGCGGGCACAGCTTGTAATAAATACAATTATGTAAAGTAAATTAAAGTGAACAGTTCAACAAAATATTATAGATATTATGTATTATATTTTGCTGAACTGTTCACGTGTAATGACGATGTAATTACAAAATAAAATAAAATAAAGTATAGTATGTATATCGATTATTTTTGGATTGTGTAATAAATTACATCCATTTATAATATTTTATTCAATAAGGTACTTATTTATTATTATGACTAATTTGGATGTGTTAAATTACCTACCTATTTCATAAAAATTATGTAAACATTTATGCTAAATTTATATATTACTGGTGGGCGCAGCATGATTATTCCAATTTGTTTATTAAACAAGTATTTCCGCGAGACAGACATTTTCTAGGGCAGGAGACTCGTTTATTGCACTGTATGATTTTATGTGTTATTTGATCAATAATTTCATTTAATTTCATTACCGTACCATGTGGGGCCGGTATTTAAAAATAATAGCCCCAATGCATCTCTGCCCGTGCATGTCGTAAAATGCGACTGAGCGATAAAGACTAGATGCCGTGCTAAAGGGCGACAGGATAGCCACCTCTCACCTTGGCACGGTCCTTCCGCCGAGTCATTCAGCAGGTGGGTCTTCGTGCCTTACTTGCTGCTTGATATAGTTATCTTGTGTGGTGGTCGGTATTTTGCTGTAATTTACAATAGCACTTACACCACAACACCGACTACTCTGCTTACACTGCCCGATTGTCAGGATATAGCGTGTGGTATGTATCAGTGGCGTAGCGTGGGCCATGATCGCCCGGGGCGGAATTATGATTTGCCGCCCTTGTGACATCATAGAAATATTGATGTTGGTTGGTGTTGTTGGTGAGAAAAAAAAGTAAACACATGAAACAGCTATATTTATTTCAAAAGCATATAATATATCTATGTATGTTCAAAACGTATTACAATATACAAATGACGTCTAGTATAATTCTAAAATTTAACTTTTCGAGCCTTACGCGCTGCAAAATCATTTACAACTTCGTCAAAGTTAATTTCGTCATCACACTTTGTTCGATTGATAAAATGGCCAAATTACATAATCTTATGGAGCTCATGGTAGACTTGAGAAGCTGCGTTCACATGAAGCAACACTAATAGCTATGGTTAAAAATATTTCAAGCATAATTACGATATTAGGTCTGTCTGTCCGTCTGTCACCACGCTGTATCTCATGAACGTGTAGTTAGACAGTTGAAATTTTCACATAAATAAATTTTCACAGTCTGTCTGATAAATCATATAACTACACAGAGAAAGTACGTTTCACGGGCAATAGAATACCGTTCGTTCTATTGCCTGTGATACGTAATTCATTAGAATATCTATTGTAGCTAAGTATTGTACGTATTGAGATTTTTGAGGTTATATCGAGAGCGGCGATGCGAATTTTCGCGCCCGAAAAATCGCATTGAGTTGGCGTATATGTAACGTAGATATTAAAAGTGGTTGTTTCCAAGTCTATTTTATTTTATATTTTCATGAATTATTTTTACTGAATGTTTAATAGATTTGATATTTTTATCGCGGCTGATTTTTTGCCGCCCTCCTAATGGTGGCACCCGGGGCGGTCCGCCCCTCCGCCCCCCCCCCCCCCCCCTCGCTACGCCACTGGTATATATGTATGTATTTCATTTCAATGTAGGTAAGCGAATCACATTGTTTATTACAGATTGGGTCACTGTACCTCCCCGTATATAGTAGGTACATATTATGTATGATAGCGGAAGGGTTGCATTACATATATTTTTATGAGGTACTGAATGTCGAATTACATTATGCAGAGTAAACCATACGAGGTTCTTCTTCACTGACTTTTAGAACCGCATATAAAACAGCTTATAATTTTTAGGGTTCCGTATCCGGTACGGGACCCTATTACTAAGCCAACGCCGTCTGTCTCTCTGTCTGTCTGTCTGTCCGTCTGTCTGTCCGTCCTTCTGTCCGAGGGCTGCTGTATCTCTTGAACCGTAATAGGTACTCCGTGGAAATTTTCACAGAATATGTGTTATTATAGCCGATATAACAAGAAATAATAAAAATAAGAAAAAGTAAAAAATTCACGGGGGTTCCCATAGAAGAAATTAAAAAGTGTATGCGCGCGCGCCATCTACCGAAAGGAGTATGAAGCATTTTAACTAATCATCAAATTTTAACTGAAATGAAGCCATAGATGGCTTGAGTGGCGCTGACTATGACATGGCGATACGGAACCCTCGGTGCGCGAGTTTGACTCGCACTTGGCCGGTTTTTTTCGATCTGTTACGTAGGGAACGGGGTGTGGTTGGCTACGTCGTCGTCAGTTAGACTATAAAGCTACACTCACCTGGCGGCCTTGGACAGGAAAACAGATTGTGGGAAGACCACTCGCCATGTGGGACGACGACATCAAGTACCTACGTCGGCGGAAAGCAGTGGTTCCGTACCGCTGAAGGCCGGGAGGACTGGAGGAAAATTGGAGAGGCGTATGTCCAGCAGTGGAAGCATACACGCTGACTGACTGACTGACTAGACTCACCTTGTCAACTCATCCCTTCCCTTGCGTCTACGGGCCGGCTACACTGAACTGAAGAGAAAACATTGTGAAATATGTTGTAATTTATACGCGTTTCGATTTGGATTTCGGTTTCAGTGCGGTGATTTCACATCCGGGCGCATTTTATTTTACCTATTTCACAACCTCCGGTTAACAGTTATCTGTCGGTTAAAGTGACTTTTCTCAGGCTACATTATAGGCGAAACTGATGAAATCGGTCCCCTACTAAGGTAGGGAGGGGCAAGAACTCACAGTTTTTTTATACTTATATGGAAATCGTAAAATCAAAGTCGCAGAACAAAAGTTATTATTCTATGTAACACCGCGTATGTACTCTATACATAGACGTACAAAGGAACATTTCTCTATGACTCTCTCGATGACTCTACATAAATCAGTTTTACGCTGGCTTACGCAAATGTCTCTACCGCGAGCGAGACAAAAATACAATGTGATAAGGGTAAAATGCCTTTTTAATTTTTCTCAGTAAGTAAGCGTTATGTGCGGGAGGGAGGGCAGTTAAGGGATGCATCGTTATCAGGCGGAGGTCCTGCGACAATCGCGGGTTTACCACGATAGGCGGATTGTTAAGATTTTTGCAGTTAGAATTTGAATTTCATTTTCGATTTATCTGAAGGGTCTGATTTTTTTACACATAGGCAGTTTTGATTAGGTACGAACAATGAATACGATACTTACAAATTATAGTTAAGAGGCTGACGAACAAAACGTCTCAACTCCACTTTTTTTCTGAAACTAAAAAAAACCGTAATTTTGACGTGATAACGTCTTATAAATTGATGAACACCGGCAGCACGCACGAAAGCGTGTCACATTGATATTCAAAGTTACCATGGAAACGTCCTCGGCCCAAGCGGCAGTGTTGCCAAACGTACGGTAATTGCCGTATCGTACGGTAATCGAGGCTAGAAATCGACAAATGTACGGCGTACGGCAGTGATAGGGGTGCCGTACGAAGAAATACCGTAATTCTTATAGCTGTGTTTCTTTATGACATTATCACGTAAAACTATCGTCCGTAAACCGACTTTACAGACAACCAATTTTTTTTAAATATTTAATATAAGTAATACCTTGCTTTTTTCACCAAATAGACATTGATCAACGATAGACAAATCGTTAAGATTTTAGCAGTTAGAATTTGAATTTCATTTTCGATTTGTCTGAAGGGTCTGATTTTTTTACTGTTTTGATTACGATACTTACAAAGTATAGTTAAGAAGCTGACGAACAAAACGTCTCAACTCCCCTTTTTCTTACTTTTTCTGAAACTAAAAAAAAAACGTTTTTTTTATATTTAATATAACGCCTTGTTTTTTTTTTCACCAAATAGACATTGATCTATCTGCTTAAAACTTAAAATAAGTTTAATGTTTCATTATTATTTATTACATAAAATTTATTCATGACACGTTTTGTTTTGGACAAAAATGGAAATTTAGCTTTTCGCTACCTATATCGTTCGCCACCCCCGCTCCCGCGAACCCCATGGAGTCCTGCTAGCCTCATGACGACGTCCCGCGATGGGTAGAAGAACATGCTAAAGGAAAGTTTTCGAAAAAAAATATTTTTTTCAACATTTAGTATTTCTGTCCGTCCGTCCGTCCGTCCGTCTGTCCATCCGTCTGTCCGTCCGTCTGTCCTACCTTTAAAGGGCTGTATATTTTCAACGGTATAAAAATATGTGTTATTATGGCGGCTATCCTAACAATAATAAAAAACGAGAAAACTTAAGGGGCGCGGGCGGTTCCACATACCGTGCTTTTTATTCTACGTTTTTTTTGGTTTTCCAAGACACAACTATACGGTAATTAAGGTAAGGTAAGGTGAGGTGAGGCGAAGCGAGGCGAGGCGAGGCGAGGCGAGGCGAGGCGAGGCGAGGCGAGGCGAGGCGAGGCGAGGCGAGGTAAGGTAACTAATACCGTGATCAGACCGTGATACCACGATAACATCTGGCTTTCGATCATCGTCGGGATATCGTGTGGATCGCCCCGGATAGATAGCGTACGTAGGGTAAGAAAGGTTCAGGTCGGGTTGGCGTTATATCTCATGCTACATTACCTTGTGCCGACTTAGCACAAGTTAACGAGGTACCATCTCATAACATCACGCCGTAATGGATGCAGGGTGACCTGGGCCGGCCAGTACGGTTTAAAAACAATAATTTCTGTCTGATATAACTGCACTGTTTTTTTTAGATTTCCGTATCCCGTACGGAAGCCTATTACTAAGCCTCCGCCGTCTGTCTGTCCGTCCGTCCGCCGAGGGCTGTATCTCTTGAACCGTATAGTATATAATACATAATATCTCTTTGCCATAATAACACATATTCTGTGAAAATTTCAACGGACTCCCTATTACCGTTCAAGAGATACAGCCCTCGGACAGATAGACGGACGGACGGACGGACAGACACACAGACAGGCGGCGTAGGCTTAGTAATAGGGTCACGTACCGGATACGGAACCCTAAAAATCGTCAATTTAGTTTTAGTATCATACATTATGTATGATACTAAAACTGGTTATGGTATTGCGTTTGTAGACTCTATTATAGTCTACAAACACAATATCTCATAAAACAAAATAACTTACTCCATGACCATCCCTTACAGATTTATTATAAGTATGATGATGATTGGTTGGTAGCCAATGTAGGCACCTAGGTATCAAGTAGTCAGTGTAGGTACCTAGGAGGATTTACTAAAAAGCATATAAATCCGCTCAAATATAATTACAAAATATAACGGACTGTCTGTGTTTATTTAATCAAAATTATTTCAATTTATTGACAAGGGCAGTATAATATCTCGTATTTTATTGGTAAGTATATTATAAAACTGATTATAGTATATTCATTATTTTTTTTTTTTTTATGGAAACTTGACACGGTTGGCTACATCACCTACAACATCCGTGATGTCAGCCCATAACACCGGGTGAACTAGGTGCCATGTCAGTGCTTCCCTTCATTTCGCGCCGGCTACACTGAACTGGACGGAAAACACGAACTATTTACATAGCCGTTTCGACCGACGTTTCGCTCAGTGCGGTGGTACCAACCCGGCCGGGATAAACCCTACCACCTAGTAAGGTAAGAAGGGAAGGGACCTACAGTTTAACGTGGAATCCGAACCACGGTCAGCCTCCAACAGTCGGGCGGTCATCCATCCAATAACTGACCGCACCATTAAGCTGCCGAGGCTGACGATCCCTTAGTCGACTTTTACGACATGCGACGGGGAGAGATGCAGTGGGGCTATTCTTTTTAAGTACCGACCCCACACGGTACAAACGGTATTTAACTTCATAAATATGTCAGGACAAAAAATTTGACATTGACAACATACCTACAAGTATTATTAAATTAAATGAACGTAGAAAAAAATATTAATTGCAAAAATTTTATCTCGGCTTTTCCCTGAAATGTTTTTGCCCTCAATAAGGCATATCGAAATCGGCCAAGTGGCTTGATCCACTTGGCCGATTTTTCCGAGATTTAGCGAGCTTCCGACGTCTGTCATTATGTCTAATGTCTGATACTGGGTCGCTGGCTAGTGGCTACTACAGCCATTAACACGTCACTTCAGTAACATTAGCGGTTCTACCTTGGTTCTACCCAAATAAACTAAAATATTATTATATAATTTACTATGATGGTAGACAAATACGACAAAATCAGTCTGATTAATTAAACTGACAGTTTATGTGGTTCAAGAGAGTATTCATTTAAACATAATATTGACCAAATTGAAAGGTTTATGTATGTACGTAAATTTTTTTTTTCTTAATTATATTAGATACATATTTTTATTTATAGAAACCGACACGCTTGGCTACATCACCTACTACTTCCGTGATGGCAGCCCATAACACCTTGGTGAACTAGGCGCCATGTCAGTGCTTTCCTTCGGTCGTGCCGGCTACACTGAACTGGACGGAAAACACGAACTATTTAGATAGATAGATAGATAGAAAATTCTTTATTGCTCCAGTAAACATTAAACAGTAACAAATACTTTAGAAAATTTACATAAGGTTCAAAGGCGGACTTATCCCTTACAGAGATTTCTTACAGTCAACCTTTCAACACAATCTATTTAAATAGCCGTTTCAATCTGCCTTTCATTCAGTGCGGAGGTACGTACAATGTACATAACAGGGTTGTTGCGAACATCAGTATCAGCATCCGCGGAACTTCAGCATCATTTTCCACATCAGCATCGCATCAGCATCCGCATTGATCGATGCTGATGTTCGAGTCGTTACAAACAAACCTTCTCCGAACAGACTCGAAGCCGCAAAAGCAGCACATACTTACAGTTCCAAATAGTTCCAATCCAAACTTCCATCCAATACCTACTAATAATTTAATTGCTAAGATAATATTTTTTTTTTTTTTATTTTATTTATTGTGGTAAACTTACAACCACACAAACTTAAAACATAACACAAATAATGAAAACGAATCAGATAACTAGTTACACAAAAAACATTACTTACACAAATTATTACTTAACAACTAAAATAATCCTAAATCATTACACTGCATCGAAAGAACTTCTAAATTTATTCTTAAGTATAGTAGGGCTCGTACAAAACAAATCAACATCGTCGCTTATGTCGTTGAATAACCTACCAGCACGCCAGAAAAATGCATTCTGTTATTTTTATAATTGGAATGGGCAAGGGCCTCCCCCTTGCCGGTGGCCACCGTAATCCGTTATAATGATTGTGCATAAACTGAGCAATATAAAACTGTTTTCAGTATCTTAGAATATCATAATCAAAATCAACTACAGCTTCATGGCTTGTTTTTTTCAGTTATGGCTTTGTTTTAAGAGATATATATTATTTACTTGAGTGGCAGCACCGTCGCCTGTCATTTTGCACGACACGCTCTTAAAACACAATCTTTTATTTAAATACCAACCAAAACTTTGGATATAAATTCATAATATTCATAAAGTTCAGTATTTTACCATTTTTTTAAAGAAAATAATTAAAATCAGCATCAGCATCAGCATCCGCCCTGGTACAATGCAACCCTGGTACATAACATCCTTTAAATTTGTTACCATGTGGTGATTGACGAAGACACCACCCGAAAAATGTTAAGTCACATCAAATATGATTAATACTTACAACTGTAAAACTTTATTCAAATGAAATTAACATAGTTATAAAATAATTAACTAATCTAAAAATTATATAAACTAACTTAGGAAATAAACTAACTTAAAAAATTAATTTCATTTAGTGCTTTTGTTCATTAATACTTTAATGTTCCTACGAGTAATTTTTTGCTCTAAATATTTTAAGTGGTCGACCTAAAAACCTCATGGGATCGAGCGTTTGGGCACTACTGCTCTATAGTGGTCTTTTCCATGGACACAACTTTGAAAGTGCTGAAAATATGAATTTCAAAAAATCTAATTAGGATCTTTTTTTTTATTATTCTGATATATAAAATTCTTTTAAACATCTAGAGCCACGCCGCACAGTGGGGCGATACCGTAAAAAATGGGACATAGGATAATTAAATTTTTTTATTTTTATTTCTGAAATTTAAGTACGCTAAATTAATCTACCCATCATTAGAAATAACATTCATAGATTCATATTTTCTCATTTAAGCCTTATTTTTCGAGATATACCACTTTTTATTAATTTGTACTATGGAAATTGGGTAACTTTATTTTTTTTCTCGAAATGCTTAAAATAGCTAGACCCGTGGTTACTAAATAATGATTCCCCAAGGTAAAAAGATTATTACTGTGTAAAAACCGTATCCGACGACGTCCGACTTTTCCGTATAATGCCATTTTAATATTATAATAACATTTATTCCTGCAAAGCTCACCTTTATTCTTTTTTTTTTTTTTATTGAAACTGACACCGTTGGCTACATCACCTACAACGTCCGTGATGTCAGCCCATAGCACCGGGTGAACTAGGTGCCATGTCAGTGCTTCCCCCTTTGATCGTGCCGGCTACACTGAACTGGTCGGAGAACACAAACTATTTACATAGCCGTTTCGACCGACGTTTCATTCAGTGCGGTGGTACCAACCCGGGCGGGTTAAACCCTACCACCAAGTAAGATTAGGAGTGAAGGGACCTACAGTTTTACGAGGAATCCGCTCGAATTACGAGGAATTCACTATATTCGTAACTTTCAGCTATATTCAAATAACAAATATTGTTTATTTGCATTGGATGTATATATTTGTATTTTAATGGTAAATATATTTCTCCATATCACCTATATATTTGAACTTGATGAAAATGTTTAATTTTTTTTTTAATGAAAGCGCGATGGCGCTGAGGCACCCAGAAGGTGACAAACGACGCCCATCTAATTAACTTTGTACTTTTAGTTTCATTGGTCTATTTTGATAATAATCTACGGAGCCGCTATTATCGGCTGCTATACTTACTTATAATATCTCTTATAAATGCTTACCATTATATTAGGAATATTTTCAACTTCGCGAGGATTAGCGGATTAGGGATATTTATGTGAATTGTCACGTATTTCCATGAAAGCTCTCGAAGAAACAATTACACTGCATTGCTAATTGTTATCTACTTAACAAGGATTAACGATATACCAGGAATACTGCAAACTGTGCGAACTAATTAGCAGTATTCATTAGTGAACAACACAATCAATCTGGCACTCAGTCTGCTCCAGTCGTTTGCACGAGTCAGTCTTCATACCCGTGCTTTACATATTTAAAACTATTCAATACGAAAACATGGAGTCTTTTGTTAATAACATTGATATTTACGTGTTTATGAGAAATTGTGACAGTTTTCTGAATTACGCGGTATTGGTTGCCGCTATTGCCTCAATAGTTAGTGTAAATTTGCCCGAAGAGACACAAGTGAAAGAATTTTGTCGTAAATATTGTTACAATCTACACAAACGATGGGTGAAGTCAAGCTACAACGAGGAACGTTTTCTACAGAAGAATCGAGAATGGTTGGACTCGGCCATCAAGTGGCCCGAATTCGTAAAGAAACAACTGCCTTCAGCGAGTAGCGACCTCGCGGATAACCAAAAGGTTTGCACTTCTCAAATAATTTCTCCGGGACCATCGACAGCGCCTCCTATCTTTGTAGCATCTTCACATAAATCATCGCCGAGAAAACCATTTGAAAGTTTAGGAGCCAAACAAAAGCGAAGAAGAACCGAAGACATTCGCACAAACTATACATCGCAGGAACTAGCATTTGCGACCAAAATGCGTTTGAAGGCAAATGGGAACGAGGACCTGGGGAAAGTTTTGGACCATTTGCTTCAGAATCCAGGCGAAATCGAAAAAGTCAAAGAATTCATTGAAAAAAAGGAGTCCAAGACTATTTATTCATCTGAAAAAGCACTTGCGATTTTGGTGTCTTTAAAGCTATCAAGATGGCAATATATAACTTTAAGAGACATGGCTAAGGAAGAAGGTTCCGACCTCTATCCATCTTATTATAAAATTCAACATGCGAAAATTGAGTGTTACCCCCCAAAACAGGACATTGAAGTTACCGAAACACAGGCCAAAATTAAACTGCAAGCGCTTTTGGACCATACTGCAAAAAGAATTTTGAAAGTGGCGAACCGAAACCTCACAGGCTGCCAGCTAACATTAACAAGCAAGTGGGGATTCGATGGCGCTTCTGGCCAAAGTACATATAAACAAAGATTTCAAGAACTGAACGAAGGAGACGACTCAAGCATTTTCATGGCAAGTTTGGTTCCTATAAAACTGGTTTATGGAGACGAAGTGATCTGGGAAAATGAGACGCCATCTTCGACGAACTACTGCCGTCCTATCTTCTTCAAATTTATGAAGGAGACAATCGATAACGTGAAAAGTGAAATGGCTACCATAGAATCCGAAATACGAGATCTCAAAACCAGCGATTACGAAGGCGTTTTGATTGAGCATTCGTTAATTATGACGATGATCGATCGATTATCTCCGGTACCTCTAATCAGTCATGTGATATTTGCAGAGCTAAACCGTCTGAGATGAATAACGTTAATATAATTAAAAGTAAAGAAGTAAACACAAATATGTACCGGTTCGGACTATCTACGTTGCATGCCTGGATTCGATGCATGGAATGCCTTCTCCATATTGCATACCGCATGGATTTTCAGCAGTGGTCGGCCAAAGGTAATAATAAAGAAATTATGACCGAGAAAAAAAAACAAATTCAAGATAATTTCAGGAAAGAAACTGGTTTATTGATCGACGTGGTAAAACAAGGTTCAGGAACCACGAACGATGGCAACACTGCAAGGCGCTTTTTCCAGAATCCCGAGCAAACTGCCTCTATTACCGGTCTCGATAAGGATTTAATTAATAGATTCGCGGTGATCCTTAAGGCCATCTCCTCGGGAGAAAAAGTTTGCACTCAAAACTTTGAAATCTATGCTCAAGAAACAATTCAACTTTATATATCATTGTATAGCTGGTATCATATGCCAGCAAGTGTTCATAAACTTTTATTCCATGGATCTGAAATAATAAAGCATTTTAACGTAATTCCAATTGGCATACTCTCCGAAGAGGCATCAGAAGCAAGAAATAAAGATTTCAAGAAGTACAGGGAACACTACTCTCGAAAATGCGATCGCAAATCGACTAATCAAGACATTCTCAACAACTTGCTCGTATCGTCGGATCCATATTTGTCTAGTATGAAGCCAAAACTTCAAAAACAAAAGCAGCCCTTATCCAGTGAAGTGCGACATTTGCTAATTATAGACGATAAAAATAAGGAAAATATTGAATTTATTGATACCAGTATTATCTGTGTTCAATCGGATGTGGAGGATGATGATGATTCTGACGCTGAAGACGCTTTAGGTTGTTCCAGTGATGAAAATGAAAATTTGTAGAAATATTGAGTAAATAAATTGTAATAAAAATAGGAAGCTTTATGTACTTTAAAAATATTTATTTAAAAGTTATTAAGTATGTTTTATTTTAAGGTTTTTGTAAGATTGAAATAAGATTTTTTCTCAGAAATATGTAGTTTGAATTTCTTTTTGTTATGCACGATAAACATACTTCAGAAAATTACTTTTATTCTTGACCATAATTTTTATTGATAGTTGGTATTTTTACATTAAATAGGCTCCGTTAAAAGCCATGGGTATTTGGGTAATAATGTATTATTACTTTGAAAACTTTTATTATTACTTTTAATAATGTATTATTACTTTTCTCATCATTAATCACTATTCTTAATGTTGATGTTATTAATTTTATACTTTGAAGTAGGTTTATAATATACTTTGACGGGGGCAATTTTTTGCCTAATTATAATAAATTATAGTAAGTTTGATATATCGAAGTGTGCAGAGCCACCAAAATGACGAAATGAAAATACACAACGATATATATAACTTATAATAAGTTAATAATTCGGTAAGTTCCGTAAATACAAAAATATATGTAGTTAGTTAAATATGTAGTAATTTATATATGTTTAATTACTATCGCCAGATTAATTTGTAATATTTTATGCAAATATGCGCCGTCTGATTGATTGTATTTTGTGTGTAATAAACGTACCATTCCACTACAATAATTTTATTCAGATTAGACTACTCAACTTGAAGAATCATTATTAAGTAACCACAGGTCTAGTTATTTTAAGCATTTCAATAAAAAAAGTTACTAAATCTCCATTGTACAAACTATTGAAAAGGATTATAACACCTTAACAGAAAATCTCTGAGAACAAAATGTATTCACATATTCAGTTTTCCACATATCCCAATTTTTTTTACTAAAGAATTTTCAATGTGATATATCTAAAAAATAACAATTGAAACCGAAAATATGGAAGAGTAATACTAGTTACAAGAAAATGTATTTTTTAAAGTTCAAATTGCTATATCTCAGAAAATAAGACTTAAAATGGAAAATTTCTAAGAATAAAAGTAGTTTGTAATCATTAAGAGAATATATTAACATACTCACTTTTTACTATATTATAAATGTTTTTATAAGTGCTTATATCTCGGAAAATAATTTTTTTATCAAAAAATCTCACAGAATGAAAGTTGTTCGTAATTAATAGTAGAATCTATTTGCGTAGTCATTTCGCCCTATGTCCCGGTTTTTGCGGTATCGCCCCACTGTGCGCCGCCGCCGGTATAAAAAGTCCATAAAACCACGATAGATAATAATTGGCTGTTTTTTTGTGTTCATTATACTTCAATTGCTGGGCCGTAACGGGAATAGAAAATAGGCACGGGCACTTATGGGAATAATAAAAATGTGGGACATTCAAAGTGGGTCTTAATGGGCCGAGACCTTTCCTGCTTCTGTGATTCTACCGCACAAACAGCAAAATCGTTTACTAAATGAAGGGATCTGAAATGTAAAATAAATAATAAAACAAAAAAAAAGAACCATTTTAAACTGAAAACTCATCCGCCATGGTAATGAGTTGAATGAGTTTTAAATAAATAGGGCTGCGTTTGAGTTTTATCCAAAGAGACCCATGCAAATAAAGGGGCCATCAACTTGTAGAGGGGCTGAAAATTACGTGCACGAGGACGAAATTGCGATATAATATATAATACTATATCAATCATCAATTATCAATCATCACCAATACTAATAATCAATCTGTAAGGGATGGTGATGGAGTAAGTTACTTTGTTTTATGAAATACTGCGTTTGTAGACTCTATTAATGAAAAACCAAAGAGTTTGTACTACGTCGCAGCGACGTAATACAAACTCTTTGTGAAAAACTAAATTGATGATTTTTAGAAATCTTTTCTGTATGTATGTATGTATGCATGTATGTATGTTCCTCCATAACTCTTAAACCGATCATCCAAATTTGATGAAACTTTGTACAAGCACATTTAACTATGTGGGACACAGGATAGGCTAAATAAAATTCACTTCCGGTTACGCTAAGATGTAGCTCTCATACAAACCGGATTGTTCCGCACGCCGAAATAAAGGTACGGTAGCGGGCTCACTTACTTTCTTCTTTTTTTAAATACGAGTTTCACGCGAGCGAAGCCGCGGGCAAACGCTAGTAATAATATAATAAAATATCTGTCATACATGTTTACACACATTATCTTTCGTCTGATGCAAATGGTGCGTGCCCACCAAAAGCTGGTGACAAAGTGAGACTTAAGCATGCAATACCGCTTCTGGGTGTTTAGTTCATTATTCAACCCCTCGGGGCACTACTTATCACAGCCTGTGCAGGGATATTCAAGAAAGGTAAAATTCCTAAGAACATTTTCCACTTATAAATACTTTTAGTCTACCATGGATATTCATATTGTAAAAGTACCTAACCTAACCTGACCTGACCTGACATGACCTGACCTGACCTGACCTGACCTGACCTGACCTGACCTGACCTGACCTGACCTGACCTGACCTGACCTGACCTGACCTGACCTAACCTAACCTAACATAACCTAACCTGGCCTGGCCTGACCTGACCTGACCTGACCTGACCTGACCCGACCCGACCCGACCCGACCCGACCCGACCCGACCCGACCCGACCCGACCCGACCCGACCCGACCCGACCCGACCCGACCCGACCCGACCCGACCCGACCCGACCCGACCCGACCCGACCCGACCCGACCCGACCCGACCCGACCCGACCCGACCCGACCCGACCCGACCCGACCCGACCCGACCTGACCTGACCCATTCAATGACGACTAATTCCAAAATGTCGAGTTCGGGAGCCAAAAAAATACAAAACGTGTTTAGAGAGATTGTAATTTTGTTTTCTTAGTTTCCATAAAGTTTCTCTTGTTTAAATGCATGTTTTACCCAAGGTGCCAAGCAGTAAACTGATGCGGTATAAAACGGGTTGTCAACTCACTCTTTTTCCGAAGTTCTACGTAATATTATGTAGTATGTAGCCTCGGGCGTTGCCAGTTACGCAATATTGCAGAGTGAGCCTCCGGGGCGTTGTTGCCAGATAGGAAATATTGCGTTGGTGGCTTCCGGCGTTGTTGCCAGCTACGCAATGTTGCGTAGTGGGCCTCCGACGCGGCGTTGTTGCCAGCTACGCAATTTTGCGTAGTGGGGGACCTAACCTAACCTAACTTAACCTAGCCTAGCCTAGCCTAGCCTAGCCTAGCCTAGCCTAGCCTAGCCTAGCCTAGCCTAGCCTAGCCTAGCCTAGCCTAGCCTAGCCTAGCCTAGCCTAGCCTAGCCTAGCCTAGCCTAACCTAACCTAACCTAACCTAACCCATTCAATGACGACTAATTCCAAAATGTCAAGTTCGGGAGCCACCATACAAAACGTGTTTAGGGAGATTGTAATTTTGTTTTCTGACTTTCCATAAAGTTTCTCTTGTTCAAATGCATGTTTTACCCAAGGATATATTCGGTGCCCAAGGTGCCAAGCAGTAAACTGATGCGGTATAAAACGGGTTGTCAACTCACTCTTTTTCCGAACTTCTACGTAATATTATGTAGTATGTAGCCTCGGGCGTTGCCAGTTACGCAATATTGCAGAGTGAGCCTCCGGGGCGTCGTTGCCAGCTAGGAAATATTGCGTAGTGGGCCTCCGGCGTTGTTGCCAGCTACGCAATGTAGCGGAGTGGGCCTCCGGCGCGGCGTTGTTGCCAGCTACGCAATGTTGCGTAGTGGGCCTCCGGCGCGGCGTGGTTGCCAGCTACGCAATGTTGCGTAGTGGGCCTCCGACACGGCGTTGTTGCCAGCTACGAAATGTTGCGTAGTGGGCCTCCGGCGTTGTTGCCAGCTACGCAATGTTGCGTAGTGGGCCTCCGACGCGGCGTTGTTGCCAGCTACGCAATGTTGCGTAGTGGGCCTTCAACGCGGCGTTGTTGCCAGCTACGCAATGTTGCGTAGTGGGCCTCCGGCGCGGCGTTGTTGCCAGCTACGCAATGTTGCGTAGTGGGCCTTTGACGCGGCGTTGTTGCCAGCTACGCAATGTTGCGTAGTGGGCCTCCGACGCGGCGTTGTTGTCAGCTACGCAATGTTGCGTAGTGGGCCTTCGGCGCGGCGTTGTTGCCAGCTACGCTATGTTGCATAGTGGGCCTCCGACGCGGCGTTGTTGCCAGCTACGCAATGTTGCGTAGTGGGCCTCCGGCGCGGCGTTGTTGCCAGCTACGCAATGTTGCGTAGTGGGCCTTCAACGCGGCGTTGTTGCCAGCTACGCAATGTTGCGTAGTGGGCCTCCGGCGCGGCGTTGTTGCCAGCTACGCAATGTTGCATAGTGGGCCTCCGACGCGGCGTTGTTGCCAGCTACGCAATGTTGCGTAGTGGGCCTCCGGCGCGGCGTTGTTGCCAGCTACGCAATGTTGCGTAGTCGGTATTCAATGGGTTTTAACTTTAAAGCCGAAATATACAACACAGATACTATTAATATTAATACAAATGGAAGTGCTATCAGACAGTTTTTCTTTACGTTTTGTTTATAGACGTCCGGAAATACCAGCCTTCCGGCTACAAAATTGCGAGTACAGTGATCATGTATGCCAGATCGAGGCCCCATAGCTGTACCGTTCCTCCGAAAAAATCCCACGGGAAACACAGACTGTGACCTTTCTCCAGCCGATTCGAGCCACCACCCGTCCACCCGAAGGAACCCCCGACCGAAGCCGAGAGCCGGGGGTGAAGCCTTCACTGCCACTGGGGTCAAGCCTTCACTGCCACTGGGGTCCGCACCCTATCCAACCACAACCTGTGCCCAGGGCCTCAGCACTTTGTTCTAGCCGCAGCTGTTGTTTTCACCAGCTATGTATATGCGTGGAAGGTGGAAGTGCATATGACCACCACCTAATGTGTACCGGAGATCCACCGGTCTTGAAGAACTTATAGCGTCTTTGACTCGTGAGAAATCCAACCCACATCCACATATAAGTGTGTGTTGCACCGACATACCGATCTACATTATTCGCATGTCTACCAATTATCCACATTGGTTACGGAGCTCTAAGTGGCTCACCACTCGCAGCTTTCGCTACTTATTCCCGTGTTAGATAGTTCGATCCTTTGAATGAAGCACCAGGGAATCAACGCTAAACCACAACCCCTGCGAGACCAACTCCAGTGTTCCGTGCAGAAGCACGAAGCATTCTGGGGCTTTTAACGGAACCCCGCAGTACTCAACCCGTTTAGGGTAGTATCTCATTTTGACCCACCGACCTGAGTGGAGTCAGCAGCGTGAGCTAAGCGGAGGCCTAAACCCCCAACTTAGTACTCATGTTAGACTAGCAACGTCTAATGAGTAATCGTCGAGAACAAGTTCTCTACCACATATTATTTCTAACAGTGACGCCCGTTACACCGCCCAGTTGCGGGATAGGGTAGCCATCTGCTAGTTTTAAGGGTAGCCGCCGTGTGGTCTGCATAGGAAAGCGTCACGGATATAGTGCCCAACTCCGACACCTTGGACGACTGAACGCCTCTGCGATCCCGTACAAGGGTCGCTAATACGGGGTCTACGGATCCTGGTGGCCGGGCCCGACACCTCGGGTAAACCGAAGTTTACCACTGCGATCGCTCCCCAGCGACTACCCTATTAATACCCAATACAGCAATATTAATACAGCACAGACAATCCGCCGACGCACCAAAGTAGTCGATATTGGACACCGGGTGGCTAAGTTAAAGTGGCAATGGGCTGGGCACGTCAGCCGGAGGCACGACACGGTCGTAGTGGACAGGAAAACGGAGTAAAGGGAAGACCACCCGCGAGGACGAGGACGATGACATCAAATCATACGTCGGCGGAAAGCAGTCGTTTCGTATCGCTGAAGGCCGAGAGACTGCTAGGAAAATTGGAGAGGCGTATGTCCAGCAGTATGGACGCTTACACGCTGACTGACTTACATTGGCTTCGTTACGGCGGCGTGCGGTCGAGCGTCGCTGCAGTCAACGAAGGTAGAATGTCGTTGGCTGCAGTGCACTATTTAGTCTAGCGCCACACTGACTGTATTTTACGCACATAGGTACATTGCGCTGCGTACAAATTTCTACTGCATGCCACAGTACCTATTAAGTATTCTGTGACGCCACACCGAGCGTACCGAATGTGTCCATACCCTTTGACACGACGCAAGTTACGTGGAGCAAAATACGCTCAGTGTGACGATAGGCATAAAAAGATAAATTTTAGGTAAGTATAAATTTAAAAACTGCTTGCTCGTGATTCGTGATAGATAAGTTACATAGCGCTGCCGTAAAGAATAACAAAATCTCGTATAATATAATTATATTTAGCCGTAATTAAATTGCATAATTTTTTTATGTTTCCGTACCCCGTACGGAAGCCTATTACTAAGCCTACGCCGTCTGTCTGTCTGTCCGTCCGTCCGTCCGTCCGTCCGTCCGTCCGTCCGTCCGTCTGTCTTCTGTATCTCTTGAACCGTAATAGGTAGCCTGTTGAAATTTTCACAGAATATGTGCTATTATGGCGGATATAACAACAAATAATAAAAAATAGAAAAAGTAAAAAAATAAAGGGGTTCCCATACGAGAAACATGTTTTTTTTCAATGTTTTTTTTGTTTTTGTGGTGCGGAATCTCGTTGCGCGAGTCCGACTCGCACTTGGTACTCGTACCCCGTACGGAAGCCTATTACTAAGCCTCTCGCTAAGCCTACAACGCCTGTCTGTATTTCTGTATGTCTGTCTGTCCGTTCGCCCGTCTGATAGAGTTGTATCTTTATAAAGGTAATAGCTAGCCGGTTGAATTGAATACGTGTTATTTTGGCGGATATAACAACCTATTTAAAAATTAAAAAATTAAGGGGTTCCCAAGAAACGTGTTTTTTTTTCAATGTTTGTTTTTTAATAGTGCGGAAACTTCGGTGCGCGAGTTCAACTCGCACTTGACCAGTTTTTCACTCCGATTCGGCTTTCAGAAATATTTTTGGCAATTATTCTGTGGTATAAACTAATAGACAATCTATTTCTGGGGACCGAGGAACACAACACTATCTTTCTAGGTATTTCCACCAACCAAGGTAAGGTCGCCTGCGGGATGTTAGTCACCGGAAGTGACGTCGGCTGTGTTTCCGCTCAGCGGCGCGACCTGTGTGGACTTCCGATTAACCTCCCTCCCGCTTTCATTTATATCTTTCTTTGAACTTGAAACGCAAACAATCTTAAATCTAACAGTTGAACTAATGTCAAATGACTTTTTAAAGGTAAACCATATTTATTATGAAAACCAGTTTTAAACCAAAATAAAAGTTTAATTACAAATAAAAGAAAGTAAAAAATAATTTCCGTTTACTTACTTAAAGGAGTCGGGGGACCGCTAAGTAAATACAATATAAAAACTCATAGCAGCCCGGGAATTATGGGTCGGGTGTTTTTTTAATTTGTAATTAAAATTTTTTTACAAAATTTCTTCACGCTTTGTTGAAGGCGACAAAATAAAAATAAGTACAAAAAAAAAACTCCATTTGAATGAATTTTTTAAATTTTATCATATTGAGTGTTCTTCAAGGTGAAAATAAAAATGTCAACTGGAACATTAGAAACTACGAGTATTAGAAAGTCGCAAAAAGAGGTACCTACCTACACGTGCCTACAGTGAAATTGAACTATTCATTTAAACGTTATCATCAAAAGGCTCCTAGAATAAAATTAGGCAACCACCCCAGAGCTTGTACACTGATCATATAATAAGTATTGTTACTAGAATGGACACTCCCCTGTCCTCACGCGTCACAGCACAGTCAAATAGTTGAGTAGCGCTCAGGGCTCAGCACGGTATCAACCCGTGCGGGATAAACCCTACCACCTAGTAAGGTAATAAGGGAAGGGACCTACAGTTTACAGACCTCCGCCAAAAGAACCTCCCCATTGGGACATTATTTTTACACGACTATGGGGATACTTCAAAGATAAATTTTAATGAACACCTATACAGTTTAAACGTCATTGACAGGCTAGACAGCCTAGCAAAGCTAAATTTTAATGAACACCTATACAGTTTAAACGTCATTGACAGGCTAGACAGCCTAGCAAAGCAACAGTCGGCAAATCTGCTGGCATGGTACCTAACTAAGCGTGGTTTCGCGAGGAGAGGTGTTTTGGCTCTGTCGACTGCACCATTGGTCTCTCGGCACAGCCATCCAGGTTGGTTTACATAAAAAAAAATCTGGAGTCGCCCGTCGCACCCCCACTCTACGCCCGCCGCGCCGCACCCCCTAAGTGGGTGTGCTTGCCCCACTGGTTAGGAACCTATGGTCTAGCTAGAGCTTGAAATGGAGATACGTAATGGTTTAGAACAACAATATCAAGGTAACTAAGAACATAACAAGGACAGTTAACCGAAAAATTTGCAAGCTAATTGGAAAATGCATTGGCCAACGTGGTTTGCGCTGCGCCTACGCTACTCGCGCTACGCAGCCAGATTAAAAGTTGTTCACACATGATAATTTCGCTTCATTTAATTATAATATGAAAAAAATTCAATTTCGTATTTGCAGGACAACTTCAATTACTCTGCTTACCCTGATTGTCGGGATACAGCGTGCGTGATATGTATGTATTTATGTAAATTAAAAAAATAAATAAATCTATATTTATTACTAGTGAGCGCAGAATGGAATGAAATTCAATTAATTATGTTTACTAAAAAGTCTTTCTGCGAGACATATTTTTTTCTAGTGCATAACTCGGTTATTGTACTGTACGATTTCATGTGCTATTAAATATTTTCGTTCAATTTTTTTTTCATTTAATTTTTTATGAGGCGAGTGTCCCGGCAATGTTTCGGCGGTGTAGGTAGACTCTGTAATATTGAATCAGTGAGTATTTGCGAAGGAACCACACGGCTCGTACAGCCTCCGCCGCACGCCGGACCCGGTGGACGGATAGCGAGCTTTGTCGACGCACAAATATTTGTCTTTCACTCACTTGACAGATGAGATTTTGGGCTTCGACGCTTTCTGCTACGAACGTGGAGTGAAGATAATGTAGGACAAGCATAGGACTAACTTTTATGGGTTGAACCTGACTGAACTCGCGACTCCCCCTCCGCACCCAAGTTAATTTTCCGATCGCAACGTACACCTACCTACTGTGGTAACGCAACATTTTCTTGTAAACAAGTATATGAATATATTTGTGTCAACCTGATCGAAATGAAGGGAAGCACTGACATGGTACCTAGTTCACCAAGGTGTTATGGGCTTATATAGCGTATAGCATATAGCGACATGTCCACCAAGCGTAGGTTTAGGTTACCTACCATTGAATGAAATTATACAATAAACAATGCAAATAATATAATTCCCTTCTTACCTTACTAGGTGGTAGGGTTTATCCCACCCGGGTTGGTACCACCGCACTGAATGAAACATCCATATGAAATAGTTCGTGTTTTTCGTCCAGTTCAGTGTAGCCGACATGAAATTCCATAAAACAAAAAAAAAACAATTAGCTTCCTCAGGCAAGTGTTTTGATTTTATACAATTCGCGAAGTTGTTATGAGATTATTCAGATTTAGTTTCAGATATTTATTTCGCCATAAAGAACACAAAACATTAACAATATTTCATTGCACCGAGCATACAGACTGTATGCTCGGTGTTTCATTGAGACGTATATTCAGTATGGTTCGTCATATATTTTTTTTGTTTTTTGTTTTTTGTCATGTCCCATTCAGCAATGCAATCTATAAGAACCGGGGAAGAAACCTTATAGAGATTTTTTTTAATATAACTTACATACTAAGTTTTAATTAATTACGTTAAAAACATACTATGTCTAAGCAGAAGTCTCCATATTTTCATAGCTTCAAAACGAAATGCTCTTATTTTTGTTAGAAAGTGGTATTTAATTCGGCTGTCGGGGCGGCACGTAGCGATACGGTCTCAGCATCACTCGTGTATGCTTAGGAGATAGCTCTACGTTTCAGGTGAATGAAAGAGACCGCATCGAGGGGTAATTTTATTAGACGTTTTTCAGAACGCATAACTTTGTGTGTTTTAGGACGGAATGAGTTTTACATAGTACGTGCAATTATCGTGTTTACATCAGTAATACATACATAGCGTCACGCCTGTTTCACGAAGGGGTAGGCAGTGACAACGGATATCTACGCGCCACAATCCTGACACACCTCTGCCGCCTCTTCCACTCTCATAAAGTTCTTCATGCATTCTTAATAATAAAGGTTCTTTTTAAGGCATAGCAGAAAGAATACCTAAACAGAAAATAATAAGCCCACTACATCTTTCCCCGTGTACGTTGCCACGTACCCCGCTAGGGCCGCGCACATCCCGTACAGACAGAAAGTTAAATACATAATTTATTTATGTATTTAACTTTGTCCAGGGATGCCAGGAGTAGAAAACTCCGTTCCAATCCTCTAGCAGAGAGAAAAAAAAATAAAACTGGAAGAGAAATAAAATTAAAATTATAATTAAAGAAAAATGTAAAACCTAGATTTTAAAAATAAACTTAAACTTAGGTCGACCACGAGAATTTAGAAGAACACATACAGTCAATTAAAACAAAACACGATCCAGCACAGCAATACACATACTAGGGTCCCATTAGTAAGTCAGCCCTACATAATCCTTACATACTTAAAACTGCATATTATAGGTACTATTAATTCTTCCCGCACTTTGCTTAAAGGTGAAAGTTCTTCACAGTTCGAAATATCCAGTGGTGCACTCACAACAGTTTATTATTATAAATCAGTAGCTGGTAGAAAGGTCAGGTTGAAGCCACTTTCCCCTCCTCTTCAGCGGCAAAGGCTTCGCACGTTCGCCCTCCTCGGCACAGCCTGAGGTCGCTCAGGCTGTGCTCCTTGTAGCACAGCAAAAGATTCCTGCAGCCTCGTCTTCAGCTGTTCTTGCAGCGGCAACGGCCTCTATTCACTTCTCAGAAGCCTTCCATCTCAGTCTCCGCAGTCCTCGGAACACCTCCACAGGTCTCGTGGCCCCACAGAAGCCGCTAAGATAAAAAAATAGTAATAATACATAAGCCTAAAAAACCTACACCAGCAGCTCGAAATAATAGCAATCAGAAAGAGTCACAATATTTTTTAGCAAGATAATAACCGAAAAATATGAGAGGCTTATGTCCAGCAGTGGACGCTTACACGCTGACTGACTGACTGACATGAAATAATAAAAATAACTAAATAATATAATTACCAGATTACAAATCTGCACACAAGAAAGTTTCACCCTCAGCAGTACACAGCCATCTTTTTCCAGTGACAGAAAAACAAAAGATGTCTAATTTTTTTTTTATTCTAAATTCAAAGCATTAATTTAAAAAGTGTTTCGTGCCAGCAAGAATTTTGCAACGTGACAACGTCGTAAAAGGCGACTAAGGGATAAGGAAAAGATGCCGTGCTAAAGGGCGACAGGGCAGCCACCTCTCACATTGATATGGTCCTTCCGAGTCAAGCAGCAGGTGGGTCTTGCTTATTTGTTGCTTGATAGTTATCTTGTCCGAATACTCTGCTAAACGTGGTGGTCAGTTGTTGCGCTGTAATTTACAATAGTACTTGCAGCACAATACCGATTACTCTGCTCACCACGATTGTCGAGATACAGCGTGTGGTATGTATGTAGGTATGTATATAATTTTTATGAGCAAACTTTTGAGCTTATCATGTAGAATTTTTTTTTTTAATTTTTTTTTTATGGAAACTGACACGGTTGGCTACATCACCTACAACATCCGTGATGTCAGCCCATAACACCGGGTGAACTTGGTGCCACGTCAGTGCTTCCCTTCGGTCGTGCCGGCTACACTGAACTGGACGGAAAACAAACTATTTACCAAGAACCTTTGGTTTGGACTAGAAACAAGCCATTCGTAATACCAGCACCAGCATCGCCATTGTTGAGGCGCGCGGGAGGGACGCGGTGCAATCAGACGTGCGCTGATTCGTTGTAAAAATGGAGGGGAGCAGACGGTGGGATTAGTACGAAACACTGCCGGTCGATAGAAAAATTGTGTAGGTATAATAAAATCGAGCTAATAAAAATTCACTGTCTTCTATTTTTATAAGTTAAATTTTATAAAAAAACGACCGTTGGGGGTTGAACTTTGTATATTGCTAGGTATATCCCGGAGAGTTTTTTTTAGTGGTCAGTTTCGAGTCGAGCTCGCCTAAAGAGGGTTCGTTACCATCCAGTTTTCTGTGAGAACTAGAAACTTCGTCATGAACCTTATGTTTTGATCATAACTCGAGAACCACTGGTGCTAGACCCATCGTGTTGGTACTCAAAACTTCAGGTCTCGGTGAGGTCTATCCATCTGTCACGTGAAGTTTTGTTTTGGTTATAACTCGAGAACCGCTGGTGCTAAACCCATCGTGTTGGTACTCAAACTTCAGGTCTCGGTGAGATCTATCCATCTGTCACGTGAACTTTTGTTTTGGTCATAACTCGAGAACCGCTGGTGCTAAACCCATCGTGTTGGTACTCAAACTTCAGGTCTCGGTGAGATCTATCCATCTGTCACGTGAACTTTTGTTTTGGTCATAACTCGAGAACCACTGGTGCTAGACCCATCGTGTTGGTACTCAAACTTCAGGTCTCGGTGAGATCTATCCATCTGTCACGTGAACTTTCGTTTTGGTCATAACTCGAGAACCACTGGTGCTAGACCCATCGTGTTGGTACTCAAACTTCAGGTCTCGGTGAGATCTATCCATCTGTCACATGAACTTTTGTTTTGGTCATAACTCGAGAACCACTGGTGCTAGACCCATCGTGTTGGTACTCAAACTTCAGGTCTCGGTGAGATCTATCCATCTGTCACGTGCAGTTTTGTTTTGGTCATAACTCGTGAACCACTGGTGCTAGACCCATCGTGTTGGTACTCAAACTTCAGGTCTCGGTGAGATGTATCCATCTGTCACGTGAACTTTTGTTTTCGTCATAACTCGAGAACCGCTGGTGCTAAACCCATCGTGTTGGTACTCAAACTTCAGGTCTCGGTGAGATCTATCCATCTGTCACGTTAACTTTTGTTTTGGTTATAACTCGAGAACCACTGGTGCTAGACCCATCGTGTTGGTACTCAAACTTCAGGTCTCGGTGAGATCTATCTATCTGTCACGTGCAGTTTTGTTTTGGTCATAACTCGTGAACCACTGGTGCTAGACCCATCGTGTTGGTACTCAAACTTCAGGTCTCAGTGAGATCTATCCATCTGTCACGTGAACTTTTGTTTTGGCCATAACTCGAGAACCACTGGTGCTAGACCCATCGTGTTGGTACTCAAACTTCAGGTCTCGGTGAGGTCTATCAATCTGTCACGTGCACTTTTGTTTTGGTCATAACTCGAGAACCACTGATACTAGACCCATCGTGTTGGTACTCAAACTTCAGGTCTCGGTGAGATCTATCCATCTGTCACATGAACTTTTGTTTTGGTCATAACTCGAGACCTAAAGTTTGAGTACCAACACGATGGGTTTAGCACCAGTGGTTCTCGAGTTATGACCAAAACAAAAGTTCATGTGACAGATGGATAGATCTCACCAAGACCTGAAGTTTGAGTACCAACACGATGGGTCTAGCACCAGTGGTTCTCGAGTTATGACCAAAACAAAAGTTCACGTGACAGATGGATAGATCTCACCGAGACCTGAAGTTTGAGTACTAACACGATGGGTTTAGCACCAGCGGTTCTCGAGTTATGACCAAAACAAAAGTTCATGTGACAGATGATTAGATCTCACCGAGACCTGAAGTTTGAGTACCAACACGATGGGTCTAGCACCAGTGGTTCTCGAGTTATGACCAAAACAAAAGTTCATGTGACAGATGGATAGATCTCACCAAGACCTGAAGTTTGAGTACCAACACGATGGGTCTAGCACCAGTGGTTCTCGAGTTATGACCAAAACAAAAGTTCACGTGACAGATGGATAGATCTCACCGAGACCTGAAGTTTGAGTACCAACACGATGGGTTTAGCACCAGCGGTTCTCGAGTTATGACCAAAACAAAAGTTCACGTGACAGATGGATAGATCTCACCGAGACCTGAAGTTTGAGTACCAACACGATGGGTCTAGCACCAGTGGTTCTCGAGTTATGACCAAAACAAAAGTTCACGTGACAGGTGGATAGATCTCACCGAGACCTGAAGTTTGAGTACCAACACGATGGGTCTAGCACCAGTGGTTCTCGAGTTATGACCAAAACGAAAGTTCACGTGACAGATGGATAGATCTCACCGAGACCTGAAGTTTGAGTACCAACACGATGGGTCTAGCACCAGTGGTTCTCGAGTTATGACCAAAACAAAAGTTCACGTGACAGATGGATAGATCTCACCGAGACCTGAAGTTTGAGTACCAACACGATGGGCTTAGCACCAGCGGTTCTCGAGTTATGACCAAAACAAAAGTTCACGTGACAGATGGATAGATCTCACCGAGACCTGAAGTTTGAGCACCAACACGATGGGTTTAGCACCAGCGGTTCACGAGTTATGACCAAAACAAAAGTTCACGTGACAGATGGATAGATCTCACCGAGACCTGAAGTTTGAGTACCAACACGATGGGTCTAGCACCAGTGGTTCTCGAGTTATGACCAAAACAAAAGTTCACGTGACAGATGGATAGATCTCACCGAGACCTGAAGTTTGAGTACCAACACGATGGGTCTAGCACCAGTGGTTCTCGAGTTATGGCCACAACAAAAGTTCACGTGACAGATGGATTGATCTCACCGAGACCTGAATTTTTAGTACCAACACGATGGTTTTAGCACCAGCGGTTCTCGAGTTATGACCAAAACAAATGATCACGTGACAGATGGGTAGCTCTCATCGAGGCGTTCAGTTTGAGTAACAACACAATGGGTTTAATTAAAGCCAGTGGTTCTCGAAAAACGACGAAAACAACGGTGTCATTTTCCATAAAACAGAACCTATTTGTACTTTAGACTTACGTGATGATGGATGACACAAATGAAGAGTAGGTATTGCATTTTCGTATATGTAGCGTTTTTTCTTTTCAAGTTTGTAGCAATCTTGTGTGAAATGCAAAGAACATATACTACTACTTTTCGTTGGTATCCACATAGGAGGGCGTCCGCAGGCAGCGACCCACTTTGTTTTTAAGTTAGGGTTTCCTGGGAAACTGAAATAATGTATGCATGTATTATTTATTTGCACACCAAATAACAGGTAAAATAACAAATAGGTGAGTCTAATGCAACAAAAGTATCAGTCTCGATCTCTCGTAGTGAACCCACTCACGTGTACGAGCACGCTCCGCCGCCCGGACTGACAGTCCGATAACGTCGGATAACGACTCAATTATTTGTGTTTTTTAGGACAGAAACACGACCTTTTATCAAATTATAAACTTACCGATGATACGATATTCCGCCATTCTTCACATTTGTCACCCTGCTGATGTTTTTGCACGAGAATACAGCACAAGCCGGCATTGTTATTTCGACCACGGCTAACGCAAGACTGAGCGGTCGGTGCGCGACTGACGATCATGGTTTGAATGTTTATGCAAACGTTCGGCACGCGGTGCTAGGGAAGAGTCTCTAGTCCAAACCAAAGGTTCTTGCTATTTACATAGCCGTTTCGACCGACCTTTCATTCAGTGGTACCAACCCGCCCGGGTTGGTACCACCGCACTGAATGACCTAGTAATATAAGAATCTTACCCTTCGGTCGTGCCGGCTACACTGAACTGGACGGAAAACAAACTATTTACATAGCCGTTTCGACCGACCTTTCATTCAGTGCGGTGGTACCAACCCGCCCGGGTTGGTACCACCGCACTGAATGACCTAGTAATATAAGAATCTTACCCTACCACCTAGTAATATAAGAAGGGAGTCATATCCCTTAGTCGCCTTTTACGACATACACGGGGAGAGATGCAGTGGGGCTATTCTTTTAAAGTACCGGCTCCACACTGTACAAAATGATCTAAATCAGCGTTTTTCAACCTTTTTAGATTGCGATTGCGACCACCTTTATATGGAAAATAAAAAAAAATCAAATTAAGGCATAGGTACATCCAGTAGCCTTTTGTTGATAGCAAAAAATATAGTATATCACTTAAATTGAGGAAGAATAAAAACATGGAAAAAGACTTCGCTTGAATGACGATTCACAAATATTTTGTAGCAGTTTGATAGATAGATAGATAGATAGAAAATTCTTTATTGCTCCAGTAAACATTAAACAGTAACAAATACATTGGAAAATTTACATAAGGTGCAAAGGCGGACTTATCCCTTACAGAGATTTCTTACAGTCAACCTTTGGATGTTTGAGATTCGATAATATAGTGGAATGTAAGTAGGTAGTAGCAAAAGAGTTGCGCGGAGTTGCGTGACAATTGAAGATAAAAATAATAATAAGAATACTTATTAACAATACATATAAGTACATGCTAGTAAAATATAAGCCATACATGTTTAATACATATAAATTACTAAATATATAGAATATTATATACAAATAAATATACATACATACATACTTGTCCATCCAGGTAAGTAAGTTTGCTTCTGAGCTGCAGTTGTCCTTTTCACGTGGTTGGGTTAGCCACGTGACAACATGTTAGGTATTGACTGTCTCTGTTCGCCACGTTATTATGTAAGTATTCTGTGGCCACGTGCACTCCCCACCCCACCAACGCAAGAGGGCAACTGCACGAAGAAGACCTTAGTCGTCCTTCAGTGAACCGTTTCAATGCAATGCAAAGCTAATTAGCTGTCACAATAAGCTGTAGAGTTATTGTCTATTCTGTTATGTATGCAAATACTAATTAAGGACTGAACAGATATTAATAAGGTCAGATCTAATGCAGATGTATCTTAAGAAATGAACACGAGTTTTTCCAGGGGTTCCGGACTCATGTTGGAACTGTAACACCCTTTACTTACCTTCCTAGGGGTGGTCCTGGTAGGGCCAAGCTTGCCAAATTCGTTCCATGCCCGTCATAAATAATTTCCGTTTAGTCACTTAAAGGAGTCGGGGGACCGCTAAGTAAATACCCGCGCAGCTCTGAGTTTTTATACTTTATTTACTTATAGCGGCCCCCCGACTCCTTTAAAAAAGTAAAAGGCAATTATTTTTTACTTTTCAGGGGTTGGGGATTTTTTAAATTTGTAATTAAACTTTTATTTCAAGCTTTTAAAATAAAAACCTGATCCAAGTCGGTCCATCCGTGATACGTAATTTTTTCATTACTTGATTTCTTGATTACTAACACAGCTAAGAACCATCCAGATTAAACCAGATTTCTAATAAAAAAAATCGCATCCAAATCGGTCCATCCGTTAGGTAGCTACGATGCCACAGACACACACGCCTATACACGCATACACGCACACGAAAAATTTATAACACCCCTCTTTTTGCGTCGGGGGTTAAAAAGATATGATGCTCTTTCATGTGTCAAAAGGATGTATCTGCGTGACTATATTTGCAAAAGTTTGCATGACCTATCTGTTATTATTTTTAAACAAAATGAAAGTTTTTCAAAATGACATAAGCCCCTGCCTTTACGCTGCTTCTGAGCAGCGATTTCCAAAGTTGTATCGTTCGTTACGCATCCGCACTTACTTTTTTTAATTTGTGTCTCGCCGATTCATCCATAAGGTGTCTAACGACGCCCATGGAAATTCGGTCGCACGCGGGGGTTGCGAATGCCATGCCGGCCTGACAGGTGCCTATTCACGCCTCTTATAGTATAGGTGTTGCGTTTCACGTTCGTCTACATCTACGTACAATAGTGTCACGTCATTGCACCTTGACTCTCGCGGCGCTATGTAGGTGCCATGCCAGTGCTTCCCTTTGGATGTGTAAGCTACACGTCAGGAAGTCCCAATTTATCACAGCCGTTTCGTCCGTTCGATTCAGTGCGGTGGTATCGATCCGGACCACATTGAACCTACCACACCTATTTATAGTAAGGCAAAGGATTTTATAGCCCTATTTTTCATGAGATGCAAAAGCTATACCTGACGTCTACGTAGTGCCAGTGAAATTCGAGAATGCTTATTACGGCAATGGACAGCAGAGTTGTTAATTAATTAAATTATAAAAGGGCACGCTGCGCCACGATCGACCATGGGACACTGCCAGCGTCGTATCTACAGGTCGACTGGAGGGGCGGGTATGAAAGGGGCGACAACAATCTCACTATTAAAATGACACAGGTAGCGTATTTATTTTGTTTGCCTATTTGCAGATACGTTGTTGGTACACCTTTGTGCTGTGAAGAATGCGAAATAAATTTCCATTAAAAAAAAAACATTTCCATCAGTCAATTTTGTTATCAACTTTTGAAGAAGGGAAAAACTGCTAGGAATATACTCAAATTGATTTTGAAAGAAAAATCATTATTTATTTTTCATCATTATTCATTTTTCTTCATTACATTTTTCTAGTCGATATGGGTGTTAATGCATTTTCATACAGATATCTTTTTATGTTATTTTGAATATGACTGCTAACTAGTTTATTTGATTACGTTTCGATTGTCGAAGAAACAGAGCCTTCTTCAATATGGGTCATTGACCTAGTGAAGAGGTACTCGAACAAACCTAAATGCACATATTATCTTTTGTACCCTGTGGGGCCGGTACTTTAAAAGAATAGCCCCACTGCATCTCTCCCCGTATATGTCGTAAAAGGCGACTAAGGGATATGACTCCCTTCTTATATTACTAGGTGGTAGGGTTTAACCCGCCCGGGTTGGTACCACCGCACTGAATGAAAGGTTGGTCGAAACGGCTATGTAAATAGTTTGTGTTTTCCGTCCAGTTCAGTGTAGCCGGCACGACCGAAGGGAAGCACTGACGTGGCACCAAGTTCACCCGGTGTTATGGGCTGACATCACGGATGTTGTAGGTTATGTAGCCAACCGTGTCAGTTTCCATAAAAAAAAAAACAAAAAAAAAAAGTTAAACGTTGTTGGTTCTAAAAAAAATCTATAATATTGAAAACTGCAATCATGTATAACACATACACGGTTGCAAAAAGTATTTATTATCAAATAAATATTTTGTATTTGTCAAAGTTTGCAATAAATTCCACTTATAAAAACTCAGTCCAGAGTCCAGCCTACAGCTTAAAGTACACCATGATTTTAGAATCACTGTTTCTTCGTCGCCATTTCAGATTACAATTTGCAATACACTACGATCTTGCACTAATATTGGCGACAAATTGGACCCAACTCAGCATGTGCAATAGATAGACAACGTATTGCCACAGAATAGATACGTATTGGGTTGGTATTGCGTTGATTTTCAGTTGTACCCATTTTGCTGAGAAATACCTAGATACGATTACTACTCGTACACAGGCTAGACATACATGTATGACAAAATATTTACGAGTATAAGCAAGCATCCGCTTAGTACCTAAATAACAAAAAAAAAACAGTATTAAAATTCTTACCAAAACACTGTGTAGTGGGGGGCTACAAATATCGAGGGCGGCAATATAGAACTGAAATACGACTCTGCACATCAGCTGTCAGCACCGCACCCATTCCGATTAAGCACATTTGTCATGCCACTTTAATTAATAACTGCGGTTAATTATAGGGAAATGATTTAAAACTCATTAAAATTATTTGAATCAAACCTTATATTGTCTGCTTTCTGGAACGTGGAATCTACGTTCCAAAAATAAATAGAGAGGGGTTAGGGTATCAAGGTCGCACTAAAATGACCAATATCGTTGACCTATCCCGAAAACGACAAAACTAACAAAACAAAAATTCCATCCTCCATACGTCAGTTTTGGCAAAAGGTTGCTAAGTAAGGGTTTTATTCCGAAGCGGAGGAAACTCCGACTTATGTTTTATGCGACTTCGGACCGCTGATCTACAAAGTAAAAAGCGGCCAAGTGCGAGTCGGACTTGCGCACCGAGGTTAACAAAAAAAAAATTAATTATAAAACACGTTTCTCGTACGGAGAACTCCCTTAATATTTCACTTTTGAAATGTTTTATTATTCGTTATTATATCTGCCAAAATAATACATATTGACATAGTGACGTACATACATACATGACTACATTTCCTTCCTTACGGGGTACGGAAACCTAAAAAATAATGTTATTATATGCACTTTGAATATAATGCCCTCATAATATTATATCAAAAATATTGCGCTCTGTGCCACAGAGAGTCTCTGTAGCGTCGTCTCTGTCAGAGACGACGCTCTACGGCTCTACAACCAGATTGTCTCCATCTAAAGCTCGATACTCATTTATTACTGCCAGGTATTGTACGATTATGAAATATTCAATGACATATGCACCATACATATCACAAGATTGATGAGTATAGTGCCACCAGGAAGTTATGATGCGTGGGAAATATGCGAAACTGTCTGCATTCCTAAGAAGGGACGTGAACTTTCGATCGAAAGTTTGCCAATAATTTAGGTTATTACAGTTTAGTTATTAGGTTCAATTTATCTACAAACTTTCGATCGAAAGTTCACGTCCCTTCTTAGGAATGCAGACAGTTTCGCATATTTCCCACGCATCATAACTCCCTGGTGGCACTATACCTACCACGTGTCAATAGGTTGTCGTTATAAAGCGACGCTACTACGCAAAACTTAAGCCTGCCACATACGGAGACTCCACTCCACATGATTCCAATGCTTGACGCCAAAAACTCAAGAAAAATCACCGTGTGTGTGAACCTCAGACCAGTAAAGTAAGAAGGTGTGAACTCTCACTTGGACTGCGTGGAGTCACGAAATAATTTGGATTTCCAATTATTCCAAAATCCATGACGCCGCGACTTCATTGGCCGTAATCCAACTCATCGTGTGTGGAGGATATAAAAAAGCGGGGCTTTTGGCTTAGCCGTATTCGGCTAAAGCTGCAGTTCCTACTTCCTACCATTGAGTGCGAAAAAGGAAAAGGGGAACGACACACACACACACACACACACCACACAACACAATAAAAGTAAAGGATCGCAATGACAGTTAGTAGAATGTAGTCACAGCATATATATGGCTAAAGCAGTATGGAAACTAGGCCTATTTGTTAAAATAAGTACCTACGCTCCATTGGAGCGTTAGGGATGTCAATCAATTTTTTTTGTAAATTTGTAAAATTATTATTTATTAAAACATTTATTTAGGTTCTGTAATGTAATGATCAAATAATCAATATAATCAATCATCAATAATAAGTTCAAAACGTGGTTGCTATAAATATGAATTGATATAACTTTTCTCGACTTTTGTCAACTTTTATTAACTTTTGTAAATTGTTTACAACTTTTGTCAGCTCTTGTCAACCATTGTAAATGTTTGTCAACTTTTCTCATCTTTTGCCAATTTCAGTCATCTTTTGTCAACTTTTATCGACTGTTGTCAAGTCATGTCAATGTTTGTCAACCTTGGTAAACTTTTGTCAGCTTTCGTCAACATTTGTCAACTTTTGTCATCTTTTGTCAACTTTCATCGACTGTTGTCAACTCTTGTCAATGTTTGTCAACCTTCGTCAATATTTGTCATCTTTTGTCAACTTTTATCGACTGTTGTCAACTCTTGTCAATCTTTGTCAACCTTGGTCAACTTTTGTTAACTTTCGTCAACATTTGTCAACTTTTGTCATCTTTTGTCAACGTTTGTCAACTTTTGTCTATTTTTCTCGATTTTTGTGAAATTATAGCCACTTTCGTCATCTTTTATCAACTTTTCTCATCTTTTGCCAACTTCTGTAACCTTTTGTCAACTTTTATCGACTGTTGTCAACTCTTGTCAATGTTTGTTAACCTTTGTCGGCTTTTGTCAACTTTCGTCAATATTTGTCAACTTTTATCGACTGTTGTCAACTCTTGTCAATCTTTGTCAACCTTGGTCAACTTTTGTTAACTTTCGTCAACATTTGTCGACTTTTGTCATCTTTTGTCTATTTTTCTCGATTTTTGTGAAATTATAGCCACTTTCGTCATCTTTTATCAACTTTTCTCATCTTTTGCCAACTTCTGTAACCTTTTGTCAACTTTTATCGACTGTTGTCAACTCTTGTCAAGTTTTGTAAACTTTTGAGAACTTTATCAACTCTCGGTAACTTATGTCAACTCTTGTTAACTTTTGTCAACATTTGTCAACTTTTGTCAACTTTCGTCAACTTTTGTCAACTTTTGTCAACTTTCGTTAACGTTTGTCTACTTTTATGGCTTTTGTCGACTTTTGTTAACTTATAGCCACTTTCGTCATCTTTTGTCAATTTTTACCAACTTCTATCAGCTTTTGTAAAATTTTAACGACTGTTGTCAACTTTCGGAAATTTTTGTCAACTTTTTCCAACTTCTGTCACTTTTATGAACTTAGGCCAGCTTCCGTCAACTTTTGTCAACTTTCGTTATCTTTTGTCAACTTTTACTAACTTCTGTCAACTTTTAACCACTATTGTCAACTTTTGCCAAGTTCTGTCACTTTTATGAACTTTTGTCAGCATTCGTGAACTTTTGTCAACTCTTGTCAACTTTCGTCAACTATTGTTAATTAATGTCAACTAAGTATTGTCAACTTTTTTCATATTTTGTCAACGTTTGTCAACTTATGTCAGCTGTTTGTCAACTTTCGTCAACTTTTCCCATCTTTTGTCCAGTTTGTCAACTTTCGTTAACTCTTGTCAACTTTAGTCAACTTATGTAAACTCTTGTCAACTTTTGCCAACTCCTTGTTAACGAAAGCTGACAAAAGTTCATAAAAGTGACAAAAGTTGACAACAGTGGTTAAAATATGAAAAGTTGACAAAAGCTGAGAGAAGTTGGCAAAAGTTGACAAAAGATGACGAAAGTGGCTATAAGTTCACAAAAGTCGAGAAAAGTATACAAAAGTTGACAAAAGTTGACGAAAGTTAACAAAAGTTGACAAATGTTGACAATAGTTGACAAGAGTTGACATAAGTTACCGAGAGTTGATAAAGTTCTCAAAAGTTTACAAAACTTGACAAGAGTTGACAACAGTCGATAAAAGTTGACAAAAGGTTACAGAAGTTGGCAAAAGATGAGAAAAGTTGATAAAAGATGACGAAAGTGGCTATAATTTCACAAAAATCGAGAAAAATAGACAAAAGATGACAAAAGTCGACAAATGTTGACGAAAGTTAACAAAAGTTGACCAAGGTTGACAAAGATTGACAATAGTTGACAACAGTCGATAAAAGTTGACAAATATTGACGAAAGTTGACAAAAGCCGACAAAGGTTAACAAACATTGACAAGAGTTGACAACAGTCGATAAAAGTTGACAAAAGATGACAAAAGTTGACAAATATTGACGAAAGCTGACAAAAGTTGACCAAGGTTGACAAACATTGACAAGAGGTGACAACAGTCGATAAAAGTTGACAAAAGTTGACAAATATTGACGAAAGTTGACAAACGTTGACCAAAGTTGACAAACATTGACAAGAGTTGACAACAGTCGATAAAAGTTGACAAAAGGTGACAGAAGTGGGCAAAGATAAGAAAAGTTGACAAAAGTTGACAAGAGTTGACATAAGTTACCGAGAGTTGGCAAAAGTTCTCAAAAGTTTACAAAACTTGACAACAGTCGATAAAAGTTGACAAAAGGTGACAGAAGTTGGCAAAAGATGAGAAAAGTTGACAAGAGTTGACATAAGTTACCGTAAGTTGACAAAAGTTCTCAAAAGTTTACAATCTTGACAAGAGTTGACAACAGTCGATAAAAGTTGACAAAAGGTGACAGAAATTGGCAAAAGATAACAAAAGTTGACAAAAGTTGACAAGAGTTGACATAAGTTACCGAGAGTTGGAAAAAGTTCTCAAAAGTTTACAAAACTTGACAAGAGTTGACAACAGTCGATAAAAGTTGACAAAAGGTGACAGAAGTTGGCAAAAGATGAGAAAAGTTGACAAAAGTTGACAAGAGTTGACATAAATTACCGAGAGTTGACAAAAGTTCTCAAAAGTTTACAAAACTTGACAAGAGTTGACAACAGTCGATAAAAGTTGACAAAAGGTGACAGAAGTTGGCAAAAGATGAGAAAAGTTGACAAGAGTTGACATAAGTTACCGTAAGTTGACAAAAGTTCTCAAAAGTTTACAATCTTGACAAGAGTTGACAACAGTCGATAAAAGTTGACAAAAGGTGACAGAAATTGGCAAAAGATAAGAAAAGTTGACAAAAGTTGACAAGAGTTGACATAAGTTACCGAGAGTTGGAAAAAGTTCTCAAAAGTTTACAAAACTTGACAAGAGTTGACAACAGTCGATAAAAGTTGACAAAAGGTGACAGAAGTTAGCAAAAGATGAGAAAAGTTGACAAAAGTTGACAAGAGTTGATATAAATTACCGAGAGTTGACAAAAGTTCTCAAAAGTTTACAAAACTTGACAAGAGTTGACAACAGTCGATAAAAGTTGACAAAAGGTGACAGAAGTTGGCAAAAGATAAGAAATGTTGGCAAGAGTTGACAGCGGTCGATAAAAGTTGACAAAATGTGACAGAAGTTGGCAAAAGATGAGAAAAGTTGTCAACATTTGTCAAAAGTTAAAATAAAGTGACAGCAGTCGAAAAACGTTTGTAAACATTTTTTTGCATTCTAAAAGATCGTGGACTGTCCGTGGCGCATGCAACAAAAACAAACACGACCACTCGGACGCGGCACCCGCGACTGATTGTTTGCGACATTCGCTTCGGGGCCTTGTTGAGGTGTGCGTGTGTGTGAGTGCGTCGTTTCGATCGTTTTGTACGTAGTTTCCATACTGCTTTAGCCATATATATGCTGTGATGTAGTGCCATAAAAATGGGTTTTTTAAGGTTCCGTATCCATACGAAAGTCTATTATTACGCCTACACCGTCCGTCTGTCTGTCTGTCTGTCCGCCCGTATGTCCTAGGGCTGTATCTTTGGAACCTTAATAGGTAGCCGGTTGAAATTTTCACAGAATATGTGTTATTTATTATTGCGGATATGCTCACAAATAATAAAAAGAGCGTAAAGTAAAAAATTAAGCCCCCCCCCCCCCCCCTTAATTTTTTACTTTATGCTCCACATACAAGAAACGAAATATATAATATATAGGTACTATATAATAGATGGCTCACAGGTAGTTTGTATCGAAGATATACAAAAGATAGACGCATATGGTTTTTTGACAGGTATGATATAGCGGATCTACGGAACCCTCCATGCGCAAGTGAAACTCGCGCTTGATCGATTTTTTTTAATAACTTTCATAACACAAACTAAATAAATAAAACTATTAAGTTCCTATCTCTTTATTCGTTTTAGGGAAGCTCCAAAGAATAACGACTTCATTTTAACAACTCTGCAAAGATAACACCTGAAAGATCATTCATCATTAGTAACCCTTTCCTACCCTCTTGAGTTTTAGGGATATAGGTAGCATAAAAATGCGATGCTGAGCGAGCGAGCCACGTGTGCAACATATCATTTTATTTCTTATATATCAAGTCAAGTTTCCATTTCGCTTATTTTACGACGTTCTTTTTTTTATTGAGGATTTATATTACGACCGTGTCTAATTTTAGAGAACATTATTTTTGCGCAATATCGGCTCTGATTTAAAGCGTTCTCGAGATTTATGCGTGGATACGCATTTAATACTAATCGCAATAATTTCTAATTCGAAATTATAAACTGCAACAAATACAAAAAAATAAAGTGCTCAAGTGAACCATGTTCACGTGCCGAGGGTCCCGTATCCGCTGTTTCGCTTTCATCTAATTACATTTTCTACTAGGGTGCGGTCAGGTTTTGGATGGGTTCGGATTCCACTTAAAAATGTTGTGTCGTCCCACAGAGCATCAAATGCGCGCCCCCCGCGCGGTAGGTATTTGATTTTATTTTATTTTATTATATTTGGAAAATCAACAGTTTAAAATATGAAAACATCAGCCTAAATTATTGGTTTGTGGCTTTCGCGGTCGAAACCTTCGGCTCCTGGTCTGAGGAGGCGATAGCTTTTGTCCACGAGATAGGGTCGAGGATGTCTGCTGCCATAGGTCACCCCTCTTGCCTCACCTTCTTTCGCCAAAGAATAAGCCTGGCAATTCAGAGGGGTAACGCGGCTGGCATCCTCGGCACAATCCCGGGGACAAAAGCACTAAATGAAATTTATTTTTTAAGTTAGTTTATTTCCTAAGTTAGTTTATATAATTTTTAGATTAGTTAATTATTTTACAGTTTATAGTACATACATATAGTTGCCAGCGGTTTTTCACATAAATTACTAAACCAGTAAAAGATTTTCTCGTGTTTACATTAAAGACATTTACAAAAATTGTTGTACCACAGTGCCGTGAAACAAAGATGTTAAGACAGTTGACATTTCCTATTTAAAATAAAGAGAAAAATAAATAAATAAGAAGTATAAATAAATAATGTATAATAAATAAATTGAATAAATAAAGATAATGAAATGTAACTAAAATTATTTTAGACTCAAATATTATAATAATTTTTTTTTTTTTTTTTTTTGGTATAGTTCGTTTATAATGATTACTGATTTCTTTTTAGCAAAATATTTTTTATAACATCTTTTTTGAATGTGTTCTTAGTATGTATAAAAGGATCAATGTCGCTGAAATGCTCGTTATATGTGCTAGCTAGCCTAGTAATAGTTGAGTTCTTTGCATAATTGGTGCGGTGTAGTGGAATGTGAAATAGGTTAGTGTGGCGTGTCCGACGAGCAGGAACACTGTAGCCAATCTCTCCAACAAGTTGCGGACAGTCAATCCGACTGTTTACCAGGTCGTACAGGAAAGCCATATCGAGCAGTAGTCGTCTTTCTTCTTCATGACATTGTGATATTTACAGCTTTCTAAATAAGAGTCGGGTCGCACTTTAGATTTGAAATTAATATACCTGACGAATTTTCTTTGCAGGCGTTCAATTCTTATTATGTTTACGTTATAATTTGGAGACCATATACAAGAACAGTATTCTAGAACACTACGAACATAAGCATAGTACATCGATTTAATACATTCAATATTTTTGAAATTTTTGGACACTCTGATTACGAATCCTAGATTTTTATATGCTTTGTCTATAATTGAGTCATAGTGATCGTTGAAAGTTATTTTTGAATCAAGTATTACCCCTAGATCCCTCACTGTAGACACTTTAGGTATAGAAATTTGGTTGATTGTGTAGTTATGTTGTATTGGTTTAGAACTACGAGTGAAGGTCATGTGCATACATTTTGTAGCATTGACATTAATTCTGTTTCGTTTATAGTACTCAGAGAGACAGTTCAAATCCTCTTGTAATTTATGACAGTCACTTGTATCGTTAATTACTTTGATTACTTTCTTATCGTCTGCATATAGGGAATATTTTGCATGGGTTATACTGTATCCTATATCATATATGTAAGCATTGTAAAATAATGGCCCCAAAATTGATCCCTGGGGGACACCGGACGGTATCTTAATGAAATTTGATTTAAAACCACCTATTACAACAGATTGCGACCGATTATCTAAATATGATTCTACCCAGCGTAGCAAGTCACCGTGTATTCCCAGTGCGTTTAACTTCAACAGTAAAATTTTGTGATCTACTCGATCGAAGGCTTTTTCGAAATCGGTATAAATGACATCTATTTGTCCTCCACCTTGTATATCTTTAATTATGTAATTAATATACTCTGTGAGATTAGTTGTAGTGGAGCGTGCTCTTAGAAAACCGTGCTGAAAATCAGAAATACCACTGCTCAGTGTAGGATATATAGCATTGAAAATTACCTTCTCGAAAAGTTTACTAAACACATTGAGAATAGATATACCTCTGTAATTTTCTACTTTTGTTTTTAGGCCTTTCTTATGTATCGGAACTATATGTGCCTCCTTCCATTTGCCAGGGAACGTGCCCTCTCTGATTGATCGTGTAAATATTTTAGTTATCGGACTGGCGAGAGAAAGGGCACATCTCCTGACAAACACAGGAGGCACATTGTCACTGCCTGCACCTTTACTAATGTCTAAATTTTTCATCAAGCGTTCGATTGTATCAACATTTATGTTCATCGAATGTATTAGGTGTGAGTCACCATGCCGAGGTTCACCAATCATAATATCATTATAGTTTTTGTCTGGATTCTGAAAGACATTTTGAAAGAAATTATTAAATCCCTCACATATTGAATTTGCATCTGTTAGCCTCTGGTTGTTAAGAGTAAGCACTTGCGGGTAGCTAGATACTCCCCTCTTTGATTTGATATATGACCACAAGTTTTTTGGATATATTTTTATGGATTGTTGAATTGTTGAATTGATTCGATATAGGTTCTATAACATATCTTTTGCATACTATGTTGTCTTTTTCTTAGTAAACTAAATTCATCATAATCGCGCGGGTTCTTGTACCGTTTCCAGCGTTTATGTGTTTTTGCTTTTTCTTTAATAACTTTTTTTAGTGCGGCTGAGAACCATATAGGATATTTATTAATATTATTCGATTTAACTCGACAAGGAATAAATTTGTCTATACAATCGTACACAATTCTATAAAATGAGTCTGTAGCGTCATCTATTGACCCACTATCTATTGATGCTCTGTGTGTCGTCCCTTTATCTTACTGTGTACATATTTACAGTAGGGGTTAACCAGTTCGGATTGGTACACCAGCACTGAACGAAGGTCGTTCGATGATTTTCTGTCGTACCTAGGTGCCAGTAAGCGATTTCGTTTGGTAGATAATTCCTAATTAATAAAGCGAAGTTTCTACGGGCAACTCGCCGTGTAACGTATGTCGATATATGAATACTATTATAACTCGAGAACCACTTTATCGATTTACATACAATTTTCACTGTTAAATTTTTTCACTTCTAAGGATGGTTTTAGGCTATTAATCACAACGCTACTTTATCGGTGGCCTGAGCTGGTGAGTAAAAAGTTACACGCTAAATTGAAATTTTGGCTGTTCAGACATTTAACTTTATCTCAAAATGTATGACATTATGAGCAAAATTAATAGTTTTGTGCACAACTACATAAGAACGCTTATATTGTTTATTTTTTTCACAATTTTCAAACAACCCTTAATAGGTCGAAGTTCGGCGACAAAACTGCAGTTTTTTGTCAACTTTTAAACTAAATATTTGTTAAAGCAAACTTATTGATTATAACAAAGTTATATATTTCTTAAATTGCCTTAACAATACCTATACAATGACAAGAAACTTGATTTATTAAAAAAAAACAAAATTTTTTTTTCGTTCCCT
This sequence comes from Nematopogon swammerdamellus, assembly GCA_946902875.1. Classification (NCBI taxonomy): domain Eukaryota; kingdom Metazoa; phylum Arthropoda; class Insecta; order Lepidoptera; family Adelidae; genus Nematopogon; species Nematopogon swammerdamellus. The sequence goes on from OX336357.1 coordinate 10,741,599, forward strand.
ATTTGGGGTACCCTATACTTTCCACAATACTATTAGACAAATTTATATATATAAATTATCTAGCGGCAAAAATGATACGTAATTTGGCGTTAGTTTCATCGAAATCGGTTCAGTAGGTCCGGAGATATCTACGTGTGACCGACAGACAGACACCAGAGCGATCCGATAAGGATTTTTTCGCATTTTGTGACGGGACCCTAAAAACAAAAGAAAAAACAAAAAAAATTGAACACTTTTTTCAATACCAATTAAATTTGAAATATAAATGAGGAAACAATGTATTTAAAACAAATATGTACCAAAGATACTAAAACATTAAAACAGTATTTTTATGGAAGCACACACGGTACAACAAAACATTTATTAATGTTTCTTTTTTTTATATTCTAGATTTGCCGATATCTGGATACATCCCGACACCATAGGTACACCTTTTAACTGCTAACAGGAAAAACACGTATGGGTATTTCTGCATACATTCATAAAACGTTATATAAGCCACAATAATAGCATATCATGAACACATACTTCTCATAAACTATAAACAAGGAGAGGTTAAAGATTATCTATTCAGAGTACCTACCTAAGTGTGTCGTTTAACGGAATCATTACATTTCCAACTGCGACCAAGAAGACTGCGCATACAAAATGAAGTTTATAATATTAACAATCGCAATATTTGCGGCGATAAGTGTCGTCAACTCAGGATTGGTTAAAAATATATTCGAAAGAGTGGAAGAAGACGTAAAAGAAACTAGGAAAGTGATCAAAGAAACACGAGATAAATTCACCGGTTTTATCTTCCCAGGACTTACCAATAAGGACAAACCTGATGTGAAAAAGGATGAAGCTGCCACTACTACAGACAAAAAAGACACTGATACCAATAAGGAAGTGAAACCAACGAAGGAAGTGGAACCAACGAAGGAAGTGAAACCAACGAAGGAAGTGGAACCAACGAAGGAAGTGAAACCAACGAAGGAAGTGGAATCAACAAAGGAAGTGGAACCAACGAAGGAAGTGAAACCCACAAAGGAAGTGGAACCAACAAAGGAAGTGGAACCAACTAAAGATATAGAACCAACTAAAGATATAGAACCAACTAAGGAAGCTCAATCGAACAAGGAAGAAGAGCCAAAAAAGGAACAAGTGACAACCGAAAGTGACAGTGTGACACCTAAAGGTGACGAGAAAGATGGCGAAACAAAGGTTCAGAAAGAAACTACTACATCTTCTACTGAGAAAACGAAGGAAAGCAGAGAGAATTTCGGAGTGATGTGTCCCGCTGGACAGCTCAGAACTGCAGCGAATACTTGTGAAATACCCTTTTGAATCAAATTCAAAACAAAAAATTGCGCTGTCAATAATAGGTCGTTTTTGATCAGTAGATCAAGACTTATTCGTATAAATAAATCGCAAATAAAGTAACAGGAAAATAAAATTTTACAGTAGATTAATGTGTTTTATTATATTACTACTGTTATCTAGTGGTTTATCTGTACCTACCACAAATACATGGATGCCTAGCACACAATAAGAGCAATTACTCCATGCCAGATTATAATTTGAAGTAGAATCGAAAATGGTCAAACTATTTTTAACCGACTTCCCAAAAGGAGGAGGTTCTCAATTCGACTGTATGTTTTTTTTTTTTTTATGTTTGTTACGCGATTACTCCGTCAATTGTGGGCTGATTTTGAATATTTTTTTTTCTAGTAAAAACTTTAAATGAGTATGTAAATACGCATCTGTCGCACAATATCGGATGCATACATCCATACATATTGACAAGCATGTATCCCAATCGGGTAGGCAGAGACAACGTAACTTCACTTGCCATGATCCTGACACACCTCTGACGCCTCTTCCACGCATACTCGCCCAGTTTCTTTATAAGTATATTTTTTTTTATGGAAACTGACACTGTTGGCTACCTCACCTACAACATCCGTGATGTCAGCCCATAATAACGGATGAACTAGGTGCCACGTCAGTGCCTCCCTTCCGTCGTGCCGGCTACACTGAACTGGACGGAAAACACAAACTATTTACATAGCCCAACATAGCCGTTTCGACCGACCTTTCATTCAGTGCGGTGGTATCAACCCGGGCGGGTTAAACCCTACCACCTAGGAATATAAGAAGGGAGTCATATCCCTTAATCGCCTTTTACGACATACACGGGGAGAGATGCAGTGGGGCTATTTACAGTACCGGCCCCACACGGTACAAAGTACAAGTATGCCCTTGAGCCTTTTTACCTGACTACAGCGAAGCCAAAAGTAGGGGTTATGTATTAGTTTAGCTATTCGAATCCGTCTACACGCCCGATTACAGCATTTTCGATCAACTTTCCTTCTTATTTTCCTAGTTTTTCGTATTTGGGTTTTATAAAATATTTACTCAATTATTAGCAATGAAGTAAACTGTGAAATACTTATTTCCAGTAAAATGTTTATACAATATGTCAAACAGAAGCTATTTTTATTCGTCTTTGAATGTATTGAGAAGGGTTAAGGCAGGTCAAGGTTACAATGTTGTAATTCTTTGCAAATGAGGCAAAATTTCAAATGCAACTTTGAAAAGAGCAAATGTATAGTAGAAAAGATAAAAATATTCATTGCGCAAGAGGAAATTCAGAATATAATTTTAGAAAGAGTGAGTGATTTCTGCTTATTGCAATTTTTGGTCGATGAAGAGGAAACTAAAAAATAAACTTTTTCTTTTTTCGAATCTAAACGGGAGTAAGTATATTTATTACCTTACTAGCTGTGCCCGCGACTACGTCCGCGTGGACTTGATCTTTCTCAGCCTGTTATAAAACGCAACGTGACTCTGTCTGTCCGTTCGTTAGATGATTCAAATTGTTTTGGTGTTTTTTAATTGGGCAGGTTATAGACTTGATTCGACCTACATAAGTGAAGCCGCAACCATGGTAATTTATAATCTACAATAACGCTTCTCTGTAAACTATATTAGAAGTAGAATTTCCAGGAATGTGTGCATATAAACCATTTGAATTACTAATACGGTAAAGAGCCACGTATGGCTGGCCGTGCGAAAAGCAACCCAACCTCGATCTAAGCCTGCTACCGAACCAATGGCAGTGACCAATCAGTAAGTCACAGCCTCAGGTCACAGCCTTCTCTTAATTAAATACTATTTTACTATTTATTACATGCGTATATATTTATACTAATTCTTCTTATGCTTCTTGGTGAAGTTCTTCATAGTTCGATATCCGGTGAACTCCTCGATTCACGACAGATGTTGATATAATAGTCTGTAACTCGTTGAAGGGACATGTTGGAGCCACTCCACTTTGGAAGTCCTCCTCCTCAGCGAGATTGCAGGTGGCTTCTCTTCGATCTGATTATTCATCAGACAACTGACACAGCCTCAGCAACCTTCCACTGTGATACCCGGACTCTTAGGAGCACCTATGCAGAAGCTGATCTCAAAGAAGGAACCGGCTGACACAGCAGACCCCTGCGGTCCTCGTGCTCAGCAGAGCTCATAGGCAACGCTTCACCGAAACCCCTCCGAAGCCAACAATCTTCAGTCTCCGCAGCCCACAGAAGCCTTCATCTTCAGCCTCGCAGCCCACAGAAGCCTTTATCATTAGTCTCCGCAGCCCACAGAAGCTTTCATCTTCAGTCTCAGCAGCCCACAGAGGTCTTCATCTTCAGCCTCGCAACCCACAGAAGCCTTCATCTTCAGTCTTCGCAGTCTACAGAAGCCTGAGGCACGACCACGTCCACTTCAGAGTTCAGCAGATCTCGTGGCGCCACATAAGCCGCTAAGATAAAAAGAAAAATCATGGAAAGTGATACGGTTGGCTACATCACCTACAACATCCGTGATGTCAGCCCATAACACCGGGTGAGCTAGGTGACATGTCAGCGCTTCCCTTCATTTCATGTCAGCTACACTGAACTGGACAGAAAATACGAACTATTTACATAGCCGTTTCGACCGACGTTTCATTCAGTGCGGTGGTAGGTACCAACCCGGGCGGGATAAACCCTACCACCAAGTAAGGTAAGAAGGGAAGGGATCTACAGTTTAACGTGGAATCCGAACCACGGTCAGCCTCCAACGGTGGAGCGGTCATCCATCCAAGTACTGACCGCGCTCAGGGTTGCTTATCAACAGTCGCCCGACCGCACCACTGAGCTACCGAGGGTTCCATATCGCCTTGTCATGGCTAGCGCCACTCACGCCATCTATGGCGTGTTATGAAATGCTTCATATTAGTTCAAATGCTTCTTAATCTAGTCGGTAGATGGCGCGCGCGCATACACTTTTTGGTTTCTTTTATGGGAACCCCAGTGATTTTTTTACTTTTTGTTATTTTTTATTATTTGTTGTTATATCGGCCATAATAACACATATTCTGTGAAAATTTCAACGGGCTACCTATTACGGTTCAAGAGATACAGCCCTCGGACAGAGAGACAGACGGGCGGACGGACAGACAGACAGACAGACAGACGGCGTAGGCTTAGTAATAGGGTCCCGTACCGGATACGGATCCCTAAAAATGAAATGAAAGGATAAAAGACCTCATAAATATAATTACCAGATAACAGCGCCATCTATCATTCATTATTGACTTATCATCATCATCATCATCATCAATATACCTACATAGTATAAATTTGAAGTCGCTTTCTGCTTTTGTCTGTATATGCGCTAACTCCTCCTAAACCACGCAACGGATTTTCATGCGGTTTTCACCATCAGTTAGATCATTTTTCCCGGAAGGTTTATATATATAACTAGCTTTTACCCGCGGCTTCGCTCGCAGTAAAGTCAGGAGTGGAGCGGTGCGGGGCGGTCCGTGGCGGCGAGGCGCGGGGCGGGGCGGCGCGGAACGGCGCGGGGCGGCGCGGTTCGGCGCGGGACGGCGCGGGGCGGCGCGGTGCGGCGCGGGACGGCGCGGATCGGCGCGGGGCGGCGCGGGGCGGCGCGGTGCGGCGCGGTGCGGCGCGGTGCGGCGCGGCGCGGGACGGCGTGGAGCGGCGCGGAAAGGCGCGGTGCGGAGCGGCGCGGAAAGGCGCGGTGCGGTGCGGCGCGGGACGGCGTGGAGCGGCGCGGAAAGGCGCGATGCGGAGCGGAGCGGAGCATACGTTATTTCACGCGAGCGGAGCCGCGGGCAAAAGCTAGTTAAATATATAAACAATTCTATCTGAAGACGACAAATTAGCCGAAATATCATAAAAAATATGTGTTTTTTTATTAAGTAATATAAATTATAATAACAGATAAAAACTGCAAACATGAAATTTTTCACCCTCTCACCAGTCTAGAGCCGTATATTTTCTTTTCCATGACACTAATATAAACAAAAGTTCCGCGCGACGCCGCGAGGCGGCGGCGCGGTGGCGTGTTACTTTCGTGTTACTTTCGTTACTTTCTAACTAAACTTAAAAATTTTATATCTTTTGATTCTGTGGGTTGATTTTGATGAAATAAACACTAAATGTTACTCAGAATAAAGCTTCGTATTTTTTAGTAATTAGATTTTGAATTCAATGAGTGGTTTTTGCGTGATGCGCGCACAAACGAACGACAAAGCGACAAACCAACAAACAGACAAACAGACAAAAATTTCCAAAAATATATTTTACGTTCTATTACTTATTCCTTCCATCTCCCTATTATTGTTTTGCAAAAATAGTTAATGTACAGACACGGTACGTCTACGATTTTATTATATGTATAGATAGAAAGATGGATTTATGGATAGTTAGTTATGTATGTATGACTAATTCAATATAATTTCTACGTCTTATAAAAGGGAACGTGTCTGTATTTATGTTTGAAGTAAACTCCGGAACCACTGAACATATTTTGATGCGGTTTGCACCAATGGAAGGAGTAGTTAATAGTTAATGTATAATCACGCTAAATAGTCTTAGGGAAGACCAGCATAAGAAAAGTATAATATGAACGAGAGAGAGAGAAAGAATAAAAGAGAAGCGATCGTTTAAAACATTTTCAAATTTATTTATTTCATTTGGCACATTTTTTTTAAACATTGGCTCTGCACTATAACGATCAGTCTCGTAGAGGCAGTTGTCGACAGTTTTACGTAGACATTTATTGTACGCTTATCTAATATGATAGACGCCATTAAAATAAATATTAAAAATAGTTCTTACATACTTTAGTCATGCATCAATAAAAACCAAAACCAATAAATAATAAAAATAACATGCAATTTACATAAAATACAAGCTAAAATTATTTTAACATATTTGCGTTTAAATGGGATTTGCCATTAAACCGAGTTTACCGCGAGCGAAGCAGCGGGCAAAAGCTATGTTTTTTCATAAAACCGTATCTAATATATTCACATAAGAATTTATTAACTTAAACCAATATCACAAAAAACTTATTATCGAATAAACAATTTCAGTTCAGTACCTAAATACAATTATTGAAATATTAAAACATTATTATCTATATGGTTTACATTTAATATTTTACGTGTAGGTAGGTACTCAAACGTGAGGTCGACGGTAAATGTCGCCAGTCGTGCAGTGAACGAGACGAATCCGTAATGCATATAAAATCAGCCTAGCCTCTATTATTATAAAGGGCACACAACAATCTAGTGAATTATGTGTACTGACGACTGATTGATAACTGGAAAAGAAACATCAATTTGAAACAACAAAATTTTGGTGGCAATGCCCCCAATGAACCACACGTCATTGAAAAATGTGTCTAGCCAAATTATCTGGGAATAACCACTAACTACCGATCCCGCAATACGATATAAACTTTAACAATATTAACCAAGTTTTCATAGTGTACTATCCTAGGTATGTTTAAATTTATTAATCTATACATATAATAAAATCGTAGAGGTAAGAAAGTCTGTACATTGAATGTATTCGGAAAAAAACTAACCAGGGTGGCTTAAAATGAGATACTGAACATGTTAGAACAGTTTTTAAAATTTTTGTTTGTTTGTTTGTTTGTCTGTACGCGCATCACGCAAGAACCACTGAACGGAATTAGACGAAACTTTGTATAGTGGCAGTTTATATGCCGGGTTAACATAATACGTAAAAAAAAATAACAAAAATAAAAAAAAAATTACAATTATAAACATTATTGCGCGTTTAAAATCACGTAGTCCAAAGTACATAATTATATCTTGAGAACTGGCAGCAAATACAATTTGAATAAAATATTCATTCGAAGTTTAAAAATAAGTAGATACAACGAAAATGACAGTTCTTCTTTTTTATAACTTGAACACAATAGTCTATACATATCTATTCTTTCTATACATATCATAAAATCGTAAATGCAAAAATGTCTATTTGTACGCGCATCTCGCAAAAACCACTGAACGGAATTTGACGAAACTTTTTATAGTGACAGTGTATATCCCGGATGAACATAATAATTAAAAAATATAATAAAAATCACGTAATCCAAAGTAAAGGTAAAAAACAATTTTAAATGTCATGTTGACAACGGAGAACTGTCATCTCGAAGTGAGCTGGCCGGTGACAAATTGTTTGATAAATAAAAATAATAATTGAAAGTCGAAGTTATGTCGCTGTCATTGGTGCAATAAAATTTATATATCTCTTGCCCGCGGCTTCGCTCGCGTGAAATTCGTATTTAAAAAAAAGAAAGTAAGTAACTAAAGGGGGGCCGAAGGCGGATCTGCGCTCACGTAAACGATATTCTTTCTCGATGAAAGTAACTAAGGGCGAGGCGGAAGGCGGAGCTGAGTTCAGGAAAAAGAAAAATATTCTTGAAGAAAGTAAGTAACTAAGGGCGAGGCCGAAGGCCGAGCTCTATTCTGGAAGACCATAAACCTTCTCGAAGAAAGTAAGTAACTATGGGCGAGGCCGCAGGCCGAGCTGCGTTCAGGAAGAAGCTAAACCATCTTGAAGAAAGTAAGCAACTAAGGCGAGGCCGAAGGCCGAGCTACGTTCTGACAAATGATAAACCATCTCGAAGAAAGCAAGTAACTAAGGGCGAGGCCGAAGGCCGAGCTGCGTTCAGGAAGAAGCTAAACCATCTCGAATGAAGTTAATTAATATTAAGATTGAGTTAATTTAATTTAAATTTTATTATAAAGTCCACGCTTCTAACGGCAAATATACCGTGCATCCTAGAACCTTGCGGTTATTCCCGGCTGGATGGCAAGAGGCCCGATGCTATCACCTTAGTGCCATGGACTAAGGGTAGTTCTTTGATGTGGGTCGCCACTTTTGTTCTCACATTGGCTCCAAGTCACGTTAGGACATCTTCAAGAGCGGCTGGCGCGGCCGAGGCTGGGGCGGAGAGCCTCAAACGCAGCAAATATAGAAATATAATTCAAGATTTCGAATTTGTTGCGTTTGCGGTTGAAACCCTCGGTCCGTGGAGCAGTGAAGCCATAAAAAGAGGCTTGAGCTGGTTGACGCAACTGGTGTCCCGCCATCAAGGGCTTATGTACTTCATTCAAAGGGTAAGCCTTGCCATCGAGCGGGGTAATGCCGCAAGTGCTCTAAGAACATTTGAAAATGCCCGTTTTGATAGTTATTTTAATGTTTGTTAGGTATGTTTAATTCTTTAGTTATTAATATTACTTTTTTATTTTTATGAAATAAATAGATTGAGTAAACGATATTATATTCTATCGAAGAAAGGAAGTCTTTAAGGGCGAGGCCCGAAGGCGGAAGAGGGTTTTTGGTTTACCCGAACGCAGCTTGGCCTTCGGCCTCGCCCGTACTTACTTCCTTTATTTGAGAAAGGTTTATCGTTTACCTGAAAGCAGCTCGGCCTTCGGCCTCGCCCTTAGTTACTTACATTCTTCTTTGGAATACGAATTTCACGCGAGCGGAGCCGCGGGCTCAGCTAGTATTTACATAAAACTATAGATCATTATTTTACAATAAATAACTAATAATTACGAACTTACTATATACGTAATACGTACCAATCAATGAAACAGATAAATAACAAAATTAATTTCTAGACACAAGACAAATAAAATGTTTTTATTATGTTCTCATCTATGCTATGTTATTGATACACGTACACATAGGCACTTAAAATAAACCATTGTGTGTGTGTATACGTGACGGTCACTCATGTACCTACATAAAATATTTTCTGAAATTATAACTCTGCGTAAGCTACCACGCTAACTATTCTGAGTAATTGACCGAAATACTGACAATTTAATACATTACGAGTAATTATGTCTCCTATTCTAATGATTCTTTTCACGTAAACATATTTTCGTAGAACCATTTTGCATGCTTCGTAGTACCTACTTAAATTAGATTTTTGAGTTTCTCCACGCGATATTTTCGCTGCCGCAGCGAGAGTTCATATTTTCAGGTAAAGCTACAACTTTCAGAGCTTGTAAATGAAATGTTGGTACTAATCTCCAATCTCGTGAATGTTTACGTGGGAATTACGTTCATTATATCACCCCATTATTTATCACTAAATTTTTCAAATAAATTTGGTTTACTGCACACTCGTTATCCTGTTTCTTGTACGTAAAAAACTTGTTAAAATAATAGTGATAACATGAACGGGAAAAGATACTACAATCAACAACACCAAACTATAGAATAATCTCTTCCTGTTTTACATAGTCCATGTCAGATTTCATCTCTAACTAGTAGGTGGGTTTAATTCACTTTGAAATTGTTAGGTTTCCGTACCCGTATGGAACCCTATTATTAAGTAATATTGACGGGTTTTTCACAATTAGAAGCGTGTGTTCTCTCCGTTCCATTCAGACAGATTACTGTCGCAAAATTCATAAGTTTTCGTTGGAAGTAAGACTTAGCAAATTCGCTGACATATTCTTTACTTCGGCTCATTGCGTTATGATTAAGTTTCACTACGTTTCCGTCACCGGTTTCCAGCATTGCTGCTTCTGTTTCTCCGTCTATATCTTCAATGACAGCGTCATCGTATCTTGTTTCAAAATCGGTTTCATTAACTGATGATTCTGGTTCTTCTTTTAATTCCTCTTCTATATCTTCGACAACTTCCGATTTTTCGGCAGTTGTTAAGGCAGTGTCATGTTTTTCCCCTTTGAGTTCTGATGATTCTGTTTCTTTCGTCAATTCTTCTTTCTCTGTCTTCGTTTCGACAGCTTCTTCTGATATAGCAGCGTAATAATCTCTTGCTACAGTAGAATCTTCGTTCTTGTCAGTAATTTCAGGGAATCTTACTAGATTTTTTTTAAGAAAACTTCCAGTATCTTGCGCGTTTTCAACACTATCAAGGGTATTCCTCAACACTGCCGAGTTCACAATACTGATCACGAAAAATGTCGCGATTATAAATATTATGAACTTCATTTTAAACGCAACTACCTCGACGCGAGTTAGAAGCTCAATGTCGATTTCACTATACTCCTATCATTTATATGAACCTCATCCTGACTGGTGCAGCTAAACGAATTTACGAAAATAATATACTCATCATAATAGTGACTCACTTTGACCACGGCTTCGTTTGCGTGAGTTCGATTCGAAAAAAATATAAAACCTATTTGTTAACTCGGCTCTGAGGCATCTGCTGGGATTACCATTAAGTTAGTAATCTACATAATAGGTAGTGGCATCAGCTATCACCATGGAGAATTAATAAAGGCACAAAAGTACCTAGTCAGCATGAGGCGATTAAGAGTAACAGACAGGCAGCCAACCACTCATTTTTATAATAGTATTTTGATACTTTATGTTATAACAGTTTAGCTTTCTACATATCTTTGTGTTTTATTTGATTTTAATTTAAGTTTATTAATAATTACCATATCAGTTTAAGTTCGAAGATTAGATACGCCAGCCAATGTAAAATGTGTGGGTTTTCTCTTTGGGAAGTTCCGTTTATGTTTATATTTTTCTATATATCTTGAAAAAGTATTAATTTTACGTGATTACCTAACAAACATCTCCTCGTTGAGTTTATGTGTGAATCAGAAGGGGCAATACCTTGAACTTGTAAAATAGTAGATAAGATTGGACATTTCTATTTCTCAAACAAATTGATATAAAGCTCGGAGCTTGTAGATGAGGTATTAGCAGTAAAATCAAATAAAAAGTTTAAATTCCATCTTCTAGTCAGTCAGCGTCCACTGTTGGACATACGCCTCTCCAATTTTCCTCCAATTCTCCCTGCCTTAAGCGGTAGGGAACCACTGCTTTCCGCCGACGTCGCGTCGGGTTCCACCTACTAGTAAGATAAGGAAGGGTCCTACATTTTGACGTGTAATCCGAACCACGATAAGCCTCTACCATTGAACGGTAGCCCATCCAAAATCTGACCGCTCCCGGAAGTGCTTAATTTCACCATCAGACTTCGATCCATAGCAAATTAAATTAATTAAAGTAAATGAAAATATAGTTACTTCATTGCACTAAAGACAGACATAAAGCCTTAAAGCATTCTCTACCATCCATGGCTGGGTAAGGTAGATGCACAGAGCATCAAATACCTACCGCGCGCCTCCCCCCCCCCCTACTAGAGACGCCCTAAGCGATAATATTTGAAACCCAAAAACTACACGCAGTGCTGCTAGCGCTTCGTATGTGTGTGTGTGTCGACATCGACACACACTCGACACTACACACAAAGAGGAGCAAGTTAGGCACACGCACAAAACAAATGCACACGCACAACACACATATGTAAGTCATAGGCCACGCCCACAGGCTTCAACGGCGTTGTAGAGAAATCGCGCTCAGGGCGCCTCTAGCAGGGGCGCGCGCATTTGATGCTCTGTGGGTAGATGGGTAGTGCTAATGCAACATTTTTTTTTGTGGAGCCGAGCCACCTTTAAGGTTTGTAACGATGCTCATGGACATACGGTCTTATGCGGGTGTTGCGAATGCCATGCCGGCCTGACAGGTGCCTATTGAAGGACCCGACACTGTACCGCACGCCGCTCTTGAAGAACCCGAGACCGTAGTACTTGGAGGGAAATATATGGGCCGTGACAACGTTCCATTGTTTACCGGTTCTGTATCTTAATTTTATTAACTTGATACTGCAAGTATCGTATAATTGATTTTTTAACAATTATACTACATTGTAGTACGAGTATGTTAACATTATGAGTTGATACAAATTACCTATCAAAGTTTGACAAGGGATCTTTAGTCTTTACACCTGATGCACATTATAATAGGTCTTTGTAGGTAGTCAGAACTCTCAGTAATATGGTTAATCTTGCTCTCTATTTGTATTTTCGATAAACTGTTAGCGATGTTATTGTGTGGACTGTGGATAGTCACTAAAATACTTTTACCGTGTGAGGCCGGTAGTTTGAAATAATAGCCCCACTGCATCTCTCCCCGTGTATGTCGTAAAAGGCGACTAAGGGATATGACTCCCTTCTTATAGGTCTTCGATCACTAGGTGGTAGGGTTTAACCCGCCCGGGTTGATACAACCGCACTGAATGAAAGGTCGGTCGAAACAGCTATGTAAATAGTTTGTGTTTTTCGTCGAGTTCAGTGTAGCCGGCACGACCGAAGGGGAGCACTGACGTGGCACCAAGTTCACCCGGTGTTATGGGCTGATATCACGGATGCTATAGGTGATGTAGCCAATCGTGTCAGTTTCCATAAAAAAATACAATATTTATAAAAAAAAAACAAAACAAAATAATACCCAGCGAAGTTTCTTGTCGGTTCTTCATTTTGTGTACCTAATTGTGACAAGTTCGAGTGCAGCTTACTGCCATAAAAATGGTCAATAAACAATATACAACAAATTGTCATGAAAGCTGAAACGGTATGTTGCAGTGGCGGCGGCGCCGGCGGCGGGGCGGGGGCGCGGCGCGCGGCGCTGTCACGACGACGCGGACGCGGCTCTGGGCGCGCACTAGTGTCGCCGGCCGATGGGCGAGATGGCAGTCCTGGGTAATAGTATCGCAGACCTTGCCGACGACGAGCGCCATACGCGCGAAGGTATTTATTTATTTATTAGATTTTTAGTGTTCCGTATCCGGTACGGGACCCTATTACTAAGCCTACGCCGTCTGTCTGTCTGTCTGTCGGATCGGCTGGGGAAAGGCTTCAGTCTGTGTTTCCCATGGGGTTTATTTCGGAAGAACTGCACAGCTATGGGGCCTCGATCTGGCATACATGATCACTGTACTCGCAAGAGTGCAGGGATAGACGTCTGGATTTTATAGCCGCAAGGCTGGTATTTCTGGACGTCTATCTTTTTCAAAACGTAAGAGAGATTATAAATGATAGTATATCCTTGTCTGTCTGCCTGTCCGTCCGTCTGTCTGTCCGATGGCTGTATCTCTTGAACCGTAATAGGCAGCCCGTTGAAATTTTCACAGAATATGTGTTAATATTGCCGATATAACAACAAATAATAAAAATAAGAAAAAGTAAAAAATTCATGGGGCTTCCCATAGAAGAAACCAAAAAGTGTATGCGCGCGCGCCATCTACCGAATATAGCGACATGTTAACTAATATGAAGCATTTCATAACACGCCATAGATGGCGTGAGTGGCGCTAACCGTGACATGGCGATACGGAACCCTCGGTGCGCGAGTTCGACTCGCACTTGGCCGGTTTTTAGAATTTGTCACCGCATGATGGAGGGAACATGAAATTTTGTTTTTATTTGGAAAACATTTAAAATTACAAAGGTCTTCATTAGAACTCCAGAATGACCCCTTAATATTTAAAATGACGAATATCTTCATTTGAGCTCCAGAATCACCCTAAAAATTTAAAATGACGAAGATCTTCATTTGAGTTACAGAATCGCCCCTAAACATTTAAAATGACAAAGTTCTTCATTTGAATTCCAGAATTACCCCTAAACATTTAAAATGACAAAGTTATTCATTTGAGATCCAGCCAGTATCACCCCTTAATATTTAAAATGACCATTTCAGGTGATTCAGCATTGACTACCAACAAATTTTGTTAAAATAAAAATCACCTTTAGGTATAAAGGGATGCAAGAAGGCCCTATGACATAATAACATTGACGACAGTCATGTCGCTTCACATGAAACTACCGCGACTCTCTAATCGCGGAATTTCCGCGTGATGATAACGAATATTCCAGCCGAATGATTTGTTCATGATGTGGTTTTCTATTATCATAATATGATGTGAGCAGTTTGGCGTAAGCGCTGACCGCCAAAGCGACAGCGTTACACCGCAACGCGTCAGCTGTCAACCCCGGGTCACTTTTACCCACAGAGGAAAACTTTTACCTCAAACTCACCACCGCTGAAATCTCACCTCGTTTCGTCCAAAAATTGGTGCAGCTCAGCATTGTTTATTTATTTTAATTTATTTTATTTTATTTGGGCAAACCAAAAGCTCTATAATAAATAATATACAATCCTTACCTATAATAAAATCCAACGTCTGCTTTCTGTCTGAGTGTCTGAGTGTATGTCTGTCTGTCCGCTTATAACTCGAGAACCACTGAACCGATTTTAATAAAACAAAATTCTACGGATAGCTTGATTCTTCTCATCAACTATAGGCTACTTACTATCACGCTAAATGGCTTATGAGGTTAGCAGTGAAATGAAATATGAGAGCGGGCGGAGCCGCGGGCACAGCTTGTTATATATATAATAAATACTGTATAATGAAAACTGTACTACCCGCTGTCCTCTGCAGTCTGCAGCACGTCTACGGACTAGTGCAGGGGACAGTACATACATTGCACTGTACCTATGAATAAATAATGTTCACTTTACTTTACTATAAGTCTTTGTAGTCAGAACTCTCAGCAAAATTGTTAATATTGCTTTGAGAGCTGTGTTTTCGATAGACTGTAAGCGATGTTGTTATGTGGCTAGTCACTAAAAAAACTTTTTTTATTGAATCCGGTATCGGTTTCTGAGTCGGAGGGGCTCCGACCAGCCAATATCACCTCCGAGAAGATAGGTGCACTACGGGAGACTTCCCTGGATTGCTGGCTATACTGGACTAGAGGATAACACAACCGATGCTGCTATGCGGCCATCTTACATCCAGTACGGGGGTACCAACCCAGTCGGCTACAATTTGAGCCTACCACCTAGTAAGGGGCAAGGGTATAATGGTGTATGAAAAAAGAACCCTGCGAAGTTTCTTGCCGGCTCTTCTTGGAGGGTATAATCCACGGACAGAGCTATTCGTAGGTATGCCAAACAGAGATTATTATCTAAGAACTGGGAGTGTCCTATTTGATTTCCCACGAATAGACCTACCAGGCGGGACAGTGCTATTCGCAGGTATGAGGTATTCGTAGGTACGAACTGCACTATGCGAGTTGGTTTAAAAATAATAATAACCATAATTCAACCCTAACCTAATGTTGAGGCGGCGCATTTCCTTTTTGTTATGTTTCGTTGAAAACTACCATAGTGCAGTTTGCATACCTGCATGCAGGTATACCTACGAATAGACACTTCCGTAATCCACAGAAAATCTGAATAAATAGCTATTTATTCAGATTTCTGTGGTGTAGGTGTAGTGTAACCGAACCGAATAGAACAAAAAGAACTCTGGCCGAGTTCGTGTTGTTCCATTCGGTTCGGTTTTAGAATTGCCGTAGTTTTTTTATGGAAACTGACACGGTCTCTACATCACCTAAAACATCAGTGATGTCAGCCCATAACACCGGGTGAACTAGGTGCCATATCAGTGATTCCCTTCATTTCATGCCGGCTACACTGAACTGAACCGAAAACACGACCTATTTGCATAGCCGGTTTCGACCGACGTTTCATTCAGTGCGGTGGTACCAACCCGGCGGGATAAACCCAACCAGCTAGTAAGGTAAGAAGTGAAGGAACCTACAGTTTTACGTTGAATCCGAACCACGGTCAGCCTCCAACGGTCGAGCGGTCACCCATCCCAGTACTGACTGCGCCGCCGCCGTGGGTGGGGTAAAGAGACCCAAGTCTAGGTCCGCCGCTCACTATTCACATAGGTATATGCCGCTCAATAAAAATACGCTTCCCTTGAGGGGCGCGTAGTAGGTACTCGTACGTGCCACTTGCTATTTGAACTGTAGTTAATAAGAACTCGGTGTTTACTCCTCCCGTAGCCTCGTGTTACACTTTATAACTAAACTGCATTCTGCCTTCCGGAACTGTCTTCCGGCGAGTGTATTTCCTGAATCCTTTAACCTGGGTGTCTTCAAGCGTCGTATTAACGGGCTAGACAGCCTAGCAACAGTCCGCAAATCTGCTGGCATGGAACCTAACTGAGCGTGGTTTCGCGAAGAGAGGTGATTTTGGCTCTGTCGACTGCACCATTGGTCACTCGGCAAAGCAAGTGCTGGTTTAAAAAAAAAAATTGCCGTCCCACCTGCAAGGCACCCAGGCCACCCCAGGCACTGGTTTATTGTTTATTGAATAATTTCGTCCATAGATAGGTGGGTATCCTACGCTTGGACATGTCGAAAATTCCGCCAGTTCTATTTCAATGCGAAGAACTGACAAACTTCGCAAGTACCTTATTAGTATTATAGTCACTTACAAATAATTTACCCATACTACCGCTGCTCACAAGAACATTATTATAGTTGATAAGTAAAGTATATAAGTATGTATGTATGTATAGTATATAAGAGTTGACGTACATTACAAGATTAATTTTTTCTTATTGTATTTATGTAATTATGTAGGAAAACGCATCGGCTCTCAAAAAACAATTTTTTTGTCACACCTCTTTGGGCAGGTTGACCTGCCTTCCAACGAGTGTGTTTCCCGAATCCTTTAACCTGGGTGTCTTCAAACAGGCTAGCTAGACAGCCTAGCGACAGTCAGCAAATCTGCTGGATGTTCTTGCCTGCTGGCATGGCGCCGGAGGTAATTTTGGTTGTGTCAACTGAACCATACTGGTCTCCCAGCACCTATATTGATTACATAAAAAAATGATTTAATTGTTTTTTAAATTTCATCAGATTTGCGTCACGTAGGTAATAATAAAGCAAAATGTCCCGCTTCAGAGCCGATCTAGTCAGGTTCCAAAAAGGACCTACAGTTTTGCATACAATTAATATGAATATTCTCGTACTCATGGTGGAAATGCACTTATGAACTTATATAATTTAAATGAAATATATTATTTATAGGTAGTTTTAATTTTTATTTTTTTTATTTTTTTTAGGTTTAGTTTATAAGTTATTTTAGTTTAGTTTTATCATATTTCTTAATTTTAGTTTAATTTTATTGTATTAGGTTATTTTGTTTAATTTAAATAAAAACTTATATACCTAGTACCTACCTACATGGTAAAAGTCACAGAACCGCAATCACGTGGTCGTCTTCTCCCAGCCGCCGCCACCGCGCCGGTCGCCCAGCCCAGCATGTTCTCTGTGTTAATTAGGTATGTTGATATGTTTTTCCGCAGGGGCCAGCACCAGATCGAGCAGCAGTTCATCACGACGTGACTCGCTGCCGATGCCGCCTCCGCGCCACAACATCGCTCCCTACCCCGACCCCCACCAGCAACCGTACCTGCTGCAGCAGCCGCCGGGGCAGCGGCACCACCAGCCTCACCAGCCGCCACAGCACAACCCGCCGGGCCAACAGAACCCACACCTTCAGCATCGTCCGACGGCGCAGCAGAACCTACACCATCTTCCAGGACAGCAAAGCCCACACCAAGCGCCACACCCTCACGGTCACCTTGTTCACCAAGCGCAATCCATGCCGACCCAGCGTCGCCAAGCAGATCAGCACCTAGTGCACCAAACGCATTCGATGCCGAGCCAAGGGCGCCAAATGCCGCAGATTCCTACCAACTCTCGCCAAATGCACTCAAATTTGACACACCATCGAGGTTCAGCTGACCACCTGAACTCTTCGCATAGTTATCTTACTTCACAGAACATTCCACAAAGCCAGGCAGAGCAGAACCAGTTGGAGTCGTCGCCAGAATCGCGGGGTTACGACAGGAGGTCGGATCAGTATAGCCAGAACGAGTCTGACTCCAACTACGACAGTTTGGACAGGAACATGGGCAGTCTGGAGAGGAACCTTAACCAGCCGGAGCCTAACAAAGTTGTTACTAAGGTTATTTATCTTTAATCATCATTTCTGTAAAGTTCATCAGCTCCTGGCTTCTGTCTTAATGTGGTCTGTCTGTCTTAAGGTTTTTTTTTTGCTTTAAAGTTGTCCTCAATGACGCCAACAATTTTATCAGGAAGTTTTTGATTCCTCATTTCATTTATTCTTGTTTATGTCCCCGGTAGTAAGTAATGAATGTCTCTGTGCGACAGAGACGACGCTCTACAACCGGATTGTCTCTTTCTAAAGCTCGATGTTCATTACTTACTGCCGGGTACTGTACTTAGATAGAAGGCCCAACGTGAATTGGTCCACAGGCTGGTGAGGTCGACCATTGGCGGGGCATGAACTTAATTTGATGTACCGTGTGGGGCCGGTACTTTAAAAGAATAGCCCCACTGCATCTCTCCCCGTGTATGTCGTAAAAGGCGACTAAGGGATATGACTCCCTTCTTATATTACTAGGTGGTAGGGTTTATCCCGCCCGGGTTGGTACCACCGCACTGAATGAAAGGTCGGTCGAAACGGCTATGTAAATAGTTTGTGTTTTCCGTCCAGTTCAGTGTAGCCGGCACGACCGAAGGGAAACACTGACGTGGCACCAAGTTCACCCGGTGTTATGGGCTGACATCACGGATGTTGTAGGTGATGTAGCCAACCGTGTCAGTTTCCATAAAAAAAAAAATATGTGAGCAATATACATTTTGCGAGGCCCTCTCAATTTTGCCAATACTCAATACATTCAACAACATTAAATCGCAATAATACAGCCACTGTATTATTGCAATATTCACTGCCTCTGTCCTGCTTTCCCATCTTGTGTCGGATAAAGTCTTTATAGTAAGGTTTAGTTTGCCTTTCATGAAGTCTAAACAGGTTTACTCGGGGTATCTTTTAATAGATCTAGCTGAATATTTTTCATGAATCAAAGCTGCATGAACTTTCGAGGCGCGAGGCCCCTTGGGCCGCGAGGCCGCGGGCGGTCGCCCACGTCGCCCACGCCTTGCGCCGCCTCTGAGGTCGACTTTTCCACAGGATGGTGATGTTGACTGTTCCACAGGCGGTGCTGGTGACTGGAGGTGGTGTCGAGACCCTGACGACGACGTCCCCGGAGCCCCGGCGCTCCATCTTCTCGTTCGAGGAGCAGCGGGCCAGCCCGGCCCTGCTGAACCGAGCCACTGGGCCCCCGGGCGGCACCCCTGGGGGGCGCAGCGCCAGGGACGACGGCTACTCCTCTGCGGGGAGCACGCCGCTTAGCATCGGTTTGTTCACTTATCCTGTATTATTATTAGTGGGTGTGTGAGTTATTAAAAAAACTAAAATAATTTCTGTTTACTTACTTAAAGGAGTCGGGGGACCGCTAAGTAAATACCCGCGCAGCTCTGAGTTTTTATATTTTATTTACTTCGCTGTCCCCCGACTCCTTTAAGTAAGTAAACTGAAATTATTTGTAACTTTTTAAGGACCGGGGTTTTTTTAAATTTGTAATTTAACTTTTATTTAAAGCTTTTTTAAAAAACCACATCCAAATCGGTCCACTTTTTAAGATAATTAAGTTTTTTTTATTTACTTAATTACTTGATTACAAACATAGCTAAGAACAATGTTCTTGCTTAGAACCTCCGGATTAAACCAGCTTTCTAATATAAAAAACCGCATGCAAATCGGTCCATCCATTTGGGAGCTACGTTGCTACAGACAGACAGACCCATACACACGAACGTTAAACTTATAATACCCTGGTTTTTTCGTCGGGGGTTAAAAATTTAATCAATAAACAGCATGAAAGGGTAAACATGGGTATTCCTCCTCCCTTTCGCTTGCACTACCCATATTTCTTTCTCTATAATTTTATTTCTCATCATCACTCAATACTTGAATATATAATAGGTTGACTGGAAGAAATCACTTGCAGTGGTAAATCCGCCTTTGTGCGCTCCTGTATTGTACTCCTGCTCTCCAACATTGCATAGGTATTGCATTCCAACACAACCGCTGAACGTCTAGAAAACTTTTGACAAACATAAACAATTCCAGTGACCCTAGATCTTAAGTTATGTTATGTATGAATCGAAGGTTCAGATATTTCCTTGATCCACTGACATTTGACTAGACAAAGTATTCACAACGGTAGACCTGCTATTGCCCATACATTGTATAATATTTATTTAATTTTCTATTAAATTCACACAATTTGCATCAAACGGCTCGTAACACCTGTGTGGATAAAGATACCTACGTAAGTCCACAAATATTTTGTATACATATAAGGTGACTCATTATTAGCTGCAAATATTTTGGGAGGGTTACATACCCGCCATTAAACAAATATACAGGTTAAGCAAAAAAAAATATGATAAAATTATTATGTTTTTATCATTCGTTTTAGAGAAATTAATGTCTATGTTCTACATAATCAAAAGGTGCCACTAGGTGCCCTAAAGAACTGATTATTCAGGTTATTGACTATACTGGCGGGGATGAGAGGAAAAGAGAAGAGTCAATGACCTCAAATGTGTAAAACATGTGTAAATTGTTTCGAATACTAATGCTAAACATTTATTATTTTTTTACTTAAAGTGTTAAGCCTAACCTAACCTAACCCTTACAAAATATTTCCAGCTAATTCAAAGGTACCTTATAATTAATTTGTTCTTTAGACTGTGTTAGTGCACACCATTTAGGTGTGCACAAGGCTGCAATTTGAGTTGATGCTTCTTCTACCTCGTAGACTTCTTTATGACTATATGTTTTCTCTCTCCGCTGGCTTTTGATAACTAATGTGAAGTTATCAAATACTAAACTAAATTATGTTAAAGTTAGGTATTGATTGACGGCATATCGTCAAGGCAAGGAACTCAAGAAGATAGAAGAAGCATTAACACATGGAGCCAGTGAACAATGTTTTTCATTATGGTGTTTACACAGACGACATTTCGAACATATGTTTTTTTTATATTTCATTACCAGCAGCATTGTTACGAGACTCCTTATGTTTATTGTGTTCATGCAGATCACTGGTTTTTGCTCCTGGACATTTTGTGATGCACGGGGATTGCGAATGCCATGCCGACCTGAGGGGGCCTTTTAATGCCCCTTTTGAAAAACTCCAGACTGTAATTTGGAGGAAATATATGGGAATTCCAGATTATCCCGGTTCTGTGAATAAAAGACCTACAGAAACGGTTGGTGCGCTGTGGTGTGGTAGGTCGACTGTGCGCATCCCCTGCCCAGTACGCGTAATGCGGAGGTGGAATTGGGACGGTGGAATCGCGTTAAACAGCTCCTCCGAACACTCCCCGTGAAATAGGCGATAGAAGACTTAGGGAGCCGACGTTTGGATTCTAAAAAATATCCAAGTAACTATTTAATAACCTGATGGCGCCGTGGCGGCGACGTGGTCGAGAATATTGAGCTACGTACGAAACATTCTTTGGACAAAATAAAATATATTAAGCCTTCGCCCTCGAAACCTTCGGCTCATGGTCGGATGAGGCGACGCGACAGCTTTTGCCCGCGAGATAGGGTCGAGGATGGCGGCCGCCATAGGTCACGCCTCGTGCCTCGCCTACTTCCGGCAAAGGATTATAGCCTGGCAATACAGAGGGGGAACGCAGCACGATCACGGGGGCAAATCTTGTTGACTATATTTATTTATTAAGTTAGGTTAGGTTAGTTATTTATTTATTTATTTTTAACACAGTGTTAATCGTACATTGTTCATTATCATAAAATATAAAAAAATATTTCGGAAGCACATTTTAATTTCAAAAGCAATTCTATACGTTTGAACTGTTTGGACAAAGACTTATTAATTCCCTCACCTTGTATAGCGAACTTATTGGCTCTAGTTCGGAAGTCAGGTATTTGCTTCCAGTTGAATCAATTGAAAGTTTGTGGAGTAGCTCTCAGTTCATTTGGTTGGAACTGCACGAAACTTGTTGAAGTTTGGTACAGTTCGGCTTTAAACATGTAGGTACCACAGTTATGGCACCAAGCCTTTCATGCATTAGGTAGAAGGTTGAAATCTCGGTGGTGTGATGGATATATAATAAGTAAAACATGCAGGTTTTTTTTTCGAATTTTCGGTGCATTTCCGTGTTATCTGTCACTGGCAAAAGAAAATATTTACCGGCAATGATATTATAAGATAAAAGGAGGTAGATAGGTTATCTGAGCTCCCAAGCGGCACATTAAATACAAGACCACAGTCCTGTCTGAAGTTAGTCGCCCACCAACTATGCACGCGCTCGGACCGCTAACCACGAGCCGCTAACATATCGAAAATGCCGTCGTGTGTAATGAGATTCTGCACTAATTATAATAATTGGAATAAGACCATTCGAGTCGGCGCATCACTTATAGTTCTTCCTCTCAACTTTTCAAGGACGTGCCATTTGTGAGCACTGAATGTCATATAGATAACCTATCTTTCCTAAAATATCATTGTTTACCGGTGAAAGGTTAATTGGTATAAATTGCACTCTGCTATTCACCATAGAAAAATGTAAGACACAATGCAATATTCCTTAAGCTTGCTTCCTCTCCGCTGTAGCGAGGATAAGTAGCAATAAAACCCTCTTTGAGAACAACGGATCTAGACGTCCAATCAGTTCGACAGCCCGGACTGAAGTACCCTTTCCGCGTTAGCTCAGGCGCCGCGTACCTCACTCAAGAGATGGCGCTGTAGCATAATATATATTTTTTTCTAACTATTTAAGAGTTGTCATTTTGAGGGTGAACTTCCAAAGTGTTCACACATTCCATTATCTATGAACGTATTCTAGGATTCGTTGATTCTAGGTAATAAGAGGTCTAGATTTTCTAGCTATCGAGCTCTTGTCTAGGCAATTTTCTTTAAACTATTTGACGTACATACCTAGGTATCTACTGCTTTATACTTTCAAGGACATTTGGTGAATTGATTCAGCAGGTTTTAGGTTGACAACAGACAGACAGACAGAGAGACAGACATCTATGCTCAACTTCCATAAATGCGTTGTCTGTTTCTAATATACCTACCTATAAAAATTAATATTTGTTCGTTCGTTCGTCTTCTATCCGTTCGTAAACCATTCATTCGATTCAGCGGCGACTCCTGGTCCTGAATATTGGGTTGGCTCTGGCTAAGGATTTTTTTTTTCATAATTTCATAACTTAGGTACCTACGCGTTATTTTATTACCTACCACAATGAGTTCAAAAACTGAAAGACGATTACGATATAGATAGTTTATAATATTTAGTTTAAATGATTTATTTTGCTCACTTACGATTTATTTGTTTGTAGATAGGTACCTACTGGTTGTGTCAAAGCAGTTGAGTTGCAGCCGACAACAGCGACATCTCCTCTGGCACGACGACGACGAGACAGGCATACAAGCTTGAATTGTTACATTTTATTTGTACATGAAGTCCACTCTTCGTTCCACAGACAAGAAATTTTCGATGACTCGATCGTGAAAATCTTCTTTCTTCCTCAATTTTGTTAGCAACTCCTTTTCCACAGATATGTAAGAGTGCCAAATCACTGAGTCTCTCTTGTCCTTGAGTGCTCCGTAGATAGCTCGGTAGGAGTTTGCCATTATAATTACCAATAAATCACTTTAAATTTAACAACACTGCACAGGATTCATCCATACAAAGTCCATACCTACATAACGGAATATATGCAGCTATTAACTCGCGAGCCAATGCGCACACACACGCGCACACAACACACCTAGCCTAGCTCGCTCGCTAGCTCGCTCTACTCGCTACCGCGTCACTAAATGCACTCCCCGCTGCGCCAACTCGAAAGGCTGATCAGCGGGTCCGCGCGGGACGGGGGGGACATCGGTCGCTTCCGCCTTGTATGGAATACGATGGCGCTTCAAAATGTAGCCAACCGGCCAATGAAAGCCTTGATGTGTCGTCATTCGTCGTCGCCCGCGTTTGACGCGCGCGAAATTTCAAATTATGTAACGGGTACGGGATTGACGTTTTATCTTATTAATCGTGGATTATATGACATAAGTAATATAACTCCGAAATTTTTTCACATTTATTTTAGCCTGATATTTCTGTATTAATGGTGTCATTCATTTTATTTGGTTTGGCGGCGCCAACCACGCCAACTGAGAGGAGTCGCCGCTGATTCGATTACGCTGGAACTTTGCGGGGTTGTGCGTGCGCTCGCGAAGCTTTCGGACAATAAAAAAAATATATATAAAAAAAAATCAAATTCATACGAGCGGATCGGAGCCGCGGGAAAAAGCTAGCATTTTATAAATTTATATATAACAGAAGAGAAGAGGAGAGGAGAAAAGAAATGCGGTTATAACATCGCATTCTCAATTTCTCTATTGCCAAAAATCATATTTGTCACCTTTATTGTCACAACCCCGCATTCTTCAGGCACCGAGACGAGTTGGAATCCTATAGGAATCCATTATTCCCCGCAAGACTCACCCGCAACGGGAGAGGGCAAATGGAATCCGCATCTTCGTATAGAATTCTCATTCACGTGGAATTCCGCCTTAATAAAGATGAGGGCGCCAGTAGCGCCATCTGTTGTGCGGCAGGAATTCTGCGTGACGTCACCCACCAGCGCGACGAAGGCTTCGCTCGCCTATTTTCAGTATTACTGGAAGTTGGGCCGAAACATATTTCGAAGTAGGCGGCGGCGGAAGCATGGCTGGAGAAGCTCTTCTACCTTGTCTGGCCACATACCGAGCCTGGCGAACATATTTAAGAAATTGAAAAATTTTTGATGTCTGCTTGAATTAAAATGATATGATAACTCAATGGCGAGCTCAATACTCATGTACGTTCTACCTAGGTAACTTGGACCTTGGTTAATTTTATGTTACGGATTACCAACCGGTTCTGTAGGTCTTTTATTTACAGAACCGGTAAAATGTGGAATGCACTCCCTGCCCATCTATATTTTCCTCCCAAGTACAGCCTGGGTTTTTTCAAAAGGGGGGTCTAAAGAGGCTCCTGTGACAGGAGCCTCTTCAGACGCAACTTATCTATTCGCACACATTAAAGTTCATATCTAACTGTCTCTTTTGCTTTGGCGTAGGCGTAGCCTACGCGCGGACGCCGCGCCGCGCGTAGTCGTAGAGGCTCTACGAATCTTGTGTGTGTGTTTCGTACCTGGCTGGACAGCGAAGGGCATAAGCAGAAATTCCTTAGAAATTTGTCAAATTATTGTTGAGTTGATCAGATGAGAATTAGTGCATATTTGTAAAAATTTACACAAATTGAGGTAGGTATGAACGGTAACAAAAAAAAAATTTAGTTCTCCATACTGTTTGAGATTAGGTATTTACGAAAATGTACGGAGAACTCAATGTTTTTTTTTTCCATTTCGCCACGTTCTCTTTTATTTTGGAATCTACTTGGTTTCCGATGTAGATTAACCTCCTCAAATAATATAAATATATAGTTATTATTAGTACATTTGTCTGATGACATCGACCGACATCTTTATTACTGACTACGCAACGTACCTATTCTCATTGATATGGATAAGGTAGGTAACCATAGATATTATGTTATGCATATAGATGAATTATGTCTTGAATGAAATGGATTAGCACATATCGATGTTTTGTTCCTTTACTTAAGTGTTATCTATCACAGAATACATTAAAGGTATGTAGGTGTTATCAATCGTTATTTCATTAGAATATCTACAATTCTAACCGATAATCCGCCGAGTCTTTGAGGCTTTTCATACTGAATAAATAAATAAGAAGAAATTAAAAAATATAATATATAGTTATACAAATTTCGACTACGAAAAATTAAGGAAATAACAAGGAAATTAAGAGGAAATTTGACCGAAAATGCTGTAGTCGGTCTATTCGAATCCTCATAGACGTCCGACTGCATTTTCGGTCAAAATTTCCTTGTTCCAAATTCCAAATTCCAATTTTTAGTTATATTATCTATACATATAATAAAATCGTTAAATTAATAATCTCTCTTTGTCTGTACGCGCATCACGCAAAAACCACTGAACGGAATTTGACGAAACTTTGTATAGTGACAGTGTATATCCCGGATTAACATAATAAACAAAAAAATATAATAAAAATAAAAATTATTATATAATTTAAATGACAAGTTGACAACGGAGAACTGTCATCTCGACGTGAGCTGGCCGGTGACAAAATGTTTGATAAATAAAAAAAAAAAAAAATTGAAGTCGAACTTATGTCGCTGTCATTGGTGCAATTTATATTTCTGTTGCCCGCGGCTTCGCTAGCGTGAAATTCGTATTAAAAAAAAAAGTAAGTAACTAAAGGCGGAGCCGAAGGCGGAGCCGAAGGCGGATCTGCGCTCACGTAAACGATATTCTTTCTCGATGAAAGTAACTAAGGGCGAGGCGGAAGTCGGAGCTGAGTTCAGGAAGAAAAAAAAACATTCTTTCTTGAATTAAGTAAGTAACTATGGGCAGGCCGCAGGCCGAGCTGCGTTCAGGAAGAAGCTAAACCATCTTGAAGAAAGTAAGTAACTAAGGCGAGGCCGAAGGCCGAGCTACGTTCTGATAAATAATAAACCATCTCGGAGAAAGCGAGTAACTAGGGCGAAGCCGAAGGCCAAGCTGCGTTCAGGAAGAAGCTGAACCATCTTGAAGAAAGTATATAACTAAGGCGAGGCCGAAGGCCGAGCTACATTCTGATAAATAATAAACCATATCGAAGAAAGCAATTAACTAAGGGCGAAGCCGAAGGCCGAGCTTCGTTCAGGAAGTAGCTAAACCATATTGAAGAAAGTAAGTAACTAAAGCGAGGCCGAAGGCCGAGCTTCGTTCTGATAAATAATAAACCATCTCGAAGAAAGGAAGTAACTAAGGGCGAGGCCGAGGGCCGAGCTGCGTTCAGGAAAAAGCTAAACCATCTTGAAGAAAGTGAGTAACTAAGGCGAGGCCGAAGGCCGAGCTACATTCTGATAAATAATAAAACATCTAGAAGAAAGCAAGTAAATAAGGGCGAGGTCGAAGGCCGAGCTGCATTCGGGAAGAAGCTAAACCATCTCGAAGAAAGCAAGTAACTAACGGCTAGGCCGAAGGCCGAGGAAGAAGGTAAACCTTCTTGAAGAAATTAAGTAAGTAAGGCGAGGCCGAAGGCCGAGCTGCGTTCTGGATGAAGCTAAACCATCTCGAATAAAGTAGGTAACTAAGCGATATTAAGATTGAGTTAAATTAATTTAAATTTTATTATAAAGTCCACGCTTCTGACGGCAAACATACCGTGCATCCTAAAACCTTGCGGTTATTCCCGGCTGGATGGCAAGAGGCCCGATGTTATCACCTTAGTTCCATGGGCCAAGGGTAGGTATTTGATGTGGGACGCCATTTGTGGGCTCCAAGTCACGTTCGGGCATCTTCAAGACCGGCCGGCGCGGCCGAGGCCTGGGCGGACAGCCTCAAACGCAATAAATATTATAGATATATAATTCAAGATTTCGAATTTGTTGCGTTTGCGGTTGAAACCCTCGGTCCGTGGAGCAGTCATTGAAGCCAAAAGCTTCTTGAAGAGGCTTGGGTCTCTGCTGGTGGACGCAACTGGTGTCCCGCAATCAAGGGCCTACTTTATTCAAACGGTAAGCTTTGCCATCCAGCGGGGTAATGCCGCAAGTGTTCTAGGAACATTTGAAAACGCCCCTTTTATGATAGTTATTTTAATGTTTGTTAGGAAGGTTTTAATTATTTCGTTATTAATATTACTTTTTTATATATTTTATTAAATAAATAGATGGAGTAAACGATATTATATGCTATCGAAGAAACCTGAACGCAGCTCGGCCTTCGGCCTCGCCCTTAGTTACTTACTTTCTTCGAGAAGGTTTATCGTCTTCCTGAACGCAGCTCGGCCTTCGGCCTCGCCCTTAGTTACTTACTTTCTTCGTGAGGGTTTATTGTCTTCCATGATGCAGCTGGGCCTTCGGCCTCGCCGTTAGTTGCTTACTTTATTTGAGAAGATTTATCGTTTACCTGAACGCAGCTCGGCCTTCGGCCTCGCCCTTAGTTACTTAGATTCTTCTTTGAATTACGAATTTCACGCGAGCGAAGCCGCGGGCAACAGCTAGTAAACAATATATTTTTTAAATCGCCTTTTAAAATCCTCGGCTTCTGGTTCCATTTTATTTCGTTAATTTAATCATGAAACCCGTGTTGCCTCTCGTATCTCCGGCAACGAGTTAGTCTGGGGATACAGAGGGGCAACGCGAGGTTCTTGGCGGCCGCCATCCTGGGAACCAACCCGGGGACGACGCCTTGAGGAAATATATAAGTTACCTAGTTTTTAGTTTTTAAATTCTAGTTAGTTAAATTTTATTTGATAGGTAGTTATAGTTTATTTAATAATTTTAATTGATAAATTGTGCACACACATATTGTTATTTTAGTTGAAGTAAATTGTTTTTTTCTTTCTTAATTAAAATAAAATTATTATTTATATTTTGTTTTATTTTTGTCGATGTTGCCCATCATCATCATCATCATCGGCCTGTATCGGTCCACTGCCCATGTCGATAAGTATTTGGTTTTCTGGTTTCCCGCATTAGTGTGACCACGAGTCTTACGTTTAGGTAATTTACTATTCGTCACAGTTCACTCACACCAACACAGTGTGACTACGAGTAAAATAAATACCTCGTGATCACACTAGTGTGTACTTCGAAATCGGTGTGATCACGAGTCCGCCCTGAACCCATTCGATGGGATTTGAAGAAAACCTATTTTCACAGTTTTTACACCTCGACGTAATACAAACTCTTTGTATGGATGGCACCTAAAGCCCGCCATTTTAAATTCATAAAAAACATTGTAGGTACCTTATTCAATTCGGTCGTCGTACTTATTAAAATCGGAACGACGTGTAATGGGTTGACATCACGGATGTATGTAGATGGTGATGCAGCCAACCTTGTCGGGTTTCATAAAAAAAAACACATTCATAACGTCAGCCTGTCTCGCAATGGGGTAGGCAGAGACAAAGGCACAGATTACTTAATAGTTACTTCGTAACAGATAAATCACTCCATAGAAAAAGTTCCATACCTTCGGCTTTAATAGCCTACTGTTTCACGTCGCCAATCGCTGCGTGCGAAAATGTACCTAAACGATCGAGCGTATAAAGTGATTATTGCTTTGCAGCTGCGCGGAGTTGCGTGGGCGAGCCGCCGAGCGTGTAGGCACAGAATACTTAATAGGTACTATCGTATGGTGTAGGTATGCTTCGCGCGGCTGATGAATTCCACTGAATTAGACCACCGCCGCCGCGCCGGGCGGGGACGGCGGCGGCGGACCGCTGGGCGGTAGGTAGTTAGCGCGCGCAAGTACATAGAATGCGTGAGGCCTGGCCTGACAAAGGGTCTCCACGTGCCACGAACCTGACTGACTGGCACAGTTTTTATTATAGAATATAAGGTGTCTAACGACGCCCATGGACATTCGGTCGTACGCGGGGGTTGCGAATGCCTTGGCGGCCTGACAGATGCCTATTCACGCCTCTCTTAAAGGCCCCGAGACTATACTTGGGAGGAAATATGTGGGCACGGAGAGTATTCCAGAGTTTACTAATTCTGTAGAGGAAAGATCTGCAGAACCGATTGATACGCATCCGCGGTAAGTCCAGCGTGTAGGGATGCAATCCCTGCCGAGTGCGCCTTGTGCGGAGGTGGAAAGGGGGCAGCGGGATCGCGTCAAACAGCTCCTCCGAGCATTCCCCTTGATAACTTATCTAACTTCTTAACTGTTTCCAGGCCACCACAAGCCGACGAAGCATGGATCGGTTGTCACACTCTCCTGTTACAAGAGTAAGCTATATTATTTTATACTTTTGAATTAACATTTAGGTATATAGGTAAATAACATCTATAATATTTTGCTAAAAATGGTGGTCGCTGTTGTGATGTAATTGACCAGAGTTCATGCAGCACCACACCGATTACTCTGCTTACCACGATTGTCGGAATGCGGCGTGAATAACATTTTAAAACTAAATTTGAGTTATAGGTAGGTACTCTGATAAATTTTTCATGAAACATTTTTACTAATAAAGTAAAATCTAAATGTAGGTGGGGGAATCAACTTTTTCTTGTATTTGATATCTGTGTGAAAACAGGAAATTCACCTTATTTTAATAGTTACAGCCACTCTCAGATAAGTAATTGATTAATAAGAAAGAAGCTGCACAAAGAATTTTGAGTAATTAAAAAAACTGTTGGTTAACCCGAGGACAACCCCCTTTTATTTCCATACCAAACTGGGGACAAAATTGTCGCCTGGGTCACCCCTAAAAATTTGGTTAATGTTTTATTTTAAATAGTTCTCTACTTTTATTTCAATTGCCTATCAACCTAAGTATATACTATTTGATATATATACTTATTGATTTTCAACTAAGTAATAAATTGTATTGTAATAAACTTTTATTTATTATTTCACTTTGCAGCTGGTTTTTACGTTACATGAAAAAGTTGATCCACCTAGGTACCGCCACAATTTTCTCCGCACTAATAAAACGCGCAAAGGATTTGTTACGGAACCCTCTGCGACATTTAAATTTTTTAATTACAATATTGCCCGAATTTTATTTTTTTGAGGCACGCTCTAATGTCGGATGTTCGTATAAAAAGGTTCTAGAGGTAATTTTAAACGGTTTCAGGTACATAGCAACCTTACTTGTATTGTTTCCAGAAGAGCCGAAAGTGCAGATCGAAGAAGAGAAGTACTTGAACGACAACTCGATGCCTGCCCGCAACTACAACCTCAAGAACGGTTGGTCTCCTATTCTGGATTTCTAAATGCTGAATTATTTCATTTGTGTTCTTCGAGCCGAATGTGCTGGACGCGATGAACGAAAATATTATGTACTTTTTAGATTTTCGTAGTAGATCGAAAGAGGAAAAAATGGAACCCTTATAGGATCGATCCGGTGTCTGTCTGTCTGTCACAGCTTATTTTTCCGAATCTACTGGACGAACAAAGTTGAAATTTGGTGCATATAGTGATACACCATAGTGAACTGGAAGGCTCTGTTTGAAAGAAAGGGCGAAAAAAAGAGACACGATATCATCTTTCTTGGCCACGTATGCAATGGCCTTTATTTTTTTTTATGGAAACTGACACGGTTGGCTACATCACCTACAACGTCCGTGATGTCAGCCCATAACACCGGGTGAACTAGGTGCCATCTCAGTGAATAATCACATTGCTGCCAGGAAACACTGAGTTTTTTGCTAAAGCCGGATACCATGCTGAGTTACCTTCATTTGCCTCTCTGAAATCTGTATTATATTCAAGTCGGTCTGCGCAGGAGTGGACGACGGTCGCGAGACGTGGGGTACTGGCGCGGACTTCCTGCTTTCGATCATCGGGTTCGCGGTAGACCTCGCTAACGTATGGCGCTTCCCGTATCTCTGCTATAGGAATGGAGGGGGTTAGTATCTTTTAACCTATTTGCAAGCAACTGGTCGATATTGACCGAAAACTGTCCGAAGGGCCTTACTACATATGTACGCGAGACAACTGCAGAAGAGTTGACAAATAATAGGAAAATTAACACTCGTACAGGTTTTCGCATCTGTAGACAGATTTAGACAATTTTACAAGGTTAGTGTAGCGACACACCTGCCGAAGGTACGGCGCCGAAAGTTCGGCTAAATACGCTCGCAGTGTTTTTTAAGTAGCCTATGGCACATCAGCCGAAATTACTTGGCGTTCGGCGTATCGCCGAACCTTTCGTCTAGCGACTGTTTCCGTGAGAACGCATTAAATGTATTTTGCATAGCAAACGACACATCATGCGGCGCGTACGCGACGTAAAGTTCGGCGAGCGTAGTTGAACGATCAGCGCGCGCGCGCTTCCGATGCGGAGCGGCGCACTCCGCACTCCGCGATACCTGTCCACAAAGTGACGACTCGACCAATGACGACGCCACGTAATTTTCCGTCGCGCAAGGCGCTGAACTAGACGCCGCGTAATGCCGAATTCCGATTGTTCAACGCGTTTGATGTGTCATGCCAACCGACTGCTACGACCGATAATTCAGTCGGCGAGGTGTCGGCGCCGCACCTTCGGCAGGTGTGTCGCTACCACACATTTACCATGAAGTAGACGTCGCCGTTAGGATAGCGCTTGGCTAGCCAGATGACAGTCGCAATCTTCTCCGAAGACGGCTCCCCTATCGATCCATGTAATGTGTTCTTGCTACACGACCGACAAGATTGAAATTTTTAAAGGACGGAAGCTCTTCTAGAAATCTTGACAATTGCGTCTGCATAGAGTGCCATACTTAGAAAGACAGCATAACGTCAACCTATACAGCCGAAATGGTGAAAGATTGATGAAGACGGAGGTCCGTGTGGCTATGCCGCTAATTCTTTCACATTTATTTTATCTTAACGTAAGTAACAACAAAAAATTTAAAATATGGTGTTCGTGCCAGGTGCATTCCTGATCCCGTACACCCTGATGTTGATCTTCGGAGCAATGCCGCTCTTCTACATGGAACTCATCTTGGGCCAGTACAACCGACAGGGACCCATCAGCCTGTGGAAGATATGTCCCCTTTTCAAAGGTCAGTCGGACGGGCAACATATTCAACTGTAATTTGAAAAACCATATTTTAACATGAATCCTGATTAATATTAATGGGTTCCTCCTTTTTATTTCAAAGATTATTGCGACAGTCTTTATCATTATCATGAACAGTAAACGGTAATTTAGCACTAACAAGGCTACCCACAAGTAAGCAGCGGATGGTCGGCGCGGTCTTGGCTTGGACTTTTGATCTCAGGGTCCGAGGTTCGAACCCGGCTGACATGCACCAATGTGTTTTTATGACGGAAAATTTACGTGCATATCTACCTGCTGCTGCACCGTTCGGAAACGGTGTAAAACTGTAGGTCCTTTCTCTTGCCCCTTACTAGACGCTAGGCTCCACCGTCATGTAAGATGGCCGCATAGCAGCCTCGGTCCTCGGTTCTCCTCTAGTCCAATATAAACAGCAATCCAAAAGGAAGTCTCCGGTATGGGACCCACCTACCATCTCGCAGGTGATGTTGGCTAGTCGGAGCAATGTGCCCTCCGTCTCAGCTCAGCTACCGATCGATACCGAATTACATAAATAAAATGTTATATTTACGACTTGTTACGAATAACTATGGTGACTTATGTAGTTTATACTTTTCCCAGGTGTCGGTTTCTGTGCTGTGATGGTCGCGTTCTACGTCTCCTTCTACTACAATGTCATCATCGGTGAGTACAGCATTGGCCAGTCTGTCAGCGTGTAAGCGTCCACTGCTGGACATACGCCTCTCCAATTTACCTCCAGTCCTCCCGGCCTTCAGCGGTACGAAACCACTGCTTTCCGCAGACGCATTTGACACTCGCGCCTATTTGGCCAGTGCGAAGTATGTTCGGGCGTCTACTGCAGGAAAAACAGTGATCACAAAAGTCGACATGTTCGTAATGTTGGACATGACACAATTGTTCATTTCGCTTCATTTCTTCATTGACTGCACATATGTGGCTTGTAGACGGACTAGGCTTGAAAAGGCGGCACTGGAAGAAGAAACATGTTCACCAGGAGCACACTCCACATCTTTGTAGTCCAAAAAGTGGAGAGGGGAGGAGGTGTATTAAAATTATTTCGCGAATTTATGAACTCAGCTCAGCGCTCACCACCAAATCACCTTGACCATCAAAGTATCATCTCAGCTCAGCGTTTTAGAGTACTTCACATCTCAGCGTTTTAGAGTATTATTTTTACTATTGTCAGCCTCGGTAGCTCAGTGTGCGGTCGGTCAGATCATAAGCACACCTGGGCGAGGTCAGTGGATGGATGGGTGGCCGCTCGACCGATGGAGGCTTACCGTGGTTCAATTACAAGTAAACTGTAGGTCCCTTCCCTTCTTACCTTACTAGTTGGTAGGGTTAAACCCCCCCCCCCCCCCCCCCCCCCGGGTTGGTACCACCGCACTGAATGAAAGATCGGTTGAAACGGCTACGTAAATAGTTCGTGTTTTCCGTCCAGTTCAGTGTAGCCAGCACGACCGCAAGGAAGCCCTGACATCGGATTGAGTTGTTATGGGCTGCACCAAGCTGTTATGGGCTGTAGCCAACCGTGTCAGATTCCATAAAAAAAAACATGTCACGCACGATTTACTCAACGATTCTGTTTGCAGGCTGGGCGTTCTACTTCCTGGTGTCGTCAGCGCGGACTGAGCTGCCGTGGATCAACTGCGACAACTCCTGGAACACGGACAAGTGCTGGGACGGCGCGAGAAACTCTACAGCCAACAGAACGGACACTTCTCACTACCAGGGACCGCTCTCACACTTCACACCTGCGTCGGAGTTCTTTCAGTGAGCTTTGCGATTTCGCTAGCTTGAAAATTTAAAATTATTCATTCATTTGCACAAAGTCACGTCTCTTCAAGAGCGGTTGGCGCGGACGCGGCCGGGGCGGAGAGCCTCAAACGAAACAAATATGAATGAATATCATTCAAGATTTCGAATTTGTTGCGTTTGCGGTTGAAACCCTTAGTCCGTGGAGCAGTGAAGAGCTTCTTGAAGAGGCTTGGTCCACTGCTGGTGGCCGCAACTGGCGTCCCGCAATCAAGGGCCTAGGTACTTCATTCAAAGGGCCTTGCCATCCAGCGGGGTAATGCAGCAAGTGTTCTGGGAAATTTTGAAAACGCCCCTTTTGATAGTTATTTTAATGTTTGTTAGGTAGGTTTTTATTCCTTAGTTATTTGTATTACTATGTTATATTTTCTTGATTAAAATCATTCATTTTAACACCTATTGGCTTAGTTGGTACGTGACCCAACCCATGCACTACTTCAGGTTCCGTGGTGACGTGGGTGCGGTGCTTAAGGTTAACAGATAGATAGACAGACAGGCGAATTCCCAGATGATGGCAAACCATTACACCATGTTGACATGCCATCAACCTATTCCAGTACGTCTCCCCAGTCTAACTGCACAATATTTGACCGAGCTGGTTCTCATTAGTAGTTTTGACAACACGGACGTATACTTTCATTCAGGACGATGTAGTGCGCTGGTATCAATTCGGAAGCCTGAATTGCACCACCAAGAGATTTACGTAGATGCAATAGGTTTATGAACAAGAACATTGAAACATGATTTTTTCCTTGAAATGCTTATAAATAAGGAAATGGACAAACCCAAAAATCATAATACCTATTCTTCTTTCCAGTCGAGCAGTTCTGGAAATGCAGCACTCGGAGGGACTCAACGACCTGGGTCTGCCCAAGTGGCAGCTCGCCCTCTGTCTCGGGGCCGTCTACTTCACGCTCTATCTGTCTCTCTTCAAGGGAGTCAAGAGCTCTGGTAAGTTGGCTTGGCCGCAATATTGTCTTGAAAATGGTTGCCTGGAAGAAATATATCTAAGGGATAAACCCGCCTTTTTATCTCATGATGAATGTGCATTTGACGAAGGGTAAGGAAAGCTAGGTGTTCGTGTTAGTGTCACTCTACAGATCACAGCACAGAGCAAGAAATTGCGAAGACGCCCGCCGAAGCCTCTGTTGTACAGATGCGCGAATGAGGTTCGACGCGCCACGCAGCTGACACGTCCGCCCATTGGCAAAGTGGTCCACTAACACAAACACCCATATTTCCTTATCCTGCGTCAGGTATATAAACTTTATGATGCGTTTGTTTCTGTAAAATGTTTGTGGAGCAATCCGAGCTATACGAAATTGATCTGTCTATCAAAAAAAGAATAAGGCGATGTCTAGCTGTGGTGACGTGGCAGGCAAGGTGGTGTGGGCGACGGCGACGCTGCCGTACGTGGTGCTGTCCATCCTGCTGGTGCGCGGCCTGCTGCTGCCGGGCGCGGCGCGCGGCATCGCCTACTATCTGCAGCCCGAGCTGCACAGGCTCAAGGACACACAGGTGAATATGTCTAGCTGTGGTGAGGTGGCAGGCAAGGTGGTGTGGACGACGGCGAGGCTGCCGTACGTGGTGCTGGTCCCCGAACCCTAATAAGAACAAGACCCTTCAAGAAACAAATAATGGTGGACGGACAGTTAGCGTATGAGGTGATATTTATCTAATGTGAGAGGGCATAAATACATGCCAGGATTAGAACTTTTTTTTAATTGCTTCCGAACTGGGTGGCTCTGCCCGAGGTCGAAGCTTCAGGCGTAGCCAATTTCACCCCCGAGGAGGTGCCAGTCCGGCTTGAAGACGGACTAATGTCGCTGGGGAAAGGCTATTAACCCGCGATTTTAAGATTCATGGATTGTAGATATTGTCCTCTCTCGCTCGGACTTTGTCTCATGCTCCTGCATTCTTATCGTGGCACCACAAACTGGACAGAGTTAGGTACTTAGCTTTCGACCAATATCTATACAATTTAAATGTGGCGATACAAATCCAACTGGCCTACAACTCTTCCTTCTAGTTTAGAGAAACGAACCACTACTGGAGCAAATAAATGGGGATTGGGTTCATTGAAGAACTTTTTTCAGGTGTTAAACGTTTTCTATTTCTTTCAGGTGTGGGTGGATGCGGCAGTTCAGATCTTCTACTCGGTCGGCGCTGGGTTCGGAGTCCACCTCTCATATGCCAGCTACAACACCTTCCATAACAACTGCTACAGGTATAATCTTCACCTTCTAGAGGGTCGAGTTTGCAGTACCCAAAACCGTTGAGCTTGCATGAAAAACTTGGAAGAGACGACGACACGTGAAGACTCGTCTTTTGCTTGTCAAATTACAAGATAGGCTTGAAAATGTGTGCGTTTCGGTCGCAGGGATTGCCTGGTGACGACTCTGGTGAACTGCTTCACTTCCTTCTTCTCTGGGTTCGTCATCTTCACATACCTCGGCTTCATGTCGCACAAGCAGGGTGTTCCCATCTCTGCCGTCGCTACAGAAGGTAACTGACGTGAAGGAATTCCACAATAATAATATTTGTTTGCGGGCCATAATTATTAATAACAAGAATTTGTTACATACCATGAATAATATAATAGTAACACAGGACAAATAAAACATTTAGCGGCTTGGAATGGTATGCTGTGTGTGGTATATGGTGTACGAGAAGATAGGGTGGGTGGTGCTGTGGTGCGGTGTGTACCTAGCGTAATCAAATTACGTTGTTTTGGACAGGCCCCGGCCTGGTGTTCCAGGTGTATCCCGAGGCGGTGGCGACGCTGCCCGGCGCCAGCATCTGGGCCATGCTATTTTTCTTCATGCTCATCATGCTGGGCCTCGACTCTGGGGTCTGTCACTTTCATTTTACGAAATGACGACAAACTGACAAGTACAGAAACTCACAAAAACAGAAGCAGTTCGATTAAAGAGCTAAAGATATGCAGGGGCTAGCTAGAGAGACAAAGAGACAATCCGATTGTAGAGCGTCGTACCTGCTAGGCTGTAGCACAGAGACGTGCGAGTTCGTGCGAAAGGGATGGCGCTCTACAACCGGATTGTCTCTTTCTAAAGCTCGACAAGCTTTAGGTATTTGCTGCCGGGAACTGTACGTGCTTAGCACTAACATAAAAAAAAAATATATGAAGGGTACACGGCAAGAAGGGGCTCATCGAAAATTTTTCAATTTTGAGATTTATATGGAAAAAAATTCTCTGCGAAAAGGGTCACAACTTGACATTAACAAAACTGGCAAAAGCGGGCTCTTTCATGACAAAAACAGCGATCAAAGATTCGGTGTACAAGCATAAACGGGCTCATTGCACTAAAAATTAAACTCAAAATTTAATTTAATTTAAAATTTAATTAACGCATACTACAATGCCTAATTAGAAAATGGAAATGTAATTTTTAAAGTGTTTTTTGTTTAGTTTATAATCATATTTTGTGAAGCATTTGGTTTATAGGAAAAAAGGCAAAAAGGGGTTTATTGCTGAATTAACCCCCTTTTGGCATTGCTTAAAGAGGAGTTTGTTCAGAATTTTTTTTTTAGCTGTAACCGTAAGTCCGTTTGAAAAGATTTTTTTTGTGTGCGTTATGTATTAAATGGGTCATTGGATTTTAGTCAGTTATATTTTTTTATGCCACCCTGTCTCCAACAAACTAGAATTGTATGCTTATTTTTGCTGTCCTGTAAAATTGTGTTTTTGTTGATGAGCCCCTTCTTGCCGTGTACCCTTCATATACAAAATGAAAATGAAAAATGAAAATGAAAAACTTTTATTTTTCTTGTTTAACACACACACGACAGTTTAAATAACACATAGAACAGTAAATAGATAGACCAGAAAAATTGGAACTGACACAGCCTTGGTCCTTCCCCACCGAGCCCTGGAGCTGATGAGAGGGACGCTGATTTTAAGTCAGGCGTGCATCATGCATCATGTGCACGTGCAAAATGCATCATAATACTTTTTTTTCTGGCCAGAATAAAAAAAGGTTTGTAAAGTCTACTCATGCGTCGCGTGTTTTTTCACACACGCACCCCGTGTGTATTCAGATGGGCGGGCTGGAGTGCGTGATCACCGGCCTGCTGGACGAGGCGCGCGCGTGCGGCGCGCACTGGCTGCGCCGCGAGCACTTCACCCTGCTCGTCGTCTGCGTCTCCTTCTGCGTCGCCTGCATCAACATCACGCCGGTACCCACCCGCCTTGCCAACAGACACACCGAGCAAGAGTTGCCAATCTGCAGACCTTGCCAACTGACACACCGAGCAAGAGTTGCCAATCTGCAGACTTTGCCACTCACACAACAAGCAAGAGTTGCCAATCTGCAGACTTTGCCAACTGACCTTAAACCGGCAACTTCCTTTGCCCCTTACTAGGTGGTAGGCTCAAATTGTAGCCGACTGGGTTGGTAGCCGCATAGCAGCCTCGGTTGTGTTCTCCTTTAGTCCAGTATAGCCAGCAATCCAGGGAAGTCTCCCGTATGGCACCTACTTTCTCGGAGGTGATATTGGCTAGTCAGAGCATGTACTGTGGCCCCTCTGACTAAGCCACCCATACCGGATTACATAAAAAAAATATTGACGCACCAACCAAGAATTTGTCAATCTGCAGACTTTGCCAGCTACTGACACACCAAGCAAGAGTTGCCAATCTGCAGATTTTGTCAACTGACCCGCCAAGCAAGAGTTGCCAGTCTGCAGATTTTGCCAACTGACACACTAAGCAAGAATTGCCAATCTGCAGACTTTGCCAACTGACACACCAAGCAAGAGTTGCCAATCTGCAGACTTTGTTAACCGACACACCAAACAAGAGTTGCCAATCCTTGAGTTGCAGACCTTGACAACTGACATACTTTTCAAGAGTGGTTGACTTTGCCAACTGAAACAATTCGCAAGAGTTGCCAACTTCTGTTGAAACGTTGAGGCTTCCCTTGAGGAAAACACACCCGAGGCTGCCATGCGGCCATCTTACCAGTACCGACTGGGTATACTGGCCATTTTACCGGTACACCCAGTCGGAGTTACCCAGTAACCTCGACTGGATTGTTACCACTTTATCACTTATCTGCATCACAATCACAAGATAAGCTTGGACACGAGGCCACAGATTATTAATACGAGGCGCTTACCGATATGTCCACGGATATTTGTGAATTTTGTGAGTTCTTAACGATATTAATAGAATGATGATGACTGTGTGTTGCAGGGCGGGATCTACATGTTCCACCTGCTGGACACGTATGCGGCGGGGATCTCGCTGCTATGCTCCGCACTCTTTGAAGCTGTCGCCGTTTCCTGGTTCTATGGTGATCACGCATGCGCACATTACACATTCTTCCCATAGATCGAGTTGACTGGAGAAAATTTCATAAGGAAATAAGTCGTTTTTTTTATACGAATTTCACGCGAGGGAACCCGCTGGCAACTGCTAGTCAAAATTGTATCTGCTGCCAGTTCTCAATGGAGTAAAATTTTTTTTTAGGGCCCCGTCGCAAAATTATGAAAAAACTGACCCTTATGGAATCGCTCTGGTGTCTAAACACCCACTGTTGGCCATCATATATTTTATTATGGAAACTGACACGTTTATCTACATCTCATCCGTGATGTCAGCCCATAACACCTTGGAGAAGAAGGCGCCATGTCAGTGCTTCCCTTTGGTCATGCCGGTTACACTGAACTAGACGGAAAACACTTACATAGTTGTTTCGACCGACATTTCATTCAGTGGTATCAACACGGGCGCGCTAAATCCTACCACCCAGTACTGTAAGAAGGGGACCTATGGTTCTATGTGGAATCCGAACCACGGTCAGCCTCAACGGTCGAGCGGTCACCTATCCACGTTCTGACCGCGCCCACGTGTGCTTATGATCACGAACGACAGTCGACCGACCCCACCACTGAGCTACCGAGGCTGACAATGGATATTCACTAATATGACAATTCAGCATGCTGGCCACCACGATTGGTAATACACAAATCAGCCCGTTTCTTGGAGCTCACAATCATGACGGGGATATTCACGTGTTTATCTTCGATAGCGTGTTACAATTTAGCGGGTCGTTTCCCACCCTATATCGTTGGTGATCTGGCAGAAAGTCCTATCTCAAAAATGTAAATTTTTCAAGAGACGTGAAACTGTTTTGTTCAGAACTTAGGGTAAAAAAAAAACACGTACAATTTTATTTTATTTTAGTTTATTTTAGAATAAAGTCGCCTGAATTTTGTCCTGACATTGTGGAAAAAATTAT
Organism: Nematopogon swammerdamellus; assembly: GCA_946902875.1. NCBI lineage: Eukaryota > Metazoa > Arthropoda > Insecta > Lepidoptera > Adelidae > Nematopogon > Nematopogon swammerdamellus. The sequence continues at coordinate 10,782,314 of OX336357.1, forward strand.
ATAGATAGGACTTTCTGCCAGATCACCAGCGATATTATGGTTGAGGGAGGCGATGATGGCTGGCCAGCACAACAGCTAGAGTGAACGGATGCTGTTTGTGGAGACCGGCCTTTTTTTTATAGAAAATGACACGGTTCGCTACATCACCTACAACATACGTGATGTCAGCCCATAACACCGGATGAACTAGGTGCCATGTTAGTGCTTCCCTTCATTTCATGTCGGCTACACTGAACTGGACAGAAAACACGAACTATTTACATTATCCGTTTCAACCGGATGTTTCCTTCAATGCGGTGGTACCAATCCGGCCGGGATAAACCCTACCACCTAGTAAGGTAAGAAGGGAAGGGATAACGTGGAATCCGAACCACGGTCAGCCTCCAACGGTCGAACGGTCACAGGTCCAAGTACCGACCGCGCAAAAAGAAAAAGCCTTGTCGCACTGTAAGCGTGTCTAGGCAGTGGCAAACATTTTTTTAAAGTAGACTAAGTGCACATTGAAAAAATTTCCAGTGAAGTTTCTTGTCAGTTCTTCTTCGCTGTGATGATAATCGAACTGGCGGATTGTTACAATGTAAATATGACAAATCTGAGCGCAGTGTACTGCCAATAGATGCTAAATAAACAATAAACCGGGTTGGTACGACCGCACTAAATGAAAGGTCGGTCGAAACGGCTATGTAAGTAAATAGTTTGTGTTTTCCGTCCAATTCAGTGTAGCCGGCACGGGGAAGCACTGACGTGGCACCAAGTTCATCCGGTGTTATAGGGCCGACATCGCTGGATGTTGCCAGATGTTGCCAACCGTATCAGTTTCCATAAAAATAACGTCATACAACCCTTGTTTCATGAATATTCTAAATTTGAAATATTTTCCGACCGGCCAGATATTATGGTACGAGTAACCTCGTTTTAATTTCTGCGGCCCTGGTACTTTTACAAGCCGACGCTTGGGCCGATTGTGCCTCTCTATCGCTTGTTACGCGCTCTCGCTTGCACACACAGGCTCAGATGGAACGTGACGTGATATTCGTGCGTGCAGCCGGTGTTCATCAATTTATAAGACGTTATCACGTCAAAAATAATAAATTTGATTACATAATGTGGTGTAGGTCTGGAGCGGTTCTCAGACGACGTAGAGGAGATGCTGGGGTTCCGGCCCGGGCTCTACTGGCGCATCTGCTGGAAGTTCGTCAGTCCTGTCTTCATCATAGTGAGTAGCCACAGCAACTCTCCTCCTTGCGCCCGAACGAATGAGTTTGTTGTTGTTCGCAGAGTTGGCACTCTGCCTGCAATATTCCTCTTGGTCTTGGACCTTTGTTCAAAACGCCTCGATCTACAGCTAGCCCAGCCAGCCAATTTTTTTAAAGGGACCTGGTATTGGTGGCGATACCGGTATCAGGCACATTCTGCGACTAACCAATATCACCTGCAAGAAGGCAGGTGCCATACCGGAGGCTTCCTTTTGAATTGCTGACTATAGCTACTGGACTAGATGAGAAAACAGTTGATGCTGCTATGCGGTCATCTTATACCTCCAGTACCGTGGTATCAACCCGGTCGACTACAATTTGAGACTTCTATGTACCTTGTAAGGGGTAAGGGACAAGTTTACTTAATATTAATTATTTTATCTTTAATTCTCACACTCCCTTACTTTTCGCCAGTTTTACACCTGTTCCGAACGGTGAAGGAGTAGGTACACCTACTATAGACTATAGTACGTATAAATACGTGCATACCTAGGTACACCTGCTGCTTCACTGTTCGTAACCGGTGTAAACTGTAGGCCCCTTTCCTTGCTCAGCACTAGGTGGTAGGTTCAAATTGTGACCGACTGGGTTGGTACCACCGTACTCGAAGATGGCTGCATAGCATATTTGTATGGCACCTTTTCAGAGGTGATATTGGCTGGTCGGAGCATGCGCTCTGGCCCCTCCGACTCAGCCATCCATGCCGGATTTTTTTTTATTGCTTCTGAACAGGGTGGCTCTGCCCGAGGCCTCAGGCGCAGCCAATTTCACCGCCGAGGAGATGCCAGTCCGGCTTGGAGGTGGACTAATGTCGCCGGGGAAGGGCTATATTAACCCGCGATTTGAAGATCCGTGGATTGTAGGAGTGGGGAAAGAGATTCCCTGGGAGCCCGTTCCACACCTTTGCAGTGCGGTACAAGAACGATTTAGAGAATCGTGCGTTCGAAGAACTCTTCTGTCGACTACAAAGGGATGTTCTGCGAGAGTATGGCGGGTTTGGCGAAGGCGACCAGGAGGAGGAGGGATAAGGGAAGCAAGTTCGTCAGAGCAGCGGCCATAGTAGTACCGATAAAACAAGAATATAAAACAAGCACTGCAGTACTGACAGATGACTGACAGCTGTACTAGCAATGTTATTTTAGGAAAGATAGGTTATCTATATGACATTCAGTGCTCACACATGGCACGTCCTTGAAAAGTTGAGAGGAAGAACTATTAAGTGATGCGCCGACTCGAATAGTCTTATTCCAATTATTAGAATTAGTGCAGAATCATTCAGAATCAGATAGTTCATTACACACGACGCCATTTTCGATGTGTTAGCGGCTCGTGGTTAGCGGTCCGAACGCGTGCGTAGTTGGTGGGCGACTAACTTTAGACAGGACTGTGGTCTTGTATTTAATGTGCCGCTTGGGAGCTCAGATAACCTATCCACCTCCTTTTAACTTAGTTATAATATCATTGTATACTAGTGAATTGATTGGTCGCGTGAAGCGTGAATAATGTGTGTGCGTGCAGGGCGTGGTGGTGTTCGGACTGCTGTACCAGCAGCCGCTGCAGTACCAGCAGTATCTGTACCCGGAGTGGGCGGCCGCGCTGGGCTGGAGCCTCGCGCTCTCATCCATCCTCATGATTCCTGCCTGCGCCATCTACAAGCTGATCACCACGCCTGGAACTTGTCGGCAGGTAGGCTCTTTCAATATCCGCCGGATGCTGTGAAGGTTTTTTGACTAATGGAAATCCGGACGCTAGCTGTCGACTGAAGAACTTGGCATCCGAGTCCGAACCAAGAATAAAAAAATTGCAACGGGACCCTAGAAGCTATGATCGATTGATGAAGACGTAGATAACTTTGCTAGGCATCCATGATTATATATATTATGCAGGCATATGGCGAATATTGTATATTGTTGATATTTGGCTTACCATGGTTGGGATTCGCGGTTACTATGGCCGACGTTTCGGACTGGCTCGTGCAGTCCATCTTCCAGGACGAGTGCTTGGGTGCGGCCGCACCCAGGCACTCTCTGGTACTCGAGCATTTCTCATACGTTACTCCCGAAGTCCCTACAAAACATGCCATCGACCAAAGATCGGCGAGTGGTCGAGTGGTTTGGGCTGGTTTGGTCATGCGAGAGGTCCTCAGTTCGAATCCGGTCGGCGTGTACCAATGTTTTTTCTGACGGAAAATTTTACGTGCATACCTACACAAACCTGCTGCTTCACCGTTCGGAACCGGTGTAAAACTGCAGGTCCCTTCCCTTGCTACTACTTGTTACTAGGTGGTAGACTCAATTTGTAGCCGACTGGGTTGGCACCACCTTACTGGATGTATGATGGCCGCATAACAGCCTCGGTTGTGTTCTCCTCTAGTCCAGTATAGCCAGCAATCCAGGGAAGTCTCCGGTATGGCAGCTACCTTCTCGGACGAAAAAATAACTGGAAAGGACTGCTTATAAGCAGATTTCACAATGACTAGTGCTTTGTTATACTTATATCTCACCTTATGTCTTATGTCTTCAAATATGCGAGTGCGCGCTGGCTGAGCTGAGCACGCATTAGCGCATAAAATGGTTCTAATGTGATCGTTTTGAAGTACCTATTCATGATGACAATTGCCTGAGAAGGCACGCACATTTTTTGTTTATGTAATCCCATATGGGCGGCTAATTCGGAGGGGCCAAACCAAAGCGCATGCTCCGACCAGCTCCGAACACCTCCGAGAAGGTAGATGCCATACCGGAGACTTCCGTGGATTGCTGGCTATACTAGACTAGAGGAGAACACACCCGAGGCTGCTATGCGGTCATCTTACATCCAGTACGGTGGTACCAACCCAGTCGGCTACAATTTGAGCCTACCACCTCGTAAGGGGCAAGGGAGGGGACCTACAGTTTTACACCGGTTCCGAACGGTGAAGCAGCGGGTGTAGGTATGCACGTAAATTTTTTCGTCAGAAAAAACTCATTGGTACACGCCGACCGGATTCGAACCTCGGACCTCTCGCATGAGAAACCGATGCCCAAACCATTCGACCACCCGCCGCTTAATACATTTGTTTACCGACAGAGTTCAATGCCGACAGATATCAATTTTCATCGCGATTTGCTGATTCTAGTATTTATGTTTTCATCTCATGCCCAGGCGTCGCATTGAGGCCATATTTTAGCCGTAATGCCTTAGCTAGACCGAGTCTAGTGCGCCTGTAAATGCGAAGCTGATGATAATCAAACAAGGCACTAACTAGGCAGACGGACAGACAACAGTGCAGACAACAGACTGATTTGATAGCCTGGAATGTTATAGAACGTTAAAAGTCGAAGGAATCTCTTTATTATCTAAAAAAACTTACCTATATATTTACAAAAAAAACAAAGTTCTACAGACGCACCTACCGATCTTACATCACCTGAAGTAATGTCGGCCTAAACTCCTTTATTCATGGAAGTAAACTAAATAATATGTCGTTTATGTGAACGTAGCTCGGTCTTCGGCCTCGCCTTCAGTGACTGTACCTACGTAGGCCCTTGAATGATAAAAAGGGACAAGGAAATTTAAGATAATGCAGATAAAATCAACAGCTACTAAACAACTATGATGTATCCATCAGTTTTGATAACTGCAAACCAAAGTGATACTTACCTGCATAACTCAAACAGCACACTTGAGTTATCTTTGAGATACGAGTAAGTAGGTACTTACTCCCTTGATTTGAGAACAAGGTACAGAGTACGTAGGTGCTAAAAGACAGAAATTAAACAATGGTTTACACTTTAGTATTATTTTTATTATTCAAACATGATGCAGGTCAATTAACACCATTTTGCAATAAGTACGAACAAGGAAGATAGGTACGTCACTGAGATGACGTTAAGTTTAACACTCGCAACTAGGCAGAAGAAACTGAAATCCACAACTCTTAAAATTGCACTTTTACTAATTACCGTTGGGTTTTTTACCTATACATAGTATTTACTATAATTTATTTTAATTAATCAATCACCTATAGTAATTCACTTGGTGTCATCCATCAGGGAAGGAGACTGCAATATCGCTCCGTTGTCAATAGTAATGATAGCTCCTGTAATGCAACGAGCCTGCTCGCTGGCCAAATACACGATCATGTTTGCTATATCTTCACCTTCTGCTACACTCTTCAACGGAAGCGAACGGCTGGCTTGCTCGAACTTCTTTTGCGCTTCTTCATCGCTGAGCCCGACCGCGCTCAAAAAGTTAGTTTTTGTCGCTCCCGGATTCACGGAGTTCACTCGAATCCCACGCGGCGACAGCTCCAAAGCAGCGCAACGTGTCAGCATGTCCAGGCCCGCCTTAGAGATGCAATAGGATGAGAATCCCTGCACCGGGCGGTACGCAGCGATACTTGAAATGTTCACAACGCTGCCCTTCGTATCGCCCAAGTGCGGTGCGGCCAGACCCGTCAGCAGATAAACGCCGCGTAGGTTAGTACCGATGACGCTGTCGAAGCTCGCTATGCCCACCTCGAACTTAGCCGGAGTTCCGAAGCCGGCGTTGTTGACTAGAACGTCGAGCCTTCCGAATTCGGCGATCGTTTCGTCGACTATGCGTTTAACGTCTTCGTCCTTGCTCACGTCGGCGACGATTGGAAGAACTTTCACTCCAGACACGGCGCAGACTGCGGCGACTTTCTCGAGGTTGCTCCGGTTGCGGCCTACGAGAGCCAGGTTCGCCGAGAGTTTGGCGAATTTCTCGGCGGTGGCGGCACCGATGCCGGCGCTGGCGCCCGTGATGAGGACGACTTTATTCTCGAACGACATTTTGTGCGGTTGATAGAACGCTGCGTGCGATCCCGACGGCGCTAAATTTAAACTGACTGACGGCAGTCTGTGGCTGGCTGACTGGCTGAATCTGATCGCTGGAGACGACACACGCGGAAGTGAGTCGGACAAAATGTGTTATCGGCCAGTGATTTTTTATCGCGTAGAAATGTGTGAGCCACGCACGTATGCGTGACATATAGGTAGACACTAGCATACAAAGCTTGATACTGCTGGCTCGTGTTATGTTCGTTGTGCAATATTATTGTGCAATTACCGGTGACCCTTTATATAATTCGCGCCTCTGTTTTTCGCTGGTCATTCGAGATAATTTAAGATACACAAGCGCTATGCCATTTGTCTCGCTCGGTGCGATTTGAGATGAAAATGGTTTACTGTATGTAACTGTACTTATAGGTACTGACATTGCAACTCAGGCAGGTTGTTGTAGGCAGGATGTTGTAGGTGATGTAGCCAACCGTGTCAGTTTCTATAAAAAAAAGGTGAGATGGGAAGGGACCTACAGTTTTACGTGGAATCCGAATCGCGGTCAGCCTCCAACACGGTCGAGCGGTCACCCATCCAAGTACTGACCGCGCCCAGGTGTGCCATATGTCAGTAGTATATGCAGCAGCAGCAGTCATATGTCAACAGTCGACCGACCGCACCACTGAGCTACCGAGGCCGACTACCGAGGCCGTACCAGTTTATCTGCTCTACTGTAAAATTTTTAAAATATTAATCAATCATCCACTTATGTTAGTCAGTTCCTCAGATGTATTCCATGTCGGGTTATACAGGGTGTATCAGGATAGGTTTGAGAAACTTCAGGAATAGAAAGTACTCATTAATTAGAAGAAAAAAATCCTTATCACTCAAATCGAAATTCCGTTGTCTTTTTTTGTCATACAAAAGTTGGAAATTGTAATAAAAACTCGATGGACAGTGAGACTGGAGAGTGCAGTGAACTAATTCAGTCCTCTTTTTCTTTTGAGGTCATTGAACTTTCAGTGTTTGGAATTTACCTACACGCGGTTCAATTGTACTAGTTATGTATACAACCTACCCATTTTTATTCATGAGTTAGAATTTATTTTTTATTTAATAAAGGTGGACGTTAACCATCCACCAAATCTTGAAGAATAGATTTTCACCAAAAAGTACTGTAAAATGATCGAATCTGGGAAAAAGTTTCAGAGCTTTTCGTCTTCAAATATCTTCCTTTCGAACCCTGAAGTTTCGAAAACCTATCCTGATACACCCTGTATAAATGTGAATAAACCATCGATTGAATAAACCCCATTAAGTATTGCTAAAATTAGCAACAACATGTCAGCCTCGGTAGCTCAATGGTGCGTTCGGTCGACTATCGGTTGTGATCATAAGCGTACACCTGGGCGCGGTCAGTACCTACTTGGATCGGTGACCGCTCGACCGTTTTGGAGGCTGACCGTGGTTTCCACATAAAACTGTAGGTCCCTCCCTTCCCTTCTTACCTTACTAGGTGGTAGGGTTTAACCCGCCCGGGCTTATGCCACCACCGCACTGAATGAAAGGTCGGTTGAAATGGCTATGTGAATAGTTCGTGTTTCCAGTTCAGTGTAGCCGGCACGACCGAAGGGAAGCACTGACATGGCGTCTAGTTCATCAAGGTGTTATGGACTGACATCGCGTATGTAGTAGGTAATCCATCTCCGGTATGGCACCTACCTTCTCAGAGGTGATATTGGCTAGTCAGAGCATGTGCTTTGGCCCCTCTGACTCAGCCACCCATTCCGGATTACATAAATAAAAAAAAAAAAAAAGGTGATGTAGCCATAGCCAACCGTGTCAGTTCCCATAAAAAAGAAAATAAATAAAAAATATATAAAAAACACATGGAGAGCTTATCCAACTTATCGTAGATAATCAGTAAAGTACACGGTGTTGCAGTTGCCCCGTAATATTTTTAACTGAGATAAGGGGGTTATTCTATATGTGAAACTAAAGAACTTCTGTGAAGAAAACAATTTTTTTGAAACAAAAAAAAAATTTTTTTTCCTTACTTTAAAAACTATTCTCAAAATGAGTGGAGAAAAAAAAATTTTTTTTCTTCAAAAAACAAAGTCTTAGAACAAAAGTTTTTCTATTTCACGCACCTACCCCCTTTCACCCCCTTTCGGGTTTTACGGTTGGGGTTGCAACACTGTGTATAATGTTTACCTTCCGGTCGCCATGACAATACATATATTGATACCTCGGGTGCATCCTTGAATATAGAACCTTGGCAGGCACGAGGCACATCAACTTCTAATTGGCTAATGTATAGTACATTTATAGATTTATTACTTCAGTGTGGGGGAAATACTCGTTATTAGCTTCCTAATGGTTTCGGTTATTTATTTTGTTCTATAGAACATGCATGGCAGTAACGTACTTATATTGTGAAACGAGTTTTTAACCCCCAACGCAAAAATAGGGGTGTGTGTGGTGTATGTGTGTATGGGGGTGTCTGTGGCATCGTAGCTCCCAAATGGATGGACCGATTTGGATGCGGTTTTTTTATTAGAAAGCTGGTTTAATCGGGATGGTTGTTATCTATGTTTGTAGTCAAGTAATCAAGTAATTAAGTAATCAAGTAATCAGGTAATTAAGTAATCAAGTAATCAAGTAATCAAAAAATTAATTATCATAAAAATTTAACCGATTTTCATGCGGTTTTTTTTAAAAGCTTTGTCATGTTAACTTTTTTTTTCTTTTTATGGTTCCGTAATCCATACGGAAGCGTATTACTAAGCCTACGCCGTGTGTTTGTCTGTCCGTCCGTCCTAGGGCTGTATCGTTTGAACCGAAATAGGTAGCCAGTTGAAGTGTTCACATAATACGTGTTATTATGGTGGATGTGCCAACAAATAAAAAATCGGCCAAGTGCGAGTCGAACTCGCGGACCGAGGGTTCCGTATCGCCATGTCATGGTCAGCGCCACTCACCGCATCTATGGCGTGTTTAGGAAATTCATATTAGTTTAAATTAATGATTAGTTAAAATGCTTCATACTGTTTTTGGTAGATGGCGCGCATACACTTTTTAGTTTCTTCTATGAGAACCCCCGTTAGTTTTTTACTTTTTCTTATTTTTATTATTTGTTGTTATATCGGCAATTATAACACATATTCTGTGAAAATTTCAACCGGCTACCTATTACGATTCAAGAGCTACAGCCCTCGGACAGACAGACAGACAGACGGCGCGGCGTAGGCTTAGTAATAGAGTCCCGGAACGGATACGGAACGAACCCTAAAAAGTAAAAACATTTGGGGTCCCCATACAAGAAACGTGATAAGAATCGATTAGTACATATTTACGCTACTGAATAATAGATGGCGCCACAGGTATTTGTATTTTGCATTATAGAAATACAAAATATAGACGAATATGGTTTTTGACAGTTACCTATGGTATAGCGGATCTGTGGAACCCTCCGTGCGCGAGTAAAACTCCCACATGACATGACCGATTCTTTTTTATTTTGCGGAAAGCCGGAAAGGCGACGGTGGGCGACGTTCACTTCTCTGTTCACTTCCTGGTTGGTGGCACTATAAAAGGTTGACTGGAGAAGATAGATATCTTAAATAAGGCCGCCTTCTGTGTCTCAGAAGAGCGTTTACATGCAAAATTATTCCGTCTTTATGTTGCAGAAAGTGGCGTGCTGCATATCTCCAGAATCGGAGCACGAGTCCATCCGCGGCGGGGCGCCAGTGTCGCGTTTCACATGGCGACATTGGTTGTATGTTTAAATGTCAGTTCAAACTTCAAACCCTCGCTACTATGAGAGTCGACTCTATCACCAGACCGAGTGTGTGGATTATTGAAATTCCGTGTAAAGGACGACGGAGTAAGTACGACGACGACGGAACGACGTACTATTAATGAAAGAAATCTGAAAATCTTGATAAATCTGGCGAAATCCGAATGAAAGGTTTGACGAGAAGCTAAACGAGAGACTTTTTTTCTTTTTGATATTTTTAGGAAAAAAAGAGTACATATTCGTTCGAAATATAGTATAAGGTGCCTCTTTTTAATATTTACATATATTTGCCTGAATATTTGCCATCTGAATATTTGCCTGCAAATATTTTGGGAGGGCAACATACCGGCCATAATAAACACGTTAAGCAAAAAGAAACATTAACAAAAGATGTCAATGCTCTACAAAATCAAAACGTGGTACTCACTAGGTAGGTACCTAAAGAGCAGATTATTTGAAGTCATTGACTCTCCTGGCCAAACCGCGCCGGCGCCTCACCTCGCGCGCATGATACTCCGCCGGCCAGGAGAGTCAATGACCTCAAATAATCTGCTCTTTAGGTACCTTGTGGCACGTTTTGATTGTATAGGATATAGACATGTTTCGTTAAATTTCTCGAAAACTAATGCAACAAATTCATAATACTTATAGGTACCTACATATAATTATGTATATATTTTTTTACATAACGTCTTCGCGTTACTCTTATAATATTAGCAGCTATTAAAGAGGCGCATTAGTTATATATATTATGTATTTATGAATGCCTACTGCTTCCCTAGCTCATCGTGTGTTGGCTGGCAGCTAACTTTACTAAAGAAATATTATGTAGGTAAGTACTAGAACTAATAAGGCTCTAAAGCACAGGATACTGTCTAAAGTAAGTACCTACCGGTACCGATTATTTTTTTTGGAAAAGTGAAATAAATAAAACAAAAAAATAAATATGTAAGTCTTTGAAGTGTAGCAACGCCATTGAGCAGCGCAGACATCGATGTTGTCCCGCCAATAATATCAATATGTATTGACAACATGGAATGTTTTCCCGTTGAACGTCGCCATCCGGACCATAGAGGCGCATTTCCATGTGTTTCATTGCGTTTCTATTGGCTAAAGGTTTTGACATGAACGGTGATACTGATAGTTTCCACGCCTCAAGAAATGTTTTAATAATTGGAAGTGTGTAAACAGGCCTTAAATCTTAGGAAGCGCGCGAACCAGCATGCATAACAGTTCGAATGCTATGGCGGGAATTTCAGATCACATTTGGTTCACTTACTTTTAAATTAACTAAATTTACGCAACTTCTACTTATTATATTGCTGTGTCGGATGTTCCATCCAAATCAAGTTTGTTTTGCAATATATAGGCCATCAAGCTGGAATGTAGCATCGGGTGTATGTAATAATGGGTTAGGTACGTATGTATTTGTTTTAAAGTTGAGTTCTAGCGATATCGGCAATAAGAATTTTGTGCATAAAACATTTCCTTGTCCATTTTGTTCCCGGCGCGGCGCGGTCGGATAGTGGAACAGATTCAGTAGTTCGTTAAGTCATAGGGCAGGTCTTAATAAAATCAGTGCTGAATCTAGTGAAGTTGTTCATTCTATTCAGTACCTGTACGCCATGTCTGGTTTTCTTATTCCTTCCACAATGGAAGGAATAAGAATTGTATTTTATTTTATATGTTGTATTGTATCGCAAAGAAAAAATGTAACATTATTTCTTCGGTTTTTTTTTTCATAATTTTTGTTCTGTAAATTTTAATATAAAATAGAAACTATTATTATTATTTATTATAGAACATAAATCTAAGTAAGTACCTATTTAAGTATGTAGAAATTAATATAGAAACAAGTTTCTACAGTAAAAAAATAAAAGTTTCTATTTTAATAATTTAGGGAATTAGGGAGCTTCCAATCTTTCTCTTCCTGGTGGGTACATATTGTAGTTACAAAAATTATCAATTAATGTATATTGAAAACGTTAAAATATTTTAAACGTTGTTATTATGGCGTTGTAGTTATTTAAAGGGTCTGGTACCTACTTGATGTTAAATAATACTTGAAATTTTTAGATGTCTATCTATAGTATATAGAATAAATATTTATATACCAAGTTGTTTAATATAAAATACATACAATAGATTACATACATAGTATTGACATTTCCTTACCTAACTAGGTGATAGACATAAAACCCCGGTTGGTACCACTGCCGCACTGAATGAAAAACAGTTGAAACGGCTGTGAATAAAAATAGTGCGTGCTGTCCGTTCAGTTCAGTGTAACCGGCACAAGCAGAGGGCAGTACCGGCACGACATGTAGTCTCGGCAGGAACAACGTGTAGTGGATTGACATAACGGGGGTGTAGCACAGACGATGTAGCCGACACGTCAGATTCCATAGCAACATCGTGAATATTTTAGAAGGTACGTATATAGAGGATGTTTCAGGATAGGCTTGAGAAACTTCAGGAATAGAAAGTACCTAGGTACTCATTATTAGAAGAAAAAAATCATTATCACTCAAATCTAAATTTCGTATTTTATTTCATACAAAAATTGAAAATGTTAATAAAAACTCGATGGACAGTGAGTACCTATAGGGAGATTTGGCAACACTGCTGTCTAGGTCTAGGGTCGAGTGCAATGACCTAGGTCCAGTCATCTTTTTCTTTTGATGTCATTCAAATTTTCGTGTTTGGAATTTACCTACATGCGGTTTTATTGTAGGTACTATTTATGCATGTAAGTTAGTAATTTTATTTTTATTTAATAAATGCGAATGTTAACCGTCCACCAAATCTCGATGGAACAATTTTCACCAAAAAGTACTATAAAATGACAGAATATGGGAAAACGTTTCAGAGCTTTTCGTCTTCAAATATGGACCCCTTTCAAACCCTGAAGTTACGAACCCCTATCCGGAAACACCCTGTATAACATACTATAGGTATTGTATGTATTGGTTAATCCTTGGCGTCCAATGTAACCGGACCGGTCTAAGTTTGTCGAACCAAATCTGTGACGTACAATAAATGTGTGTATTCCGTAAAATGGACTAACCCTATTATTCTACAAGATTAAATGCTTAATTAAATAAAATCTAAGCAAATGAACGTATCAGTAATCGTGTAAAATAAACCTTAAAGCCTAGAGAGTTAACGTGAGAAAAAAAATCGTTTTAAAAAATGTCTGCTATAGAGTAACTAGGGAACTCGCTGATGCGAGTGTACTGGTAGGTATGTATCCGGAAGTAAGTAATCAAACTAGAGCTTTAGAAAGGGACAATCCGGTTGTAGAGAGAATGTTATGGCGTCAAATTAAAAAATGTGACAATATTTTAAAAGCGAAACTGTTACACCGACGTGTGATGCATGATTGAGTACATAAGGTAGTTCATATAATTATGTTCATACGGAATATTAAAACAGCTCGTGTTGGGATCGGGTATACATTAAAGGAAGCTCAAGCGGAGTTTCATACTTGAAAGTATACCATAGAAAAGTGTTGCGCTCGGGTATATTTTCAAGTGATAAACTTGCTTTGCTACTTCTTGAATGTATACCCGAGCTCAACACTATGGAGCGTTGGGTAAAGGTATATTTTCCAAATAAGCCACGGGCGTAAGCATAGGTCGTTACAGAGTTTCCGCTTTAAGGATTTCTTAGGATATTTATGTAACTTGAGAAAACCTGTTACCTACCTTGGTTGGTAACCGGTCGTTACCTACTCTCCAATAAAATTTGTCATATCTCCGGATGTATCTTTATACATCCCGCATGCATAGTTATGGCTTTTTACCATGAAGCTGTCAGCTGTAGCAGATGGCACAAGTAATAAAGAATATAAGTAGGAAATTGTAAGATACGCTAAATAATAAATTACTTATTCCTGTACTTATTTTTAAATTGTTCAAAATAAAATCTTTCAAACAGCTGAAATGGGCCATATAAAGAGGTAGACATTATAGATATTTTGAGCAAAATAGGTACGTGAAATAAAAAAAATCCTCTTAATTATGTTAGAAAGGCAAGTTGCTTAAATTTTTACATTTAGGTATTTATTTAAGTACCTAAGTTATGGATTCCATACATGTCCATTTTAGTTATAAAATAAGGTACCTAGGTAGTTTTGTTAGGAAAATAAAGATGCATTTATTTAATAGAGATTTTTTTTACAAAATATATTTCGTGCTAAGATTATATGTTTCGTTAGACATTGCTGCAGCTTTCATTCGATCGAATAATTTATAATAGTTGTTTATGCTCCGGGGGAGTTAAAATTATGTAATTAAAAAATAAATAAAAATATATTTGCTGTTACATAAATTATTTGTGGTCGGTTTTAAAAGGTATTCTTTTTCATAAGCACGTTTTTTATGAAGGAAAAATTTTTTTTTTTGCTAACACATCTTAAAAATAAAAGCGCTTGCGACGAACTAGCGAAATTGACAAGGTTTGTAGGTAGTAATGAATACTTTTCAAGGCCGACCATGCATAGAAAAAAATATCCATAAGAACCATATCTTGTAAGTGTAAGAACTTTTGTGTAAATAACATATTTTTATGTATTTCTGTAGGAACCTAATTCTGTGCATTGTTCGTAACTATCTACTGTTAGTGTCGATGTATGTACATTTGAAATTGAAACTGGTGTTCATTTATGAATAAATGTATTGTGTGGGTGTACTAGGTTTTGTTTTTTTGCCTGGCCCAAACCTCCACAAGCAAGGGTGGTCAATGTAAATCTGTGTAGGTCCCTTTTCATACCGTATAAACTATTAGGAGGGAGTGGAGCAGACATCAAAAGTAAACATAATCTGAAAGGTTCTATGACGTCACCCTACGCCTCCCCCCCCCCCCCCCCCCCCCCCTCGCCGCCATCTGTCTATTAACTGAAGTAAGTACTAGAGAGCGTTTCATCGTGGTTTCAACTAAAAGTTCCCTTCGCCGTTATGTTGGCTCCTCTGTCTATCTGTCAAAACAGCGTTGAGGGTTGCTATGTGTACAGATTTACCCGTAATTATCGGTATTTACCGTATTTATTATAGGTACGGTAAGTACCGATTACATTATTAGGTAAGTAATATAATCTTCACAATCTGGCAGCACGAATTTAAGCACTGACAGTGGAGCCAACATAACGGCGAAGGGAACTTTTAGATGAAACTCTCTACCTATGTAGGTTGTCCCAGGTTAGTAAATAAAACAACAAATTGCAAGCCATGGAATGTTTATAATTGCAATATAATACTCACATATCCTTTCGAGTAAGTACCTACAATCAGGCTCAAAAACCCAAGCACACCTTCCAACATGTTCAACTGTCTATATATAACATAATTACAGGCTATAACGAGGACGACCGCAAGGAACATTGTTGATGTAATATCTTTGTAATATCGATAAATTGCAATTATGTTTTTATTCTTTTTACAAGTTAATTCACCCATTGCATCTTTGTGGCACTCTATAAAGGTAAGTGCCCGTAGTACGTTCAAATCGCACGCATTGGATCAAATTGATTTTTATAATATACTAGCTGTGCCCGCGGCTCCGCCCGCTCTCATATTTGACTGCTCTACTAACCTCATAAGCCATTTAGCGTGATAGTAAGTAGCCTATAGTTGATGGGAAGAACCAAGCTATCCGTAGAATCTTTTTTTATTAAAATCGCTTCGGTGGTTCTCGAGTTATAAGCGGACAGACAGACAGACAGACAAGACAGAAAGCAGACGTTGGATTTTATTAAAGGTAAGGAAGGATATATATATTTTTTAAATGTAATCCGGTATTATTGGCTGAGTCGGAGGGGCCAAAGCACATACTCCGACCAGCCAATATCACCTCGATGAAAGGTGCCATACCGGAGAATTCCCTGGATTGCTGGCTATACTGGACTAGAGGAGAACACAACCGAATCGAACCGGTCATCTTACATCCAGTACGGTGGTACCAACCCAGTTGGCTAAAATTTGATTTACAATATTCTTTTACCGTGGAATTGCGTACACTCGACCGCACCGGACAGACCGCACGCATCGGACCATCGCCAATGCTGACCCCCCCCCCCCCCCCCTGTCACACTTCGTCATGGTCTATGGAACCCCCCTGAAAATTACGTCGCACCTAACAGACCCCCCTGTTTTATTCAAAATGCTTTTAGTTGAAATGGATTTATTAATAGTAAAAATGGTTTTATTACCTTTATAGCCGCATAATCTTATGACTAGCCACTTCACAATATTGATAGATAGATAGATAGAAATACTTTATTGCTCCAAAAAACATTTTACATAAACACACAATAAGAAATTTACATGAGGGGCAAAGGCGGACTTATCCCTTACAGGGATTTCTCCCAGTCAACCTTTGGATGTTTGAGAGTCGTATGTTGCGAGATATAAGTAGGTAAGTAGCAAAAGACTTGAGTGTGGGAATGTAAAATATAATATAAGGAAAATAACTATAATTGTATTGTTAGAAAACAAACTTAACTTCACAAGTGAACGGATTGAACGGAGAGTCGCTGTCACGCGTATTCACGTTGTGTGTGATCCTCCCGACCCTCCCCCTCCCCTACACCTGAGTGACGTATTAAATGGACCAGCCCCTACACGTGCACTCGTGAAGACCCGTCTCTCTCTCTATATATATAATATCCGTATGAAAAATAGAGCACTCTTCAAGCCGCAGGTCGCTGGAACGCTGCTCATATAAAATTAGTAAAATAAATTTTTATTTCACTGTGTAAACAAATTTTGGCCATTCGCTCTATCACTCATTCTGTTTCATTCTAACAACACTAATAGGTTAAGGACCTAGGGTTGTCATGCATTAGACTCCGTTCCAAGAACTTGTTCCTCGTGCTAAACTGGCTGGGCTTTACATAATCTTTATCTCTATCTCTACTTCTTATAAAAGGAAACATGTCTGTATGTATGCTTGAGGTAAACTCCGGAACCACTGAAAATATTTTTGATGCAGTTGCAATGGAAAACGTTCTTGAGGCTCACTATAGGCTATATATACCATCACGCTAAATAGCTTTAGGGCTGAGCAGTATCAAAGAAAGCATAGTATGGACGGGAGAGTGAGAGACAATACAACAGCAGCGATAGTTAACTATCATATTTGCGTTTAAATCACCTACAACATCCGTGATGTCAGCCCATAACATCGGGTGAGCCAGGTGCAATGTCAGTGCTTCCCTTCGGTCGTGCCGGCTACACTAAACTGGACGGAAACCCAAACTATTTACATATTTACGTTTCGACCGACGTTTCATTTGGTTCGGTGGTACCAACCCGGGCGGGTTGAACCCTACCACCTAGTAAGGTAAGGGAAGTAAGGGAAGGGAAGTAAGTAACCTACAGTTTTACGTGGTTCGGATGAACCACGGTCAGCCTCCAACGGTCGAGCGGTCACCCATCCAAGTACCGACCGGCCCAGCGTTGCTTAACAATCAATAGCGACAGTCGACTGTCTGCACCACTGAGCTATCGAGGCTGACAAACCGCGACAAAGGCGATTATACCTGAGTCTACCGCGAGCGAAGCCGCGGGCAAATGCTAGTAGAGATTGAAACTGCTCAAACCAAGGTACAAGTTATGTGGAACTCTCTCTCTCTCTCTCTCTCTCTCTCTCTCTCTCTCTCTCTCTCTACGTGCTGTGCCAAGCATGCCCTTGACAGTCTAATGCATGACAGTTGTCACGTGTATCGTCTGCTAGTGAATTATAAAATAGCAGTTGTTAACATACATAAGGTCAAGCCTGTTTCCCAATGAGATAGGCAGAGACAACGGATCTCCACGTGCCACGATCCTGACACACGACGCCTCTTCCAGACTCAGTAGCCGACGTAACCAATAAAAAACAATACCTTGAACACAAGAATGACTTGTCCAAGAATCAATATTCCTATTGGCCAATTCTCCTCTTAACGGTTTTGATATCCCGATGCCTACAGCCAGGCTCTTACAACGTGGCATTGGTTCAATGTCCAACAGCTTGATTGTAAAAGCCATTATTGCTCTCTAGATTGTTCTATTCAACGTGTACTTTGATAGTATATAAGGTGCTTCGTTATTCATGTCAATAACTTCGGGAGGGTTACATTTAATAAGCACACAAACAAACACTTTACGTAAGAAGAAAACATGTTTATAGGAGCATTTTTTCTCCTAACAAAAAAATTTAATCAAATAAGTAGCTGTAAAAACCAATCATAACAAACAGTTGTTCTGCGTTTGCACATAGTACGGTCATTGACCCCGTACAATGCAAGCTACCTACTGTTACACACAGGTTAATGTTTAGGTAGCAAACATGTTTTGTTAAATTTCTCGAAAAGTAATGCTAAAAACATATAATTTTTTTTTGCATAGCGTGTTTATTTCAGTGTGTATGTAACCCTCCCGAAACATTTGACATGAATAACGAAGCACTCGGTATAAGACTTGCTGTGTATATGTAACTCACCATCTACCAAATGATAGTAGCATTTTCACATTTCCTTCAGTCCGGTTCAGAACTGTCAGATTCGCTATTTTAGCGTACAGTAATCTACACGGCAAACTACATTATTGCTCAAATAAATTTATGTAAACATTATCAGACGCATTCTTCATAAAGAAACATGCAACTGTTTGTAAAAGCGGACATGTAATAATTACCAGTGATGCCCGTGTGACAAATGTGGAAAATATAAATTGTATATATAAGTACGCATCTAAAAAAGGAGTCAAGTACATACAACACGCAGCAAGCCTATTTTATTTCATAAATATATTTTTAATACACAGTAACAATCTTATAAAACTGCCCAAAGGAAGAAAAGTCTGTTTAAATCAATGTACAAGGAATATGTATAATGGTAGCTTAGTTGTATATAATATTTATATAATAGTATAAAATGGTTAATAATATGATTATCAAACACGACACACGACCACATAGTGCTTCCAGACATTTGTGCTTTTTTTCCAATTATTATAGTTAAACCGCTGAGAACCCGACCTTCCCGAGTTCTGTGCTGGGTGAAGACAGGGGTGGTAAAAGCAATTTCAATAATTTACCGTTCGTAATTTCATCACAGACTAAACCGCCTTTTACACGCGTAAGGTGTGCAAATTCGCCAACACCTTGGCTCAGTATTTTCATGAATGCACACTTCGATCACGAAAAAGTGCACGGTATCAATCTCATCTGTGACGGTACCATGATGAGGTAGCATTATAGTTATATATGCGAAAACGATATTAAAAAGTAGATGAATTTAATTAAATAAACACCAAGAAATTCTAATGTGTAGTGCTTAGTTAGTTTTTAGTTTTAGTGGTTTTTAGTTATAGTTTTTTAATTAGTTATATTTGTCTTTAAATTTTATTTGATAGGTAGTTATAGTTTATTTAATTTTGTAGTTAAGTTTTTTAGTTTTTAGTAGTTTTTAGTTATAGTTTTTTAAATTATTTGATAGGTAGTTTAAGTTTATTTAATAATTTTAATTTATTACTCTTATAAGATGTATAATAAATTTTTGAATAATAAAAAAAAAGTTTATTTAATAATTTTAATTTTTAAATTGTGAATAATAGTGAAAAATAAAATATACACATTGTTTTTGAAAAGATTACATAAATATGTGCGTATAATGTAGTGCATACGCCCCACACTCACCCTTCAAGAGCTATGGAAGGCGAGGCGCTCAGTGATCTACTATATGTAACACTAGATTATATATTTCTAAAACGTTTATTTAGAGAGTACCTTCTTCTGAGGCTTCGCTAGGGAAAACAACAATCACTAGTGAAAATAACAATGCAAACGCCAGTCTCAGTGAAAGTATATTTCAATCGTTATCACGTCAATACTGGAAGTATTAAGTACGGGCTCTCCAAATAATGGTACCGCTTCATGCGATTGTGGAAAGGCAGAAGGGCCTAAACGCCAACAAAGATAGTCTTTTTTTTTTAGTTTAAAGGCTTTAAACATTAAGTTTAATAAACAAATGGTTGGCACATAGACCCTTTTGCCTTTCTACCGATTTATACACAGGATTTATACAGTGAACTAAACTTTTTTATCATGATAAACTTCTATCCAAGGAAATTAAGTATATAACTGGTTATTACAAGTTCAATAACTTCTTTGCAATGTTTGTCTTATTTATGCAAGAAATGTTACTTAAGTGAGGTTTTTTTTAATGTATAATTTTGCAATAGTTGGATACTATGCAATATCTTACCGTTATGTACCTACAGTATGTAAGTAAGTTAGTATACATATCTCTAATTTATTTAAGAGTACATTTCGTTATGATAGGGGTAAATACAACTACATATGTATTATTAAGTACACATAAGACCAGTCGTAGATACATTCATACATTATACTTAGGTATACGATAATTAGGGAACAATTTTTTTAGAACTTTGTGGTCCAAAATATGCCCAATGTTCCAAACATTTATAGAATAACATTGCGTAACTTTGGATCTAAGTTTAATTTTTTTCAAATCATTTGGCGATGACTAAGAATATTGCCAAATAGAAAAACAATTTTAGTCTTACTAATAGACATAATGGAGATGGAACATTCCATCTTTTTACAACATATAGAATTACTTTTATTTATATATAATTAAATTAAACTAAAAAAACTGGATAATTATCACATGACGGGCAAGAACTAACAGTTGTGTCAACACACAATTACACACTTGACTTATTCCCAAATAATATTGCACTAGGAGCAAATATTTTTATATGAAAATTCATGACAGTCCATAAAGATTGTTTATGGTATTATAAAGTATGTATGCGTAAGTATTAAATAAAAAAACAACTTTTTTTATATTTTAGAAAAAAAGTAATTTAATAATTGTTTTCAAAACCTGGTTAAAATAACATTGTAAGCACTTATTTGTAAAAAGCTATATTGAGGTTAAGTAAAACACAAAAAATAGTAAGTTTACAGAAAGGCCAATTAATAAAAAAAAAATCATACCTATTCTTCTCCATGTGTTAATTTTTTACTGCAGTGACAATTTTCAATATTTTTAGTTGTGTACTTACACCTTCATTTCCTTTCGTATTGACTTCAGCCAGGGTGCGATAGGTATAATTTAAATTACTGAACATACATACATACATACATAGCGTCACGCCTGTTTCCCGGTGGGGTAGGCAGAGACAACGGATCTCCACGATAACAAATACTGAACAATTTATAACAATTCAATTAAACATTGTGATTTTCACGTCAACACACTTCTCACAATTCTACACTACGGTCACTTCTGTCACTTGCTTCACCACTAAATAAATGAAGAATTTACAAACATGTGGGGCCAACCAACCAACTTTTAATAACTGCACCTGCACTGTATTGCACCTTTCCCTGCTGAGAGGGTGGACTATTGCATAATGCAATTTCTTTTAGTTGACTCTGTACACAGCAACGCATTAACAATGCCACTGGTTTTCCTCGCTGTGTTTACCTTCACTGGAGTAAAAATGATTTAATCATTTAAAAAAAATTCTTTGGTGCAAACCACCGATCGCTGAGCCCAGAGACCACTCCATCGGCGCCGCTCGCACCTAAGTAGGTACTTTTATGCGCTGGAAGCGAAAAGCGGAAGCGCATAAAACGCAACATAACCATAGGCAATCGACACGCGCCGCCGCTGAGCGCCGCGTTCGATTGGCAGTCGCTCCCTTTCCGGCTGTTCCCGCTTTATTCTGCACAGCCTCGATTGTTGACGCACTCGCTTTCATATTGTAAAGGACACTTCGTTGTGTCCTAGAACGATAAAAAAGGTATGGACGCCGGACTGTCAAATGTTTGTATGAGAACTAACGAGACGCCGAGTTGCGGGGAGCGGAGTGTACTTACTGATGATAAGATTTATTCCACTATTGTGCACACTAAACTTGGCTGTAGTGTTTTTACACGTAAACACAGAGCATGCGGGCATTTTAAACAGGTTTTTGCGAACGCAGCGGATGACAGAATGACGGGCTAGCGCGCGACCGTCCAATGAAACAAGTATGCTTTTACTTATATCGTGTTACGCTGGCGAGGATAGGGTTCGGGGTCCATACCTTTTTTATCGTTCTAGGTTGTGTCCCTAGGCTCAGCGATCCGTGGTGAAAACATCCAGATTGTTAGAATTTTATTAAATTACTGCTGGTGGTTAGGCACAAAACGTCCAATCTACTTTGCAAACGAAACCTGCGGACAATTTTACAATTAAAATTAATTCACTAACAAAAAAGTCAATAATTGGTTAAAATTTTAACTAACCATACTCAAATTATGCCAATAAAAGACTAAATGTAAAAATGTACATATCTAACTGAAATCCATACGTCGGTGGTTCACAATCTCTTTAGTATAAGTTTCGCATCAGTCTTCTGCTACACACTTCAGAGCATACCTCTGAGCCGCGTCTTCTGCAACCCACTTCACTTGTATAGTTTGGCCATTGTATGAGAGCGGTTTAGTACACAATATTTGCAGGGGCATACATTGAAAATAAATTGTTCACTTAATTAAAAAGCATAATACTACACTATAAACAAATTAAATGAAAAAATTAAATGGAACTTAAGTTATGAAACGTTTTTACCATTGCTTTAGTTTTTATTTACACATTAGAAAGTATTTAAAGAGAGTGGAGACATACATAATATACATGTTATGCCAGCGGGTCCGCTCGCGGTAAAGTCGGTGGAACTGTATGTAAATCGGTTGAGTAGCTTTCGAGTAAATCATATGTGACCTAACCGAATTGGTAGATTTTTTCCGACTGCGTTCACTTTCGACACCACTGCTCAGCTCATATTAATAATGGCTTGATGCTATAATATAACGACAAAAACTGCAAGCGAATAGGCTGAGCCGCTCTTGAGTTATAAGCGAACATACATACATACATACACACTGACGTTAGACGTTGAATCTTATTATGTAGGGAAATACACAAGTTTTCTTTAATTTTGATCCAGTAATGTACAAGTTAAAGTGACAATTTGCTGTCAACTCAAAGCGGTCTGTAGAGAGCGTTTCAACTAAAAGTTATGTTGGCTCCACTGTCTATCTGTCAAAACAGCGTTGAGGGTTGCTATGTGTACAGATTTACCCGTAATTATCGGTATTTACCGTATTTATTATACAGTAAATACCGATTACATTATTAGGTAATATAATCCACACCATCTGGCAACACGAATTTAAGGACTGACAGTGACACTGACAGTGGGGCCAACATAACGGCGAAGGGAACTTTTAGTTGAAACGCTCTCTACAAGTGAAAATTTGTGGCAAAAAGATTTTTGACAATGCGGGAATTGACATATAATTTGTACATTGAATTCCGGGAATTGACAGAATGGAAGACAGAAAACCGGCTACGAAAGGTCGCGTACGCCAATTGTTTGTGGTTTATGCAACGGATAGCTAATTGTCTTTGGTCTATGCGGATAGTTTTTTTTTTTTTAATAAAGCATGACTCGAGAGTACATTTCAATCTACAATACAACGGAAAAAAGGGGGATTACGTATTTGAAAATTAAAATTTTATTTTAGAAATGCAGACAGAATGAAATCGTATAAAGAGGAGCGTATAAATCCAGTAAACAAAAAACTTTTTCACGCAAAATAAAATTAAAAACCACTATAATATGGTGCAAGTACCTACCTACTTTCATGTCAACATTAAATAAATAAATAAATAAATTACTTGAATGCCTATACTATATATTACTTGCAATTTGAAATCTCCGATGTTGTATTGACATCGCGAAAGTGCAAAAAAATTACGAAAACAATTTATGAAATATTTTTCAACTTATTTTCATAAATTCAGTTCAGTTTCAGCCATTCAAGTTCAGCCTCACAGTACTCTTTAAAAATATTTCTTGGAATGGGTGCAACAGCCGAAACTATCATTCGAATTAATAACAAAGACAAATTTAACTTATTTCTTCACTAGATAAATGCAATCGGGCTTGAGCCGCCACGCGTTACCAATTCCGCCATAGAGTCAATGACATCTACTGCGGTCGAAAACTTATTCTCTCTAAGTTTTTGAACAGTTGCATCTTCTGTTAGTAGGCATGACGCAATCTGCTGTGTTCAGTCAACTTGCACGATTCAATATTGAATCTTATGCTGTCGTCACCAAATTCGTATTTGTCATCGGAGCATAAGATTCAATATTGAATCCTATGCTGTCGTCACCAAAGTCGTATTTATCACCGGAGCATAAGATTCAATATTGAATCTTATGCTGTCGTCACCAAAGTCGTATTTGTCATTGCTGTCGTCACCAAAGTCGTTTTTGTCATCGGAGCATAAGATTCAATATTGAATCTCATGCTGTCGTCACCAAAGTCGTATTTGTCATTGCTGTCGTCACAAAAGTCGTATCTGTCATCGGAGCGTAAGATTCAATATTGAATCTTATGCTGTCGTCACCAAAATCATATTTGGCATCAGAGCATAAGATTATATATTGAATCGTGCAAGTTGACCGAACTCAGTAGATTGCGTCATAAATAATAACAGAAGAAGCAATTGTTAAAAAAATTTGAGAGAATACGATATCGACCCGATGGCAGAATTGTCAACGCGCTGGCGGCTCAAGCTGGAGCTCCTGGTTCGAATACTGGTTGGGACGTATTTTTTCTCATCAGTTTCAGCTTTGCATCTATCTAAAGAAGAAATGTTAAAAGTAAGAACATGCTTAGTACTAACATATAAAAAATAATAAAAATTTAACTTAGTTTTAAACTTAATATATAATGGCATACATTACAAAAGTGTGAGCATCTCAAATCAAATTAATGCATTAATTACTACAAAAAATGTTAATTTACTCAAATTACGTATACCTCGGGGCGCGGTAGTGACCCTGCCAAGTTAGAGCGTTGCTGGTAAGCATTTACCATCAGCCAAATTCACATGAGGACACTATATAAAAACCAAACACTATTTTCATCCAATTTTACTAACATTATATTTGTTCAATCAACAAACATGTGCACTGCAGTTACCCCGCCAAGTTCGAGTATAAACTTACATCTAGGACTTAATTTTTTTTTGGTATAAATACTTTCCATAGCTGCCGTATTGGCTATGAAATTAAGAATAATTGATACGTCCAATGACTCAGTGTGACTTCGACTACGAACTGACAAATATTTTCACATTGTCAAATACACTGTCAGTTTGTTGTCAGAATGTTCAGTAACATTTTTAATTTTTCCCTCAAATGTTTTACAACTGTAAGGGTAAGGGTACAAACAAAATTATACCTTAAAAATGCAAGGACAATTTCTTTGTCGGCTTGAAGAATAAATTCTTCGTGTAATTGATTAAAAGTCTAAGGTAGAGAGCGTTCCAACTAAAAGTTCCCTTCGCCGTTATGTTGGCTCCACTGTCTATCTGTCTTAACAGCGTTGAGGGTTGCTATGTGTCCAGATTTACCCGTAATTATCAGTATTAACCGTATTTTTTGTACGGTAAATACCGATTACAATATTAGGTATTATAATCTTCACAATCTGGCAGCACGAATTTAAGCACTGACAGTGACACTGACAGTGGAGCCAACATAACGGCGAAGGGAACTTTTAGTTGGAACGCTCTCTAAATAAAACTCGTTGGCATATGTCAATGTGACATGTCAATGTGGCATATGCCAATTCTATTATTCAGTCAATTGACTGTCACAATTTGTTGCTGCAAGAGTGATTTGTCTATGTTGGACATTACGCCCCCGACCGTGTGTATGTGTGTGTGTGTGTGACTATGTGCGTGCGTAGTAGTGAGAGGAGCGTGCGGGCAGCGGCGGGGGCCCCTCCTGTCAAAAGACAACAATATTAACATATGGGTTTACTTTTAATTACCGTGGTTAATACATTATTAAAATAAATAATATTTTTATTCGATATTATTCTCCGTGCTATGTGGCTCGAAGTTTTTTGAAGCTATACTTAAAAACATACTCAAATTAAAATAACCATAAAATAAAGAAATAATTAAAGCAACCAAAAACTTACATGAACAAAATAATAAAATAATAAACGCACCACCGCACCGGTGAGCACGCGACTAGCTATATCAAGTGTGCAAGGTAACACCAGGCGACATGCTCTGCAACCAAACAAATTACATTCTATTAAAACATTACATTAATATTTCAAAAACTAATTGAAAATCAAGCAAGCATTGGAAAATCTCAATTTTAATTCAGAAAACAAATTTACAAAATAATAAAATCATCCATAAATAATCTCACATTTTATTTTGTCGATATTTTTTAGATTTGTGGTAGCGATGCAGTGGTTTGCCGTTTGTCAATTTGTGGTAGACGGAACGTCATTCTGCCAAAGTTACTTTTTATGCCATAGGTAAGAGCCTATTGAGCTCAAATAGTTTTTTACGAATATTTGAGGAGTGACCATCCAAACTACCTTATTTCTTTCGTTCAATATCAATGTTTTTATTGAAAATGCCTCTTAATGTTAAAATTTTAGATCCTTTAAATATTACCCAGCTTGGTTTGAATGGTTTATTTCCTATAAAAAATGCAGACATAAATCTCTTTCCAATTTCGGGGCCTCTATTCCACCTCTCGATACTTGATGAATTAATTGCAAAAAACCTGAACACGCTTAGCGATGGAAGATGGTCTCATTTTAGAATAAACATATCACTACACTGCTACCTTGGGCCACGAGATATAATGAAAAGAAAATGGGACCAAAAAGCGTCACACTTGGGGCCTTGTTTTGTATTGGAGCAAGCAAGATCAAACATATAAAGCCTATGTGAAGTTATGCTATCATTATTGACAATGAGTCATATAAACTCTGTCAGAGGCAGTGAGCTAACATTATTCTACTAGAGTAATTACTCGGGCAACGGGCATGGCTCCACCGAGTGGAGACCAAATTGACCAGTTGAGACCACTCGATCGCGAGCGGTCGAACTCGTCGCACGCGCCGCCACCACCACCGGCTGCGCATCGCGCGGCGTCTCGCGTCAGCCATTGTGTGTGCCGATATTGCAAAAATCATACCAGAAATATTGGAAAAAACTGATGGTGTCCAATGCACGCGTTGGGTTGGCGTTGGCTGGCGTTGTCGCCAAACGGTCGCTTCCCGCCCCGCGCGGGGCGGGAAGCGACCGGGAGAGGAGCTAGCGGGCGGTAAGTTGCGCAAGCTCCCATCTACCGCTCGGCTTAGCGCTCCGCCACCACGCTACTTTACCTCATACTACCTCAGCTGTGTGTGGAGGAAAATTGGAGAGGCAGTGGATGCTTACAGGCTCACTGACTGACTGACCTCAGCTGTTGGGACACAATTTCTCTGTAACTTTCTTAGCGATACCTCTAGTAGAATACATATTACCTCACTGGCCAGAAGTGGCAAACACAATTCCACTATTGCTTTTAAACAAAAAAAAAACAAACAAACAAATGTTCTAAAATATGTGTTCGGTGATTGAGAGAGTAAGGAGTACAGCGTGTAGGTGAGGGGTGTGGGTGGTTACCTGGAGAGTGTTGTCGTGCAGGTAGCGGCGCGGCGGCTGCGGGCGCGGCATCGGCTCGTCGTCCTCTTCCTCATCATCATCGTCCGCATCTACAAACACCACGTCAGCCAACGCGCTACTCACTAACCTAACCTAACACGTTAGGTAACCTGCAAAGTTTCTTGCCGGCTCATCTTCCTGAGTGTAATCGAACCGGATAGAACAAGTTGTGACAAGTTCGAGTGCAGTCTAACTGCCATATGAATAACTAGCTTTTGCCTGCGACTTCGTCTGCGTGGATTCGAAATTGCAAGAACAGAATTCGAAATTGCAGTTTTTATGTGACGTTATCAACGTCACATAAAAACAATGGCTTTTGTTTTTCTTGTCTTTTATATTCTCTCTCCCGTCAATACTATACTTTATTTGATACTGCTGAGCCCTAAGGCTATTTAGCGTGATGGTATATAGCCTATATGTTATTCTGATGTATAAGCTATAGTACTGTAAAGTCTCATCAAAATCCGTTCAGTAGTTTTTGCGTAAAAGAGGAACAAAGATGCATACATCCGTTCATCCTCACAAACTTTCGCATTTATAATATTAGTAGGATAATATTAGAACTAATTTAAAATATAGCTTATATGTCACCATCTTCTGTTCAAATATATCTTCCGGTTAACTCATGACAACTGTATGAGAAATTTTAAACGGTAGATAAATGTTGACGGAAGTGATGAACTTCATAGTATTATAAAAGATAACACCTGCATATAACGTCTAAACTCAAAAACTGCTGATACGACTTACATACAGCTTTCACATACAGGATCAGGCATATCTCGTGATGATTTACAGGCCATTCATAATTTTCTAACACGGACTGAGTAATGAAAAAACAAAATTCTGAGAGGTGCAGAAAGCGAATAATTTTGAAGGGCTTACCTCTGGACTTGCAGCCCCTGCTGACGCCCTTCACCGTGTCCTCGGTGTCGGAGCCTTCAGAAAAAAAAAATACTGTTTTCAAACCTAACCTCGAAATGTAATCATGGTACTCTAAATGGAGAGGTCGAATGTAATTTCAGACTAACAAATGCTACACCAAGAGTTGTCGATGCATTCCGTTATGAGTAGAGATAGGATAATCGGATACATATTTGCCTAAACGCTAAAAAATATGGAAGTGGCTTCTTTGAAAAATTGATTTAACTAAATAATTCCCCGGATTCCCGGGAACATTTCTATACTATCCTGCGTGCGCGGGAAATTTAGAGTGGCCACTCGCTAGTCCCGACCTCGATTAACACCCTCCTCTACTGCCGATGGGCCCTGATATGTTCGGTGAAGCCATCGCAAGCTTAGTTCCACACCTTCTATTCAAAATAAATGTTCTTAATACGCTTTTATCATACTAGCGTTCACCCCCGACTTCGTTCGCGAGAATATTTATGCGACTGCATCACTAAGTGATAGCTACTTTTCGAGATTGAAATTCCAAAAATCATTTTGGCCAACCTTTTACCAGGAACCTATACATAATTAGCAGTTTTTATTATTATGTATATCAGTTTTAGTGAAGCACCAACATAATTTGTATATGTATAATTTGTATATTTGAATCAAATACTAATGTAAGAAAATAATGATGTTAAAACGTTACTTAACACAAAAATATATGGTTACAATTAAAATACATCAATCCCGGGAAACAAATAAAAAGTGTATTTTTATTAGAAAAATGCAAAGTGAAAATCATTGGAAAAAATACATCCCGGCCAGGATTCAAACCTGGGTCTTTGGCTTGAGCCGCCAACGCGATAACCAACTACGCTACCGGACCGTTACGTATTATCTCCAAATTTTCGCTCTCTTGCACCTTCAAGATATTTGCATTGCATTGCATAATTTTTGCGAACAGCGAACAACAACATTGAACCGTGCAAGTTGACTGTTCGCAAAAATTATGCGACATCATCATGAAGGTGCAAGAGAGCGAAAATTTGGAGATAATACGTAACGGTCCGGTGGCGTAGTTGGTTATCGCGTTGGCGGCTCAAGCCAAAGACCCAGGTTCGAATCCTGGCCGGGATGTATTTTTTCCAATGATTTTCGCGTTGCATTTTTCTAATAAATATATATATAAAGCGAGTATGTATATAAACATAAAATATTATTAAATAAAAAGTGTCTTTCCATACTTATCCAACCTCTCAAGTTTAGATAAATATGTATCCGTTTATCCTATCTCTGGTTATGAGCTGCTTTGAGATCAGAAAAATTACATACATACACAATTTTCATCGTATACAAGGAAATTAAAAGGATGGAAGCAGCGTCAGGTGCAGTCATTACAAAATTACAAATATATGACTATTTCTATAACGATTCATTCAGCTTCGAAAACGTCACTGGAGGCATTCTACAGAATACGGATAAGTAGAGAGAGGGAGGTCGAGAGCGGGACTGGTGGTTCTCCTTTGTCCTAGTCATCGCAAACTAACTGACGAGGGCTTTCCACGAGCCGAAACGTCACGCACGCTGGAGAACTACACAGAGTGGCCGCTCGCTAGTCCCGACCTCGATGACACCCTCCTCTACTGCCAATGCGCCCGGATATGTTCGGCGAAGCCGTCGCAAGCTCAGTTCGGCACCTTCGAAATAGCAGTGTTAACCTTTTTTTCTTTTTATGGAAACTGACACTGTTGGCTACATCACCTACAACATCTGTGATGTCAGCCCATAACACCGGGTGAACCTGGTGCCACGTCAGTGCTTCCCTTCGGTCGTGCCGATTACACTGAACTGGACGGAAAACACAAACTATTTACATAGCCGTTTCGACCGACCTTCCATTCAGTGCGGTCGTACCAACCCGGGCGGGTTAAACCCTACCACCTAGTAATATAAGAAGGGAGTCATATCCCTCAGTCGCCT
The DNA here is from genome assembly GCA_946902875.1 of Nematopogon swammerdamellus. Classification (NCBI taxonomy): domain Eukaryota; kingdom Metazoa; phylum Arthropoda; class Insecta; order Lepidoptera; family Adelidae; genus Nematopogon; species Nematopogon swammerdamellus. The sequence continues at coordinate 10,812,631 of OX336357.1, forward strand.
TTTACGACATACACGGGGAGAGATGCAGTGGGGTTATTCTTTTAAAGTATCGGCCCCACACGGTACGGTATACCTTCGAAAAAGCAGTGTTATACTTCTGCGTTTATAGATATTTGCACGTTTAGATAGATAGAAAATTCTTTATTGCTCCAGTAAAAACATTAAACAGTAACAAATACATTAGAAAATTTACATAAGGTGCAAAGGCGGACTTTAGCCTTTACAGAGATTCCTTACAGTCAACCTTTGGATGTTTGAGGATAATATATTGGAATGTAAGTAGGTAGTAGCAAAAGAGTTGAGCGTGAGAATTGAAGATAAAATAATAATAAGAATACTTAATAACAATACATATAAGTACATGTGTGGGGTCGGTACTTAATAAGAATAGTCCCACTGCATCTCTCCCCGTGCATGTCGTAAAAGGCGACTAAGGGATAAGCGGCCTGCAGACACCCCGGTCGGCTTGTGGCTTTCATGAAAGACATAGGGTGGCTGGGGTAGCTGGAGACTGCGGGATTAGTCTGCAGGCCTAGAGCCAACCCCAAACCAAAACAACAACGGCATATAAGTACATGCTAGTAAAATATAAGCCATACATGTGTTAATATGTTTAGTTGCATCGTATAAAGCAAACGGCACGCTATAGTGAGCTCTCATGTACAGACCGGAGTTGAGCTCGCGCACGAGTGTGGACATTGCGTTGGTGACCGAGTCGGCCGCGAAGAGCAGGTCGCTGCGGAGACTGCGGTCGCCGGCGCCGCCGCCACCGGCCGGCCCCACTGTGCGCACACGCAGGTAATGTTGCACTTCACTTTATTTACATTGCAACAGTGTTATACATAATCATTTTGTCATTGATCATTTGATTAATTTGATTCTGGGAGCGAGCCATGCTGGGAATATCGCTACGTGATATGGTGCGTAACGAGGCAATCCGCCGACGCACCAAAGTAGTCGATATTGGATACCAGGAGGCTAAACTCAAGTGGCAGTGGGCTGGGCACGTCAGCCGAAGAGACGACGACAGTTGGAGTAACCGTGTCCTACACTGGCGGCCGTGGACAGGAAAACGGAGTGTGCGAAGACCACCCGCCAGGCGACGACATCAAGTACGTCGGGGGAAAGCAGTGGTTCCGTACCGCTGAAGGCCGGGAGGACTGGAGGAAAATTGGAGAGGCGTATGTCCAGCAGTGGACGCTTACACGCTGACTGACTGACTTTGACTATTTCATTGATCTTGGATGGCAGCCCATAACACTTGGTGAACTAGGTGCCACATCAGTGCTTCCCTTTGGTCGTGCCGGCTACAGTGCACTGGGCGGAAAAAACGAACGCTTTACATAGCCGCTTCGACCGACCTTTCATTCAGTGCGGTGGTATCAACCCGGGCGGATTAAGCGAACTGGATGGATGTGCTCGAGGTGCCTCGGGCTCAGCCAATTTCACCGCCAAGGAGAAGATGTGCCAGTTTGGCTTGTAAGCGGACTAAAGTTGCCAGGGGAAGGCTATTACCTTGCGATTCGCATATCTGTGGAATATAGGATATGTGTGTCTAATGCAGTGTTTTTCAAAGTAGTTTTACTTTTTTTTTCATTGCTTCCGAACTGGGTGGCTGTTCTCGAGGTCGAAGTCTCAGGCGCAGCCAATTTCACCGCAGAGGAGGTGCCAGTCCGGCTTGGAGGTGGACTAATGTCGCTGGGGAAAGGCTATTAATCCGCGATTTGAAGATCCGTGGATTGTAGGAGTGGGGACAGATATTCCCTTGGAGCCCTTTCCATACCTTTGCAGTGCGGCACAAGATTGATTTAGAGAATCGTGCAGTTCGAAGAACTCTTCTGTGGACAAAGGTGTGTTCCGCAAGAGAATGGCGGGCTTGGCGAAGGCGAACAGCAGGAGGAGGGATAAAGGAAGCAAGTTCGTCAGAGCAGCGGCCATAGTAGTACCGATAAAACAGGCTCAATGACTCAACAATCTGTGTTACTGGCTTCTCTCTACAAAAAAAGCCAAGTTCTCAAGTGGTGATCCTGAAGGAACTGTGCGATGTCACACACCGGTTTCATTATGATTTAAAGTGTGAGAGTTAGGGCCCCCTAGCCCTGTCGTCCCTGCGACCTAGCAAGATGAGTTGTGATCTCTCAAAAGTTTATAGGTCACCCCAAAGTCCGATTTCCATCATGAACGGAGTTATATTCTTGGGTTTGAGTACCTGTATTTGGCATGGGTACCGTCTAATGTGATAAAACTCTTCTTAGCAACCAAAAGGACACTTACTGTTGGTGGGGCGTTGGTTCTGGTGGTAACTTCGGCCGTCGCCACTCGTATTCTCCATACCTACACCGACACAGCACAAATTATCCATGATTCAGAGAATGAAGACTCGCAACAATTTCATAATAAAGATGACATCATGGCCGCAACATAATATCAATCCATTCAAAAAAATACTAGCTCAGCTAAAGCTAGCAAGACGCTCTCTCTCCCCATTCCCCATATATCCTCCCCCCCCCCCCCCCCCCCCCATCACCCCCCAAGTACAGTCTCGGGTCCTTCAAGAGAGGCGTGAATGGGCACCTGTCAGGCCAGCATAGCATTCGGAACCCCCACATACGACGGAATGTCCATGGGCGTCGTTAGACACCTTATGGGTGTCTGGGTGCCAGATGTCGAGCTTTTATTTAAAAAAAATTAATAAAAAAAATGTCGTGCTTTACTGAAACAAATCACTACCACTGATAAGTCCGCCTTTGCGCGCTATTGACCTGTTTGTTTCTCTCTGTGTTATTGCATATTTCTATTGTTCTCTGTGTTTTCTTCTTTTGTTATTGGTTTGCAATAAGTATTATATTCTATTAAACATTATACCCAAGGATATGTTAAAGGTTGAACTAGCTGTCATTAATAATGAGGCTGCCTGTCTACAAAAATAAATCTTGTTGTTGTTGCTGTTTGCTGCCCAGCCTCTTGGGAAGGCGGGTGGGCCATTCTCCGCACTGAGACCTCAAGACGGTCCGTTGTACGTTGGCGCTCGGGTAGTGTTACTCCAGCCACCCGAGCTCTATATAATAAATAAATCTATAGTAACAATAGTATATGAGGACGACTTTAATGGTTGCAATGATGGCTTTCGGCCTGCAAACTAGTCTGACGTTGGCGACTCTGTCTTCTCTGTCCCGGATCTTCTTGCAACTTCAACAATACCATTTCACAACGACGACAAGAGAACCGGCGAACCGGCGTACTGACCCAAGCTGTGCGTCATGGCGTTCATGTCGAGGCGGTCGCGCTCGCCGAGCGAGGGGGTCTGTGGGGCGCTGCGCACCGCCCCCCGGCCGCCCACCTCCCTAGACAACACACCACAAGATAGGAAAGTTCGTCGTCGCAGGAACTCTCACGCCCTCTCTCTTCTCTTCCGCACACTTAATGATCCTGCTGCTCACATAATATGTATGTTTATTATATACATATATATTATGCTTATTAAAGTATTTATGTAGTATTTGTACGTAGTTTATCATACATATTTCTTTACAGTAACACATTGCCACAAACTATTCTTGTTCGCCTGCATGTACTTCTCCCACATCCCAAATGTTAGTTAGCATAGAATGCCTCGCGGCATTAAGCTCGCCTGTTGTACCTAATTTTGATAAATTGGTGTTCAATAAAGAATATATACATACATACATACAGTTCATCCCCCAAACTTCCCATTCGCCCACCCGCCACAGAGTTAACATCGCACATTGAGGCTGACCGTGGTTCGGATTCGACGTAAAACTGCAGCCCCCTTCCCTTCTTACCTCACTAGGTGGTAGGGATTAACCCGCCCGGGTTGGTACTACCGCACTGAACGAAAGGTCGATCGGAGCGGCTATGTAAATAGTTCGTGTTTTCCGTCCAGTTCAGTGTAGCCGGCACGTCTGAAGGGAAGCACTGACACGGCACCTAGTTCACCAAGGTGTTATGGGCTGACATCACGGATGTTGTGGGCGATGTAGCCAACCGTGTCAGTTTCCATAAAAAATATCATACGAGAGGCAAGAAAGTATGGCGAAAGCGTACTTTCATTTGAATACAAATTATTTATTTCACTTTTTGGCCAACAGAGACTGCATTGTAAAAAAAAATTACACATAGGTACCTCATAGAAATTAATTATTTAAAACAGGAAAAACAAAGTTACAATAAAACAATCTAAGCACAGTCTGATTTCTTAAAAATGCATATTCAAGGTCAGTCAAAAAATCACACAATACATAAAAAATTTAAATTAAGAATTTAACATAGAAAATATTTTAAACAATCTCAATCATAATGAATAACAAAAACATTTTTAAAATATATCTATGTTGATGTGCCTGTGAGGTTTGATACGTGAGGGAGGAGGTATCGGTGAACGGGCATGTGCTAGGTGGTAGACTGGTGTGTGTACGCACCTCTCCTGTGCCTGCTCTAGGCGCCCGGCAGCGGCGATGATTGTTGCGTCTGTGAGGTTTGATACGTGAGGGAGGAGGTATCGGCTAAGTGGTAGACCGGGGTGTGTACGCACCTCTCCTGGGCCTGCTGGTGCTGCTGAGCCTGCGGCCAGGCGCCCGGCAGCGGGGGACTCTTGGTGGCGCGCGGCGACGAGTTGGGCGTGGAGCGCGGCGATGATTGTTGCGTCTGTGAGGTTTGATACGTGAGGGAGGAGGTATCGGCTAAGTGGTAGACCGGGGTGTGTACGCACCTCTCCTGGGCCTGCTGGTGCTGCTGAGCCTGCGGCCAGGCGCCCGGCAGCGGGGGACTCTTGGTGGCGCGCGGCGACGAGTTGGGCGTGGAGCGCGGCGATGATTGTTGCGTCTGTGAGGTTTGATACGTGAGGGAGGAGGTATCGGCTAAGTGGTAGACCGGGGTGTGTACGTACCTCTCCTGTGCCTGCTGGTGCTGCTGAGCCTGCGGCCAGGCGCCCGGCAGCGGGGGACTCTTGGTGGAGCGCGGCGACGAGTTGGGCGTGGAGTGCGGCGATGATTGTTGCGTCTGTGAGGTTTGATACGTGAGGGAGGAGGTATCGGCTAAGTGGTAGACCGTGGTGTGTACGCACCTCTCCTGGGCCTGCTGGTGCTGCTGAGCCTGCGGCCAGGCGCCCGGCAGCGGGGGACTCTTGGTGGAGCGCGGCGACGAGTTGGGCGTGGAGCGCGGCGATGATTGTTGCGTCTGTGAGGTTTGATACGTGAGGGAGGAGGTATCGGCTAAGTGGTAGACCGGGGTGTGTACGTACCTCTCCTGTGCCTGCTGGTGCTGCTGAGCCTGCGGCCAGGCGCCCGGCAGCGGGGGACTCTTGGTGGAGCGCGGCGACGAGTTGGGCGTGGAGTGCGGCGATGATTGTTGCGTCTGTGAGGTTTGATACGTGAGGGAGGAGGTATCGGCTAAGTGGTAGACCGTGGTGTGTACGCACCTCTCCTGGGCCTGCTGGTGCTGCTGAGCCTGCGGCCAGGCGCCCGGCAGCGGGGGACTCTTGGTGGAGCGCGGCGACGAGTTGGGCGTGGAGCGCGGCGATGATTGTTGCGTCTGTGTGCCGCATTAGTTTTTATTAGAATTAGTCACCAGTTCTTTCTATATTTTTTTTGTAGTTGGATACAATTATTTTGTGCTTTCTGCTTTAACACGGTCAAGCCCATCTCTTACACTCTTCAAATTGCAACTCGTACGCGCGGTCGTCCCATCTGGTCCGCGCCGTAACAGCAGAAATTTGTGTCTATTGCTATAGTCTGTTTTTTTTTGGAAGATGGAGGAAAGTGACGTTTGGAGTGTTGCCAGTTTCTGGCAAATTTTAAATAGGCATGTAGTTGCTATCGATACTTTTATCGATTGATTAACTAATGAAATGCTGTAAACTGTAATATTTACCTAATTGTGGATTTAATTGACAACATATTCAGCTAACTCTGGCTAGAAAAATATTAGATTTAAGGTACAGGTAGCGCATAATATGTGTGAAGGTGTGTCGTGTCGTGTTCGTGTCGTGTAAAAGTCGATACTATTTTCATCGACTGCAATCACTAGTGGTGCAAAAGCGTGCAACACTCTAATTTCAGTCATGCGTCAATTTACTCCGTCTTCCAACAAAACTGACTATATTTAATTAAACATATGTATAAATAGAGTCATATATTGATCTGACTTCATAATTTTACGAAATAGTTGAATTTATGTGCTTGCTTGCTTGCTACTACCTAATACTTTGCTAAACGTGGTGGTCGGTGTTGCGCTGTAATTTACCGAAATTCTTGCAGCACAACACCAGTTACGATGCTTAACCCCATTGTCGGGACACAGCGTGCGGTATGTATGTATGGTGTTGGTGACTGTTATCAGGCACACTGAATTCCAATATTTTTATTGTAATTGCTCTGTGTCTTGGCTGTCTCAGCAGGCCGGTGTCCTTGCAGACGACGATGTGGAGAAAATAAAAGAGTGCCGGACTTGTACTGTTCTAAGTATAGGCCACTTGACTTTCGCTGCACGCGCAAAACACAAATAACATTGAATAGGAGTATTACTAAGTCGCAATGGGGACTTAAAACCTTTACCCAAATGATTTTTAGCATTTAATAGATCGAAAACTCTATACGCAAGTGACTTGCTTGAGTATTGCGTCCATAATCGAGCACGAACTTGACGGCTTACACATACCAAAACGCAAGTGTGACTTGTAATTATTCTTTAGCGCCTTCGGAAATCTGCCGCCCCCTGAAGTTTGCCGACCCTAGGCCGCGGCCTATACGGCCTAATGGGAAATCCAGTACTGGGATATTATTTTTTTAATTTTTTTTTTTTTATGTAATTCGGTATGGGTGGCTGAGTTGTTGTTGTTGTTGTTTGGTTTAGGGTTGGCTCTAGGCCTGCAAACGAATCCCGCTTGGTTGGGGACCTTCGTGCAAAACCCCGCAATCTCCAGCTACCCCAGCCAGCCTATGTCTTCCATGAAAGCCACAAGTCGACCGGGGTGTCTGCAGACCGCCGCCCTTAGTCGCCTTTTACGACATACACGGGGAGAGATGCAGTGGGGCTATTCTTTTAAAGTACCGGCCCCACACGGTACTGGGTGGCTGAGTTGGAGGAGCCGAAGCGCATGCTCCGACCAGCCAATATCACCTCCGAGAAGGTGGGTGCCATACCGGAGACTTGCCTGGATTGCTGGCTATACTGGACTAGAGGAGAACACAACCGAGGCTGCTATGTGGCCATCTTACATCCATCATACATATATACCTTGAGTGTGCGCATGAGACCCTCCAGCTGCTGCATGAGGTGCTTGCGGGACTCCTGCAGCGAGGAGAGGTGCGTCTCCAGCTCGTCCTTGCGCTGCCGCAGGGCCCGCAGCTCGCTCACCAGCGGCGGCGCGTCCCCGCCCCCACCGCCGCCGCCTCCCCCGCCGCCGCCGCCGTTGGACTCCGCCTCCTGTTGTCTCCTATCCACACCCATACCACGTGTGAGCGGCGAGTGCTCAATCTCATCTCATTCAACATAACCGACACGGCCGAATAAGAATGTCATTTAGCAATTTGATTAAAAACTCACGTTTCATTTAGTATGTGGTGATATTTTGTACAGGTTTTTTTTTTTGTTAGGCGCGAAATGTGGCTTCGCTGCCACCCATAAGGTGTCTAACGACGCCCATGGACATTCAGTCGCATGCGGGTTGCCATGCCAGCCTGACAGGTACCTATTCACGCCTCTCTCTGGCATGCTGGCACGGCACCTAATTCCTTCGGAGACCTGGTGTAATGGAATGACATCACGGGTGCAGCAGGTAGTCCACCATATCAGCTCCCCCTCTCCCCAATGCAAAACAACCATAACAACAACCCATCATTGAAAAAACAACAGCACAACTTTTCAAATGAAGTACCAGGGCGACATAACATATCAGAAGTTAACATCACAAACCTTTGTACTATACAAAGCAAGGTGAACTCACCTGAGCCTAGAGATCTCCCGCATGATCTCCCGGTTCTTGGCCTCCAGTTGAGAGATGAGCTCGCGTTGGGCGCGAGCCGCGTCCGCCTCGGCGCTTTCAGACGACGTCCGACCCTTACCAACCCGACAGTATTTATTATTAGTTTACAATTGACAATCTTTAACATTTTCACAAAGAACGTCCCAACTTGACAGTTCTGTAAGGTTTGTATATATTTAAAATAAACTTATTGCCTTATCGTCTGCTTGCATTAATATATTTTTTTTTAGGCAGTACATACATTTCATCAGCTTACCGCCAATACCTCCTCACTTACGAGTTTTGAATGTTGGAGTTAGGAAGTATTGACGGTAAACAGACGCTTTGTTCCTCTCAATGCATATCAAAGTGACATGAGTGAACACAAATAAAATACTTAAACATCACAATAAAACCCAAAAAAAAGAATGAACCTACCACATCTGGAGTAAGCGATGCCGAACGACCGGCACGTGGCTGCAAAAAACAAAAAAATAACTATTCAAAAAGCAAGGTTTAAGCGGTCAACATTAAACGGGTAAAGTCACAATACATCAGAAAATCTTGTCTCTTCCTCAATCAATCAATCAATCAATCATTCCGTCCATTGTCCATTGTCTACTGTGATCTTCCGAAAGTTTATAGTTCACCCCCGAGTCCGATTTCCACTATGAACCAAGTTATACCTTCGGGGTTGCGTGTCTATATTTTGGTATTGTTGTATTGTATTGTTTATTGATCATTCATATGGTAGTAGGACTGCACTCGAACTTGTCACAATTTTTTCTATCCGGTTCGATTACACCCACGAAGAGCCGGCAAACTTCGCAGGCCATTTTTTTCATAAATATAAGTATTTTAGTGACTAGACACATAATAATATCGCTTAAGCGGGGACTCCACTGCGGTGCACGGCCACGCTGCGCACGTGTGTCTAGATTCGCCTCCTATGGATTTATATGGAGGCGTCTCCACTGCGAGCTGCGTGCAGCTGCGTGGATGTGTGACGTCACACCCACGGCTACGCGTGTGTTTGGCTTTGCTAGGCGAGCGAAGCCAGACCCACGCAGCTCGCTCCCCTCCACCCGCGCACGCACGCTTCTCTGCGCACGATATGACTTTCAAGCCAAAATCGATGTTTTCTTTTGGGTAAATTTTCGTTGTATTCGGTGTCACTGTCACTATCGTCGGAAGAACTTTCGAGATCGAGTAAAATCAACGCTTGCGCCGCCTCCGCCATAGTTAGTACGCCAGTAGGCACGTCCGCTTCGTTTGAAATGTTCCAACAAATGAAGCGCGTGGCTCGGCATAGCTGGCTGTGGAGTCGCCCACGTACACGCGCATCCGTGTGCTTGGCTAGGCCATGCGTGTGCGTGCACATCCGTGCGCCGCTGTGGAGTCCCAGCTTTACAGTCTATCGAAAACACAGATTGAGAGCAAGATTATCAATATTAATTTTTAAGTTTCCGGATTAACAGTAGGTTTAAAGACTTACATAAGTCGTCGTTTCGCCCGCTACGTCACGGGCTTCATCAGGAACTGCGGGAGTTCCTGGAGCCGACGTCTGGTGTCCGTTGTGCCAGACATCAAACGTCAAAGTTTGACGTCTGGCACAACGGACACCAGACGTCGGCTCCAGGAACTCCCGCAGTTCCTGATGAAGCCCGTGACGTAGCGGGCGAAACGACGACTTATGTAAGTCTTTAAACCTACTGTTAATCCGGAAACTTAAAAATTAATATAATTAATAACAGTGTAAACGTAAAAACACAAGATTATAAATTTTACTGAGAGTTCTGACTTATAAATTAAATGTATCTAGTAGGTGTAAAGAGCCTTTGTCAAAATTTGATACGTAACTTGTATCAACTTAATTATGTAAGGAAGGAAGGTGTTGAACTAAGCTTGCGATGGATTCACCGAACATATCCGGGCCCATCGGCAGTAGAGGAGGGTGTTAATCGAGGTCGGGACTAGCGAGTGGCCACTCTAAATTTCCCGCGCATGCTTCACGTTTCGGCTCGCATCAAGCCCTCGTCAGCTAGTCTGCGTTGACTAGGACGCGGGGAAACCACCAGTCCCGCTCTCGACCTCCCTCTCTCTACCTATCCATATTCTGTAGGATGTTTCCAGTGACGTTTTCGAAGCTCTCTCTATATATGAGCTTAGCGTCGATCTTGGCAGCTCTAGATTCTTGAAGAGACTGTAGAGCGACTTCGCTGGTAGTCCTCTTGCTCCGACTTCCACAGTAAAGAGATCAGTCTTGATCCAGATAAACGTATACATAATGTAACATAAGTAAAACGCATAAATAAGCGGCAACTCTGGCTGACTCACCATGGTCCTGTTCTCGTGCGCGAGCCGCGCGGCGTAGCGAGCGATCAGCCGGTGCTCGTCGTCGCCGCCGCGCGCCATGTGCTCCGCTATACCTGCAGCAGTTCACACACATCACCTTCATTCACTGCTCCGGCGCCTTTTTTTTTTATTGAAACTGACACTGCTGGCTACATCACCTACAACATCCGTGATGTCAGCCCATAACACCGGGTGAACTTGGTGCCACTTCAGTGCTTCCCTTCGGTCGTGCCGGTTACACTGAACTGGACGGAAAACACAAACTATTTACATAGCCGTTTCGAACGACCTTTCATTCAGTGCGGTGTTACCAACCCGGGCGGGTTAAACCCAACCACCTAGTAATATAAGAAGCGAGTCATATCCCTTAGTCGCCTTTTACGACATACCCGGGGAGAGATGCAGTGGGGCTATTCTTTTAAAGTACCGGCCCCACACGGTACATACCTGCCACAAATATAACGACAGAGCATGTAGTACTTGTTGAACTTACAGTTCCATGGGAAAGTAACATACCGAAGGACCACAATATACAATTTAACAAGTACTGCAACTTAGTAGACCAGATTGTGAGAAACGGATTCAAGACTGATCTCTTCGCTGTGGAAGTCGGAGCAAGAGGACTACCAGCGAAGTCGCTGTACACTGTACAGTCTCTTCAAGAATCTAGGGCTGCCAAGATCGACGCTAAGCTCATACATGGACAGAGCTTCGAAAACGTCACATCAGCATGAACACTTTTTTACTTACTTTAAAAAAAAAAAATTTATGTTCGTAATCATTTATTGTAGCAGCGCCACTAATAGGCCCCCTATAACGGTACTCCTACGAACAAGGGAAGCTAGTTTATTACAAACAACAGCTATACATACTGCGGTGCGTGGCGCGCGAGGAGCGCGAGTCTAGAGAGCCCGTGTTCACGTAGCCGCCCCCGCTGGTGACGTACTGCTCCGGGAAGCCGTTGTGAGCCGGCACCGGCGACGGTGGCCTGTCGCATGCAAACAACACTCACTGACGATGCATCATAAAAATATAAAAACCGCCTTCAAAAATGTATGAAATAAAAAAAATCGAACCCTAGAGTTGAAGGCGATCGGTTATTTTTGCTTGCTTTAGCACCGCCTTCAACTCTAGGGTTCGATTTTTTTTTATTTCATACATTTTTTAAGGCGGTTTTTATATTTTTTTAAATTGTTTTTTATTTCACAGTTTTTTTAGTAATTTTTTGCTATTAATGTACTCGGCGGAAACGCTCGGCCTTCGGCCTCGCGATTCCGCCTCGCTTTCCAATCCGATCTTGACCAAATTGAAATGGGACCACGCGGGAAGCACCAGCTTTCAAATAAAACAAAATCGGTTCACTCAGTCGAAAGTTCTGAGGGGACAAACATAAAAAAAAAAAAAAAAATATAGTCGAATTGAGAACCTGCTCCTTTTTTTGAAGTCGGTTAAAAATTATGTGCACATAATTTGCTCAATAGAGTAGCTTGAATTAAGGCATCTGTCACATTACACACATATGGTTTTTATGGTGTATTTTATAATAAGTACGTACATACATAAATACCAACCGCTGTATCCCGACAATCGGGGTAAGCAGAGCAGTCGATGTTGTGCTGCAAGTACTCTTGTAAATTACAACACAACACCGACGACCGCCACATTTAGTAAAGTATCATGACAAGATAACTATCAAGCAAGTAAGGCACGAAGACCCACATGCTTGACTCAGTGGAAGGACGGTGCCAAGGTGAGAGTTGGCTAGCCTGCTGCCCTATAGCACGGCATTTCGTCCTTATCCCTTAGTCGCCTTTAACGGCATGGACGGGGAGAGATGCAGTGGGGCTAATCTTTTTAAGTACCGACACTACACAGTTAACATTGATACATAAATGACAAAGAAAATAAGTAATATAAATTTACTAATCAGCTTCGGTTGAACTGAATACATCCCTTAGCGTCTCTGTAGGGTACAATTAATAATAAAAAACCGGCCAAGTGCGAGTTGGACTCGCGCAAAGAGGTTACCGGACCACAAAAAAAATATTGAGAAAAAAAAGACGTTTCTTGTATGGGACCCCCCAAAATTTTCTACTTTTAAAATTTTTTCTTATTTTTTGTTATATCCGCAATAGTAACACATATTCTGTGAAAATTTCAATGGCCTACCTTTACAGAGATACAGCCCTCGGACAGACGGACGGACGGCGGAGGCTTAGTAATAGGCTTCCGTACGGGATACGGAAACCTAATAAAGACCTCCCAGGCTGCAGGCAGAGTCCCGAAGATCAGCTGTATGACTTCCAGGGAACAATTTACAATTACTTCTCCGAATTGTACCCTGTTCGCTATCACCACAACCCAATGGAAAGAGAAAACACTTTCAAAGCAAAGCTTAGGAGAAGGAAGAGAGAGTTGATAAAGCAGCTAAGGAAAGCTAAAGCCTCAGGAGACAGAAATCTATGCCACCAATTAGCCAGAGCGATGAGATCTATCCTAAAACTCATCCAGAAAGTATCTGAGCAAATTACGGTTGCTGGCAATGAATTTCGAAAGGCTCGGAATATAGCAGCTTTCGAGAAGAACCCCTTCTACTTCGCCAAAAAAGCTTTTAAGGAACAGCAGGGTACAATTAGGTTAAGTACGGACGAGATGTTCAACTACTTTAAATCCACATATACCACCCCGGAGGCAGATATAACTTACAGGGATCCACCAGCTCCAAAACCCAAAGAACCTGCTCTAGCATTTGATGCTGATTCACCGACGATGGAAGAGCTGGAATACCACATAAAAAGGAAACCAAATAGTTCCGCCCCGGGACCCGATGGCATACCATACATCATATACAAAAAATGTCCATCAGTGCGGAAACACATGTTGAACATCTACAAAAGAATTTGGACGAACAGAGAAGTGCCAGACTGTCTTGGTAAAGCCGTGTTTGTTCTTCTACCAAAAAAGAAAGAAGTTACTGATCCCAAGGATATTAGACCTATAGCCCTTACGAACACAATTTCGAAAATATTCTTCTCCATTATACAGGCCAGACTACTCAAACACATGTGTACCAACGACTACTTACCGAAGAAGTACCAGAAAGGTTTTCTCCCAAGAGTTGCAGGGTGCCTCGAACATAATTCTTTGCTGACTGAATGTCTTAGAGATGCAAGGAAGAATGAGAGACAATTAACTGCCACGTGGTTAGACTTTGAAAACGCCTTCGGTTCGGTGCGCCATGAGTTACTATTAAAGGCGCTAGAGTGGTATAATGTGCCACCTCTGATCTGTAATATAATAGCCTCCTACTACAAAAAACTTTCCTTTGTAATACAAGTAAAAGGCGAAACGGAGAAGACACCGGAAATTCGTTACGGCATAGGACTTTTCCAGGGTTGCTGCCTCTCTCCTGTCACATTTAACATTGTTATCAACATTCTAATTGATACGCTTGTCGTAAAAGAAAAGAAATGGGGATACAGGTTCAAATATGGAGACACATATATGGCGGCCATCCTGGCATTTGCGGATGATATTACGCTGTTAACCCGCAATCCAAAACAAAATCAGGCGCTTCTTAAGGTGGTGGATGACTATTGTGAATGGACCAAAGGGATGAAGATAAAACCAGCGAAGTGCTACTGTTTGAGCTTAACCAGGAAAGGTTCAAAGTTTACATCGAGCAATCCAGGTCTGACAGTAGCCGGAAAACCAATCGCAACCGTGGCTGATGAAGCTCCTTTTAAATTCTTGGGCAAAAGGATCACCAGCAGAGGAAAGGAGCATCCTACTGATGATATTGTCCAACTTTTCGAAGAGAGCCTCCGCCAAACTGACAATCTTCCCCTCCTGGGTACACAAAAGGCATGGATTTACGATAACTACCTGACATCAAAACTTTCATGGCCATTTCTCGTCTACGACTTCACAAAGCAAAACCTGACTAAATTAGACTCGTATGTGACCAGATTCCTGAAATCATGGTTTGGACTGGCTCACCCGGCTGACTCGTCAACGCTATACAGATCTCACAATAACTTTGGACTGAACATTAAGAAACCGTCGATATTTTATCAAAAGGCGAGAATAGCCAAACGATGTATACTCAAAGACTCCAATGATAGCGCTATTCAAGCCTTACCCAACACATCACTATCAGATGAACTGGAATCGAGACTCGACTTCTACAAATCATTCCAAGTTGGTACACGCACCAATAGATCTGGATTGGGCATAGAAACAGCAAAGTCTGATAAAGAAATACTGAAAGGTTTTGCTCAGGAGGACATGGAACAAGGCTTCAAACTTCACGCCTTAAACCTAGAAATGCAGAATGATTGGCTAACAGTGGGTGACTTCTGCATCCCTCCTGCATTGAAGTGGAAATCCATAATATACAACTGGTCCCCTGAGCTGCTTAAGTTCTACTTAAATGCATTCCAGCTTACTCTCCCCGACCCGAGTAACCTAGTTAGATGGGGGAAATCTACAAATAGACTATGCCCGTCATGTAAGGAGTTCGTAGGCACGGCCAAACATTTGTTATGCGGATGCAAAATACTACTTGAGCGAGGCCAGTATTCCTACCGTCATGATAAAGTCCTCCAAATCATCAGAGAGGCCATCAACCTGTCAATTGCACGGACCAGGAAAGGGCAAACCAGTAGCGGCTTCCAGAAGGTCAACTTTGTGAAACCTGGAGCCAATAAGCTGCCCAAAGATAGGACTAAACCTTCTTCAATTTTGGGAGCAGCAAAGGATTGGGAATTGTTGATGGACACACATGAGAAGCATTACCAAATGCCTTCGGAAATCTGTACCACAGCATTAAGACCGGATATACTCATATTCTCAAAAGCGACAAAGCATGTAGTACTTGTTGAACTTACAGTTCCATGGGAAAGTAACATACCGAAGGACCACAACATCAAGCTTAACAAGTACTGCAACTTAGTAGACCGGATTGTGAGAAACGGATTCAAGACTGATCTCTTCGCTGTGGAAGTCGGAGCAAGAGGACTACCAGCGAAGTCGCTCTACAGTCTCTTCAAGAATCTAGGGCTCCCAAGATCGACGCTAAGCTCATATATGGAGAGAGCTTCGAAAACGTCACTGGAAGCATCCTACAGAATATGGATAGGTAGAGAGAGGGAGGTCGAGAGCGGGACTGGTGGTTTCCCCGCGTCCTAGTCAACGCAGACTAGCTGACGAGGGCTTGAAGCGAGCCGAAACGTGAAGCATGCGCGGGAAATTTAGAGTGGCCACTCGCTAGTCCCGGCCTCGATTAATACCCTCCTCTACTGCCGATGGGCCCGGATATGTTCGGTGAAGCCATCGCAAGCTTAGATCCACACCTTCCTTCAAAGAGAGAGAGATGTGTGCTCACACAATATGACTCAGGTTGAGCGTGCGCTCGGGCCGGTCGGGGTAGCGGGGCAGCGCGGGCCGCGCGCGCTCCGGCACGCAGCGGAACGACTTGCGCAGCGTGTGACCGATCTGCTTCGACGGCGACTTCTGCACACACACACATTACATTTTACATAATAATATATACTTCACAAGTTGTCAGAATCACATGATAAATAAATATAACTAATGATGCGATATGAATGTAACTAGTTATGCGATAACGACATGTGGTGGTTTGTGTGTGACAGAAACCTGTAGTATTTGGGTATATAATTTCATACAATTTCATAGTAAAAATGTTTTCACTTTGTCATGAATCGCTGCATATGTCACAAATCAGCACATGCGTGTCTAGGCAGTGGCAAACATTTTTGTAAATTAGACTAAGTGTACATTGAAAAAATTTCCAGTGAAGTTTCTTGTCAGTTCTTCTTCGCTGTGATAATCGAACTGGCGGAATGTTACAATGTACATATGACAAATCTGAGCGCAGTGTACTGCCAATAGATGCTAAATAAACAATAAACAATAAACCATAAACACACAACGAACACTTCAACCTTTTGTTGCTACGAGTATATGGTAGAGAATGGTAGAGCGGAATGACTCTAACTTTGCCGGCGTCTGTCAATTGTCTGTTTCTCTGTTTGTCAGCTGTCATCATGACCTTTAACGTAACAAGTTATATTTTTATTTATTTATTTATATATTAGAGAATTCCATAGCTTAATGAAAATAACAAATTGAAAAAACAACAATATAAAAACTTAATAGCCTAGAATGGAATTCCTTCGGTTTACATTTTGATAATACCCGGTAAATAAAAACGATAGAAAATTACAAAATTAAAAGATTAAATAAAATTTAAATTAAATTTCATTGAAATTAATTACAAAATTAAAAGTCTAAGTATCAAGTCGAAAGTTAAAAGTCGATTATTAATGTTGAAACAGTGAATGAAAATGTTTAATGACTCTGCCCACTCAACAACAGACATTTTTGTTCATTATATGTGTCACCGTCAGCCCCTATGTATAGGATGCAAGTGCCAGGAGGTGATAAACAGCTCCAGTTTATTGGCAATGTGGCAACTGCCCCTGAAGTGTGGACGCGACCAAGTCAAGGATGCAACCACCCGAGCATCCACGTACAACGGACTGTCTTGAGGTTTCAGTTCGGAGAATGGCCTAACCCCCTTAACACAAGAGGCCGGGTAGCAAAAAAACAACATAAGTTTTAAAGCACCCACATTGTGTGAAAATTGGTACTCCAAATTGCAAGGTTTCCACTACAGACGAAGATCACTTTCGCTTTTTTTTTTGAGTGTAAACGGAATAATAAATTTCAGAAACACTTTGATCATAGAATTAAAGATGGATTAAATTATTTTTTTGCGATCCACAGGGCATCAGTTTTCCATCAGGGTGTCACCCCTGATGGAAAAAGGTTAAATAGGTACTAACCCATTTTTAAAAGCATCTCTAGCCCTCAGAGTTAGAGATGTTTTGGAGAATTTTTCCAAAGGTAGAGCTGGCACAGCCGCAAGGCGGCTAAAGTGTAAATTCAGATAAAAGAGAAGAAAAAAACACAAGTTATACAAGAGCATATATTAGATAGATAGATAGAAAATTCTTTATTGCTCCTGTAAACATTAAACAGTAACAAATACATTAGAAAATTTACATAAGGTGCAAAGGCGGACTTATCCCTCTCTTATATTACTAGGTGGTAGGGTTTAACTCGCCCGGGTTGGTACCACCGCACTGAATGAAAGGTCGGTCGAAAAAAAGTTTGTGTTTTCCGTCCAGTTCAGTGTAGCCGGCACGACCGAAGGGAAGCACTGACGTGGCACCAAGTTCACCCGGTGTTATGGGCTGACATCACGGATGTTGTAAGTGATGTAGCCAACCGTGTTAGTTTAGATAAAAAAAACCGGCCAAGTGCGAGTCGAACTCGCGCACCGAGGGTCCCGTATCGCCACGTCACGGCCAGCGCTACTCACGCAATCTAGATGGCGTGTTATGAAATGCTTCATATTAGTTAATGTCATGCTTCATAATCTATTCGGTAGATGGCGCGCGCGCGCATACACTTTTTGGTTTCTTCTATGGGAACCCGCGTGAATTTTTGACTTTTTTCTTATTTTTATTATTTGTTGTTATATCGGCCATAATAACTTTTTTTGTGAAAATTTCAACGGGCTACCTATTACGGTTCAAGAGATACAGGCCTCGGACAGATGGACGGATGGACAGACAGACAGACAGACAGACGGCGTAGGCTTAGTAATAGGGTCCCGTACCTGATACGGAACCCTAAAAACCTTGACCTCGTGCTCGTTGGTGTGTGCCGGAGACGCGGCCGCGCCAGAAGGAGTCCTGGCAGAGCGTGTAGTTGGTGCTGCGCGTGCAGCGGTAGCGGAAGTGTACTCACGTAGGTGCTGTACTCCTTGACCTCGTGCTCGTTGGTGTGTGTGCCGGAGACGCGGCCGCGCCAGAAGCAGTCCTGGCAGAGCGTGTAGTTGGTGCAGCGCGTGCAGCGGTAGCGGAAGTGTACTCACGTAGGTGCTGTACTCCTTGACCTCGTGCTCGTTGGTGTGTGTGCCGGAGACGCGGCCGCGCCAGAAGCAGTCCTGGCAGAGCGTGTAGTTGGTGCAGCGCGTGCAGCGGTAGCGGAAGCCCGCCAGCGAGCCGCGCCGGCACGCAGAGCACGCCATCGGGTGGATCACTGCGCGCGTCACACCAATATTATATACAACCGACTGTTTCACATCGGCGGCGTCGGCTTCTCTTGCGAAAGGTCCGAGGTTAAAATCCAACCGGCATGAACCAATGAGTTTTTTCTGATTTGAAAAAAATTACGTGCACACATTCTCACCCACTGAGCCATGGTTCGGATTCCATTTTTTTTTTTAATTTATATGAAAATATGCCCTTTTTTCAATTATTCCTAAAGTATCAAGATGTCTTAATTAAAAAAATAAATAACTAAATTATGTCTGCATGCCATCATGAAGTTAGGTGAAGGTGAAGTTAAAATCGGCAAATTATTTTACAAAGAATTTCACTAAAGATCACACACACTCTCTGCCTTCACTTCATTCAATGCCCCCTGCCGCCTCAAGATAATTTATGACACTGGCGGCGAGGCGGCGGCGGGCGCTTTGTGTCGCGCGCGCGCCGCCGCCGCCGCGCCGCCGAGAGTTTAGCTAGAGTAAAGAATTTTGCATTAGAAGTAAAAGGTCGTGATACTAATTCAATTTTTTAATTGATAAATTTTGTCCGAATTAAAAAAAAAACTAGCCTATCAGATTCAGTATCTGAAACTGTACTTCCTGCCTTCGGATGTTCGACAGGTTTTAATGTGTTGTAAGCTCACCGTTCTCAACGCTGGCAAGACGGTGCAACAGCGGGAGCCACACGAGGCACGGCGGGCCCGGGTCCGACATCATCGTGTCCATGAAGTCGTTCACCGTCACCTTGCCGTTCTGCACTCACACACACACACATCATCAAGCTGTGTCCCTATAATCAGAATAAGCAGTGTGATCAAATTTACTTTTTGCGATCCGCAGGGCATTTGCCACCCCCTGATGGATAAATGAAAAATACTCATTCAAATTTTTAAAACTTCTCTAGCCTTCAAAGGTTAGAGATGCTTTGGACATTTTTTCAATAGATACGATGTGGCTGGCACAGTCGCATGGCGGCTAAAGTCCTATTCAAATAAAGGAGAAGAAAAAATCTGGGTGTGGCTGTGTCGCGGACACGGCCGTGTGTTTTACGTGAATACGTGTATGTATTCTTTGATCCTTTACGTATCGAGTGGTGTAATTTAAATTTTGGATGTAGATGATAGATATGAAGCTGCAACACCAAACCGTATCCCCCGATTTTGTTATCATCAGTTTTCTGGATTGGCTCCCACTATGGAAGCAAATTTAAAGACGTATTCACGTCAAAAAATTGTTATTTTGTACTGCAAGAACTCTCTGGTGAATCACAACTGCGACCGCCACGTTTAGCTAAATTTTAGGACGAGCCAATTATCAAGCAGCAACTAAGGCACGGAGACCGCTACCTACAGCAGGTACATGCTGCTGACTGTAGAAGGACTGTCAAGGTGAGAGGTGGCTAACCTATTACCCTTTAGCATGGCATCTAGTCCTTATCCCTTAGTTGCCTTTTTTTAGAGAAGATATAATAAAGAATAAAGAATAGTACTTTGTCAGCCTCTGTAGCTCAGTGATGCGGTCGGTCGACTGTTGCAACGCTGAGCGCGGTCAGTACTTGGATGGGTAACCGCTCTACCGTTGCGAGGCTGACCATGGTTCGTATTCCATGTTAAACTGTAGGTTCCTTCCCTTCTTTCCTTACTAGGTGGTAGGGTTTATCCCGCCCGGTTTGGTACCACCGCACTGAGCGAAACGTCGGTCGAAACGGCTATTTAAATAGTTCGTGTTTTCCATCCAGTTCTGTTTAGCCGGAACGACTGAAGGGAAGCACTGACATGGAACCTAGTTCACCCGGTGTTATGGGCTGACATCACGGAAGCTGTAGGTGATGTAGCCAACCGTGTCAGTTTCCATAAAAGAAAAAAAAAGTACCTGTTATACAAGTTATACGTACCCCAGTGAATATGGTGAGCGCGAGTGAGTCATTGTAGCTGAACGACGGCGACTCGTAGACGGCGGCGGGCAGCGCGAGCACCTCGCGCAGGTAGTCCGACAGACGCTTCGTCAGCAGGTGCCCATTGCCGTCCGCCAGCTGCGAGAATATGTCTGAAAACAAACACCCCTTCATTGGACCATCAGATAATCACAATATATTACTTTGTATCAGTGCACAATATATTACTTTACCGTGTGGGGCCGGTACTTCAAAAGAATATCCCCACTGCATCTCTCCCCATGCATCTCGTAAAAGGCGACTAAGTGATAAGGACAAGATGCCGTGCTAAAGGGCGACAGGGTCGCCACCTCTCACCTTGGCACGGTACTTCCACCGAGTCATGCAGCAGGTGGGTTCTTCGTGCCTTACTTGTTGTCTTGTCCGTATACTGTGCTAAACGTGGTGGTCGGTGTTGTGCTGTGACCCCACACGGTTTTTTGTCATTTTGGACTTTAGCAATACTGGTTGTCTAACTCCGCTAACTATCTAACAAATAATGAGTTGTGTAACTCACATCGCAGTTTGTCCATGAGCTTGCCGGCACACATGGTCGCCAGGGCCACCTTGATGGAGAACACTCGGATTTTGCCCACGTTCTCACTGCAACGAGCAATTTAAAAACTTCTGTAAAAACACCGAAACCCTACCCCCCAACTATTTCCTCCCAAGTAAAGCTTGGGTTTTTACAAAAGGGGAGTGAAGAGACTTCTGTCCGGTCAGCATGACATTCGCAATCTCCTGCGCATCAAAGAATGTCCATGGGCATTGTTAGACACCTACTCGTCTCGTACGTGTAACGATGCCTCAAGTCGTGATTTCCATTAATAAAAAACATTTAAAACGCATAGGGCCTTCATTCATTAAATTGGTAGGTTGAAGACCTTTTTTCATTTCTGGACCCAAGATCCACCCCCTACAAAACAGGGTGAAGGCTTTCCACGTTTATACTACTGCAATGAACTAGTGCGCTCCAGTCTGAGAATATTGGTCATTCACCCCTTCCTACCAATGGAAGCGATACTTCCCTATGTTCTGCGTATCGAGCGAAATTACTGTCGCCAGCTTATTGCGGTAGCCGGGCGGCCGCTGACCGTTCGTACTATGTTATACACACGCCTCTCTGTGCATGTGTGCGTGCTGAGAGGAAGGGGTCAATGATCGATATTCTCATACTGAAGCGCACCGAGTATAGACGAAACGGTCAGACAACCGACAAAACATACAACTGTATTATATTTATACTCGTAAGTTGTGACGAAGCAGATTATTGCTTCAGGCCATATTAGTTTTAAATGTTAGAAAATGAAAAAAGTTAGGTTGTCAAAAAATTTTGACAGGGACAGGAATTTTTGGTTTGGAAAGAAAAAGGAGTGGTGGTGAAGAAAAGGATTTGAATAATTTGCTCTATATGTAGAGTATACTGCAATCTATTAGAGCAGCTCCGCTCGCTGCAGGCAGGCTAGACGTTTATGCTAGTTGGGTGCCCCGACGTCGGTATCCACTGCTGGACCGAAAACATTGTGTGGTTGAGCCAGTCAGCCGACGATTTGGTGAGCGTTTGCCGCAGCAACCACGAGTATCAGCTGCGCACCAGATTTTGCAACAGGACCGCCACAATATACTAGTCCCTTACGTCTTCTCCACCTCGCTCGAATAGACCCAGCCTTTATGTCAGTTGCGGGGAAACAGCGCATGCACTCCGATAGCAGTTCCTTCATCGTCCACAACACCGGCCGGATTCGTTATTATGAATTTAGCTAAGTTAAATTAAGACTAATCATACTGTAACACGTGCGTGGAGATGTTTGTGTGTAAACTTTATTTGTGTTGCTAAGTTGATGTGGCGATCGTGGCAGCAAGCAAGCAACGTCGCGCTTAGCTTGCTTACCGCGCATGTTCATGCATTAATATTTGTTATTTTACCTTAGCTTACTAAGATTATTGTGGTAGCAGTTGAATTAATTTAAGCTGAATTAGCGCCAATTTTCCATCACGACTGAGGCCACGAAGGTATAAATTAAATTCTATTAACAATTTAATCTAGTTTTTTTATTTGACCATCCTTCCCGGTTTTATTTTTTTGTCACTCAAGCTACCACCGATTCTCAAACTTTTATTGGCCGGATGGCAGCTGACCCGGGCCGTCCGTGTCAAAGTGTAAAAGCCATGTGAAGCATAGGAAGTGAGATGATACCCGGTGCTGTACGCGGAGAGCAGCCAGTTGAGCAGCAGCGCGGAGCACGCCTCCACCGACACCTGGTGCGCCGGCGGCAGCCTCTTGTTCAGGTTGTGGTACAGCGACGACACGAGCGTCTCCAGCCGCGTCACGTTCACGCACGCCGTCGCCTCGAGCGTGTTGAGAGCGTTCTCGCGGAACGCCTCGATCACGTTCCATATGTCGATCACGTGCACTGCGCGAGAAACCAATTCATTAATGAAACCGACCAAACATCTCCTCCATTGCAGAGGTCTTCATCCGCCCTGGCCGTCTTGCGGTCCTCGTGAAGATCATGGCTGGCTGGAGAAAAAAGAATTTCGCACGAAGGTCCTTCCATCCAATCTGATTTAATCCAATCCAATTTAATTTATAAATAGTCATTTCTATGTTTAATTAACTAGTATGTACTTGTATGTAGTGTAAATTATAGTTTATCATAGTTATTTTCCATATATTATATTTCTATTATATTCCATATATTATATTCCAGATATTTTTCATTCACACACTCTCAAGTCTTTTGCTACTACCTACTTATATCTCACAACATACAACTCTCAAACATCCAAAGGTTGACTGGGAGAAATCCCTGTAAGGGATAAGTCCGCCTTTGCCCCTCATGTTAATTACTTATTGTTTGTTTATGTAAAATGATTTTTTGGAGCAATAAAGTATTTCTATCTATCTATCTATCTATCCTTCACTACGAGGGAGTAGTTTGCAGACGGAGTGGCAGCAACAGACCAATATATAACAGAAACTGTTTAGTACCCACGGAAGAGAGAAGAACACCTCATGGTTGGAAAAGGCCGAAAGGTCGTAAATATTTTATAGACAATGTTTTATTTTAAATTTTTTTTTTAGTTTCTTGCTGTGCCCTCGTAGATGAACATTTTGGTTCAGTGGTCAACATATGAAGCAGCTCAGGGTAATTGTATTTACTTGTGACAAAATTTTGTAAACCTCTACTAGGTCCCCCTCTATGGCGTCGAGCATAAAGAAAGAAAGAAAGAAAGAAAGAAAAACGTTTATTCAGCTAAAACTAAAACTATAAAATAACACCAAGATTATAAAAAGGTAAAAAAAATTTTTTTAGCTGAAATGTAGCAGACACAGCACGATGCAAGTAGGTGGTTGCGGCTGGTTTTAAGTCTGCCCCCTTTAAGTCTCGGGTAGACATTAATATTGGTGGATAGATCTTCCTAGGTCACGGTGATAACAGGGCTCAGGGGCCCTAACTCTTAAATCATATGTTACTCCTGTGTGTTCTCAGTCAGTCGGCAATGTCTGTACGTTGCTGGACATAAGTCGACTGCCGTATCTTGTCAGACAGGTACGTGCGGACACTCACGGTTGCACTTCCTCTGCACGTAGCGCAGCTTGCAGGCGGTGCGGTAGGAAGCGAAGCGGATCAGGTCGTAGTTCTGCTCGCGCATCTCTTGCAGCAGCACGGAGCGCGGGTCCACGCCCGGGGGCACCGGCTCGCTTAGTGACATCCTCCCTTCCTCTATGCCTCGCTCTGTCAAACATAAACATACCTATTACTCCAGGAAAATACAGGAAAAATACACAATTAAATTTTAATACAAATACAGTTAATTTTATATGTATAGATTTAATTGTTTTTGTTTAATATGATTAAGAGGGGAAGACCGCGTGTGGTGGCGTGCCTTGGGAGAGGCCTATGTCTAGCAGTAGACCGATACAGGCTGATGATGATGATGAAGAGGGGCATGTAGCAATTTATCTGCAGAACACAGAAACTAATACGAACAACATTACCTCACTCAATTCACCTGCCGTCTATGGCCAGAGAGTAAATGTATCCATGTTTATTCACTAAGTTTATCTATGGCTGGCAAAGGCAACCAGAGTTGCCAACTCAGCTACTACAAAATATGCTACTGTGGTGTTACAAAAAGCTGATAATACGGTAACTTTATTTTCGAAGTGCCAAAAAATGATACCCGGAGTCCCGGGTATTCTAGGAAATTTTACCTGGGTACGAAATTGCCTGTAAACCCGGGTATACCCGGTCCCGGGTACCCGGGTAGAAACCCCTAGTAACAATGGCAACCCACACGTGCCGCCGCTGACTGCGGCGTTCAATTGCCATCGCTCGGGTCGCTCTCTCCTCGATTCTCCCTGCTTCATTCTGCACCCGCTCGGTTTTTGGTGCATTCGGTTTCAATATATTGCAAAGGCACTATATTGCGTCCCCAGGCTCAGCGGTCAGTGTATAGCGTAGACAAAGTGTAAACTAACCCAAATAAACAGATTGAATGTGTGCACATGTCAGCTGGAACGGCAGCGAGCAGGAATGTGCTAATATTCCACTATCACGTCAGATAACCCATTGTAAACCACACGCCTGAGCGAGCACACAGATATCTCGACACACAAGCCGATGATACTGTGCAAACAGCGCGCTATGTATTTTATTGTATGTGTTAGTACTAAGCATGTACCTGCTTGATATTTTTTCTTCAAGAGATAGATACAAAAATCGAAAATTAAGAGAAAAAAAGGGGTCAAGTAAGAGTTGATAAGAGGGTGCTCTGGGGGATGCTCGATTTTCGTATATTTTCTTTATATTTTAAACTGGGTATGCATTTTAAAATAGAATTTTTATTTCTTATAACGAGCCCTTAGCCTTAAAAAGAATAGCCTAGCCCCCACTGCTTCTCTCCCAGTGCTTGTCGTAAAAGGCGACCAAGAAAAAAGGACAAGATGCCGTGCTAAAAAGCGTCAGGATAGTCACCTCTCACCTCGACACGGTCCTTCCACCGAGTCATGCAGCAGGTGGGTCTTCGTGCCTTACTTGCTGATTGATAGTTATCTTGTCCGAACACAATACTCGGCACAATTCTAATGTTTGCTTATGGAGGTCGATAGTTGAATTCAACTGGGTTGGGCTGCCTTCGGAAAGTTAAAATTCACGCTGAGGTCTGGCCTTCTGTAAAATTTTAAACACCTGTATATATATATGACCAGTGCGTCCTCCCGGTTATGACGTACGGGTGTGAAATGTGAACTGACGTTCGTCGTTACCCGAAGATTGAAAGTTGCCCAGCGAGCAATGGAGCAAGCCATGTTGGGAATATCGCTATGTGGTTATCGGTGTTGTGCTTTAATTTACCAGAGTCCTTGCAGCACAGCACCGCTTACTTTTGGGCTACAGAGTGTGGTATATATGTATGTAAGAAGAGTTTTATTAAAATTTTGTGGAGATTTTCAAGAATACCTACACATAACAAGACCTCATTTAGTTATGAATTCAGAGCACGGCAGCAGGCCTAATTCTCTCAATAGTCAACTTTTGAGCCCAAAACATGTCTATTATTATTGTATGTGGATGCAGCCAATACATTCGACAGCTGTCGGCAAAGGTACATACGTATGGGACAACCTGTCCTGCACTTACCAGATCAAAGGCGCTGTGGGCATTCAATAGGACCGAAGGTTTTCTATCATCGTGCAGTCGCAGGCAACAGACAGAAGCAGGTTCTTTCGTCCGCACACAAAAATCACTTCGATGATTTTGAAATATAGCGCCGAGGGCAAAAACTAACATAAACCAAGGATATATTGCACGGGAAAGGTTTGCTTGTTAGTCTCGCCTTACAGTTATCCTCCCTCGATGTATTTCTTTCGCATTTTCACGAAAGGAAAACCTTTGGAAACACCGCACAGAAAAAGTGTGTTTACGAAACGAACCTCCGATTGGATCTGTATCGCTCTTTCTTTTTCTTTATATACGAAAAGTAAGAAAGAGAAGTACTATAGTTATTGCGTAGACACAGTGGTGCTCACGAACAATTTGTCTATAGCATTTATTTAGTGTTGACATACACAATAACCCATTATCCCTCGTTTTCGTTTTCTGTTAGGTTCTGGAATTATTTTAAAAATATTGTTTTTCGGTGATATACACTGTGAGATAGTTATCATTAAGCGGAAATATTCAAAAATTAAGATCATTTCACTTAGTCATTTATTTCCTACTTTCAGGTTCCGCCCATCCGTGTTTAATATAATCCTGATTTCGGTGGAATTTTATAAAACTTAGTAACATTGTAAACAGTTGCGGTGCGTCGCCAATTTATTTTAAATGCAATTTATTTTCTCCTGGTGATGCGTTCGCAAGGCAAATTTAATACGTCCCCATATAACGTAAGTGATATTCAGAGAAGGGTCCTATGTCCTATTCCTATTACAAACTGGTATAGTGTTTAAAGAAGAGCATTAATGTATTCTGTCTGTGTGACTCATCCCATCCATCAGCAATCACAGTTTGTTTCATATATGTTTGATAGCATCTAATAATTTGGCGACGCTACTATGAATTGAACACTTCCGGTTCCTGTCCGACCGGAAGCAATTTTTCGCGCCCAATTTTTATATCGGTAGGGAGGAACTACAAAATCTACGCCATGGATATTAATCACGAATATCGCCACTTTTATTTCGCCATATAGGTAGGTACTAAATAAAATTGATCTCATTAATTTGCACGAACTTCTTTAATATAAGCAAAGTCATTAATAATGTTAATTTAAATTTATTAAATCACATTACAAGGGACAGACTTTGTTACGCATTTAGTTCCTACGAGTACCTATATAATATTACCAAAATATACTTATAGATCTATGTATTTACTTATTGATATTCTTGTGTTTAGTCATTTTATTACCTAAATACGTCAGCGGCGATTCCTTCAAGTTGGCTAGGTTGGCGCCGCCAAACCAAATAAAATGAATGCCAGCATTAATATCGAAGTAAAGCAAAAGCAAATGTGAAAAAATATCGGGGTTATATTATTTTTATTATATAACCTACGATACGATGAATAAGCTAAAACGTTAATCCCGTTACATAATTTGAAATTTCGCACGCGTCATACGCGGACAACGAATGACGAAACATCAAGGCATTCATTGGCCAGTTGGCTACATTTGAAGCGCCATCATATTCCATACAAGCGGCCGATTTCCCCCCGTCCCGCGCGCACCCGCTGATAAGCGTTTCGAGTTGGTGCAGCGGGGAGCGCATTTAGCGACTAGCGAGCTAGGCTAGGTGAGTAGTGTGTGCGCGCTGCTGCGGCAGCGCGTGACTGCTTTGTAAACAAAATCTCGCGAGTTGATAGCTGCATTATATTCCGTTTTGTAGGATTTTCTGAAAAAAACTTTTAATTGTTCAAAACAGTCGCTCTTGCCCAAGTTTGTCGAATTTGAAGTCTGTACATAAAGATAGCAAAATGGAATATTATGGTCTTTCAGTTTTCGAACTCATTGTGGTAGAAATAAATTACCGCGTAAGTTATGAAATTATGAAAAAAAAAATCTTTAGCCAGAGCCAACCTAATACTCAGCACCAGGAGTCGCTACTGAAATACGTACTGGCATAATTACAACTCAATAGCTAAAACATGTTTTTTTATTATATTTTGTTCTTCATCACTTTCTTCAAAGTGATTCTTTAGTGGGAGCTAAACAGTGATATGCTAATATACTATAATTCAATGGAGCTAAAAAAATATATTCTAAGACTTGGTTCATGTTGAACCATCCCATCCAATTAAAAAATAATGTTGATTTCCTTAAATTCCCATCTTAAATTCTGTTTGATCTCTTCTATCCGCAAATTTGACGTTGTATAATTCAAAAATGGATTAATGATAAAAAATATCACCAATTTTACTATTGTGTCTGTTAGGAATCGGTCAGATTTTTTTTTGTAGGTTAATATAACTTTCGGTCCTGGCTCGGACATTTAAGTCATTAAGATTTTTGGGAAAAGATGATAAAAGGAGTGATAATTCGCACAATAAACTTTAACACTTTGAGGGAAAAAATTATAGAAATTCACAAAGTCTGACACGCCGAATTAATATCACATAGAAAACTGACGCATGGATGGAGTACGACAAATTAATTGGTAACAATTTTGTAGTAAAAATTTAATCTAACTCGCCACATTTGATCTTTCCTCGAAGTTAACGGGATTTAATAAAATGTAAAAATCAAAATAGCGTCGTTTAAATGTCATCATATTCGAAGGCGTGTTCATCATACTCGTGCTCGATTTTGTCGTGGGCTTTGTGTTGTTTCTTCGACTTCAGTTCGCAGTTGATGGCCTGGTTCAACTCGTGCTGCCAACAATAAATTGTCAGTTATATTATTTTAATAGGTTACCTGCTCGTTACCTGCTGTTAATTACCTGCTCGCCGTAGGCTTAGATTTTTGTAGGGCCCCTTCCCCTCCAAGCCAGGACCGAGGAATATTATTTCGAATAACTATTCAAATGTTTGTACAGTAACCGGCAGTAAATAATGTAAATCGAGCTTTAGAAAGAGGCAATACGGTTGTAGAGCGTCGTCCCTGTCGCACAGAGACGTGCGAGTTCTTGCGACAGGGACGATGCTCTACAACCAGGGTTGCCAGATGGTTCCATTGAAAAAACAGGACATTTTTCATCAAAGGGCCTTTGATTTTTCAGGTACAACATGAAATTGGATATTATGTACCGAATGTTTCGTGACCTTTACTTTTGAAAACGGATGGGAGATAGAGTAATAGATAAAAGGGTTGAATTGATCGAACTTACTGCAAAATCGAAGAACACAGTAAAGATTAGTATTAAAATGTTCTGAAAAAGTAAATATTTGCGTTATGAAGAAGAAACCGGACGTTTTGGTGTCCGGTTTTTCATTATTTTGGAGACCGGGACACAAGCCTCAAAAACCGGACTGTCCGGTCCAAAACCGGACATCTGGCAACCCTGTCTACAACCCAATAATTGTCTCTCGTGATTAGGGTACTGGTGTAAAACTGTAGGTCCCTTTCCTTGCTCCTTAATAGGTGGTGGCTCAAATTGTAACCCACTGCGGTTGCTACCACCGTGCTGGACGTATGATGGGCGCCAATTGCGTTCTACCTAGTCAGGGCCGACTTAGGCCATGCAGGGGCCCTTGGGCACATTCGGGGCCCTTTTATGGAAAGTTAAAAAAGATGTGAATGTAAACGTCAGTATGTACTTTATTTAGTGAGGTGAATATTATAAAGTTATTTTAAATATTTGTATAAATTTAATAATAGGTATTTCATTAAGATTATTATTAAGGCTATCGAGGGGAAGGCCAAGCTGGCTTCTAAAAAGCTGGGCGTACTCAATAAGGTGCGACGGTACTTCACGCCGGACCAAAAGCTGCTTCTGTATAAATCGCAGATCCTGCTTGGAGTACTGCTCGCACCTGTGGGATGACTCTGCCAAATACCTGCTTGCGCCTCTGGACTCAATCCAGCGTCGAGCCGTGCGACTAGTGGGTGACCCCGAAGTATCCTGCGATCTTGAACCACTGCAACACCGTAGGGATGTCGGCTCCCTAAGTGTGCTCTATCGCTTATTCCATGGGGAGTGCTCGGAGGAGCTGTTTAATGCGATCCCGGCGTCCCCTTTTCACCTTCGCACCACGCGCACTGGGCAGGGATTGCATCCCTACACGCTGGACTTACCGCGGCTGCGTACCAATCGATTCTGCAGATCATTCCTCTACAGAACCGGTAAACTCTGAAAGGCTCTCCCTGCCCATATATTTCCCCCCAAGTACAGTCTCGGGTCCTTCAAGAGGGGCGTGAATGGGCACCTGTCAGGCCGGCATGGCATTCGCAACCCCCGCATACGATGTCCATGGGCGTCGTTAGACACCTTCTGGGTGGCTCGGCGCCATATGTCGCGCTGTCAATAAAAAAAAATTAATAAATTTTGTCCACAAAGAAATATTTAGAACTCCGGGTTTCCGTTTTACATTCAAATATAGAAATTGTAACGGCAATTCCCAGTGAAATACACAAAACATTTAGCTCTTATTTTTAGGTGTAAACGACGACGCCGGCACTTTGGGGCCTTCATCAAGCCGGGGGCCCTGGGCTCGTGCCAGAAAGGTGATAGAGGCTGGGCTCTTAAAAGTATACCTACTTACGATGAAATGGCGACATATCCGACTGAACTGATCGCAGTCAATGGCGAGGCGATGGGGGCCCCGCTTCCCTCCTCCTGTCCAGTCCCTGCTGAATGTGATCTGTGGGGCCGCCAGAGTCCAAGCCAGAACGCACACGCAGGCCATCCACCAGCCCCTGGACATCACCAAACTGGTTGATAACTGCATATCTCATACAGTGGCGGGGCAGGACCTAAATTTGATGTGGGCAAGATACATTTTGCAAGGCAGCTCTCTGGTGGCACTAGATGATGGATTTTATGAATTTTCACTGTCGAAATGGATTTCCGCTGCATGAACTTTCGAGGCGCGAGGCCTCTTGGGCCGCGAGGCCGTGGGCGCTCGCCCACGTCGCCCACGCCTTGCGCCGCCCGGTAACCGCTCCTCCACGCTGTTCTCAAAAACTCGTTAATTTACAACCAATCAGAAAGCGTAATACACTCGACATGCGTTAGTATTGGTTAAAATCGGCGAGCGTACATAGAGTTACGTGTTTCCGATAGATCCGCAAGATGAAGGTTCAACAAAAGCCAGGTTTATCCGCTCATTCATGCTCAATTCGGTAACCAGCTCGTCAGCCGAAAGACAATTTAGTAGTTTTTAGGCTTCCGTACCGTAATGGTACGGAATCCTATTACTAAGTCTACGCCGCCGCCTCTGTCTGTCCCACGGCACAGAATATTTCCAAATGGTTTTCACGGTGCGACTCCCACCTTTAAAGGGGGGCGAGAAGGGGGGTTATTTTTTATCGTAATAAGTAGCTGGTTGAAATTTTCACAGAATATGGTATTAGGCCTTTAAAGATAGGACAGACGGACAGACAGACAAACGGACGGACGGATACGGAACCGTGAAAAGCCATTTCACTATTTTGTTAATTAACGCGTCTACAAATGTGAATCCATCCCGCAGCACTAATACGACGTGAGTTCAGCAGGCACTGAGAGTGCTAAATAAAAATAAAATCATGCGGATTTTCGACACTAATTAAAAATTATTTCCTTATTTCCTTCTATTTTTTAACTCTTTTCCTACCTAGCCCGACCGCACAGCATCTCGAATCGCCAGACGGGCCGTCCTAGAACGTTCACAATCTTGAAACTTCGAAATAAATGACGCTCCCGTGGTCCTGCGACATCCTTTTATATCCAAGCAACAGCTGGCATTCTTCCCACCAGACCAGATCACAGAATTATTTGATGCACGTTAAAGGGAAATAAATACGGGAATAAATAGGGGAAATAAAAGTTTAAGGGGCATAAGAGATCTGTTGTATACATACATGTTCGTTGTGTACACGCTCATTGTGTAACTACATGTACGTTGTATAGACGTTCGTTGTGTACATATTCGTTGTATACATGTTCGTTGTATACATGTTCGTTGTGTACACGTTCGTTGTATACATATTCGTTGTATACATGTTCGTTGCGTACACGTTCGTTGTGTACCTACATGTTCGTTGAATAGACGTTTGTTGTGTACACGTTCGTTGTATACATATTCGTTGTATACATGCTCATTGTATACATGTTCGTTGTGTACATGTTCGTTGTGTGCACGTTCGTTGTATACATGTTCGTTGTATACACGTTCGTTGTATACATATTCGTTGTATACATGTTCGTTGTATACATGTTCGTTGTATACATTCTCGTTGTGTAGACTTTCGTTGTATACATGTTCATTGTGTACACTTTCGTTGTATACATGTTCGTTGTGTACTCTTTCGTTGCATACATAATCGTTGTATACCTACATGTTCGTTGTATACACGTTCGTTGCATAGGTACATAATCGTTGTATACATGTTCGTTGTAATGTGGTTGTAATACACGTTCGTTGTATACATAATTCGTATGACGTAGTACGTAATATGCACGTATATTTGTCACCCTCGGTAGCTCAGTGGTGCGATCGGTCGACGGTCGATCGTGATCATAAGTAAACCTCGGCGTGATTAGTACGTGATCGCTCGACCGTTGGAGGCTAACCGTAGTTCAGACTCCATGTAAAAATGTAGGTCCCTTCTTACCTACTAGGTGTTAGGGTTTAATCCACCTGGATTGGTACCATCGTACTGAATGAAAGGTCGGCTCAAACGGCGATGTAAATAGTTCGTGTTTTCCGTCCAGTTCCAGTGTAGCCACCTAGTACATTCACCTACATTACCTACATTGTATAATGATTAATGATCAAATTGATCACATTATCACAACACTACCTACCTATCTGCTACTCACCTGTGTACCTGCTGCCGTGGCACTTTCTCTCTCCTAATGTCGTGAAAAGTGTTCTTTCTTTCTCTCGCTGTGCCATAGATCTATTTTCAAACACAATAAATAGACATTACAAGGAGATCACGGTGCTAAATCTTCTTGTGGACCGTTCACCATACATGCAATACAAAATTATGGCCTATACACGGGAAGAATGCAGCATATTGTTCAACTCTATAATAATTTTTTTGTGTTGTGTGTCTGCGTGGACTGCACCGCGCCGCGCGCCGCGCCCCCGCGCCGCCGCCGCCGCGTCGCGAGCGACTGAGCGCTTTCGAAGTTACGAACGTTGAAAAAAACATGAAAAAATACAGTTTTTTTTCTGAAGTACGTTTTTTTTCACCGGTACGAAAATAAAATTATCATAAGGTGGTTACCGTTAAATACAAGTTGACAATAATTGTTTTTGGTTTAAAGGAACTACAAATTGATGTTGTTAAATATGTAGTACAAAAACGGCTCAAAATAAATTGGCAACACTTACTGATGTTCATGTTTACGGATTTCCCCAATCCTCGTTCGGTTTCGGTTGAATTGAGCAAGGATGTTAGGTTAGGTGTAACAGGCGATTTTTAAGTATTTTTTAAGTTCATATTATGTATACTTTTGTTTATTTAAACTTAATTTGACAGTAATTTAAGTATTTTTAAGTTCATGATATGTATAATTTTATTTATTTAAACTAAATTTGACTTTTAATTATCGAAATTACAATAAAACAATCACATTTAGCGTTTCATCTCATTTTAGTTATAGTATTTTATTTTTTCTGAAAAATAAACAAATTTAGAAAAAAAAACGACGGTGTCAAGTGTTTTTTCATGTTTTTTTCTCAATTGTGAAAAAAATACATTTTGTTTATTTTTTTCAAGTTACATCACTACTTGTTACGCACACTTAAACAATGTGTATGTGCACGCCTGACAACATTCATAGACAAACGGACTTCGTGAGATACAATATCTGTAGTATTTTTTTTTTTCAAATATTGCTCTTTCTTATTTGCTTAAAATTAAAAAAAAACACGAGATAGGAAACAGGCCGACCCAAAACCCGGACCCTGGAATTTTGCTAGACCACAAGCTAAGATTTATAGAACAAAATGATTTCATCGTCAGCAGCGCAAATAAGAATCTCGGATTCGTAGGTATTGAGACTGACTCGTGGTATTGAGCGAGGTATTGAGAATATATAAAACTTTTAAAAGCGTCACATGAACACTTTACTGCGCTTACGTTCGAAGTGTCTTAGAGATTGAAAATCATAAGAAACGGATCGAACGCATAATTTTTTTCTCTTCAGACAAGATTGATTAGGTTGGAAAATCTGTAATAGAAAATAATAACTGTACACTGATCAATTATATTGTAATGCTAAGCTGTAGATTTTACAAATAAATAAATTTAAAAAAATTGTGTCGCACCTGCAACTGTAAGTGACGAGAGGGCGAAGACGCGACGTGAGGTGAGGACATACCTACTCGTAGTACCGTGTAGTACTGAAATAAAAATTTTCCTAAAAATAACAATACAATGTTTACTTTGTCCTTTTCAGTACTTCAGCCTTGCTTGGCAGTAACCACATCGTTTCATTTCACTTTCCCTTAGCATACTCAATACTGTCCTTATTACATAAGCATTCTCACTCTGAACAGAGTATAAATTCTACTCGATAATCCGTCAAAAGATCTCCAGCCTGAGGTGTTCGCATTTGAATAAAGGTATTCAGCAGGTATGTAGGTACACTGAAAAACAATAGTTACACTGTTCGTTATGTAGTACGCTTACGCTGTTCGCCAAGTCGAGCAAACACGGCCGTACCATCCTTTTTTCGAAGCAACTCAGGGTACTTTTGGCCTCCCTGTATCTTTGTTGTGGATAGAGATAAACACCTGTAATTTTAGTTACCAAGATTACTTCCAAACCTAGCTATACCCCCAAATTATAAATTTGTACCTATTATAGTTTGGGAGATATCGCCAGCCAAAGTTCCGGTTTTTACTGACTCACTCACTCACTCACTCACCGATCATCAAAAATCTAAGGTACTTCCAGCAGACCTACAAACTTGAAGTTTTGTATTCAGCTCATGTTTAGCCCACAACGAAAGGAAAAACTGAAACATCCCAAAATTAAAGCCCCGTTTTTTTTTTTGTTGGGTAAACTTAACTTTCCATACAAAGTCTATGACAAATCATTTTGTCGGTTGCATAAGTACACATACACATACACACCACACGCCGTATCCCGGCAATCGGGGTAAGCAGAGTAATCGGTGTTGTGCTACAAGTATTGTGGTAAATTACAGCACAACACCGACCACCACGTTTATAGCAAAGTGTTCGGACAAGATAACTCAGATCAGGCAGCAAGTAATAAGGCATGAAGGCCCGCCTGCTGTATGACTCGGTGGAAAGACCGTGCCAAGGTGAGAGGTGGCTAGCCTGTCGCCCTGATGCGGGTAAACTTACGTTTCCATACAAAGTCTATGACAAATAATTTTGTCAGTTGCATAAATGAAATGAAATGAAATTAATTTAATAAATTAAATACCTACAATAAAAAGAAATGAGATCCCACCAAAACATATAATATAAAAAGATGCCAAGTCTCGCACGCAACCTTTCCACCGTAAAAAGTTATAAGATCCCATGCAGAGCCAAGTCTTTTCATAACATTTAACATCTTCATTTCTATAAAAAAACACCTTGACTTGGCAATCGGACAGCACAAACAGATCGCTGCGTAAAGATTCCTTTTCAGTTAACAACAAAGTAAACATAGCATGCAGCAGGTGGGTCTGCTGCATCTTCTAACCCACAGAGCATCAAATGGGGGCGCCGGCCCCTCCTAGAGGTGCCTTGAGTGCGATTTCTCTACAACGCCGTTGAAGCCTGTGGGCGTGGCCTATGACTTACATATTTGTGTTGTGCGTGTGCATTTGTTTTGTGCGTGTGCCTAAAGCTAGAAACTCATTGGGCCCACGTACGCTACGCACGCGTACGTGGGCGCGTCGGTCTCCATACATTTTATATGGAAGAGTGCAGCACGCAGTGTGTCGCGTAGCGTAGGGTGGCGTGGGCGCAATGAAACTGCGTGCTGCACTCTTCCATATAAAATGTATGGAGACCGACGCGCCCAGATTCGCGTGTGTGGCGTACGTGGGCCCAATGAGTTTCTAGCTTCACTTGCTCCTCTTTGTGTGTAGTGTCGATACCAGCACACACACACACATACGAAGCGCTAGCAGCTCAGGGTACGGTTATTGGGTTTCAAATATCATCGCTTAGGGCGCCTCTAGTAGGGGGCGCGGGCGGATTTGATTTGATGCTCTGTGTTCTAACCTAACCCACATAATATTTTTATATTTGATATTTATTAATTTGTTACTTTAGTTAGTTAGATCTGTTAATTCGTTTGGTTATAAGTATGTTAATATTTAATTAAGAAGACAAATCGTTAAACAAACTTATTAATTGTGAGTACCTACTTAATTCTATCTTATAATTTTATGTCTACCTAATAAAAATAATTATTTTGTTTCTTTATTATATATTTACGAAACGTTTACCCAATACAGTAAAATTCATACAATTATACTTTTGAATGTATTATACCGGTAATTGTTGATAATATTTGCACTTCACCGGCCAATAAAATAGTTAGTTTGTGTTCTGCGAGAAGCGGCCATATTCTTTTATTTTTACGACTAAACAATTGTTAAAAGAATAAAGATTGTAAAAAATACGTTTTGCCTATGTTCATTTTCAATGTACCCGAAGCACAGATTACTAAATCCCGAAGGTCGTGTGAGGCACGAGATCTGTGGATTTTTTTCTGCTACTGTACCTTTTCTCATGTAAAAGGTATGAAAAGATGAATGTCCGTTGTCCGTTATTTTAATGCGATTTGTCTGAATGGGCGTGCAATGTCCTGATACGGTTTTCTGTGAGACATGACATACATGTTGAACACAGGGGATGAGGTGTACCACGGCACACCACTTTTTTTAAACTGTATTTTGGTTTTTTTTTATGGAAACTGGCACGGTTGGCTACATCACCTACAACATCCGCGATGTCATCCCATAACACCGGGTGAACTAGGTGCCGTGTCAGTGCTTCCCTTCATTTCATGTCGGCTACACTGAACTGGATGGAAAACACAAACTATTTACATAGCCGTTTCGACCGACCTTTCATTCAGTGTGGTGGTTCCAACCCGGGCGGGTTAAACCCTACCTAAATATTTCTATGAAGTCAAATTTTAATATGCATTTTATGAATACGAATTGCTGCGTGGTTCGTATCACGTAGTACCTACTATTGCGCAGTTGATTTGATTACACACTGTTATTTATATATAACGTACTACGTAGATATAGTAAACGTAGACAAGTAGGTACATAGCGATGTGCCTACCTACTAGTAACCCAAATACAACAATAAGCCAACAAATCTTATCAGCAGGCGGGTGTGGTCATTTTCCTGCAAACCAGTGATATGCAGAAGTGCATATAAGTAAAAAATGCTGTCAACAGCCTAACTCATCCATCATCGTCACTTATGATGAGTCATCATCACATCACCAAATATCATCCATCACTAAGATTGTCACAAAAATTTAAACAACAAAATTGCACGCAAATGCAAGCAAAACCTAATGTAACTTGCACACCCACTGGAAGTAATATCACTTTTCTATTCTGTGGTAATATGGCCTCATACATAGCAGATTTGGCTGTTCTTTTTTTTTTTTTTTTTTATGGAACCTGACACGGTTGGCTACATCACCTACAACATCCGTGATGTCAGCCCATAACACAGGGTGAACTAGGTGCCATGTCAGTGTTTCCCTTCATTTCATGTCGGCTACACTAAACTGGACGGAAAACACGAACTATTTACATAGCCGTTTCGACCGACGCGACGTTTCGTTCAGTGCGGTGGTACCAACCCGGCCGGGATAAACCCTACCACCTAGTAAGGTAAGAAGGGAAGGGACCTACAGTTTAACGTGGAATCCGAACCACGGTCAGCCTCCAACGGTCGAGCGGTCACCCATCCAAACACTGACCGCGCTCAGCGTTGCTTAATAACAGTTGACTAACCAACCACTGAGCTACCGAGGCTGACGAATTTTCTTATCCCTTAGTCGACTTTTACGACATGCGACGGGGAGAGATGCAGTGGGGCTATTCTTTTTAAGTACCGACCCCACACGGTACAAAATGGTGTTCTTATTTATTTCTATTTTATTTTATTTATGAAAACCAGAATAAAAAAAATTGCTGTGCCGAGGGACCGGTCGTAGGCATTCGCATACGACCGAATGATCATGGGCGTCTTTAGACACCTTAAGTCGACAGAACCAAATTCACATCTCCTCGCGAGACCACACTCACAGCTCGCGATTGTCATCCATCAGTTAATTCCATATTATATTTACTTGTTGTACATTATTGATATTTAAGGTTATTGTATTTTTTCTGTTTCTTTGGTGACAATAAATGTGATTTTTCTTTCTTCCAAAGTAGATCTCTTAAAAACCTTGAAATAAAAATTTTATTACAAATTTAAAAAAAAAACCGGTACATCAACATCCCTTAAAAAGTAAAAAATAATGTTTGCTTATATAATTAATGGCGTCGGGGGCCGCTAAGAAAAAAAACAATTTTATTACTCGGTCACGCAACGCTGAAATATATTTTTTACTTTTTATGGGTTGTTGATGTTTTTTAAATTTTTAATTAAATTTTCCAAATAATTACTTAATAAGTTCCCCAGCATCACGGAGCCCCACGGAGCTGCTATACCTATCTTATAGAGCTGACACTAGGACACGCACTTTGATTCCATCGAAATAAGTATAATAAATAATCATAGACTTCCCTAGGCGGTCGTCCATGGTAGTCATGCGTGAAATACCGACATGAGGTAGTTGCCATAATTTATTTTTTTTAACCGACACGGTTGACGACATCATCTACCTACATCCGTGATGTCAGCCCATAGCATGCACCTTGGTGAACTAGGTGTCATGTCATGCTTCCCTTTGGTCGCGCCGGCTACACTGAACTGGACGGAAAACACGAACTATTTACATAGCCGTTTCAAATAGGGGTATTTCACCCCCTTAAAAGGTAGCCTTCCTTCCTCAGGACGCAATCCACTCTGTGCAAAATTTTATCGAAATCTGTTCAGCGGTTTAGGCGTGAAAAGGTAACAGACAGACAACAGAGTTACTATAAACGAACTCCGCCTACCTACCACCGTTAACTCTGCGTTCCCCCGCTCGCTTCACGCACTACCTTCCTTATCCTTCCTTATCCTTCCTTCCTTACCAACGTCTGCTTTCTGTCTGTATGTATGTATGTCTGTCTGTCCGCTTATAACTCGAGAACCACTGAACGGATTTTAATAAAAAAAAATCTACGGATAGCTTGATTCTTCCCATCAACTATAATAGGCTACTTACTATCACGCTAAATGGCTTATGTTATGAGGTTAGCAGAGAAGTCAAATATGAGAGCGGGCGGAGCCGCGGGCACAGCTAGTTATACTCATACATACCATAATACCTCAGTTTTTGTGATAAACATTAATTTCTTAGACTCTAAGGCCCACTTGCACCAACACAAATTTAATAAAACCAGTTTAACTCGTTAAACTAGCACCCGTTGTATGTGGGAACCGCGTTTAAATCCATAACTCGCTACTTAACTTTAAACTCGTGTTGGTGCAAGTGGGCCTAAGACTTGAGAGATATAGCTCAGTGGTTGACTGACACCACGGACGATGCCATGTCGCTCGCCAGGATCTGCCGTGCTGCAAGGAAGGCAGGCGGGGGCACTCGAACACAAAGTACTCAGATCCTTGAAGGATATCATGATGTGCCCGTTCCATCTCACATAATTGTTTTCTGTTCTGTGGAAGTTCTGTAGTTGTTCTGTGTTGTGTAAGTCAACTAAGTGATATAGTTTGTTTTTTTTTTATGGAACCTGACACGGTTGGCTACATCACCTACAACATCCGTGATGTCAGCCCATAACACAGGGTGAACTAGGTGCCATGTCAGTGCTTCCCTTCACATTACTTATAATGTCACACGGCCAGCCACCTACACACGAGAGCTTTGCAATATCTTGAGTGCGAGGTCCATTTTCTTGAAAGATCTTCTGATATCAATGGCCAGTTACCAGTAGTGGTATCGTTTATTTTATTGCGAACAAAGTACATAAGTACATATAATAATCTTTTTTGTTTTATTGAAACTGACACGGTTTGCTACATCACCTACGACATCCGTGATGTCAGCCCATAACACCGGGTGAACTTGGTGCCACGTCAGCGCTTCCCTTCGGTCGTGCCGGCTACACTGAACTGGACGGAAAACACAAACTATTTACATAGCCGTTTCGAGCGACCTTTCATTCAGTGCGGTGGTATCAATCCGGGCGGGTTAAACCCTACCACCTAGTAATATAAGAAGGGAGTCCTATCCCATCCCTTAGTCGCCTTTTACGACATACTTACACGGGGAGAGATGCAGTGGGGCTATTCTTTTAAAGTACCGGCCCCACACGGTACTTTAAACACATCGTAATGTCACGCCTGTTCCCCGATGGGATAGGCAGAGACAACAGGTGTCCTACAACCACAGCCTACAACCGTGTCTACATCCAGCAGACGCCCGACCCTGAGACACAATCGCCTCTTTATGACTTTTGAAAAATATATAACAGAAAGAAATAATAGAAATCAGAAGAAATCATCATATAATAATATGAATGTCCATCCATCCACCCGTTACCACACGACAAAACGGGGTTGGCAGAGTAATCGGTGTTATGCTACATGGACTCTGTGAAAATTACAGCACAGCACCGACCGCCACGTTTCGCAAAGTACCTACCCGGAAAATATAACTATGAAGCAGCAACTAAGGCACGAAGACCCACCTGCTGCATGACTCGGTGGAGGGATCGTGCCAAGGTGACAGGTGGCTAGGCCGTCGCGCTTTAGCACGGCATCTTGTCCTTATCCCTTAATCGCCTTTTACGACATCCATGCCCAAGTAACACACTAGCTGCATAACTAGCCACAGCGAGCGTTACACCAGCCTAATAAAAGATTAAGTCTTTAGTGATTATTTATAAGAGAGTTAGAAACATCTTTAGACTGCTTTGTATAGCAAATCGTAGAATTTTATACAGCATAACTGGTGAAGAGCTGCAGAAAGAAGAAATTACTACTTAAGACGTTTAAACAGCATTTCCAAACACTGTAATCCATCTTTTAGCTGGATTAAATGCTTTAAGCTATTATAAATGACTTAAGCTTGTTAAGGACCGCAGTTAATACCTCTTGTAATACTTCCAACTGCACATGAGTGTTACAAGATGATATTTACTGTATATCGGTATTAATCTACTCCATTATAATGCATTTATTTTTAGCTTGATAACAGCTGGTAAATGGTCTTCATGAAAACTCTTTAAATGCTTTGATCTTTACAAAAGTGTAATGCAAATGTAAAGGCTGTTTACAAGTGTAGATCTACTCTATATGAATGCCACCGTGTATAGTTTACATGGAAACTATAACACAGCTTAGGTCGTTAATAGTGAGTACATTTAGGTCGTTGTAATTCTGATAGTTTCTACGTCAGTAGATTTGCAGCTTTTGTATAAAAACAGAACCTAAAGCATATTTTTAACATTACGGAGTTACTATGGAGTACATGTAGGTCATTTGAATTCTAATAACGTCTATGTAAGCGGATGTGCAGCTTTTGTATAAAATCAGAACCTAAAGCAAATTTACTGACTACTTTACATCGAACTTTAAAATACACGACTATTTTATATACCAGTATAAAAAGAATTACGAGTGTGTGAATACGCATTGTGCCATTATGGATGTACCGACGTGGAAAAAAAGGAAGAGAACTGGTGCAATCAAGAAAAAACTGTCTAAGACACTAAAGTCATATTCAATAGACCAAACGAATGAACCATGCATCGACGAACAAAAAATTATCGATACCAATGGTCAAGTGTCAGTATTGTCACGAAACGAGAAGGGTTCTGCACAGTTAAAAATATTAAGCGATATTATTACGAATAATGAGCAAAACGAGGATATTGGGTTGATAACTCAAGAAAAGGATTCAGAAAATATTAAGTCAGTTAACATTTCAGAAAGTGACGAAGTCGTGGATTCCGTTCAAACTGATTATGAAACCGAAACAGACAGTACAGATGAAGATGAAGGAGTAAGTGAGTTTATAACAAATATTTTATTTCGGGACAATATTAAAAAGTGGGCGATAGAAAAGAATATTTCTCAAGAAGCATTAAAGGATTTAATTGCAATTTTGAATAACAGATTTCCTGATATTTTACCCAAAGATCCCAGAGCAATTCTTCAAACCTGTAGAAACGTTGTCATGAAATCAGTTGATGGTGGCGGTGAATACTGGCATAATGGGCTAACTCATTCAA
The DNA here is from genome assembly GCA_946902875.1 of Nematopogon swammerdamellus. Taxonomy (NCBI): domain Eukaryota; kingdom Metazoa; phylum Arthropoda; class Insecta; order Lepidoptera; family Adelidae; genus Nematopogon; species Nematopogon swammerdamellus. Next base: position 10,855,049 of record OX336357.1, read on the forward strand.
TTACAGCACTTTTAGAAAACTGGGAAGATTGTCCGGAAACAATTCATGTAAATATAAACTTTGACGGTCTACCCATATACAAAAGTTCCAAAAATGAGTTTTGGCCAATTTTGTGCAATGTGTTTGAAAATCCGAGTATGCAACCAATCATCATTGGTATATACAATGGTGTTGGAAAACCAAAAAATCTTTCTGATTATTTAGAAGATTTTGTGGCAGAAATGAGAAAGTTATTAACTGATGGTATTCATTTAAATCAAAGAAATAAGACAATAACAATTGAAATAAGATGTTTTATCTGCGATTCACCTGCAAGAGCGTTTATTAAAGGTAATGTACTAATCCATATCTTGCTACCTTACTTCCAAACTTACGTCGTACTTAGTTTGAAATTAAAGTAAAATAAAATATCCTTCTAGTTTTTGCCTGCGGCTCAGCCCGCGTTTTTTTTTTGTCAGAAAACTTCACGGGTTTATATTCCCCCAAACTTGTTAATGTTTATGCAACTCCTCATTCATACAAGCCTGTGATAGCCCAGTGATAGCCTGTGGCTCATGGAAGAGTGTCGTGTGTCGTGTTCGCCGCACCGGCGCGACGTGTCAGCATCACCTCCCCCAGCAGCCCGCCGCAGTCGAATTTTCAGCACATCACGTCGCGCAGCAGCATCATATCCAGTACTACTCGCCTGCTCTATAAGCTTAACATGTTGTGTTCTACGCAGCTAATTTCATATAATTGATATCTTCTTTTTGTTGCATAATTTAAATATTTCACAAAATTCTTTTTCGCCTTTTCGATGTCGTTAATATGAACTTGGTAGAGAGATGAAGCTGGCGTATTCAAGATTGCTTCTGACATATGCATAATACATTGCTTTTAGAAACGTTACGTTTCTGAACCCCTTACTTGTACTTATGTCTTATGAAACCCATACTCTTGTATGCCTCACTCGTGATATGTTTCATATGTTCTACCATAGTTAGTTTTTGGTCTAGGAGTACTCCCAGATCTCGAACTAGGGCCTTAACTATTGGAGTATTATTAAAATGATAAGTGAATTGAATAGGCCGCGTGCTACATGTGTGCTACGAGTCAATTTATGTATGTATTGACATTTTGATGCGTTCACTGTAATTCGGTTGTTCATACATTCATCTATACATCCGTATTTCAATACGCATACATGCATACTTCTATATTTCATATATCCATACATTGTATAAATTTACGAATTCGGGGGAGTGACTATGATCATATTTTTATTATTTCAGGTGTCTGCAATTTCAATGGTAAACATGGGTGTTTGAAATGCACTACTGTCGGAGACTACTCACATATTTCGCATACTGTAGTGTTTCCCGAAACCAGATCCGCTGAAAGAACTGATGATGGCTTCCGCAAAAAACTTTATGGCCAGCATCATAAGGCGGATTCACCACTATTGCAACTGCCAATAAACATGGTGAATGATTTTCCAGTGGCCGATTCCTTACATCTCATAGATTTAGGTGTTATGAAAAGACTTTTAATTGGATGGCGAGATGGTAGTTTTGGGAGATATATCACGAAATGGTGTTCCAGAGACATAGACGCAGTACAAGGTTTCTTGACGAATTGTAAACTGCCCTCGGAAATACACCGATCAGTTAGAGGAATAGATTGCCTGGCACACTGGAAAGCGTCAGAGTTTCGATCTTTTTTCTTTTACTTGAGCATTGTCATTCTGCCACGTGTATTACAACGAGATGCTTTTACTCATTTCTTATTTTTATATTGTGCTATAACAATATGTTCAAGCAAGAACTATAATCACATGTTACCTCTATCAAAGGAGCTTCTCCAATATTTTGTAGAACACTACAAAGATTTCTATGGGCCAGATTATATAACTAGTAATATCCATAATCTACTTCACGTTACTGACGAGGTACAAATGTTTGGTCCTCTTTACACATTTAGTGCCTACCCTTTTGAGAACAAATTGTATCAAATAAAAAAAATGTTGCGTGGTGGCAAAAAACCACTTTCGCAGGTGGCAAAACGATTAAGTGAAGCTGCTGGAGATTTAGTTTGTAGTCATAAATCAAATCAATTAAAATCAGAAAATCAATGTGAATGGCCTCGTGTTACCAAAAACAATAAAAAGGTTACTAAGATTCAATTCCAAGATTTTATTCTTTCTACGAAGCTGCAGGATAAATATTTTATGACAAAAAATGGCGAAATTGTCGAACTAAAGTCAATTGATAAAGAAAATATAATACACGGCTACGTCATCGAAAATACCACAGACGCTTTTGACTACCCTGTGAAATCGTCATATTTTAACATATTCAAAGCTAAATTACCTGATAATCAGCGTATCCAGAGAGCACTGCGGCTTCAAGATATAAAGTGTAAACTAGTATGTACACAAAACACAGAACTGTATTTTGTACCTCTTTTACATACGGTATAGAATTATAACAAGGAATTTATGTAATAAAAGTATAATTGCAGTAAGTATTATCTATGTTTTATTTAAAGTAATATAATTCTGTAATTCAACATTACAATAAAGAGAAATAAAACAAATATCTTCCACAAAAATAATAATTAACTGGCCTTGCGCTCTCATAAGTTTTTTAAATTAAAATTTAACCTTCCTGATGCAATAATAAAATGCAAAAAAACCAACAGGATACCGTAACATATTTTATATTATGGTAATTATAGTTGTACATTATTTTATTACAATCACTAAAATGAAAAAACGTGGCCTCCAAGCTCACTTTCAGTGATTGTCACAAATCTAAACAATGTAAACTATTACCATAACGTAAAATATATATGATATGCCGTAGCTTTAATTCAACCACAAATTTGTTTTTTGCATTTTAACAGTAATAATATTTAAAAAAAAAACTAAAAATCACTAGACGCGCGGTACAACTTTCACATTTATTTGTATTCTTAGGTTTACGAGAACCAACAATCACAATCGAATCACAATCGCGAGATTTAGCAAAATAAACTTATTCAAAACGTATACGTTTTCTAGCTTCTTGAATACATTTAAACCTTTTTGAAGATAATATGAAACCACAAGACAAGAGTATACTATTTAATTTAATGGTTAATTGCATATAAAACAATATTATGAACATTTTAAACCCTGGGGAGGAAGAAAATGCCCTTTGCGCCAACTTGGCCCAAGCGCATGGCCGATAGTAGTAGGTCGGAGGCCAAGGTAGGCTATAGCCGTAATCATGTAGGTATAAAGCCCCCCGCCGCTTCGCCGGGCGGGCGCGCGGGGGGCTTTATACCTCCATGCTATTAATATTAGTTTTTCAGTATCGAAAGAGTCAAATTATCAAAATAAAAATTATATGCATAATTATGTTGTTTTATGTAAAATTAACGATTAGCTTTTAAATTTCAGACCCAGTCGTTTTATATCTTCAAAAAAGTTTAAATGTGCGAGCGAGAAACTATAATCTATAAATATAAGCTAAATACCATGTATAAGTTTACATGATATTTTTACACATTGTTTTTCCGTCTTACATATTTTATAATACAGTTTTCATGGTAGGTACCATAGCTAAAGTTGTTCAGTTTGATGCTCAGAACCAGTGCAGCACTTCTATATTGCATACTTTTATTATAACCCCTAATTGTTTAGGTAGGTATATTTGGCAAAATAGTAACATTAAATTATAAAACAAAACGTTTTGCTGATGCACACCAGCGCCGCCAAAATAAATTACTTTATTTTGTCAAAAAGAGGATCAGCTTGCTCTCATAATAAGCTATTTTTATTTTTTTAAATAGTATGGTATCACCGTTAGTACAAGCAACTAACCATAATTTCTAAATGTGGCCACTTTTTACACTATTTACTAAAATAATTTTAAAAGTAGAAACGTTAACCAGAGCAAGTTGATTCTTTTTTCCAGAGTTTAAATAATAAAAAGAAGTATGGTTTATTTTGGTGATGCTGGTGGGCACGTGAATTGCCTGGCCGTTCAAGAGTAAAGTTGGTGGCGCGAAATTACAAATATTTTTAGGTTTTCTACTTTCAGCTAATTTGAAGACAAACCTGTAATGTCATTTGGCGAAGACCTATTTATTTATTTCCATTTAGTACATAATTTCGCAATGCATTGGCCAATTTTTTCAAATTTCCTCCGTGTCTTGAACACGTTTTACCAATGCTAGGCAAAACCATAAATGGAAATAAAACACCACAATTCTTAAGATCGTCGCCAAATTACATTACATGTATTTATAATGATATCGGCTTACCGGCGCGATTTTCGCGAGCGCATCGCATCGCTGCAGCTCGACGTTTCGAGTCCTGCTGTGGGACTCGTCCTCAGGAGGACATGCTCGCTCCCGCAGCAAGCACGTCACTGACAGGAGCCCGCCTGCTACGCAAATTGTAGTGGTGGGTAGGTACGTCTTCCGGATTTCGGCAGTACAGTGTACAGGAAGCCCACACACACAAACCGATTTATTTACACGCAACTTCGCACCACCACCCGGCACATCTGCAGTCTGTGGCGAAGTCGCTGTTACAGCGTGCACAACGGTTGTGTGATACGGACCATCTAACGGAAGATACAGCGCTGGTTCATCGTGTCCTTAAAGAGAATGGATATAGTTCACGGTTCAAAACAACCAACCAAACACATAAACTTCAACCGCGAAGACTCATTCAAGATCTCGCCGATATGGAAGCCAGTACTGGCAACAGATACTGTCAGTATGTACTGTAAGTCCGAAGAAGTAAGGAACGCAGCCAATCCGGAAGACGTACCTACCCACCACTACAATTTGCGTAGCAGGCGGGCTCCTGTCAGTGACGTGCTTGCTGCGGGAGCGAGCATGTCCTCCTGAGGACGAGTCCCACAGCAGGACTCGAAACGTCGAGCTGCAGCGATGCGCTCGCGAAAATCGCGCCGGTAAGCCGATATCATTATAGTTATGAGTGACGGTGCGGGACTAAAAACTAATTTACATTACATGTAGTTTTGGTGTTCGAATTAGCTGAAAGGTGTTAAAACCTAAAAATATTTTAAATTTCGCGCCTTAAACACTTTAACCACCTTAAAGTAAGGACTGATTAATGAAGAGATAGTGATATCCTTATCTGTGGGCACTTTTTAAAATGTCTTAGTTGTTCTTGTCCCTTGTGTCTAGTTTAGATTTCTTTTTCTTGACTTTCTGGTCTTCTTCAGGCTTTCGTTTCATAGTCTTTTCAATGTTCCTTTTGAATTCTTGATAATCTGCGTTAATATTTTCTTTTTTTGATATTTTGTAATCTAAATTGTTTGTGGTTATTTTTATTTCTTTGCAATCGGATTCAAGTATTTCTTGCTGGGATTCGTTTACCTTCTCTTTATTTACTTTCAGAACTGTTTTTGTATTGGTCTTGCTGTTTTCACGATTACCTGACTTATAATTTTCTTCTCCGCTTAACTGGTATTCATAGTCCGATTCATTATCGTCTTCTTCGGTGTCTTTGTTTTCAGATTCGTGTTCGTCGCTTGTGGTTTTTTCATTATCAGATTCTTGAACCTCGCTTTCAATATCGGAGTAAGCTGTCGAATTCCTCATCTGCCCTTTCAAGTCTTCTTCAGAGTTTGGTTTCATAGGATTTTTAATATTCCCTTTAAATTCTTGATTATCTGCGTTTTTATTTTCTTTTTTAGATTTTTTGTAATATGTGTTCTTTTTTGTTATTTTTGTTTCTTTGCTATCGGATTTAAGTATTTCTTGTTGGTATTCTTTTGTTTTCTCTTTGGTTACTTGCAGAACTGTTTCTGTATTGGTCTTGCTGTTTTCACGATTACCTAACTTATAATTTTCCTCTCCTGTTAACTGGTCTTCATTGTATGATTTATTTTTATCTTCTTCAGAGCCTCCGTTTTGAGTTTTGCGTTTGTCCTCTGCGGTTTTTTCATTATCAGATTCCTGTAATTTTTTTTCAATTTCAGAATTAACTGTTAGTTTCTTCGTTACCTGCTCTATCATTTCATGCTCATTTTTTTCTTCTTGTTCTACTGGAATGTTTACCATTTTCATTGTAGTTTGTTGTCCGCTAGATGTAACTTTATCTTTTCGTGTTCGTTTCGTCGACGTTCTCAAATCTTTTATCTGTAGTCTTTTAACAGCATTTTTCAGTATGGTTTTGAAAAACTTTTCATTGTCTTCCTGCGTATAAGAAGCGTCCCACGTATTTATCATCTCATAGAAAAAGCTAAGAATATTCTTATACTTTTTTAAAGGTACTTTTACCGTATCACCCCTGCTGCCTCCGGACCAGGAACATGTAGTCAAAAATTCTCTTTTAAATACGATGTCTAGCAATTTATAGGAGCAATTCACACCACTTCCTGTTGCTGTTGTACACAAAAGCAAATATTGCTGTTGCAATTTGTGTTTATGTTGTCTGCTCTCTAGATTTTGTTCCATCTCTTCCAATTCCTTTATGTTAGCAATAGGCTGAATGACAAAGGATTGATTCTCGAAAGTGTCGCGTTCAAGGATTTGAACAACCGATGATTTATTTCGGCCAAGTCGAGAAAACCAGTCTTCAGTTAGGACGGCAAGATTTGATAGTTCACGGCAGTGTTTCTTTTCCTGTTCTATTAGAGTTTTCTGAGATTCGTGTAAGTAAAACTGGTTGCTCATTAACGTTTTTTGATTGTCTAAGAGAATTTTTTGGTTGGACAGTATCTGATCAATTTTGTTGTTTAAATCGTCGGGAACAGCTGTCGCTATTAGATTGACATCGCTATTAATGTAATCATAAACTTCTTCAACAACTAGAGAAGGATCTACGCCGCTAGGTCCAGGTACATCTGATAAGGTCTGCTCTGTGTTATTGTGAAGAAATATCTGAAATTAAGTGCAACCAAATTAGTACTAAAATCTATACAAGTAGAGTATACAAGAATTTGAATTTGAAACGAAATTTTTTATTAGGTTGTTCTTGTTTTCTTCGTTTTTTTAGTAGTCGGGTTTTAGGTTTTAACTAAATTTTTTTATGTCAAATATTCACTCCAGGCACGGGTGTTAATTACATACTAACCAATTTTTCAGCAAGAGTATTATAAGAATCAGTTTTATCGACGTTTATTTCGTGGTTTCTCCCCTCATTGTCGGCCACTTCTGTATCACTGTGGTACATCATTAAATTGAGCTCTTCCTCTGCTCTTTTGTACATAGGTATCCCTGTCCGCTTCACTTTACATTTCATAGTTAACCAGTCGGTATGGGGTTTTGAAGTTTCGTCCATGCATAGTTTAATATTAGCTTGTTTTGGTGGTGGCCATCGTAATAAGCCGTTTTTTTCCCAGCTGTTAGGCACAATTGTTAGTTTCGGATGCCCCTTTTCAATAGTCTCTACTATTTTGAAAGGCATGTTGTTTTTTCGTTATTGTTGTTCCCTCGGTTGTTCCTAAAAATTAGAAAACAGTACTCAGATTACTCATTAAAGCAGTCTACAAACCGAACTATTGGCGCGTTGGACATGCAGCGTGCTAGAAACAACAAATTGAAGTTAGGAGTTGCAAAAGGGCTGCCACATTAATAAAAAATCTTATGCTACTACCAAAGTAAAAAATCTGCTCAAATAAATGTCTATAAAAAGTAACGGACAGTTCATATACCACGTGGAGACTTTTGGGCTCTTTTTGACCCCCCCCCCCCCCCCCCCCCCCTTCTTTGGATAGTCAAGGAATTTCCATTACCCCTCCCCCTCCCGTCCCTTTGTACATAAGGAAAATGCAGTTTTTTTTACTGTAACTTGTGACTGTAACTTGTGTAATGATCAGTTCTTGGATTTTTCAATTTTTCTTCTAGGATCGATATTTTGGAAATTAAACCTGAAAAACGCGACAAATTTAAAATATTATCATTTTCTCCTATGTTCCACGTTTTACGGCATAAATGAAGAGAAACAAACTTGTAGAGAATCAAATTCAATTTCATCAAATCAAATCAAATTTTGTAAATTTAATTTCCAAAATATCGATCCTAGAAGAAAAATTGTGAGGACCAAACTTGTAGAGAATCAAATTTCCTACAATTTTTGACCTCACGGTTTTACTGTAAAATCAAAAATGGCCGAGTTATTCAAGAAAAACCGTTTTTAGAATATACGCAGGAGCCTGATTCAGTCTACTTTTTTAATTTACACTCCCAGTGACCCCCGCGAGGGACCTACGAAAAAATCCAAGAACTGATTATTCACGGGTAGGGTCGGTTTTTTGGATATAATGACTGGACTATGAAGCGCAGCGCGTCCTGCGGGGCCATTCTGCACATTCCGAGTCCGCTTACGGACTCTTCGCTTCTCACTCGCACACGCTTTTACCGAGCGAGCGCGATGGAGACTCGCGGATCAGCGCGCTCGCTCGGTAAGAGCGTGTGCGAGTGAGAAGCGAAGAGTCCGTAAGCGGACTCGGAATGTGCAGAATGCGGCTACTGTCCTGCCTGCCTGTGCGGCGCGCCGGAGGCGGGGCGGCGGCGGCGGCGGGGCGGCGCGTCCCTCGCGAGACGACGACGCCGACGCCGACACCGCGCTATCATGCCTGCCATACTCACACTCACACAAACTCAGCGAATGCAATGCTCAGGGTTACATCGATATAAATTAGCGCGTGAAACTCGCCCGCTAAGATCTAAGGCTAAGATGGACGAGAATGCAATATTGCACAAATATTTGACAAAGAAATATTTTCTCAACACACGATACTTGTGTCGACCTTACATACCCATACCACCAGTGGTGTATGTCCATTTAATTTTGAGCGGGCAAGTTTCACTCGCTAATTTAGACCGGTTGTACTCCAGCTTACACACCGCGCACTTTACCTACCTATTATGAAGCAAATAGAATACGTATTTATGATCTGTCTTTCCCCAAATAATAATGTCACTGTCACGTGTTTAAACAATCCTGTATAATCGTGCTCAAATACTTTAAAACGTACAATCTTCACACCAAAGAGATTGCATAGCGAGCGCCGCCGCTATGCAATGTCTGCTTAACACCACACACACACCGTGACCTCTCAAAGCGCATTGCAAAAATTTGGCGACTCGACTGACAACAAGACAGGGCGGGCGGCGCGGCGGCGGCGGCGGAGGCGGCGGCGGGCGGCACGGCGGCAGATGCAAGACTGACCACTATTTTGTGCGTCTTAGTGAAGGGGAAGGAGGGAACAAGCAGGCGCGGCGGGCGGGCGTCGCGTCGTCGTGCGCTTGCGTGCGCGCACGACGACGACGACGCGACGCCCGCCGTCAAACATAGTGTACAATAGTTTCTAAAAGCATATAAATACAAACTGGACAATTCAGTAGGTACTATCAATTCGTTGAAGACAGAAAATTTTACCATGAAGTAGCTTCAATTCAATAGTGTCTTTCGTACATGTTTTTAAAAATGAATCCACCAATAACGAAAAAAAAAAACAACGACACGACAGGATTTGAACCTGGATCTCAGGCTCGCTCGGGCTTAGCACAGTAAATATGTCCAGCCACCGTGTCAGTGGCATGGCGTAGTATTTCAGAAATCTTATGTAAAGCTTCATCAGATTAACGCAGATTAACGCCCACTCGGCATCATTATTATAGCACCTAAGCATTAGCATCAGACACTCTGATGAATCTCACCAATGAGATTTGTAATAATTTTATTTTCTATGCTTAGCGGTAATTTACCATCAATTTATAAAAAAATTTAGCATTGCATGCATTCTCCAGTTTGTATGTATAGTTCTATTTTTAAATTTATTGCGTTGCGGGCCCAACCAACCAACTATGTAACTGCGTGCGGCGGCGGCGCCCGGCGGAGCATGAAAAGTTTTTCCTCTATAATAAGGGTCATTATACGATAACGCACATTTTGATATCAAAATCATCAAGATATAAAAAAGTGCTAATAATTTTCGGGTCGGCTGACCTGATCTTCATCACACATATAGCTAACAACCACCCTAGTTAAACTAGATTTCTGGTTAAAAAACAGACAGACAGACAGATATACAGACATAGGCATCAAACTTATAAAATCCCTCTTTTCGCGTTGGGGATTAAAAAGCTCTCATAAACACTTACCAAAGTCCTTTAACCAGTTTTAACGATAATTAAAATCTATTAAACAGTACGATACGTGCCTTAGTCTGGTCAGTAGACTTTACAGATATCTATATACAGCAAATAGCTTTAGAATGGTCTAAAGCAAGAATCAGAACTGTTTAATGAATGGACGCCATTCAGATTATAACCTATAAATTACAGTTGATACTTTAAGTCTGTTATTTCTTTATTCTTGACTTATTGTTGGCTTTTACATATTAATATTAGTTTAATATTAATAGGACAATAATATTAAAGTTATGAGTAAGGAAATTGATCACTTATCTATAAAAATTATTTGTACCGGTTTTCATTATTAGTAAAAAATTTCGGTTAAACGTTATTATTTCAAAGGCGCGTGAAAAATTGATAAGATTATCATATATACATTGACAGTAAAAGTGCACTCGCAACTAAATACACAACATAGACAGTATAAACAAAGATCACTTTACTTACCAAATTACTATTTCAGCATAAAGTGGCGCACATTAAATTCTTCCACCATTCCACACAGTCTACATAGCCGAGGACAAATAATTTTTTCTAATGCTCTTCGTAATATATTTTTCTAAAGAAGTTAATCGTCTTCGAGCTGTTTTAGAGAGTTAGAAAGGTAAAATTGTAGAATATGTTCTGTTTAATATAGCTGGTTAAACAATAAGTTGCCTTAAGCCAGGTATAAGACAGCTTTTCTGTCGCCGCTAACCAGACACTAAAATGCTGAAAGCTGCTTAATTTGGGGCCTCTTTTGGTGTTACAAGGTGTGTATAAGCTTCTATAGAACCCGTATACAGCATAAATAAGCAGTCTAAAGTTCTGAATAAGCCTTAAATCCACATTTTTTGCAGCTAGTGTGCTACTTGGGTGGGGAGGGATGCAATGGGGCTATTCTTTTTAAGTAGGTAGGTACTTATTCCTACCTGTTACTTTTAAGTACCTACCTACTAAACTTTCAATATTGCGTACAGGTGCTGCAGGCTTAGATCCTTGCCTTTATATAAAAATAAAAATAAAAATTACAAATCTTGCATAAATTATTGTGTAAAACAGTAAAAATTATACGTGTAGAACAGCTTTTGTACCTCGTTTCGTCAGCCTCGATAGCTTTTTTTTTATTGACAGCGCGACATATGGCGCCTAGCCACCCATAAGGTGTCTAACGACGCCCATGGACATTCGGCCGTATGCGGGGGTTGCGAATGCCATGCCGGCCTGACAGGTGCCCATTCACGCCCCTCTTGAAGGACCCGAGACTGTACTTGGGGGGAAATATATGGGCAGGGAGAGCGTTCCAGAGTTTACCGGTTCTGTAGAGGAAAGATCTGCAGAATCGATTGGTACGCATCCGCGGTAAGTCCAGCGTGTAGGGATGCAATCCCTGCCCAGTGCGCGTGGTGCGAAGGTGGAAAGGGGACGGCGGGATCGCATTAAACAGCTCCTCCGAGCACGGAGCTCCCTAAGTGTGCTCTCACACCTAGGTATGGATGGGGGAGTGGCACCCCCATCGTCCAGGTTGGAGTTCCCCGCAAAGAGAGATACCAGTAAGTCGGCTTTCTCCTTTGCGGAGTGGGCAAGTGAGCCTCCAGGACACTGCAGAGGTGGAAGAGAGGAGCGGCAGAAATTCGACTCGACAGATTTGGCGAGAGACCAGAACTCACGGCACCCAGTTGGGTGTTGGTTCAGTCTTTCGCCGATTCTGCCGATGTGGTCAAATTTGGCCCTGGCAATAACCCTTTTGCAGGATCTGGAGAGGCGGTTGTATTCCTTCTTCAGTTCGAATACGTTTGAATCACGTCCGGCACGAGCGCGCGACCATGCACGATAAGCTGCGCATTTAGCTGCGACAGCATCAGCACAGTCGCGGCTGTACCATGGCTGGCTTTTACCACCGAGGTGGACAAAGGCGCTGGAAATAAACATTTCCATTGCCCCCATAACCACCTCGGCAACGGTATTAGCACATTGCGACGGATCGTCCGAACTGAAGCAGATCTCTCTCCAAGGGTAGGATGCGAAGTGTTCTCGCATCCCATCCCAATCTGCTGACGCGTAGTGCCAAATTCGACGCATTCCTCCAGTACGGGACTGAGGAGGCGAAGATGGCACCGTGGACCCCACTAAACAATGATCAGAAGAACCCAGGCTCTCACTGCGACCGTGTATCCAGTGGGGTTGGTCGTCAGCAGAAGATCCAGCAGAGAGGGTTCATGACCGTCTATATCTGGCAGCCTGGTGGGCTGGTCTACCAGTTGAGACAGGTCATGCGTCAGGGCGAAGTCGTAGGCGGCTCTCCCCGCAAAGTCAGTTCTCCTGGAGCCTAGCCATGACTCGTGATGGGCATTGAAGCTCAGTTCAGTAGTGCAGACAGTCGACTGTTGCTATTGATTTCGGGAATTTCCGCGGCAAACTGCAGGATCTGGGCTTGGCAGAGGATGGTGGCTGTGAATGTGGGGAGGAAAGGGAGGACGCTGAGCACATCCTGTGGGAGTGCAGCGAGTTTGAATGCGAAAGAGCGGAGATGACGGATGAAATTCGGGGCCTGGTTGGGGGCCCGGTTTTCTACGACGACCTGACGAAGACAGCGCAGACCTTTGGGGCTTTCCGCAGGTTTTGCAGCAGGTGGCACGCCGCTAAGATGACGAAGTCGCTGCGACAGGGGAGCAGTTCGGGGTTGTCCGAATCTCCCTCGTAGTCGGTAGAACGCTACTTTGATCTGTGTGTTTTGAGTGCTATCTGTGTGTTTGCATTGTTGTTATGTGTAAAGCTACTGTGTATATTTTATGTTATATTTCATTGTTCTTTGTAGATTTTTCATTGTGTTTTATGTTATCTGTGTGTGAAGAGAGGACACTATTAACTGGGTTGACAAATTACCGGCGCAAGACTGACAGACTAGGACGCTCAATCGCCAATAAAGATGCCCAGGTGGTCACTGAAAAGATGCCGAGAACCCAGGGCCACGATAAAGAAGCCACCTGGGGCCACTAAAAGAAGCGGAGCACGACGCCTGACGTGACAAGTAGAGTCTTAGCTTGGGGGTTAGGTGAGGTTTAGGTTAGGGGACAATGGGGAGACAAGTCGCCGTATGTGACGTGACTGGCCAATAGGGCCTTTGACTGACGGACTAGTAGATGGGGACACTTCGTCCGGAGCCGGTGTGCTCGAAGGGGGAGCCCCAGAACGCCTCGCTGGGTCTCCTCGAGTGGGGTTGGACCGCTGTATTCGCGCGTCTTTGGCACGGCCGCCGTGTCGGGTGGCCGGTCGACTGCAACCCCTGTGCGTGCATCGGACTCGGATGATATTTGCCTTGACGAGCGATGAGAACACATTGCGAGTGCTATATCCGCGAGGATGGTGCGCTCGGGAGGTGGTGGGTTAGAAGTGTTGCTATTGATTGTTGTTGCAACGCTGGGCGTGGTCACTACTTGGATCGAATTTCACGTAAAACTGTAGGTCCCTTCCCTTCCTAACTTACTCGGTGGTAGGGTTCAACCCGCCCGGATTGATACCACCGCACTGAATGAAACTAATAGTAAATAGTTCGTGTTTTCCGTCCAGTTCAGTGTAGCCGGCTGCCGGCACAATCGAAGGGACACTGACATGGCACCTAGTTCACCCGGTGTTATGGGCTGACATCACGAATGTTGTAGGTGATGTAGCCAACCGTGTCAGTTTTCATTAAAAAAAAGCTACTGTAGAAAAAATCAATTATAGAAAGCTCGACGTGTGAAACCACACATAAGGTGTTTAACGACGGCGGCCATGGACATTCGGTCGTAGGCGGGGGTTGCGAATGCAATGCCGGCCTGACAGGTGCTTATTCACGCCTCTCTCGAAGGACTCGAGACTATACTTGGGCGGAAACATGTGGGCAGGGAGAGAGTACCAGAGTTAACCAGTTCTGTGTAGGAAATCTCGGGATTTGAATTCTTTGTAAAATTGCTGAGCGAAGCATCTGGGTAAACAGGTTTCTTTTTATTTTTGTCCAAAAAATTGAGACGGTTATTGGTTTTTAAGATCTAAAAACAAAACAAAAAAGTACAGGAAGAAGATTTTTAATTTATATCTTTGAAAGTTCAAAGCCAAACACGACAGACAGAACACTATTTATACTTTGTAGAGTGTTTTATTTTATTTATTACCAATTGCATTGATTCCTACTTCAAGTATAGTTGGTATCAGTCTACGCCGTAGACTCTACGGTATCAATCAGTTGTCAGTATAGATTACTAGAACTCGGGTATTTTCTTTGTCTGTCGCCTTTGTATCTTTTATTAGGAAATGTTTGTTTCGATTCAAAGAAGACCTTGAATATTGAACCATTTGACAGATTGTGCGCGGAGTGGAAGCGAAAGCATCGCAGGCAGGATACATACGATAGATGAACTGTACCGTTGGTCGACTAGAAAATTGTCGTAAAATTATTGTCTCGCACGAACAATTTTAAACTAAGTACTTTATATAATTCTGGTTAAATAGCAAAAGTAAGCTATTTAAAACTCTATAAATTTAATTTTATGCTAAGTTACCTACAAACAGCAATAAAAATCTACATTAAAAACGTTTTTAGCATCGAACGAACGTAAGGGAGTGGATTTGCCAAATTGTCATGAGAAACTAGACAGAGTGTAACCCCCTCCATTGCAAAGATACGTAGGGATCAAAAGTACGCCGAGATGGTTCCTGTAAAGAGTATGGTAGCAGTGCCGCCGACGCGACGGCGGCGTCGGCGGCGCTCGAACGGCGAACCTATACAATTTGTATGTTTTTAATTTAACACAAAAACCATGAAATCCATATCATTCGTGACGGAATTTTCTAGTTTTAGTTCTTATTTAATTTATTATTTAATTTAATCTATAAATAGTAATTTATACGTTTAATTAACTAGTATGTACTTATATGTAGTGTATATTATAGTATATTATAGTTATTTTCCTTATATTATATTTTACATTCCCACACTCAAGTCATTTGCTACTACCTACTTATATCTCGCAACATACGACTCTCAAACATCCAAAGGTTGACTGGGAGAAATCCCTGTAAGGGATAAGTCCGCCTTTGCCCCTCATGTAAATTTCTTATTGTGTGTTTATGTTAAATGTTTTTTGGAGCAATAAAGTATTTCTATCTATCTATCTATCTTATTTATGATTATTGATTAGTGTTTCATATTTATTCTTCTGTGCAATATTCGAATTAAAATTTTAAAATATTTGTACTTTTGTGTCATTTTATGTCGATAAACCTCTTTCAACCTTAAAACCTGATTGCTTAATTATAAAATCAATCACAATAAAATCGCAATACAATCAAATCAATGCAATTAAATAATATCTAGCTACTTGAATTTCTTTCCATGTAGGTAGCAGCTGAATAATTGGTTTCATTTTCATTAGCTAATGCATTTATAGTTTACAAACGGTCGTGAACCTGTTAACGAAGTTGTTATATGAACTTGTTAACAGTACATTATTATCATTCGTAATGGACCATTAAGTTTATATACAATATCTTAATTAGTGTCACGTATACATACATATCCGATTATGTCTAACCTTCAATGTTGTGCTTTCTAGTTTTTTTATTTAATTTTTGCCATACTTTGTACATCCCGACATACTTTTGCTACGTTCTAGACATTATAGCATTATAATAATACAACATATAATTAGTTCAGCATTGTATAAAACATGTTTTGAACTTACTTATATACCATAAAATGTAATTCCTAATTAGATATATAACTAACACGCACCGCGGTTTCCGTACCGCCACGTAAATACTAAATGGTCGGTGTTCATTATTTATTTTTAATAATAATTTACTTCAGAGCAGCACCCGCACGTATCCTCATCTATCGGTGAAATTTCATATTTTTGTTGTTAAAATGTTTGGATAATTCGGTAGATGGCGCTCTTCTTTAAGATATTTGAATGGGCAACAATGACAGTCGGCTCTGGAACAACCAAAACGCCGACTCCAAACTTTTAAAAATATAAGATAGGTACCTTTAGTAATAAATAATAAATATATTATATTACATATATTGTGGGTGTAATCGAACCGGATAGAACAAATTGTGACAAGTAGCGTTTGGGGCGGGTACTTTAAAAAATAGCCCACTGCAACTCTCCCCGTGTATGTCGTAAAAGGCGACTAAGGGATGTTGTTGTGGTTGTTTTGGTTTGGGGTTGGCTCTAGGCCTGCAAACTAATGCCGCTTGGTTGGGGACCTTCGTGCAAAACCCCGCAGTCTCCAGCTACCCCAGCCGGCCTATGTCTTCCATGAAAGCCACAAGTCGCCCGGTGTGTCTGCAGGTCGCTTATCCCTTAGTCGCCTTTTACGACATGCACGGGGAGAGATGCAGTGGGACTATTCTTATTAAGTACCGACCCCACACAGTACGCGACTAAGGGATATGACTCCCTTCTTATATTACTAGGGTTTAACCCGCCCGGGTTGGTACGACCGCACTGAATGAAAGGTGGGTCGAAACGGCTATGTAAATAGTTTGTGTTTTCCGTCCAGTTCAGTGTAGCCGGCACGACCTAAGGGAGGCACTGACGTGGCACCAAGTTCACCCGGTGTTATGGGATGACATCACGGATGTTGTAGGTGATGTAGCCAACCATGTCAGTTTACATAAAAAAAAAACTTCGAGTGCAGTTTCACTGCCTTATTATTAGTTATTATGAATGATCAATAAACAAACAAACAAACAAATTATATTGTAATAAATAATAACATGTCCTTAGAAATGTTTTCATAACGAGATAGTGAATAAAATAAAAATAATGTTAGGCAGGTACCTAGTATACTAAAAATATATTATTATCATATATGTACTGGTAGTTTAGTTTAATTAATTTGCACTTCGCTTGGTTAGGTTAGGTTAGGCGGTTGTAGATTGTGTCAGACCATCCCGTCACTTTCCATTTCGCTATGTGTGAAAGAGATATTGCTAGTCTCCTGCAAATTACGTCTTCTGTCAAATTGTCAATTCGAGCTACTCCACGCATCCCACAACAAACAATGCGTCGCTATCGTGAACACGCCGCTGCTGTTGAGTTTGAATGTTATTTTGTGAATACGCGTCAGTCAGTTGAACGCATACCTGCACGCCGCCCGGTGCCCGCTGCACCGAGTTTACTTTATTGTTGCGTATTTTTTGTTGCTCCAACGCATCGGCCGGAATCGATGGAATGGAACTTTCACTGAGTTGACTAATGCAATAAACTAACAAATTAGTTAATTGTTAATCACTTTGTGGTTATATATAAGCAGTGGAATATTTGACAAGGTAAGTTCTTGAACATATTTACTAGTTTTAGTAGTTCTGGTTATTGTTATGACAGTGATATTGGAAATTTTATCAAGTGGTGATCAATTTATCTCGCTCGGTGAGATTCTTTGACAAGTTTTGGGGGCAAGTTCGATGGGGGCAAGAGAATATTGTGATTGTTCTGTCGACCAAAAGATGTATGAAAGTTGTCTACATGGAAATGACTTAGATAATATTATTATTATTTAAAACATAAAGGTCAGCCTCGGTAGCCCAGTGGTGCGGTCGGTCGACTGTCGTCGGTCGTGATCATAAGCACACCTGTAAAACTTGGATGCCTGACCGCTGGACCATTGGAGTCTGACCGTGGTTAGTATTCCACGTAAAACTGTAGGTCTCTTCCCTTCTTACCTTACTATAGTGGTGGTAGATAGGGTTTAACCCGCCCTATACCACTCACTGCACTTTATGAAAGGTCGGTTGAAACGGCTATACTTTTAAATAGGTTTTCCGATCAGTTCAGTCAGTGTAGCCGGCAAGACCGAAGCACTGGCATGGCACCTAGTTCATCAAGGTATTATGGGCTGACATCACAGATGTTGTAGGTGAGGTATCCAGCCGTGTCAGTTTGCTAAAAAAAATTAAAGCCTAGGGCTGTCACAGTATCGAAAGAAACCGTGTATTGGAGTGAAACTGGAAACTTCCACGCTTGACAGACTGAGCTGGTCACACCGGCCATGATTGGTTTGATATTGTGCAAAAACATTTGGCGTCATCAACTGACTAACTAAAACTAACAGGATTGCTAAAATGTTTACACTTTGTTAGTCAGTCAGACAGAACCGATTGCGTATTAGCCGGACCATGTTGATTCGAGGCGTTCGAGGTTAAACTCAATGTCTAATCATAATCAATGAACGTCATCATTTGTGAGTTAGCTACCTACGACGACGACGACTGTGACACTTTTGACGACAACGTTTTGTAGTTGACACTTGACAGTACAGTTTCATTGTGTCCAGAGGCTCGATTATGAGATTATTTTGACACGTGTAGATTACGCAACGAGATGTAAAAAAATTACCTAATCGATTCTTAGAATTATAATTTCGAAATGGCGACAATTTCAATATTATTGCACTTTTCCGAAGTTACAACTTTCTGCAATTTTTATTAAAGTTATAAATATAATATACATAATATCATATTAGGTATAACTAATACCTATGTTGAATTATGTATTTATGGTAATGAAATATTGCAAGTCCGCAGAGTCATCAAGAAGGAAGTAGGTACAATTACTTTCTAAATTCCTTTAACCGAAGGGCGGTTGGGTGCGCTGCAGCGCTGAGCCTACGTGCCACACCGCTCGTAAATGCCAAAGTCAACGAACTTTAACGGATTTGCTTCAAAACATAGATGACAGATATTTGCGGAAGCAATTTCTCAATTTATGAAAAGGTTCCAACAAATGAGTTGATTTCATGCTATATTTGGACATAGTATTGTTCTATTACTTTCATGATGAGTTCTATTACTTTCATCAAAAATGGAGGCATAGTTTTCGGTATAGGTACAAAATGTTGAGTGGATGCCTATTAATAGGTCCTTAGCGCCATAGCTTGTTAGATATTAAATTAATATTTTTTTTCCCCATTAACATTATACCTATCCAAATAATATGATTTATAGGATTTCAGAATTTTTATAAATTACGCGATTTATTTTATTAGTCTCAGCTACCTAAGTTATCTTTATAATATATCTGTCAACATAGAAGGAACCTAGGTAACTATATAAGACAGTTGGCGAGATAAGATTTCGTAACTATCTATCACACAAGTTTACCAATGTCAAAGTCAAGCCAACTCTCAAGAGATGACAGTTCGGGTTTCCATACTCATTTATGAAATTGTTGTGATCATCATATAATTATATTAAATCAATGACTTTTTAATTGTACCCCTAGAGTTTTGAATAGATAGAATCGCTGTAATTATGTTTAGGCTTTATTTTGAACTTTACTAGCCTTTTAATATTCAAATAATACTAACTACTTTGACATTTACTTATATAAAAGCTAGTATAGTTACTAATTTGAATAAAACATCTTCCTTGTTCCTTATTGATATAAGTAGACGTGTTATTAGCTATAAATGTATTAATAGGTTTCATCATTACATAGATGCAAAGCCGAAAATGAAGAGAAAAAACATATATTAATAATTAAATTATTGTAGACACGTAACTTTTGCTTGTTCAAAAGTGGTTTTAAAGACACTTATTTCACAACACAGAGTTTTGCTTACCTTAAAGACAGTTAAAACTACTAAATCATACAAAACAAAAGTTCGTATACCTATTTCATTTCCTCCTTTCGACTCACTTTCACTCAGTGCAAACATACATTTTATTAAAAACTTAAAAAATGTCACATTTTGTACAAGTAAGTAGCGATTTTGCAAAGACAACGCGACAGATAAGAGAGTGTACAGAATTAATATAGTCCCCCTTATCTCCTGCTCCTAAGCAGTTCAGAGACGCAATTTTGATGCTGTAATGACGTGACAATGGAAATTTTCAAATGCATGTAAAAATATTTAAAAGTGTCGTGCTGTGGCAACGATTTTTAGATGATTCGAACAATAAATGAAATGAAAACCATTATTTCCATTAATGCACGTAAGTACACTATCAAATAAAATAAAGCATACATATAAAAAAATTATTAGAAAGAACAAAACATTAATAGAAAACAATAGTAAAAGTACTAGACACAATTTGTTGCTAAATAGTCGTATATACGTAGCTTACACTGATTTAACACTTAAACGCTAACAGCTGATTTTAAGTCTAGCCTAAATACGGAAAGGTGACATTAAACAAATTGTAGACAAATAATTTAACAAACCCTTTACCTATTGTAAAAAGTCCCTTCCCTTGACTGGGTTGGTACAACCGTACTGAATGTATGACAGCCTGCCGCATAACAGCCTCGAATGTGTTCTCCTCTAGTCCAGTATAGCCAGCAATGCAAAGGAAAGTCTCCGATATGGCACCTACCTTCTCGATGGTGATATTGGCTGGTATGAGCATGTGACCCCTTTGACTCAGCCACCCATACCGGATTACACAAAAATAACGGGTGTTTTAGTTTCTTGCTCAAATAATCTCATCAATCAAGCTTCATCACATCACATCATACAAGCTTCTTAGTTTCCCGAACGTACTCCTTACTCACACTGAGATGCAATGATCCATCTTAACACCGAGGTTTTTAGCTGAGCTGGCAATCGGCAACACGACACCGCCGCGCCGTTCAATTGAATGATGGGATCACCCGCCATTACCGTATCTATTTTTTATTTTTCTATGTGTAGATTTCTGTGTATTTAAGACGAGGTCATTCTGAATGGACCAGTTCCATAAATATCACGAAGTTATGTAGCTGCTCACAATTTTCAAAAGAGCAATCTTTAACGTCAATTGGCGAATTGTTACTTTTACTTACACCATCATCACGGCTATCTGTTTCCACAAGTTGGATAGAAAATGTAAAATCACAAATTGCGTCAACATTAGGTACCATATTGAGACACCCTGCTCTCATTAACTTCAGATTAGATTGAACGAGTAGTTTGTAATTCTAGTTTTACCTTTCTCTATTCGTACATGTTAGAGCGAGAAAGATTAAAGATATGTACTCTTCAGTGGACCGCTTGAATTTGTATTAATTACAAACTATGTAGCTACAAGTTTTAAGATATGTTATAATCTGTTTACACACTGAGTTAGGCACTTATTATGATAGATATGAAAAGCAGTAAAATTGTTTTGATTCGCAACTTCTCTCCGTCTTACATGTTTGGATAATATGAGATGGTTGCTGGGGGTAAATAGGATCACGTAATCTTTCCAAATTAACATTATTTACGGATGAATAAAAATTCGATTTTAGGTTTCCGTGTCCCTATTACTAAGCTTACAACGTATGTCTGTCTGTCTGTTTGTCTGTTCGTGCGTCCGTCCGTCCGTCCGTCCGTCCGTCTGTAATAGATAGCCGGTTGAAATTTTCACAGAATATCTGTTATTTTGGCGGATATAACAACAAATAATAAAAAATCTTTAAAATAGAAAATTAAGGGCGGCCCCCATACAAGAAACGAGTTTTTTGAAGAAAAAAAAATTATGGTGCGGAAACATCAGCGCGCCATTCCGACTCGCACTTGGCCGGTTTTTTTTTTATTTGAAGCTAATTTGTACCTATGTACGAAGGAATTAGGTTAAGATTTAAAACATTGTGTGCCCAATACAAATAATTTATAATGTATTCATCACATAATAGAACAAACTGTGTCAAGTTCGAGTGCAGTCTTACTGCACTCGAACTTGACGCATATGAGTGATTGATGAATAAACAACAACAACAACAACAACATAAAATAAAGCTCTACAAACAGTTAAAGTTTCTAATATTCCCTCCGGTTCCTTTGTCAAACTTTGTTCAACACCACTCGATGCTTTTACCGTCGATCTTACGCAGGTATTTCCTTTCAACGTCCGAAATAGTTTCATAATTTCATAGTGCATGTTTGCACAAAAAAGTTGTCTTTATTCTTTTATGAGTACCCTTGGACCTAATTATTTTTATGTAATCCCTTCACAATGTCTGGCTGGAAACAATGAGGTCAGGTTTACCACAGAGCAGCGATCGGCGGCCGTGTTCCTCAGAATAGGGCGCGATCTTATGTCATTGGGCGCGATGCGATTTTTTGCTACATACATACATTGTATTGTTTATTGATCATTCATATGGCAGTTAGACTGCTCTCGAACTTGTCACAATTTGTTCTTCATACCACACGCTGTACTGTATCCCGACAATCGGGGTAAGCAGATTAATCGGTGTTGTGATGCAAGTACTCTTGTATATTACAGCACAACACCGACCATGTTTAGCAATGTATTAGGACATTCCCTTCTTACCTTACTAGGTGGTAGGGTTCAACCCGCCCGGGTTGGTACCACCGCACTGTATGAAACGTCGGTCGAAACGGCTATGTAAATAGTTTGTGTTTTCCGTCCAGTTCAGTGTAGCCGGCACGTGCAAAGGGAAGCACTGACATGGCACCTTGTTCACCCGGTTTTATGGGCTGACATCATCATGTTGTAGGTGATGTAGCCAACCGTGTCAGTTTCAATAAAAAAAAAGGACAAGATAACTATAAAGCAGCAAGTAACGCACGAAAACCCACCTGCTGCATGACTCGGTGGAAGGACCGAACCAAGGTGACAGGTGGCTATCCTGTCGCCCTTTAGCACGGCATCTCGCCCTTATCCCTTAGTCGACTGTTACGACATGCACGGGGAGAAATGCGGTGGAGCTATTATTTTTAAGTACCGACCCCACACGATACAATTGCGATTTCTTGCTCTGTGGGATATTCTTTCATGACAGTAAGGGCAGAAATTGCGCGTATAATTTTTTTTAAACAACTTGAAACACCTGAAAATTTATACGAGTAGATGGACCCCTTTTATGCTTTTGTACCGCCTTCAACTCAAGGATCCGAATATGAATCAAAATATTATTATTTAACACTTTCAAGTTTTCAGTTCTAGCTGTTTTTTGAAGTCGGTGTAATGTTTTTTTTTTTATACTAAGCGCGACATGTGGCGCCGAGTCACCCATAAGGTGTCTAGCGACGCCCATGGACATTCGGACGATGCCGGGGCTGCGAATGCCATGCCGGCCGGACAGGTGCCCATTCACGCCTCTCTTGAAGGACCCGAGACTATACTTGGGGGGAAATATTTTTAAAACAGTTTTTGAAGAAGTCTGTTAATTAGTCCGGCACGATCAAAGGGGGAAGCACTGACATGGCACCTAGTTCACCCGGTGTTATGGGCTGACATCACGGACGTTGTAGGTGATGTAGCCAACTGTGTCAGTTTCCATAAAAAAAAAAAAAATTAAATAGGAGCCGAATTGGGTGGTTCTTTAGTGGTTCTTGGGTGGTTCAGCTCGAAATTGCGGTCTCAGGTAGAGGCGGCGGAGATGAGGAGGCGCTGCCTTGTCCGACTTATAAGTGGACTAAAATTGATATCTTCTGATTGTTGTGTTTTGTTTCAGTTGGTCAAACAAACTTACTGAAATCCAGACACCATGGTGATATTGCTTGCAAGGCTAACTAAGAAGTAAGTTTCCTTTCCTTTTTATTTAATTAAATATAATATCGCTACGTGATACGGTGCGTAACGACGACGCGCCCCCGACGCGACGCACCAAAGTAAGTACTCGATATTGGGCACCGGGTGGCTAAGCTCAAGTGGCAGTGGGCTGGGCACGTAAGTTGTGCTACACTGGCGACCGTGGACAGGAAAACGGAGTGTGGGAAGACCACCCGCCAGGTCGGACTTGGGGCGCGACATCAAATACGTCGCGTCGGCGGAAAGCAGTGTTACCGCCCCCCCGCCGCCGCCGCGCCGCCGGTACGCACCGCTGAAGGCCGGGAGATGTGTAGGAAAATTGGAGAGGCGTATGTCCAGCAGTGGTCGCATACCCGCTGACTGACTAAAATAGTTTTCATGCCGAAGGACTTTATTGATTTTTTTTCTTCAATTTACCGATAAAAAAAATATTTATTTTTTCTTAGAATTTTTGTCTTCCTGTGGGTTGTTGATTTTTCTCTTTGGGTTGTTGGCTATACTGAAGTGGAGGAGAAGTGAGAACACAGGCTGCTATAGAGAATTATTTCGTCCAGTACCGGTTCCGAGCCTACCACCTAAGTAGTAAGGGCACCTTACCTGTGGCTGTGGCACAGCCACAGGTAAGGGGCAAGAGACCTGCAGTTTGACCACCGGTTCCAAACGGAGAATAAGTTAATTGCGGACTTATCGAAAAAATTATCGATTAATATAAGTACTTATTTATATTTATACAACACAACTTCCGTTGCTTGGCCGCTACTTTCGTATTTATTTGAGCCAAAATCGGCTATGTCCTTTATAAATTATAATGCCACGTTGATATAAATAATTAAGCTTATAAAAAAATGTGGGGAAAAAACGTTTTATTTACCGTTTGGGTTATGTAACGTAATCATCATCATCATTATCATATCATCATCATAATATCATCATCATCACATCATATATATTATTATTACTAATAATAAATCTGTAAGGGATGGTCTCGTGGGGATGGTCATAGATAGGGTTGCCAGATGTCCGGTTTTGGCCCGGACAGTCCGGTTTTCGAAGCCCCTGCCCGGTGAAAAAATATGACCAGGTTTTGTCCGGTTTTTAAATTTCCCGCCCGGTAATACTGCAATATCTCTATTCCCGCCACACATAAGCTAAAAGCGAGTTATGCATTTTTTTTTAACCTTTCACATGCACCACATTTAAGGAGGCAATATCGAATAACAAAAATCTTCTTAAAGCAGCGATGTCTAGTGATAAATATCTGTATAAATGACTGTCTTAATTTTGCGTACGTCTTACTTAATTAGTTGTATATTTTATTCTGCATATATTTGTGTTTTTTATTTGAGTAAATAGATACAGAAATTCACTTAGTTTTCAAGTTTTATATTTAATTCCCCGGGTTTTTAAAAAATATTGATAAAACAAAATATTTTAGAATAGGTAGGCAAGTATTTTGTTCTAAAAGCATACTGTGACCTTCGAGTATATGTATATTGATTTGTTTGTACTATGATTGTTTGTGCAGTGACTTAAGTATGAATAAAACTTTCTTTCTTAACATTTCATGTGTTTTACCTTAAAAATCAAAATAAAATTCTCTAATTAATGATTGCGTTTTTGGTTGTCCGTTTTTTTAATGGCGAACATCTGGCAACCCTAGTCATAGAGTAAGTTACTTTGTTTTATGAGATACTGCGTTTGTAGACTCTATCTATGATACTAAAACTAAATTGATGATTTTTAGAAATAGAAATCTTTTCTAAAAATAACTCTTAAACCGATCATCCGAATTCGATGAAACTTAGTACAAGCACGTTTTACTATACGGGACACAGGATAGGCTAAAATTCACTTCCGGTTACGCTAAGTTTTAGCTCTCATACAAACCGAGCTGTTCCGCGCGCCGAAATAGCGGGCTTACTCACTTTCTTCTTTTCAAATACCTACTTACCTATGAATTTCACGCGAGCGAAGCCGCGGGCAAAAGCTAGTGTTAAATAAACTGCAAACTATGTACGTACATAGGTACATTATTATGGATATTCATCTTGTTCATTGCTGGATTTCCCTTCGTTGGCTTTCCGCAAGCTACTCATATGCTAACCTACCTACTAATAACATTAAAACGGAAAATATGTATTTATGTGTTACATTTAACGATGGTAGATTATATACCTACATAACAAACAACAATACAAAGAACTAAACGAAACCCGAACAAAATTACATATTAATCTAACACCTTTGAGGCCATTTTGAGGAATAGATTATGTCTGTAACAATGTTGTTTGTTTGTTTTTAGGCTTCCGTACCGTACCCGGTACGGAAGCCTAAACAAGCCTATGCGCCGCCGCACCCCGCCCCGGTCGTCGTCGTCGGTATGCGCTTCCGATGACTGTGGAACCGTAAATAGCTAGCCGGTTTAGGGCTAGGCTGAAAATGCGAAGAAATTAAAAAAAAAACTAAACAGTTAAAAATCAAGGGGCATACCCATAAAAAACGGTCCTTTTTCAACGTTTTTTTTTTGTAGTGCAGATACTTGGTGGCGTGAGTCCGGCTTGTTTTAGGGTTCCGTATCCGTCGTATACGGTACCCTATTACTAAGCCTACGCCGTCTGTCCGTCCGTCTGTCTGTGCGAGGGCTGTATCTCTTGAACCGTAATAGGTAGCCCGTTGAAATTTTCACAGAATAACTATGTGTTATATTATTTATTATGGCCGATATAACACACCAAATAATAAAAATAATAAAAAGTAATAAATTCTCGGGGGTCCCCATACAAGAAACAAAAAAGTTTATGCGCGCCATCTACCGAAAACGGTATGAAGCAGCGCTGACTATGACATGGCGTGGCGATACGGAACCCTCCGTGCGCGAGCTCGACTCGCACTTGGCCGGTTTTTCTTTCTCTATCATAAAGGTCTTTCATAATTAGTTGATAGTACGCTAAGGGGGGGTTCTGTATCGGAAATAGATCACTTTTGAAGAACAAAGAATATTTTTTTTTACAAAAAAGATTTTTTTAAATGTAAAATGTAATAAAAATTGTTTTTCTTAATCGTTTCAATTTTATGCCAGGAACAAAAAAGTCTTCCAACACATAGATCTCATTCTTTCAGAAATTGTGAAAAACCACAATTTTAGTTTTATAGTATGGAATAGAAAGAATTTGATTTTTTTTACCAACTTACACGTGTTACATCATAATGGTAATGAAGACTTTTTTGTTAGGTACTGTTATGATATGAAACTGAATCGATTAGGCTATAAAAATTAACCACCTATTTTTTTATTTAAATACATTAAAAAATATTTTACATAAAAAAAAGCCCAAGGTCCAAAAAAACTTATATAGGTTTTACTGCCTATATGATACAGAACCCTCCCTTAGCGTACTATGAACTAATTTTGTATAAGATACTGATTTGGCTTTGCGTGTAAAAATCGAAAACACAAGGTATAGTGCCACCAGGGAGTTATGATGCGTGGGAAATATGCGCAACTGTCTGCATTCCTAAGAAGGGACGTGAACTTTCGGTCGAAACTTTTTCGATAAATTGTATGACCTATTAACCTAATTATCGACAAACTTTCGATCGAAAGCAGTGATATGCTAGTAATATAAGTATATTAGTACGTTAGTAATATATAAGTCAATGATCGAAAGTTCTCGTCCCTTCTTAGGAATGCAGACAGTTGCGCATATTTCCCACGCGTCATAACTTCTTGGTGGCACTATACCATGGGGCTGATATTGACGAATTGCTTTATTAAAAGCCCTAAAAACAAATAAATAAAAAAAACACAAGGGTTACCATTTTGTATTGGTATACCAGTACGGAATATTCCTCAACAAGTGGACAGACTATAGCCTTTCCTTCGTGTTTTCTCACTCGTCTAACCCGTTTGATAACCTCGGGGGCTCGACTCGACCGAGCGGGCGGGTGTGTCTCTACCAGCTTCTTGCATCATCTCGCTCGCTCCACTCTCAAAACGTCAACATCTCTAGCACAGAGGAGGCGCGCTTGGTAACAAAACAGCCGACACAAGTCACGCATATCGGCGATACGGATATGTAGTACCTTGTCGCAATTAAATAAATTGCTGCAAACTTCTCTCATCACATGCTCGACGAGCGAGTGTATACGTTTGACAAAGTTCTATCGGATGTTTGTTAAAAACAATGCATTCGCATAATCGGGGTATTTTTAGCATTTTTATGTGACTTGATTTGCCGCTTGGATACAATAATGTCAGCTCTACTTGATGATTGGACAAGGCATAATTTTTATTGTTGTATTGAACTAAAATACGATTATCATAGCCATTTCGAGCAATTTTGATTTATCAACCCCCTCACTTAAAAGGAGGGAGTTATTTTGACGCCTCCGTCTGCTGTTTGTGTGTGTGTCTGTCTGCGGTGTCATAGTAACTTCCAAACGTATGGGCCGATTTGGATGAGGTTTTTTTTTATTAGAAAGCTGGGTTAACCGGGATGGTTCTTGGCTATGTTTGATTTGATGAGTGATGGCCGATTTGAAGATCATCACCAGTTTTCCTAATTGATCACAGGATATCTGCTGTAAAATGGAAATTTATTACACTTTCACTCGCCGCCTTTAAGTAACTAAACGTTAATTATTTTAATACTAAACTAATTTATATACTAAACTAGGGTTGCCATAAAGGTGCAGCTACTGACCGGGACACTATATTATCAAAACCTAAGAAAAGTTGGTTGTCTTTGAGCGGGGAAATGCAGCACCTGTTCTATGAATATTAAATAAATTTTTAGATGATAGGTATCTTTTATATTTAAGGATAGATTATGCGTAAATTCTATTAGATAATTAGTTAGACAATGGTTTTTAAATGTCCATATCCAATAAATTATAGGACCAGAAAAGTGTCCGATTCAGAACGATACACGCAGCTCTGTAAGCTCACAGATAGTTAGCCAAAAGTATCCATTGATCGTTCATTGTCTACCTAGCTACACATTATTTGTCATCTGCGAATGAAATCTGCGGCCTTATGATGCCTGAAACGCTCTGTAAGCAATGTTAGGAAATAAGAATTCAAATTCAAAAAAATGCAAATTCAAAAATATTTTATTCAATAAACATAAGACAGAAAAAAGGTATAAAAGTAAAAAATAAAATAAGGTAATAAAATAAAATAAAAATAAATTATACAACTTAAAGACTAACTTATGTTTAGTGAATGGGTATCAGCACAGTGCACAGTTTAGGTCTTCCCATAACAAGCTTGAAATAAAAATTTCATTACAAATTTAAAAAAACCCCGACTCGTCAACAACCACTAAAAAGTAAAAAATAATAAAATAAAAAACACGTCCCCTAAACTTAAACTTATCGAGAATTTCACGATTCACATCATAATGCGTAGAATATTCTTTTAATTTAACACACGCCCATAAATTGTCGCAACATTCTTCTATAGTACGGTATTTCAAACATAAACCTTGCTATTATACTTTCCGAGATATATACCTATCAATTTTCCCGGAACACGTTATGAGGTCTCTTTTTGTGGTCGTTTTTGCGTTATTCCCAAGTTCCGTGAATACCTCGCCATAATTTGACGTTCGGGAAGACATTATTGAGTAACTATTAAGTAATCTGTGATTATTGTCATTTCGACGGTTATAGTGCAACACCTCACAACCCACAAAAGCCAAATTTTACAGGAGGGCGAAAAATGTTTTTTGTTTCTATTATATTCGTAAAAATATACTATTGTTATATTATTTTATAGTTAATAGTGTTACATAATAGGTGTAGATATAAACATTTGACCAATTGCTGCTAATTTAGGATTTAGTGTGGCTTATGAGATATTGCCTATAAAATTTATTTTTGAATAAATTTATTTTGGTGGGATGTGTGTTATTGCTTTTAAATTAACAGTGCAGAAATGTAATTTTTTTCAGGAAATTGATAAAATCAAACAAAATAAATTTTCAGTTTTATTTTATTAATGTTGTTATAAATGAAAGGCACATTTATCTTAAAAAACACACAAACTAGTAGTATAACAACCTACGTTAAACTTACGTACCTGTCAGTACCTAATACAAAAAATAGTCCTGAGGAAGGTATACTACATTACACATTTTAATAATACTAAACTAACAATACAAAAAAACATACAATGTGGAGGAATTTAATTGGTAAATTATTGCCACTTAGGTACTTAAAATTATTATTCGTGTGGCAAATAATCATAGAAGTGATGCGTGTCCGCTGGCAATGCGAACTTGAGCTCTTGCAAGTGGCTCCACTTGCTTGCAGTGATCTTTAATTGGGATGTGTAGAGTTGGTCCCGATTTACTTCCTCTCTGTGTTTTGGCCTATGTGGCAGTTCTTGGAATTCCTCATCATAATGAAGTTTTACGGTGATATTGCCACTGGGATTATATTGAATTACTCGAATATCAGTCACACATGGATCTCCCTTCTTTTTTCCTGGCCGGATTGAAGTGTACCTTTGCACTTCTTTGTACCTTCTTAGTTTTTAGTCGAAGAAATAAATGATGAATAACCATAAATAAGTAAAGTAAGAATAAAGACATTAAAAATATCTCACAATAACGTCGCATAATTACTTAATGACGCGGCGTATTTTATTTATCTTCGTAATTGGGGACCACGAATAATGCGTAGAATATTCTACTGGTCATTGTTGGTTAAAACCAGATCACTTATGTACACATTATGTCAAGAATATAATAAAAAAAATCATATGGTTAAAAAGAAAAAAAAACCCCGACTCCTTAAAAAACCCTAACAAAAAGGTTGACTGGAAGAAATCTTCCTAGAAAACCTAAAATCTTCAAAAGGCGTGTCAATACATTAGACGACAACCTTTTTGTCCGCCTCGTATCATAGCCGGCATGGCGCCTGTGTGCGCGTGGTCGCGTGGTTTGGCGAGGAGCGGTGTTATTGGCTGTGTCTGATCTTCCGTTGAAGTATTGGGCACAGACACCCGCGCCGGCTGCCCTTAAAAAAAATTATTTGTGCAATGGGCATCTTTCACCAAAAAAAGGGGAAACACTTCGGGGACTGCCTGCGATTAATATTTGCAAACCGCGCAAACATTCCAGAGTTATATGAAAACCGCTGTGATTTGGATTCAAGCAGCACAGTGTTCAAGGAAACAATAGAGACGGGTACGCAACTATAATTATTGATGTGCACTTAGAACCGTGTCAAACTTTCAGCGCGAGCGAAAGGACCTAAAAAGGAGAGAATCGCCATTATCGTAATGCAATTTAATTGCATACGATGTAAGTACTACGTCCCCAGTCCCCAACACAAGGAATCCAGTCCAGAAGGGGCGCTAGTGTTCACAGCTGTCTGTGTCAAAAAGTAAATTACATATTTAAAAAAAACCGACACATCAAAAACCATCAAAAAATACAAAAAATTTTTTGCTTAGTTAAAGGCGTCGGGGGACCGATTTGAATTTTTTTTACTTAGCGGTCCCTATACCTTAAACTAAACTGAAAATTATTTTTTAGTTTTTGAGGTTTTTTATGTGTAAGATATTACTAAAACAAATGTTCACGTGACAGATGGGTGGATCTCATCGAGACGTTCGTTTGAGTACCAACACGATAGGTCTTCGCATTATTGAAAATAAAAAAATATAAAAAAAATTATATTTCGAGTAAGTAATTTAAAAATTTATATTTCGAGTAAGTAATTTGTAAAAAAATATTTTATCATAGGTACATAATAAAAAACTGATGCGGGTTTTCTTTTATTTAACTTTATCCTCCAGTGCCAACCCTACCAAAATAGGTAAATATTTTGCACGCTCTTTAGAAGCTTTGTCTCTATGGTTCTAGCGTGGTATTTTGACAAACCCCTCTCTCCTCCCAAATCGGTCACGGGGTATGGTATGGGCAAGAACTGTTCTTGGGTATGGGTACCTTCCCTTAGGTATACGGTATACCTGCGGAAAATTTTAAATTTGGGTGGAAATCCATGTTTGGTTTTATTTTTTTGATCAGGTGTAGCGCTAGCCATTGAAACTCTCAAACAAAAAGGTTTTTCAATAGAAATGGACAGTTTATTATTCTTTTAATAATCTTAAAACATTCAGACTAAACTACTAAAGTTATTAGTATTGAGGATGCCACAGAGGCCACGAGTCATTTCCAAAGCAAGAGATATCGGCAGGGCAGCCCAGGCGGTTGGACTTTACCCCACAACACAACTACTGTACATACACATTATGTGTCAAGTCAATTAATTAGTTGTATATTCCAGTTCTAGTAAGAACGCGCTAATTGGTTCTCCAATTCTACTCAATTATCAGTTTCTCGAGGATTGTGTTTACTAACCTATCTAAGTGTAAGACCTGTCATAGTTTAACTAGATATTGGTGTCGAGTCAATAGTGCGTACGTGCATCACGTCACGCCGGCCTCCCGAGGGGGTAGGCAGAAAAAATTCTCCGTTTGCTCTTGTGCAAACTCACTCCTCTTTCCCACTGTATGTGTTTCATACTTGCTCATAGATTTTGGGCACCATGCATTTGACACTTTAGAAGTGCATGCTATCAATGGTCTTAGCACGGCGTCTTAGTTAGAAGGCAAACGTGTCATACAAAATTTTGCATATTTTGACATTTTTGTGTCAAATCATACCTACATAGATTCCTAAAACGGGGGCAATACAGCCCCAAGTGGGCGCTGGAGCCTTCCATGGGCGCGGTAGCGGAAACAGAGGCAAATGGAGGGCCCAAGAGAGGCGGTCAAATAAAAAAAAATTCAATTTTATTATATTGTTATGAATTTATGATGTTTACAGAGCAAGTGCGCCAGCATCGCAAAGTTCGCAAACATACATATTTAGTACCAATTTGAATTTCGCGCGCTTTGCGCTCGTTTGGGTGTCATGCCAGGCGGTAATCACTAAGAACTCAAAAGCAATTTCATTTCTTAACAGATCAGGAACCCTATCAAAATTAAACATTGGATTGATCACCAAATTTTGTACCGGTCAGGTGCTCAATTTGACAAAGTCCCCAATGTTGATAAATGAACTTGCACTCATGTTCATTCTCCTGTCATCCATTCTTCCAGCATGACTGAACCACCAAAGCATTCCTTTCTCAATCCTTGACACTGTCTTCTCCGCAAGCAGACCGCAACTTTCACTGAATAGTTACCATATTGTTCCTCGTACGTACCTAGTATTTTTAACCGACTTCTTCAAAAAGGAGTTTATCAATTCGACACGTATGCATGTAATATCGATGGAATTGCACAATATTCGTAGGGATATGTTAGTCTATGTGGTCTTCTAAACAGGTGTGCCAAATTTCATAAGTGTATGTATGTATGTATGTTTGCATGTATGTTTGTATGTTTGTCCACGCATTTCTCCGAAACTATTAATCGGATTGTGACCATTATTTTTTATTGGCTTACATTTACTTCAACTTAGGAAACAGTGCAAGTTTAATCAAAATCGGTTCAGTAGTTTTTAAGATAATCACTGGCAAAACACGTCGTCGTCGGGTCGGTTTAACGCCCAGTTCTACGCAGAACTTGTTATGTGATATTATATAACTAAAAAGAGTGAAATAAAAAACTATTTCAAAAAAACATTGCACCGACTTCAAAAAACAACTAGAACTTAAAAGTGTTAAATAATATTTTGATTTATATTCGGACCCTTCAGTTGAAGGCGGTACAAAAGCACACCTAAAAATTGATAGATGGAGCCCTTTTGTGCTTTTGTACCACCTTCATATTCATGTCCGAATATGAATCAAAATATTATTTTATTTTTATTTTTATTTATTTATTTAGGTAAATTCACAGTGCATTTACAATGTTACATAGACATAAAAAAATGGGTACTAATGACACCATTACGAATTTACACAAGATGGACACAGATGTAAAATTAAAATTACACTATACCTATCCTTACTTCAAATTGACATACAAATTAAGAACTATAATACTTACTTAACTATACAATTGTAAAAACTAAACAGGACAAATTCAAGCATAGTGTACCTCCGTACGAATGAGTGAATATAACTTAACATAGAAGTTATTAGGGAAAAAATATTATATATTTGTGTGTGAGAAATAGAAAATGTATTTTTTTAAGTATAATGGACAAAATATTACTTATGAAACTAATTAACATTCCATAAAGGTTTTTATGTATTTTGATTTGAATGAAGAGGGACTAGTGCAAAAATATGTATGTAACACTTTTAAGTTCTAGTTTTTTTTTAAGTCGGTGCAATGTTTTTTAAAACAGTTTTTCATAATAAAATGACGTAAACAAGGCAAATCCGTAGAGACGTCTCGCTCGGCTCCTAAGTGTGTTCTATCGTTTAGTAATAGGCTTCCGTATAGTACGGAAACCAAAAAACCTACGTACAATTACATACAAAAATTTAAATACGAATGCAAATAAACTAAACATGATGTCGTAAGCACACTCATACTCTAAGTAGGTAGGTAGGTACATAGCTACGTACATAAAGCTTATCAGATTGTATGTTGTTTGTTATGTATTTGCGCTGCGGCGCGGCGGCGAAAGGTCGCGCTAATAATTAATTTCAAGTCCGGGATTACGCCGATAAGAGGGAGTGACGACATGCAGTCATATGCAGTCCAGGGTCCACTGTTCACTCCACTCCCTATAGGTACTTACTCTTTCCTATCCTATCCTTACTAAAGTAAATACTTAAGGCTGCGATACGCAAATTTTAGGAGACATCGAAATTTTCAAAAATTTATTTCAGAGAAACCAGGCAATACAGAAAAAATATAAAAATTTGTCACGAAAGCCAAGAATAAAGAGAACTTTATAAAAAAAATTGTACTCAAAACCCCACCTTGTCGTAAACAATTGCTAACATGGTGGTTTTCAAGCTTTTTCCAGGGTCGTAATTTATGGTCCTCTATCGTATTTTTTTTGGCAAAAGTTACATGTTATAAGAAATAAATCACTAAGCATGTTATAATTTCATATATTTTTATAGAAAATAAAAAATATCCGATTGAAAAATATGAGTATTTGGTTTCGACAATTATTCTAACAAATGGCACATAATGTAAGCCAAAACGCTCATTGTTCGCATGTTTATATTGCATAAATACCTACATTTATATTGCATAGGTACCTACCTACATAATTCTTAATCTCCCCTCTTTCTTCTCTGTCTCTTGTCATTCAGTTGGTGCTGAACAACAATACAACTGATTATTGTACTTACATAATATCTAAATCTATTATATACATATATATGCGTAAATTATTTATGTAGGTAGTATTCATTTGCTGTTTATCATATTGCTTTACTGCCTAATACCTACATTGCCACAACCTATTCTTGTTCGCCTGCATGCATATACTTTTCCCACAACACAAAGGTTAGTTAGAATATAATGTATCTCGGCATTAAGATTGCCTTTTGTGCCTAATTTGTATAATCCTAAAAGCCTATCCTGAAACAACCTGTATATGTACTGTACATGCTCGTACACGATCATCATTATGTCTGAACGGACTGGTGTTGTATGTACCACGGCTGGCGTAGATACAAGGTTCTATTATGTATGTGTCTAACACCTATGTCACGGGCGTAGCCAGGGGGGGGGGGGGTTTTGGGGGTTCCACCCCCCCCCCCCCCCGAAATTAAAAATAGATTACTTATTTCTTTGTAATGAATGATGTAAAATAAATGTTGTAAGATAATTCTGAATGTATGAAATGAATGATTTTATTTCTAAAACCCCTCCCGAAAACGAAACCTGGCTACGCCCGTGACCTATGTACTTACCTATTTTATGGAACGTACAAGTCGGTGAGGTTAGTCGGAAAAGGTTTGCCGGCATGCATTCTCCCAAGTGTCTGCAGATTTTTTTTTTTCTTTTATGGAAACTGACACGGTTCGCTACATCACCTACAACATCCGTGATGTCAGCCCATAACACCGGGTGAACTTGGTGCCACGTCAGTGCTTCCCTTCGGTCGTGCCGGCTACACTGAATTGGACGGAAAACACAAACTATTTACATAGCCGTTTCGACCGACCTTTCATTCAGTGCGGTGGTACCAGCCCGGGCGGGTTAAACCCTACCACCTAGTGATATAAGAAGGGAGTCATATCCATTAGTCGCATTTTACGACATACACGTGGAGAGATGCACGTCAGTGCCTTCCTATCAGCACAAAGACTATGTTGGTACAATCTCTTATCCTCCCTATTCTAGACTATGCTCATGTCTGTTACCTCGTCGTCAATGAAGAGCTGCTGAATAAGCTGGACCGGCTACTAAAAACATGTGCAGCCGTTGCATTTTCGGTCTGCGAAAATCAGTGCGAAAATATGATAACATTTCCGAGTTTCGGTCTAGCCTTCAGTGGCTCGACCATATAAGAATCATATAAGAGTCAAGAAGATACAGTTTGAGCCTAGTATCAACTATCTAGTAAGAGGCAAAAGGAACCGGTGTAAAACTTTAGGTACTTACCTTCTACAGTTTTACACGGGTTCCGAACGTTGAAGCAGCAGTTGTCGGTCGATACTGGTGGTGATGTTAATTAACCCGCGTCTCCTGCGCATGTTCTTTCGAAACGTTACACAAGAAACATTACACAAAAACATTTGTTTTCATACAAATGTGTATGGCCACGCCCCAATGTTTCGATGTTTCTGTGTAACATGGAGGTTACACGCTAGGTTTTTCATTAGTTCAGTCCAACAGTCTGGTTAAACCATGGTCCAGACTGACCGTTTAATCTACTTTGATGGATGGATGGTTTGGAATGATGGACCAGACTGATGGATTTTAAAATATTTTGATACTAGACTGATAGTGCGAATGCATTTTACGTCTGGCGCCAGTCTGGCGTCAATTGTTTATTGTTTATTGTATAATTTCATCCATACGTAGGTAACATACGCTTGGACATGTCGAAAATTCCGCCAGTTCTAAATTCAATGCGAAGAAGAACTAACAAACAAACTTCGCAAGTCACAATGTTTTGTTAGTACCTTATAAGTATTATATTATAGTAACTTACAAATAATTAACCCATACCACCGCTCACAAGAGCATTAATATTTACAGCATAAACATGAATACTGAAGAATTTGACCACACTGCCTATTTAAATTACCTATATCTGGTGTATAGTGCCATCGTCAATTTTGATACTTCATATTATATCAAGTCAAAAAATAAATAAAAATTAGTTTACATTTATTACAAAGACATGTAATAAGTCATATAAAAAAAAAATTATGATACAAAGTGTATCCAAATGTCAAATTGTCAAAGTTTGTTAGTGGAAAAAACAGTAGGTTCTCAATCTGGTCGTGACCAAGGTCACGGACTGAACTGATGCCAAACCTAGCGTGTAACCTCCGTCTAATGTTTCGAAAAAAACATTCGCAGGAGACGCGGTTTTAGACATGGGCGTATCTAGGAGAAAGGGCGCCTGTCACCCTCGGCTGGCCCTAGGGGGGCGGCGCTATACATACATCAATCGTTAAAACTGTAGAAATCGATAATTATTTTATTTTATTTTCTGCTAGGGTAGGTTGCAATGCAACCGCGATGCCGGCGATACCGGTTTTAAACGTCCTTATATCTACAGTACTTATTATAAAACAAAACAAGTAAGTACACAGTTCACACCCCGCGGATATTCGACCCCTTATGGTTATTCCATGGACCACATTTGATGAGTGTATCGGAGCGGAGTCATTGTGTGTAGCATTTTCGAAAGATAGCCGCCCTGGAATGTGATGGTATAGTCAGGTCATAAGAGTGCTAATTCTAAACAGTGGCTGGCGGGATACCTACCTAGAAGAACGTTCTACCATCTACGTTATAATATTATGAGCTTAAAAGTACTTACGTAGGTATACGTGCAGGCAAGCAGGTCCTATACGTACAAGCTAGATATTCTAACTATTATGACATTGCATTTGGCCCAGGTAGGTACCACATATGCACCAAGGCCAACCGCATTTGGCTTACTCAGCAATACCTTTGATCCCACACACAAAGCGAAATGTCTGACGAAACGAATGCTCTCTGTTGCCATGAAAAAGCGGATACTTTCCGAACAAAAGTTATTTATAAGCATTCATCTATCTGATAATATGTACCTAGTTACTTGTATGTATGAGCGATAAATCGTAAACAACACGGTGTTTGTGCAAAATCATGAGGAAATAGGCGATAATACTGCGCGAGCGTTGCGTTTGACATTTGACAAGCACAACACACACCCGCGCTCTCGACCAATCAGAGATTGCCGCTCGCGCACACCTCCGGTATAAATAGCGGACGAGCCCGTTTTTCCAAATCATTCACGGTCGTGCGCGCAAAGGGGAGAGTGTACTTATTAAATGGGTCTGGGAAGAATATCTAGCTATCTAATATTCCTGTTCTCATTCAGCAACTTTGACGATATTTAGAAAAAAATATAAATATTAAATCGCCATCCATAACTATTTAAATCATTTTTGTAAATAGTTGCAAAGTATTTATTTTAGACTTATTAATTTAATTAGAAACAAATTTAATCAATTCAAAATGCTGGATCTCGCTAAGATTCCCGTCGCTTACGTCCAGAAGACAGCGAAGTAAGTTGTCATTTAAACTGTGTCATTTAAATATTTTGAATTGTGTTCATCATTTTTAATTTCATTTATTTTTTGTTCACATCTAACTCACAATCATAATAACATCTAAGTCATCGAATCTTAATTATATTTACAGAATATCTATATTATAGTTCCTATACTCAGACATGAAATAATTTCTATGTTAATACCAATTTGCTTCAGAGTCACGCATCCTCCTAAAGTTATCAAAATTTAATCTATTTTTTATCTATCGACGATCAGTCTCTTCATTAAGTCCTTCTTCTATCATGAATCCTTTCCCATAAATAAATACTCATACGCCCATTTTTACCCTTTCATATTTTACCATTACATATATTCATAATCCCCTTTATCCACTTGGATTAGCTGTTTAAAACTTTATGGTCAGTTTAATACTTAATGTGTTTATCAGATTAAATTATTATCACAGTTCGAAGTGCATTAATCAAGGAAGTACTACAACGTTATCATTTAGACTTTTGCTAATTATATGGTAAAATATACTTTAAGTAAAGTTATCGAGAAATATTTTTTAATCTGATCACTTTTTTGTTTTCCAGAATGGTTAGTTACCAGAATTCTTTCACTTTATATTTCGTTGTAGGTATATGTTCATCAGAAACTATATTCCACTTCTGCAATTCTGCATTGGTCATTTCTACAGACCAATATTCTATAAACTCCCGAATGTGACCAAAATTTGTTCATCTCACATTAATACTTTCTATGCCCACTGAAACCGACATTTTAAGTCATTTCTCATAATTTTACGGCGGCAACAATTCAATTTTATATGTATATATATATATTTTTAAGTATTATTTGTGTAAGGTTGTTTTTACTACCTATGTGAATTTATGTATATTTAAATAATATATTTATATTTATGCATTAGCATGATTTATTATTATAATGACTGCTTATACTTTGTGCGCCCCCGTACTCCCGCAGCCCAAAGGTTAATTGATAAAGAATGCTGTAAAGCTTTAAACTCACATTTTGTGAGCTTATTTAAATTGGTATATCATAAAGTATGTCTAGATTTCATTTTTATTTTATTATCTGTACGTACAGGCCAAGCAGACCAGAGGGCACTCCCATCTCGTACATCCATTGTTTATATTAAATGCGATAGCCTTTCCAAACAATCTCACTGTTTTATTGCATCCAGTAAGCTACTTTAAATACGCAATCAGCATTGTGACGTGTGTGGTGGACCTTCGCCCTTGACAATCTTTGAAGGCTTTGCAATCTCGGAAATGTAAAACGTCATGCTGGCTTTGTGAAGAACCTACATATTATGCATTGTGGATTCCATTGAGCCTGATCTTTCTGGGCTTGACATCGATTTTGGGGTAATGCTCCTCTCCGAGTGCGAAGCTGACTTTAGGATCTCCGAACTTTCTGGGTCTGAAAAAACATTTTTTTTTCACAGATGCGCTCAGGTGGCGCTAACATGCAGCCGCGCTGCGCACCAAGCGGCGCTACGCGGGGTAGCCCTTACCAATGGGCATTTGGCTGTGCTATCGCCTAAGGTAAGTAAATCATTTATGAATTTCCTCATACTCGTCCGTCAGTCCTCTTTACCCTCCGTATGCCGCTGAATACAGAGTTTTTTTAACAGTCCCATAGCAATCGGAACCCCAGTGAACAACCTGAATGTCTCACTTTTAACCACACATGTGAGTGGAACGTCGTGTTTTCTCAACTTTGGTTTTTGGCGCTCAAGCACTTAATATTTGCAAGGTTTTTGAGATGCATTTCAGACTAGAATTTTGTTATTTTCGAATATATAAGCACAGGAAGATTCACAGGAGTCAGTTGGTTGAGATGCCTTTCAGTTCAGCTTCAGTTTTAATTTCATATTGTTTGTTGGTGTCAATGTCTTCCAGGACAGGGTTGACTATACCTAATAATGGAGTGTGTCAGTTAGCAAGGATTTCTTGTTTGATTTTACTGTAAAAAATCTATTTTGGTTGGCTCGGCAAGAAACAGTACTTAAGTATTTCTAAAACTTGGCCCGGCTGCTGAAAAGGTTGGCCGTTGGCCACCCATTCTCTAAGCGCCACGGTATATTTCTGAAACGCTGCATTGTTCAATGTACAGGTGCGCGCGTTCGTTGAGCACGGAGTGGCGCTGTGTCAGCCTGAGCATGTTCACATCTGCGACGGCAGCGCTGCGGAAGCGAGCTCCCTGCTGCAGATCATGCGTCAACAGGGCACCGTTGAGCGTCTGCCCAAGTACGACAACTGGTGAGTCTGACGTTTGAAAAGTACGACAACGGGTTATTCTGACGTTTGATAAATACGAAAACTGGCGAGTATGACGTTTCACTGGGGAGGGATTCAGTGTTTGTGAGCTCCATGGATTTAGCAACCTGTGAGTTCTTCATATAGGAGCATGTATAAAAGGCATAAAGAAGACAAAACAGTATGCCCTGCCTGAGCAACCCCGTTGATGCCTGTTGATTGACGTCAAAGAACTAAACAAATATGACTGTACCACACACAAACAGTAAGAAAGACCTGGTTGAAGAAACGGAAATTCCGAAGGGATGGTAACGAAGTGGACGATTGCCATCTTAAAAAAAACTGAAATGCGTACCAGCGGTAAGTGTACGTAAACGCTTCAACCGCACATTGGTAAACACTTTGCACTCATCTTACTACGGTAAAGCCACAAAAGCATTGTCTAACGTTGTTGATTAAGACGTCACATTGTCTCACTCACAACAATGACGACGTGCACTGGCGGATCTAGAGATTTAAACTTGGGGGCGGCTCTCTGATACGCCGCCTAAAGAACCGTTATCGTTATTCCAAATTAGGATAGATACCTAATTAATAGAAACGTTATAAAATCTACTATTTATGTATCGTATATAGTTTGAGGAGTCCATATAGGATCTGCTGACATATTGGTCACATGCGCAATGTTGTCAACAAAATTAACATTGTTTTTCCGACAGCTGGCTGACGCGCACGGACCCAGCTGACGTGGCGCGTGTGGAGTCGCGTACGTTTGTGTGCGCGGAGTCGGAGCGAGCGGTGGTGCCTGCGGGACGCGCGCGCGCTAAGTCGGCGCTTGGCAACCATATTGCGCCGCAAGATTATGATGCTGCTGTGGCCGAGCGCTTCCCGGGTTGTATGCGAGGTCTGCATTGATATTAAATACCTTATAACAATCTTATAACAGTTGGAAAACGGCTTTCGCCCAATTATTACAGGAAGGAGAATTATCCTCTGATTATCTGTGACTCCACTAATCTTAGGATTATCTTAAGATTATCGGAATTAGA
This sequence comes from Nematopogon swammerdamellus, assembly GCA_946902875.1. NCBI lineage: Eukaryota > Metazoa > Arthropoda > Insecta > Lepidoptera > Adelidae > Nematopogon > Nematopogon swammerdamellus. Next base: position 10,896,670 of record OX336357.1, read on the forward strand.
GGATAATTTTCCTTTACGGATTGGCGGAAGGCACGAAGCTAATCTCTGATTGAGTTCTCTCTCGTCCGTCTTCTACTTAACAATGGTACTATAGAAACTGTAGGCGCCATGTGAGTTCCTCCCCTTTGGTCGTGCCGGCTACTCTAAACTGGACAGAAAATATGAACTATTTTTGTTAGCCCTGTCGACCGACTTTCATTCAGTGAGCTGTGATACACCAACATGGCGGTTGTACCAAGCTACTTACTCTACCAGATAATTACGGCACGTATATATACCTACACTTTTACGTATACCTTAACATTCGCTAGAAATCGTTACAATTAATCCTTATTCAGTTCAATACACAGAAGACCTTGACTGTCTAATAGATATGTGACAGAAGCTGTGAATGGTACAGGTCGCACAATGTATGTGATCCCGTTCTCCATGGGACCGGTGGGCTCCCCGCTGGCTAAGATCGGCGTGGAGCTGACCGACTCTGCCTACGTCGTCTACTCCATGGGCATCATGACTAGGATGGGTGAGTACAAGCCTCAATCCATGTCTACCTTCTATAATCTGCATGCGGAGCTTTGTTTTATAATCTCTCTCACTCACGCCCACACCTGTTATGACCCCCTAGTATTATGCCATAGTCCTTGATAGATCTTTCGAAAGTAAATAAAGTCAAGAAACCTACGATTTTATGCTGCGAAAGCACACTATTCAACTGTGAGATTAAATTGGGCCAAATTTCAGATCAATAACCTCAAATAATGCCAAATATTTTGTCCCAACATGTCCTCTCACATCCACTTCCAAGAAAGGAATATCTGATATGTTACGGTTAGCTCATTGCTCCTTTAAATGTTTACCTCATCTTATGTGATGTTATATCTCAGGAAGCCGAGTGTTGGATCTACTGAAGAGTTCCGGCGGAGACTTCACCAAGTGTCTGCACTCTGTGGGCTCTCGTTGGGATGGCACCGGCATGCCAGGCTGGCCGTGCGACCCGGAGAGAACCATTATCCTTCATCGACCGGCTGATAACGAGATCGTCAGTTATGGTATGTCTCACCTTCCTGTATGCCTTTTACAGATCACTTGCGTTAGGCAGACATTCAGGTACTTAGATTTGTCTTCCACCTAATTATTATAATGCTATTACATTGACTTCGAAGCTAGTGGAGCTATAGTGGCTAAGGAGACAATTCTCCGTTTCATTGTGCCATCTCGTAAGCATTGTTGCCTGTGTGTGCTACCTAGTTTTGTTTATAATTCGGTGTTTTGTGTACATAGGCAGCGGCTATGGAGGCAACAGTCTCCTCGGCAAGAAGTGCCTCGCTCTAAGGATCGGCTCCACCATCGCCCGCCGCGAGGGCTGGCTTGCTGAACACATGCTGGTGAGGATATGGTCTTCTACAAACTTTTCTTCCTACGTTTAACAGACAATAGCAAAGTAGCTAGAATACCCTTAGACTAGGTAGGCTATTATAGTTAGAGAAAACGCTGTCCTTGCACCGGAACCACAAAAGGGATAATACGGCTACAGAGGTGTCCAAACAGAGTTTTATCTGGGACTTTCACTTATTTCATCCGGCTTTCTCATTGTGGTTTATTTTAGAGCCTAATTGGAGCTTCTGACGAAAAATCATGATTTTATATTTTATTGTCCTCACGACACTTCAACTTAACTCAAGAGAACTTGTGAGCGGTCGCAGAACTCCCCATCGCGCTGTCTCTTGTAGATATTTTAAGCAGTAGTAGCTGAAGTCAGCTGTTGAAATACTGTGTTCTAACCTGGGCAGTTTCTAAGTAAACCTATGCCGGCAGATTTTGGGCATCACAAATCCTGAGGGCCGCAAGCGGTACATCGCTGCCGCTTTCCCCTCCGCCTGCGGCAAGACCAACCTCGCCATGCTGACACCCACTATGCCGGGATACAAGGTGTGTACATCTCTCGATCTCGAATTACTTACTAACGTAACCTAACCTAAGGAAGTAGATTAATAAGTTAACCTAACGTTCCTTTCTCTTTCGCTCTAATTGTTTCTTATTTATATTCCACAGCAAAATTGGTTGGTAACGAGCGTAAATCTGTTAAGTAGATCCAATAATTTCACTGTAGTCAATAGGTCATTCATTGTGGCCATTAGTAATCTGTACAAAGTTTGTACAGATTACTGTTCTTTTTGTACTACAAACATGTCAAACAAGAATGGTTCACTGCATTGTTGATTGACTTATCTTTTCCAAACAACTGATTGACCAAATAGTTCTGTTAATGTGAGTACACATTTAAGGGTAAACATAAAACTTTGTGCCATCCACAGGTGGAGTGCGTGGGTGACGATATCGCCTGGATGAAGTTCGACAAGAACGGACAGCTGAGGGCCATCAACCCGGAGTATGGCTTCTTTGGAGTTGCGCCGGGTAATTAACATTTAACTGCTTTCCGTACTTGAAGTTTCTTCTTCTTTATTTTCTTATATTCACATACACTTTCTCCGCCTGTTTTATTTTTGTTGTTCTCAACGTTTCCACAGCCCTCTCTTCGACTAAATGCTTTATGTATTTTTGGCATCCACTGGAGCCAAAAATCTGAAGTGAGTTAACTTAGCTCTATAAATCCTACCCTGATCACCATGCTGAATTCCTGTACGGCTTGACGGCTACAATTTCTTTTAGCGTCCTCGCTACATACATACATATACATATCACACACGCTAAATCCCGACAATCGGGGTAAGCAGAGTAATCGGTGTTGTGCTGCAAGAACTCTGGTCAATTACAGCACAACACCAACCACCACGTTTCGCAAAGTATTCGAACAAGATTCAATCGATCAAGCAGCAAGTAAGGCACGAAGACCCACCTGCTGCATGACTCGGCGGAAGTACCGTGCCAAGGTGAGAGGTGGCGAGCCTGTCGCCCTTTAGCACGGTATCTTGTCCTTATCCCTTAGTCGCCTTTTACGACATGCATGTCCTCGCTACTATATCTGAAATACAATGGCTCGCCAAAGGAAGGAGAGAGAGGATGTCCACCTTTAATGTCAACACATTCCAGTAACATTACCCACACAAACAACTACCTACACCTTAATCTAACATTATAAATGATTACTTGCCCCCCAGGCACTTCGGAGCAGACGAACCCGAACGCGATGGCGACAGTATTCTCGAACACGGTGTTCACGAACGTGGCTCAGACACCGGAGGGCGGAGTGTGGTGGGAGGGCATGGGCCCCGCGCCTCCGTCCCTTGTCGACTGGCGCGGTCAGCCATGGGATCCCACTGTCGCGAAAACTCCCGCCGCGCATCCCAACTCTAGGTAATTTGAGGCGCTCAATTTCTTTTTTAAACCCCGGGCGTGTACAATATGCATAGGTAGGTAGATAAACCATTCTGAAGGAAACCCCATTTGATCAATGGTAAAGCCACAAGAATATGAAGCGAATTATATCTTTCCACTTATCTCCCCAAATTACAGCAACGGGCGTACTGGAAGTACTTGCCAATCGTAAAGACTGTCTAACACAGAATGCTCATGGCACCATTACCCGTTTTAGTACAAACGTGTCATAGGTATGTCACACTTTTTGTGAAACAAAATGCTTTCTCCAAGGCCATGGGAAGGAACAATCGGCCCCTCCCTATCGATCCGTTTTTTTCCGTCTGTTTAGGGTTGTAAATTTATCGTCCAGGTTCTAGTTAACTTACCACCGTTCGGCATATGTCAGGTTCTGCACGCCAGCTTCGCAATGCCCCATCATGGACCCGGCGTGGGAGAGTGCGGAGGGCGTGCCGATCGACGCCATCTTGTTCGGAGGTCGGCGTCCGGCCGGCGTGCCGCTCGTGTGCGAGGCGCGAGACTGGAGACACGCCGTGTTCCTCGGCGCCGCCATGAGGTCCGAAGCGACAGCTGCCGCTGAATATAGCGTAAGTACTTCATATTTGTTTGCAATCAGACATGATGAGACATGCCTACATACAACACTGCTACACTCATAGGTATTATCAGTCCATTAGACCTTACGTAGACGACGTCCATTAGACCTTACGTAGACCTTTCTTGATCTTTCATCAGTCTTTCCCAGAAACCCAACCGTTCCAGAGTCTTGCGACGTATATACCTATTATCGCCCCATGATTCTCCCGAAGTGATTAAATACGTCCACCATTGTTTGGAAGTAGAATTATTGGGTGAAAGATGGTTCGTCTGTTAGATTTAATGAATTCTTAAAAATACAGTTAGGTATGTCTCCACAGTCTCCAAAATAATGTGTTGGCTTACTACACTAGCACTTGCCGTCGCTTCGTTTCGCGTGACTTTTTGCTCACAGCTAAGGCCGCCGATGACGTAGCGTTATAATTCATAAGATCAATAATTTACAAAAGAACCGGTCATTAGTGAGCCAACTAACAAGGTGTATACCTTCACGAACAGGGCAAGGTGGTGATGCACGATCCGTTCGCAATGCGTCCGTTCTTCGGATACAACTTCGGCCACTACCTGCAGCACTGGCTCAGCATGGAGCAGCCGGGCAGGAGGATGCCCAAGGTCTTCAGCGTCAACTGGTTCAGGAAGAGCTCTGAGGTGAGTGGAGAGGCTTATTTTTATTTGTCATTAATTTAGGACAAAACTACCATAGATTTGACACGTAAGCCGAAAAAACAATTATTAAGTTTCCTCTAGGGTTGACTAGAAGAAATATATATAATACATGTAACCACACCTTTGTACCTCTACAGCATGTTCTCTGTATAGTGTATTCGGAGCAATACAAATTTCCATCTATAAATTTTTCCCTATAAAAGAAAGGAGTTTAAGCCCAAAATGTCGCCCTCTCTCGATGCGCCACTGGTCAAAGGACTTCGGTAAATTGACTTTGGATTTTTTGGACTTTGGAAATTCCTTAACAAATACTCTCGAACTTCAAACAATTTTCGGATGCATAGAATCAGACTCTCCTACACCAATGTGGGTGCTGGGTGCGTACACATGTGTACGTAGACCTGCAGGTCTATGAGAAGAGCCGACCACAAATTTAGTGGGGATTTTTTTATTATTACCTAAGTAGAGTCTTTTCATTTTACGAAGGTACGAGGGTTATGAGGTAGGAAGTGGTGAGACCGCGCGGAGCCCAGTAGTAGGGAACGACTCTGTTCGACGGAGCGACGCGGAGACGTGTAGAACGTGTGTACCGACCGGGCACCGAGTTCGTTCTCTACTGAGCTCCGCGCGGTCGCCTATGGCACCACTTCCTACCTCGTCCGTCCCGCGTGCCTTCGTAAAATGAAAACACTCTACCTACCTTATTTTACAGGTATTCTTACATAATATATCCATATACAATCCACCTGCATGTATAATAGGTACCTATATGAGCCTAACTAACCACTGTTATTGTAGGTAATAAAACTCACAAACACAATTATCTCCTCGTGCAGGGCAAGTTCCTCTGGCCGGGCTTTGGCGAGAACTCGCGCGTGCTCGACTGGGTGCTCCGGCGGTGCGACGAGGAGCCCTGCCAACAGGAGACGCCGCTCGGCTCCATGCCCGCCCCGGGGGCCCTCAACGTGGACGGGCTACTCGAGCCGGTCGACATGGAACAGCTGTTCAGCGTGCCAAAAGACTTTTGGATGAAGGAGGTGGGTTACATGTTGAAAATATATATTTTAGTAAAACAACTTTTGGTATCCACAAAAACCCGTCTTTATGGCGCAGGCCTAGGGTACCACCACTAAGATTTCCTTCACCACCACCACCAGTAGTTCGTTTTATTAGTTAAAATGGATTACCTATGTTGACTAATAAAAAAAGTTGCAACAATCTATGTAGTGTGATTTGAGGGTTGTAACAAAAGCTTCTTTAATAGTTCGATTTATTTTTATTTAATAATTAAATTATTACATATTTCACTGAAATTAGATAGATCTGAAACTAAATACCCCCTTGCAAAAATTCCAACTACTTAATAAAATTATTCTGGCTATTTATTTATCAATAATAACTGTGTTTCGTGAAATCTTTTTTTTTTACATCTGGTAGAATATTAAAAATGGTGTCGTTTTGACAGGCGGACGATATCGAGAAATACTTCAAAGAAGAAGTAGCCGACGACCTGCCCCAGGAGATGTGGGAGCAGCTGCAGATTCTCAGGAAAAATGTCCACTCCATGTAAACCCTCCATGCCATAGACAAACTCATTGCTTCACTCACTTCCGGCCAGAGACAAGTGACAGAGGTCAAGAATAGCGACGATAGATGATTTTTAGGTTTCCGTATCCCAGACGGAAGCCTATTACTAATTCCATTATATTCTTGGACTTTAGCGGCTGAAATTTTTCCAAATGTTTATAATTTCAGACTCATTATGACTATTAAAATAGTTAGGCACAGACACTGGCTATAGAACTCAATTAAGTACCTTAAAAATTCTATGAACTGAACTGACTGCCAGTCTTATAGTTTCAAATAGAAGCAGGAAAATTCTTTAGAGAACTAAGTTCATGCTTGTTATTGAGTAAAGCCAGAAAAGATAAGATGTTATTGAAGGAACAGCAGGAATTACTAAATTTCAAACGATAATTTATTATTTAGTAACACGCATTGTTACTAAAGAACAAACGGGTTACTCCAATGGTAAAAGGTCATATAGACAGTTAGTCTTAAAGAACAAAGGTTGTTCAATTTTGTGTAAATATAAAATTAAGCCTTATCTTAATTATGAAACTTTGTGTACACTAAAAGCATATAGTTACACAATTATAAGATTTTTTTTTAAATACCTATATCTTCTTTGCCCGTGATATTGGAAGTTCTGTCAACATGTGAAGATTTTAGTAGGTAGTTAATACTCTAAATTAATTAGATATATTAATTATTATTATTATAATGATCGGTATTGAAATAACGAAACAAAACAACTTTACTCGTTAAATAAGAAGCACGAACAATCAATAGGCAATGAGGCCAAAAAACATTGAAAACATGTTAGTATTTTGTGTTTTCTAGTTCTGTACAGACTGACAAGGACGACAGCTGATACATTAAAATTAATATATATAAACAATGTATAGTTAGGTAATTCTGGTAGGAGCAAGTATTAAGTACAAGGTTTTATAACCAAGTCTCGAGGAAAGAAATTAAAAGTGCATTTTAATAGATTTTTCTAAAGAAATTGCATTGGATTTTTTCGTAATGAATGTAACGAGGCTGTGTTTTAGCTACAATTATATAATATTAAATATCTAGATTAGCGTTAATACTTAGTTACTGTAAAAAATTATTTAAAAAAAAACCACTAACTGAGCTTTACGAAAAAAAAAGAACCGCCAACATGCTATTTGAAGACTGTAAACAAAGGAACGAAACAAATCACGTATTTTTGTGTGACGCCATTTTCAAGGAAACATTTGAATGGTCCGTTAGTAATTTAGTTAAATATTTAGTTTTTAAGCTTAGTATGTAAGTGTAAACTTAAAATATTTATACAAGCGAAACTTTTTAATAAACAATTTATTAAAAAATTATCCATGTTTTAATGTACAAAAAGTAAATTAGAAAATACTTATATATTCAATATAAAGGCGCAGTGACACCACATTGCTTCTGTCAACTTAGTAGTTACGAGTGAGTCTACTTAGTGGTTACACTTTGTGGCTGATTTGTGGTTACACTTGGTGGCTGCATAGTGGTTACATTTGGTGACTGCTTCGTGGTTACAATTGGTGACTGCTTCGTGGTTACACTTGGTCGTTATACTTGGCGGCTGATTGGTGGTTACACTTGGTGGCTGCATGGTGGTTACACTTGGTGACTGCTTCGTGGTTACACTTGGTGAATGCTTGGTGGTTACACTTGGTATGATACTGGAAGACTACTTGGTGTGCTTGGCAGAGAAGACGCGTACAGAGTCCTGAGTGGATGCGCGCGCATATTTGGTGAGGAGAGCATTTACGTTCATCTTGTCCGTCGCGTAGCATCTGGAATTACACGCAGACATAATTTTTTAGTACCGCGTTGACCTGGTACTTGAAAATAATAGCCCCACTGTATCTCTCCCCGCGCTTGTCGTAAGAGAAGACTACAGGTTAATGACAAGATACCGTGCTATAGAGCGACAGCCACCTCTCACCTTGGCATGGTCCTTCCAATTTCCATCCGAGTCATGCAGCAGGTTAGTTTTTGTGCCTTACTTGCTGCTTGACAGTTATCTTGTCCCAATATTTTGATAAACATGTTGATCGGTGTTGTGCTGTGATTTACTTGCAGCACAACACCGATTACTCTGCTTACCCCGATTGTCGCAATACAGCGTGACAGATTTATGTACATACAATATGTTTTTTAAGCGGCTCCTTCTAACGGCCTTGCTCAGTTTTTTTTATGTAATCCGGGTCATTGAATCAGAGGGACCAGTGCACAAACTCCGGTGCGCCACCTGAAAGCCATTGTCGAAACCACTCCTTGAAGTGATAAATAAATGATGTTTTGGTGGTTTAAAAAAAAAATTACCAGGGTTAATATATAGAAGATGCGTCGCTAGCATCTTCTATATGTTAACCCTAACCTAATTTTGAGGCGGTGCATGTCGTTTTGGTTACAAGTTCGTATTTCCGAAAATAATTCTTAGGTGGTTATAAAAAAAACTAAACACCCTAAAACAATTTAAACACTGTAACATTGCTTAAAAAAGAAAAAAAAGCAAAAAAAAAAACCAAAAAGATTTGGTGGGATTCGAACCCATGGTCCAAAAAATGCAAACGCTACATGCTTACCACTGAGCTAACAAGTTACTTAATCGACCAAACGAATATCGGCTTCTATTGGTTCGCTCCGGGCGAAGGAGTAGGATCGCAGGAACAGCAGGCACGACAATGGCTTTCAGGTGTCGTACGCCACAAACTCCAACCAGCCAGAATCACCTCTGAGAGGGAGCCACTTAGGTATACCAGAGAGTTCCCTTCGGATTGCTGGCTATACTGAACTAGGGGACAGCACAGCCACCACCATCTTACATTCAGTGCGGTGGTGGTGGTACCAACCCAGTCAACTACAATTTGAGCCTAGTTCATAAAACATAGCTTGATACGCGTGACAGATGTCAGAGTGGCCCGAATAGTGTTCATTTAGTTACCATAATATTGACCAAATCTAAATTATTGTGTCCACTTATTGACTAGGGTGTTTTGCAAATGTAGCTAATGTAATAATAGGACTGGGGGCTAATGAAATTAAACAGGAGAAATATAGATTTATTTTTATTTAGCATTATTCGAGCCACTCTGACATCTGTCAAGCGTATCAAGCTATATTTTACTAACTTATCTGTGGGGGGGGGGGGGGGGGGGGGGGGGGCGGTCATAAGGAAAAGCAACGCGCAAGGCCGGATTCGATAGCTTTGGCGTGCGCTACTTATCATTTCACCCGGCGTTATGGGCTGACATAACGGATGTTGTAGGTGATGTAGCCAACCGTGTCAGTTTTCATAAAAATAAAAATAAAAACACGAACTGTATGTAAGGCTGGATCTGCTCCACGGTCCACTTGGCTCGAGTGTGGAAGAGTATTTTTAAGCGTTCGTTTATTTCTTCGGGCAGCTCACTCTCGGGGAAGCCCCACACGACCGCCGGTGTGGACGTCTTATCCGTCAGCGCGATACCGGAGAGCATCGCCTCCTGCAGAAAAAAAATCAAATATGATTTCGTTTCATAAGGGGTTTACTCAGCGGCGATTCCTTCAAGTTGGCTAGGTTGGCGCCGCCAAACCAAATAAAATGAATGCCAGCATTAATATCGAAGTAAAGCAAAAGCAAATGTGAAAAAATATCGGGGTTATATTATTTTTATTATATAACCTACGATACGATGAATAAGCTAAAACGTTAATCCCGTTACATAATTTGAAATTTCGCACGCGTCATACGCGGACAACGAATGACGAAACATCAAGGCATTCATTGGCCAGTTGGCTACATTTGAAGCGCCATCATATTCCATACAAGCGGCCGATTTCCCCCCGTCCCGCGCGCACCCGCTGATAAGCGTTTCGAGTTGGTGCAGCGGGGAGCGCATTTAGCGACTAGCGAGCTAGGCTAGGTGAGTAGTGTGTGTGTGCACGCGCTGCTGCGGCAGCGCGTGACTGCTTTGTAAACAAAATCTCGCGAGTTGATAGCTGCATTATATTCCGTTTTGTAGGATTTTCTGAAAAAAACTTTTAATTGTTCAAAACAGTCGCTCTTGCCCAAGTTTGTCGAATTTGAAGTCTGTACATAAAGATAGCAAAATGGAATATTATGGTCTTTCAGTTTTCGAACTCATTGTGGTAGAAATAAATTACCGCGTAAGTTATGAAATTATGAAAAAAAAAATCTTTAGCCAGAGCCAACCTAATACTCAGCACCAGGAGTCGCTACTGTCTACTATCACTTGAGGCACTGCCATAGGCCCCACTTTTAGTTTCACTTTAGGCACCGACATGATCGCCGCTTCCTAGTTTCATTTGGGGCACTGGATCTAAAAGTACAGTCATGAAATTTAAAATTACGACTACAAAATAAAAGTAATATGTTTTAAATGTACTTTTATTTCACATTCTTCACAGAACATTCTATTGCCGATTCTTGTGCCGCACTGCAAAGGTGTGGAACGGGCTCCCAGGGAATATCTTCCCCTACTCCTACAATCCACGGATCTTCAAATCGCGGGTTAATAGCCTTTCCCCAGCAACATTAGTCCACCTCCAAGCCGGACTGGCACCCCCTCGAGGGTGAAATTGGCTGCGCCTGAGGTTGCGACCTCGGACAGAGTCACCCAGTTCGGTAGAAATAAAAAAAAAATCACAGATTCAAATACCTATAGGTACATACATTTTTTTTCCTCACAAGATCGATAAGTGATTTGTGTCTCTATAAATGCAGCCCAGCTTATGGGAAGGGCAGAATTTTCGTTATAGCATGTTACGAGAAATTCCCTGCAATTTTATTTTCAATAGAGAGTGTTCAATGTTCGCTTATAACTCGACAACCACTCAACCAATTTACATAGGTTCTCACCAACGCAATCGTAACGATATAAGTACGATTAGGTAAGTATATGTATTTAACGTCTTTCTATAAAAACATTTTTTACGGAAGCTGACGGTTGGCTACATCACCTACAACATCCGTGATGTCAGCCCATAACACCGGGTGAACTTGGCGCCACGTCAGTGCTTCCCTTCGGTCGTGCCGGCTACACTGAACTGGACGGAAAACACAAACTATTTACATAGCCGTTTCGACCGACCTTTCATTCAGTGCGGTGGTACCAACCCGGGCGGGTTAAACCCTACCATCTAGTAATATAAGAAGGGAATTATAACCCTTAGTCGCCTTTTACGACATACACGGGGAGAGATGCAGTGGGGCTATTCTTTTAAAGTACCGGCCCCACACGGTACAAATACCACATATTATACCACACGCTGTATCCCGACAATCGGGGTAAGCAGAGTAGTCGGTGGTTGTGCTGCAAGTGCTCTCGTAAATTACAGCACAACACCGACCACCACGTTTAGCAAATTATTAGGACAAGATAACATGAAGTAGCAAGTAATAAGACAAGAAGACCTCGGTAGAAGGACATGACTCGGAATTAGAAGGACCGTGCCAAAGTGAGAGGTGGCCAGCCTGTCGCCCTTATGCACGGCATCTTGTCTTTATTGGTCTTTTGCGACATGCACGGGGAGAGATGCAGTGGTGCTATACTTTTTAAGTACCAATTTTACCGGTTCTGTGGAGGAAAGATCTCCAGAATAAAGATCTCCAGTAAGTCCATCGTGTAGGGATGCAATCCCGCCCAGTGCACGTGGTGGGGAGGTGGAAAGGGGGCGACGGGATCGCGTCAAACTCCTTCTCCGAATACTCCCCATGGAATAAGCGTTAGAACACACTTCGGCGTGTGGTGGTCACCCGACGGAAGAACTTTCGGGAACGTCCTGGTAAAGCTCCTCATCGACAAGTACTATATTGATCGACGCGCCAAGTCTTTCTTATTGTAAGATTCGAAGAACGACACAAAAATGAACTCACATCAGTGACCATTCCGTCTGGCACAGAATCGCTCCACGCCTGCATAAACTCTCTGAAATTGAACTTTCCCGCATTTTTCAACAGAACGCGGGCGAAGAACCTGCACACCAGTCCCTCCTTGTAGCGATAGTACATCACTCCGCCGTCTTCTTCAGTTCCCTCAGTGTAAAACTCGAACATGCCAATCAAAATCTCACGCGGGACCAATTCCTTTAAGCTTTCCAGTGTAATCTCTTTCGATATACGGTTCAAATCCCATGAATTCTCATCTATCAAATCTAGCATATACGAAAGTACCCTAAATTCATAGTCAAATTCAAGTAAACGGTAGAACCCGTCTATTTCAAATGCTTGGATATCTGCAAGCCCTTGTTTTAACTCGGCGTGAGAAGCTTGAACTTTATCAAACAACTTATTGTAGTCGAAAAGAAGAGATTTATCAACAGAATACTCGTGTTCTGATCCTCTATATCTAGTAGCTTCTAATAATTTCAAAAGCTTGGATAAGCGCGGCTTGCACGGCCGCAGTTCGTAGTATGTGAAGAAAGTTTTCACAATGGACTTCTCTTCGATGCGTCGCGGAGGTCGATTGGCATCGTCGGAGTCTGTCGACTTGTTCAGGCTGCTGTTTGATTTGTCCAGAGAGTTGTCGGCTTCGACGGAGTTATTGCTGGTGTCAGGGTTTTCACTGTTTCTGCTGTTGGGGTTTTCTGATGTTTCAGCGGCGAACAGGAGGTCAGGAACGAGAAGTAAGCTGTTGGAGGTCTCTGTTTCCTTGACGTCGTACGTTTGGGTATCGGTGCATAGCACGATATTCTCATCTCCTTCACCTGAAATTTAAAATACGTCGCGTTTATTCGTGGCTTTCCATTGTATTATCTCATAGAAATAGCAATGTATTATCCATAGAAATAAAAGTTTTTTTAAGTCAATGGTATTATCCATGTACCTATTAGGTATCTATCTATATAGTATATAGTATCAGAAAACCAACAAACATTCATTCGGCACATTCGATGTTGTGATTTTAAATCTCGCGCGCTTTTTAGGACCCACCACACAGAAATTTAACTTTTTCGCGAAGTCGATACACACGTGTCACAATAAGTTTGAGTATACAGTTTGTATACAGTAGGGAAAAAGACACCTTTTTATTTCGAAAGGTTATTTCGCGAACTTGCCTTTGAAAACGAGCTGTTTGCCAGCTTCGATCTCAGCGAGCAGCGTCTGATCAAGCTGTATGAGCCGTAGGTTGTCATACTGAGGCGCCGACTCAGCATATCTCAACACTTGTGACACATCGCTCAACTCCGATTCATGCAGCTTTGCCGTCTTGATAACTGCTCGCACATCCTCTGCGCTTCGTTCTTCTCTGCAAAATCATTTAAAATTGTATCTACCACCGTGTATATCGCCTTTTGTACGATCTGTCTCCAAGGCCTCCAACATCTCAACATCGTATAAGATTTAAAAAGAAATAATTACTTTTGCCAGTTTGTCGCGTCGTCGTTGTAATTAAAAAAATATATTTTTGTGGTTCTCGCGGGCCGAGAATTTATACAACAGACGTTAAAGCTACAAAAGAAATGGCTGTATACTCTAATGAGTTTTGCCTGTTTCGGGAGGAGACGAATTAAATAAAAAAAAAAGTCTTTGGTACAGTTGCCAGGACTAAGTAAAATCCCGTAAGTATGACTAATTTGATAGTGCTTATGGATAAAATATTTGAGCGAGTGTTATCAGAATCAATCAGCAGAAGACAACACCAGATGTTTAAAATGTAATTTATCATCTTTATTCACATGTAATATAAATAAGTAGGCGTTTGCGCGTTCTGTTTCAGTGATCGAGGTTTTCTTTCGTTAATAATTTGCGGAATACTCTACGTTGTATCTGGTAACATCGACCTTTCCTCAAGCACCTAACCTCTAAGTTTGACGTTCGTAACAAAATTCACGATTTCATAGCTTCGTAACTTTATCAAATTCGCGCGTATTGTGAAGTGCGCGATGTCGTTGCTCGGAGATATATTGCCGCTGGGGCGAGATAGGAATGAGAAGCCGGCTTCGAGCGGCAGCGCGGCCGGACTGTCGCCTTACCTCAACTTTGACCCTGCGTATATACCTCGCATGCAGCCCGAGTTCCTGTACCCCGACGACTCTCACATGGCGACAACCGCGCGCCGCTCTAATGTCGCGCTGCCCATCATCGGCATGTCGTTTATGACAGGATCTGGTATGTACTTCTTTCAAGGAACAATTATCTTTTCCTTTGATTGAAACATTTACTAGTCGTCTGTTTCTGGTTTGCACTTACCTCGGCCCGCGCTTCCGCACATCGCGGGTCACGCTACCCCCGCTGACGCCCAGCCTTGGAGGAAATGCTGGGCGTCAGCGGGTGTAGCGTTCGTGAGGCGCGAAGTGCGGGAGCGCGGGCCGAGGTAAGTGCAAACCAGAAGAAGACAAGTAATACTTGCCGCAAATTTTATAGATGCAGGCTCAATAATTTTTCTAAGAATTTAGCTTGCATTCATTACTATGCGACCATTTTCATGACCAGAACCCACGAGCGAGGTAGTTTTTCCGTTCCCTACAGGGAAATACAGTGGCGGCCGTGGACCGGTGCCGGAACCGGGCTGTGGGAAGATCACCCGCCAAGTGGGACGACGACATGTTGGCCAGTGGTCCGTACCGCTGAAGGCCGGGAGAACTGGAGGAAAATTGGAGAGGCGCATTTCCAGCAGTGGGCGCATACACACTGACTGACACTGACTTAAAATGTAGTTTTTTTTTTTTGTTAGTACTAATTATGTACATACTTGCTTTATAAATTTCTTCATAACATTTTTTTTTTATGGAAACTGACACGGGTGACTACATCACCTACAAAATCCGTGATGTCAGCTCATAACACCGGGTGAACTAGATGCCATGTCAGTGTTTCACTTCATTTCATGTCGGCTGCACTGAACTGGACGGATAGATAGATGCAAAGCTAAAAATAATTGGAAAATATAGTCCGAATAGGATTCGTACCTGGAGCTCTAGCACAAGTCAGAAGCTGAACAGAGCTCCAGGTAGGCTCCATATGGAGCAAAAGTTGAAGAAATGTTTTTTTATGTAAGCAGACCAGGTTGGCTGCACCACATTGGTTGACACGAATACTAGCAGTGTTATGGTGTGTACCCCGCAGGTATGGGAGGTGTGGTGGGGCTGTACCGTGGACTGCGTGCCACCACGCTGGCGGGGCAGATGGGCAAGGTTCGGCGCACGCAGGTCGTCAACTACGTTATGAAGCAAGGTATGCGTATTGAGTGTAGGCATTTCATTTTTCGATTTCATCATTGGATTTGTTCGAGAAAGTGCGAAGAATATTTACTTTTGAAAAATTTGTATGTTTACATACAAATTTAACCTCTTGGCCTCCGGAAAGGCACGAAAGGCCGTCCCCAAATTTCGTACATCCGTCGACATAAAAAAGGGCCGGCCGGCCCTCCAAAAAAATATCGTAAATTGCGAGTTCTATGAATGTTGCTTACGAGAACGAATGAGATGGCTGTACGGATAAAAACCTTTGCCTTTCCTATTAAAAATACTCCCAGGTCTTGAGGAATCAATTATTTTGAAAGCTAGGTATCAATTTATTCTTGTTTTAAACCCACATTCTTTCTGGTAGGATGGTAAACTGATTTCTAGTCTAACATTATTTGAATAGCATAATATAAACCCTCTGAGCAAATTTCCAACTTTTTTTTAAAAGCCGCTGAGCAAACTTCTAAAGGTACGCGCGCGCAACTTTCTCCGCAATCCTCAATTATAAAATCATAACTTTAATATTTACTTCGGGACCCATATAAATTTGCACCTCATTACAATCTAGATAAAATTATCGTTCATATGATATAGGTTTGAGTTAATTAGATTTCAATGTATTAAATAAAAAATTGGTAAGGTTAGAGATCAAATTTTATGGGTGTACGAAGGAAAGAACGAAGATACCTTGAAAAGTAAAGCGATAAAATATCTTTTTTTTATTTTAGAATATAACTGTAATACATTTCTAATAGAACAGCATCAAATTTTGTTAACATCTTCTTGAAAAAAATTTCACCAGAACTCACAGAACGGTTCGAACTTCCAGCGAGAATGCAAATATTTGTTTCATGGACCAACGCATATGACATCATCGCTGCGAACATTTTTGGTTGCGTTCTTTCATTACTCAAATATTCATTAGAGGAACAGAGATAACCCTAAGTTCAAAGCTGACAGAGTAAAAAATAAAAAACCAACTCCGGACGTCAAGTCGATTAATATATCGCTGTAGCTCAGCGGTAAATTTTGGCTGGTCAGTTGAGTGTATCGGGATTGCTCAGGGGGTTAAATTCATAATTTACATGTTGATATTGATTTACGTATTTTAGGTTAGAAAAATTCGGAAAAAAATTTCGGCTGTGTTTTTGTTTTTCCTAGAGTTCAAAAAATCCATCTGCGCTTCTAAACAAGTGAATCCTCACTTGTTTAAAGAAGTGTTACACTTAACTTTTTTAACCCCTCGATGTATTCTAATGAAAGTTGTATAACGTTGCAGGTTCAACGACGGGCTGCACACTCGGTATAATCGCATCATTCTACTCGTGCATAGCCCTCGGCGTCACCTGGGTCCGAGACAAGGAGGACACGCTCAACACTTTCCTCGCGGCGGGCACCACCGGCGTCATCTACAAGAGCACCGCCGGCCTCCGCAGTATGGGCCTCGGCGCCGCCACAGGACTCGCTCTGGCGGGCGTCTATACGTTAGCCACCGACAACGACAACATATGGGCAAAGTTCAAATACAATCGGTTGTGATGTAGCTATAGGGCGTTGTGTACATATTAGTTAATTTAGCATTTGCGGGTTAGCGGGCGGACACTTTATGAAAAAAAAAAAATATAAAATGAAAAAGAGACACAAGTGGAGATTCTCTACGCGGCATATTTTGGTTAGAGCTATGTATGGGCAGTCTGCGATGAATAAAATATGTTTTTTGCAATGTTGACGACAGCTGACAGCAGTGGCTTTAGTTGTGAAGTTCCCTATGTAATGTTATATAAAATAAGTCAAAATTATTTGTTTTCACTTTTTTTTTATTAAAAGTGCAACATATGGCGCTGAGCCACCCATAAGGTGTCTAACTACGCCCATAGACATTCGGTCATATGCGGGGGTTGCGAATGCCATGCATGCATTTTGAAGACCCGAGACTGTACTTGGGGGGAAATATATGGGCAGGGAGAGCGTTATATATATATGTCTGAAGTAGATCTTCTTTACTGTGGATCTTTAAGACTCAACACTGGCAGCAATGAGCCGAAGGCCAATTGCCAAGTTTTGAAAAGAAGAAAATAATAAGCTCTTTGTGGAAAATTATAAAGATGGCGGTCGGCGGAAGTTTGTCACGTCGTCGTTGTAATTAAAAATCTATAATTTTGTGGTTCTCGCGGTGCGAGAATTTATACAACAGACGTTAAAAGCTACAACATAAATGGCTGTATACTCTAATGAGTTTTGCCTGTTTCGGGAGGAGACGAATTAATATTTAAAAAAAATATTACCATCTTTAGATATGCCACTGGCAGCCAGAATACGTCAATTCCATGTCAATTGATTTAGTAGTTCTCGAGCTATAAGTGTACCTAGAATCGAAGGCAGCGCGCGCCTAGGTAGCTTCACATTTTCCGCTTTACTGTTAATACAATAATGTCTCTATTTAAATTATCTTCAATAATAATTTGTATATTTTACTTCTTTTTTTTTATGACTTGAAAAAAGAAGTTTGGATCTCAATTCGATCCTTGTTTTTACGCACCAATATATATTTTTTTATTTCACTCGTAGTAGGGCAGGGAACGGCATAGTTCCTTAAAAATATGTGTGAACTGTAAAAAAAATTGCTCAACGTGGTCGCCCGTCAACTCGCAAATTGTGCGCAAAAAGCGTTAGGTATGTTCTGAATTTAATCTTAAAGCGGCGTCAAACATTTTCGGTTACGAATCCAAAGTGTATCGATCACCTGTGGGCATTCAACGTAGTGTAGTGATTTGTCTTGAACAGCGATTGGAAACTTTCACCTTAGTTACTCCATAAATTTGTCATTGCAACAAAATTTAGCTTTTTATCAACCACTGAAAAATCTGTTTCAATAAGTGTCACATAAAAATATACATGTTGTATAAAGACGTACCGAGGACCTTTGACCAGTGTGCTTCGGGGATGAAAATTTTCATTTGTATTTTTATTTTGTATGAATAATAAATTATTTTGTAAGTGTTTTTGAATGAAACATAAATTCATCCGAAAGAAAAATGTTATGTAGGTAGATTGTTTACTCCAAATGACCGGGGAATGCCCTGGTGAAAGGTGGCACGATGGTACATCTTTATACAGCTGGTACAACTTTATATTTTTTATTAGTACAATTTTTTTTTGTTTTGTTTTAAGACACAGTATTAAAGCGCACTTGAGGTGATTTTAAATCCGAAAATGTCTCGACATTCATTAATTTCCTGCTACATTGCTGCTAAATGTATGTAGTATCCTCTCCATCCGCTGTTCATAGCAAGACTTTTGTATAGTTTGAAGTAGTCACAAACCCACGGATAAATGTGATTATGGTAACGGAAGCGAGTATTCCTAAGAAAATTAGTCAGCCATACCCCATTCGAAGGAATATGAGCTAGGTACGTACCATCAAGCATTATTTGTATAGGTTTACTCTGTATTCTGAGATTATTTTACCTAATAAGAATACAGCGTATGGCACAAAATGCTTGTAATAAAACGAAAGTAATAAAACCATGTTGAATGCAAAATGAATGCTTTTATTTCATGCCCCTATGATTGACATAGTACCTATTTAGTAGGTATTTACAGTTTGAATCATAATCAAAGAGTGTATTTATGTACAGGTTGTATGAGAGTAGATATGCTTGTAGAACATACCACACAGAACTGGCTGTGCACAATATTGAATATAGTGTACATACCACACACTGTAACCTGGCAATCGGGGTAAGCAGAGTAATCGGAGTTGTGCTGAAGGTACTCTTGTAAATTACACCACAACACCGACTGCAATTTTTTTAAAGAAAGTATATTAGGACAGGACAGGATATCTGTCAAGCAGCAAGTAAGGCACGAAGACCCACCTGCTGCATCACTCGGTGGAAGGACAGTGTGACATCTAGACTAAAATAGACATAACTCGAAAATTTAAAATGTTTCACCTGAACCAAAAAACCGGCCAAGTGCGAGTCGGACTAGACCACCACATAGATAACTTTGAAAAAAAAACATGTTTCTTGTATGGGGACCGCCCTTATTTTTTTATTATTTGTTATATCTGCATTTTTTTTATGTAAACCAACATGGATGGCTGTGCCGAGAGACCAATGGTGCATTCGACAGAGCCAAAAACACCTCTCCTCGCGAAACCACGCTCAGTGAGGTGCCATGCTAGCAGATTTTTGGACTGTTGCTAGGCTGTCTAGCCTGTTAATTAATACGACGTTTGAAGACACCCCGGTTAAAGGATTCGGGAAATACACTCGCCGGAAGACACTTCCACACCCTAGCGGTGCGACAAAGAAACGATTTAGAGAACCGATGAGTTCTCAAAAGCCCAATGTCAACAACAAAAGGGCGCTGTGTTGCTAACACATATTTTGTGAACATTTCAATCGGCGGTTCCAAAGATACGACGATTGGACGAACAGACAGATTATTTTAATTTTTTTTTTTTTATGGAAACTGACACGGTTGGCTACATCACCTACAACGTCCGTAATGTCAGCCCATAACACCGGGTGAACTAGTACTGTGTGGGGTCGGTACTTAATAAGAATAGTCCCACTGCATCTCTCCCCATGCATGTCGTAAAAGGCGACTAAGGGATAAGCGGCCTGCAGACACCCCGGTCGACTTGTGGCTTTCATGGAAGACATAGGCTGGCTAGGGTAGCTGGAGACTGCGGGGTTTTGCACGAAGGTCCCCAACCAAGCGGGATTAGTTTGCAGGCCTAGAGCCAACCCCAAACCAAAACAACAACAACAACCGGGTGAACTAGGTGCCATGACAGTGCTTCCCCCTTTGATCGTGCCGGCTACACTGAACTGGTCGGAAAACACAAACTATTTACATAGCCGTTTAGACCGACGTTTCATTCAGTGCGGTGGTATCAACCCGGGCGGGTTAAACCCTACCACCAAGTAAGATTAGGAGGGAAGGGACCTACAGTTAATACGAGGAATCCGAACCTCGGTCAGCCTCCAACGGTCAGCGGTCACCCATCCAAGTACTGACCGCACCCAGCGTTGCTTAACATTCAATAGCGACAGGTGACTGTCTGCACCACTGAGCTATCGAGGCTGACAAGATGGCATAGGCTTAGTAATGGGCTACCGTATGGAGGACCTAAAAACCTGGGGGGTTTTGGAAGCTGACACGATTGGCTAGACCCGCAACATCGGCCTGTTACGCTGCCACGTTCGTGTCAAAACTAGGTGCCAGTTCAGTAATACAGATATACCTTTTTACTGTTCAGAAAGGCTCAGAATATAGCAGCTTTCGAGAAGAACCCCTTTTACTTCGCCAAAAAAGCTTTTAAGGAACAGCAGGGTACAATTAGGTTAAGTACGGACGAGATGTTCAACTACTTTAAATCCACATATACCACCCCGGAGGCAGATATAACTTACAGGGATCCACCAGCTCCAAAACCCAAAGAACCTGCTCTAGCATTTGATGCTGATTCACCGACGATGGAAGAGCTGGAATACCACATAAAAAGGAAACCAAATAGTTCCGCCCCGGGACCCGATGGCATACCATACATCATATACAAAAAATGTCCATCAGTGCGGAAACACATGTTGAACATCTACAAAAGAATTTGGACGAACAGAGAAGTGCCAGACTGTCTTGGTAAAGCCGTGTTTGTTCTTCTATCAAAAAAGAAAGAAGTTACTGATCCCAAGGATATTAGACCTATAGCCCTTACGAACACAATTTCGAAAATATTCTTCTCCATTATACAGGCCAGACTACTCAAACACATGTGTACCAACGACTACTTACCGAAGAAGTACCAGAAAGGTTTTCTCCCAAGAGTTGCAGGGTGTCTCGAACATAATTCTTTGCTGACTGAATGTCTTAGAGATGCAAGGAAGAATGAGAGACAATTAACTGCCACCTGGTTAGACTTTGAAAACGCCTTCGGTTCGGTGCGCCATGAGTTACTATTAAAGGCGCTAGAGTGGTATAATGTGCCACCTCTGATCTGTAATATAATAGCCTCCTACTACAAAAAACTTTCCTTTGTAATACAAGTAAAAGGCGAAACGGAGAAGATACCGGAAATTCGTTACGGCATAGGACTTTTCCAGGGTTACTGCCTCTCTCCTGTTACATTTAACATTGTTATCAACATTCTAATTGATACGCTTGTCGTAAAAGAAAACAAATGGGGATACAGGTTCAAATATGGAGACACATATATGGCGGCCATCCTGGCATTTGCGGATGATATTACGCTGTTAACCCGCAATCCAAAACAAAATCAGGCGCTTCTTAAGGTAGTAGATGACTATTGTGAATGGACTAAAGGGATGAAGATAAAACCAGCGAAGTGCTACTGTTTGAGCTTAACCAGGAAAGGTTCAAAGTTTACCTTGAGCAATCCAGGTCTGACAGTAGCCGGAAAACCAATCGCAACCGTGGCTGATGAAGCTCCTTTTAAATTCTTGGGCAAAAGGATCACCAGCAGAGGAAAGGAGCATCCTACTGATGATATTGTCCAACTTTTCGAAGAGAGCCTCCGCCAAACTGACAATCTTCCCCTCCTGGGTACACAAAAGGCATGGATTTACGATAACTACCTGACATCAAAACTTTCATGGCCATTTCTCGTCTACGACTTCACAAAGCAAAACCTGACTAAATTAGACTCGTATGTGACCAGATTCCTGAAATCATGGTTTGGACTGGCTCACCCGGCTGACTCGTCAACGCTATACAGATCTCACAATAACTTTGGACTGAACATTAAGAAACCGTCGATATTTTATCAAAAGGCGAGAATAGCCAAACGATGTATACTCAAAGACTCCAATGATAGCGCTATTCAAGCCTTACCCAACACATCACTATCAGATGAACTGGAATCGAGACTCGACTTCTACAAATCATTCCAAGTTGGTACACGCACCAATAGATCTGGATTGGGCATAGAAACAGCAAAGTCTGATAAAGAAATACTGAAAGGTTTTGCTCAGGAGGACATGGAACAAGGCTTCAAACTTCACGCCTTAAACCTAGAAATGCAGAATGATTGGCTAACAGTGGGTGACTTCTGCATCCCTCCTGCATTGAAGTGGAAATCCATAATATACATCTGGTCCCCTGAGCTGCTTAAGTTCTACTTAAATGCATTCCAGCTTACTCTCCCCGACCCGAGTAACCTAGTTAGATGGGGGAAATCTACAAATAGACTATGCCCGTCATGTAAGGAGTTCGTAGGCACGGCCAAACATTTGTTATGCGGATGCAAAATACTACTTGAGCGAGGCCAGTATTCCTACCGTCATGATAAAGTCCTCCAAATCATCAGAGAGGCCATCAACCTGTCAATTGCACGGACCAGGAAAGGGCAAACCAGTAGCGGCTTCCAGAAGGTCAACTTTGTGAAACCTGGAGCCAATAAGCTGCCCAAAGATAGGACTAAACCTTCTTCAATTTTGGGAGCAGCAAAGGATTGGGAATTGTTGATGGACACACATGGGAAGCATTACCAAATGCCTTCGGAAATCTGTACCACAGCATTAAGGCCGGATATACTCATATTCTCAAAAGCGACAAAGCATGTAGTACTTGTTGAACTTACAGTTCCATGGGAAAGTAACATACCGAAGGACCACAACATCAAGCTTAACAAGTACTGCAACTTAGTAGACCGGATTGTGAGAAACGGATTCAAGACTGATCTCTTCGCTGTGGAAGTCGGAGCAAGAGGACTACCAGCGAAGTCGCTCTACAGTCTCTTCAAGAATCTAGGGCTCCCAAGATCGACGCTAAGCTCATATATGGAGAGAGCTTCGAAAACGTCACTGGAAGAATCCTACAGAATATGGATAGGTAGAGAGAGGGAGGTCGAGAGCGGGACTGGTGGTTTCCCCGCGTCCCTAGTCAACGCAGACTAGCTGACGAGGGCTTGATGCGAGCCGAAACGTGAAGCATGCGCGGGAAATTTAGAGTGGCCACTCGCTAGTCCCGGCCTCGATTAATACCCTCCTCTACTGCCGATGGGCCCGGATATGTTCGGTGAAGCCATCGTAAGCTTAGATCCACACCTCCTTCATTGTATCAGTAGGTAATAATTTTTTTCAAAATGATGGTCAATTGTATCTTGCAACTGTTGAAACACTGTGTGGTGTTTTAAATTCAACTGTACAGGTCTGTTAATCAAAGCTGGCACGTACTAACACTATCGCGTAGTGTCTGTGTGTAAGCGCACGGGTGATGTCGCACTGCATACGCCCGATCTGTCTCACTCGCACTTGCACAATTGCATTGGTGTGAGTACTGTGCACGCGCCAGCTTTGGTTAACAGACCTGTATCAGCGCTCAGGATGCAACATACAACTTATGATAGATTTTTATTTAAATGACTATTTTAGCCAGAATGTCACATTTTTTCTTATTATTTATTTGCACATTTAAAACGACATAATTCATAATTGAGTATGATAATACAAACTTACAATTTCATAACTTTAAACTCTTACTTAATTTTTTAATGTAACATAATATTATGAGCCCCAATTAAAAATAAATTTCCCAGCGTTATCATCAGTGTTTATTGACAGTAAAAATTACTTTGGCTGTCTTAGGCTAGATATTCAATATTTAATTTGTATTTTAAAAGTGTACACATAATTTTGAGTATATTTCTTTGCATTAACATTCCAAACCGTGCCCCGTAGCAACTAGATTTCATTGCATTTAATGGGCATTAAGAATATATTACCAAAAAATTTATCAATTAAGTAGTATAATTCTTTTATAAAAAAAAAAATTAGTGCAATTGAAAAAAACCTGTGCAAAATTTTTGCAAACCAAACAACATACAGTACCCGGCAGCAAGTAATGAACATCCAAGCTTTAGAAAGAGACAATCCGGTTGTAGAGCGTCGTCTCTGTCGCACGAACTCGCACGTCTACAAAGGGATTGTCTTTTTCTAAATGTTATCCCTGCCTAGATGTTCTTTTATTCTATTCTATTCTAGATGTTCATTACTTACTGCCGGGTACTCTACTCAACTTTGTCACCACGGCAGATTTATTGGAAAAAAAAATCAATTTCTGCCAGTCCACATTCCACAAAACCTTCCATATGACTTATGGTTAAAGTTTCTCCACAGTGTTTTCGTTCATTGGAGTATGTAACAGGTTTCTGTCAGGCTATCAGTAGGCTTGCCATACGTCTGGATTTAGTCCGGACTGTCCGGATTTCGCAACCAGTAATTACGTCGGGGTTTTTTTATATTCGCGCGCAGTAATCGATTTCTTCCGCCGCGCCAGTGCTACGCGACTTGAACGCGAATTGTGTAGATTTTGAGTCTTTTAATTTTTTTACGCATCTGACTTAGACGGGCTTCACCCACCACCGACAATAGCGGTGATAACAGCCGAACACACTTTGGTGAACTGGGTGCCATGTCAGTGCTTCCTCCTTTTTTTGATCGTGCTGAACTGGTAGGAAAACATGAACTATTTTATTTCATAGCTGCTTCGACCAACCTTCATTCAGTGCGGTGGTGGTACCCACCCGGAAGGGGGAGGACCTTATTTTCAGGATCAGTGTGGCGTCCGGACTTGAGTCTGGAAAATTATGGCAAGCCTAGCTATCAGTCTATTAGGCTCAGATGTAAGGTATGTGACGTGACAATTCACTTTTGAAACTACATATACATAATCATACGACTGAACAAAATATTTCTTCAATCTGTGCACATTTTGAAAACTTCAGAAGTACTACATCTTGTCTAAAGTAAACTTTATAACAGATGCTCGCCCGCCTGGTTGCGATAAGAGATACAATGTGTAATCTGCCGTTTCTAGGCATTCTTCTAAAAATACACGGTACTTAATTATATTCACATGATATAACTTCATATCTCTATTATTAAACCACTATAAAAGGTAATTAACAATAATTGACATTCAAATCATATTTCCTTAACAATTTTCCTCAAAAGTAACATTAATATTATGCTAGTTTGTGATCGAAGTAACATAAACACAAGTTTATTTTGTGATGGATGACAAATGTATATAAGGTCTTTCAATAGTAGGTAACGATAACGCTAAGGGGTGTATGTGCATCAGATACTGATCACGTTCCCATACCAATTTTTTTTACGATATAAAAAACATACTTATTAAGGTGAAATACGCGCAATTCACGTATTAAATTTGAGGAGTGAATAGGTTTTATATATCGTAAAAAAAAAATTGGTATGGGAACGTATCAGTATCTGATACACATATACACCCCTTAGCGTATCGTTACCTACTAATGAAAGACCTTATATAATATATTCAATGTCAACAATATGTCAACTGCACGACATGTGGCGCCGAGCCACCCATTCGGTGTCTAACGACGCCCATGGATATTCGGTCGTGTGCGGGGTTGCGAACACCATGCCGGCCTGACAGTTGCCTATTCACGCCCCTCTTGACGGACCGAGACTGTACTTAGGGCGAAATATATGAGCAGGGAGAGGTTTCCGGTTCTGCAGAACCGTTTGGTAAGCATCTCCATCGTCGTGAAACACAGGAGTTAGTTTTGGAGTTAGTTTGACAGTTGGCAAGTGAGTGTGGTCGGTTCTAGCTAGCGTCTTCCAATTTGCCTTGGATAATATTTACATACTCTTCTCCAGTGCACTGAGCATAATGCAGAATTGAACCAGTTCAATTTGAAGATTAAAATATCTAGTTGAATGTTACTTCGATCACATATTTCCAAGCCAGCGTGTATAGTCCAGTGGTTCTAAACCTTTGATCCCTAGACCCCTCAGAGTATTACTGTAATAATTAAGACATGACATTATCAGAGTATTTTTTTTATTTTATACGTTTTTTTAACTCTTCGCTTCGCGATAGTCAGGTATAAAAAACCGGCCAAGTGCGAGTCGAACTCGCGCACCGAGGGTCCCGTATCGCCATGTCACGGCTAGCGCTACACACTCCATCTAGATGGCGTGTTATGAAATGCTTCATATAAGTTAATGTCATGCTTCATAATCTATTCGGTAGATGGCGCACTTTTTGGTTTCTTCTATGGGAACCCTCGTGAATGTTTTACTTTTCTTATTTTTATTATTTGTTGTTATATCGGCCATTATAACACATTTTTTGTGAAAATTTCAATGGCCTACCTATTACGGTTCAAGAGATACAGCCCTCGGACAGACGGACAGACAGACAGACAGACGGCGTAGGCTTAGTAATAGGGTCCCGTACCTGATACGGAACCCTAAAAAGGTTGTTCAATGCGAACGTTGTTCACACACAGAGGGTTATAGCTATAGCTATTACTTTCTTGCATGCATAACAAATGCGTGTGCGGTCGCTTCCCGCTCTGAGTTGCTCCCGTACACCGCGTGCGCCACGTGAGCCGGGAGGACTGCAGTAAAATTGGAGAGGCGTATATTCAGCAGTGGACGTACACACGCTGACTGACTAACCCCGTGCGCCCCGCGCAGCCGCTCGTTAAGACATTTCTACTCAGAAGAATGCATTTTCTCTATAACCTTAAGATATAAACTTCAAAATAGTATTCATTCCGTAAGCATTAAATGGACTAACTACTTCAAAATTATTTTTTTAGATTTATAAAACATTATGTTTTGGATTAATCACCTCAGACAGAACAAATTGTACACATTTCTTACTCTACTTTTTATACAATAAGAAATTTTTTTTATAATAGTATTAATGTAGGCTTTGAAAGACCTTTTCATCACACTGTAAAAATTCTTTTAAAAAATATTTTTATTTTAAACTTAGTTTTTGCGGCCACTATTCATTAAAGTTAAGGACCCCTGACATTGTTTAAACATGCAATTTTGTTACCTCGTGGGAATTTATAAACATTCCAAGTTTTAAGGAGATAGCTCGAACCTTTTAGTAACTACTAGAAATTTTATTGAGCGAATGGCTTTATTTACAAGGTGCTAGTCCATATTAATTGGCAGTTTACGAGTACATACTAGATTCTCATATTAATTTAATTTAACATTTGCAATTTAAATGACGCAAACACAGAATCAATATTGGCATATCTGGTTACAAGTACAGTCTGGTACAAAAGTGCAGACACCTCTGTAGAACCTATGTCACACTTAATGGGCTGATAACTAGACTCACTAGACTATACTCCGTTCATCCTAGGAACTAATGCCGAGCGGTTTCTCGCTCTCGCAACGGTTATTACTCTTCTTTACACAGGACACAAGGTTGTGTTTGTGAGTCATAGGTGTATAAGTCATCTCAAAACCATAACGCTGCGCCTGGAGTTAGAGTTGCGTTTTTATTCTAAGGAGGTTTCAGGTAGCCAGGTGCAGTCGGCCGGTCAGTCGAAGCATTACAATCAGTAGCCTTTCCTACGCGTCATAATAATAACGTATTAATAATAATTGTTTTGCATATTTTTCACGTGTTATTTTGAAGTTTTGTATATTATTTGTGTTGGTGGGTTAAATTTATCCACCTACAATAGAACGAACAGCTGAAGTAAGTAGATTAGGCAAAAAATTTAAATTACATATAGTTTTAATATTAAATAATTTACAGTGAAAATATAAACATTTAACTTGATTCCAAGCAAAAAATTAAAATAAACAGGTTTATTGCAAAATTTTCATTCATCAAATAAATAAACAATGATTCAATAATTTTTTTAAATTAAACTATATTCATAACCTCAGTTCACAGTCACTTGCGAGAGTGAGAAGTATAGAGAAAGAGAAACCGCTCGGCATTAGTTGCTAGGATGAACGGAGTGTAGGGTTACCATTTCGAAATTTGAAAAGTCCCGACAAAAAGCCGGACATGAACGGTACGGAAGTTAACCCACTACACTAGACCTATTTTCTTAACCCCGGGTCGCCACCCAAAAATGGGTCGCTAGGGTTTTCTAGATGGGTCGCGAGCAGTGGCCGCCGATGCCCAAAAAGTCCGTAGATATGTAGTTACATATCTACGATAGTATGATAATTAAGTGATCACGGTGTCCATACAAATTGTTTCGCTCAATGTACACATAAGTTATATTGCAAAAGATTAACCATACGCATATATTGGCCAAAATAAATTAGTTTTAAGTTGTTTCAAAATATGTCTGTCTGCTTTTAAGTGTTATTTCTGTATGTATCGTCAACCAAAAAGATTAAAAAGCGCTACACTAGACGATAATGGATTGGCGTTACTGTCGCCGGCGAGTGCGAAGGCTTTTCATGTTTTCATAAATTTCTCTCTCCTTTGCTGCCGCCCCGTGGTCGCGACGCCCCGTTTACGTGCCGTCATTATCTAGTTTTAAGCAAACAGCTGTTGCCTTACCATGCATGCTTACATTAAACCACACACAACATTCTAGAATTGTATCTCCATTTTGAGCATTGATTGTACCTTAGTAGAGCATATTATTTTATTTAGGTAAACACAGGCGTACACATGTTCCATTCTAAAAGTCATACGTATTAAAGTACGTCATAAATACACAAGTACATACCTTGGTAGACAAGGTCTGCTTAAGGAGGTTGAGAGACGAATTCAACTGCGTTGGGCTGCCTTTGGAAAGCTAAAATTCGTCCTGAGGTCTGACCTTCTGCAAAATTTAAAGACCCGTATATATGACCAGTGTGTCCTCCCGGTTATGACGTACGGGTATGAAACGTGGACTCTGACGGTCGCTGTTGTCCAAAGGTTGAAAGTTGCCCAGCGAGCAATGGAGCGAACCAAGCTGGGAATATCGGTACGTGATATGGTGCGTAACGAGGCAATCCGCTGACGCACCAAAGTAGTCGATATTGGACACCGGTTGGCTAAGCTCAAGTGGCAGTGGGCTGGGCACGTTAGCCGAAGAGACGATGACCGTTGGAGTAACCGTGTCCTACACTGGCGGCCGTGGACAGGAAAACGGAGTGTGGGAAGACCACCCGCCAGGTGGTTCCGTATCGCTGAAGGCCGGGAGTACTGGAGGAAAACTGACTGACTGACTGACATACATACACACAAATATATTTTTTTCAGCACAGGTGGCTTTGCACGAAAGTTCCATCAGACGCAGCCAATATCACTACTCCTCGATTTAAACTAATACCCAGGGACGGCATTCCCATTGCATACATTTAATGTTAATAACAATGTCGGTCGGCATGCACCACATTGCATGAGACAGAAGATATGTGAGTAAACAAACGTAACAGGGATATGCAGATATTTCTTATTTCAGCTTTTTATGGCCTTTACGGCTATGTAAATAGTTTTCCGTCCAGTTCAGTGTAGCCGGCATGACCGAAGGGAAGCACTGACATGGCACCTAGTTCACCGAGGTGTTATGGGCTGATATCACGCATGTTGTAGGTGATGGAGCCAATCGTGTCAGTTTCCATAAAAAAAATCAATTGCACCACCATCGACTTTACCAACCATTCCAGCCAGGCATGACTGGTAGAGAATGCTTTTAAGCATTTAGTCCAACTTACGTCAACATTTTGCGTTGTGCAATACTATTTTAATCTCATTTCATATAGGTGTGATACAGATATATCACAAAAAAGACAAAAATCTGTTTCTGTCAAATCATAGACTAATAATAACAGTAAATTTAATCTTAAAACAGCAAACAATCCTTCACATTTTCTTAAAATTATCACTTGGCAATGCTAAAACACATACAATTCCAAGAAATTCCATTTTCTGTTACAGACTAATCCATTTTTGTAGGACATTCAGTATGTATTTATATTGATCGCCATCTTGACACATATGCATCCAAAATGCATTTCTGTTTGTTTATGGTTGGAGAAACTAAACTCAACACTTCCAGATTCCGCTCACCAGCGTTGCCCACTGTCTAGTCTATTTAACGCGTCAGCATTCAACAGCGACGGTACTGTAGGTCGCCAGTTGCGAACCGCACCGCTCCTGCATGTGTCACGTAGCTGCGTTCAGTATCGCCTTCAGGTCATCGGGTAGAACGCAGGTTATATCATCCAACCGACGAGCCAATAGAGTTCGAGTATTATCCGGTACAGACACCGCGGCGGTCAACACTTGGCGCAGTTTCAAAACCATGTCTACGACTTCGACTTCTTTCTTGTCGCGCGCCCAGTTCTTCAAATCACTCTCGGCTAAAGCTTCAAGTTGCAACGCCTGCAGTTTCGCAGCGAGCTCGCCGTAGCGCTGGTGGAACCACGCGCTGAAGTTTGGCGTCCGAAAGAACGTTCGGTAGAGTCCGATCCAATCTCCTTTTATACCGGAAGTTAATTGGGGTCCGGCCTGCTGTAGTGTCGCGAAGAAATCCTCCGGATTGAACGGATTGGGCAGAGGAGCCGCTCGGAAAGGTGAAATATTCTTCTGCAAGGGCATGAGTGAGGCCATGTACCGCTCCAATGGAATCATGAAGCTTTGTGTCAGCTCCAACAGATGGCGTCTCACCATCGCGGTTTGAACTTCTGTGGGCCGGTCGGTGCGTATGCCATTGTGCAGCTTTTTTATAATAGCTTTGTCTTTTATGAGGAAGGGCTTATACTGTGTAAAAACTCCAGGGGATGTGTCTAAAAGCTTGATATTACCAACTTTTCGAAGCTTCGTTTTGACAGTTGGACCGTCTCCTAGTCGAATTGTGTGCGGCCAATGTTGCAGAGTTTTCGCGAAGAACGGGTTCGTCACTCCGAGGATTACCGACGGAGGGTTGTACTGCTTCTTGGTAAACTCCTTGAACTCGCTGTCGTGAATAGTGAAGTAGGGTCGGTACTCCGCCGAGTACGCCAGCGGTTGGATGAGGTTCGTCAGGGCTTGCACCATCGCAGAACACTCGGTGGGAGAGCCGGCCATCACGACTATAGGCTCCGCAGTCAGCACGAGTTCCCACAGCAGGTGCAGATGTGACACGACACTGGCGAGCGCATCAAACACATTCACGTCTTGCACGGAAGCCAGGACGTGAGGGAGGCCAGATGAGTGTGTGGCCTTTATGACGTCGGAGCGTGTGATCTTCCCGGTGGAACTGTTGGGGATGTACGACTGGAAGACGGTACCGAGGAGAGGCAGCAGCACGTTGGCGCCGGCTTCGAGCGGAGGCCAGCGGTTCATGTCGTGGCACGCCGCCTCCAAACTGCTCACGCCGTCCTCGAAGTGCCGAGGAGCAATTAATCGTACAATCTTGTAGAAGAGATTGACAAACGGCAGCCGTGTCAATAGGATGATGCTCTTCTGGAAGTAGCCGCGGGGCAGCGACGGATCTTTGACCTGTCGGAAGTACACAAAGCCCCAGTAATGTGCGGTGTCGGCGCGCAACGCCGGCGCCGCGCGCTCGTTGTAGGCGCGCTGGCGAGGCGTGAGGCGCGCGCGGCTGCGGAGGCGCACGTGGAACTGCGTATCGCCCATGCAGCCCGAGTTGGAGTCCGGAAAAGCGAGGTAGCAGACGTCGCTTCGCTCACGCTCCGACAGGCGAACGCCGCTCGGCTGCACGCTCTCCAGCGCTTGGCCGAGCTCCAGGTCGAACGTGACGACGCACACGCAGTGCAGCCACTCCGACAGCCGCTCCCAGCCGGGCCCCGCGCCTGCACACTCCTCCACCACACCGCCGCCGGCGGTAGCCATCGCTCACGCAACGCTTGATCGCATTTTCAAACACGCTCACTATCGAGTCGACTCTCGGCACTTTCTGTGCCCGCAAATGACCGCAATTATAATTTAAATTTGTGACACAATCTTGATATTTTTAGAAGTAATTAGCCTGGCAATTTACGTTTGGTTTACCGAGCCGAGTCCGAGACAGAAATCACATCTCGTCTCGCAACACACGAGCAGTTCACCCGACGGTCGAACAACTCGACTCGAACAAGCAATTTTCACAGTCGAACAACACAACACAGCAGCACAAAGTCACAAACGCGACGCAACAACGAAACAGCTGTTCTAATCAATATGGCCGCCACCGCCAGAGGACGCGACTGACAAATCTGACAGAACGAACAAGTAGCGGCGTGGTAAATAGCGGTAGCGGTATGTAATTTGGTAAGAAGATGGCTGATAATTTTACGGTGGAACTCTCACCTGCGCTCCATGCCGCTCGCTACGAAACCCAAGAACCGTATATCAACACACAATACAAAAATGTATCATTGCAACCATCTATTTTCAAATTTATTTCGTCCGCCGCCCTCGCCGCATTTGACAGCTGACAATTTGAGAATTTGACAGCTGTTCATAGTTGCCAGGTGAAATTTGAAAATTCTCAAAAACAAACAAAATCAACAAAACAAAAATCCCTATTTCGATACTTTTTTCATGTTTAACATGTTAAATTTTTTATAAAAATTTAACTAGGTACAAGAATTAGAGGAACTAAATATTTCTAACACGTCGAACTTACAAGTTCTGGAAATAATGTATAGCTTTAGTTATTATACCTCACGTCTCGTCAGACTGACTGAACACGTTTTTTTTTTTTTTTTATTATATCCGCACGTTATTATTTCACCATCGGAAGTTCACAGAACAGAAAATTGCCTCTGCGTTTTTCTCTCTTCCTCAAACAACGCAATGTATGAAAATGTTTCATATCAACGATTTTTCATATACCAACCTGGCAACTCCTGGCAACTACGCATTGTTGCGTTCTACGCCTGAAAGAGTTGATGGCTCCTTCCTGGCTCCCTTCGTGAACACTCGGCTCGAAACGAAACACACTGCTCGAAACGAAACGTAACAAAAACGACATCCACCGCCTCAACATTAGGTTAGGGTTAATATATAGAAAACTATCGACTTGTCAATAATTTGTTATCGATACTCGTGACGTCATCAATTTGTCAAGCCCTAGCGTAACCTAACATTTTACTCTTTT
Source organism: Nematopogon swammerdamellus (assembly GCA_946902875.1). Lineage (NCBI taxonomy): Eukaryota > Metazoa > Arthropoda > Insecta > Lepidoptera > Adelidae > Nematopogon > Nematopogon swammerdamellus. Next base: position 10,929,911 of record OX336357.1, read on the forward strand.
ACATAAAATATGATTAAATTCAATCGTATAAAGGAAATATTACTCCATATCGCAAGAGAAATCAATATACTATGGTAAAAACATATTTTTTTCGATTATGCATAGTAATATGACACAATAATGACCTATAAAAATTCAAAGAATATTTCGTATTTACCCTTTGAGGAAATATTATATAGAGCCAGCGCTCCAAAGAAATATAGCTGCTAAATATGTTCGGGCGGCTGAGGTATGGGGTAAGGTAGCGGGGAGGCGGAGTGCAGAGCCGAGCGGAAGAGGGGAGCGCGCGCGGGGCGGGAAGCGTGTGGGAGACGGGCTGGCGGCCGGTATTGTGGGCTCGCGCGGGGCGGGAAGCTTGCGGGAGAGAGGCAAGGGGTAGGGAGAACGATCGCACTCGTGCGTCGTCGGTGTGCGTGTGCATATTGTCTTTTCATTCTAACACTTCATCTCCAGATTCGCCATCGCACCTTCGCATTGACGAAGATGTGTAAATGTATAAGTTTAAAGTAGGCGAGGCGCGATCGCAGCAGGCAGGCAACGACTGCGCGCTGCGGCCTCTTGCGCTCGACTAAGAGACTTGATGATCGTGAACCGCAACTAGGTAGATGGAACATGTGAGCTAGCCGAGTGATTGATCTAGTACGTAATATATCTTTGTATTTACCTGTGAAACTTGTATTTGTTTGAGTTATTTCTTCTTGTCACATCACAATTACTCATGGAACAAGACACCATGACTGCATTACACACTTATTACACCTATAACTGAACTATTATCTTATGCCGGCACTTCACTTGGCTTAGCGTATTCGTGTTTGTTGCAAACATTTTAGTTTTATCTCGTTCTAAACAAGCCATTAAAGGAAGACGAAACGGAAATTTTTGCCAAATACACGAATACGCTAAGCCAAGTGAAGTGCCGGCATTACTAGAAAAAACAATGACATACATATAGGTACTTTGCTTTCTGTCTCTTTCCTTCACCGGCAGTGTTCCTAAGATCGTGATTTCTCTTTCCCACGCTACGTTTTGGTCTTAAGCGACAGCGTAAAATTCGAGGTATGTGCTCATACCAGTTTCCTTCGAGCCAAAATTTACCGAAAGGAGGCGGTAAGGAGCCGTCATCTCTTTCAGGAGGCGGCCCGTGCATTGTTTGTCTTCCTGCCCGTTTAGCATTCCATTTTGAGGGCGGGATTAATACCATAGGTTGCAATTAGATAAAGTCGAAACGGGAAAGCAAAAAAAATGTCTGTATGTTATTCGGTTCAGTTTATGATTCCTTTATAATACTTACCTGAAAATTATATTACGGTTCAAGAAGCAGAACAAATGATAAGTTCGCATGCAGTTTAACTACCTTACGAACGCTCAATAAATAACAATAAACGACATATTATACATATTTGTAGTAATAAAATAAAGTGTTATGAAATTAAATAAAATGTTTTTCTTTAGCCAGGCACATCGTTGTAAACAGAATAAAATAATGGTAAACCTAGTAATTAGCGTGCGCGGAACTACATTGTTTTATTGTATGTACACGCACGCAGCTATTTAAATGTATCTAGCTAGATGGTTAAGCAGCCACAACGTTATTAATAAACGATTTTTTTTTTAAGAAAATACACTTTTGCATCTTTTGTCAACATTACACAGGTAGGTGCAACCTTCGCACTGTGTGCCAATGAACTAGGCCGTCTGACAACATAATGTATGAGCGAGAGTGTAATATTAATATATCCTCCGTTTGTTCAGCTATTTCCTACGGTCGGTCGGTCGGAAGTCGGAACGAGTGGTGGAAACAGCAATCTTGTAATCTTGTATTTGCGGAACAACGCCAAACAAGGGGTTTTATCGGCGGGTGGCCGAGTGGTTTGGGCATCGGCTTCTCATGCGAGAGGTCCGAGGTTCAAATCCGGTCGGCGTGTACCAATGAGTTTTTTCTGAGGAAAAAATTTACGTGCATACTTACACCTGCTGCTTCACCGTTCGGAACCGGTGTAAAACTGTAGGTCCCTTCCCTTGCCCCTTACTAGGTGGTAGGCTCAAATTGTAGCCGACTGGGTTGGTACCACCGTACTGGATGTAAGATGGCTGCATAGCAGCCTCGGCTGTGTTCTCCTCTAGTCCAGTATAGCCAGCAATCCAGGGAAGTCTCCTGTATGGCACCTACCTTCTCGGAGGTGATATTGGCTGGTCGGAGCATGCGCTTTGGCCCCTCCGACTCAGCCACCCATACCGGATAACATAAAAAAAAAAAAAATCATTTTTGACGATTACGAAATGGAAAAATATCTCAATCGCCGTATAGTATATTCGTGATGCAACGTCTGTAATTTAAAATTTTCATATGTGTTGTACCTAATCTGGTATTTATTTTATCAAATATTATAGGAAAAGTTAACTGTGTATCGTATTAGAGTTTATTTGGTTTATGTATTTGGTTTGCGAATTCGATACCCAGTACCTATCTTAATTTTACCCGACTACAAATCAACGCCGTTTCATGTCATGTGAAACTAAACCAAGATATTTTACAATAAACTATTTTGATATCACATCTAAATCACTTTTTAGCTTGTTTCCTAAAAAGCACTGCAGACGAAACAGTTTTAGTCCTAAAAGCATTGATTTATACATTATGCATAGCGAGAAAGTATTTAGTACTTACCTACCTAGCCACTTACGTAAGGTAAGTGGCTATACTTTTGTTCACTTTCTTAAAACTTAAAAAAATAGATAGGTTTTGGTAGGTAGTATTCGACTAATAATTTTCTATTATTTCTATGTAATCTGGTATAGGCGACTGAATCAGAGGGGTCAAACAAAGCACATGCTCCGAACAGCCAATATAACCTCCGAGAAGGTAGGTGCCATACCGGAGGCTTCATTTTTGATTTTACTGGCTTTGATAGACTAGAGGAGAACACAGCCGAGAATATTACATCAATCTATAATACTTGCTGGGAAGCGGGCAGGATGGCCGCAGCAGGTGTTTCCGCTCGCGTTAACGTTGGAACTTTGCTGTTGACCGCATCCGACTTTAATAGAATTTGTTTTAATTAAACAAGTGGTTCCATTATTTAAAAAAAATCTGTAATTACATTACAGGTTTTCAATGTATTGTAGTTAAATTACATAACCTATTTCGATAGCATTAATATTGCGAAACAATTTTACAACTTCAAAATCCACAAATTTTTTATTTTAAATTATTAAAAGTTTGCTATATTAAAAAGTTGCTTAGATTATTTTAACTGTTGGTTTTTTTACGATTATTTATATAAATTTAAAATGTTCAACCAATTACACAACATCTTTGAGCGTTTTTCTTAGATAACTACCTACCTTTTTTAGTTTAGTATGGAATATGTTTTTTTATATTAATATTTATTGAAGCAACATTCCCATTAACATTAATAATAAATAACATATACGTAATAACAAACATATTAGAATAGATAATGTAGGTATATTTTAGTAGGTACACTATATAAATAATAGAAATCAACAAGACCACTCTGGTTAATTAGGCAGAAAGCAAGGAAACGACCGTAAATATGTAAAAAAAGGCCAGAAAATACTTAATTTTAAGTGTACTAAAAGTGATGAAAGTAATGCAAAATCTAAATTATTGAAACTCCACATTGAAAAATATTATGCTAACAATCGAACTGAACCGCTCCGCTCGGTATCTTTGCGATGCTAATACATTTATGGGCGGGACGTCCTACCTGCCTCGCGTCGCGACTAGGAATGGAATGATCTGGAACTCGAACGGCAGCCAGCTCAGTGCGAGAGAGAAGGCAAAGAGAGAAAGAGCGCGCGGCGCGTGTCGCGCGACCGACAGACGCCATTTTATTTCAGTTTGATCGCGAGTGCAAGCCACGCCACATCTAGCTCGGAAAACAAAATGTAACCTCTGTGATTCGTTGGCATATTGTAATTCACTATTGTTATTATTAGTTATATTTGATGTGATATTAAGACTATGAACGTGGTACGGTGGTGAGTGATAATTAGGTAGGTATTATAGTTTCAATATTGTTATGCCTGCCTGCGTGTGAGTTTAATAACTTCGTTTTCAGCTAATTCATGCATGCCTGGCTTGTTTCCGTCTGTATGTCTATTCCTAAACGGTGTGTTGCTCTATACAAACTAACGTGCTGGGATAATCTCAAACAGGTGAAAGGTTTATCACCATGTTGAAATATTTCGATGTGGAATTGTGGAGGCGTTCGTTACGCGTCGCGCCGCGGGACGCGTCCATCGCTTACGGCGTCATTATATTGAATGAAGAATGAAGTTGACTTTGGCTGTGTTGGGTGGGTGGGGTGAGCGCCGACGCGGAAAGGACAACCTGCCTGCTTCGACGTCACCAGCCAAATAAAATAAACTCTCCGCCCGCGGTCGTCGATAATCGTAGTAGGTACCTAGTATGCGCAACGCGCACAATTTGTAAAGATAGTAGGTATCTAAATATAGGTACACACACGTATAATAATAAGTAGATAGGTAGGTACAATTTTAAAGACGATAACACACATAAGCAACGTGCTTTGGCGAGTTTTTCTTATGCCCACCACCAAGTCATATTGTATAGGTACCTACATGTAAATGTAAATAGGTAAATATATTTTAAAATAACAATACAGAATGTCAACAAACCTACTACAATTACGCAAGCACATTCATAAGGTTCGCTATTATTACCAGACTACATTAATCTGTAGTATGGGATTAAGAAATCTGTGGTATGGGTGGCTGAGTCTGAGGGGCCAAAGCGCATGCTCCGAACAACCAATATCACCTCCGAGAAGGTAGGTGCCATACCGGAGACTTCCCTGGATTGCTGGCTATACTGGACTAGAGGAGAACACAACCGAAGCTGCTATGCGGCCGGCCATCTTACCATCCAGTACGGTGGTACCAACCCAGTCGGCTACAATTTGAGCCTACCACCTAGTAAGGGGCAAGGGAAGGGACCTACAAACTATAAGAAAACTGTAGAAAATCTCTCTGATCACTTTGTAGTCTGCAAACTGTAGTGTAGGTAGATAGAGTATTGATTTTAGAATCGTAGTTCTCACTCAAACAGTGGTACCTACACGCTTACGCCCTGGCACAAAGACTATACGCGTCGGCGGCGCACTTAGCGGCCACTTTTACCTCTATAATCTAACTAAAGACTAATGAATTTTGCCTAGGGATTTTTTTTTCACGCATTGTATTGAATCACTTCGTTACATTGTGATTATTACCGAACCCTGATGATCATGATGATTTTAGTTAGAGCCTAACCCTGATAATGATGATGATTGTAATGATTATGATGACGACGACGAGACTGCGACGACGACGCCGATGATGATGATGATGATTATATGGCCGAATCCTCATAATGATGATAATATTTTCGCTATACCATTTTTATGAGACTTACACACTATTATTACAAAACTATTATATCACCCTGCTATTTGCATTGTTTGATTAAAAGCTTGCAATCTTTCATTATGTTTTTTTTTCTTTTAATTTTTTTTGTTGCGGAATTCAGTCTTCCATCTTAGCAACTGACTGGCTTATGTAATATATATGAGATAGAATTTGAGAAGAAATTTGGATCTTACTTAGGTCAAGGTTGACAATCACTTTTTGATGATTCATGGTACCTTTTCATCGATTTTACTTTTCGGCTGGTTTTGTACATAGGTTTATATGACGTCATATTAGAATCACTTTATTATTATCTGACATGGGTGGGAGCCATTCATAGTCACCTACATTATTATGTCTTGTGAATTGCTTATCAACCATTCATATGTGTCGTACTCTTGAACTATGTTCTGTCTATCTGTCTGTCCGTCCGTCTATCACAGCAAATTTTTTCCGAATCTACTAGACGAAAAAAGTTTAAATTTGGTGTACCTATGTAATGTACACCTATACTTATATACAGAGTTTGATAACCCAATCGCGTAAAATTTACGCGATTGGGTTATCTATCATATCAAACGCCGTAAATGAACGAATTTCGATTTTGGGAGACAAATAATGCATCATGTGACATTTCAATGCAAGTTATAAGGAATTTTAATATATTTTTCTTTTATAATTTTTATGCAAATTTTAAAAGATGTTAAATAAAATATAAAAAAATCGAGCATTCATCAAGTTATCTCTGAAACTACTAAGTCTAAGAAAAAAGAAATAGGGAATATAGGGCCTCTCTTATTAGTTTACAGTAAAACCTAAACTTTACCTAAAATTCCCACGGAAAACGGAACGGTACGGAACCCTCTCCACGCGAGTTTGACTCGCTTGACCGCTTTTTTTTTTAATAAGTTTTATTTATTTATTACTGAGAAGGGGTAATTGTATAACGCTAAGTCTGTCTGCATGTAATGTAATGAATGAGTAACTTGAAAACCACTAAAGCGTGCTGCGGGAAAAGGCTATGCATAAATAAGCGCGGATACAGATACATGACCACCCATAAGTTTGCGTCTAGAACGCCTTTTTTTGCGCCTACTTATCCCCAAATAAATTCCAAGTCTGGATTCGCCCTTACCAAATTGTCCTTGCATGAAACCACAATCACACCACAATCGTAGGTACATATAGTAGTTATCTGTGATTGATCAATGATCACTGATCAATCATGATCATCATCACAATGTCATATTTTGTAATTTAATGTTTGTGTATAATGAATTTTCATCAACAAATTGACATTCGTTCGATTCTTTTGAATTCTGTGGTGAATGGCACACACACGATCGCTAATTCTTATTTGCAGTCAAATATACATTATACGTATACATAATATACTAATATAATATACTCGACGCAGGCGCCAGGCAGTACGGCCCAAGCCCACCACGGTCGAATGTGGCGATGGCCTTGTGCGGTAATGAACGACGCGATCGAAAAATAAGCGCAAACACTATTATTTATTAGCAATGATACTATATTGGTATACAGGGTGTCCCCGGACAGGTGTGGTTCCTTTAAGGAGGCTATTCTACGCCTTGTAACAAAATCACTGGTGAAATAATTTTTTAAATATGTGCTTTCATTAAAATTTTAGGATTTCCTAACAAACTAAATGCGTACTACAATGTGCGGGCGCCTTTAGCGGCGGGCGGTACGCGAGCGGAGCAGTCCGCGGCGGCGCGGCGGGGCGCGGCCGGTACGCAGGCGGGGCGGGCTATCTGTTTGCGTTCAATCGCGTCGCGTCCGTCCGTATTCCCGCTGCCCGCTGGCCCGCGCCCCGCGCGCGCCCGATTAGAGCATTACAACATTACACTACATTAATAACTTCAAAAATTTATATCTCCGCAACAGGCGCACTATGGATCGAGAAACGGCCTCCATAGTATTAGGAGATTTTTTTCGCAAACTTGATTTTTTTTTAAAACTGTTTTTGTTATATTTAGGGTTACATAAGATAATACCAAATATATAGTTGTAGTGATATCGGTCAAGTAGATATTTTATTAAAAATACTTGAAGTTTTCAGTTGTATGGGACGGAGAATGTTTAGTCGATTTTTTCAAAAGTCTTTCGAGGTGTCGCAGATCTTTTAATACATCATGAATTAGACCACGAGTGTAATAAGACCACATAAAAGCTGTAACCCAATTCGACCCGGTATAGAAAATATCTAAGTCCGAATTTATAAATTTTCGTCTATTTTCTTTATACATTATTTATGGTTTAACTTTACAATTAATTACATTTTCTTATGTTTTGTGATTGCCAAGTGTGTAAGTTATACTAATTGATACATTATGTAACAACTATACCTACCACTCTGGTCGAAAATACCCTCCAATATTTGTAGCGTTTTAAATGTTTATTCGTTATTCATAATTGATTTGAGGACATATTAAATAAACAAATATGTGAAGACGCGTAGCTTGACAATACGTATGTATGTTAGGTTAGGTTAGGTTAGGTTAGGTTAGGTTAGGTTGTCAAACTCTTATTAGCAAGGTTGTGTAGCACAACATAAAAATAAACACAATCAGTAAAAAAAAATTTAGAAAGGTGCAGCCTTCCAAGTATCAACAGGTCAAAGTATAGCATTTTTTACCTTTTTTCTTTAACAGTAATTTTTGGTTACATTATGATTGTACAATTATTAAGCAAGTATGCAAATATGTGAGGCATATAATTCTATATCAGATATGTACAGACCATTCCGATTAATAGTGTAAAAAAATAGCAATATTTTTATTTAATAAAACTGAAAACATTATAGTACATTATTCGAAACTGTTAAGAACTAACAAAGCCTTAACAGTAACGTGATGTTGAACGTGACGGAAAAGAGGCTGTACAAAAAAAAAATTGTGAACGCACTTTCTCAAGATGTTAAAAACATTTCTATTCAAAATTATTCACCAAAATTTATTTTATAAAAAAATTGTTTTATATAAAATTTGAGCCGGTATAGAAAATATGTAAGTCCGAATTTGTAGATTTTTGTTTTCTTTCCTTTAAATATAATTTACAGTTTTAGAATAGAACATAAATACAAGGCTTTGCAGCTCATTCATTATGACGACGCATTAGATACTAATTACCATTCGGTAAGACGAAAGCATTCCCACATCCCTGTTTGTGAAACCCCACTATATTGGTAAAAACCGGTTTAGTACATCAGGTGGTGCCCTTTGGTCGCGAATTTCAGTTTAGTATTTGTTCAACGCGCGTAAGGGACGGATCTCTCCTTTCGAAACGAGTAATCGCTGTTTTCAAATACTTTCCTTCCTGCATTATTACTTGAAAACTAGGTACATTTTCGGTTCGAAATCTAACATTTTACAAAATGAAAGAGTTTAAATCAAATCTGAAACTTTTTGTTTTCTTAAAAAACGAGCAAGGCCTCTCTGACCCAAACATACTATTTGACAAGTTTTCCGTTCATATATCTGATGAAAACCGTGATCAATTCAAGTGTTTTTGTAAAACCTACTTGTCTAATATGTATAAAAAGTGGAAAAGTACAAATTATTCGTTCAGTTTCTTCAAATGCAAATTTGAAACATGGTTGACGTCAGACATAAAGTGGCCCGAATATGTTCAAAACATACCTCAAGAACCAAGACATGAGGAAGCGGAACCATTCGTGCCGCAATCACCACCGAAACAGCATTCAGAAGCTTCAACATCTCCTAAACCAGAGTGCAGTCCTCGAAAACAATTCCACGAACTTCACTACCAGCAAAAAAGGCGCAGAACCGCACATCTGTGTACGGAAAATGACTTCGACGAGCTCGCATTCGCTGCGGTGAGTAAAGGTATTAATACGGAAAGACATGATGTTGCTGAGGTGCTTAAGTTTCTTTTGGAAAATTCAGATGAGGTTGGTAGAATAAAGGAATACATTCAAGTTAAAAAAAAAACACAATACTCGCCGGAGAAAGCCCTCAGCCTCTTCAGTTCCCAGCAACTCTCCAAATCGCAATACTGCGAACTACGGGCAACGGCAATTGAAGCAGGAGTTGAACTGGATCCCTTATACTATCAGCTCCAAAAAAAAGGTCGAGTGTTACCGTCCGAAAGAAAGTGTCAAGGTCACGGAAGTGGAAGCACGTGTTTTTGCAGCATACAATAATGCAGGAAGGAAAGTATTTGAAAACGGCGATAACTCGTGTCGAAAGGAGAGATCCGTCACTTACGCGCGTTGAACAGATAATAAACTGAAATTCGCGACCAAAGGACACTAATTACCGGTTTTTACAAATATAGTGGGGTTTCACAAACAGGGATGTGGGAATGTTTTCGTCTTACCGAATGATAATTAGTATCTAATGCGTCGTCATAATGAATGAGCTGCAAAGCCTTGTATGTATGTTCTATTCTAAAATTGTAAATTATATTTAAAGGAAAGAAAACAAAAATCTACAAATTCAGACTTACATATTTTCTATACCGGCTCGAATTTTATATAAAACAATTTTTTTATCAAATTAATTTTGGTGAATCTTTTATTTATAAGTTTGGTTTATTAATTTGTTCTGTTTTTATTCAACCTTGTATTTATTTTGGTGAATAATTTTGAATAGAAATTTTTTTAACATCTTGAGAAAGTGCAACTGTTCATGATTTTTTTTTTGTACAGCCTCTTTTCCGTCACGTTCAACATCACGTTACTGTTAAGACTTTGTTAGTTCTTAACAGTTTCGAATAATGTACTATAATGTTTTCAGTTTTATTAAATAAAAATATTGCTATTTTTTACACTGTTAATCGGAATGGTGTGTACATATCTGATATAGAATTATATGCCTCACATATTTGCATACCTGCTTAATAATTGTACAATCATAATGTAACCAAAAATTACTGTTAAAGAAAAAAGGTAAAAAATACTATACTTTGACCTGTTGATACTTGGAAGGCTGCACCTTTCTAACATTTTTTTTACTGAGTGTGTTTATTTTTATGTTGTGCTACACAACCTTGCTAATAAGAGTTTAACACATCTTTGTAGTCCGGCAAAATAAATATAATGTTCTCCGTCCCATACATTGCAAATTTTAAAATATAAAAAAAATATATATATACTTTATATATTTGAACCTAACATACATACGTACTGTCAAGCTACGCGTCTTCACATATTTGTTTATTTAATGTGTCCTCAAATCAATTATGAATACCAAATAAACATTTAAAACGCTACAAATATTGGAGGGTATTTTCGACCACAGTGGTAGGTACAGTTGTTACATAATGTACAAATTAGTATAACTTACACACTTGGCAATCACAAAACCCAAGAAAATGTAATTAATTGTAAAGTTAAACCATAAATAATGTATAAAGAAAATAGACGAAAATGTATAAATTCGGACTTAGATATTTTCTATACCGGGTCGAATTGGGTTACAGTTTTTATGTGGTCTTATTACACTCGTGGTCTACTTCATGATGTATTAAAAGATCTGCGACACCTCGAAAGACTTTTGAAAAAATCGACTAAACATTCTCCGTCCCATACAACTGAAAACTTCAAGTATTTTTAATAAAATATCTACTTGACTGATATCACTACAACTATATATTTGGTATTATCTTATGTAACCCTAAATATAACAAAAACAGTTTTAAAAAAAAAATCAAGTTTGCGAAAAAAATCTCCTAATACTATGGAGGCCGATTCTCGATCCATAGTGAGGCGTACCTAGAACCCTACTTCTTTTACTAATTATGTTCTGTATAGTGTGCCGCAGCGCATACTCGCACTGTTTATGATCCAGATCAGGTTAATTTTAATTCTTGCAATTCATACAGTATTGTATTTGAGCCGGTTTCCAATACAACTTCCTCAATAGGGCGGAGGCTAGGAGGAGGGGAGGTAAACCCAAATACCCCGAAGAAGTAACGAGGAAGGGGGCTGAGCAGGGAGTACAGGATTATAATTAAATACAAGTTATGAGGGCGGAGGAAAGGTTGGAAGCGATATCTGAACCGATTCGTTTAGGTGGTAAACGAATCGTAAAGTATTAACGTAGTTGTTTGCGTTGTTATAAAAAAGTAACCAAATCTATATGGAACTAGATGCGACGCGAGATCCCGATTACCCCAAGCTGGCCGATGGTGGGCATCGCCCTCGCGCCGCGCCGTAGTTGTTGTGACTCGGCCGGGCCGAAGACGTCAACGCTCCATCTTCGCCGTCGATGCACCGGCGCGGTGGCGGCGACGGCGTGGAGCTGGGTGGTGGGGCGTGCGTGTGGTTTATATAATTTTTTATTGTCGTTATTGTTTTTTTATTTATCTGATATTATTCTTTAAAATACTTAAGTACACTGTGTTACTTTATGACACTGAAACCATTTTATGTACCTACGAGTTTTATATAATAGTCTGGAATATCAAATATACTACAAGGAAGGGCTCAAGTATGTGAAATAGGTACCTGTTATCCTGTTATGAAATGAAATGAGTTTATTATGAGGTTAGTTCCAGTCTAGTATTTTTAGTTGTATCTTCGGCGACTGAAACATGCCCAGGTGTGTAGAGCATTTCGGTCTAGTATTACGTTTCAGTATTTTATTGTGCATTCATTTTTGTGGGCGCCTTCGGCGCCAAGATTATACAACTTGGTAACTGTTGGTTGAGGTTCATTTTGGTGTAGTAATTTAGCTTTTTGCGGGCGACGAACAATCACAGTTATATAAAGCATATATTTTTTTGTATTTCGTTTGCAGTGTTTTATTTTGTATTTTTTAATATGTTTAAACATTACAAATTCCCGATATCCCAGTATAGTTATTTTTTATCTATACTGGGATATCGGGAATTTGTGATGTTTAAACATATTTCCCCGGCAGCATATTCCCAAATTCTACTACGCGAGTTCACGAAAGCCTTTTTTTATTGGTTTTTTTATTTTATTTGACGATTGTCTTTTTGAGACATTTTGTAGAGTAAGGATTCATGGTCAGATGCGGTCTGGAATACAGTCGTTGTTATTGGTACTTAGTTGTTTTGATTGTGTTTTCCAAATTATGCGTTCAGCCACAATTTTTAAAATGAACGCCCCTGACCAACGAGGTTGACCATGAATCCTCAGTAAATGACACTGCTCAAATTGTCTCGAAACTCGCCAAATGAAATAAAAAATTATTAAAAAAATACTTTCGCGAACTCGCTTAGTAGGTAGAATTTAGGAATGTGCCACCCACCCGGCACTAAATATGTTTTTCGGGACGCCTAGAATAAGCAACCCTGTGTTTATTGGTTCAAGTTCATTTCAGATTGGTATTTTATTTTACATGAATTTTTGCGTGCACCTTCGGTGCCAAGAACAAGCAACATTTTGGTTGTTGGCTGTGATAAATTTTTATATGAGATTTTGGTCATAATTTAATTGAACATACCAATATTGGTATTTTCTGTTGTTTTTAAAAGTATTTAATTATCTTAAGTGTATATTTTTAAAGGAACGCAGTCGCCTTGAGCGCCAGTTCGCTCGGGCCGGTACTGCTATGTACGTACACGCTCGGTACGAGACGAGTTAAAAAAATATTATGAGTAAGTAATAGATATAGCATAATGAAGGTAGACCGAGATATATTCTTTTGTCTACGTGCAAATTTTGGTGGGATGTATGTAGGGCGAATTTTTATTCTTTACATTTATTCATCTATATTATAAGATCTATTTGCATACTCTGTAGCGATTTGTACTTAGACTAGTGATATGAAAAAGACGCAACGTATTATATAAGTATTCGTGCGCGTGTAGGTAGTATTGCCTGGTCAATTACGCACCTTAGGCTATTTTATTTATTTATGGGTGAATTACGTGCCTAAAATCAGATGTGTCATCGGCACATTGGAGGTGGGTTTAAAATCAGGAGCTACTTTGGTTACGCAAGTCCCTGTCGCTCGGCGAAATCGTTCCTATTTCGCTATACGCGTGCGTAGCGATTCACACCCGCCGACTGCAATACGCCGCTAAATCGTGAGATCTCGATTTCAATAAATAATGACTGCGCCGATTTACCTTTCTCCCCTCACCACCTCTCATCTCACCACCCCTACGTCCCCTCCTTTACCCCTCCCCCCCATCGCCTCCGTTACCCCTCCCTGCTCCCTTCACTCCGCTCCTCCTCCTTTCCGTCACTCTCCCACCCCTCCCCCCTTCCTCTCTTCCTTCATCTCCCTACCTCCCCTCCTCGCCCAATCCGTCCTCCCTCCCCTCCCCCTCATCTCCGACCCATCCTCCCTCCCTTCTCTTCCATCCAGGGCCGTACCCAGGATTTTGTTTCGGGGGGGGTCAAGGTTCGAAAAAATATTTGTAAACTCATGTACCTACGTTATAAGGTCTTTCAAAATTAGTTAATAGTACGCTAAGGAGTAGGGGGGGGGGGGGGGGGAGGGTGCTGTATCCGAAATAGATCACTTTTGAAGAACAAAGATTTTTTTTACAGAAAAATTTTTTTTTAAGGTAAAATTAAAAAAAAAAGATTTTTCTTAATCGTTTCAGTTTCATGCCAGGAACAAAAAAGTCTTCCAATGTATAGACCTATTTCTTTCAGAAATTGTGAAAAACCACAATTTTAGTTTTATTAGTATGGGATAGAAAGAATTAAATTTTTTTTACCAACTTACACGTGTTACATCATAATGGTAAAAAAGACTTTTTTGTTACTGTTATGAAACTGAATCGGTAAGGCTATAAAAATCAACCACCTATTTTTTTATTTAAATACATAAAAAGAAAATTTTACATAAAAAAAAGCCCAAGGTCCAAAAAACATTATATAGGTTTTACTCCCTATATGATACAGGGGGGCCCTTAGCGTACTATTAACTAATTTTGAAAGACCTATATATGAACAGTGTGCATGTAATGTAGGTATTTCATTAAACGCCCTGTTTCAAAAATGGGTGTTTGTTAGCATGAAGGCTGGGTGTGTAGTATTTCATATTCTGAACATCTTTTGTTCCACCACTTGGGGCAAAAAAAAAAGATCTCCACCCTTATATTTCAGGAATAGGTATTTAAAAATGTATGGAGAAAGTAAAAATGTTTTTTCTTTTAAATAAAACATTTTCAGCGAAAGCTATTTAGTTTCGGATATAAATCAATCAATAATGTTAGCTAAAAAAAATCGAATTCTTTTGTTACACGATTTTTTAGGGTTCCGTGTCCGGTACGGGACCCTATTACTAAGCCTACGTCGTCTGTCTGTCTGTCTGTCTGTCTGTTCGTCCGTCCGTCCGTCCGTCCGTCCGTTCGAGGGCTGTATCTCTTGAACCGTAATAGGTAGCCCGTTGAAATTTTCACAGAATATGTGTTATTATATTATGGCCGATATAACAACAAATAATAAAAAAAACCCGACCCTTAAAAAGTCAAAAATAGTAATTTCCGTTCACTTACGTCGGGTCGAGTCGGGAGACCGCTAAGTAAATTCCCGCGCAGCTCTGAGTTTTTATATTTTATTTACTTAGCGGTCCCCCGACTCCTTTAAGTAAGTAAATGGAAATTATTTTTGACATTTTAAGGGTCGGGGGTTTTTTAAATTTGCAATTTAACTTTTATTTCAAGCTTTTTTTAAAAAACCGCATGAAAATCGGTCCACTTTTTATAATAGTGGATATAATAGCGATATAACAACAAATAATAAAAATAAGAAAAAGTAAAAAATTCACAGGGGTTCCCATAGAAGAAACCAAAAAGTCATCTACCGAATAGATTATGAAGCATTTTAACTAATCATGACATTTAACTAATATGAAGCATTTCATAACACGCCATAGATGGCGTGAGTGGCGCTAGCCATGACATGGCGATACGGAACCCTCGGTGCGCGAGCTCGACTCGCACTTGGCCGGTTTTTTTATCTTACCTGCTGTTAGCTACATCACCTGCAACATCCTTAATTTTACCTTGGTTATCTAGGTGCCATGTCAGTGCTTCCCTTCGGTCGTGGCGAAGGGAAGCACTGACATAGCACCTAGTCCGTGCATAATAGTTAGAAATATAAAACACCCCGGTGAAAGAAAACACCTTGAGAGAACCTCGTACATTCTCTTGGATGTGAATAAAGGTTTGGCGTAAGTTTTTAATTTTAGCTTACTTAGTATATTAATTTGTTCATGTTGTGTTTAGCCTTAAGTACAGATAGTTCTAGCCGTGTAATATATATTTTAAAGATTTGTATGTACAGAACGATTCTGTGTGGTTAAACCTAATAAAAAAAAAAGCTTGACTAGAAGAAATGCTCTTCGGCCTTCCACATCGCAGTAAAATTCATACTTATTTATTTATTTAATCAAATCGGAACTCCTAGCAGACCCCTCTCAAAAAAATTCAAAGAGATAAGTATTGTAAATTAATACTACTTAACACCTATCTCCCATTGGGCTAAGCCAACGGGCCTCAGTTTGACTTGTATATCGCTTTACTAAATCAAACAGTTTGTATAAAATTTATGAAAATTAATAAGTAGGTAATTCTGATTTATGTACTCACCAAATAGATTCCAAATTCACTAGTGTACAACGTCAGTAGGTCATTCACACACTATGAACGTAACGGAATTAAGAATTACGGTGGATAACTAAAGCAATCTCTCGCTTTCTTATCTATTACACCTGGTCGTCTGCTTGCGGGGTAGCTAGGAAGTAGGTAGCATTAGCCAGATGTTTTGTCTTGAAACAATAGGCGCCTCCGAAATAGCCCGATGTTTATTGCCCCAACCCAATGCAATACACGTGGTCCTTTGTGTTGTGATTTAGTTGGAAGTTCCCACGGAATTTTAAATTGTTTGTCTGCTCAAAAATATATTTTCTGAACACCGGCCATAGTGGATACCTATTTCGGGGGGGGTTACAACCCCCCGAACCCGCCCCCTGGGTACGGCCTTGCTTCCATCTCTCTACGTCCACCTCCCCTCCCGCCCCTCCCTCACCTCACTTCCTCTATGGCTCTTTTTACCCTCCCCCCCTTCATTCCCCGTTCATAGCTCCCCCTATCTCACTCCCTCTCTCCCTAAACAAAAATCCTAAGCCTTCTAGTTCTCATAGAAAACGGGATAGTACGGAACCCTCTTTACGCGAGCACGACTCGAACTTGACCACTTTTTTTTAAAATTATGTTACCATGGGAAAATCCTAAGCATTCTAGTACTCTCAGAAAACGGGATGGTACGGAACCCTCTTTACGCAAGGTCCACTCGCACTTGACCACTTTTTTTTTTAAAATTATGTTACCATGGGATATACACTTAATTTACAGGAAAACCTAAACGAAAATCCTAAACCTTCACGTTCTCACAGAAAACGGGATAGTACGGAACCCTCTTTACGCAAGCTCGACTCGAACTTGACCATTTTTTTTTCAAAATTATGTTACTCGGGATCCGGGATATACACTACCACTATACAAAGTTTCGTCAAATCCGTCGGCCGTTCGGGCGTGAAAGAGGAACAAACAAACAAACAAATATACTTTCGCATTTATGATATTAATGAGATGAAATTACTTATGCATTATGTATGTGAGACAATATGAAAACGAAATTATTTTGATTTGATGAAATGAGTTATTTATTAGTGCTCCACAGGACAAATAATAATAGTTCTGCTCATAACAAATTAAACCAATGGCATTATAATTGGCGTTATAATTGTCCTTACACCTAATAATAAGCTTGTCCCATTAAATTAATTAATTAATACGTTTCAATTTTAACAAGTAGGTATATGGATTTCAAGGAACGCCATTTCAACGAGCGAGCACGGCCATAGGTACTTTTATACTTACTCACTAAAATATGTCCTGCCTATTATGTACCATCTATTACATACTATCCTCCTGTTTTTGCCGCTTGATCGTAATATCACAAGCTACGTCTGGCGGCATTTATGCGGGCGACAGTGAAATAGGATGGAAATAGGGGAATGAGATGTGCGGCAGAGGGGGGGGGGGGGGGGGGGGGGGTGTTTAGGGGGATCGGACCATCTTTATGCTGCTACCTACTCATACATAGTAGTTAGTGTAATATTTTTGAATAACATGTTTTTTATATTTTGTTGATGAGAAACAAACAATGTACTCATAAAAAATTATAACTTACTAAGTAGTCTGTTTCTGGTTTGCACTTACCTCAGCCCGCGCTTCCGCACTTCGCGCCTCACGCTACACCCGCTGACGCCCAGCCTTGGAGGAAATGCTGGGCGTCAGCGGGTGTAGCGTGCGTGAGGCGCGAAGTGCAGAAGCGCGGGCCGAGGTAAGTGCAAACGAGAAAGAGACTAGTAGAGATAGTTCTAACTCAAAATGGCTCGTCCCCTCCACCTCATATGTACACGTGGCGTCTTACTTAACCAATAACTCTGTTGTTCGAATTATTAGCCAATTATATGCGCCACATTTACATGTGCGTTTTTTTAACTTTGTGTAACTACACAACTGCACTAACATTATTAAAGCCTAATCGTTGTGGAGGGGGCGAGCCACTTTGAGTTAGAACATCTCTACCTAATACGTGTTGAAATCTAGACCTAATACTCGTTGGCGACAGTGTTGAGCAGGCATAGAAAAGTCAATGTGGGCAGGTCATTGACTTATATATGCGGCAGGTAAGTAAAATGACAAAGGTAGGTTACCTTGGAGGAGATAGGTTACCTATCATAGGTATGAGATAAATGGTGATGAGGTGAGAGAAATCTTTTGCGTGCAAATCGGCGATCGCCGAAAAAAAGACCCTGATGTGATCAGTGATATTTAAGTCAATGGATGTGATCGGACCCAAATTGTACGAAGATCGACATGCTAAAACCATAACCCTTCCTTCGGTTTTAGTGTAGCCGACAAAAATAGTAACAGTTAACTATGTACCTAGTTTCCGCTTAAACAACATACTTAGTGAGTACCTAGGTAACTATTTCAAATATGTATATCTACATTAATCCAGTAATTTTAGTACTTATGTCAGAATTAAGTAAAATTGTAGAGAGCTCCCTCGCTCACTTTGATGAAGCTGTGAAACAAATATTGTTCTTATTTCACCTGAAGTGGGTGCCTGTCCTCGAGATCGGAGCCTCGGGCACAGCCAATTTCGCCACCGAGCAAGTCCGACTTGTAGGTGGTCTAAGATCGTACCCGCAGCAGGGGAGAAATTAGTCGCCATTATAGAGTAGGTAACTTATAAGTAGGTACGTGATCGCCATGAAACAAATTAAAGATGCATCTCGGATAAAACGTCCAGTCAAGATTTTAATGCAATCATAATGTCGACACTCAGAGTACAACTCAACGAATGTCGACGTTTTTAAACGATCGACCTAACGTGTACATTTTTATTTCGAAATTTAAAAGTTTGACAGATGTCATTTTTAAAAGGGCACCGCTCCGCCCGCCGCCGCGCCGCCCGCCGCGTTTTGTCTGCCTGACATAATTTTTCTTGAGTCATGGACTGTGGTCTGTGGTGCAGTGCGGCAAGTTACTCTATGGGTCGGTCACCAGCACAGGCTCACCAGCCAGAGTAGGGTAGAGGGACACCGGCCGGAAGGAAAGTAGAGTAGATCATTCCAGATTATTGTCGATGCACACGTTAAATCTGTATCATGTCAGGTTATTATTCTCAACGGTAGTGGTTGGTTTAATATTCATTATTTGCACCAAACGAGCTTCTAACTTATAATAGTGATTACCGACTTTTTATGACGTAGTTTTCTGTTTGCTTTGCATGCACTGCATCCATTAATTATTCAGTGTTTCCGGTATCTATCATTCCGGTACTTTGAATGGAGCTTTCTTGTTCACCATAACAAGGTAACCTATGCATGAGGTCTAATATGCAAATGAGGCCTATGCACTTGTAGATACCTACCCAGCATTTACTTTTGTAAGTAGGTATAATTGTTATTATTAAGGTTCCGTACCTCAAAAGAGGTACAAAGTTGTTGGTGCTTGCGCACCAAAATGAATGACAAGGTTCTATCCCATTCTACAATTTCAAAAGTAACAGCTTAACTGTTAAAAAATCCCATCCAATGCAATCTGTTAAATTACCATTCCAGAAGTACCCAATGGCTTCAAAGCCAAGAGCGACAGCTTAAAACTACAAATAAGTATGACTCTTAAGAAACCCTAAAAGTACCAAGTTACTAACATCAATGTCTATTTTATAGATTGGCCCATCCCATACATGACTCCCGAAAAAATATGCTCTCGACGAGACCTGCATATAATGCAGATTTCACGGACAGCCGCTTCATACAGCGTGTGCGGCGCGTGTTGAACGCACGCAAGTCTGTATCGAGTCGGTGATGCGTGTGTGCAGCATGCCCGGTTGCTGTTATAAAGAGTGACAGTGACAAACATTGTTATTTGTTTCGCCTGAGCATGTTATGGCGTGTTAAGAAGCCATGCTGTCACAGATAGGATTGTGTGACGGTGGCGGTGGTATCGCGTTCTCGTTCGCACTTGCCTAACTGATGATAAGAGTGAGCGGAAAGACGGCAATTGCGTCGGTAGGCGAGCGAAGACATCTTTCTCGCTCACTCTTATCATCTGTAGGCAAGTGAGAACGAGAATGCGATAGCACTGTCGTAGGGATCGTGTCACGTATCACAATACTGCGTGTGAATGCACGCACACTTGTACCGACGTCTAGCACAAGTTGTATCGTACGATGTTCAATCTATAAAATAGACATCGATGGTTACTAATAGAAAAAGTCTGTTAACTGCGAATGTTATTCATCAGAGGTTTTCTGTAGTCATTTCACTCTTGCAAGCATTCTAAGTGCGGGCAGCGATCACGCGGGCAGGCGGCCCCCGCCACACAATAGTTCACTAGAATGCCGTTTTCTCAATAATTGTTTAGGATATAAACTTCAAAATATTTTCCATGCTTAGACTAAAAGGATTAAGTACTTTATAAATGTTTTTTTTATTAATTATTTATTTATGGAACTTTACTGTACGTACTTATATGTAGTAGGAGTACGTCCTTATATGTAGTGCATATGGATAGGTAGAGAGAGGGGAGGTCGAGAGCGGGACTGGTGGTTTCCCCGCGTCCTAGTCAACACAGACTAGCTGACGAGGGCTTGACGCGAGCCGAAACGTGAAGCATGCGCGGGAAATTTAGAGTGGCCACTATTAACACCCTTCTCTACTGCCGATGGGCCCGGATATGTCCGGTGAAGCCATCGAAAGCTGAGTTCCACACCTTCCTTCAGTTTATCATCATAGTTATTTTATACATACCTTATATTATATTATACATTCTCACACCCAAGTCTTTTGCTACTACCTACTTATATCTCACAACATATGACTCTCAAACGTCCAAAGGTTGACTAGGAGAAATCCCTGTTAAGGGATTAGTCCACCTTTGCCCCTCATGTACATTACTTATTGTCTGTTTATGTAAAATGTTTTCTGGAGCAATAAAGTATTTCTATCTATCTATCTATCTTTGTGTTCCGGAGCAATCGCCCCGGACAGCATGTTTGACGGATGGACGAACGTACATACACCTGACCGGTTTTTTAAGAGTTCCTGCCAGCGGCGTAGGAGCCCTAAAAAGTAAAAGATGACAAATCTAACAGTAGCAGGCAGGGTTGCCAGATGGTCCAGATAAAAAAAAAGAGGACATTTTTCACCAAAACCTTTGATTTTTCGGGTAAAACTTTTACGAAAAATCTATCCCCCCTTTGTTTTGTCCGCGGAAGTCTATAACTTTTCCGCGGACAACACTTCAAAAAAGAGAACTGTCCGCGGCTGTCTGCCCGACACCTGGCAACCCTGGTAACAGGTTGTTACGCAATTAAGCATATTTTTTTTTATGGAGACTGACACGGTTGGCTACATCACATCACCTAGAACATCCGTGATGTCAGCCCATAACACTGGGTGAACTTGGTGCCACGTCAGTGCTTCCCTTCAGTCGTACCGGCTACACTGAACTGGCGGGAAAACACATACTATTTACATAGCCGTTTGGACCGACCTTTCCACGGGCGCAGCCAGGGGGGGGGGGGGGGGGGGTTGGGGTTCAAACCCCCCCCCCCCCCCCCCCCCCCCCCCCCCCCAAAAATAAAAAATGTACACAACATTCCAAATTGAACCTAATACTTATATTTTCATCATTCGGACGTAGCTCTGATTAGTGGGACCTAAATTAAGGCAAAACAGGAGATTACTTATTTCTTTGTAACGAATGATGTAAAATAAATTTTGTAAAATAATTCGCGTTGATTTTATTTCTAAAACCCATCCCGAAATCGAAACCTGGCTACGCCCGTGGACCTTTCATTCTGTGCGGTGGTATCAACTCGGGCAGGTTAAACCCTACCACCTAGTAATATAAGAAGGGAGTCATATCCCTTAGTCGCCTTTTACGACATACACGGGGAGAGATACAGTGGGGCTATTCTTTTAAAGTACCGGCCCCACCTCGCCATACATTTAATTTTGGTTCCAAACCCAAAATTATATGTATCGCAATTAACTATACATAATTTTTTAACAACTGTAAGTTGAACATTAGTTTTAAAAGAATTCTGCTGTCTCTGTCTATCCCATTGCGAAGTAGAACTTGAGGTTATGTCTATGGGCTTGTGAATGTGAAGTGCTCATTCACAGTAGAGGCTGTATTCTTGGGGGTTATATTTTTAACTCATGCCAAATACAGGCACTAAACCCCGAGGATATAACTCAGTTCATAGTGGAAATCGGACTTGGGGTTGTGCTATAAACTTTTGAGAGATCACAATAGATCTTCCTAGGTCGCAGGGCTCAGGGGCCCTACCTATCTCTCACACTTTAAGTCATAATTATATGTCTATGGGCTATATTTTTTTTTTACATATGTGTTCATGTATATTTTCAGAGAATACGATGGGGGAAAACAATGAGCTGGATCGGTTCAAACGCCGTCTCATCCGCACGGTGGGACGACTGCGGGAACAGAACTGTCCCGACCTGTGGGACAATGTCGAGAAGGCGATGGGCAAGGATTGCCAAAATATGTGGTCAGTCTCAGCATTTATAAAGTACTAACTAAATTGTGTCGCTTCCTTGCTCACTGTGGCACATATAGGTACTGTAACCATGTTTAGACAAGCCATAAAATGTCATTGAAACCCACATTAACATAGAATCGACAGCGGCGTGTAGATTTTTACAGATTTTTGTGCTTTATTTATTAGTTAGGATCTAATTTTGCACCTCGGTCCATGTCGGTTAGGGAGGTCTCTGAACTCACTTAGGTGTTCCCCCAAGGACTTCTACCTACATGCCCCCAAATACTTTATTCTATAGAATTAACTAAATGCTATATTTCCTCCATACATCTTTTACCTACATACTAAGTACCTACCTACACACCTACTCTTAAGTTAAGATAGGTATATCAAGGTTGTCTTCTTAATTGTAATTCACACAGACCCGTTTTCTGTTGCTGCTCAGCCCTTGGGAGAAGTATCGTGATCATATGATGACAATCTGTGATATGAGAATCTGTGATATGACACAATTCCATTGGCAAAAATTGAATGTACATAGGTTCAACATTTTTCGAGTTTATTCGTTGTAACAATCTGACAGTCTTTTCTAATATTTTATTAGAGATTAGAGATGAGATGAGATGAGATGAGATGACGAAGATACTCATCTTGTTTGTATGTGGAGTAAATAATCTAAATCCACTTTTCTCAGATTATTTTTTTATTGCAAAAGTTAAAACTACCCTTCAATTTTGTTTTTGCCGAATCTAGAAATACAGTATTACTAGTCGATTAGTAGTCGTTCTGCTTCCTTCATGCGCGACACCAACACCCGGGAGAAGAACCACAAATATGTGTTACATCGTTGATACCGAACATTCTGATCTACTCAAAAACAACAAGGCACATAGTACTTATGGAGCTCACGGTGCCATGGGAGACAAACATACAACTTTCTTTCTATCATTTTGTTTGATTTACGTTTTTGTTTATAGACGTCCAGAGATACCAGCCTTTCGGCTACAAAATCCAGACGTCTACTACCTGCACTCTTGCGAGTACAGTGATCATGTATGCCAGATCGAGGCCCCATAGCTGCTCTGTCGAACGTCCGTTCTTCCGAAAAAATCCCTTGGGAAACACAGGCTGCGACCTTTCCCCAGCCGATCCGAGCCACCACCCGTCCACCCGAAGGAACCCCCGACCGAAGTCGAGAGCCGGGGGTGAAGCCTTCACTGCCACTGGGGTCAGCACCCTATCCAACCGCAACCTGTGCCCAGGGCCTCAGCGTTTTGTACTAGCCCAAAGGCTTTTGTTTTCACCAGCTATGTATATGCGTGGAAGTGCATATGACCACCACCTAATGTGTACCGGGGATCCACCGGTCTCGAATGACAGACTTACGTCAGCGTCATTAGCTCGTGGGAAATCCATCCCACATCCACATATAAGTGTGTGTAGCACCGACATACCGATCTACATTATTCGCATGTCTACCAATTCTCCACATTGGTTACGGAGCTCTAAGTGGCTCACCACTCGCAGCTTTCGCTACTTATTCCCGTGTTAGGTGCTTTAACTACACAAGTACGGAAGCACCAGGGAATCAACGCTAAACCACAACCCCTGCGAGACCAACTCCAGTGTTCCGTGCAGAAGCACGAAGCATTCTGGGGCTTTTAACGGAACCCCGCAGTACTCAACCCAGCGTTTAGGGTGGTATCTCATTTGACCCACCGACCTGAGTGGAGTCGGCAGCGTGAGCTAAGAGGAGGCCGAAACCCCCAACTTAGTACTCATGTTAGACTAGCAACGTTTAATGAGTAATCGTCGAGAACAAGTTCTCTACCACACATTATTTCTAACAGTGACGCCCGTTACACCGCCCAGTTGCGGGATAGGGTAGCCAACTGCTAGTTTTAAGGGTAGCCACCGTGTGGTCTGCATAGGGAAACGTCACGGATCCTAGTACCCAACTCCGACACCTTGGACGACTAAACGCCTCTGCGACCCCGTACAAAGGTCGCTAATACGGGTCTATGGATACTGGTGGCCGGGCCCGACACCTTGGGTAGACCGAAGTCTACCACTGCGATCGCTCCCCAGCGACTACCCCTACAAACATACAGAAGGACCATAGTATTAAAGTCTACAAACACAGCCATCTAGTAGAACAGATAGTGAGGAAAGGGTTCAAGACGGAATTATTCACAGCCGGACCCAGGGGACTACCTGTCTAACCAGTCAATAGTTTCCCCAAGATCCTAGGCTTGCCTAGATCGGCGATGAGCTACTAAATGGAAAGTTTCGCAGGCAGCACTGGAAGCCACATACAGAATTTGGATCGGTAGAGAGAGTGAAGTCGAGGATGGCACTAGTTCTGCTCCATGTCCTAGTTAACGCAGACTAGTTGACGAGGGCTTGGCGTGAGTGAAGATTGGCCAACCCTGGTCTCGTGCTCGATTGAAACCTTCTCCTAGCTGCAATGGGTCCGGTTGTGTTCGGTGAAGCCGTGGAGTTCGTCACCTGCTATATTGTGTTGAGATAGCATTGAGAGCGAAGGTTGTTCTCGTGTGTGAAGTCGAGCACGGCACTAGTTCTGCTCCATGTCCTAGTCAAACAGACTAGTTGACGAGGGCTTGACGTGAGTCCAAACAGCTGTAAGAAGAGCAAGATTGGCCAACCCTGGTCTCGTGCTCCATTGAAACCTTCCCCTGGCTGCAATGGGTCCGGTTGTGTTCGGTGAAGCCGTGGAGTTCGTCACCTGCTATATTGTGTTGAGATAGCATTGAGAGCGAAGGTTTTTCTCGTGTGTGAAGTCGACCACGGCACTAGTTCTGCTCCATGTCCTAGTCAAAGCAGACTAGTTGACGAGCGCTTGGCGTGAGTCCAGACGTCTGTAAGAAGAGCAAGATTGGCCAACCCTGGTCTCGTGCTTGATTGAAACCTTCTCCTGGCTGCAATGGGTCCGGTTGTGTTCGGTGAAGCCGTGGAGTTCGTCACCAATTCGTCAACATATTATGTTGAGAAAGCATTGAGAGCGACGGTTGTTCGCGTGTGTGAAGTTGAGCACGGCACTAGTTCTGCTCCATGTCCTAGTCAACGCAGACTAGTTGATGAGGGCTTGACGTGTGTCCAAACATCTGTAAGAAGAGCAAGATTGGCCAACCCTGGTCTCGTGCTCGATTGAAACCTTCTCCTAGCTGCAATGGGTCCGGTTGTGTTCAGTGAAGCCGTGGAGTTCGTCATCTGCTATGTAAATGTTGAGAAAGCATTGAGAGCGAAGGTTGTTCTTGTGTGTCCAGGAAGCGGATGCGTTCGCTGACGCTGAAGAAGATGTCTCGGCTGCTGGCGTGCGGTGACACGCCGGCTCGCCTCTCGCCGCTCGCGCGCATGAGCCTCACCGACTGGCTGTTGCTAGACTTTGTGCTCGTCCACGAGAACATTGACAGCATTGATGCGGTAAGTATTTTCATTTTTTATTATTAAATTGTTTTTTATTAAAATCGCAATATCTTCATATAAACCGTGTACCGTGTGGGGCCGGTACTTTAAACGAATAGCCCCACTGCATCTCTCCCCGTGTATGTCGTAAAAGGCGACTAAGGGATATGACTCCCTTATATTACTAGGTGATAGGGCTAAACCCGCCCGGGTTGGTACCACCGCACTGAATGAAAGGTCGTTCGAAACGGCTATGTAAATAGTTTGTGTTTTCCGTCCAGTTCAGTGTAGCCGGCACGACCGAAGGGAAGCACTGACGTGGCACCAAGTTCAACCGGTGTTTTGGGCTGACATCACGGATGTTGTAGGTGATGTAGGTAGCCAACCGTGTCAGTTCCCATAAAAAAATATTAGTCTTCAACATCTAAACCCAGTGAAGCCATAAAAGTGATCATAAGCACACATGGGGGTGGTCAGCACTTGGATGAGATCGGATTCCACGTAAAACTGTAGGTTCCTTCCCTTCTTAGGTCTAGGGATTATTAGATCAAGAGAAATTCCAATATTGGAATGAGCCTAGAATTTTTTTTAGGTGGTCGAGTCGAACCATTGAATCCCTAGTTAAGTAGGTTAGTGTTCAAACATTTTTTTTTGTTTTGTCCTGACATGGTTGTCTGTGTCACCTACTACACCCTTGACAATAAATGCTATGAGTGAGGAAGAGATGTCACTAGTGACACACTAGGAGGCTGACCGTGGTTCGGATTCCACGTAAAACTGTAGGTCCCTTCCCTTCTTACCTTACTAGGTGGTAGGGTTCAACCCGCCCGGGTTGGTACCACCGCACTGAATGAAACGTCGGTCGAAACGGCTATGTAAATAGTTTGTGTATTCCGTCCAGTTCAGTGTAGCCGGCACGACCGAAGGGAAGCACTGGCATGGCACCTAGTTCACCCAGTGTTATGGGCTGACATCACGGATGTTAGATCATGATCATATACCCCAAAACACCCCCTCGGCAACCCTATGTGATCCTGTCATTCTATCTTTTTTTTAACCTGACATGGTTGTCTGTGTCACCATGAGTGAGGAAGAGATGTCACTAGTGACACACTAGTATCACTAGTGTGGCACGTCGAGATTTGCCGTCTCTGCCTAGGCGTTGACGTGACGCTGTGTGTGTGTGTGTGCATGACAGGCACAGCCCGGGTTGGAGCCGGCGCCTCTGTTCACGCTGGTGCAGAACTTCAAGCTGGAGGTGTGCATGGAGCAGAATTTGGCGGAGCGGTGGGCCAGCGCCTCTGTTCATTACAATAGTGACACACTAGTATCACTAGTGTGTCACGTGGAGATCCGCCGTCTCTGGCTAGGCGTTGGCGTGACGCTGTGTGTGTGTGCATGACAGGCACAGCCCGGGTTGGAGCCGGCGCCGCTGGTGGCTCTGTTCACGCTGGTGCAGAACTTCAAGCTGGAGGTGTGCATGGAGCAGAATTTGGCGGAGCGGTGGGCCAGCGCCGCTGTTCATTACAATAGTGACACACTAGTATCACTAGTGTGTCACGTGGAGATCCGCCGTCTCTGGCTAGGCGTTGGCGTGACGCTGTGTGTGTGTGTGTGCATGACAGGCACAGCCCGGGTTGGAGCCGGCGCCGCTGGTGGCTCTGTTCACGCTGGTGCAGAACTTCAAGCTGGAGGTGTGCATGGAGCAGAATTTGGCGGAGCGGTGGGCCAGCGCCGCTGTTCATTACAATAGTTACACACTAGTATCACTAGTGTGTCACGTGGAGATCCGCCGTCTCTGCCTAGGCGTTGATGTGACGCTGTGTGTGTGTGTGTGTGCATGACAGGCACAGCCCGGGTTGGAGCCGGCGCCGCTGGTGGCTCTGTTCACGCTGGTGCAGAACTTCAAGCTGGAGGTGTGCATGGAGCAGAATTTGGCGGAGAGGTGGGCCAGCGCCGCTGTTCATTACAATAGTGACACACTAGTATCACTAGTGTGTCACGTGAAGATCCGCTGTCTCTGCCTAGGTGTTGGCGTGACGCTGTGTGTGTGTGTGCATGACAGGCACAGCCCGGGTTGGAGCCGGCACCGCTGGTGGCGCTGTTCACGCTGGTGCAGAACTTGAAGGTGTGCCTGGAAAATTGGAGCAGTATTTGGCGGAGCGGTGGGCCAGCGCCGCTGTTCATTACAATAGTGACACACTAGTATCACTAGTGTGGCACGTGGAGATCCGCCGTCTCTGGCTAGGCGTTGGCGTGACGCTGTGTGTGTGTGTGTGCATGACAGGCACAGCCCGGGTTGGAGCCGGCGCCGCTGGTGGCTCTGTTCACGCTGGTGCAGAACTTCAAGCTGGAGGTGTGCATGGAGCAGAATTTGGCGGAGCGGTGGGCCAGCGCCGCTGTTCATTACAATCAGAAGTTAGTACATACTTACATACATACATACATACCTACACCTGCTGCTTCACCGTTCGGAACCGTTGTAAAACTGTAGGTCCCTTCCCTTGCCCCTTACTAGCTGGTAGGCTCAAATTGTAGCCGACTGGGTTGGTACCACCGTACTGGATGTAAAATGGCCGCATAGCAGCCTCGGTTGTGTTCTCCTCTAGTCCAGTATAGCCAGCAATCCAGGGAAGTCTCCGGTGTGGCACCTACCTTCTCGGAGGTGATATTGGCTGGTCGGAGCATGCCCTTTGGCCCCTCCGACTCAGCCACACATACCGGATTACATAAAAAAAAATACATACATGCATACATGTCATGTTGCCGCTGGGGTAGTGCATCCCTTTAAGGTCTTTGCTTACGGTGACGCTTGGTCTGGGTCAACTTTCAACCTCAAATATGGTTGAGAGAGGCGATGGCTGACCCTGGTGTGATGCTTGTGAACGGGTGCTCTTTACATCTGATACACTTAATTAATAAGTCTTTGTAGTCAGAACTCTCATGTTAATCTTGCTCTCAGGCTGTGTTTTCGATAGACTGTGGCGATGTTATTATGTGGCTGGTCACTAAAATACTTGTAATAATATTGTATGAAAAGAAAATACCCTGCGAAATTTCTTGCTGGTTTTTCTTCGTGGGTGTAGTCCAACCGGAATAGAACAAATTGTGACAAGTTCGAGTGCAGTTTTACTGCCATATGAATGATCAATAAACAATAATAAACAATAAACAATACCATCACTTGTCTCGTGCTCCATTGTACGCTTCCTCCTACTTGAAATGGGTCGACGGCCGCCTATCGCTGCTCCGTGGCTGTAAACAAAAAATGGTGCGTGTGTACTTACATAAGCGCGTTAGAAGTTATACTTCTCTCTCCTCCCCCTCCCCCTCCGCCCCTCCTTCCCACACCCCTCCTCCTCATCGCACAATAATTACATTAAAGTCGTTTGTTGCGTTGGCCGGTGACAATGACATGTTTTCTGAGGTTACTCGTCATTTTCATAACGCGCCTAATGGAATAAAATTCATTTCGTAAAATCCCTAAAGAAGTATTACTTCAAAAAGTTGTAAGAACTTGAAGATTCGTCAGCCTCGATAGCTCAGTGGTGCAGACAGTCAACTGTCGCTATTGAATGTTAAGCAACGCTGGGTGCGGTCAGTACTTGGATGGGTGACCGCTGACCGTTGGAGGCTGACCGAGGTTCGGATTCCTCGTAAAACTGTAGGTCCCTTCCCTCCTAATCTTACTTGGTGGTAGGGTTTAACCCGCCCGGGTTGGTACCACCGCACTGAATGAAACGTCAGTCGAAACGCCTATGTAAATAGTTTATGTTTTCCGACCAGTTCAGTGTAGCCGGCACGATCAAAGGTGGAAGCACTGACATGGCACCTAGTTCACCCGGTGTTATGAGCTGACATCACGTCATTGTAGGTGATGTAGCCAACCGTGTCAGTTTCCATAAAAAAGAAAAGATTGGCGTAAACAAACAGGTGATTACATTTAATTTTATCTTCACTTACGGTTGCTGTAATCTCCAGCGGCAGGCAGTGCTCGCCGATGCTGCTTCAGCGTCGCTGGTACGACCTGAAGGCGATAACGAGGCAACGCTTCTACCGGTACTGGGAGGTGTTCCGGAAGTCAACTGACGCGGCGGACAAGCCTACCGACCTCAACACTGCTATTGCTACTAGGTACGCAGTTTTCCTATGGGACCTCATATTATTTGACAATGCCCCTAACCTGACTGGTGGTACGAGTAGAGTTAAACCATACGGGATTGGTGCCACTGCACTCAAGTGAAGATAACTTGAAACAGCTATGGAAAATTACAAATTTAAAAAATCCCCGACCCCTTGAAAAGTAAAAAATTATTTCCGTTTAGTTACTTAAAGGAGTCGTGGGACTGCTAAGTAAATACCCGCATAGCTCTTAAGTTTTTATATTTTACAGGTATCCGCACGTGGTGACTCAGGAGATGCTGACTTGGACACAATTGCTGCAGCAGGACAAAATTGTGTTGCCGCAGGAATTTGTAAGTGTTCAGTTGTTGTTGTACATACATACATATACATACATATCACACACGCTAAATCCCGACAATCGGGGTAAGTAGAGTAATCGGTGTTGTGCTGCAAGAACCCTGGTCAATTACAGCACAACACCAACCACCATGTTTCGCAAAGTATTTGAACAAGATTCAATCGATCAAGCAGCAAGTAAGGCACGAAGACCCACCTGCTGCTGTTGTTGTATTTAGAAGAAAATAGGTATAAATACTTTGTTTCGTACAATTTAAAAGTAAAACAATATGTGATTATTTTCACATTAATCAATTTAATGGGGCTTATGTCTAGAGACCCAGGCTCGAATCTTGGCTTGGGACTAATTTTTATCTTTATTTCCGGCTCCAAATCGATCTTATATTAATCTAAACTTCTATATAAAAAACCTAAGACTGATTATTCTATTTGTTTTAGGAAGCAATATTGAAACTGAACGAGAAGCCAAAAAGCAGCACATGTAAGCAGCTTTCAATATCTCTAATTGATGCAAAAATATAGTCAAACACTGAGAAATGAAATATGTAAAAATAGTTGTCCAATGTCTCTACCTTTAGGAAACAGGCGCTACATTGTGTAGGTATGTAGTTGTTCATTTCACTACAACTATTGGCTTTACGAAACACCTACTTCATTTTTTATAAGGTTACAGTTACAGTTATGATTGATGATTAGACAATGTTCAACTATAATTGTTTCTTACAGCGGACGACACGGATGACGTCGTCCTGATCGAACCCATCATCGAGACAATCGACGTGGACCTCATTACTGAGCTCGAAGAAGCGGCTGCCAGCTCTGGCTCCCCCGAGCACAAATCTGAACAACTCGATGGAGATAACCCCACTTCTGATTACGAAGATTCAACAGAAACTACAAACGATACGGATGTTGTGAATGATACAGTTGAAAATAGAGTTAAAGATGAAGCCAACACAGGTAAAGGTGAAGTTAAAAGAGATAAAGTTGAAGTTGTGGCCACTGCATATGAGGTTGAAAGACCTAAAGATTTAATTAAAGAAACATCAGAAGATACAGTGATGGATGTTATTAAAACAAATATAGCGATAAAACAAACCAATATAAATGAAACAGAAAGCCAAGAAAAAGATTCTATGGAAGTTGAAAATCAAGAAACTTACCACGAGCCAGATGGTCTATCCAATGTCAAAATTGTCACACTATCTCATATTGAAGATTTGGAAGGCCACATCAAGAAAGAATTAGATTGCGATGCAAATTTAACATCAGTTGAAAATATAGAAAAGGGAAATGAAAATTCTACAATAACTGCACTTCCCGTTATACTTAAAGTAGAAACTGTTGCCGCAGAACAGGTCGAAGTTCTTGATGTTACTTCTGAACATGTAGACAGTCCATCGAGCAACCAAGATGAACAAAAATCTGCAACTGACGTAATAGAAGTATTCACATGTCGGCCCGGTCCAAAGTCCAAGAAACATGTGCTTGTGACACCCAGGAAAAGGGCAAAGTCTTTACTAGAGGACATTCTTACTGCACCGATGAGACATTTGAAGGTTAACAAACCAGGTCCTAGATGTACTAAGGATACGTCGTACTCAGAATTGGAAAATAATACTTATTCTGGAATGCTTAAAACATCTACAGTCGAATCTTTAAAAGAGACAAAATGTGAAAGGCTGAATTATCATGACATCGTAAACAAATGTGATGAAAACGTAGAAGAAAGTGACGACAATTTAAAAGAACTACAGAATTGCTTGAATGAACCATCGACATCGTCGGCTGTTCATTCAAATGTAGATGAGTTTGACGAATGTGATTATGAGTTTGCTGATGAGGAGGATGATGTGCAGATAGACCTGGCTACGCTGAAGTCTTTGGAACAACAACATATAGACACCGTTCAAACAGAGGAGACAGGTTAGTTGGAAATTGATTTACATTTAGGCCCACTTGCACCAACACAAGTTCAATATATAAACCAGTTCAACTCGTTAAACTAGCACCCGTTGTATGTGTGAACCGCGTTTAAATCCATAACTCGCTACTTAACTTTAAACTCGTGTTGGTGCAAGACGCGCTTAGACAATAAATCTTGTCTTATCTTATCTTGTCTTGTCTTGACTAATGCCTTTTTATAGTTCACAATCATTTTCTATAGAAATTTTAAAACTTATATATTATAAATAGATTCAGAACTTAGATTTACAAATCGAAGATAAATTTACATTTCAGTTCCTGAATCAAGTTTAGTCAGAAAGTGTTTATTGTAAAATAATTGAGAGAATCTCGCTCCCATACACTGTAAACCTATTGATAATGTAAACCATACACATCTTAAAGGACACACAGAGTTACTATTTATCGCTATTGTTTTATACAATTTTATACACATGTAACGAGTATGTAAAAGAACAAAACATCTTTTTTCCAGATGACTTTGAGGCAACCTCTTCTTCTGTGACCTCAGAGAACGAAGACAGCAGCCGTGACTCCATCATTGAAAGCGAACGAACTTCACCCAAGTTCGACTTAAAACTCCTCATGCTACCTGTCGTGTATACTCTTAAACTTGAAAACATGGACATCTTGAAGAATATTGCTTTAGGTTGCACTATTTTCAACAATGTGGTATCTTTGGATGTTATCGAAGCTCAAAGTAAGCCAAAGGGGGTCGAGTTCAACTTACAAGAGGAGATGGGCCAATCGGACGATAAGAGCAATGATACCTCTGATAACTACGCCGGAGAATGCTTAAATTACAGCAATCACTACGATGATATAGAGGAAGATACTCATAGAGAAATACAAGTGGTGAAAGAGACCAGCTATCTGTTTCAGAAACCCCAAACTCGAACGTACACTCCGATAAACCTTTGTAAAAATCCAGACTTCAACAGGTGGCTGCAACGAT
The DNA here is from genome assembly GCA_946902875.1 of Nematopogon swammerdamellus. NCBI lineage: Eukaryota > Metazoa > Arthropoda > Insecta > Lepidoptera > Adelidae > Nematopogon > Nematopogon swammerdamellus. The sequence continues at coordinate 10,963,246 of OX336357.1, forward strand.
TGTCAGCAGGGTTTTTGGTCCAAGCGCGGAACCGACAACTGCTCAAGGCTTGCAAACCTCTTACGGTCGACGTGCAGAAAGCATTTGAAGAGAAACTGGTGGACGGAATTCTCATAGTGAAACGTTTGGAAAATAAAGTTGAATTTGAGGATCAGAACATTATAAACAATATTGACAGTCAAAGTGTGACTGTAGCCCCATCCGCCATGCCGGTACAGTCGCTATTTGATAAAGAAACTGTGGATATGGAGTCTCTGCTGCCAAAGATAGACGAGGAAACCGCACCACCCCAAGATACCCACGAGGAAAAAGATGTTCTTCTCCGAGCGCGCCAGAACAAATCCATTCACCTGCCCGACATCGAGAAAGTCAGACTCGTGAACAAGCAACTGTTGACGGCTCAAGTTCCCCCTCTTCAGGTTGAGAAGAAATACATAGTTGAAGAAGGAGTTCCCCCTCTTCAGGTCGAGAAGAAATGCGCAGTTGAAGAAAAACAAGAAATTATGCCCAGCGAAATACGCTTAGGGGCCAACGGTGAAATCTTCAAGGGGCGTAAACAAACCAAAACTGTCAAACCCAAAGTGACTCCGAGCTGGTGCATGCCGTGGTACCAGCGTAAGACCTGGTCCAACGAAAATTATTTACTGAAGCCAGATTCTTTGCAACGCATGATAAAAACTTTAACACCTGAGGCTGTTCCGTTCAAACCGACTGCGCGTAAGGCCACCTACTGTTGTACGGCGAAACGGCACTCTGTGTTGAATGCGGCACGCTGCCGATTGCTAATAAATACCAAGGGGGAGTTACGACAGAGACGTTTTCGAAAAGTTTTAAATGTCCACACTTGTAAGAACTACGATATGTGTACTTGTTGTTGTAAACACATGTTGACAACGCCGCCGAAAACTCCCTCACCACCGCCTGTCACCGGCATGGACTTCCTGAAACGTCAAGTGGACGACGGATCAGAGATAATCAATGCGTTGGCAGGACTCGAAGCGAGACGCTCTCCGAGCCCGGTTCCCGATCAACAGCCGGCTGTCGGTCTAGCGCCGCCTGTCAAAACCCCAACTAAACGAGCCACCATCGTCACTGAAACTCCTGCCGACTGTCCACTTTTAACAAACCTTCTGTCTTCAACAGCGATGGAGACAAATAAAAGCGATGCCAATAAGGTGGGCGACGTTATTATTGATTTAGATGAAAATAGCGATAAAGAAGAATTCCAGATGGACAATAAAAAAGTTAAGGAAAATGACACGGAAACATCTGTGTCAAATAATGCATACCAGATTGATTCAGGTATACCGGTGTATACTGGAAATGGTTTTGTCATAGATTTATGCGAAGATTTTTCAATGAGTGGGAAGAAAGTGGGAGCGCGAGGGCGAGGGCGGCCGCGTTCCTCACGGGGCTCCGGGGCCGGGTCGAGGAGTGGCACACGAAAGGGCCCCAATGCCAAAGAGAAGAAAGCTCTCAAGGAAAAACAAGCTCTCAACGAATGGGAAGCAGTGAAGGAGGCATCCAAGACCGCTTTCGGCTTTGAACCGATAAATAGGCCGAGAGAGATTGTTTGGCCACATCTGGTTCCGGCACACCCATCTAAAATATCTTTTACGTCTGATGTCGGCGAGACGCATCAAAATTATCAAGTTATAGACGGCCTTCAGCAGCATACGGGAGAACAAGTTTACGTCACAGTCGAGGGTAGTGAAAATGGACCCAACACTGCGCTTCCCCAAACTCAATGTATAGAGAATGTTACTCTTGACTTCCCTACTGGAACGAGAATCATGCTGTTGACAGACGGTCGGATATTTGCTACTACGATGGATGGGATCCCTCTCAGACTGACGAACAGTCAACACGATTTGTTGAGGATGTTGGTGGAGGGCAACAGTTCGGGACAAGCTGTAATGCTGACTAAGAATTCCGATACTTCAATAGAAACCACGTTTGAGCATAATGAACCGTTGCAGGAAATAAGTATTTTAGATTCTCCACCAATGACCAATCAATTAGAAATTGACACCGTTTCGATACCATCCCAAGCTGGTGATATTAATGAAGTAAACGATAATTATAATACTGAAACACCACCACAAATACTGCAAAATATGCCTTGCCATGAAGCAAACACAGAAGAGACACAAACTAGTAATAATTCTGAAATACAAACTAATTTCACTAATAAACTAAATGTGGAGCAATCACAAACAAACAATGCTGAAATGCAAGTGCCCAGTTCACAAAACGTACAGTCTAATGAAACAAATCTAAAAGAATCACAGGCTATTGTAGAAAAAGATCATACGGTACAACCAAATGATGCTACTGAACAAAGTCCTGTGAATGCAAATTCAACTCAAAATCAGTCAGAACCGTCAGTCAGTCATCATTCAGACCTGACAATCAATGACGTCTCAGAGAAATACTTATACTGTAATAATAATACTGTTTCAGATGTTTCACATAGCAACCTAGTGACTGAGGTAATTAATGAAGACTCAAGCGAGAACCATGAGGTTTTGCTAACTCCTATAGAAATATCAGACAGCCCCGAAAATCGTACCGAGGAAAGCAACAGTGAAGCCCCGGTCGTGGGTAAATTTTTATCTGTGAAAAACTTTGCCAAAATTCCACATTCGACTGAAGAAGTGGAAACGCCATCAGCTGAATCAACTCTGACAGTGGGGAACTCGATACTGTCAGACTTGATGGAAATATCGGGAATTTCCGCTGAGGATACGAAAGCGGGACCCCCGATTGCTGCCCCGAATATTTTACAAGAGTGGACTAATGTAGGCGTTAGTCCCAACTCACTTGTGCTGACTCCGGTTACTCCGGGCATCGAAACCCTCCGAACTAGTCCCAAGGGCAAATTCTACATGTACAACTCTATTACAGGCCAAGTCACTCCTATTAGCGTCCTCCACAATCCTCCTGGAACCCAGGTGACAACGTTGCAGCCCAACTTAGTACCGATTGCCGAAGATGCCACCACTATCCAGATAGTGGACTCGGATTCAGAAGATGACGTCGCTCGCAACCAGCTCTTGAACATCCTACATAAAAAGAAAGTACAAATGAAAGAACGAAATAAGAGAAAGGTGATAGTAATTCAGAAAATGCCTGCAATACTTAAAAGGCAGCAGAATCTGAAAAAATACCAAAATAAGAAAGAGCAGATTAAGGCCAGAATACTGAAGAAAAGGAGAAAGCGAAAAACCCATCTGGAGGCAAAGATAGACCTCGTTGATTCAGACGCGCCCATGGAGGAAGAATATCTCTACAACAGTGGAGACAGTGACGACGAGAAGCTGCAGGGTTTGTCTCGGAAGAGGAAACGTAAAACACTTGAGAGAATAATCGCAATAGATATTGGCGATTCATCTGATGATGAACCATTGTCGAAAATTGCTACCAAGAATACATCTTGCAAGCAAAGTGATACGAAAGAAAACCAAGAAACTGCAACAGAAAACACTGACAGTTCGATGGCTACGTCTCAAGTGGAGTCAAACATATCAAATGTGCGCCAAACTCCCTCGACTCAACAAACTCTAGTAAACGTTGAGAATGATTCAGCAAATATTAGTATTGTTGAAAATACATCTACAAATTCTGACAGTAACAACACAGATGTACATGATACTGTTAAAGGTGTAATCGAAGAAGTTGTCAAAGAGTCTATACCTTGGACACATGAAAATACATCCACAAATTCTGACAGTAACAACACAGATGTACATGATACTGTTAAAGATGTTATCGAAGAAGTTGTCAAAGAGTCTATAACTTTAACACAATCTAGGAATCATAAGAATAGAAAGAGAAAGGCACGGAATAATATTTCCAAATATGATATGAATAAGGTTCTTGAAGAAATTATCTCCAAGTCTTTGGCGACGACATCACAGAACTCAAACGTGTCACTATGTGAGGAGCCCAATGTTAAAAAGACAAAACGAATAACGAAAAGTGTTAGTGAGATTCAAGCAAGTTTAAGAGACAAGGATAAAGTTCTTGAAGAAATTATCTCCAAGTCTTTGGCTGCGACATCTGAAAACAGAAAAGTGTCAGTATTTGATGTTGTTAAAAAGACAAAACGATTAACAAAAAGTGTTAGTGAGATTCAAGCAAGTTTAGGAGACAATGATAAATTTCTTGAAGAAATTATCTCCAAGTCTTTGGCTGCGACATCTGAGAACAGAAACATGGCACTGTTTGAGAAATCTTATGTTAAAAAGACAAAACGAATAACAAAAAGTGTTAGTGAGATTCAAGCAAGTTTAGAAGACAATATAGAAATGGAAGATAGTGTTAGTTTAATTAGTGTCGAAAGTGAGAATGCTGAACATATCTCCGTAGGGGATACCGATGCCGTGTACGATGAAGACTATTCAAAACTTCCAGACAATAGTACAGAAGAGGCAAACTCTCAAGATTGTATACTAGGCATTTAGATTTACCTTTACTAACCTAATAAATTGTGAGCATGGATATAAATACCTCGGTATACTCTTGAGCATCAACTTGTTGAGGGGCTTAAAGGTGGCGGTTCGAAGAGAGCGTCAGTGGCGTCAGTGTAGCCGTGACACTAACGCCGCGACAGAGCGACAGTACTAGGTACTATGCGAATGTATGAGAGGCTATTCGAGCACAGCGACACCGACGCCGCGTCAGTGTCGCGGCGTCAGTGTCGCAGAGCGGCAGCGACAGAGCGCCGGTGTCCCATGTACTGTCGCGGAGTGTCGCGTGTCGCTCGATATTTTGTTTGAGCAATGTTTTCTCCGAAGAGGAAGATGAATTTCTGCCTACATTGGTGTCGCAGCACCCAATACTTTATGATATGAGTGTGGAAGACTACGAAAAGGCCTCTTCACTTCGCCTTTGGAAAATTTTATTTGTATGCTCTTTCCAAACTCAGGTAGTATGGAAGCATCATCATCATCATCATCATCTTCTTCTCTTTCTTCTTCCATTATTTCCTGTAATTCTCGAAGACTACACATTACTTCACACACTGTCGCAAACGGACTGGCGTCTGTCGCGGACATCGGCAGTCATCAGCGCATCACTGTCGCGGCGTCTGTGGTGCTGCGACACTAGCACTACGGCATAGCGTTCTATATAGAGAGGGCCATGACTACGGACACGTGTCGCGTCAGTGACGCTCTCTTCGAACCTCCACCTTAAAAAAGTACACAAGAATGAAATTTCAAATATGATGTCCACTCGCCTCGCCTACCTTCAGTCTGCTGCTGACACAGTGCAGCAGTGCATTGCTTGCCGTGTGTGTTTCTAAATTTGTGAATTAGTTTATTGGAATATTCAATAAGTGAAGTCATTGAGTTACCTTTAAGGATTTTGCGTGCGGTGGGGTAGCAGTTTGACACAGTAAATATTACGATTCACCGAGCAGCTCAGTGTTATGATTCAAAAGTTAAAAAGAAAAATTCATGACATTAATCCCATCAATTATTTCAGTGAATTGTTTAAAACTGAAAACATACTTTTATATCATTGTAATGAACAGTATTATATTATGATTATGAGTGACCATACATTCTAGGAACCTGCGTGCAATGGAAAAATTCCGAATATATTCTTGTGCATGCTCCATTTGTTCTAAAATTTTAATTATTGTTTCGTTTCTTGCTGTAGCGAGTGATAGATAAGGAATGTATTGTCACAAAGTGTTATAGTTTTCAGTGCTTTGTCACGTAGGAAAGGAATAATGTCCTTTCCTAAATCGTGGTCACACTCACTTGTCTGTTGAACTGTCAAAACGTCAAAAATTTATGTGACAATGTCAACATAGTCTTGTCTCGCTCTTCACTTTCGTGGAGAGCGAGACAAGACTACGTCCTTAAAACACATCCCTTTTGAAGTTTGGCAGTTGATCTCATCTGGAAAGAATAATAATCATAGAGACATCATATTTTATAGTGCCACCTGGAAGTTATGATGCGTGAGAAATATGCGAAACTGTCTGCATTCCTAAGAAGGGACGTGAACTTTCGATCGAAAGTTTGTCGATAAATTGAATGACATAATAGCCTAAATTATTGGCAAACTTTCGATCGAAACTTCACGTTCCTTCTTAGGAATGCAGACAGTTTCGCATATTTCCCACGCATCATAACTCCCTGGTGGCACTATGCCTGAATTAGCCCCTGAAGCATATTAAAGCAAAATTAAATTCACCAACGGTATTTGAATGACAAGCCGTGCATACAATGATGAGAGTACTAACATATTAAATTAATATGTATCATTCTGAAGAAGTAGCACGAAATATGACAACAAAATGGTTTTGATTCCCCTAGTAAAAAACCTTCACGGCTGTGATGTAAGAAAACACCTTGTGAACCCAGTTACCACTTACAGTATTGTATTAATATTTTCTTATTTGTTATTTTTTTTCTCTTTTCAATTCGTAATTTTTCTAAGTTTGCTTGATTATGGTATGTACGTACATACATATTCTATGTATCGGAAAAGCTTTTGAGAGAAGCTATGTTGAGAAAACATATTTTTTTTTTCATTCCTACAGATTGTTATAGAAATATTGTTTGATGCCTTTGCTGGTGCTTCAGTGCTCAGATTTCATTATTTATTACCTATATTGTGTAGGCAGAAATATTTAATTTATTATAAATTATTCAAACTTCTGAAAATTGTAAAACGACATTGCGTACAGCACCCCTTTCAGTCATTGTTTTCTACAGATTTGTGAAATAAATATTGTGAACAAAATACAGAGTTTTCTTTGTATGGGATCTACAATTTCACCACATAAAAAAAGGCATTCTAATGTATTTTAAAATGTACATATTATGTTGTATTCAAGATTTTTATTATATTACTTGTATTTTAAAATGTACATAATATGTTGTATTCAAGATTTTTATTATATTACTAGCTGTGTCGCGGCTCCGCTCGCGTGAAAGTCGCTTTAATAGCAAATCTAATTGAAGCGCAAATATGAAGTTCACCCAGGGCGAGGCCGAAGGCCGGAACTGCATTCGCATAAATGATATTGTATACATAATCTCTCAAAGAAAGTAATCCCAATCGTATCACTATCATTACTGGTGGAAACACTTTCGGCCATACTACTCACTCAATCCCTCTATGAGATGGTATGATGTTACCTACACAAAGGTAAAAAAAGAGGTGTCAGAATAACTTTTTTTCTGTTTGAGTGTGGAATTCTTTGAAGGTGTGTTTCATATCTTAAGAAATAGTTCTTTTAACCTGCCGGCTTCCCACTGTTCCCGCGGAGCAGACTTACGCCGCCGGCTGCCATCTGCGCGGGTTTTCGTCTAGTACTATTTCAGTTATTTTTTCTTATTAGAATGAGAGAGCACTTGAGATATTTACACCCGTAATGTCATCTTGGTAAACTAGGTGCCATGCCAGTGCTACGCTTTAATTGTGCTGGCTGCATCGTCTTTTCCTTTCAAATTGTAATTTTTCCACAAAATTAACAGTAGGTATAGCATAATGAAAAAAAAAACATATTTTTTCTTCATATTTTATTAATTTTGTAATATACATTTTACAAAATTTTAAATGCATTGTAAACCTGCAGAAAAATTAATTTTACAAGCTTCTAACAAGAATATGTTCGAATCTCCTATTAAACAAAAATGCATCAAAATGGAAAGTTTAAAGTTTGGCGAAGTGGATCTGTTTCTCAACGGGTCCGGTCTGCTGTACGGGCACGATGCGTTCGCCGGGAGCGACAGCGCACGCGCGGCGCGGCACCTTTCGTTAGGTTGTTTATGTGATTTGTTGGCTCAGTGGTATAGTGCAGGGTTTTATTTTTTCGATCTCGACCATGGGTTCGTGTCCCTTTGCCAAAATTTGTTTTGTTTTACTTTTTTTTTGTGAACCAATGTTAGGGTGTTAAAATTAGGTTAAGGTTATTTTTTTATAACCACCTAAAAAATCGAAAACTTCCGAAATTTATATTTCTTCCTTTTTTTTTTTAAGTTATCTTAGGGTGTTAAAATTAGGTTAAGGTTATTTTTTTATAACCACCTGAAAAAAAAACTGTATTTTCGAAAATACTTCCGAAATTTGAATTTTCCCGCCAAACTGAGAACGACCAATCAGAGCAACTCGCCTAGTGGACTTTGGAAATATGCAGCCGGGACTCCACGAGACACTCCTCACTAGTAGTATTATATTCTTTGCTCCTCACACACAACCTTCCGGCAGCGCGTACCTCCTCACGAACTGACGCGAAACGTACCCATGCTCATCTTCCCTCTCCTCGTGTTTTCCCTCGACGACGATGTAGCCATCGGCTGTCTTTACCGATATGTCGTCTCGAGCAAAATGTTGAATGTCTAGGTTGATTTCTTGATTGTTGATCCGACGCCTCGCGCCGCGGCCGCAGCCAACTGCCTCCTGTTGTAGCCTTCGCCGTTGATAATGACCAAGGGAGACTCCAGGGCAGTTAGCAGGTCGTCTGGCGTCAGGTTCTGGTCGATAAGACGTCTCGGACGTAAACCTCGTTCTAGAATGTACGGTAGAAGAGAAGAGGCATTTCCAGAATTCGCTTCAAGTGTTGATCCGCCAACTTCAGTCAGTGCAAAAAGAGGATTATAACCGTAGTATTATATTCTTTGATATAACCGCTACATGCAGTGGAAATCAAATAATGGCGCATTTTACGGACGTCACCACTTTTATACTGTGCGCAGCGCCATCTAGTACGCAGTAGAACTTTCTCGAGAATTCAGGGTCAAGGAGGCAGAGTTGCCGTCTCAAAATATAAAAAAAAAACGCATTTCTTCCCTAACCTCAAATCCCTCTGAAACTTCGACCTCTGAAAGCCTCAATAAAACATTTTAAGGGGCCTCTACACGCTGGCCAAAGCTTTTGCCATAGCGCTTGCAAATAAGCTGACAGGCCCGACTACACGTTGGCGAAAGGAGAAATACCTACCATATCGACAAATTTTAATCCTTGTCACTTGTCTAAAGTTTGGCCATTGCACATTGGCAAATTACGCTTTGGTGAAATCATTGGCTCGCGTGTACTATTAATGCGCGAGCACATGCGACGCGTAAGGAAGGCTATAAGCTCGTGAAAGGAAGTGACGCATTCGCAAAAACAATCGCTAATTTATTTGAAAATAATATTTGTTTTTACCTAGGACGAGTTTATTTGTTACCTATGTTCTTAATAAATTTACTATTTTGGAAGAGTTTTCGTGTTTTTTTTTATAAATAAATGTCGAAGTAGATGCATATTAGTTGTGTAACATGTTTACGAATGGTTGAAAATAATGTAATTAGACAAAGTCGTTAAATAAAAAGCTTGAAATAAAATTAATCAGATAATCTAAAACTTGGAAAAAGAACTGGTCAGCTCATATACAATATCGCACTAAAATTAAATCATCGACTGACTTTCGCGCGCACGCAAGAAAACTACGACTAACCCCTGCTGGGTAGGGTACGGGTGGGAAACGTGCCTCCCCCCTCCCTCCTTTACTTCTGGCCGCGCAATGCATGTGCTCGCACGTCGATAATGGAGGCCTCTTCACGCTTTGGTAAAAGGGGCCTCTACACGTTGGCCAATGTTCTGACAGGCCCCACTACAGTTTGGTGAATACGTTGGTAAACCCTCGAATACCTACCAAATCGACAAACACATTTATAATACGTGTTGGCGATTGGCGAGAGTTTTGGCCAACATGTAGATGACCCATAAATATGAAAATCAGCAGCGCTAACTATTGTCGAGAAGGAGAGTAAAATAGAGGCAGTGGTCTAGAACCTTTAATTGAATATATAACAGTCTTCTATGATGTTAAAATTACCCGCCAGCCAGGTGTTACAACGACATCATGTTCATCAGCGGAAAGCAGTGGTTCCGTACCGCTGAAGACCGAGAAGACTGGAGAAAAATTGGAGAGATATATGTCCATAAGTAGACGCATACACGCTGAATGATATAACATGACTTAAAGGTCTTTCAAAATTAGTTCAGAGTACCCTAAGGGGGGTTCTGTATCATATAGGGAGTAAAACCTATATAAATTTTTTGGAACTTGGGCTTTTTTATGTAAAATATTTTTTTACCTATGTATTTGAATAAAAAAATAGGTGGTTGATTTTTATAGCCTAATCGATTCAGTTTAATAACAGTAACAAAAAAGTCTTCATCACCATTATGATCTAACACGTGTAAGTTGGTAAGAAAAATCAAATTCTTTCTATCCCATACTAATAAAACTAAAATTGTGGTTTTTCACAATTTCTGAAAGAAAGAGATCTATGTGCTGTAAGACTGTTTTTGTTCCTGGCATGAAACTGAAACGATTACAAAAATTATTTTTTTTACATTTTACGATTAGGCTATAAAAATCAACCACCTATTTTTTTATTTAAATGCATAGGTAAAAAATATTTTACATAAAAAAAGCCCAAGGTCCAAAAAATGTATATAGGTTTTACTCCCTATATGGTTCAGAACCCCCCCTTAGCGTACTCTGAACTAATTTTGAAAGACCTTATATAGATACCAATACTGTGGGAAATATAGGTACCTACCTTTTTTTTATGGAAATTGATACGGTTGGCTACATCACCTACAACATCCGTGATGTCAGCGTGATGGTGCCACATCAGTGCTTCGTTTCGACCGACCTTTCGTTCAGTGCGGTGGTATCAACCCGGGCGGGTTAAACCCTACCACCTAGTAAAATAAGAAGGGAGTCATATCATTATCTCTTAGTCGCATTTTACGACATACACGGGGAGAGAGTGAACATGGTACCTATGAGGGACATTAGGTAAAGATTGGCGCAAAGAGTACAGGTAGCCCAAAGTTCAGTGCCCATAACGGTACCTACCTACATAGTTCATTGTAATAAAATACGTATGGGAGAACGGTCTTACTTACCAGTTTATTTAATGTCAGGTATCGAAGCTATCTTAAGAAGAATATATATTTTTCGTGGGACTGTGAGGAGGCCCGACGGCACGACAACCTTGAAATGTAAACAAAATTTAAAACAAATCGGAGTATTTTTTAATTGACAATAAGAAATAAAAAACTAAATACGCAACACGAAATACAAAGAAAGTAAATATAGAGTCCCTACATTTGAAATATACTTGCGTAATTCCTATGTACCTACATTACACCAGAATAAACCTACACGGCTCTATATGTATATTCATCGATTTAGATTTTTCTTCCTTAGTATTTTATAATAAACATTTTCTTGTAAAACCTGTGTCTTACTCGTTAACCAAAAAGGTTAATATTACATTACAGTTTTATCTCGCTCTAACACAAAAATAAAGGAAAATAATACCTACCTAGCTGTAAGTATTGTTGCCTGATCAAATTGAAAGCAATCACACACAAAAGCAAATCACACAAAATTCAAGCCTCAGGCCTAAATGTGAGGTTTATTGTATTGTATGTTAAAAATGGTTAAATAAGCTTAGTGCCTCATCAAGGGCTCATCTGATTTCAATAATAATATTTAACTGCGCCGATTTACAAGCAAAGCGCTGCTCCTCACCACTGCCCCCGTTGTCTCTGATTTCAGGGAAGTGAATGAGTACCTAACCGGCAATTTAGAACCTAATAGAATTCAACTTTTCATTTTATTACTGAATTGTTTGGAACCCCTGACAACGAATAGCTGACTGCTATTGTCAGAAGCCTTTCGAGAATAATTACTTATCTCTTTCTCTCTATAGGATCTTCCTATCTTTCTATCCCTTTTTTATTAATTCCCGTAGTTTCTAGAAAAACATTGATGTTTTGTCTCGTTTTTACAATGGCGAACCCTTATAGCGTTTTCTCTTTTTCTTTTTAATTTGACCTTCGGGAAACATCGTCCTGTGATTGGCGAAGCGAGACGTTTCTAGAGTTTTCTGGGTCCCTCCTATTCGCCGACGGTTTATACATATATAGGCAACGCAATTGCGCGGCTATTCATTCTATTTTCAAAAGCGAAACGAACAAGTGCGCAGAAGTAAATAGAGGAGTTCGGTCAAATAATTCATTTTATTTGTCGTTTAATATTTTTGCTAGTAAGTGAATACAATCAAAACAAGAATGCCGGCCATCGGAATTGATCTGGGAACCACGTACTCGTGCGTCGGAGTCTGGCAGCACGGCAACGTCGAGATCATCGCCAACGACCAGGGCAATCGCACAACACCGTCCTACGTCGCATTCACCGACACAGAGCGGCTCATCGGAGATGCGGCCAAGAACCAGGTGGCGCTTAACCCGAGTAACACAGTGTTCGACGCCAAGCGACTCATCGGCCGCAAGTTCGACGATCCCAAGATCCAGCAGGACATGAAGCACTGGCCCTTCAAGGTGATCAGCGACGGCGGCAAACCCAAGATACAAGTCGAGTACAAGGGCGAGGCGAAGCGGTTCGCCCCGGAAGAAGTCAGCAGCATGGTGCTCACCAAGATGAAGCAGACTGCGGAGGCGTACCTCGGGCAGAGCGTGCGCGACGCTGTGGTCACGGTTCCAGCGTACTTCAACGACTCACAGCGGCAGGCTACCAAAGACGCTGCCGCCATTGCGGGCCTCAACGTCCTGCGCATTATCAACGAGCCGACGGCGGCCGCGCTAGCCTACGGACTAGACAAGCACCTCAAGGGTGAGCGCAACATTCTCATATTCGATCTCGGCGGCGGCACTTTCGACGTGTCCGTCCTGACAGTCGACGAGGGATCGCTGTTCGAAGTGAAATCCACAGCTGGAGACACGCACCTCGGCGGAGAGGACTTTGACAATCGCCTGGTGAACCATCTCGCCGACGAGTTCAAGAGGAAGTTCAAGAAGGATCTCAGCAAGAACCCACGCGCGCTCCGGCGCCTGCGCACCGCCGCCGAGCGCGTCAAGCGAACGCTGTCTTCCAGCACTGAAGCGGCCATCGAGATCGACGCGCTCTACGAGGGAGTGGATTTCTACACGCGCGTGTCTCGCGCTCGATTCGAGGAGCTGAACGCCGACCTATTCCGCGGTACGCTGGAGCCGGTGGAACGCGCGCTAAAAGACGCCAAGCTCGATAAAGGCGCTATCCACGACGTGGTGCTCGTCGGTGGCTCCACGCGTATACCCAAGATCCAGAGCCTGCTGCAGAACTTCTTCTGCGGCAAGGCGCTGAACCTATCCATCAATCCGGACGAGGCGGTCGCGTACGGCGCTGCGGTCCAGGCGGCCGTATTGAGCGGAGATCAGCACGACAAGATCAAAGATGTACTCTTGGTGGATGTCGCTCCGTTGTCGCTCGGCATCGAGACCGCCGGCGGAGTCATGACTAAGATCGTGGAGCGCAACTCCAAGATTCCGTGCAAGCAGACGCAGACCTTCACCACCTACTCTGACAACCAGCCAGCCGTCACCATACAAGTGTTCGAGGGAGAACGGGCGCTCACCAAGGATAACAATCTGCTCGGCAAGTTCGACCTCACGGGCATCCCGCCGGCGCCGCGCGGCGTACCCAAAATCGACGTCAGTTTCGACCTCGACGCGAATGGCATACTCAACGTATCGGCCAAGGAGAACAGCACGGGGAAGAGCCAGAACATCGTGATCAAGAACGACAAGGGGCGGCTGTCGCAGGCGGAGATCGAGCGAATGCTGGCTGAAGCCGAGCGCTACAAGGATGACGATGACAAGCAGATGCAGAGAGTTGCAGCTCGGAACAAGCTGGAAGGTTACGCGTTTGGAGTTAAACAAGCGCTCGACGACGCCGGGAGTAATCTGAGCGAGCAGGACAAGTCTACGGCGAAGTCTGCATGCGATGAGACACTTCGCTGGCTCGAGAACAACGCTCTCGCCGACCAGGATGAATATGAACACAAACAGCAGGAGTTGACACGCGCGTGCGAGCCCATTATGAAGAAACTGCACGGCGCGGGAGCAGGCCCTGCTGGTTACAGGCCGCAGGGGCAGCAGCAGGGCCCCACAGTGGAGGAAGTGGATTAATCATTACACTTATTAAAACTACATTACCTCATTTAAATAGACAGATTTTAATGATAGTACTCTTGAGAGTGATTAGTAATTTACATTAAAAGTATTATTGTTCCTTCTAAATGTTAATTATCTACTAATCTAATCTAATAAATAATAAAATTGTTCTCAATTTTTATTTTCATTTAATTTATTTTAACAATAAATTCTTACCAAGATATTTTTAAAATTTCACCAGTAGCTAGACCTAAAATGCTGAAGTACCCTTTGAGCATATCTAGAGCGTGAAAACTGTTCAAATAACTCATTCTAATATTAAATGGATGTGTAGGTATAAAAAAAATAAAACAATTGTTTTTGACTTGGGGATATTTCTTGTGTTCGTAGTGTTCTATAGGGAAGGCTGTATGGGGATAAAACCCATACAGCTCAGCATTCCCACTCATTCTAATAAGAAAGTCACAGAAATCGCAATTAGCATTTTTTTTTTGGGCCGACCTTCTGTTCCGCAATTCGAGCCTTGTAAGCAGTTTGGGGGCCAGCCGGCCCTTCAGGAAGCCAACGCGTGTTACCGTGCCACCGTAAGTTAAGGTTGCCTATATTGCTATAAAATATTTACAAATGGCGAGTCCAGAAGCATAGTGATCTATGTGCAAATTCCATTTTTTATGCTTTAGATCTACCTAGCAGTGTTCTTGTAGTTGCCAAGCATATTTTGTTGCATTAAGTGATCATCACAGATTTTGCTCACATTTCCAAAATGAAGATAATGAAATAATAAAAAGGCAATGTACTATATTTATATGATGATTACTCTGACGATGAATTCATTGACAAATGCATTTTTGAAGCAGTTTAACAGTTTACACAGACCGTGAAGCAATAATGCTACTTTGACGCTATCGTCCTATAATTGTCATATATTATTCCATTCAATAAAACCTATTTATTTAATAAATAACAGTGCTATCATTTCATTACAAATCCTATCGTACAACTACACAGAAGGCTTCTGCGGCTGCATCTTCAATAGCTTTATGCACTGCGTTCACTTCCTCTTGATTCAGAGTGCGTTCCAAGTGTCGGTACACGATACTGTAGCACAAGCTGTGCCTTCCTGACTTGGGATGCACGAACTTGTCCTTCACACGCACCTGAAACATAGAACAGGGTGAAGGAAGGTGTGGATCTAAGCTTACGATGGCTTCACCGAACATATCCGGGCCCATCGGCAGTAGAGGAGGGTATTAATCGAGGTCGGGACTAGCGAGTGGCCACTCTAAATTTCCCGCGCATGCTTCACGTTTCGGCTCGCTTCAAGCCCTCGTCAGCTAGTCTGCGTTGACTAGGACGCGGGGAAACCACCAGTCCCGCTCTCGACCTCCCTCTCTCTACCTATCCATATTCTGTAGGATGCTTCCAGTGACGTTTTCGAAGCTCTCTCCATATATGAGCTTAGCGTCGATCTTGGGAGCCCTAGATTCTTGAAGAGACTGTAGAGCGACTTCGCTGGTAGTCCTCTTGCTCCGACTTCCACAGCGAAGAGATCAGTCTTGAATCCGTTTCTCACAATCCGGTCTACTAAGTTGCAGTACTTGTTAAGTTTGATGTTGTGGTCCTTCGGTATGTTACTTTCCCATGGAACTGTAAGTTCAACAAGTACTACATGCTTTGTCGCTTTTGAGAATATGAGTATATCCGGTCTTAATGCTGTGGTACAGATTTCCGAAGGCATTTGGTAATGCTTCTCATGTGTGTCCATCAACAATTCCCAATCCTTTGCTGCTCCCAAAATTGAAGAAGGTTTAGTCCTATCTTTGGGCAGCTTATTGGCTCCAGGTTTCACAAAGTTGACCTTCTGGAAGCCGCTACTGGTTTGCCCTTTCCTGGTCCGTGCAATTGACAGGTTGATGGCCTCTCTGATGATTTGGAGGACTTTATCATGACGGTAGGAATACTGGCCTCGCTCAAGTAGTATTTTGCATCCGCATAACAAATGTTTGGCCGTGCCTACGAACTCCTTACATGACGGGCATAGTCTATTTGTAGATTTCCCCCATCTGACTAGGTTACTCGGGTCGGGGAGAGTAAGCTGGAATGCATTTAAGTAGAACTTAAGCAGCTCAGGGGACCAGTTGTATATTATGGATTTCCACTTCAATGCAGGAGGGATGCAGAAGTCACCCACTGTTAGCTATATGTATATTATATAGCTATATGTTGATCACCGTAACTTAACCACGGTTTATTCACTTAGGACAAAGAATAGTCAAAAGTTGCCTTACATACAATTGATCCACAAAACTACTCAAGTTCTACAACAACCTATTCCGTTGCTGGGCAAATTCTTCAAATCATTGATGCCCATCGTGTAGAGAGTTCATAGGTACATGAAAACATTATGTGGATGCAAAGTTCTTCTTGAAAAATATCAATATTCCTAATTCCAAGTCTTCAAAATAATCAGAGAGGCCATCGGTCCTGTAGGTTTTTTTTTTATGGTAACTGACACGTTTGCCTACATCACCTACAACATCCGTGATATCAGCCCATAACACCGGGTGAAATAGGTGCCATGTCAGTGCTTCCCTTCGATCGTGCTGGCTACACTGAACTGGACGGAAAACACAAACTATTTACATAGCCGTTTCGACCGAACTTTCATTCAGTGCGGTGGTACCAACCCGGGCGGGTTGAACCCTACCACCGAGTAAGGTAGGAAGGGAAGGGACCTACAGTTTTATGTGGAATCCGAACCACGGTCAGCCTCCCAAAGGTCGAGCGGTAGGTAGACCATAATCATGAAATTATGTGTCCATGAAATATTTTGATAAACGTACCTGTTCAACAATATCACCGCCGACATCTCTTACAAGATCGTAAAAGTCATTACTTGCAAACGTATCAACTGTCATTGTTTCCGGAAGCCAAAACGACAGATCGTTCGTACACTGAGGGTAGTTCGACACAGGTTTATATGTAATTGCTGCGTTTAGATCTTTACCCTCAAATTGATTATAAAATCCTGAATCGGAACTCCACATGAGCCTAATATCTGGAATTTTATACAAAGCCATAGCCAACCGTTCCAGTCCGAGACCAAAGGCGTACACAATCGTATTATTTGGGCCGGCGTGTCTCAGTATTTCGTTTCTAACGATGCCGCAGCCCAGGACTTCCATCCATTTACTTTCGTAGAAGATCTCCAGTTCCCACGAAGGGTGGGTAAATGGGAAATATGCGTCAACCCATCTGTGTTTTATTTCCCTTCCGAACAGACTCTCGACCAATCCGATTAGGTGAGACTTGAGTTGGTGTTCCATCAGTTTGACAGCTTCTAATGTGTGACAAAGTTGTTTGTCGTCTGTTGGGTTTCCTGCGAGGTTCGTTGAGGTAGGGTTGGTTTTGAAAGAAGGCTCAAATATTTGTAGACTTAGGTTATCGCCAAAGAGCTGGTCACGGGTCTGTGACCGAACGCCGTCAACCTGAAACAATATTTTATATACTTATGTACTTTAAATGATTTTTCATCCGAATTCCAAAAAAAGGAGGAGGTTCTCAATTCGTCTGTATTCTTTTTGTGTGTATGTTGTTTGATTTCTCCGCCAATTCTCTGATTTTAATGATTCTTTTTTTCATAAGAAGGGTATATCTCAGGGGTAGTCCTTTCATAAATTTTATGAAAGAATAATACACTTTCACACTAAGGAATTTCTCGTCAAACGATTTTAATATTATGTGATATTACTAAAAAGAGCGAAATAAAAAAAACTGTTTTAAAAAACATTGAACCGACTTCAACCCCTAAAAAGTTTTTTTTATAGAAACTGATACAGTTGGCTACATCACCTACAACATCTGTGATGTCAGCCCATAACACCGGGTGAACTAGGTGCCATGTCAGTGCTTCCCTTCATTTCATGTCGGCTACACTGAACTGGACGGAAAACATGAACTATTTACATAGCTGTTTCGACGTTTCATTCAGTTTGGTGGTACCAACCCGGGCGGGATAAACCCTACCACCTGGTAGTAAGAAGAGAAGTGACCTACAGTTGCTTTTGTACCGCCTTCTACTCTAGATCATAATATTATTTAATACATTTTATGGTTTGAAGTCGGTGTTTTTTAAAACAGTTTTTTCTTTACCAACAACTTGAACTTACAGGGTGCGTTAGCTAACTGGTAGGTTACCTACATATTTTATGGTAAAACCAACTTCAATTATAGCAGATACCCTTTGCTAGTAGCAGGTGCCGAGAAGAAGCACCCAATTTTAGGGACCACTCTCAGGGCCAATGAACACGCCAAAATCAACAACCACAAACCTGGTGAAACGCCGGAAAGTGAGTAGAATCGATCTCATCCCTCCGATACACATCTCCGATCATTAGAAAGTTATCCAGGCCCGAGCGTAGCAGTTCACACTGATGAGCCGTCATGTGAGCGCGCAGCATGACTCCTCTGTTCACATAGTAGCAGTCGAACTTGGCGCGGCTCGGGTGATCCGCCGGTATGAGAAGATCGTCGAAATTTTGCCGCGTAGTAACGACCGGAGACAAACTATCGTACACGCTGAATATAGGGTTACCGCCGTGCGTGAACGACTTGTAGAAATAGTTGACGATCCTCTGCCGTACCAGAGACAATGGGTGATGCTTATGGATGTGCAGATTGCGGTTTAGGTAGGAAAGTATCTTGGGTGTGACGTTGGTATAGTCGTCAGTTTGGTAGGTCTTCCGGTTGATGGTGAGTGCCGGCTCGGCGCATGACTGCGTGGAATATGGCGTGCGGAGCAGCGACGGCAGAGGGCGGAGCAGTTTCAATCGCATTTTTTTATAATTTAGGTTATGATTTGAAAATAGTGTTCGTAAAAAAAAGGGTTGAAGGGTTGTTGGCGGTTGGTGTTTTTTTTAGTTTAAAAACAACGTCGTGACGACGACGGACGAATATAAATAATTCCACTTTTCCGTGACTTTTGAAACTTACTTACACATGAACATTGAACACAGAACATTTTTTTCAGATGTTCTAATCTAACCTAACTTTTACGAAACGTCACTTTGACAGCAAGGAGAATATTTGGTTTTTGCTTTTTTATCCTGACGGAAAGGCGAGGGTCGTTTGACCGTACAGCCAATTCTTGTGTTGTTCATTTGTTTCTTCAGTTAGAATCCAGTATGATTTTCCAAGTCAGTAATTTCGAGTTCGTAAATCATTATATCTTCAATGGTATTACTCATAAATTCGTATAAACATGGAGGCAAAGAATATAATACTACTAGGCCTAGTGGGTGGTGGGTCTTTCTCCGGATGGGCAGAATAAGCGAGTCCGGATCGAAAAGTCTTATAAAATGGATTCATAATGCTCTCATATTTTTTTATATTGTAGATATGATTAAAATACTGGGGGGGGCCTGTGTCCTTTTTTTAATTAATTAATTAGAAATGCGATAAAAAAAATTCTAACTGCTGAAATCTTGACTTCACTGGCGCGTCCGGACTACAGTTTGCGGTAGAAATTTTGTTTTTCTTATCATCTATAAGGAATTACGCTACTTTGTATATGTTCTCTAAAACCTAGTTAGTTATGCTTTACCTTATATTTTTACTAAGCATGAATACGCTTTAGAAGACGAAATACGAATTATTTTATAAGCGTCCGCTAGTTTCCTTTGATATCGGTGGCGCGCACGAATACGCTCATAGATCATAGACTATTGTAGCTGAGTGCATAGCTGTTAAAGCGAAAAAAAATATTAGTCGCGCCGCTTCCGTGGCGAGGACAACACGTCTGTGCGTTCCTGTGCGGCCGTGTTATTAAGGTATGTAATCGTTTTCGGTGGCTTGGTAACCTATAAAATTGATTTCGCTGGACCAATTTTCTCGTTATTTATTTGACATATTACTATTATATTTTAATTAGAGATTGTCTTATTAGTACTAGATCTCCAACTTAGAGAGCAATGCTGTATATATAGGTTATATTTACAAATATTTTAGATTTTCCTTACTTTTTTGATTTCAGTGTCAATGACTTCGGTGTTTTCGGTGGAAATAGGTGCACCGAAGTCAATTTCAAAACCACCGAAAGCAAGAAACATATTTTTTAATTAAATAGCATGCCTATTATAACTTATGAACAGGATAACATATGTATTTGAGGATTAGAAATGAAAAAAAAAAATTAAATTCACATAAAGTTAAAAACATTTATTAAGACTGCAAACTCTGCGTAGCAAAACCTAACTTACTGTATTATATTGCGTCATTGAGAGATTTCGTCGAATGAAGTACAAAAAAAAAGAACAGTTTTTCTTTTAATCGAAGTTATATTATGCCGTTTACACTGTATTAACTAAATAACTTTTGAGACTAGTGTATATTTCTTATTTAAATATGTTTTGCGTTACGGTAGATCAGACTTTAGGACGAACTTCAGCTTTCCGAAGGCAGCCCAACCCAGTTGAATGTGTCTCTCTACCTCCTTGAGTAGGCCTTGTCGACCTACTTAGCCGAAATATTTGTCCGAAATATACGTATTCCTCCACTTGTTTGATCACTTCACCGTCGATCAGAATATTCCCTTCACCCATATCCTCCATCGTCATGACGTTGCTTTTATCCCTAACCTTACTTTTGAGTAAGGATATGGAGCGTATTGTCAACTCAGCGCTCTGACGTATCTAGAAGACTGTAAACTTCTCGATGACAAGCAATACGGCTTCCGCAAGCAAAGGTCGACTGGAGATCTTCTTGCGTACGTCACGCATTTGTAGGCTGAAAGGCTCGATGGTTTTGGGAAATCGCTGGCGGTCGCTCTGGACATATCCAAAGCATTCGATCGCGTCTGGAACCATGGACTGTTAAGAAAGCTTACGGTGTCCCTACAAAACTGTGCACTTCGATCTCCAGCTTTTTGAGTGGTCGGTCGATCTTTGTCACCCTAGATGGTGCCTGCTCGGCCGACTACTCAATCAATGCTGGTGCTCCACAAGGATCCGTGATGTCGCCTACGCTGTTTCTATTATTCATCAACGACATGCTTTCGCTCGGCGAAATATATTGTTACATGAACGACAGCACGGTGCACGAAGGGTTCAGCAAGGACTGGAAGGGTAGAGAAGCCTCAGCAGCAAACGCGAGACGCGAAACTGTTGCTCGGGTTGACCAGGTTCTCGAAAAGTATCCTCTTGGGGGAAGAACTTGTCAACTTCAACGTAGCCAAGACGCAAGCTTGTGCCTTCTCTACTAAGGCTAATCCGTTTCCTCTCCAAGCCATTTTCCAGGGCAGCCAAGTCCCCAAAGATGGTAGTCTGGGCGTCCTGGGTATGGAAGTGTCCAGGGACGTTGGGTTTCGATCGTTCATAGAGTCCAAGGCGAAACTAGCGTCTCGAAAATTAGGGATCCTTTACCGATGTCGGCGATTTTTCACGCCGGTCCAACTGATTACACTGTATAAAGCACAAGTAAGACGGTGATGGAATATTGCAGTCATCTTTGGGAGGGTTCCCCTGAGTACCTTCTTTCAGTCTTGGATTCAATTCAGCGACGAGCCATTCGCCTCATTGGTGACTCTGTACTCACAAACAGCCTTTAAAGCACTGACGTATCGTGGGGTCATTGAGCCTGTTTTATCGGTACTACTATGGCCGCTGTTCTGATGAACTTGCTTCCCTTATCCCTCCTCCTACTGTTCGCCTTCGCCAAACCCGCTATACTCTCGCGGAACACCCCTTTGTAGTCGACAGAAGAGTTCTTCGAACTGCACGATTCTCTAAATCGTTCTTGTGCCGCACTGCAAAGGTGTGGAACGGGCTTCCAGGGAATATCTTTCCCCACTCCTACAATCCACGGATCTTCAAATCGCGGATTAATAGCCTTTCCCCAGCGACATTAGTCCACCTCCAAGCCGGACTGGCACCTCCTTGGCGGTGAAATTGGTTGCGCCTGAAGCTTCGACCTCGGGCAGAGCCACCCAGTTCGGAAGCAATAAAAAAAATCCATGTTCATCCTCAGGCCGACGACGTTCAGCGAGACCTCGTAAAGGTCGCTGAGCGTCTCTTGAAGCTGAACCCGGGTATAGGCGAGGAGGACAATGTTATCCGCGAAACGGAGATGACTGAGAAACTCCCCATTGACATTTATTCCAATGTTCTCCCACTCAAGCGTCTTGAACACGTCTTCAAGTGCTTCTGCAAGGAGCTTGGGTGAGATCACGTCCCCTTGCCTCACTCCCTTACCAAGGAGCATTTTTTTTTAAATAAAAAGCGCGACATGCGACGCCGAGCCACCACAAATTCGGTCGTACGCTGGGCTTTCGAATGCCATGCCGGCCTGACAGGTGCTATTCACGCCTCTCTTGAAGGACCCGAGGCGATACTTGGGGGGGATACGTGGGCAGGGAGAGCGTTCCAGAGTTTACCAGTTCTGTGGAGGAAGACCTGCAGAACCGATTGGTACGCACCCGTATGTGTGCGTGTTGTGCGGAGGTGGAAAGGGGGCGGAAGGATCGCGTTAAACAGCTCCTCCGAGCATTCACCATGGATTGAATAAGCGATAGAACACACTTAGGTCGCCGACATTTAGGGTCACCTCTAGTCGCAGGGCTCGACTCTGGATCGAATCCAAAGGCGCAAGCTGGTATTTAGCTGAGCCAACCCACAAGTACGAGCAGTACCCCAAGCAGGACATAATCCGTACTATACAAAAGCAGCCTTTGGCCCGGCGTGAAGTACCGTCGCACCTTATTGAGTACGCCCAACTTTTTAGAAACTAGCTTGGCCTTGCCCTAGATTCTGGCGCCGAAAGTTTAGGTCGTGCGACAGTTCGACTCCGAGGGCCCGAGGTGATCGCTTAATTTTAGCGACGGGACCTAGAAGGAAGGAGCGGCTGTGAACGCTGTTCTTTTCGCACTGAACGCGCAGACTTGTGTCTTGGAAACGTTAAACTCGACCAAATTAGTACGGCCCCATTCGGGAATAGACCGAAGCGTTTGTTCTTCGCCTCTTCTCATCCACAACGTCCCGTCTGGCTGAAGGGTGACTGGTGTAGGATCAGTGTACCTACTTTTGTCCGCATAACAATGTATGTTGCCGAGTAGCAGAATATCATTGGATGGGGCGGGTATTTTCATGGAGCCTCACAGTCACCGCCGTTTACCGATACAAGTTTTGGAGTATCTCGACGTATCGGTGGTCGATTTATTATTATAGTATTACGTGTGATTATCCTTTTCAGCTTTGCCGTGATAGCGGATTCAAAAGAGGAACGCTTAGCTAAAAAAAGAGTTGCTGAAAGACTTAGAAAAGCTAGAAATAAAAGCGACCCCATACTTTATGCACTTAACAATGAAAGAGACCGGCAATATCACAAAAAAAAAATTTACAATATAAATCTACTCAATACCTACTCATATCGAAATTGCACACAATTGTAGTCGGTATTGTTTGTTCTTTTGCACAGTTGCATAGTGTTTAAAGTGTTAAGTTATAAAGTAATTACACGATTTGATTTCGGTGACTAAAATATTGATTTCGGTGGACATCATATTTTTTTAATTCAATAACTTCATAACCGTTCAATCAATTTCGTTCCCTCCACTACCATTTGATTCTAAATTAATTCTAAATTATGTTTTGCCTGTGAGAATGTCTAAATTCAAAGAAAAAAAAAGTGCCACCGAAGTCATCGAAATATTGCGACGGCGGAGAAAGACCCTGGTAATGAATTCTGCCCGTATATTTCCGCGAGTTGCTCTGATTGGGCGTTCCCACTGAGGAAGGAACTTTGGCGGGAAATATAAATTTCGGAAGTACTTCGGAAAATAAAGTTTTTTATGTAAGTAGTTATAAAAAAAATAACCATAACGTAATTTTAAAACACATAACAAAAAAAAAAACAGTTTGGCAAAATGGGCGAGATCTAAAAACTTCTACACTCTACCACCTAAGTACATAAATGACCAAACGAATATCAGATTCAGATATCAGTCCGATGTTGAACGTTTTCTCCGCTAGGTTCGCTGAGGTGCCGGAGCCGGAGCGAGACAAGTAATCTGTGGCCAGAATCTTCTCATCTCTCCACCATTCAGAGCAACTCGCGTAGTGGACTTTGGAAATATGCATCCCACCCGGCAAAGAGGTTTCGTGTTTCGCGCTCGCAGCAATCGGACAATGTCGGACGCGGTGCGTGTGTAGAATAGAGTAACTTTTACGGAGGTGTGTAGTATTGAGCTTCATATCATATTTTATATTATATTCCTTTTATAAATAAGTAATAGCTAAGTACAAGCAAACGTAGCGTGGGACGCCCCCCGGCTAGGTGGACAGATGACCTAAAAAAGGTAGCCGGGAGTGGATGGATGAGAAGAGCAGAAGACCGCGTGTGGTGGCGTGCCTTGGGAGAGGCCTATGTCCAGCAGTGGACCGATACAGGCTGATGATGATGATGATGATGAATAGCTAAGTAACTAGATCAATGTCAAGTGTAAAGATAGTGGATTTGTGCACGGACTGTCTGATAATTATGGTTCATGTGCATATTATAACATGTAGGAACATATAAAAAAAGTATATAACACTCTGTTGATGATGATGAAGCTGAAAAAGAATATCGTGGTATCGAAAGAATAATCGAGTTACATAAAAAAATCCATCTGTCACCATCGACATCTATTTTATAGATCGAACGTCGTATGATGCAACCTGTGCTAGACGTCGGTACAAATGTGCGTGCACGCATACACAGTATTGTGACACGTGACACGATCCCTACAACGATGCTATCGCGCGCTCGCCCCCACCCGCGCACAGATGACAAGAACGAGCGAGAAAGACGTCATGCGGCGCGTTTGCCGTCTTTCCGCCCACTCCCATCACCAGCAGGCAAGCGAGAACGAGAACGCGATACCACCGCACCGTCACACGATCCTATCCGTGACAGCATGGCTTCTTAACACGCCATAACATGCTCAGGCGAAACAAACAACGTTTGTCACTGTCACTCTTTATAACAGCAACCGGGCATGCTGCACACACGCGTCACCGACTCGATACAGACTTGCGTGCGTTCAACACGCGCCGTATGAAGCGGCTGTTCGTGAAATCTGCATTATATGCAGGTCTCGTCGAGAACATATTTTTTCGGGAGTGATGTATGGGATGGGCCAATCTATAAAATAGATATCGATGTCTGTCACATTAACATTTCCTTGGTCATATCTCGAGAACCCCTGGTCACCAAATCTGACCATTTGAAATTAAAAAGTGTATTTAATTTTTTATTAAATGTGAATAATATTTGTATCTTTTATTGAACCTGTACTTCTGTCGTATAGCTAATCCGTCGAATCCAAGAATTTGTCGAGCAGCGAATCTGCCGAATCACGAATCTGTCCAATCGAGAATCTGTCCAAAACCGAACAAAGGCTTCCTAGGCTCACTCAAACTGGACGTCTCGATGAGATCTACCCATCTGTCACATGAATATTTGTTTTGATCGTATATCAAGTACCACAAGTCCTAGAGACCCATCATGTTCGTACTCAAACTGCACGTCTTGAGATCTACCCATCTGTCACGTGAATATTTGTTTTGGTCATATCTCGAAAACCACTGGTCCTAGTCCTAGACCCATCGTGTCGATACTCAGTCATGGACCGACCAGTGCTAAAGTGTACTTAAATGTTTTCATAAAACAAAACTCAGTATTCTGGGTCACGCTCAGCGTAAAATGAAACAAAAACAATACATTTTAACAAGAACATGAACTTTTTATTTATTTATAAGTATGGACGGTGTATGAAAATAGGATACAAAATGTTTAATTTTAATTACATTAAAGAAAATGTACTGTAGGTTAGAATAGGTTGGTATTTAGGCACTTTGAGACTTCTAAAGGAAGAAAGAAAAATTGCATTGAGTTCATGTATGTATCTCGCAAAGGCACTTCGCCAAAGCTCTGGTATTACTTATGTTTGAAAAAGATTTTAAGCGAAAAGTCCGTCCATTAAAAACATAAATGTAATTAGAAACATATTTCTAAATTATAGTAAGTATACAAAGGTTTAATATGTCAAAAAGTTGAAATGAAAACATGGAAAATATCAGCATTACATCTACGCACACAAAACTTGTAACAAACTTAGGAAAACATTTAAATGGCTGTGTTTGAAAAGGCTATCTACTAATTTGTTTTAAAACTACCTACAATTTTTGGTATTATCAGTCTTTAATGCTTTCCTTTACATGCGCTGACATATCCTCGGGTGATAGATGACGTAGAACTAACACCAACATTTATTTAACACTGATTACTATACTTACTAATAAAGTAAATACTGACCTATCTTCAGTATGTTTTCAGATCGGGAGTGTAATTTCTTAACACTGTGTCACAGATTGTATTATTCCTATGCAGTAATACCCCATTTTACACAAGGGACACCCTTCCAGAGAAAATTATGTTATGTCAAATTTGCGTATATTTTAAAAATATAATAACTTTGTTTTATTGCTATATTGCTGATTCTCCCTAGTCTCTCATTTGTTCACACTACATGTCACACTTTAACATGGCATCTTGACCTTATCCTTTAGTTGTCTTTTATGACATGATTTTTTAATTGATTTTCACCAGTGTTATATATAACAAAGTGCAATGCGGGGGTCGCATAAAATGGGTTATTACTGTATTTTATAGCAAAGCTAAACAACGGCAACTTTTTTGTCGCAGAGCAGCAGAAATGACACAATGGCAACAGGGGAAGTATTATTTTTGCTAGCAGTAGACTGTTATTGAGGTGGGTGATATTACTGTTTACATGATTTCACTTTACAGAACAGAATGATGGCTGCAAACGCTGTATTGAGGTGGGTGATATTACTGTTTACATGATTTCACTTTACAGAACAGAATGATGGCTGCAAACGCTGCGGAAAATATAATTACACTTGCTATACTTAATTTTTTTTATGTAAAGCACGACATGTGGCGTCGTTTCACTAACGTTGCCCATGGTCATTATGTGATGCACGGGGACCGCAAATGACATGCCGGTCTGACAGGAGCCTTTTCACGCCCCTTTTGAAAAACCCCAGGCTGTACTTGGGAGGAAAAATATTATTTACATTGTAGTTACTTACTGGTTAAAGTAAACAATGTTGCAAGCAGTGGCGGCTGGTGACCTGTGGGACTGGGTGTGCGCTAGGTACCTACTTAGTACTATACCCAAACGTGAATCTAATGGATACCGCGGTCTTGACTTATTTGCTAAAATTATGTACCCACCCAGAGTCCTAATTGCTCGAAGAACCAAAGCGACACTTCACTGCGCGCGCAGTGGCCACGAGCGAACCGCGGTCGGGGTGCGCGCGCGCGAGGCGTGCCCGGCGCGCGCGCCCGCGCCCGCCCGGCCAGACAGCGTGCGGTACTGTTATTTATTAATGTTTGTGTCGGTGTCGCGTCCTTGCCGCGCCAGGCAATGAAGAAAACTTCACAATGTACATGTTAACTGACGAAAAGTCGTTGAAACTGCTATAAAACTGATTTGCAAAACATCCCGGCGCGGCGGCGCGGCGATTGTCGGTCGACGCGTCATGCGACGACGGGTCTCGCCCCGAACTGAGACGGCGCGGCGCGCCAAACAACGCCTGCCTAGCTCTTTGGGTGATTCCATTTTTTTTTTGACTTTAACTAAAATAGCGAAATATTGTCGTAACGCATTAATGTTTGTCGTAACATACGAATATTTTATAAATTACCATTCGAATATGTATCAAATCCAAATTCGAATAATTCAAATATTCAATTGCAAACTCGATCTGTTATATATAAGAAACACCCATATTCCAAAAATGGACTCGCCTGTCGAGTCGTGCAACAGCGTACATACATGTAGGTACTTAGCGCTTGTGTGTGTGTGACTTCGACCCAGAGTTTGGATCGCCCCCGCCGCGCCGCGCCCGCGCGCTCCCGCCCGCACGTGCCCGCCCGCGGTCGGGTTCACGATCTCGGCTTACTTCGGCTCATCGTCGGCTGGCTCGGTCGCGACGTGTCGCACGCGCGTCTATCCACAATATACTGTCCTTCTTTTTCCGTCGTGTGTCACACGCAGAATGCAACCTTGTTCCACACATAATCGTATGAAGAGTGTTTCGTTTCACACGGCGGGGCAGCGGCGTTTGACATTTTCTCATAGTCACGTTCGC
The DNA here is from genome assembly GCA_946902875.1 of Nematopogon swammerdamellus. Classification (NCBI taxonomy): domain Eukaryota; kingdom Metazoa; phylum Arthropoda; class Insecta; order Lepidoptera; family Adelidae; genus Nematopogon; species Nematopogon swammerdamellus. Next base: position 10,991,442 of record OX336357.1, read on the forward strand.
GGTGTTTTGTCATGCACACGGCGGCGAGCTCGGCGGCGATACGTAGTAAGTAGTACGTATTACGTACAGCAAAATCGTGCCTTGTTGTCTAGGAAATAGGAACGAATTCAGTTTGAAATTTTTACTTCGATCGGTGATAATCATGGAAATGTTTAATATTTTAATTTATTTATTTCTTTCGGGTGAAGGCGCTGTTTTGTGGTAGTGCGGCGCACGAGTGCACTTAAGGGCCAGCCGCCACTGGTTGCAAGCTCTGCGTAAACTGAGCGCATATTCAACCTGTGAACAAGTTACCCATGCTACTTACAAGCAAAACGCAGTGTTCAGCTGAAAATGAGTATCGAGAAATCGTTATATAGATGAAAGATTTCCTCTCGAGTTTTTTTTTACATCTAGTTAGCCGTTCGCCAATCGGGCTCGCGCCTACGGAATACAGTTGAATTAAAGAAAAATATTAAACTAAATTACACATGTCCAATTCCTTACACGGATAGAAAGAAACTGATAGGTTTAAGACTCAGTCAACCTACGGAGGGAAGAGCTGTCGTAATATTCACTGCACATCTTGCAAACATCCTTCATATGGTCGAAGTTCATCAGCATGAGTTTAGTCTCCTCGGTGCCGTTGCGTGAGCCCACCGCGCACACGAGCTGAGTGTTGGAGGCGCGGATACGCAGGACGTTGCCTCCGGCGCGGCCCGAGGCGAGCCGAACGATATTCCGGATGAATTCGCCCGTCTTCAAGTCCCAAAGCTTCACTGTTCCATCGTCCGACGACGACACGACAAACCTCTTTAGAAGCTGCACGTATGTCACGGATAACATATGCTTGTCGGCCCCGGCCAGAGTGTGCAGGCACTGCCCGGTGGTTATATCCCACACCTTGAGGGTAGAGTCGGCGTTACCCGATATCAATATATTAGACTGCAGCTCCATGCTGGTGATGAGCGATGTGTGACCGATAAGCGTATGCTTGAGCTGGCCCGTCTTGGCATCCCACACGCGTATCGAAGTGTCCAACGACCCGCTGACTACGTGTACACTGTCAAACTTCAAACTGTACACCCTGTTGGTGTGGCCCGAGAGCGTGTGGAGACACTCCCCCGTGTCGGGGTTCCAGATCTTTACGAAGAAGTCGTAGGCGCCCGACACCACCAGGTTCCCGTCGTACTGCACGCACCGCACGGCTGCCATGTGTCCCACGAGGACCTGGAGGCAGCGGCCTCGCGGAATCGACCACACACGCAGAGTCGTGTCCCGAGACCCCGACACCACTTTGTCCTTGTGCAGGCGCATGCAGCGCACGGTGGAGGTGTGTCCCCCGAGCACGTTGAGGCAATCGCCTGTGACGGCGTCCCAGACGCGCAGCGTGCGGTCCGTCGACCCGCTCACCACCAGGTTGTCCACCATCTGGCAAGACCACACCCCGCCCGAGTGCCCCACCAGCGTCTGCAGACACTCCCCGGTGATGGTGGACCAGACCTTGAGTGTGGTGTCGTCGGAGCCGCTGAGGATTCTGTTGCCGTGGCACTGGAGGCAGGTGATGACGTGGTCGTCGTGGCCGCGCATCACGACTGCCTCTGTCGCCGGCTTGGTCCTCCAGTTGCTCTCGATGATGTGCTGGTTCATGTACGTCGACTTCCAGCGGCTCGTGCTGGTTGGACGGAAGAAGGAATACGTCGTGGGCCGAACGGCGTTGATGCCGGCGCGATGGCAGAGCTTCTTCCACAGCAGGTTGTCGTTGGCGAGGAATCGCCAGTAGCGACAGGTCTGGGCGACTTTGGACAGATCTTCTGGCGCGAGGTACGCCAGCACGATAAGGGCGAGCTCCTTGGGTAGAAGGGAGATGAAGTCTGTCTGGAAGAGAGGTTCGATGGTCTTCATCATGTGGCGTACTTGGAGGACGGTGGAGCGGCTGATGAGTGAGTCGAGAGCGATGTTCCTCTCGTTGCTGCTCCACGAGTTGTAGATGTCGAGCCACTGGTTCAGCTCCGGGGGGTTGGCGACCGGCACTGTGGCGACGGCGCACACCTCTGAAGGTCGCGAGTCTTCAACTTCGCTCGAAGACTCAAATTCGGGACAGACTTTCTTCGTAAGCAGATCTTCGATACACTCGACTTTATCGAGTATCCTCTTTCTGGAATACCTTGCGTAGGGTTCTAAGCAATTATCATCGTTTAAAAAAACCTGACCTTCAATAGATATTTCAGTAGGATCGGTGGTCGGTAGGCAAGCGTAATCTACGATTTTATCAGAGTGTTCACTGCAGTACTTATCAAGAAAATCAAGTGTGAGATTTCCATTAGATTTGTCCTTCATTTCGGAAGGTTCCATTTTCGTGCACAATTCTTTGTCGTCGTTAATATCCATTTCTGAGATGTTCCTATCGATTTCCTCAAAGGTTAAGACTTCCATGTTTTCTTGTTCCATCCATTCGTTGATTTTATCACAGCTAGAATATGAAGAAGCATTTGATGTATTCAATTCGGTTTCATTAAAAAACAGTGCTTTCTTTGCTACGTCCACACTTTTTACAGTAAAGTCGTTGGTTTGCTTTGATTCACTGAACGTTGGCTCTATTTGATCTTCCGTGATACTGGTTTTGGTTTTTGAGCAAAAAATGACACTAGATCTAACGCTGGTGCCCGTTGTGGACATGTGTGAAGAGCTTAGCTGATCTGTGTCAACTGTCTCTTGAAGCTCTTCATCCTGCAAGGGTTCTGCGTGAATATCTCCCTTAATTAATTCAACAGAAGTCAAGTTGCTTTCAATTTGAGAATCACTAGTTCTACTCTTGCCCTTGCCTTTTCCTTTGCCCTTAAAGCCTTCGGGGTGTCCTCCGGCTTGTGACAACTCCATTTTGATCACTTTGGAAGTTGCACAGGAATCAGTGCAGCGTCGAGAGTTGGTGTTTGACAAAAATGTTCATCTTCTGTACAGAGGTAGTCTGAAATAAGAATGATGTTGGTCAGTCTTAGATAGAACACAATTCTGTTGGCCACCCGCTGGGTGTGCCACTCTTTCTAATTTATATATCAATACTAAAAAGTCAAATTATTATAAAAAAAATTTTAATAACTCATGTTTTCAACTTAGGGTCGGTGGCATATGAGGTGTTATATATAACTAACATTTTAAAAATAAAAAACCTACAAGAATTGGTTACCTAAAGGTTTTTTTTGGTCAGTAATTTTTACCATTATTACAATGGATGTACCGGGACTGTTGTGATGTTCCTTTAAGGAGGCTATTCTACGCCTTGTAACAACAGCACTGGTGAAAGATTTTTTTAAATATGTGCTTTTATTAAAATTTTAGGATTTCCTAACAATCTAAATGCGTGCTACAATGTGTGGGCGCCTTTAGCGGCGCGGCGGGGCGCGGGCGGTACGCGGACGGGGTGGGCTGTTTGCGTTCACTCGCGTCAAATTCGTCCGTATTCCCGTTGCCCCGCGCGTGCACGATTAGAACATTACAACATTACACTACATTAATAACTTTAAAAATTTATATCTTCGCAACGGGCGTACCTAGAACCCTACTTTTTTTACTAATTATGTTTGTCACAAAGTGTAGAATAGCCTCCTTAAAGGAACTACACCAGTCCGGGGACACCCTGTATATTTGTAGTTAACATGTTGCCTTCCAAACATTTTAAATATGTTAACTTTAGTGGTATTTTTGCACATGGCCGCGCAGAGCTTTTGGTGCGCCAACCTTGATAATAACTCTAATATTTCGTTAAATAATGAAGTTAGATCAACCCATAAATACCATAAATGAAATTACCCACAAACAATGTGAAACAAGTGAGAAATCACTTATTTAGAAGCACAGGTTTTTTGCTTCCAGGAAAATCAAAACAGGCTCAATATTTTTTCTAACCTAAAATTGACAATTACCTCATACAATACAAATAATATATAAATGTGACTACACTACTGAATTATATATATAAAAGAACACGGTCTCTAAAAGGCAGCAACTAATGAAAGTTACTTGAATCCATCCGACAATAAAACTAAATAAAAAACAAGAACCTATGTAACCTATATAAAAATAAGTTTATTTCTCTTCGAGCTCGGAATAGTTTCTAGGTGTGATTGATGTCAGTGGCGGAGTCAGCTGTTGGACGAAATATTTTACTTGCAGTAGGTAGGCAAGTAAAAATATAATCAAAGTTTATTTATTTTATTTTAATTGTCAAAGCATATTTTCTGTTTCACATATTTCACATGGCAATGGGCGTCTTTCCACTCGCCGGCACGGCGCCGGTTTTCCACTGGGCCGGTGCCGGTGCCGGTCTGCGATCGTTTTTTTTGGCAGTACTGACACAGACGTTCACGTTTAGACACGTAAAAATGGCATCGTCAAGTCGTCGTATTTATTTGTTATATCTCTTACATTTAAGACGAAAATATCAACGAGAGGTCAAATTTTGGATTGATCCAATCTTAAAAGTAAGATACTTAGAAGGAGAAAGAGTTGCCACGTCGTATTGAAATTTCATCACAAAAGCACGTAGGTACGCACTTACAGCAATCCACAAGACAAGTGAAGTGTGAAGTGCGATCCGCGAGCGAGTCTCGTCGAGCGCCGAGCATCCCTCCCTCCTGCCCGCGCCACGCACACGCACACACACGCAAACGGCTAACGTACACAATACACATGTAGTTTTGCCGGCCGGCATCGAGCGGGAAGCTTGCTGTCCCGGCGCCGGCGACGGCGCCGGTGGGAGTCATCACCGTGCCGTCGCCGGTAAGTCGAAAGACATGCCATATATTTCATACATTTTTGCTTCCCCGGCAGCCGGGCCGGTGCCGGTGCTGGCGCCGTGCCGGTGCCGGCGAGTGGAAAGACGCCCTATGGTGGCCACGAAGCTCTCCGAAACAACGCGAGACTAGCTTCGAGCGATGGGTGGTGGTACTAGACACGTAGTATTATTATCATTTATAGAAACATGTTTTAACCTTCTATCGAACATTATCTCTCTTTTTAATAAGAAAAATTCACTGATATATAACTAATATAACGCGTACAAATTGTGGTATCCGCGCAGATGCAACGGAAGCCGGTTGGAGAATACAGTTTTGACAATGGGAGCCTACAGGTTGAATGGGAAAGGTAAGCGGCCACACCCTGCATATTCCACGTGGCGAACAAGGGCGCATGTGATGAGATATTTCAGGTGTGTTATAGAACACACTGCATGTAATCACGTAGGCACAATGCAACTGACACCTCGGTCGATAAAGGAAATTCCACTCAGTTTGAACCGTGAGTAAACAAAAAAAAAACGTCTAGACACGATACATTACGCAGAAAGCATGGAATGTGCATCTTCAATGCATACAAAAAAAAGATATGGCCGACCTATTGACAAAACAGTTATACACGCAAATATCGCGTCCCTAGACGGTTAGGCGACCACTGAACATCGAACTCGTTGTTTACAATACCAATTTGGCTACAGACACTACGAATGAACAAATTTTTTAACGTGAAAAAGGACACCTAACCTAAACACACCAACCTTCAAAAGTGAACCTCGAGGACCCGAACGTCAATTAGTCGTTTCTGCACATCGCAAGCGAAGACAATGATGTCCAAAGCACGAATGTTAGTCGATTCCTGGCACAACAAGGGCCAATGAAATTAATCTCAAACAAAATGCTCACCTCACAACAAATGAATGAATTGATGACCCAAACAATTAGTAATCTGTGGCCTAAATGTAGTAATATATTCTTTGTCTAAATGACAGCCCGAACGAAAGTTTTTTAAAATTAATTATTGGCTTGTGGATGCCGGGTCCTTCTGCCATTATATAAGGTTGCCAGTCGAATCACTCCCTCAAATGTGTATTTATTTTATAGAAAAAATCGAGGGAGTCTGCATGTACACATGCAGCCGTCAAACTTAGTTCGTGAATTTTATGTTTAGTTAATTAAAACCTTTGTATGTCGGTCGTTAGAGTTTTGTCTCGATTAGGCAGCGTTAACGACTAAAGCGCGAGAGTTGTTTGAAGTTTGCGTTTTTTTGCATTTTTCAAAACACGCCGTCTTGAAAGGCTGATTTGGGACAGAAGGGATGGAATGACAAAATAAAAATGTATTACGTATTTGAAGTCGTCAGATGGATCTTTCATCCGACATATTTAGAATTGATTGCTGAATACTAATCGTCGCAAAGTACAAAAAAGTCCTAATTTTTTTTAGTCGCGCCGAGCCCAAAGACGCTTCATAAAATTCACGTCAAAAATATTAGGTGCTGATTATTATTATTTATTTTATAAATAAGAAATTACAAAGAATTAATTTAACATTCCACAAAATGAGTACCAGTATACACATTCAGATGGCCCGAATTTTGCCTTCCACATACCCTCAGTGCTGCCAGAACAAATAACCTATTCAGCGCTAAAACGGCGCAAAAAAGCGCTAGATTCTACTAAATTTATTGGTCCAAAAAGCGCTAAATTCGGCGCTAAATGAAATAAATATAATATAGGGTATAATTTAATCTACAGCCTTTCAGAGGGTTGTTCTGCATCTCAAACTAAACTACTTGTGTTCTACTAATTTTGGAATTGAGAGAAAAAAAAACTTTCTCCATTAAGTACGAAATTTTTTTTTTTTTTTTTTAATGTTACTTTTTTTCTACGAATCGACTTAGTTTTCGATACTGATTAACCCTTTTAATGGCTATAGATTCATTAAAATATAAGGAAAAAACATCACAACAAATTCAAACATAACTTTCATTGTACATGAGCCAAGAAATTAACTTAATTTTAGGTTCTTTTACTCTAAAAAAATCTAATTCTAAAATTAGTCTCCGTCAATCATACATAAGGCATAACATCTTCTGAACTGAAGGGACCACCAGTAGACCCTTAGAAAAGTAAAAAAAAGCGCTAGATTATCCGCTAAACGCTAAATTTTCAGATTCGGAGTCGGGCTTACCAAAAAAGCGTTAGATCTAGCGCCGAAAACGCTAAAATGGCAGCAGTGCATAGCATACCCTTTCATTTGACGTCAAGTCGCTGTTTTTTTTTATTTGGACATCTCAGCTGTTGGCTGAAGCCAGTTTGAAATATTTGGCCTCTCAATATAAGGACATGTATACAATACATAATAGCATCAATTATCCTTGCTACATGGGCACATATGAAAGTAAATACTGCGAGTTACACATAGTGATTGATACCTCATTAAGTTGTAAGGAGGAAGTATACGAATTGATTTCTTCGTGGAATGGACACAGAATAATTTACACTGATGGTTCAAAGAACTCCGAGTATGTCTCAATATCACTGTACGATGGTTCGAAGAAACAAGGTTATGGATTTAAAATCACAAGTATGAGCACTATTTTCACAGCTGAAGCTTTTGCAATATATACGGCTTTGGATTATATTGAATGCTTGCATGAAGAACATAATAATATGCAATACCTTATCGTCACCGACAGTATGAGTGTTCTAAGAGCCTTACAGAATGCCAAGTTGGACGCTAACACACATTACGTTATTTATTGGATAAGAGAGAAGTTATACAATTTGCTACAGAAAAACATTGTGGTGGATTTGTGCTGGAGTCCCGCACATATCGGCGTGAGAGGAAATGAATTAGCTGATTATTTGGCGAAATTTATAACTGAAAATGACAGCGGCGATGTTCGCGATATTGCCATGTCCCACTCGGAAATATTTAATGTCGTTAAAAAACAAATTTTTCAAGAATGGACAGATTTTTGGAGAAACGCAGTAACTGGACGCTGGTATGCAACTGTTTGCCACAACACTATAGAAAAAACTTGGTTTTCCAAATATCTTCCGAAGAAAAGAAAATTTTACACCATAATATGTCGTCTTAGATTTGGCCACTGTCGCTTTGGCGCCCATCTTCATCGCATGAATATTATTAACTCTGCCGTCTGCCCACACTGTTCTAATGATGTCGACGTACAAAATCAAGGAGATAATATGAATGAGACTCTGGATCACTTGTTTTTTGAATGCCCGACTTTTGACCTTCAACGACATTCGCTAATAGATAGATTAATGAAAATTTATAAAACACCTGACAATATGCCGCGCGTCACTCAAGATTTACTTGCCAACACAGACTGTTTTCCATCCATTTACGATTTCATTATTTCAACAATTGGCGATATATAAATAATTTAAAGAATAACAACAGACAAGGCTGCATGGTTTAATACCTTTGCCTATCCCAAAAAGAGGGATAAAACAACCAAAAAAAAAAAACAAAAAAAAAAAAAAAAATTTAAATATTTGACTTGAAAATCAACATTTACATAACCTCTAAAGTTAATATTATTTTCTTCGTAGTGTTGTGCCTGCAAACTGCAAATAAACGTTCTCTATCCCTAAGGGACTCTGAGCCCTGAGGAATCGAGAGGAAAGGTACCATGGGGCTGATATTGACGAATTGCTTTGTTAAAAATTAAAAGTAAAAAAAAAGAAACCTGTCTACATATTGAAATAAATAATAAAAATATATGTATTCTTTGATTGCGGCCACTATAGTGTAGTAATAAAACTAACTTTCATTCTAGCCGTCTAAAGCAAAATGAAAAGAGTGAGTTGCGTTCGGTTGGCGCAGCTGACCGTTGCATCGCTAGCTGGATACTACGCCGGCACAACGCTTGAAAGAAGGAGTCGCTCAAATTGTGACGCTGGACTAGCCGGATTGAAGAGTATGCCGGGACTGCCGGCGTTCGCAACGGTGTCAGCTGCCGCCCCATTCGCCGACGGCACCACCACAGCTAGCCGAGTCAGTACTAGTGAGAATATTGCCTAGTGTACTCTGATGAATAGTCTCTAGTGGACTAGTGAACTTATGATTTCTAAGACATCTTTTTTTTTCTAAAAAAAATTGATTATTATTATTTTTTTTTTATGTAATCCGGTTATGGGGGCTTAGTCGGAGGGGCCAAAGCGCATGCTCCGACCAGCCAATATCACCTCCGAGAAGGTAGGTGCCATACCGGATACTTCCCTGGATTGCTGGCTATACTGGACTAGAGAAGAACACAACCGACGCTGCTATGCGGCCATCTTACATCCAGTACGGTGGTACCAACCCAGTCGGCTACAATTTGAGCCTACCACCTAGTAACGGGCAAGGGATTACGTCACGGATTTACGTCAGTATATAATAATAATATAATATAATAGTCAGTCAGTCAGCGTGTAAGCGTCATACACTTCTCCATTTTCCTCCAGTCCTCGTGGTCTTCAGCGATTCGGAACCACTGCTTTCCGCCGACATACTTGATGTCGCCCCACACTCTGTTTTCCTGTCAACGGCCGCTAGTGTAGGACACGGTTACTCCAACTTTTACATTTTTAATACAACAAATGGTTAATACAAGAAATATAATAAGTATGTAATGTATAATAGTTGCGTGTATTTCCGTGAGAACTTCTACTAATGAAGATCTTCTCCCACATTCACAGCTCTCTCGTACCAGCCCATACATTTTCTTCTTTTTCCTCTAGGTACTTGAAATATGCAACTTTAGCACTTTGTGAATAAGTTTTCTTTACTAATATTAAGTAAAACAAGCGAGCAATGGAACAAGCCATGCTGGGAATATTGCTACGTGATATGGTGCGTAACGAGGCAATCCGCCGATTCATCAAAGTGTCGATATTAGGGTGGCTAAGCTCAGTGGCTGTGGGCTGGGCACGTCCGAAGAGCGACGACCGTTGGGAGTGTAGGAAGACCACCCGCTAGGCGAGACGACGACAACAAGTACGTCGACGGAAAACAGCGGTTCCGTACCTCTGAAGGCCGGGAGGACTAGAGGAAATTTGAAGAGCAGTGGACACTGCACGCTAATATAAGTAATGAGGCGTTATATAATTTCTATCTCATGATGCAGATACGTACTATAGATACGTTCGAAAAATTCAAACCCATAACAACGCCATCTATCATTCGTCATCACCATTTGACATATTGATTTTACATTTATATAAAAAGATGTATCTGACGACGATAATATGTCAAAATATAATAATAAATATGTCTTTTTTTAATTATTAATATTCATGATGCAGATATCGCAGATAATGAAATACGGCTTTCCCGGCCTGGACAACGTCCGGTCTCTAGACGACTACGTGCTGTCTTACGACCGGCGCACGCGCGTGCCGCACTGGGTGTTCGAGCACCTCACCGAGGCGCACGTGCGGCGCAACGACCAGGTTGACCGCAGCAAGTGTGAGTTCACACCAGACACCAGCGTGCACACCCTGTTCAGGTGAGTCTACGTGCTGGCGGTGGCGGTGATGATTTTTTTATTTTATCATGTCTGTGAGCCGACATTCATCCGTGGTTGAGTATTTGAAATAGGTCTTATACACGTTGTTGCAGTTGTCCCCGTAATATATTTAACTGACATAAGGGGGTTATTCTATATGTGAAACTAAACAATTTTTGTGGCGAAAAAACTGTTTTTTGAAACCAAACAATAATTATTTTTTCCATACAAATTTTAAATACCTATTCTACAAAATGTATGGAGAAAAAAAAATATTTGTTTTCTCCAAATTAAAAAGCCGTAGAACAAAAGTTGTTCTATTTCACGTACAGAATCACCCCCTTTCGGGTTTTACGGTTGGGGTTGCAACACCGTGTATATGGTAAGTGTCCTTGACAGTTCCACGTAACTAATATTCTCAGTAATTTTACTCTGTGATGAGATCTTGAGGTGCTCTTCTTTTCAGTCTCTTGAAAACTTTCCTAGGAGCCATCAAATCCGTTGTCAGATTTTATGGGTGCATTTCGACTCTGAGTGGTGGTGGTGGTGGTGGTATTATTGTTTCCGGGGGAGTTTCTCAGCCTAGTACCCTGTGTCGTGGGTACTTAAAAATATTAGCCCCACTGCATTTCTCCCCGTGCATGTCGTGACTAAGACAAAAGGATAGGATGCCATGCTACAGTGCGACAGGCTAGCCACCTCTCACCTTGGCACTGTCCTTCCACCGAGGCATGCAGCAGGTGGATCTTTGTGCCTTACTTGCTGCTCGATAGTTGTCTTGTCCGAATGCTTTTCGAAATGTGGTGGTCGGTGTTGTGCTCTAATTTATCAGAGGCCTTGCAGCACAACACCGATTGTCATGATACAGCATTTGGTAAGTACAAGTATGTATGCTCCTGCTATCCAGTCACTCTCGGTCGGGGACCTTTGTGCAAAACACCTTGTCTCCAGCTACCCCAGCCAGCCTATGTCCTTCATGAAGGCCATAAGGCGACCAGGGCGGCTGCAGACCTCCGCAACGGAAGATGGAGAACAGAGTCTGCCTAGGTGGCAAGTTTGAGAGTAACAAACATACGATAAACAAACGATTTAATTTTTAATACATACATAAATACCACACGCTGTATCCCGACACTCGGGGTCAACAGTGTAATCGGTGTTGTGCTGCAAGAACGCTGGTGAATTACAGCACAGCACCGATCACCAGGTTTAGCAAAATATTAGGGCATGATTATTATCAGCAGCAAGAAAAGCACGAAGGCAGTTGCCTACCTCGCAGTAGGTAGGTAGGACTATAGAAAGACCATGCCAAGGTGAGAGGTGGCTACCTTGTCGCCTTTTAGCACACATCTTGTTCTTATCCCTTGACAAAAGTCATATTTAGATCAAACCTCTAATTTAAAAGACAAACAGTTTATCTGTGAACAAGTAGGTTGTTTGCAGCAATCATTCCCCTAACCCTTTCATATCTCTCTGAGCACACAAGTGCACTGTCTCTGTCTTACAATATGAAAAAGGCAAGAATGCGTCTTGGGTAGTGTACTCTCCGAGAGCTACGGTAGGTAGATAGCGGAAACACGGCTAATGATATGTTATGTGATAAATGTCTAAATGGTATGTGATAAACAATATGTTATGTGTAGAGCGGAGAACAGCGACTACCTTCGATCAGGGTTCGACCGTGGTCACATGGCGGCCGCCGGTAACCACAAAATCAGCCAGAAACACGTCGAGCAGACCTTTCTGCTCTCCAACATGGCACCTCAGGTATTATTATATCAATATGAGGTAGAAATATCTCATAAAACAAAGTAATTTACTCCATGACCATCCCTTAAGCTGGGACTCCACGGCGGCGCACGGATGTGCACGCACACGCATGGCCTAGCCAAGCACACGGATGCGCGTGTACGTGGGCGACTCCACAGCCAGCTATGCCGAGCCACGCGCTTCATTTGTTGGAACATTTCAAACGAAGCGGACGTGCCTACTGGCGTACTAACTATGGCGGAGGCGGCGCAAGCGTTGATTTTACTCGATCTCGACAGTTCTTCCGACGATAGTGACAGTGACACCGAATACAACGAAAATTTACCCAAAAGAAAACATCGATTTTGGCTTGAAAGTCATATCGTGCGCAGAGAAGGGTGGAGGGGAGCGAGCTGCGTGGGTCTGGCTTCGCTCGCCTAGCAAAGCCAAACACACGCGTAGCCGTGGGTGTGACGTCACACATCCACGCAGCTGCACGCAGCTCGCAGTGGAGACGCCTCCATATAAATCCATAGGAGGCGAATCTAGACACACGTGCGCAGCGTGGCTGTGCGCCGCAGTGGAGTCCCCGCTTTACAGATTTATTAATTAGTATTGATATTGATATATCTCATTCCATAACAGCGCCATCTCTTGGTGTAGTTGTGCAAACAGTAGTAACGCCATCTTCCGACCTATCTGCACAAAACATATCTTTGTAAATGAAACATACGGCATAGAAAATAGCAAGTTAAGTTGCCTGCTGCCGCACACTCTCTTCTCTTCATTGTGTGACCGAAAAGTGAAATCATAGAGTTTTTCGAACATGTAGCCATTTATTTATTTATTTATTTATTTATAATGCATCCATTAGGTGTCTGTGCACACTCGGACAAGTCATAGTGTATTTAAAAATAATGGTATAATTTGGTATTGTGCATCGAGCAAAAAATAGCCTTCGTCCATTACAAAAATGGATATAAAAGTTTCAATAGTATTGTGGTTTGAAGCGAACAGTAAACTTACACTACAATATCTTATTTATTAGCTACCTACTTAAAACTAAACTTACAATAAAGATGTGTAAACAACGCGGCTTCATCGCAAAACCATCCCACCCGCGGCTTCATCGCAAAACCATCCTTAGATGTGCCTGAAACTTTAGTGAAAACTCCATATGAATTGCCTGAGTAGTTCTCTACATACGCGAACATATAATCGACGACGGCGAATCGCTCGGTTAGTTTGACAATTATGATTGAACTTGCTACATAAGTGAACAAAGTGTGTACAAGGCAGTGGCGGTTATCCAGGTGAAGCAAGTGAAGCACCGCCTCACTTAATTATCTTGAAGGTAAAGAAAAAAAAATTCAAAATACCATGAAAGAAAATTAAAAAAAAGTCCATCCAAACTGATCAGAGAACATTATAGACCAAAAGCGAACGGCGCACGGCGGCGCGGAGGCGAGCCGGCGGTGCGGCGCGGGGAGGTGGTGCGAGAGGGGTCCTTAGAGGCGACGAACGAAATACTTCAGCTCTGCGCCAAAGATGTGTTAGTGCATACAATATGTCTATATACTACTGTCATGGATTGCAGATTTTCTTACAAACAGGAAATTTCGGGTACGAGTCGGCGAGGAATTGTCTGAAGCCCACGATGTACTCAGTGGCGTACCACAAGGTTCAGTAATCGGCCCTGTAGCGTTTGGTATCTTTCTGACGGACCTCAAAGCGATAATGGAATTACCCTTTGCACTTTTTGCTGACGATACTAAATTCTTCGGAGATCCTGTTATAAGCCATCAATCAATTCAAGGCAACCTCGACCGCATCGTGCAATGGACCAAGGATTGGCTTCTTACACTAAACGCAGCGAAATGCACCGTACTGCATATAGGTCCCAAGAATCCGCGTCACAAATACACGATCGAGGGAATCCTTGTACATCCAGTCAACGCACAGAAAGATCTCGGAGTAACTGTGTCACATGACCTGAAATGGGAACCACATATAGTAGAAGTTGTAAAAAGAGCAAACTCACTTCTTTACATGATCAGAAAAGCTTTCTCCTACATAAATCCAGACTTGTTCATCAAACTCTACAAAACGTATGTCCGTCCTCTCCTTGAATACTCTTACCAAGTGTGGAACCCTTACTTCATCAAGGACATTGAACTTCTGGAGAGAGTGCAGAGGCGGGCAACCAAGATGGTTCCATCCCTGAGGAACAAGTCTTACGAAAGCCGCTTGGACGCACTTGGTATTACTACACTAGAGCAAAGAAGACAAAGAGGGGACCTCATCGAAACATTCAAAATTTTCAATGGTCATTACGATGTAGCCAACCTTAACTCAATGTACACAATGAACACCAACGAGGGACTCCGTGGTCATTCTTTAAAATTAAACCGAAACACTTCCAACTCCAACCCAAGAAAGTACTTTCTAACTAACCGAGTAGTGGACTCTTGGAACAAGCTACCACAAGAAGTGATAAGTGCTATCTCAGTGAATGGTTTTAAAAATCTACTTGACAAACATTTGCTAAATATAAACAAAAATAAAAACAAACACTAATAATATAATAAAAAAAAATTAATAATAAAAAAGTAAAAAAAAAAAACAAAAATAAATAAATAAAAAAAAAATAAAACAATAAAAAATATAAATAAGATCTATTATAAAACAGTGCACTCAACACGTGAAGTACACGCATCAGCTGCAAGCTGCTAGTGTATATAAATAAATAATAATAATAATAAAGAAGAAAGAGCTGTCAAACGGACATGTCAAAAAAAATTCACTTGAAAAAAATTTTTTACAATTTTTTTTCCTGGGACGAACCCATCGAGCTTCCGCCACGCGCGGACCCTTCTCCAGCGGCGCAGCGACCCGCACGGTTGGAGGCACCGTGCCGGCACCACCACCGCCGCCGCTCGGCGTCCTTCGTTCTCCACCAACTTCACATGCCTGGCGACAGAAGCGGCTGCAGACCACCCGGGACGCGACGCGCGTGATGGAGAGCAGGCTCTGCAGCGACGGTCGGCCGCCGCCGCGCTCGACTTCGACGCCGCCGCCGCCACCGCTCGCCCGCAGCAGCACTGCCTCCGCCCACCGCGTCGCCCGGCCTCCCCGCGCCCGGGTCGTCCAATACAGGAGCCGCCCTTTCTTCTCGGACACCACACGCACACCCCACCACCCAGCTCCACGCCGCCGGTGCATTCATCGACGAAGAAGATGGAGCGTTGACGTCGGCCGAGCCACAACATCTACGGTGATGGCGACGTCCACCATCGGCAAGCTTGGGGTCATCGGGACCTCACGTCCCGTCTAGTGCCCCCGCTACCGGTGGTGCGTGCGACCATGAGGCGACGCGCGCGCGAAGATTAAGACTTCAAAGAGCTGCGCGACGACGTCGCCGTGCAGTCCGGTGGATACGGAGCTCTCCGAGATGGGGGTGGTGGTGGCCTACGTGTCTAGTACCACCACCTATCGCTCGTAGCTTGCCTCGCGTCGTCTCGGAGAACTCCGTAGCCACGGCCTGCACCCGCCGGCGTGCTTGGAGGCTTGTCTCCCGCCGCCGGCGGTATTACCGTTTTTAATTTTTTTATTAATTTTGTGTATTTTTATTACTTTGTATTTTTAATACTTGTATAATATATGTAAAATTAATAGAAAATTTTGAAAATGTGAAATAAAGAACATAAAATAATAATGGTAACCTCGTCAGTAAGGAAGCAGAGAAGATGCTGAAGTATCTGGATCTGCAGCACGAGGTTACCAAAATGTGGCCCGTCGACTCGACGATCGTTGTGCCCATAGTCGTATCAGCGCATGGGCTGATAGCGAAGAGCCTCGATGACCACCTTAAGAGGCTCTCGCTGAGTGGTTGGGTCAAGGGCCAGATCCAGAAGGCAGCCCTGCTCGACACTGCACGCATCGTCCGGAGGTTCCTCTCTTTGGGACCCGACCATCGGTAGCCTGGGCTCGCCCCGCCGCCGGTGGTGGAAACTCCGTTTGTTTTTATATTAATTTTAGGTTTTAATTAAAAAAAAAAAAAAAATGTAAAATTTGTATAAAAAGAAATGTGGAAATAAATGGATAAATTATAATAATAATAATACACATGTACTTGCCCACGCGCGTGTGTTGGCGCAAATGCCGACAGCACCATACAGCACAGCGCATAATTTGAAAAAGTACCAGGGACACAGCTATGACAAGGAGCCGCACGCGCGGGAAAAAACATTGCATGAAATTGTGCACAGTTGGTGAGACGCCGGACACATCCGGCTCATATCGCTTTGAATTCGTGGCATGTACCTAGCAATTGAGGCGCTAATAAATCCTGCTGCATAAGAACGATTACGTCGTCGCTGCGCTCGCCTAGACGAGCGGCGAGCGCTCATGAAACTCATGAAGTACCAGGGTACAATCGGGTAGATAAGAGTCTCAGTTAATAACATAACATGTCATACAATATTTTTTCCCGCGCACAGCTCCCCACCACGGCCAACCCTACCAAAAAGGTAACGATTTTGTGGTCCGATTGATGTTGAAGTACCAGGGTACAATCGGTAGATACGTAAGAGTCTCTGTAAATAACATAACATGTCACATAATATTTCTTCCCGCGCACACAGCTCCCACGGCCTCTCTCGGCTGCTCTCCTGGCACCTTTTCAAATTATGTGCAAAATTCTATCATAGGAATATCAAAGAGTTTGTATTACGTCGCTGCGCTCCTTTATTATAACCCTATGGGCACACGAGTACGAGAACGAATGAAGTCCGCTGCGGGGTGTAGTGCGGGCAGGGGAGCGCGCGCTCGGCGAAGTTCGGCTGCAACTGGGCGCGCGCGAACTGCGAACGTGTTGGTACTCAAACTTCAGGTCTCGGTGAGATCTATCCATCTGTCACGTGAACTTTTGTTTTGGTCATAACTCGAGAACTACTGGTGCTAGACCCATCGTGTCGGTACTCAAACTTCAGGTCTCGGTGAGTTCTATCTATCTGTCACATGAAGTTTTGTTTTGGTCATAACTCGAGAACCACTGGTGTTAGACCCATCGTGTTGGTACTCAAACTTCAGGTCTCGGTGAGATCTATCCATCTGTCACATGAACGTTTGTTTTGGTCATAACTCGAGAACCACTGGTGCTAGACCCATCGTGTTGGTACTCAAACTTCAGGTCTCGGTGAGATCTATTCATCTGTCACATGAACTTTTGTTTTGGTCATAACTCGAGAACCACTGGTGCTAGACCCATCGTGTTGGTACTCAAACTTCAGGTCTCGGTGAGATCTATCCATCTGTCACGTGAACTTTTGTTTTGGTCATAACTCGAGAACCACTGGTGCTAGACCCATCGTGTCGGTACTCAAACTTCAGGTCTCGGTGAGATCTATCCATCTGTCACATGAACTTTTGTTTTGGTCATAACTCGAGAACCACTGGTGCTAGACCCATCGTTTTGGTACTGAAACTTCAGGTCTCGGTGAGATCTATCCATCTGTCACATGAACGTTTGTTCTAGTCATAACTCGAGAACCACTGGTGCTAGACCCATCGTGTTGGTACTCAAACTTCAGGTCTCGGTGAGATCTATCCATCTGTCACATGAAGTTTTGTTTTGGTCATAACTCGAGAACCACTGGTGTTAGACCCATCGTGTTGGTACTCAAACTTCAGGTCTCGGTGAGATCTATCCATCTGTCACATGAACGTTTGTTTTGGTCATAACTCGAGAACCACTGGTGCTAGACCCATCGTGTTGGTACTCAAACTTCAGGTCTCGGTGAGATCTATTCATCTGTCACATGAACTTTTGTTTTGGTCATAACTCGAGAACCACTGGTGCTAGACCCATCGTGTTGGTACTCAAACTTCAGGTCTCGGTGAGATCTATCCATCTGTCACGTGAACTTTTGTTTTGGTCATAACTCGAGAACCACTGGTGCTAGACCCATCGTGTCGGTACTCAAACTTCAGGTCTCGGTGAGATCTATCCATCTGTCACATGAACTTTTGTTTTGGTCATAACTCGAGAACCACTGGTGCTAGACCCATCGTTTTGGTACTGAAACTTCAGGTCTCGGTGAGATCTATCCATCTGTCACATGAACGTTTGTTCTAGTCATAACTCGAGAACCACTGGTGCTAGACCCATCGTGTTGGTACTCAAACTTCAGGTCTCGGTGAGATCTATTCATCTGTCACATGAACTTTTGTTTTGGTCATAACTCGAGAACCACTGGTGCTAGACCCATCGTGTTGGTACTCAAACTTCAGGTCTCGGTGAGATCTATCCATCTGTCACATGAACTTTTGTTTTGGTCATAACTCGAGAACCACTGGTGCTAGATCCATCGTGTTGGTACTCAAACTTCAGGTCTAAGCTATGTAGGTGGATTTTTAGTTGCCTCACTAAAATTTATTGGTCAAAGCCGCCACTGGTACAAGGCCTCAAAATAGTAAACGTCCCGTGGTGTCATTAGTACCATTGAACAGTACCATCAATGGTACTACTGACCCTAGTTAGTGTCGCTAGTACCATTAATGGTACTACATATACTTATTAGGTATCACTAGTACCATTATTGATTTAGGTTACGGTGTCTGGCTTTTTAAAATTATTATGTAAAATCGTAAAATTGTACAAAAATTGTAATTAACACACTTTGTCGACACACTGGACTGGCTTAAAATCAGCGCCGCACACACAGCCTCAGTACTGAGCTGGAGTGTCGCGGCATAGGCTGTGCCAGATCCTTTTTTCTCTTCACACTCGTAAATGTATATTAACGACGTATTTTAAATTTAAATAGGGAAAATAAACATTATTTCTTTCATTACATTCATAACGAGTAACGGCCACATAAAAATACGGCGTGTTGGTCGTGGTCCACTTGGGTGGACAACGGGCATTTTTTCTTCATTGTAGTATTTGTCTTTGTCTTTTGTCCAGGTTGGTGAGGGCTTCAACCGGCACGCGTGGAACAACCTGGAGCGGTACGTGCGCAAGCTAACGAAAGCCTACGACAATGTTTACTGCTGCACCGGCCCGCTCTACCTACCTCGGTGAGTCCGCAATTTACTTGCATGCCTACACCTTTTTTTTTATGTAATCCGGTATGGGTAGCTGAGTTGGAGGGGCTAAAGCGCATGCTCCGACCAGCCAATATCACCTCCGAGAAGGTAGGTGCCATACCGGATACTTCCCTGCATTGCTGGCTATACTGGACTAGAGAACACAACCGAGGCTGCTATGCGGCCATCTTACATCCAGTACGGTGGTACCAACCCAGTCGGCTACAATTTGAGCCTACCACCTAGTAAGGGGCAAGGGAAGGGACCTACAGTTTTAAACCTGCTGCTTCACCGTTCGGTACCGTGTACCGGATCGGTGTAAAACCCCTGTAAGGGATAAGTCCGCCTTTGCCCCTCATGGAAATTACTTATTGTTTGTTTATGTAAAATGGTTTTCTGAGCAATAAAGTATTTCTAATTCTATCTATCTATCTATCTGAATGTGAGATGGCCGCATAACAGCCACGGCTGTGTTCTCATCTAGTTCAGTACGGCTGTGGAAACCGTAGTCTCCGGTATGGCACCTACCATCTCGGAGGTTACATTGGCTGGTCGGAGCATGTGCTTTGGCCACCGATGCCGGATTAAAAAAAAAAGAATTTATAAGATGGTAGAAAAAAAGTTTTTTTTTGTTGAAGAGTTGATGTGAATTGATTGTCCACTAGTCTCCTTGTAGGCAATTGACCACCTGTAGCTTTTACCATCATACGCATTGTCATACCTTACTACAAGTTATTTCTGCTGTATTTTGACAGTGAAGAGCGGCAGTCAGTGGCAATGCCATCTCTTGGCCGCGACGCGAAATGTAGTTAGCTGGTATTAGCGCCATCTTTTGGCGACAAAAAGCAGCAGTTAGTAGAGCTGCCAAGCCAGCCGATGTGTTGATATAGGTAGTAAATTGTTTTCCTGATTGTTTGCAAGGCGGAGGAAAGTGATGTTTGACTGACATTAGAGGGTTGCGTTGCACACTTCACAAAACTAGTGATTGCAGTTGATAAAAATATTATTGAATTTAAGCGATTGAATAATCTTAAGTCCCGACATTAAATGAAGTGAAACTGACATTATATTCTTTCCGGCATCATATTGCACACCTTCACACATAACATGCGCTACCTGTGGTGCTGGCAACTTCCCTTTTTTCTGACTAGATTTAGCTGAAGATTTGTCAAATACACAATCCACAAATTGTCGAGTTTACATTAGATAATCCATCTATACAATTATCGATAACAATCATCACAAATAAAAAAAATTGTCCGACACTGGCAACAGTCCAAACGTCACTTTCCTCTGTAGGGACCTATAGAGCGTTCCAACTAAAAGTTCCCTTCGCCGTTATGTTGGCTCCACTGTCAGTGCTTAAATTCGTGCTCTGGCAGCACGAATTGTGAATTGTGAAGATTATGTTACCTAATAATGTAAGCGGTATTTATCGTACAAAAATACGGTAAATACTAATGATTACGGGTAAATCTGTACACATAGCAACCCTCAACGCTGTTTTGACAAATATACAGTGGAGCCAACATAACGGCGAAGGGGAACTTTTAGTTGGAACGCTCTCTAGCTTAAACTATAGATGGCAGTACAGTAGTGGCATAAAAAGTAACGAAAAAAGGCGGAATGGTGTTTTGTGGTACCGTGTACTGTCAAATATTGTCACCGCCAACTTGACGGTTGACACCCACCATACTGGCTAGGGCTAGGCCCTAGGCCGCTTCGTATTTATGACACCAGATGGAATTTTTGTCGACCTGCTATAGCTGTTGTATTAATTCTTTCTTTATTCTTTATTCATCATCCGTTTGGTAGTACACTTGAATTTTCCCAATTTTTACAATCCGGTTCGAGAGCTGAGCAAGAAACTGCGCAGGATTTTTTTCAACATCTTTGGTTACAATACGTAGTATATTACATGGTATGTCGGCAGGCGGGAAGCGGACGGCAAGTCATACGTACGCTACCAGGTGATAGGCGCAAACTCTGTGGCCGTGCCGACTCACTTCTACAAGGTGGTTGTGTGCGAGGCGCGTGACGGCAGCCTCGACATGGAAGCCTACGTAATGCCGAACCAGAAGATAGATGATAAAATACCGTTGACCAACTTTCAGGTAATGCAAAATTATGTTTTTTATACATTTGACATTTACACTCGCATATATAACGTGTTTCGTTAGTCATGTCAATAACTTCGGGAGGGTTACATACGCACTCAAACAAACACTTTACGCAAAAAAAAAACATATGTTTATAGAAGCATTTTTTCTCCTAACAAAAATATAAAATCAAATAAGTAGCTGTAAAAACCAATCATAGTGACCTTGTGACTCACTTACAACAAACAGCTGTTCTGCGTTTGAACATAGTACGGTCATTGACCCTGTACAATGCATGTTACCTACTGTTACACACAGGTTAATGTTTAGGTAGGAAACATATGTTTTGTTAAATTTCTCGAAAAGTAATGCTAAAAACATATAATTTTTTTTGCGTAACCTGTTTATTTGAGTGTGTATGTAACCCTCCGAAGTTATTGACATGACTAACGAAACACCTTATAGAATAAATCACTCCACAATGGATCTTCATGTACCGCAGTTCTGACTTCCTGACACCTTTTAAGTTTCTTCCAAACTCAATGAGAGAATACGTCACTACCCGGTGGCGAAATTGGTAACGCATTGGCGGCTTGTGCCAGCGGTCCAGGTTCAAATCCTGGTCGTGAGGTATTTTTAGGTTTCCGTATCCATACGGAAACCTATTAATAGCCGGGATAAGCGTCAAACTGGGTGTGATTATAGTGCAAACTCTGAAGTAAAACCACAAATAATAAAAACCGACCAATTATGTGGTGGTGCGGAAATGTCGCGCGAATCTGACTCGCTTTAAGTTTTAACTGTTTTCATGCCAATTGACATTTTGCAGGTACCACCAGAGACAATAGAGAAAGCGGCGGGGTTGCTATTCTTCGACAAACTCCAGCGAGACAGACTAAATAAAATCAACGGCAAGAAGTTATAAACATTTTTATAAATAGTTAATAATAGGGAGAATGTAGGAACAAATTACATAGTTAGGTAGGTATTTTAGTTAGTGCAATTTTAAGAATGTGACAGTGATTATGAACTTTATAATATATATAACTAAATTGGCATATAGGCGGCTCTTGTCAGGTAGCTGGCTGTGCCGCGGCAAAGGCACAAACTGTAAAACAAGAGTAAATATTGTAAACAACATACGAGTTTGTCGCTTTTGCCGTTGAGACTCTTGGTGTATGGAGCCGGACACAAAAGAACTGATGAAGAAACTACTATAGAGGCGTCCGGGGACCGTCGTGCCAGAGCGTTCCTCACCCAAAACATGAGCTTGGCCATTCAGCGGGGGAACGCTGCTTCTGTACTTGGGACTGCGGTCACAGTCCCAATGGAGGATTTTAATTTAGTTTTTAGTTTGCTTGTACTCTGTTGTTTTTTTTTTTAGTTTTTAATAATGTTGTAAATATGTTTTAATAGAGACCATTTATTATTTACTAAATAGGTGTTATGATATAGGCGCATTAGCTAAAAGCTGTTAGCCTATTAATAATAAAATATGTATACATATTGTTGTGTAAATGTTAAATAAACATTTTGTTGCTTGTTCTTTAATTTTTTTAGTCTACCACTAATTTAGCCTACAAACCTAACGAACCAGGTTCATTGGTCATCTAACACATTTGTATTTTTTTATATAAACCAACATGGGTGACTGTGCTGAGAGACCAACGGAGAGCCAAAATCACCTCTCTTCGCGAAACCACGCTCAGACGCCATGCCAGCAGTGAACAAAGTCTACAGTACAGTACAGTACAGAACAGTGAAAAAGGGTACTTTGGGAAAATTTTCATTTTATGCATCAAGCTATGACTCACTGCGTGGCTGTGGAGTGAGCCACAGACTGTACTGCGTATGAAGAAATTGTCATTTGCAGCGCACGGACATCAGCCACCGCTCGCCCGACGCGTATTACAAGTGTTGACAAGGCATTGTGCGTCCCCCCCACTCTGTTCATGCGTCGGTTCGGCGTTAGCGATTTTGTAGTTGGATATTGGCTCTCCCCAGCTGGCAGGGCACTTTCTACCTATATGATTTAATGCAACACCTTTCTCTTAACTCTGTAATTTTTTTTTTTATTGAAAGATACAATTTCGGAAGAACGGTACAGCTATGGGGCCTCGATCTGGCACACATGATCACTGTACTCGCAAGAGTGCAGGGATAGACGTCTGGATTTTGTACCCGCAAGGCTGGTATTTCTGGACGTCTATAAACAAAACGTAAGAGATTTATCTGATAGTATATCAATGTACCAATAAATTGGTCTTTGTTTCTCCAATATAATTTAAATATAAATAAAACAAAACATTTTATAAAATATGTGTAAATGTATTTGCTGTATACAGGTTTGCATGCACACTCGGAAACAGAGAATATTGTTTAGGTGTGAACATAAATACTATTTTTTAGTTGTCCTCCTCCTCCTCCGAGCCGGCGCCGTTCTGCTGAGGCTCCGCGTCGCTGCCCGCGTCGCCCATACCTGCCACATCAAACGAAGCATATAAAACATTGGCATTATACTCCGTTCATGCTAGGAACTAATGCCGAGCGGTTTCTCGCTCTCGCAACGGTTATTACTCTTCTTTACACAGGACACAACGTTGTGTTTGTGAGTCATATGTGTATGCGAAAGTCATCTCAAAACCACAACGGCGCGTGCGCCGCTGCGCCTGGAGTTAGTTTAGCCGTTTTTATTCTGAGAAGGTTTCAGGTAGCCAGGTGCAGTCGGCCGGTCAGTTGACCAGTTGCCTTTCCTACGCGTCATAATAATAACGTATTAATAATTTGTTTTGCATATTTTTCACGTGTTATTTTGAAGTTTTGTATATTATTTGTGTTGGTGGGTTAAATTTATCCACCTACAATAGAACGAACAGCTGGAGTAAGTAGATTAGGCACAACATTTAAATAGTATATAATTTTAATATTAAACAATTTACAGTGAAAATATAAATATTAAACTTGATTCCAAGCAAAAAATAAAAATAAACAGGTTTATTGGAAAATTTTCATTCATCAAATAAATAAACAATAATTCAATAAAATTTTTAAATTAAACTATATTCATAACCTCAGTTCACAGTCACTTCAATCACCCTTTGCGAGAGTGAGAAGAAACCGCTCGGCATTAGTTGCTATGATGAACGGAGCATAATCTAAAAGTATAATCGCTAGCATCGCAGGGCCACAGTCTGCCCCACCGATTAAAATACACACTCTTTCAATATGGCGGGTCAATTTTACTTCTAAATAAAGGTGAAGATATGCCCTACTTGATCTGATTCACTTTGTCGCCAATCACGAACAAAAAATTTAAGAATTCTCTTGGTGTCACACTCATGTTAGCACGAATTCTGCGCAACATCTGCCGCTAATAATAATGATTTTTGGTGTTTTTAGTTCATACTCTGTTGTGTTTGTGTATAAATTCGAAATAATTCAAAATTTCTGCAGTGAATGAGTTATTATTGGAGGTTTTTATCCATTCGCGTGTGTGTGAAATAGAAAACACTTTACCTCACTATATTTGTAAGGTGCAATATTTGTGCAATGTTAACTCACAATTTGGAATCAAAACAAAGGTCAGTGCACTGTAAGGTATACTTATATATATTTGTAGGAAATTTTGTAAAGATTACAATCATGCTAAATTTGCTATACGTGTTAATAATTTTTTTTTTCAGAACTTTTTTTTCTTCCTTTTAACGAATTGCGCACGTTTGATAGAGTCAGAAGTCGCGCGGCTTCCGACGCCTGAGCGGTTAAGAGCTTGCTCAAACCTTTGCTTCCCATACACAATGTGGTAATGGAACATTCACTCTAAAATCTTGGAATTTTTTTTATAGTAAGCACATGTGGCGCCCATCCATTCATAAGGTGTCTAGTGACGCCTACAGACATTCGGTCGCATGTGGGGGTTCAGTTTTCAGTTTAAAGAATATCTATTTCCCAAGAGAACATTACATTCACTTCACTTCACTTCATAAATTTTACATTTGTTTTCTTTTGGGTTGCGAATGGCATGCCGGCCTTACAGGCGCCTATTCACGCCTCTCTTGAAGGACCCGAGACTGTACTTGGGGGGAAATATAAGGGCAGGGAGAGCGTTACAGAGTTTACCGGTTCTGTGGATGGAGTAGAGATAATTTTGTGCCGACTTTTCTGATCAAGATTTGTCTCTGTAAGAGCAATAATTGTATCTAAATATGGACTCGTCGCTACCGTTGTCCTCGTCCTCCTCGGCCGAGTCGCCGGCGACCTCGGCATTCTCTGCCTCCGCTCGCTCCATCTGTCTCGCTAGCTCCGCCTCGTCCGTCGCCGTCACCACCTTCGGCTGCCAACAACATCCGAGACAAAATGTAGTAAAAAAAAATGTTTTGTCTGTAAAGTCGGTTTACGGACGATAGTTTTACGTGATGACGTGGAATAATCGTAGTACATAGATCAAAGATCAGTAATTTCTATTTCTAGTAGAAAGATTAATCATCTTGTGACTGGCCATCAAAACTTCTGTTGTCTGATCTTGACAGTTTTACTTCTTAAGACGTTTCCATGGTAACTTTGAATATCAAACGTGACACGCTTTCGTGCGTGCAGCCGTCATCAATTTATAAGACACGTCACGTAGTAATCACGTCAAAAATCAGTTAAGTGCGAGTTTCACTCGCGCACTGAGGTTTCCTTATCTATCCGCTATCTATAACCGCTCAATCGGAGAGAAGCTTCAATGAGGTCGATCGCAATTTACGGTGGGGAAATGACAGCACCTCACATTGCAATGTATAAAAGCCTGTGGCGCCATCTATTATTTAATAGTGTGACTAATCTATTTTATTGTACGTTTGCATGGGAGCCCCCCTTAATTTTTAACATTTTCTTATTTTTCTTATTTGGTGTTATATCCGCCATAGTAACACATTCTGTGAAATTTTCGACGGGCTACCTATTACGGTTCAAGAGATACAGCCCTTGGACAGACGGACGGACGGACAGACAGACGGCGGAGGCTTAGTCCCATACACAATGTGGTAATGGAACATAGTAGGCTTCCATACGGGATACAGAAACCTAAAAAGGGTGGACTGGCAGAAAATTAGTATTACCGTTTGTATGATTTTAAGTGCAATAAACAATTTTTTATGTAGATATTTTTTTTTATTTCTTACTTCACTATACTAGGCTTCCATACGGGATACAGAAACCTAAAAAGGGTGGACTGGCAGAAAATTAGTATTACCGTGTGTATGACTTTAAGTGCAATGAACATTTTTTTATGTAGATTTTTTTTTTTTTTTCTTACTGACTAGTTTAAACAAAAACGTGAGGCTGGTGAAAAATCGGTTGTCATGAAGGATCGGTTGAAACGGCTATGTTAATAGTTCGTGTTTTCCGCCCAGTTCTGTGTAGCCGGCACGACCTGAGGGAAGCACTCACATGGCACCTAGCTCACCAAGGTGTCGTGGGTTGACATCACGGATGTTATAGGTGATGTAGCCAACCGTGTCAGTTAAAACAAAATGGTAGTACAACTATATATAATACACTTGACCTTGACAAAATTTGTTGGTTGATGTAATGGGTTGATTGGAAATGACCTCACTAGCTCAGCTGTAGCGTGTCTAGGCTAACTTACCGCCATCTGCACATTGAAGACGCCGCCGGACTTGGTGATGGTGTCCTGTATGCGGTCGATGGCGTCCTGTAGAGCCTTCAGCCCGTCTGTCTTCTCCGGCGTCGACGTCGTCATTACTGCAACGTCACACTACATTTCTTAATTTTGCAGTTTCGGTCGCAAACCTTGGAGTAGCTACCTACACCTGCTCCTTCACCGTTCGGTACCGGTGTAAAGCTGCGTATGCATTAGAGCAGCCTCACGCCGAGCAGCCTCGACTTGATGCAAACTGAGGCTGCTCACTCTGAGGCATAGTCTCGAGGCACGTTGCGGATCAAGGTGAGGCGTGGACCAAGTGCACGCCTCGGACTGAGGCTCCTTTGAGCGCGGCAAAAAACCGAGACCGTGCCTCAGGTCGAGGCAGCGTCTCCACTTGTGCGGCCTCGGGTCGAGCGGCTGCCTCGCCCCGAATCTGCCTCTAGTGGATACGCGGCTTAAAACTGTAGGTCTCTTCCCTTGCCCCTTACTAGGTAGGCTCAAATTGTAGCCGACTGTGTTGGTACCACCGTACTGCATTTAAGATGGCCGCATAGCAGCCTCGGCTGTGTTCTTCTCTAACTAGTCCAGTATAGCCAGCAATCCAGGCAAGTCTTCGGTATGCCACCTACCTTCTCGGAGGTGATATTGGCTGGTCGGAGCGTGTGCTTTGGCCCTCCGAATCGGCCACCCATACCGGATTACATAAAAAGAAAAGCTCGCTTCTTGCTAAAGTAAACATTTTGTTGGTAATATTGGTGAAGTTGCGGTCTCATATGGTAAAAAAGGGTCAAGTGCCCGAAAACCGACGAGCTTGTATGAAGAACATTATGAGATGTGAAAAGGCGGCAGAGGCGGGTCAGCATTGTTACGCCGATGGTAGACTTCTGCCAAGGCGAACTAGGCAGCTGGGTGGGGCCCGTACAGAACACAGGAAAAATATTCTTTATTCATCATTCATAGACAGTACAATGGAACTGGCAAAATGCTAAATGGTAAAATATAACGAATCCGTGTGCAGTTTACTGTATATGTCAGCCTCGATAGCTCAGTGGTGCAGACAGTCAACTGTCGATATTGAATGTTAAGCAACGCTGGGTGCGGTCAGTACTTGGATGGGTGACCGTTGACCGTTGGAGGCTGATCAAGGTTCGGATTCCTCGTAAAACTGTAGGTCCCTTCCCTCCTAATCTTACTTGGTGGTAGGGTTTAACCCGCCCGGATTGGTACCACCACACTGAATGAAAGGTCGGTCGAAACGGCTATGTAAATAGTTTGTGTTTTCCGTCCAGTTCAGTGTAGCCGGCACGACCGAAGGGAAGCACTGACGTGGCACCAAGTACACCCGGTGTTATGGGCTGACATCACGGATGTTGTAGATGTGATGTAGCCAACCGTGTCAGTTTCCATAAAAAAAAACTCCCTTCTACATACATACATACATATCAAACACGCTGTATCCCGACAATAGGGGTAAGCAGAGTAATCGGTGTTGTGTTGCAAGAACTCTGGTAAATTACAGCACAACACCAACCACCACGTTTCGTAAAGTATTCGAACAAGATTAAATCGATCAAGCAGCAAGTAAGGCACGAAGACCCACCCGCTGCATGACTCGGTGGAAGTACCGTGCCAAGGTGAGAGGTGGCGAGCCTGTCGCCCTTTAGCGCGGCATCTTGTCCTTATCCTTTAGTCGCCTTTTACGACATGCATGGGAAGAGATGCAGTGGGGCTATTCTTTTTATGTACCGGCCCCACACGGTACTCCCTTCTGAACTTACCATAAAGCGGTGGCGCGATCAAGTTGATCTTAATTGGCATATCCACGGTGGACAGATCGAGACCGCTCTTGAGAGCAATCTTGACCGCGTCGATACCCTCGTAGCCGTAGCACGCGCACTCGATGTCGGCGCGTATCTTGACCGCCTGCGACGTCAGCTTGCGCTTGATATTCGACAGGAGGACCTCCTTCGTGTTCTCATCGAGGCCGCACTCGTTCAGTACGGACGGGTCTCTGTGAGGGAGAGTGCATGCTTTAGCAGAGGCGGCGGAAGGCGTGGGCGACGAGGGCGACCGCCCACGGCCTCGCGCATCGAAAGTTCATGCAGCTTTGATTCATGAAAAACATTCAACTAGATCTATTAAAAGAGACCCCGAGTAAACATGTTTATACTTAATCAAAGGCAAATCCGACATAAGATGGCAAAGCAGAACACAGGCAGTGAATAATGCATTAATACAGTGGCTGTATTATTGCGATTTGATGATGTTGTTGAATGTATTGGCAAAATTGAGAGGGCCTCGCAAAATTTACCTTGCCCACATCAAATTAAGTTCATGCCCCACCACTGTGCTTTAGCCCTCTCATTGTCACTAATTTCTCTAAAGAATCTATGACCTATAAATAAAATATTGTAATGTATATATTTACTGCACTCAAATAAAATACGGGCAAAAGGTAACACATACAAATAGCAACAGTGCCCAAGTACGAAAAATAAAAAAAAAAAATAAATAAATAAATAAATTAAAACAATCTATCATTATCAAAAAAAAAAAGACTGATATGAACACATCAGCTAGAGCTGCTTGTTCATTAAAAAAAATAAATAAAAAAAAATAAATAAAAAAAATATATATAAGGTCTTTTATTAGTAGGTAACTTTACGCTAAGGGGTGTATGTGTATCAGATACTGATCACGTTCCCATACCAATTTTTTTTTAAGATGTAAAAAACCTACTCACTCCTCAAATTTAATACGTGAAGTGCGTATTTTACCTTGAAATAGGAATTCATAGGTAGGTAGGCACTCTGCCGCCACGCCGCGCCAAGCGCTGCCGACGGGCCATAGATTAAGGTGAGATACGCGCACTTCACGTATTAAATTTGAAGAGCGAGTAGGTTTTTTATATCGTAAAAAAAAATTGGTATGGGAACGTGATCAGTATCTGATACACATACACCCCTTAGCGTAAAGTTACCTACTAATGAAAGACATTATTTTTAAACAAAACAGCTTTACTCACGGTTCTTCACGAGCTATGTGGCTCGACGTTTCGGGCCAAGCGTATGGCCCATCATCAAGAGCACTCTGCCTGGTGCAACGGTTGGCAGAGAACTACCGTGAGTAAAGCTGTTTTGTACAGAGAACCGTGAGTAAAGCTGTTTTGTTTAAAAATAATGTCTAACAACCACTGTAATTTAAAAACTCATACTAATGAAAGACCTTATATAAAATACTAGCCGTGCCCGCGGCTCCATCCGCTCTCATATTTGACTTCTCTGCAAACCTCATAAGCCATTTATGTGATGGGAAGAATCACGCTATCCGTTTTTTTTTTTTTATTAAAATCGGTTCAGTGGTTCTCGAGTTACATACATACAGAAAGTAAGACGTTGGACTTTATTAAAGGTAAGGATATAAAAAAACATAATAAAATAAGACATGGAACAATGACAAAGATGTTCCAGAGACCCCGGCGCGTGGAGATACCCGCCCCGACAGGAGCGACATAGCGCGGGACTCACACGGCGGCCTGCTTGAAGAAGTCGTAGGCGGAGGCCTTCTTCTTGTACTTGTCCTCGAAGTGCCAGGCGGTGTGCGCGTGTAGAGCTCCTCCAGCTGCTCGCTCGACTCGTAGTGCAGCAGCTCCGCCACGTGGCGCAGGATCGAGTTCACCGCCTTCGCCTTCGCGTAGCGCTCCGTGCACTTGTCTATGTCCTCGCCTCTACCTGCCCCGACAGGAGCGACATAACGCTGTACTCACACGGCTGCCTGCTTGAAGAAGTCGTAGGCGGAGGCCTTCTTCTTGTACTTGTCCTCGAAGTGCCAGGCGGTGCGAGTGTAGAGCTCCTCCAGCTGCTCGCTCGACTCGTAGTGCAGCAGCTCCGCCACGTGGCGCAGGATCGAGTTCACCGCCTTCGCCTTAGCATAGCGCTCCGTGCACTTGTCTATGTCCTCGCCTCTACCTGCCCCGACAGGAGCGACATAACGCTGTACTCACACGGCTGCCTGCTTGAAGAAGTCGTAGGCGGAGGCCTTCTTCTTGTACTTGTCCTCGAAGTGCCAGGCGGTGCGAGTGTAGAGCTCCTCCAGCTGCTCGCTCGACTCGTAGTGCAGCAGCTCCGCCACGTGGCGCAGGATCGAGTTCACCGCCTTCGCCTTCGCGTAGCGCTCCGTGCACTCGTCTATGTCCTCGCCTCTACCTGCCCCGAAAGGAGCGACATAACGCTGTACTCACACGGCTGCCTGCTTGAAGAAGTCGTAGGCGGAGGCCTTCTTCTTGTACTTGTCCTCGAAGTGCCAGGCGGTGCGAGTGTAGAGCTCCTCCAGCTGCTTGCTCGACTCGTAGTGCAGCAGCTCCGCCACGTGGCGCAGGATCGAGTTCACCGCCTTCGCCTTCGCGTAGCGCTCCGTGCACTTGTCTATGTCCTCGCCTCTACCTGCCCCGACAGGAGCGACATAACGCTGTACTCACACGGCTGCCTGCTTGAAGAAGTCGTAGGCGGAGGCCTTCTTTTTGTACTTGTCCTCGAAGTGCCAGGCGGTGCGAGTGTAGAGCTCCTCCAGCTGCTCGCTCGACTCGTAGTGCAGCAGCTCCGCCACGTGGCGCAGGATCGAGTTCGCCGCCTTCGCCTTCGCGTAGCGTTCCGTGCACTTGTCTATTTCCTCGCCTCTACCTGCCCCGACAGGAGCGACATAACGCTGTACTCACACGGCTGCCTGCTTGAAGAAGTCGTAGGCGTAGGCCTTCTTCTTGTACTTGTCCTCGAAGTGCCAGGCGGTGCGAGTGTAGAGCTCCTCCAGCTGCTCGCTCGACTCGTAGTGCAGCAGCTCCGCCACGTGGCGCAGGATCGAGTTCACCGCCTTCGCCTTCGCGTAGCGCTCCGTGCACTTGTCTATGTCCTCGCCCCTACCTGCCCCGACAGGAGCGACATAACGCTGTACTCACACGGCTGCCTGCTTGAAGAAGTCGTAGGCGGAGGCCTTCTTCTTGTACTTGTCCTCGAAGTGCCAGGCGGTGCGAGTGTAGAGATCCTCCAGCTGCTCGCTCGACTCGTAGTGCAGCAGCTCCGCCACGTGGCGCAGGATCGAGTTTACCGCCTTCGCCTTCGCGTAGCGCTGCGTGCACTTGTCTATGTCCTCGCCTCTACCTGCCCCGACAGGAGCGACATAACGCTGTACTCACACGGCTGCCTGCTTGAAGAAGTCGTAGGCGGAGGCCTTCTTCTTGTACTTGTCCTCGAAGTGCCAGGCGGTGCGAGTGTAGAGCTCCTCCAGCTGCTCGCTCGACTCGTAGTGCAGCAGCTCCGCCACGTGGCGCAGGATCGAGTTCACCGCC
Source organism: Nematopogon swammerdamellus (assembly GCA_946902875.1). Taxonomy (NCBI): domain Eukaryota; kingdom Metazoa; phylum Arthropoda; class Insecta; order Lepidoptera; family Adelidae; genus Nematopogon; species Nematopogon swammerdamellus. The sequence continues at coordinate 11,023,666 of OX336357.1, forward strand.
TTCGCCTTCGCGTAGCGCTCCGTGCACTTGTCTATGTCCTCGCCTCTACCTGCCCTGACAGGAGAGACATAACGCTGTACTCACACGGCTGCCTGCTTGAAGAAGTCGTAGGCGGAGGCCTTCTTCTTGTACTTGTCCTCGAAGTGCCAGGCGGTGCGAGTGTAGAGCTCCTCCAGCTGCTCGCTCGACTCGTAGTGCAGCAGCTCCGCCACGTGGCGCAAGATTGAGTTCACCGCCTTCGCCTTCGCGTAGCGCTCCGTGCACTTGTCTATGTCCTCGCCGGAGACGCGCCGCTTCGACAGATCTATGTAACCTGTAGTTGAAATTTTTTTTTTATGGAAACTGATTGATATTTTTTTTTAAATTATGTTTAAGTGATTTTGACCACTTTACGAAAGCTACTATTTCTTTAATCATTTTCATTATTTTGATTGTATATGTTATATAATTTTTCTGTTCTTGAGAAAGTGTCGTCGAGGGTTCTGCTTAAACCGATCATCTTTTTCGAATGCCCTCGCAGGTTTGTAGTATTACTGCAAGGGTGAACATATTGCTATTTACTGTTTATTTATCATCTCTTAGGCGACTAAGGGATGTGACTCCCTTCTTATATTACTAGGTGGTAGGGTTTAACCCGCCCGGGTTGGTACCACCGCACTGAATGAAAGGTCGGTCGAAATGGCTATGTAAATAGTTTGTGTTTTCCGTCCAGTTCAGTGTAGCCGGCACGACCGAAGGGAAGCACTGACGTGGCACCAAGTTCACTCGGTGTTATGGGCTGACATCACGGATGTTGTAGGTGATGGAGCCAACCGTGTCAGTTTCCATAAAAAAAAAAAAAAAAATTTAATCTCTTCGCACAACGCTGCGCTCAGATTTGTCATATTTACATTGTAACATTCCGCCAGTTCGATTTATCGCAACGAAGAAGAACTGGAAAATAAAAATCTTGTAGCCTGGCAACGTTGTAATAGGCATTCAGAATTTGAAATGTTTCAATGAGATCTCCCCGTTCTCTTCGTTCTTGCAGAGTGATCAGGTCAAGGTTATGCTAGCCAGATTTCTTATCTTTTATCTTTCACCATACAGCAAAAATAAAATAAACGACCAGTAAACACAGATATGAACACATCAAAAACATCACACTCATCAAAATAAAATAATAATAATCATAATAATGAAGGACGGCACCATTGACATCTGCCGCGCCTGCCACCAACCTGGCGAGTCCCTCAGACATGTGATTTCCGGTTGTTCGCAGCTTGCCAACACCGAGTATCTGCATAGACACAACCTAGTAGCCAGGATTATCCACCAGCAACTTGCCTTAAAGTTCAACCTTGTGGGTACCGAGGTGCCTTACTATAAGTACAATCCACCGCCAGTTCTCGAGAACGGTCATGTCACACTCTACTGGGACCGGTCCATTATCACAGACAGGACTATTCTCGCGAACAGGCCTGATATTGTGATAGTAGACCGGGAGGCAAGGCGCGCAACGCTCGTCGATATCGCCGTGCTGCACGATGGTAACCTCGTCAGTAAGGAAGCAGAGAAGATGTTAAAATATCTGGATCTGCAGCACGAGGTTACCAAAATGTGGCCCGTCGACTCGACGATCGTTGTGCCCATAGTCGTTTCGGCGCATGGGCTGATAGCGAAGAGCCTCGACGACCACCTTGAGAGGCTCTCGCTGAGTGGTTGGGTCAAGGGCCAGATACAGAAGGCAGCCCTGCTTGACACTGCACGCATCGTCCGGAGGTTTCTCTCTTTGGGACCCGACCATCGGTAGCTTGGGCTCGCCCCGCCGCCGGTGGTGGAAACTCCATTTATTTTATAATAATTTTATATATAATTTTTGTATATTTTAGGTATAGTTTATTATATGTAAAATTATTGTAAATATATGTGTTAATAAAGGAATCATAATAAAATTTGAAATGCACAAATTCACCCGCCGTGGCTACCAGGTGTGTACAGGTAGACATTCGCTAGTTTGCAGGAGTTCCAAATGCATAAATTCATACATACCACACGCTGTATCCCGACAATCAGGATTAGCAGAGTAATCGGTGTTGTACTGCAAGAACTCTTGCACAACACCGACCACCACGTTTAGCAAAATATTCAGACAAGATAACTATGTATAAGCAGCAAGTAAGACATGAAGACCCACCTGCTGCATGACTTGGAGGAAGGACCATGTCAAAGTGAGAGGTGGCTAGCCTATCACACTTTAGAATGACATTTTGTCCTTATCCCTTTGTCGCCTTGCACGGGGAGAAATGCAGAAGGGCTATTCATTTTAAGTACCGACCCCACACGGTTCATTAAAAAAAAAAATTTTTTTATGTTATCCGGTATGGTTGGCTGAGTCGGAGGGGCCAAAGCACATGCTCTGACCAGCAAATATTACCTCCGAGAAGGTAGGTGCCATACCGGAGACTTCCCTGGATTGCTGGCTATACTGGACTAGAGGAGAACACACCGAGGCTGCTATACGGCCATCTTACATCCAGTACGGTGGTACCGACCCAATGCTATGACACAGCTTTACAGAATTTGCAGCTTCCGCTCACGGATGATCAGCTTTACACCTTGGGGCGGGGAATAGACGTAGTGCCGGAGCAGTTAGGCACGTAGGCACAGACAGCTCCCACCTTTGTGGGGCGTGTATTTAAAAAGAATACACCCACTGCATCTCTCCCCATGCATGTAGTAAAAGGCGACTAAGGGATAAGGACAAGATGCCGTGCCAAACGGCGACAGGTTCGCCACCTCTCACCTTTGCACGGTACTTCCACCGAGTCATGCAGCAGGTGGGTCTTCGTGCCTTACTTGCTGCTTGATCGATTAAATCTTCTTCTAATACTTTGCGAAACGTGGTGGTCGGTGTTGTGCTGTAATTTACCAGAGCTCTTGCAGCACAACACCGATTACTCTGCTACCCCGATTGTCGGGATTCAGCGTGTGTGATATCTATGTATGTATGTACTTGGGGCGGGGAATAGCAGTAGTGCCGGAGCAGCTAGGCACGTAGGCAGGCCTCACGCACTCTATGTACTTGCGCGCGTTAACTACCTACCGCCCGGTGGACCGCCGGCGGTGTAATTCAGTAGAAATTCGCCAGCCGCGCGAAACATGCCTACACGCTCGCCCACACAAATGCACGCAGCTGCAGAGCAATAATGCACTTTACACTCGATCGTTTAGGTACATTTTCGCACGCAGCGATTGGCGACGTGAAGCAGTAGGCTATTAAAGCCGAAGGTATGGAACTTTTTCTATGGAGTGATTTATCTTTTACGAAGTAACTATTTAGTAATCTGTTACGTAGGCACATACGGCTCCCACCAATTTATTAAAAATCTACTTGACAAACATTTGTTAAATATAAACAATAAATAAAAACAAACACTAATAATATAATAAAAAAAAAATAATAATTAAAAAAGTAAAAAAAAAATTAAGCAAAAAATATAAATAAGATCTATCATAAAACAGTGCATTCAAAACGTGAAGTACACGCATCAGCTGCAAGCTGCTAGTGTATATAGATAAATAATAATAATAACCTTTCTCCTTGTCCACTCGGATGACGACGACCGGCTCTGTCTTGCCGACGCGTATCAGCTTGTTGATGGAGCGTATGCGTCGCCGCGACAGCTCGGACAGCAGGATCATGCCCTCGATGTTGTTGTACTCGAGCAGGTGCACGTAGGCGCCCATCTCCGCGATGCTGCGCACGTTTACCATCACCACGTCCTCGACCTCCGGATACTTCTCCTGGTAGAACCGGCACGACAGCGGCATCTGCGAGCCAAGACAACTCACATTATGCGCGGAGCAGCTAGTCACTATAGTCTGTTTTTTTGGAAGACGGAGGAAAGTGACGTTTGGAGTGTTGCCAGTTTCTGGCAAATTTTAAATAGGCATGTAGTTGCTATCGATACTTTTATCGATTGATTAACTAATGAAATGCTTTAAACTCTAATATTTACCTAATTGTGGATTTAATTGACAACATATTAAGCTAAATCTAGCTAGAAAAATGTTAAGTTTAAGGCAGCGCCACAGGTAGCGCATAATATGTGTGAAGGTGTGTCGTGTCGTGTAAAAGTCGATACTATTTTCATCAACTACAATCACTAGTGGCGCAAAGCGTGCAACACTCTAATGTCAGTCAAACATCAATAAAATTTACTCCGTCTTCCAAAAAAATAGACTATAGTAAAGACCATAGATTTTAGGTTTCCGTTCTGTGGAGGCACGGAAGCGTAAGCCGGCCGTCCGTCTGTCCACAATTAAAGGGCTGTATCTTTTGAATCGTAATAGGTAGCCGGTTGAAATTTTCACACAATATGTGTTATTAAGGTGGAAATCCTCACAAATAAAAGAAAAAAAAAGTAAATAATTACATAAAAAAAAAACCCTTTTTTATGTTTCTTATTTTTACTTTAACATACAACTAACACACAGGTGTCAAAATTGGTGTAGGTAATTATAGTGCAAACTCTAAAGTGAAACAAAAATTAAGAAAAACCAGTCTATTATGTGGTGGCACGGAAACCACGGTGAACGAGTCCGACTCGCACTTGGCCGGTTTTATTATTAGTAGTTTTGTACATAGTTTCTCTTAATCGAACAGAAAAACAGAAGGTAAGTAAATCCTGGCATTGCAGGTTGTTCCGACAGGAAGATAGTGTAATAGACGTATAATAGCTATAGAGAACTAGGGGCGGGTTTCCAACACCTGATCCTCTTAAAAAAAAAAAAAAAAATACAGGAGCATAAAGGACCACAAAATACTGCTATTAGAAAAGACTTAGCCTGCGGAAATCAAAATTGGGGCCACAAAATAAAGTTTCACGAAATATTTCATACAAAATATTTTTTTTTGTTTTTTTTTAAGGCACCAAAGCATTGGTTTAGAATATAAATGTATGTAAAAATAAAGGAAGTGGTATGGGTGAATGTTTTGGTGGTTTAAAAAAAAAATAACCAGGGTTAATTTATAGAAGATGCGTCGCGGCGACGCATCTTCTATAAATTAACCCTAACCTAATGTTGAGGTGGCGCATGTCGTTTTTACATAAATTCCTATTGAAAATAAATGTTTTGGTGCATATTTAAAAAACAATAAAAAAAATCGATAATTAATTTTGTATGAAAAATATTTTTTTCCAATTTTTTTTCTCCGAAACTACGCATTTCCGCAGAATAAAAATTATATCGTTAGAATCGTAAAAGCCTAAACTACAAGTCTATCGTACCAGTTAGTTGAAATAAAGGATCAGGTATTGTAAACCCCAGCCCTGGCATATTCGTAGCCGTATAGTAGAAATCTGACGGAACAATTTTTATTTTAGAAGTTAGTTTTTAACATTAAAACTACAACGAACAACTCTAGTTCTCGGCTGGGGTTTACAATACCTGATCCTTTATTTCAACTAACTGGTACGATAGACTTGTAGTTTAGGCTTTTACGATTCTAACGATATAATTTTTATTCTGCGGAAATGCGTAGTTTCGGAGAAAAAAAATTGGAAAAAAATATTTTTCATACAAAATTAATTATCGAATTTTTTTATTGTTTTTTAAATATGCACCAAAACATTTATTTTCAATAGGAATTTATGTAAAAACGACATGCGCCACCTCAACATTAGGTTAGGGTTAATTTATAGAAGATGCGTCGCGTAGCGACGCATCTTCTATAAATTAACCCTGGTTATTTTTTTTTAAACCACCAAAACATTCACCCATACCACTTCCTTTATTTTTACATACATTTATATTCTAAACCAATGCTTTGGTGCCTTAAAAAAAAACAAAAAAAAATATTTTGTATGAAATATTTCGTGAAACTTTATTTTGTGGCCCCAATTTTGATTTCCGCAGGCTAAGTCTTTTCTAATAGCAGTATTTTGTGGTCCTTTATGCTCCTGTATTTTTTTTTTTTTTTTTAAGAGTATCAGGTGTTGGAAACCCGCCCCTATGCCAGTTGTAACGAAAGGAGGTCGGGATTAAATAAAACCTTTCCTGCAAAAGTACGGTGCCATTATATGTTTTTTTGATAATACAGACTTCAAACTCTCACTCGTCAGACTTCGTAGTTCAAGTATCACGGAATCCCGGTCTGATTAACCGTGAACTGAGCTCTTCTAGCAAAGAATATAATACTGCTTCTATCTAGCTTCATGTAAAACCTATATTCCTACCTTTTAGTTGTAGTCACAATAAAAAACCGGAACAAGTTTAGGAATACCTATAACCTCAAATTATTGCCAAGTACTTTGACGCAGGACGAGAACATTGGAAACGGCAGATCGCATACAATAATTTACTGACCTTGCAAGGTTTTTGCTACAGCACGCCGTGTTGGAGAATTAATAATTTTCTGATGAAATTACTAACAGTTCACGTTGCAAGCCACCACAAATTCACAAATTCACAAATGTCAGTCAGACAGCGCAGAGCGAGAGAGAGAGAGAGAGAGAGAGCGAAGATCAGTTATGTTATGTTTTTTTTTTTAATAATTTTTGGCTTGGATGCCAGGTCCTTCAAGTAGCGCCCAGTGTTGCCAACTTAATGCTAGCGCCACTAGATCTGGTGGTTTGGAATCCCGTCTGGTGGCCAAATTTGCGATCTAGGGTCTAGTGCTAAGTAGGTATGGTGGTTTGATCAGATTTGTTCAGCGGTTGTGCAAAAAATTTAGTGTGTAAATCGATGAAGTGTTGCAACACGTTCCTATACTTTCCCCAAGGATCTGTTAAACAAAATTGGAACCAAATGTGTTTATGCTGCCTGCACCCAATCCATGCGAAGAAGCTGAGACGCACTTAGTCTTCTTCTTCAGAAGAAGACTAATCTCAATTGTTATTTCAGTAATATTATTTTGTATGCAACCATCTGTCCTGTGATTGCAGTGATAATTATTATTATGTATACTAAATTGATCTGTTTGGAAATGATCGTACCTACTCTTTTATTTGAAGATCCTGAAAAGGACGTTTTTCTGGTTTTTCATTATTCTGAAGACCAGACACAGCCTCAAAAACCGGAATGTTTGTTACCTCAGAACTTTCGACTGGGTGAAGCGATTTTGAATTTTTTTTATTTTTTATTTTTTTGAAAGCCTATTTGTGGTCCCATTTCAATTTGGTCACGATCGGATTGGAAAGCGAGGCGGAATCGCGAGGCCGAAGGCCGAGCGATTCCGCCGAGTACATTAATACCAATTAAATACTAAAAAAAACTGTGAAATAAAAAACTGTTTAAAAAAATATAAAAACCGCCTTAAAAAATGTATGAAATAAAAAAAAAATCGAACCCTAGAGTTGAAGGCGGTGCTAAAGCAAGCAAAAATAACCGATCGCCTTGAACTCTAGCGTTCGATTTTTATTAGAATTTTTTATTTTTTATTATTTCTGAAAATCTGGGGAAATTCTGGTGGTTTCGACTGGCGCATCTGGTTTCTGGTGGGTGAGCTAGAAAAGAGTTGGCAACACTGAGCGCCATTCTCATGTTCATTGCTGGATCTCTTTCTTTCTAGAGAACAAATTACTATTCAGAAGGAAGGATGGAAGGAAGTAGCACTTTACAAACAAGTTTTTATTGTTCTAAAACAAGCCGCGTACACGTCACACACACACAATGATCCAATGCAATTAAAACCATCGTCAAAAATAAAATTAAATATTTTTGTCTGAAAATGAAAACGTAGGTACGAAAGTCGCTAGGAATATTATTAAAATCAGCCCAAATTAGTATAAAGGTAAACTCAACTAATATATTGTTGTTAGGCAGGCTACATAAATCAATTTTAGTTTAAATTTACAACGTTTTAATTCGCAATATTTTATCTGACATTATTTCACCAGGCGTGATTGCAATCACGCCTGCAATCTATGGTTATTGTCTGATCGATATGGAACCATTTCACAATCATGATAATCTAACCCGCCCGCACGCCTCCGCATTTGCAAGAAGTCACACGACCTTTTTTAACCAGTTTGCTTCACAGATTATAATAACACAAAGCTGAATAAATAAATAAATACATTCACAGTTAATTTCCTAATGACAGAAGAAATCACGAACAGCTGATTCAGTAGACAAGATGTGATAGGTACTATAATAAAGACATAATTTTAGAACATAAAAATACCTTACAGGGATTAAATGAAGGGAAGCTCTGACATAGCACCTAGTTCACCCGATGTTATGGGCTGACATCACGGATGTTGTAGGTGATTTAGCCAACCGTGTCAATTTCCATAAAAAAAACCTTGGAGGAAACAAATGAAGCGCGCGCCTAGTTACGTCTACGGTAGGGCTGCCATACGTCCCGATACGTCGGGACATGTCACCGTTATGTGCTCATCTGTCCCGACGTCCCGACGTGAACACTAAATGTTCCGATCCCGCAACGACGACGATAGGTACGGCTAAAGCTAGCCATGGACGATAGCGCCATCGCGTCAGTTGGAACCACGTCAGTCCAAAAACTGACCGTGCGTGTCAAATCCGTGAGCCAATGTTTGGCGTGACGCCGACCCACGGACATATGGACGCAGTTCCAGGACATATCGCAAATGTTGAACGAATTTTTTCGATGATTTCAGCACAATGGACAAAAGAACGCAATAGTCATATCATAGACACGGTGGAAAGTATAATGCAGTGCAAATATAACTTAATGTAAAAGAAGAAAAAGAACTTATCAAGTTGGTAAGGTCATCAGAAAAATATAGCTGGCATAAGAAAGATAAGGACTAAATACATTGAACTATATAAAACATATATTTATATGGTCGAATACTAAATAGTTTTAAATGACTCTGTTTAAGTACCTACTGAAATTTATACTACCTCCCCCTTGTGTCAATAAAATGTGAAAATAAATGTAATTGTAATTAAACCAGGTTTTTACATTCTTCCAACTTGGGCGTCCCGACGGCTCACTTCGAATTTAGTGCAGCCCTACTCTACGGTGTACAGTAACGGCAGTAAGTAATGAACACCGTGCTTTAGAAAGAGACCCATGTCGCACAGAGTCGTGCGACAGAGACGACGCTCTACAACCGGATTATCTCTTTCTAAAGCTTGATGTTCATTACTTACTTCCGGTTATTGTAGCTAAGTTCTTAAAAGGTGTCATATATCGGAGACTACCTTTTGGATTGCTGACTATAGCCTAGTCAGCAATCCAAAAGGTCTAGTGAATCTAGGCCTTGAGCTTTCATTAATTCATAATAATATTTTCTTTTTCTCGTTATAGTGTATTCTTATATGAATTAGATTTTCAGAGATCTTACAGAAATTTACTCCTTTCAACGGAAGAATTTTCGTTTCAAAATGTTGCTAATATTTGTATCGATGCTGGAAAAAAATTAAATAATGATTTCCGATAAGAAAAAACTTGACTTTTAGACTTAAGTCACAGAATTTAAGTCAATAATCAATAACGCACCATGCAATGTTTTGTAGTAGGTATATGAATTAAGTATCGGACATACTTACTTAATTCCTTTTTTACAGCCTAGATACAAATATCTCCAACATTTTGAAACAAAAATCTTTCTCTAATATTCTTCCGTTGAGAAGGAGTAGGTACATAAAAAACTGATTTACAAAACATGCATTGAAAATTTCTGTAAAATCTCTGAAAATCTGGTTTATGTAAAGATACACTAGCGAACGAGAAAATAAAAACGTTATTATGAATTAATGCAAGCTTGGCCGCTATTTCAAGCTTCAAACGCTTAGCTATGCTGCTGGAGAAGACGAGACCACAGCTAAGGCTGCTATGAGCATTGAAGTGTAAGTTTTTGAAGTCATTATGGCTATTAAGTATTAGGCCATCTTTTAACGTCTAATACAGCTACAAACAAGCTACCAAATAAAATATTATCAAGTAATTTTATCGTTTATGCAGCTTGTATTTAATTGTAATGAATAAATTCATCGACTAATTTCTATAACAGCGGTCATCTATTCGAACCACTACAAGACAACGAAAATCTTTGTCCCACAATCTGTCTGGGATTCTCTCCTAATAAAACGATGTCACTCCATAAATTAATTGATACATCTGTGAGACGCGAAGCGAATCAGGCTGAATTGATTTCTGTATGGTCAGATAAAGACCACTGAGTGGTAGACATAGAAATATTAATTCGTAAAAAAAATTGTTTCGCGCTTTCTTAGAAACCTATTCAGTGCGTTAAGCAATATTTATAGATATTTTATATCATTTTAAAGAGTGGTGCCAAATAAGCATTTTTATAAAAATGCAAGTGTCGTTTGAGTGTTATAGATAAAATTCGTGCAACAACACGATGAAGCCAAGTAAAGTGTGAGTGAAAACAATAAAAATATATAAGTATTCTATACTTACTGTTTTAGTTTTAGATAGGTTGGTAACATATTAAAAAGAAACACAAGTAAGTAAGTAGTTACATATAAAAATCCTTCTTACCACAAGTGGGTCATGCTGCTTGAGGGCTCATGCATTACATTATATACACATTAGTTAAGTAAGTACATACATACATATACTACATTCTGTATCCCAACAATCGGGGTAAGAGTAATCGGTGTTGTGCTGCAAGTACTTTTGTAAATAACAGCACAACACCGACCACAACGTTTAGCAAAATATTAGGACAAGATAACTATTAAGTACATATAAGTACCTACTACCTAGTTACTTACCTAATTATTTTGTATGCGTAAGCATGCATAAGCATTATTTTGTAAGCACGGTATGCTTGCTAAAAGTCTTATTTTATTATTGAGTGTCTTGCATTGAAACTTTATTTCTGTTTTATTACTGAAACTTTATTACTCTCTTTCTTCACCAGTAACTATTAAGTAATCTGTGACCAAAGCTCAACCACATTGACTTTGAAGTTGCACTTGTACATACCACACGCGTCGCCCTTTAGCACGGCATCTTATCCTTATTCCTTAGTCGCCTTTTACGACATGCACTACGGGGAGAGATGCAGTGGGGCTATTATATTATGACTTTGAGTTAGGCAACGCCATTTGAAGCTTTTTACACTGGGAAAGTTTAGAACCAACTAAGAAGTGTTAAAAGCGTTATTTCTCATTTTATATTATAGAAGATTGACTTGTTTTGCACCTGTTACACTGTTTAGCGGTCCAGAAGGCGAACTTATTGTAGAATGCAATTACTGCAAGTTTTTAAAGTAGAAACAGTGTTTTCCTTCACCCGAGTAACAGATAAAATTATGCGCGAACCTATTCGGTAATTGGAAAGACTGGAAATCAAACCAGCAAGTATTGGTCGACATTATGTCGTAGAGCTACAAAATATTATTATATTTTGTACAGCCACCGGCGAGAACTCTATTTACGCGTCCGGAACTGTACAACTCCTACGACCCATTCAATCACCGCCTAAGTCGGTACATTCAATGCATAATTTTTCTCCACTCCCTCCAAAAGATGACTAGAATAATTATGCCAAAGTGTTTTGGAGTTTATTATGTACACACATACATACAGAGATCGTGATACAGAGAAAATGTATAGGTAGTTGCAGCACTCTCGATTAGTTCATTCCTAAAACAAAAACGGCCGTTAGTGTCTGTCTTCATAAAATTCCTAACTTTAAATTCAGAACTACCTACCTATGAATAATTGCCTTGATTTTATTGTTTGTGGAGGCAACATGCAATTCGGGAGTAGGTAATTCATCGAGCTGTGCGTTGTAAAGTGAGTGTGTGCGCCGTGCACGTCATTTGTTCCCTCCAAGGGAGTAGGTAATCAATCATCAATCATCAATACTAATAATAAATCTCTAAGGGACGATCCCTTACAGATAATGTGTAATGGAGTAAGTTACTTTGTTTTATGAGATACTGCGTTTGTGGACTCTATGCAATGACTCTATGTATGATACTAAAACTAAATTGACGATTTTTAGAAATCATTTCTGTATGTACTTAAGTATGTTCCTCCATAACTCTTAAACCGATCATCCGAATTCGATGAAACTTAGTGCAAGCACATTTAACTATACGAGACACTGGATAGGCATAAAAAAAATTTTCCGGTTACGCTAAGATGTGGCTCTCATACAAACCGAATTGTTCCGCGTATAAAGGTACGGTAGCGGGCTTACTTACTTTCTTCTTTTTAAATACGAATTGGCGAATACGACGGGCAAAAGCTAGTAATAAATAAATAAATATTTTGTGTAGTTACCAAAGAGCAAGAACACTCTAGAAATGGACCCAAGGGCGTAGCCAGATACAGGCAGGGGGGGGGGCCGCTGCCCCCCTCTATCAGGATGTGGGTAAGTGCTCGGAGTGATACGATTCAAGAGATAAAGCCCTCGGACAGACAGACGGACAGACAGACGGTGTAGGCTTAGTAATAGGGTCCCGTACCGGATACGGAACCCTAAAAATCACAAAGTTTCTGCCATTACTACCATTTAGAATTCTCCGTTTATGGAGCCGAACAATGGTATAAACTATGGAATGACAAGAGAATACCTCGATCTACCAAGATTACTGATTGTGATACTGATACTGAACATTGATTGTGTACTTAATAAAATAAATATTATTTGTTTCCATTAAGTAATAAACATATTTACCTATTAGTTTTCCCTTGTCTGCCCCCCTCTGAAGAAAATCCTGGCTACGCCCTTGGATGGACCGATGGATCTGAACCGAGAAAATGCACATACCCTTTGTGAAAAGAGTGTGTGTGTGTGCGTTGTTCATGTACCTACACGGATAACTTATTTCAAAAGCGTTTTTGCGATAAAAAACGTACAAAAAGAAATAAAAAATATACATGTATGTGATAAAGCCATGCCTTAGATTAATTACTGGCGAAAACACGATACGCGTAAGTTCACGCGATGCACCCGCAAATGTTAAAGTTACCTCTAAAAATTTCATTTTTTTCATTTTGTGCCGAAGTGTAATTTGAAAAATAATAGATAATCATTTTTCGTTTCAAAATAAAAAATAATACATACGGATTGTTTATTTTTATAATTTTTTATGGAAACTGACACGGTTGGCTACATCACCTATAGGCTACAACATCCGTGATGTCACAAAAAGTATATTCTAGTCTTGTCTCGTTCTAGCACCACCGATTTAAATTTGTATGAAAAATATACTCTAGCTAGACTAACTCTACATAGATAAGATAACATATCTTTTTCGCAGTAGGAGCAAAATCACTATGCATCTGTAGAGTATTCTTGCTCTTTGGTAGGTACTGTCCGGAGCTGTAACCGTTTCATTCAAACATGAACTGTTGTGGTCAGAAGAAGAAGTAACATTCTAATAACCTTGGCCTTTTTTTAGGGTCCTGTGGCAAAATGCGAAAAAGGGGACCCTTATGGGATCGCTCTGGTGTCTGTCTGTCTGTCTGTCACACAACAAAAAAAAACACACAAAAAAAAAGTACCCCAAAATGTAACCCAAAAATAATTTTTGTTTTTTTAAATAAATCGAATGTCATGTCATTCTATAGATATTGTTAAGGCAATTTCAAAAATATATAACTTTGCTATAATCATTAAGTTTACTTTAACAAATATTTCGTTTAAAAGTTGACAAAAAACTGAACTTTTGTCGCCGAACTTTGACCTATTAAGGGTTGTTTGAAAATTCTGATGTAGTTGTGCACAAAAATATTCATTTTCCTCAAAATTGGAGATAAAGTTAAATGTCTGAACAGCCAAAATTTAAATTTTTCGCGTGACTTTTTGGTCACAGCTCAAGCCACCGATAACGTAGCATTGTGATTGATAGCTTAAAGTCATCCTGAGAAGTAACGAAATGTAGCAAAGGAAACCGCATGTAAATCGATAAAGTGGTTCTCGAGTTATAAGAATATTTCATATATATTACGTACGAGTACGTTACACGGTGGGTAGCCCGTAGAAATTTCACTTTCTTTATTGTCAGCCTTGGCAGCTCAATGGTTTTTTTTTTATGTAATCCGGTATGAGTGCCTGAGTCGGAGGGGCTAAAGCACATGCTCCGACCAGCCAATGTCACCTCCGAGAAGGTAGGTGCCATACCGGAGACTTCCCTGGATTGCGGTTAAACAGCTCCTCCGAGTACTCCCCCACAACGACATTCTACTTCGTTGCTCCCCCAGGACTCAGAGATAGAACACACTTAGAGAGCCGACATCCCCACAGAGTTGCAGTGGTTCTAGATCGCGGGACACTTCGAGGTCAACAACTAGTCGCACGGCTCGACGCAAGGCCAGAGGCGCAGGCTGGTATTTGGCAGAGCCATCCCAAGCGAAGTCATAGGCGTCGTTAGACACTTTATGGGTGGCAGGGCGTCACATGTTGCGCTTTAAATAAATAAAAAAATTAAAATGAGCCGCTGCCACCTTTTTTTTTATTTTTTTTTATTGCTACCGTACTGGGTGGCTCTGTCCGAGGTCGCAACCTCAGGCGCAGCCAATTTCACCCCCGAGGAGGTGCCAGTCCGGCTTGGAGGTGGACTAATGTCGCTGGGGAAAGGCTATTAACCCGCGATTTGAAGATCCGTGGATTGTAGGAGTGGGGGAAGATATTTCCTGGGAGCCCGTTCCACACCTTTGCAGTGCGGCACAAGAACGATTTAGAGAATCGTGCAGTTCGAAGAACTCTTCTGTCGACTACAAACGGGTGTTCCGCGAGAGTATGGCGGGTTTGGCGAAGGCGAACAGGAGGAGGAGGGATAAGGGAAGCAAGTTCGTCAGAGCAGCGGCCATAGTAGTACCGATAAAACAGGCTCAATGACCTAACGATACGTCTGTGCTTTAGAGGTTGAAGGTCCTTTGTGAGTACGGAGTCACCAATGAGGCGAATGGCTCGTCGCTGAATAGAATCCAAGGCTGAAAGAAGGTACTCAGGGGAACCCTCCCAAAGATGACTGCAATATTCCATCACCGGTCTTACTTGTGCTTTGTAGAGTGTAAGCAGTTGGACCGGCGTGAAAAATCGCCGACAGCGGTAAAGGACCCCTAATTTTCGAGACGCTAGTTTCGCCTTGGACTCTATGAACGAACGAAACCCAACGTCCCTGGACACCTCCATACCCAGGACGCCCAGACTACCATCGTTGGGGACTTGGCTGCCCTGAAAAGTGGCTTGGAGAGGAAACGGATGACCTCCGCGCCGCGCCGGTCGCCCGTAGAAACTTCGCTTTATTTATTTATATGGCAATAATAATTAAGATGGAAGTAGGAGATATGGATGAAATGAATTGTAAATAAATGAAATGAAAATATGTATTAACACATAAAATCATAGAGTGCAGTATAGGAGGTACTCCGCAGTTTCTGTCTCGCAGAAAAACTTTTTTATTAAAGAAAGTGGCATATCCCATTCAAATTGGTGTAGTAGTTTACGTGATGAGTGCACAAACATGCAAATAAAGTTCGACTTGATGCTATTTATCATGTAAAGTGTATGCCAGAGAGTAACTATTGGGTAATCTGTGGCCAGAGTAATTGTTATAGTTAGTCAGTCAGTGTCAGAGAGGTGCCATCTGTCTTTCCTTTGGTCGTGCCGGCTACATTGACCTGGATGGAAAACACGTATAATTTTTATAGCCGTTTTCTTCGACCGACATTCGTTCAGTGTTCGTGTACCAATCAAAACGGGTTGATCCCTTCCAGCTAAATATGTACATAAAGGGATGAAACTACAGTTTCAAGTGGAATTCGAACCACAGCCAGCCGAACCATGGTCGTACGGCTACCCATCCAAAGTCTAACCGCACCCTGGTAGAAAATATAATTATAGAAATATATAGTTACGGGACCCTCGGCACGTGAACACGGTTCACTTTACCACTTTTTCACTTTACCCAGGGAGGGCCATTCCTGGAAGGAGACTAAAATTTTACACCGGTTTCGAACGTTGAAGCTACAGGTCTTTGTGTACGAATTTTTTTCCATTTAAAAAAAATCTCAATGGTGCATGTCGGGGGCGGGATTCGAATCTAGGACCTTGAAATCAACAGTCGACCACCCGCCGTTTCTCTATACCGCTATACAAATTCATGCGTCAAAGTTATAATCTGTTGACGCGTGGTCCCCTTGTGGTAATGTAAGAATTTTCA
Organism: Nematopogon swammerdamellus; assembly: GCA_946902875.1. Classification (NCBI taxonomy): domain Eukaryota; kingdom Metazoa; phylum Arthropoda; class Insecta; order Lepidoptera; family Adelidae; genus Nematopogon; species Nematopogon swammerdamellus. The sequence goes on from OX336357.1 coordinate 11,039,796, forward strand.
GCACATAAAAAGTAAACCAGCAGCTGCCCATACCCAGTGACCTAGTTCGCTCTGCGATTGAATCTTCATGCATTGACGTTTGAAGGTCGCACAGAATTGATCAGTCGCCACAAGAAGGCCGTCCCAATATCCGGGGCTTCGATTCAACGTTTATTAGGTCGCTTTCATTGGCTGCGACCTTGGTGTAGCTTTTCTCTCAATGCTGTCAAGTCAGAGTTTGGCGAATCGGTATTAACACCTTCTTTTTGCAAGCGACAAAATACTTGAAATTGCCTTCCTCTCTTTTTCTACTATTTAGGCTCGGTATATTATGACGAAAGCGGAATCTGACGGAGGTGTACTGGATCCATTTTCAAGATGTGTCAGGCCGAGTCTGTTCACAAACACAACGAGCTCACTAGGCCAAGAATTTTTCTCTTAAGTCCGAACTAGCTGATGTAGGCAGCCATGTCAGTTTCCATAAAAAGTAAGTGGCGGCGCGGGAAGATAATTTACCATTTTACACAGATTCTGAATACTGAAGCAGCAGCTGTAAGAGGATGAGAAAAATGTAAAACTCTCACTGGCGAAAACAGTGATATGCTAAAGTTAGTAATATATAAGTCAATGGGTGAAAGTCGGCCCTTCCTCCCTGGTCCTCCTTTAATTACTACCTACTTACATACATACATCCACACATACATAGCGCCACGTCTGTTTTCCGGTGGGGTAGGCAGAGGCAACGGATCTCCACGTGCAACGATCCTGACACACCTCTGCCGCCTCTCCCACTCTCATACACTCATACATAATGTTCTTCATGCATGTTCGTCGGTTACGGGTGCTACGCACTTGACCCTTTTTGAGCACATAGAAGACTTTTTGTGCTAGTAGATAGTTTAGCAAACATTTATTGTAGTAAATATTTAAGTTAAGTTTCATGTATCAATGACGGCTTAGTGTTGGGTTTATTAATGTTGCATAGACGACTTTTTGTGCTAGTAGATAGTTTAGCTAACATTCATTGTAGTAAATATTTAAGTTAAGTTTCATGTATCAATGACGGCTTAGTGTTGGGTTTATTAATGTTGCATAGACGACTTTTTGTGCTAGTAGATAGTTTAGCTAACATACATTGTAGTAAATATTTAAGTTAAGTTTCATGTATCAATGACGGCTTAGTGTTGGGTTTATTAATGTTGCATAGACGACTTTTTGTGCTAGTAGATAGTTTAGCTAACATTCATTGTAGTAAATATTTAAGTTAAGTTTCATGTATCAATGACGGCTTAGTGTTGGGTTTATTAATGTTGCATAGACGACTTTTTGTGCTAGTGGATAGTTTTGCTAACATTCATTGTAGTAAATATTTAAGTTAAGTTTCATGTATCAATGACGGCTTAGTGTTGGGTTTATTAATGTTGCATAGACGACTTTTTGTGCTAGTAGATAGTTTTGCTAACATTCATTGTAGTAAATATTTAAGTTAAGTTTCATGTATCAATGACGGCTTAGTGTTGGGTTTATTAATGTTGCATAGACGACTTTTTGTGCTAGTAGATAGTTTAGCTAACATTCATTGTAGTAAATATTTAAGTTAAGTTTCATGTATCAATGACGGCTTAGTGTTGGGTTTATTAATGTTGCATAGACGACTTTTTGTGCTAGTAGATAGTTTAGCTAACATACATTGTAGTAAATATTTAAGTTAAGTTTCATGTATCAATGACGGCTTAGTGTTGGGTTTATTAATGTTGCATAGACGACTTTTTGTGCTAGTAGATAGTTTAGCTAACATTCATTGTAGTAAATATTTAAGTTAAGTTTCATGTATCAATGACGGCTTAGTGTTGGGTTTATTAATGTTGCATAGACGACTTTTTGTGCTAGTAGATAGTTTAGCTAACATACATTGTAGTAAATATTTAAGTTAAGTTTCATGTATCAATGACGGCTTAGTGTTGGGTTTATTAATGTTGCATAGACGACTTTTTGTGCTAGTAGATAGTTTAGCTAACATACATTGTAGTAAATATTTAAGTTAAGTTTCATGTATCAATGACGGCTTAGTGTTGGGTTTATTAATGTTGCATAGACGACTTTTTGTGCTAGTAGATAGTTTAGCTAACATACATTGTAGTGAATATTTAAGTTAAGTTTCATGTATCAATGACGGCTTAGTGTTGGGTTTATTAATGTTGCATAGACGACTTTTTGTGCTAGTAGATAGTTTAGCTAACATACATTGTAGTAAATATTTAAGTTAAGTTTCATGTATCAATGACGGCTTAGTGTTGGGTTTATTAATGTTGCATAGACGACTTTTTGTGCTAGTAGATAGTTTAGCTAACATTCATTGTAGTAAATATTTAAGTTAAGTTTCATGTATCAATGACGGCTTAGTGTTGGGTTTATTAATGTTGCATAGACGACTTTTTGTGCTAGTAGATAGTTTAGCAAACATTTATTGTAGCAAATATTTAAGTTAAGTTTCATGTATCAATGACGGCTTAGTGTTGGGTTTATTAATGTTGCATAGACGACTTTTTGTGCTAGTAGATAGTTTAGCTAACATACATTGTAGTGAATATTTAAGTTAAGTTTCATGTATCAATGACGGCTTAGTGTTGGGTTTATTAATGTTGCATAGACGACTTTTTGTGCTAGTAGATAGTTTAGCTAACATTCATTGTAGTAATATATAAATCTTTGTAAGTATAAACAATGTAACTATATAGAAAAAAAATAGTGCTTATATATATATGTTGCTCATGAAGCAGCCGCAAGGCCAGTTTGGGCGATAGCTATTACTTTTACATTGTAATGCAAAATATATAATAAACTTTTTGAACTTTGAACTTTGAACATGGCCTATCCTATCTGGGCATGTACTCCAAAACTAACTACTTTTTAGGTTCTATTGTGTGTTATTGTTACACGTGTGGTTAAAATAATTTCCGATCTATGCTAATTCCAGAACATGGCTGAAGGTATCGGCTGCAGTGTTTATAATATTGGAACTTACGGCAGCAGGTAAGAACAAATGAAATAATACAGTGGATCCTTTTTTTTATGTAATCCGGTATCGGTGGCTGAGTCAGAGGGGCCAAAGCACATGCGCTCCGACCAGCCAATATCACCTCCGAGAAGGCAGGTGCCATACCGGATACTTTCATTTGGATTGCTGGCTATAACTGGGCTAAAGGAGAACACAACCGAAGTTGCTATGCGGCCATCTTACTTCCGGTACGGTGGTACCAGCCCAGTCGGCTATAATTATAGCCTACCACCTAGTAACCTACACAATTTTACACCGATCCGAACCACGTAAATTTTTCTGTCAGAAAAAACTCATTGGTACACGGCGACCGGATTCGAACCTCGGACCTTTCGCATGAGAAGCCGATGCCCAAACCACTCGGCCACCCGCCCCGTCGCTAACTCGCCGCTCTTGCCATTATTACCCAAATATATTATTATCAACCATTATTATGTAGGTATTCTCTTATTGCAAGCTTTATACTAACTTCACTTGTAATTAGTATGCCGCAAAGAGTTTGTATTTAAATTTTGCAACTGAAGGTTAAATCAATTCCACCCCCAACCGAATTGAGCTGAAATTTTTCACAAAGCTTTAACGTCCTGGTGACAATACAATCTAGTATACCTACTTACTCAAAATTGTAAAAAAAAAAACAATATTAAAGCATATTTTGATTTATAAATGTTTTTGTTGTTGTTGTTATTTTAGGACATTTAACAATGATTTCTCATCCCCATAGTACTCACCTTCCCTATCACTTAGGGCCCAGAGTCCCTAAGGGATAGAGAACGCTCAACGAAATCCAACACAATTACTAAATTACTAACTCTCACTTGGGCTCGCCAACAGTTTATGTAGGTATAGTAAAAAAAAGTTGTCGCAAGATTTGAAACAAAGATAGAAATAAACAAACAAACAAACAAAGAAACAAATATACGGGGTCAAGCTAAATAAAACCGTAAAAAAAAACAAATTGAGTCTATCCACCCTAAGTGACGTCTGTAATTGCCTCCGTAATTCCTCGTTTCTGACCACACTCCATCAGCAAATGGTACTTTATTGTTATTTATTTTATTATCTTATTATTATCTTTAGATTCAGATCCGGACCTGACCACCGAATCTCCATTCGACGAAGCGCCCGTCTCAGCTCCGTGCTCGAACCTGCGGCCCGGCGAAGACTTCCAGACCTTCGACCTGATGGGACTGTACCGGCTGGACCGCCCCGCGGCCGGGCTGGCCGCCAGGGTCGCGGGATCGAAGCCCATGCAGGTCGCATACAGGATCAACGATGACGCTAACCTGACTCTTCCCGTTAAGTGAGTTCATCTCTGGCCTCCGTAGTCTCTGGGCAATGTCATACCGGTTTGACGAGGGTCTAGGGCCCTCATAAGGAACGCTACTATCCCTATTGTGACGAAGCAGATTATTTTTCCTGGCCATATTAGTTTTTAATGTTAGAAAATGAAAAAAGATTGGTGGTGAAGAAAAATTATGACAGTTGAAAAAAACAATTTTGACATCGGGGATTTTTGCGTTGGTGGAAAAAAGAAATGGAGAGGAAAAAGTAATGGAATTAAATAAATGTGTACTACATTTGAAGATTATTGGAATCTGTACTTGTAGCAGGAACGCCCGCTGCAGGCTAGTGGCTTTAAGTTAGTTGGGCGCGCCGTGTCGTCGGTATCCATAGCTGGATTGAGAACATCGGACGGTTGAGCCACACAGCCGACGATTTTGGTGTGCATATACCGCAGCATCCACCAGTATCTGCTGCGCTCCAGATATATCAACGGCTCCACCACCATATACTAGACTTTTCATTTTCACCGCCTCGCTCGGACATACCCTGCCTTCTATCAGTATGTGGGGTAGCAGCGCAAGCACTCTTTTATCAGCTCGTTCTTCGTCCACATCATCAGCCAGTTTCATTTTCAAGAATTAGCTATGTTTAAGTAGTGTAGATCGTGTTTATTCTTGTGAGAAAATGTTTGATTGTTAAACTTTGTTATTATTGTAGTAAGGTTACTGGGGCGTTTGCGGTAGCAAGCAAATTGAAGATGAATTAATTTAAGCGGAATTAGTGATAAGTAGTTTCCATTGTCGCTACTACTGATACTACTGAGGCCACATATGTTGGTAACAATTAAATTTAATTATCTACTTATTTTAGTTTTTATTTGTCCATCCTTCCCGGTTCATAATTAATTTTCTCTTCAACCACCGATTCTCAAACTTTTATTGGCCGGATGGTAGCTGACCCGGGCCGTCCGTGTCACTATATAGTCTGTGTACGGACCTCAGGCAGACCATATGGCGCTCTTTCAAATATTATGATAAATTTTAAGTGTAGCCCATAAAACTTTTAACTTTTTTAGCTTTTTTTATTTGATTTGTTGGCATATCCGCCATAATAACACACACTTATTAATCTGTGACAATTTCTACCGGCTTCCGATTACTGTTCAAAAGATGCAGCCCTCGGACGGCCAGACAGACAGACAGATGACGCAGGTTTAGTAGGCTTCCAATATGGATACGGAACCCTAAAAACCTACGAAAAAACCTTGCATAACTTCTTAATTTCAGGGAGGTGTTCCCCAAAGGAACGCCGCTTCACTTCTCCCTAACGAGTACGTTCAGACTGCGGCCCAGCACGGAAGGCCGACTGCCCCGCACCTCCTGGGACCTCCTCAGAGCGGAGTCCGAGGGCACTGAGCTGGCACTTACGGTCCTGCCTGCGGCTCGCGAGCTCACTCTCTCTGTGAGGGACGTGGATGGTGATATGCAGAATGCGACATTCTATTCGGAAAGAGTGGGTGTTTTTTTTTATTATTTTTAGAATGTCCAACAAATGTGGAGTTAATTTTTTTTGTAACAAATTAATTTTTGTTTCTGGTTGTAAAAAAATTAAGTGCATACTCCTCCAGCTGCTTATGGTTCGGCTTCGGATGCCATGTAAACTGTAAGTCTACATTTTGGTTGACTGGAGGAAATTTCTTAAGGCTAAGTCCACCCTAGCCTAGCCTCACATTAGTTGCATAAAGTGTAATATTATTATTATTGACACCTAAATACAAAGGAAGTGCCTATTTGTTTTATGTAATCCGGTATGGGTGGCTGAGTCAGAGGGACCAAAGCACAAGCTCCAACCAACCAACATCACTTCCGAGAAGGCAGATGCCATACCGGAGAACTCCCTTTACATTATTGCTGGCTAGTATAACTGGACTAGAGGAGAACACAGCCGAGGCTGCTACGCGGCCCCGTCATTTTGCAAAAGTACCTATTACTTGTCTGTTTCTGGTTTGCCGTTACCTCAGCCCGCGCTTCCGCACATCGCGCCTCACGCTACACCCGCTGACGCCCAGCATTTCCTCCAAGGCTGGGCGTCAGCGGGTGTAGCGTGAGGCGCGATGTGCGGAAGCGCGGGCGGAGGTAACGGCAAACCAGAAAAAGGCAAGTAATATACACGGTGAACAAAAAACCTGTCGAACACCCGAAGACAGGAAGTACAGTTTCAGATACTGAACAGTTTAGTTGGATAAGACTCGGTCGTCTGCCCGATAATACTTGGGATTGCATCCGTACACGCTGTACTTACCGCGGATGCGTACCAATCGATTCTGCAGATCTTTCCTCTATAGAACCGGTAAACTCTGGAATGCTCTCCCTGTCCATATATTTCCCCCCAAGTACCAGTTTTGGGTCCTTCAAGAGGGGCGTGAATGGGCACCTGTCAGGCCGGCATGGCATTCGCAACCCCCGCATATGGCCGAATGTCCATGGGCGTCGTTAGACACCTCGGCGCCATAATATGTCGCGCTGTCAATAAAAAAAATAAAAAAATACTGACGCGTGCGCGGCCCGCACGCAGCTGTTCTCAGGCGGCTGGCACAAGCTGCATGCGTCGCTGTCGAACGGAAGCGCGCGGGCCGCCGTGGACTGCGAGCCACTCGGGGAGAGGAGCTTGCTGTGGACGTATGACTTTAGAAATGTCTCGAGAGTCGCCATCGTCTCTTCGGAGGATGGCAGCGCGGCCAAGGTGAGTTTATTTTTTACTGGCTTTTTCCCGCGGCTTCGCTCGCGTGAAATTCGTATGTAAAAAGAAGAAAGTAAGTAAATCCGCTACCGTACCTTTATTTCGGCGCGCGGAACAATTCGGTTTGTATGAGAGCCACATCTTGGCGTAACCGGGATTTTGTTTTGCCTAACCTGTGTCACATATACCTAAAGGTGCTTGTACTAAGTTACATCGAATTCGGATGATCGGTTTAAGAGTTATGGAGGAACATAGGCACATACATACAGAAAATATTTCTACAAATCTTCAATTTAGTTTTAGTATCATTAATAGAGCCTACAAACGCAATATCTCATAAAACAAAGTAACTTTATGACTATCCCTTACAGATTTATTAGTATTGATTGATTGGGCCTTCGCGTGTGGTAGTAAAACTACACTTGGACTTGTCATGATTCGTTGTTTGTTACCCAGTTACATCAACCACACTCACGAAGCCGCCTCGACAAGAAAATTCGCATACATAAATATCATTACAATCAAAATTATTACAATAGTATTTTAGTGACTATCCATATAATTGTAAAATAGTTCTGTTTTTTGCTTCACGCAGTCCATTAAAAAACTTATCAAAAAGTAACTATGTATACTTAAAGTAAGTATGTACTTATATAAAAAAAGTTGACTGGTGCATCACCACTTTACAAGTAGATTACGAGAATGGTTTGAAGCCTCGTGAGTTGGGCGACAGAATCAATCTCAATTTAATTAATTAGATGTCACAGAGTTATAATCGCCGCCTTCCGGATGAATCATGCATGTTAAATTCTTAGAAGTGCAATAAGCACTGACTGCATCGATATACCTACTAGGTTAGTAGGTAGGTAATATTCACAGACATATGTCAGCCTCGGTCCCGTTCCCCATACCTATTTTTATTCGGATATCAAATACCTACCCATCCTACTAAAATAATATTTTATTGAACAATTATTGAACAATTATTTCATAGCATGGGTAGGTATTTATGATATCTGAAAAAAAAAATTATAGGTATGGGGAACGTGATCAGTATCTGATACACATAACATACTCCCCTTAGCGTACTATTACCTACTAAGGAAAGACCTTATAGTAATGGTGCTTCGTTATTTATGTCAAAAATTGCGGGTGGGTTACATACGCACTCAAATAAACACTTTACGTAAGGAAAAAACAATGTTCTTGGAAAAAACATATGTTTATAGGAACATTTTATCTCCTAACTAAAAAATAGTAGCTTCAAAAACCAATCATAGTGACCTTGTGCCTTACTTACAACAAACAGCTGTTCTGCGTTTGAACATAGTACCAGGCCTCACGCACTCTATGTACTTGCGCGCGCTAACTACCTACCGCCCGACGGGCCGCCGGCGGTCTTTTTCAGTAAACATTCGTCAGCCGCGCGAAGTATACATAGACGCTCGCCCACGCAACTGCGCGCAGCTGCAAAGCAATAACCACTTTACACTCGATCGTTAAGGTAAATTTTCGCACGCAGCGATTGGCGATGTGAAACAGTAGGCTATTAAAGCCCGAAGTTAGGAATATTTTCTATGGAGTGATTTATCTGTTACGGAGTAACTATTAATAAGTAATCTGTGATAGTACGGTCATTGACCCCGTACAATGCAAGTTACCTACTGTTACACACAGGTTAATAGTACGAAAAAGCTGCGCCGAACGCGAGATACATGCGACTGCGACCACTTGATTGATGCGCGCACTCGCCATACGTGCAACAAGAAGGAACATATGGCTACGGAAGTGCGCGAACAATGTTCTCACTTGGCAGGTTTTCTTGTTTCAGATCGACCTGCAGTGGCTCTCGCTGAACTGCGACCAGTACAACATCAGCGCGGACACATGCGAGGAGCTACCGGTGAGCATTCTCTCTATACACTATGTTGCGATGCCATAATTCCTAATTAGCTTTTGCCCGGGGCTTCGCTCGCGTGAAATTCGTATTTAAAAAAAGAAGAAAGTAAGTACGCTACCGTACCTTTATTTCGGTGCGCCGAACAATTCGATATGTATGAGAGCCACATCTTAGCGTAACCGGAACTGAATTTTATTTAGCCTATCCTGTGTCACGTATAGTTAAATGTGCTTGTACTAAGTTTCACCAAATTCGGATGATCGGCTTAAGAGTTATGGAGTAACATACATACAGAAAATATTTCTAAAAATCGTGAATTTAGTTTTAGTATCATACAAAATAAATAAATAAATACATATTATTCTACATTCTACAAACGCAGTATCTCATAAAACAAATTAACTTACTCCATGACCATCCCTTACAGATTTATTATTAGTATTGATTTGTTTCAGAATGTTGTCGACTACCTCGTCGCTACAACTGCATTTCCGCGGGTAGGTATTCCATTTCATTATAATATGTACAAAAGAACCAAAGAAGAAGAAATACTTAATTATTTATTCGTCACAAAAAAAAATTCACAAAAACAATTTACCCAAATATAAATAAAACATAAGTATACACGGTGTTGCAACCTCAACCGTAAAACCCTAAAGGGGGTGATTCTGTACGTGAAATAGTCCCACTTTTGTTCTACGACATTTTAATTTGAATAAAAAAAATGTTTTTTTCTCCCTACATTTTGAGAACAGGTATTTAAAATTTGTATGGAAAAAACAATTTTTGTTTTTGTTTCAAAAATAAATTTTTGCCACAGAATTTGTTTAGTTTCACATATAGAATAACCCCCTTATGTCAGTTAAAAATATTACGGGGGCAACTGCAACACCGTGTATATGTAAAGTGACGACATAAGGGAGCTCACTCAGCTGACTCACTCACTATGCAGGACAGCGAAGCTGATTTTCAGGGGCTCCCCATTTCAACCATCGATAGAGATAAAAACAAACAAATAGGTACCAAATATAATCAAATTTGAGGCTAACTTAGCAAGTTGTGGGTATGTTTTTTTTTTTTTATTGAAACTGACACGGTTGGCTACATCACCTACAACATCCGTGATGTCAGCCCATAACACCGGGTGAACTTGGTGCCACGTCAGTGCTTCCCTTCGGTCGTGCCGGCTACACTGAACTGGACGGAAAACACAAACTATTTACATAGCCGTTTCGACCGACCTTTCATTCAGTGCGGTGGTACCAACCCGGGCGGGTTAAACCCTACCACCTAGTAATATAAGAAGGGAGTCATATCCCTATGTGTGAGTGATTTGGACATATTTTTATTGTAGAAACATTTTTCAGCTCGGAATGGGTCTCAGCATCAGAACCGGAAACCAGTCTTCTTTCTATTCCCGGCTTGAAATAAAAACAATGATCTAATAAGGACGGACGTGGTTTTGTTGTTATGTTGCAAGGACTCGGCAGCGAGTGCGACGTCATCGTCAGGCGACGCGAAGTGGACTCCCGCCTGCAACGTTACCTGCCCCGCTGTAAGTTATACATACATACATACCGCACGCTGTGTCCCAACAATCGGGGCGAGCAGAGTAATCGGTGTTGTGCTGCAGGTACTCTTGCAAATTACATCACAACACCGACCGCCACGTTTAGCAATGTATTAGGACAAGATAACTATCGAGCAGCACGTAAGGCGCGAAGACCCACCCGCTGCATGACTCGGTAGAAGAACCGTGCCAAGGTGATAGGTGGCGATCCTGTCGCCCTTTAGCACTGCATCTTGTCCTTATCTATTATTCGCCTTTTACGACATGCACGGCACGGGAAGAGATACAGTTAAGTGATACCGGCGGCCCCACACAGTACAATTAGCCTAGTTCACATTAGTAGAGTTAGCGGTAGAGTTAGTATAGGGCGAGTACTAAATAGTCCGCTCACTCTAACAATGTAGATGCAATCGGTAGAGTAGAGTACTAGAATTTGGTAGAGTAGAGTGGATATCACGGTGGTAGAGTAGCTCTAATCGCCTAGTTCACATTAGTAGAGTTAGCGGTAGAGTTAGTATAGGGCGAGTACTATGTAGCCCCCTCACTCTACCAATGTAGACGCAATCGGTAGAGTACTAGAATTTGGTAGAGTGGAGTGGATAGCACGGTGGTAGAGTAGCTCTAATCGCCTAGTTCACATTAGTAGAGTTAGCGGTAGAGTTAGTATAGGGCGAGTACTAAATAGTCCGCTCACTCTAACAATGTAGATGCAATCGGTAGAGTAGAGTACTAGAATTTGGTAGAGTAGAGTGGATATCACGGTGGTAGAGTAGCTCTAATCGCCTAGTTCACATTAGTAGAGTTAGCGGTAGAGTTAGTATAGGGCGAGTACTAAATAGCCCACTCACTCTAACAATGTAGACGCAATCGGTAGAGTAGAGTACTAGAATTTGGTAGAGTAGAGTGGATATCACGGTGGTAGAGTAGCTCTACTACTTTTTTCCCCCACCACCCGCCTGCTCTACTCTACCGGCCACTCGCCCGCGTGTGGACACGTTTTGACTAAAAAGTAGCGTCTCAAAGTTATCAGGAGTCATCCTCAAACACAATTTAAACTCTTTGTGCACCTTCTTCAGCGAGTTCTCTCAAAAGGAGTGCAGACGCTCCGTGCGTTTCCCTTCTTTTCATCCAACCTCGAGTCCATATTCGTTTCCTTTTGTTCTGTTCTTCTTCGAGAGCTAAAGTAATTTCCCCCAGCAAATCACCAGAAAGATTTATTAAAGAGTTTCTAACTGCAGAACGAAGGCGGGCGATGCTCATTGTAGTGCTTTTATCATACACTGCCTACTCTACTCTATACCACCCTACTTTTGCGTGTAGACGGCTACTCTACCGAAAACAGTAGAGTAGTAGAGTTAGTAGGGGCAAAATAGTAGGTAGTCCACTCTACCGCCAACTCTACTAATGTGAACTAGGCAAGTTATATCAAGCCATATTATTTTGAACTAGGTACCTATCTATACCCCATGTACATATCATCGTCATTTAGTCACCCTCGGTAGCTCAGTCAGTGGTGCGGTCGGTCGACTGTCGCTCGTGCGCATGGATAGTCGTGCGTGATCATAAGCAGACCTGCGCGCGGCGCGGTCAGTACTTGGATGGTTGACCGCTCGACCGTTGGAGGCTGACCGCGGTTCGGATTCCATGTAAAACTGTAGGTCCCTTCTTACCTCACTTGGTGGTAGAGTTGCGTAAGAGGGGCCAGCATGTTTCGACCAGCCAATATCACGTCTCCGAGAAGGTAACATACCGGAGACTTCCCTATGTATTGTCGTGTGTGTATTGTTCGTTCGTATTAATCCCGCTAGCTAGATAGGTAGGCTATTAGATATTTACTTGAAACTTTGCGCGGCTATAGCTGACGTCTCGAGTGAAGCCACGCTCAGTAAATAAATATTGTTGTATATGTAATGTTTGCAGGGTCCTCCTGGAGCGAGGGGTCCGGCAGGTCCGCAGGGCGTTATTGGCTTCCCGGGAGTGCCGGTAAGTTGCGCATCGCGTTACACAGACGATTGGAAAATCTATAGATATAATAAAATCGTAGAGGTAAGAAAGTCTGTACATTGAATGTATTCGGAAAAAAACTAACCAGGGTGGCTTAAAATGAGATACTGAACATGTTAGAACAGTTTTTAAAATTTTTGTTTGTTTGTTTGTTTGTTTGTCTGTACGCGCATCACGCAAAAACCACTGAACGGAATTAGACGAAACTTTGTATAGTGGCAGTTTATATGCCGGGTTAACATAATACGTAAAAAAAAATAACAAAAATAAAAAAAAATTAACAATTATAAACATTATTGCGCGTTTAAAATCACGTAGTCCAAAGTACATAATTATATCTTGAGAACTGGATAATTATATCTTGAGAACTGGCAGCAAATACAATTGAAATAAAATATTCATTCGAAATTTAAAAATAAGTAGATACAACGAAAATGACAGTTCTTCTTTTTTATAACTTGAACACAATAGTCTATACATATCTATTTTTTCTATACATATCATAAAATCGTAAATGCAAAAATGTCTATTTGTACGCGCATCTCGCAAAAACCACTGAACGGAATTTGACGAAACTTTTTATAGTGACAGTGTATATCCCGGATGAACATAATAATTAAAAAATATAATAAAAATCACGTAATCCAAAGTAAAGGTAAAAAACAATTTTAAATGTCATGTTGACAACGGAGAACTGTCATCTCGACGTGAGCTGGCCGGTGACAAATTGTTTGATAAATAAAAATAATAATTGAAAGTCGAAGTTATGTCGCTGTCATTGGTGCAATAAAATTTATATATCTGTTGCCCGCGGCTTCGCTCGCGTGAAATTCGTATTTAAAAAAAAGAAAGTAAGTAACTAAAGGCGGGCCCGAAGGCGGATCTGTGCTCACGTAAACGATAATCTTTTTCGATGAAAGTAACTAAGGGCGAGGCGGAAGGCGGAGCTGAGTTCAGGAAGAAGAAAAACATTCTTGAAGAAAGTAAGTAACTAAGGGCGAGGCCGAAGGCCGAGCTCTATTCTGGAAGACCATAAACCTTCTCGAAGAAAGTAAGTAACTATGGGCGAGGCCGCAGGCCGAGCTGCATTCAGGAAGAAGCTAAACCATCTTGAAGAAAGTAAGTAACTAAGGGCGAGGCCGAAGGCCGAGCTCTATTCTGGAAGACCATAAACCTTCTCGAAGAAAGTAAGTAACTATGGGCGAGGCCGGAGGCCGAGCTGCGTTCAGGAAGAAGCTAAACCATCTTGAAGAAAGTAAGTAACTAAGGGCGAGGCCGAAGGCCGAGCTGCGTTCAGGAAGAAGCTAAACCATCTTGAAGAAAGTAAGTAACTAAGGCGAGGCCGAAGGCCGAGCTACGTTCTGACAAATGATAAACCATCTCGAAGAAATCAAGTAACTAAGGGCGAGGCCGAAGGCCGAGCTGCGTTCAGGAAGAAGCTAAACCATCTCGAATAAAGTTAATTAATATTAAGATTGAGTTAATTTAATTTTAATTTTATTATAAAGTCCACGCTTCTAACGGCAAATATACCGTGCATCCTAGAAACTCGCGGTTATTCCCGGCTGGATGGCAAGAGGCCCGATGCTATCACCTTAGTGCCATGGACTAAGGGTAGTTCTTTGATGTGGGACGCCACTTTTGTTCTCACATTGGCTCCAAGTCACGTTAGGACATCTTCAAGAGCGGCTGGCGCGGCCGAGGCTGGGGCGGAGAGCCTCAACGCAGCAAATATAGAAATATAATTCAAGATTTCGAATTTCTTGCGTTTGCGGTTGAAACTCTCGGTCCGTGGAGCAGTGAAGCCAAAAGAGGCTTGAGCTGGTTGACGCAACTGGTGTCCCGCCATCAAGGGCTTATGTTATGTACTTCATTCAAAGGGTAAGCCTTGCCATCCAGCGGGGTAATGCCGCAAGTGCTCTAAGAACATTTGAAAATGCCCGTTTTGATAGTTATTTTAATGTTTGTTAGGTAGGTTTAATTGGAAGACGATAAACCTTCTTCCAGAAGGTTTATCGTCTTCCTGAACGCAGCTCGGCCTTCGGCCTCGCCCTTACTTACTTCCTTTATTTGAGAAAGGTTTATCGTTTACCTGAAAGCAGCTGGGCCTTCGGCCTCGCCCTTAGTTAGTTACTTTCTTTAAGAAGGTTTATCGATTACCTGAACGCAGCTCGGCCTTCGGCCTCGCCCTTAGTTCCTTACATTCTTCTTTGGAATACGAATTTCACGCGAGCGGAGCCGCGGGCTCAGCTAGTACTTAATATAGATAAACTCGCGTGTAAATGGTAAGCTTTACATAGTTAAATGTAATACAATGATTATTATAGCTGCAATGTCGTGTGTCAGGGCACGATTGGGAGACGCGGGGCGCAGGGCGCGGCCGGCTTCCCGGGAGCGAAGGGCGACAAGGGAGACCCGGGGCCCGGCGGAGTCCCCGGCATTCCGGTAACACGCTTATATCGCGCTCACTATATTTTCATTACCTATGTCTTTTCACCAGGGGCTCTGCACCTTCTCTTAACCTCGCTCCATACGGCCGCGGCACTGCTAATACCTTTCGTTATAAAAAAGAAAAAGAAAAACCAACTTAAAGGTGTACTAACTCCGTGAGTGTGAAGTCAATAGCTATTTGCAGTCGTTTTTAATTTCAACGAGACTATCTCGTTAATAATAATCGGTGGTTCGAATGTTCTGGAGAGCTAGCAAAAAAGCTGTCATTGGTTCCGATGCTATGAAAGAACTGTCATGAGCTCTTTTTTTAGCCATAGATAGATTGTTATATATGGGAAAGCTGCAGCGACCTGCAGCGATGCGCTCGCCACAATCGCGGCGCACGGCGGTAAGCCGATTTCATAAAAAAAAAATTTATTATGAGTGACGGTGCTGATGCGGGACTAAAAAGTTATGTAAGGGATAACTTTATGCCCCTCATTTAAATTTATATAGGATCGTGCTTGTTGATGTAAAAACATGCAGTGCGAGTGTGACCAACACATAATTATAGCTAGACCATATCTAGACTTTCATCCACCTTCAGAAGCAAATATTTAAATGAGATACTTTAATACCTACATTTAATTATAGACTAGGTACGCGCTTGCGACAGTCCAGCCAGCTCAAAGAAGTCGACACGACCGAAGTGAATGGCGGCCGGCGGGGGCATGGCATGGCACCTTGTTCACCAATCTGACATAGCGGGCGTAGTGGGTAATGTTGTCAGTCAACACAAATGTTCGCCAACAGGGGGCGCGTGCGGGGGGCGGCAGGGCGCAGAAGGGAGAGAAGGGAGATAAGGGCGACGCTGGAGAAAGAGGTAACATCCGATTTTTGGTTCGGGTTAGATTTCGTATATAAGGTGTTTCGTTAGTCATGTCATTAACTTCGGGAGGGTTACATACACACTCAAATAAACACTTTACGTAAGAAAAAAACATATGTTTATGGGAGCATTTTTTCTCCTAACAAAAAAATAAAATCAAATAAGTAGCTGTAAAAACCAATGATACTGACCTTGTGACTTACAACAAACAGCTGTTCTGCGTTCGAACATAGTACGGTCATTGACCCCGTACAATGCAAGTTACCTAGTTACACACAGGTTAATGTTTAGGTAGCAAACATGTTTTGTTAAATTTCTCGAAAAGTAATACTATAAACATATAATTTTTTTTTGCGTAAGGTGTTTATTTGAATGTGTAACCCTCCAGACGTTAATGACATGGCTAACGAAACACCTTATATAAATAATGTACAGAGTGGGATGCTGGCTATGTGGCTAAAGTGTCCAGCTGGTCCTACTTCTGCAAGAGAGCATGTAAAACAGAAAATTAATTTATATAAAAAAATGGAATATTGAAAAATCGTTGTTTGAAAGATAACAAATATTTAGTGCTTGGAAATTTTTTTTTTATATTCCTTTTATTTATTTGAAGTTATACTTCCTTAAGCTTTAAGCAGGTTATGAAAATATGTTATAAAAATGGAGAGTATAAACTCAGAAAAACTGGCCAAGTGCGAGTCGGACTCGCACACCGAGGGTTCCGTGTCACCACTTAATGGGTTTTTATTACTTATTTGTGGTTTTACTTTAGAGTTTACACTATAATCACACCAAGTTTGACGTTTGTATGTATTACCGTTTTTAAGATAGATAAAAAAAAAAACTAAAAACTGAAAAAAAACCTTTCTTGTAATTTTTTATTTTATGTTGTGCAGTAGCGTCTGGCACTAGGATGGGCATCGGGCACCCGTTCGTTAGAAGAGCGTCCCGCAGTGGCGCCCGGGAGGGCTCGCGAGGTAGCGGCGTCCACTGAAGCGGCCGGTGCCAGGCGCCCAGTAGAAGCGTAGTTAGAAGCGTGATAGAAGCGCCCTATAGATGCGTTTTTTACAGATGCTGTTTTACATACGCTTTACCAGAAGTAAGAAAATCTAGCCAGTATTCGACACTTGTATTCACCTTCAATACAGGTGAATTGTATATAAATTGTACAAATATTGTAATTGATGTGATATTTTTAAATTTTTTATTGAGTGCTGTATATTATGTGTTGTTGTTTGTGTACAGATATGGGTATATACCTGAATTAAACGTTTATAATAATAATACAAGACATCTGTCATAGACCCGACAACCGATGCGGTAGACGGATGCTCGAATGGAGGCCACGTACAAGCAAACGTAGCGTGGGACGCCCCCCGGCTAGGTCGACAGATGACCTAAAAAAGGTAGCCGGGAGTGGATGGATGAGAAGAGCGGAAGACCGCGTGCGATGGCGTGCCTTGGGAGAGGCCTGTGTCCAGCAGTGGACCGATACAGGCTGATGATGATGATGGATGAATAATAATACATGTATGTGTGCAGGGGAGCCGGGCGAACCGGGGGCGGAGGGCGCTGCGGGATTCCCAGGCCTCGACGGAGTGCAAGTAGGTTGCAGTTAAGTTTACCATTTGGAAGTTTGAAAGTTCTGACAAAAAGCCGAATATTTAACAAAAAGTCCGGAAAGTCCGAAAAGTCCGGACAGTCCGCGCGCGGACTGTGCAGAGAGTGCACTCTGTCTGTACTAAGAAATACTTCCCTATAGGTATTTCATTGATTGTGAAGAGCATTCACAGGCATCAGAATTAATGCCTCAGCCTAGCAACAGTCCGCACATCTGAATTTAGAATTTATTTATTTATTAATTTAAAAAAACACAGAGTTCATAGCATTGGCATCCTGCACTAGATAAATCTGTCTTGCAGGAGTGCATTCTTTAACAAATTATAATAATATACATTAGATCCAAAAATCATAAACATGCGCTCATTAAAATTATCATGCAATTAGTTATGATATTAAAAAATAATGGAACACAAACGATTTATAAAATGAATAGGTAATGATTATTAAATGATATAAAAAAAAAAACATTTTAAAAATATTTTTATGTAACTACGTAAATTTCTTAAATTCTAAATTTAAAATCTAAACATTGTGTAATCATTGCAAATATACAGTCGTGTAGAATTATTAAAATTAAAATTAAAATTAAATATAATAACATAAACAATCAATTTAATGAGTGAAATTTGGTAATAAATAAATAAAAAATGTCACGAACAATTGTAATTTGATTTTAAATTAATTCATTGCAGAAATATAAAGTCTGCTTGCATGGCACCTAACTGAGCGTGGTTTCGCGAGGAGAGGTGATTTTGGCTCAATCGACTGCACCATTGGTCTCTCGGCACAGCAACCCATGCTGGTTTACATAAAAAAAATGCCGCCTGGGAATCTGAGGGCGGTAAAATGGTAGAGTTTTCACGTATCCTTGGCTTCGCTTGCTCTATGTGGTATTTAACTTGCAGGGTCCGCCCGGTGCGCCGGGCACAGAGGGCGAGAAGGGCGAGCGGGGCGCGCCGGGACCCCAGGCGGCCCCCGTCAACGTTAATGCTTCCTTTATCAGAGGTATGTGTTCCTAAAATATATCTCTCATTCTAATACTGTCCGTACTGGATGTAAAGATGGCCGCATAGCAGCCTCGGTTGTGTTCTCCTCTAGTCCAGTATAGCCATCAATCCAGGGAAGTCTCCGATATGGCACCTACCTTCTCGGAGGTGATACTGACTGGTCGGAGCATGTGCTTTGGCCCCTCCGAATCAGCCACCCATACCGGATTACCTTAAAAAAATTTCTAATTATGTTGCCAAGTCTATTTCAGCAATAAAGTTTTTTTATGGTACCTGATAAGGTTGACAACATCACCGTAAAGCCTCACATTCATTACACGAGCGAGCCCCGCGCCGCGCCTCGCGCCGAGCCCCGCGCCGAGCTTCGCGCCTCGCGCCGCGCCCCATACAATCCTAAGACGACGAACCGAGCGAGCGCCGAGCCGCGCGCCGCGCTGCATCGTGTGACATTCGCACACGGATTAGTCCGCGCATTTGTCGCCAGCAACAAATTCGCCGTACGGGTGCGCGTGTTTGAATGGGAGGCTTTATTTCAGTCAGTCCAGCCTAGTTCACATTAGTAGAGTTGGCGGTAGAGTGGACCACCTACTATTTTGCCCTACTAACTCTACTACTCTGCTGTTTTCGGTAGAGTAGCCATCTACACGCAAAAATGTGGTGGTAGAGTAGGTAGAGTAGGCAGTGTAAGATGCACTACAATGAGCATCGCCCGCCGTCCTTCTTCAGTTAGAAACTCGAGCTGTGTTATGGGCTGGGCACAGCGAGCTAGCTACTATTTCGCCAAAACATGTCCACACGCGGGCGAGTGGCCGGTAGAGTAGAGCAGGCGGGTGGTGGGGGAAAAAGTAGTAGAGCTACTCTACCACCGTGCTATCCACTCTACTCTACCAAATTCTAGTAAGTAGGTAATCTACCGATTGCGTCTACAATGGGGCGCTATTTAGTGCTCGCCCTCTCTCCCGCTAACTCTACTAATGTGAACTAGGCTTAACACCTTGATGAACATGTGCGTGCTTCCCTATTTGGTCGTGCCGTCTGTGCACATAGACTCTTCAGTGCGGTACCGTTCATACAGTGCGGTGGTAACAATCCAAAGGGAAAGTAAGGTAGTAAGGTAAAGGGAAGGTACCTACAGTTTTACGTGGAATCCGAACCACGGTCAGCGTCAACGGTTGTACGGTCACCCATCCAAGTTCTGAACGCGGCCTGGTGTGCTTAATGTTCACGATCGCACGTCATTCCGTTGCACCAGCGAGCTACCGAGGTCTAACCTGTGAATGCTAAGCAAACATAAAAAATTGTAAGAATTAAAATGATGTGAGGTATGGATCTAACAGTGATTGAAGATGAATGTGCCTAGGTCTACAGGGCGAGCGGGGCCCACCCGGCGCGGACGGTGCCCCCGGGAGCAGGGGACCTCCAGGAGTCAGCGGACCCCCGGTGAGTAGCTTGTATGTACTAAGCCGAAAAATAACTGCTAGAGTTAGCTTAAACGGAGATGGTTAAGAAAACATTGTTATGCCCACTTGCACCAACACGAATTTAGAGTTAAGTAGCGAGTTATGGATTTAAACGCGGTTTAAACGCGGTTCCCACATACAACGGGTGCTAGCTTAACGAGTTAAACTGGTTTATAGTTAAATTCGTGTTGGTGCAAGTGGGCCTTAGTGCAGTAAATGTTACACTTAATAGGTCAAGTAATAACTAATTGTAAATATTCATTTTAAAAATGCATTTTTCTCTAATATTCTCATCTATCTCTACTTCTTATAAAAGGGAACGTCTGTATGTATGTACATTTGAGGTAAACTCCGGAACCACTCTGACCATATTTTGACACGATTTGCGCTTTGCGCAAATGTAAAGATTAGTTCTTGAGGCTCACTATGGGCTATATATCATCGAGCTATATATCATCACGATAAATATCCTTAGGACTGAGCAGTATCAAATAAAGTATAGTATGAACGAAATTTACTGTCGAATGGTAGTGATAGATGGCGTTAGCAGTTCTGTTTTGTTGCGTTGGAGTATTAGTTTGTTAATAGTAGGTATAATATTGATTTGCGTTGAAGTTTGCTATTAAACCGAGTTTAGTTAATAATATACCGTTTTGTCAGGTGGAACATTGGGCCTTTTGTATTCGTTCGGGTTAGTTAGAAGGGCGAATATTCAGTGTGCCTATATCAATAACATAACACTGGCGCTTATGACGTGCAGGGCGGGATAGGCGAGCCAGGGCTCCCCGGGCCGGTGGGACCTCCGGCGCCGCGCGGCGCGCCCGGCCCGCAAGGCCAGCCTGGCGGTGAGGGACCACAGGTAAGGGGAACTTAAAGTAAGTATTTCAATTTGAACAGGGAGCTTACCAAGTGGAGAAGTAAGGAAGACCAAGTTGAGAACCAAAAGCAAGCCCCAACACGCACGCACCCACTCACACACGCATGGACACACCCTCGCATACACGCACACGCAGGCATGGCATAAAACCAGCACCGTGTTAGCGCTTGTGCCCTGCGCAACCTTGGCACATGCTGAGCCACGCCCAATTTCCATCCATCGCCCAATACTCCAAGCTCCAAGATACCGAGGAAAACGTTTGCTGGACTGATGATCTTTGAGAGCCCGCAAGGTGATTTTTTGTCTTCCTCACACGCGGTGATCACATCGTAAACAATATCGTTGTAGACATAAAATAAAACGACAAATCTAACGGATTATGTCCGTTGTGTAAATATTACCTCTTCAAAAAAATCTCTCGATTTGTTATACATGTTGTGTCCCGTGTCCGAAAAATCCATCAAGATTATGCTTACAAATGTTGTGCGCAGGGTCCAGAAGGGCCACCAGGCAAGCCTGGGGCGCCGGGGCCGCCGGGAGCTCCGGGGCAGGGGCAGGCGGCCGGGGCGTCTGTGCTGGGCCCCACCGGACCGCAAGGCGATAAGGGACAGGTTGTTTGACAATACATTTACATTTCGAGTCTTAACGTCTTCGAAATGGCGAGGAAAAAAAATTACAGGGAGTGGGGAGGGGGAGGGAGGTATGACAGGAGGAGAGGGGGGGGGGGGGTGTGACAGCAGGAGAGGGGAAGTGAATGAGGGATTAAGTAAAGGGAGGGAAAATGGGAGAGAGAAATCCCGATTCAGCATAGCCAAGTCCTTCCCGATCAGCTCTGTGGTTGATGTTTTAGGTAGTGTGTACGTGTGACTACATCGCTCGCGAACTTTGATGAATTCATCAAAGTTCTCCAGCTTCTTGCCATCCTCGTCTGCAGCTACGCCTGCCATCGTATGTCCTCCGCGATGGCCACCAAACGGTCAGGGCGGCTTCGGGCCTCCGCGCGGGAGATGGAGATAGGAGCTGTGTTTGTTGCAGCGCGGCGAGGCTGGACAGCCGGGCGCTCCGGGGAGGGACGGCGTGGACGGAGTCCCCGGGTCGCCGGGCCCGCGGGGTGCACCCGGAGCCGCCGCTGCCTCACACCTACGCGATCTGGTATACTCCACCATACTTAATTTTATTACAATAGGTACTGTGTATTGTCTGCGGTGCAGAACCGTTTTTTTATGGAAACTGACACGATTGGCTATCCGTCACCGTCATCAACTACATACTACATTCATAACACCTTGGTGAAATAGGTGCCATGTCAGTGCTTCCCTTCGAACGTGTCGGCTTCACTGAACTGGTCGGAAAACACGAACTATTTACATTTTCGTTTCAACCGACCTTTCATTCAGTTCAGTGGTATCAACCCGGGCTGGTTAAACCCTACAGGATAGTAAGGTAAGGAGAGAAGGGACCTACAGTTTTATGTGAAATCCGAACCACGGTCAGCCTCCAACGGTCGAGCGGCCACCCATCCAAGTACTGATCGCGCCCAGGTGTGCTTATGATCACGACAGACAGTCGACCGACTGCACCACTGAGCTACCGAGGCTGACAGAAGAGTGATCCTATAAGGGTTCCGTTTTTTCCTCTTTTCAGGTACGGAACCCTATAACGTTTATGAGCTGTTTGCTCAACTAAAGGCTTCACGTCGCTTACTCATATGTACATATACCTATATACATTTTTTTATTGTTCCAGCCGCCAAGTGTATCCGAAAACGAAGTCAGGATCATCTGTGAGGCTGTGCTGAGAGGTGAAATACATTTTGCAAGCTGTTTTTACAAGCTTAATTCACTTGTTAGTATGGGTCAAATCTTGCAACTGAATTTGAAACCAGTGCCCAGTGGCGGGGCATGAACTTAATTTGATGTGAGCAAGATACATTTTGCGAGGCCCTCTCAATTTTGCCAATACAACAACAACATTGTCAAATCGCAATAATACAGCCACTGTATTATTCGAATATTAACTGCTTCCGTCCTGCTTTCCCATCTTGTGTCGGATAAAGGCTTTATAGTAAGGTTTAGTTTGTCTTTGATTAAGTGTAAACATGTTACTCGGGGTCTCTTTTAATTGATCTAGCTGAATATTTTTCATGAATCAAGCAGCATGAACTTTCGAGGCGCGAGGCCCCTCGGGCCACGAGGCCGTGGGCTGTCGCCCACGTCGCTCACGCTTTGCGCCGCCTCTGCCAATGCCACTCAACCGATTGAGCTGAAATGTTGCACACACCTTTGGTTCTGGTGACAATACAACCTAGTATACTCAAAGTATACTCAAAATTGTAAAAAAAGCTTAACTAAAAGCTTGTTTTTAAAAAGGCGAGCAAGTGACTAGGCACCCCTCACTTGATTTTAGAACCTTAGGGCATAGTTTACTATGCTTAGGGTCATGCATGTGTAATATTAATATATGTATATGGTGGCTAGCTTTTTGCCCGCGAGTCGCGGTCACGCCGCCGCCGCCGCTCGCGGCATTCTAGGTTATGCCTAATTTGAGTGGACGCAATATACATATCTCCCCCTTAGGGGTGAATTTCCAAAAACGCTGATATTACTGACTTTTATTTGTAAAAAGAAACCTTAACACCAATTTCCCTAATTATTATAACTTCGAAAATGACACACTTCCCATGCAAATTTTCTTACCTTATTTTACCGCCTAAGGGATGGATTTTCAAAAATCCTTTCTAGTCCTCACCTACGTTCTCTCATGTCTGTCTCAAACTTAAGACTTATTTGCAAACAAGGTGTACAAAGTAAATAAAACAGAAAACATAAAACAAACAAAAAATACATAATAAAACAAAATAGAATTAAATACTTATAACAAAAAAGAACATTAGAGAAAAAAACAGCACATTGTTCGCAAAAAGGATGCGGCACAGCTCTTATTCCTACGGCGAACCATAAGAAAGCTGATTTTAAGCCTAACCTATTTTTTTAATGTTCACATTTTGGACTACTTACTAATAAAGAAACTAGTGTAAAAACGAAGAGAAAAGAAAAAAATAAGAAATAAAGAACGTTCTATGAAACTCCTATGCAAAATTTCATGCTTTTAGCTAGAACCACCAGTTTAGGCTGTGCTTTGTCTGTCAGTCAGCATTGTCAGCAGAGGCGGACTAGCAGCCTTAGCCGCCCTAGACCGTTTAGCGTTTAGTACCAGCCTCCCCAATTCACTGCAGCCGCCCCTTTCAAATTTACATCATAGATACAAATGTGAAGTTGTACGAAAATCAGTATTGCGTTCGGTTCAACCTGCCAGAAATATATTATTTCTCGGTTTATTTTGCATAAGTATAGCAAAAGTATTTTTTATAAGTTTTGCGGCAATATTGACCTTATCGTCATAGCTAAATTATTTTGTCCGCGTAAATAGTGCGTCATCTCCGCCGCCGCGCTCACCACTCCCGCACGTCGCACGCACTTGCTCCGGCCGGCACCCTTTCTATTCTTTAGGTACCTGCGCTCACTGCTTCCAGCAGCAGGTACAGATTGGCCGCCCCTAATATCTGGCCGCCCTAGGCCCGGGCCTAGTCGGCCTTAAGGAAAGTCCGCCTCTGATTGTCAGAATTGTATTATGTAGATTCAATGATATGGCATGGGTATTTTTCACTGTATTTGTACACAGATCGGCTAACAGAGCTGTCGCCGACGCTGGCGGGAGCTCCGGGTCCGCCCGGGCCGGCGCTGCGCGGCCGCCCCGGCAAGCCCGGCGCACCGGGACCGCCCGGTAACACTCACGCACCCT
Organism: Nematopogon swammerdamellus; assembly: GCA_946902875.1. Lineage (NCBI taxonomy): Eukaryota > Metazoa > Arthropoda > Insecta > Lepidoptera > Adelidae > Nematopogon > Nematopogon swammerdamellus. The sequence continues at coordinate 11,064,420 of OX336357.1, forward strand.
TCATATTCATACATACATACATACATACCACACACCGCGCTGTCGACAATCAGGGTAAGCTAGGCTTGCCAGGTGCCCGGGATTTTCGGGATTGTCCCGGGCAAGGCTCCAATATCCCTTGTCCCGGGCGAAGGATCATTTTGTACCGGAGATTTCAATTTGTCCCGGGAAGAAAAATATGTGTACATATACGACTTGAGTACTTGACGTCGCGCAAAGAGCAAATTATCAGAGTCTAACAAGAAATATGAATAATTAATATAAAGTAAGATTATAGATTCATTTTAGTGTAGTGTTGCTTACTAAAGTTGTTCGCTATAAAACAACGCTAAAAGTTCGCCGTAAAAATATTACAGCAAAATTGTGTCTTTCATGTCTCCACCATAATATATTTTATGAAGGACTGCCAGGTAGTAGATATGTCCCGGGAAGGCTAACATCAGATCTGGCAGGCCTAGTGTAAGCAGAGTAATCGGTGTTGTGCCGCAAGAACTCTGGAACACAACATCGACCACCACGTTTTGCAAAGTTTTCGGACAAGATTATTATCAAGCAGCAAGTAAGGTACGAAGACCCACCTGCTGCACGACTCGGTGGAAGGACCGCGCCAAGGTGAGAGGTGGCAAGCATGTCGCCCTTTAGCACTGCATCTTGTCCTTATCCCATAGTCGCCTTTTACGACATGCACGGGGAGAGACGCAGTGGGGCTATTCTTTTGAAATATCGGCCTCACACAGTACAGTTCATATTCACTTCCTACTAAACGCTCACCCTCGGCTGATCTACCGATTAATGAAACTGAACATTTTCCTTTTCTCTGATTCTGAATGAGCCTTCACACGCCCTGCCGATAACTGAATAATGTAGGTCTGCGGTGTTGCGCCTTCTCGGAGGTCATGTTCTGGCGGAAGTGTCCCGCGATCTAGAACCACTGCAACTCCGTATGGATGTAGGCTCACTAAGTGGATTCTATCGCTTATTCCATGGGGAGTACTCGTCCCCTTTCCACCTCCGCACCACGCGCACCGGGCAGGGATTGCATCCCTGCACGCTGTACTTACCGTGGATGCGTACCAATCGGTTTTTTTTTTATTGATAGCGCGACATGTGGCATCGTTTCACCTACAAGTAGGTGTCTAACGATGCCCATGGACATTCTGTGATGCACGGGGATTGCGAATGCCATGCCGGCCTGACAGGAGCCTTTTCACGCCCCTTTTGAAAAACCCCAGGCTTTACTTGGGAGGAAATAGATGGGCAGGGAGTGCGTTCCACATTTTCCCGGTTCTGTGAATAAAAGACATACAAAACCGGTTGGTGTGCATCCGTGGTAGGTCGATTGAATAGGGGTGCATCCCCTGCCCAGTACGCGTAGTGCGGAGGTGGAATGGGGACGGCGGAATCGCGTTAAACAGCTCCTCCGAACACTCCCCATGGAATAAACGATAGAACACACTTAGGGAGCCGACGTCCCTACGGAGTTGCAGTGGTTCTAAGTCGCGGGACATGCACCACAGGGTCACCTACTAGTCGCACGGCACGACGCTGGATTGAGTCTAGCGGCGCAAGCTGGTATTTAGCTGAGCTATCCCACAAGTGTGAGCAGTACTCCAAGCAGGACCTAACCTGTGTTTTGTACAACGTCAGTTTTTGGCCCGGCGGCGTGAAGTACCGTCGCACCTTGTGATAATCGGTAATCATAATCGGTTCAGCAGATCTTTCCTCTACAGAACCGGTAAACTCTAGAACGCTCTCCCTGCCCATATATTTCCCCCCAAGTACAGTCTCGGGTCCTGCAGGAGGGGCGTGAATGGGCACCTGTCAGGCCGGCACGTGTCTAGGACCCAAAATGGCCAAGATCAAAAAAATCCGTCGATTTGTTGTACATGTTGTGTCCCGTGTCCAAAAGATCCATCCAGATAAAAAAATCTCAGTTTTTCAGAGCTTTTTTTGAAGCTTATTTAGCGAGAAATGGTGGTGATAAGCAAATCCGGTCGTACTGGGTCACCCAGTATAAAAAATACCAGTAGTGAACTTTCAGGAGAGACTGTAATTATCTTATATTAATGCGGTCTGTCGAACTAACTATTTATTATTTTCTACTTGCTTCCGTTCCGTGGGTTGTTATTTAAGCCTATTTCACATTAGTAGAGTTAGCGGTAGAGTGGACTACCTACTAATTTTGCCCTACTAAGTCTACTTTACTGTTTTCGGTAGAGTTTTCGGTGTTTTCGGTCCACACGCAAAAGGGGTGGTAGAGTAGGCAGAGTAGGCAGTGTAAGATCGCACTACAATGAGCATCGCCCGCGCCCTTCTGCAGTTAGAAACTCTTTAATAATAATTCTGGTGTTTTGCTGGGGGAAATTACTTTGGCTCTCGAAGAAGAACAGAACAAAGGGAAACGAATATGGACTCGAGGTTGAATCAAAAGAAGAGAAACGCACGAAGCGTCTGCACTCCTTTTGAGAGAACTCGCTGAAGAAGATGCACAAGAGTTTAAATTGTGTTTGAGGATGAGTCCTGATAACTTTGAGAAGCTACTTTGTAGTCAAAACGTGTCCTACCAGAAGAAGAAAACAAAAAAAAAATCTGTTAACTGCGAGTTTTACTCGCGCTCGGAGGTTTCCGTCCGTATCTATCCGCTATCAATAACCGCTCAATCGGAGAGAAGCCTCAATGAGGCCGATGGCAATTTACGGTGGGAAAATGACAGCACCTCAATGAGGTCGTTGGCAATTGAGCGGCTATCTTTTGTCTTTCAACAATGCAATGTATAAAAGCCTGTGGCGCCATCTATTATTCAGTAGTGTGATTAATCGATTTTTCCAACGTTTGTTGTATTCCCATACAACAAACGTTGGAACTTAATTTTTAACATTTTATTTTTTTTTATTATTTGTTGTTATATCCGCCATAGTAACACATATTGTGTGAAAATTTCAACGGGCTACCTATTACGGTTCACGAGATACAGCCCTCGGACAGACGGACGGACGGCGGCGGAGGCTTAGTAATAGGCTTCCGTACGGGATACGGAAACCTAAAAATGTGCAATGTCCTAGAGCCTAGATATGCGGAATAATATATATTGTCTTCAGGTCCACGAGGGGAGTCGGGCGAGCAAGGGGAGCGCGGCTACCCGGGCGAGGCGGGCGCGCCGGGCGCGGGCGGCGCGGCGGGCGCGCGCGGCGAGCGCGGCGAGAAGGGCGAGCGCGGGGCGGAGGGGCGCGGCGTGGAGGGCCCGGAGGGGCCGCGCGGCTCGCCCGGCCCGGCCGGCGCGCCCGGCGTCGAGGGGCGGCGCGGGGAGCGGGGGGAGCCGGGCCGAGATGGTAACTTAACTTCCTAGTCCTTGACTAGACTTCAGTTATTCCGATACCTAGATAGAAAATTCGTTATTGTTTCACTAATACTTTACAAGAAAATTAACACAATGAATACATGAAGATACATGAGGTGAAAAGGTGGACTTATCCCTTGATGAGTTTTTTTTACAGCTAACCTTTAGGCATGCGAATGTTATTTTGGTTAACACAAGTAAAGTGGATGTTTCATTAGTTTCGGCCTAGAATTGTAGTCAGAATTGAATTGGGTATATCGTTTAATATCAAGTAGTCTATATAGGAAGTGGTAATTGTGGAAAAGTAGTCATTACGGGAAGTGGACGATCTGGGAATGGTCATTCTGGGGTGTGGTCCTTTTGGGAAGTGGTCATTTTAGGAAGTGGCCATTCTGGGCCGAAACGAAAGAAATGTTGGCAGTAGCAAGGATTACAGCATCCTCCTTCAGGACTGGTCCAAATGTAACTAACTGGTGTGTAGTGTAAGTAAACTGTGCTGAATGTGTACTTGATGCTCGTTGTATAGGAGGGTCGGGCAAGCCAGGCGCGCGCGGCGCTCCTGGCGTGTGCGACTGCGCGCCGCCCCCGGTCTACTTCGCGTACGCCTCGCAGCTGCAGGGCAACAGCAAGGGCGTCTGACGCGCGCGCCAGAGTACTGAATTCCAATGATATAAATAAAATAAATTTTAACATTCTTGTTGTTTTTACTTTTACTTGCTGGTAGGGTTTAACGCGCTAATTGACTGAAAGACTTGACTAAAAGACTTCCAATTCAGTTGTTTAAAACTTCCAAAATACTTACATGTAAAATGACGAGGGTCACTACTGTCCGCGCGCGAGCTCCGAGGAATCGTGGGCTGGGGAAGCGGGCGGGTGTGCGCCCCTCCCGACCGTCGCTTCACACCCCGCGCGCTCCTGGTACGAGTGTTGGCCTTGACGCGAGAGCACGTTTATCGATGCCCTATTCGTAATATGCTCGCGTATTGGGGACCGTTCACATACCACGTGGACACTTTTTGGGTACTTTTTGACCCCCCTTCCCCCCTTGTGGACAATCGTGGACATATCCATAACCCCTCCCCCCCCTGTCCACGTGGAAAATGCCGTTTTTTTTCCTTCGTACTTGCGACGCAAAATGCGACATTTTTGAAGAAAAATGACCTTCAAGAAGAGGCAGGGAGCTGAATGGATGAAAATGTAGTACACACTTGCAATTTTGACATTAAATTTAAAATTACAATAAAATTAAGAGGAACAAAACAAATCTTTCTTTAATAAAAGGCCTGAACATAGCTATTTATAATAAATGTAAACAGATGAGGTTTTTTTTTATATTATTTGTATCACATTTCAAAGTCGTAAAGTACATTTATGAACCGCAGCTGCGGGGCGGTTCGCGGAGCGACCGGCTAGATCGCGGCATCATGTGTTTTTAAACTCAAACGTCCACGTGGACGGTCCCTGCACCCCCTCCCCCCCCCCTGTGGACAATCGTGGACATTTGCCGACCCCCTACCCCCCCCCCCCCCCTCTTTTTGTCCACGTGGTATGTGAACGGTCCCTTAGTCAATCGCGTTACTCTTTAAGTTATTTTATTAACCAACTTCTTTTTGTGTGTACAAATAGCGATTTAATATGGATGAAGAAGACATTGCGAGCACGAGCAATGAGAATAGGGGGAAAAAATAGATGTTTTCATAATTTTATTAATATCGATATCGCAATATCGACTAAATCACTGCACTAGGTCATTACGTCAACATTCCTTAAACTTTCTCGGAGCTCGCGGTCGCGTGCGTTCTGACTTCTGTTACACGGCTACACGCTGTTTCTTGTGATCACACTAGTTTGTGACTATTACATCATATTATGTTTAGTAAAAAGTTTTACTTCCTCCTGCATCCATAAATACTTTTACCGCATGCTGACCAATGAATTAAAAAGTATCGGGAAGTGGCATACAACGCACCGACTTGAGGCGCGCTATTTGTGAGCATAAAGCGCACCCTCTTTCGCGAGAGACCACCGCACTGCGCCGCTCAGGCAGGTCACGTTTTTGTATCCGTCCGTCCGTAAAAAGAGAGAGATAGGATATCATGCATTCGCATATACAAAATATGAGCGTGAAAAGGATAGCTATACGTTACTCGGTTCGAGACGAGAGCATACGAGTGTCAGTCACTGAGAACATGCAGTGGCGACATGCAGGGTTCTAAACCTATCTTGTAACGCATGGCACAAGTCTTTATATGAATATAAGGGACACGCGCAAGCCGCGACGTACAAAGTTCAAATATACGGATTCTAATTTGGAATGTACAATCGTTGTCTCCCTTATACGTATCAAATGGCCATTTAACCGTCTTACTCTATCGACGTTCACAGAGCGGAAACGTAACGTGATGTATGAGGCGCTCGCGCACTTACGCTGTTTAAAATATTGGCAATATATAGAAGAACTCCAATCGCACTATCCCTTTTCCGTTCACGGAATTTGCATCTGGACGTCTTATTCTAGCCTATGTTACGTGTGTGTGTAATATAATATTTCAGCTTAGTGTGCATCTGTGAGAGAGATTCTCTTTCTACCGGTAAAATGTATAACGAGGGCCTGTCCAGAAAGTAGAATGTCGTTGATGCTGACTGAAGAATGTGCCGAAAATGAAGAAAGATCTCAAGTCAATTTCTAGTATCCGATGCCAAATACGACTTTGGTGACGACAGCATAAGATTCAATATTGAATCGTGCAAGTTGACTGAACACAGCAGATTGCGTCATACCTACCTACCTTGTATAGAAGATGCAACTGTTCGAAATTTATAGAGAATACATCATCGACCCGGTGGTGAAATGGTAACGCACTGGCGGTTCAAGCCGGAGTTCCAGGTTCGAAACCTGGTCGGGACGTATTTTTTCTCTTTATTTTCGGTTTTGCATCTATCTAAATAAGAAATATAAAGCGAGTAGGTAGGTTTGTACATGCTTAGTACTCTAACATAATATTTATCCCTTCGTATTCCCCTTGCGCTCAAATTACTCGTATAGCCGACTGGGTTGGGTACCACCACAGAGCATCGAATACCGCGTGCGTCTCTCCTAGAGGCGAAAGTAATAATACCTAATATCGTCGTAGTAGAGATAAACAGAGCTGAGCCACACATGCAACATTTCGAGATATTGACGATTAGACGATTAGACGATAGTCTCGAAAATTTATATGTTTTTAGTTGTATCTTTCAAACTACATATAATATTTTCCCAAAAGTTTTACACGTGGTAGTATGTACAATGTACATTTTTTTTTTATCGATAGCGCCACATGTGGCATCGTTACACCTACAAGTAGGTGTCTAACGATGCCCATGGACATTCTGTGATGCACGGGGATTGCGAATGTCGTGCCGGCCTGACAGGAGCCTTTTCACGCCCCTTTTGAAAAACCCCAGGCTGTACTTGGGAGGAAATAGATGGGCAGGGAGTGCGTTCCACATTTTCCCGGTTCTGTGAATAAAGGACCTACAGAACCGGTTGGTGCGCATGCGTGGTAGGTCGATTGAATAGGGGTGCATCCCCTGCCCAGTACGCGTAGTGCGGAGGTGGAATGGGGACGACGGAATCGCGTTAAACAGCTCCTCCGAACACTCCCCATGAAATAAACGATAGAACACACTCAGGGAGCCGACGTCCCTACAGAGTTGCAGTGGTTCTAAGTCGCGGGACACCACGGGGTCACCCACCAGTCGCACGGCACGACGCTGGATTGAGTCTAGCGGCGCAAGCTGGTATTTAGCTGAGCCATCCCACAAGTGCGAGCAGTACTCCAAGCAGGACCTAACCTGTGTTTTGTACAACGTCAGTTTTTGGCCCGGCGTGAAGTACCGTCGCACCCCTGTTCAGTACGCCCAGCTTTTTTGAGGCCAGCTTGGCTTTGCCCTCAATATGCCCACATATTACATACATAGCGTCACGCCTGTTTCCCGGTGGGGTAGGCAGAGACAACGGATCTCCACGTGCCACGATCCTGACACACCTCTGCCGCCTCTTCCACTCCCATAATGTTCTTCATGCATGCTCGTCGGTTACGGGTACTAAGCACTTGCCCCTTTTTGAGCACATGCCCGATCTGGTCCAGGTACGTGCGTCTAGGGCGACCCTTCCCGACTCTTCCACTCACATTTGCTTCATAAATTTCTTTCGTTAGTCTCCTATCATCCATTCTTCCAACATGACCGAACCACCGAAGCATCCCTTTCTCAATCCTTGTCACTATATCTTCTTTCAACCCACAGCGCTCTCGCACTACACTATTTCTCAATCTATCTTTCATTGTAACTCCGCACATACTCCTCAACGCGCGCATTTCCACAGCATTAATCCTGCTTTCATGCTTCGTCTGCCATGCCCAACTTTCACTCCCGTACATAAGTGTAGGGGCCAGCACTCCACCATGGACAGCCAAACGTGCCCTAGTTGACATGCTTTGGCTGCTCATAATAGCGTGCAACGCCCCATTCACTTGGTTGCCAGCTTTCACTCTCTTTTCTACATCTCCTTCACATTTTCCATCACGCGTGAACATATTCCCCAGATATACGAATTCGTTCACTTGCTCCAGTCTCTCATTCCCAATCCTGACATCGCATTCGGACACTATTTCATTCCTCTCCAGTACGATAACTTTCGTCTTGTTTACATTCACTTTCATTCCCTTCCTTTTAAATGCTTCAACCATAACAGTTACCATGTCCTGCAACTCGCCCACCGACGATGCAAGTATCACTTGATCGTCGGCGTACAAGAGGCATTTCACAACTAACTCATCCATTCTTAATCCACAATCATATTCTAATGTGATATTAAGAAGTTTGGACCATTTGTAGTTTTTTAGTTATTAAGGGTTTAGCACTTAACCTCTGTTTACTACTGAGAAAATGTTCTATCGCGTAAGCAGGATTGTGGTGGAGCATAATGAAGCTATGTTGGTTATCTCAGTTATGCATTATAAGTTTCATCCATTTAGAACCAATTTTCTGTGAATGTTGTTGGTCAACAGTATTTATGTGGCTAGGCTTCGTTCGGTAGTACAGAAATATTGAAAAATTAATTGATAGTAAACCGTAGTTCCATATAAAAAGTTTATATGGAATTTCAGTTAACATCCCTTTATCATTATTGAAATAACGTACTTCTAACCTCGTAATCGCTTGGCTCTCTTTTCCACTATAATCTCCGTCTCATTCTGAGTATTTTGGCATTAAAAACGCATTTTGGCTAAAATGTGGCTTGGCTCTGTTTTACTCTACCACGACGATATTTGAAACCCAATAACAGAACGCAGAGCTGCGCTAGCTCTGTGTATGTGTGTGTGTGTGTGTGTTAGTATCGACACTACACACAAAGAGGAGCAAGTTAGGCACACGCACAAAACAAATGCACACGCAAAACACACATATGTAAGTCATAGGCCACGCCCACAGGCTTCAACGGCGTTGTAGGGAAATCGCGCTAAGGGCGTCTCTAGGAGGGGGCGCGCGCGGAATTCGATGCTCTGTGGGTACCACCGTACTGGATGTAAGATGGCCGCATAGCAGCCTCGGTTGTGTTCTACTCTAGTCCAGTATAGCCACCAATCCAAAGGGAAGTCTCCGGTATGGCACCTACCTTCTCGGAGGTGATATTGGCTGGTCGGAGCATGTGCTTTGGCCCCTCCGACTCAGCCACCCATACCGGATTACATTAACCTTTAACCTGGTTGTCTTCAAACGTCGTATTAATAGGCTAGACAGCCTAGCTACAGTCCGCAAATCTGCTTGCATGGCACCTAACTGAGCGTGGTTTCGCGACTAGAGGTGATTTTGGCTCTGTCAACTGCACCATTGGTCTCTCAGCACAGCCACCCATGGCTTACATGTTTACATAAAAAGAAAAACTAAACAACACAAAAAAATTTAAAAATAAAACAATGTTATTTATATGCATACAATGCTTTATTATATTATTATTTCGTCACAGCACCGAATACATAGACATTGTAAAAAACGTACTAGAGAGTTACACAGAGGTACCGCAGCAGGAGAACAACAAGGTTAGCGCTAGGAGCTGGCGCGTTCTTCGGGCGCCATGTCCACGACGCTCTCGATCTCGGCCTTGCAGAAGAAGCACTGCTTGCTGTTGAGCAGATGCTGCTGGATGCACGACCTGCAAGCAGAGCAGCTTGTTGTATTTATCTACATCGCTTGAAGAAACAAAGCATTGTTGTGTATTTTTAATTAGAAAAATGCAAATCGGAAATCATTGGAAAAAATACATAACCAACTACACCACCGGGCCGTTACATATTATCTCCAAATTTTCGATCTATTGCACCTTCATCAAATGATGTCGCATCATTTTTGCGATCAGTCGACTTGCACGGTTCAAGACAAATACCCAGGTTCAAATCCTGGTCGGGATGTATTTTTGCCAATGATTTTCGATTTGCATTTTTGTAATTAAAAATATAATATATAAAGCGAGTACGTGCTTAGTACTAACATACACATAAAAGAGCATTGTTGTGTTTGCCGTCTACATAATAATAATTGTCCTTCCATAATCCTAATAAATAGACATTTCCACGGCGGCCGTGTAACGTACGTAAATTTTTTTTTAATTGACAACGCGACATATGGCGTCGAGCCACCCATAGGGTGTCTAACGACGCCCACGAACATTCGGTCGTATGCGAGCGTTGCGAATGCATGCCGGCCTGACAGGTGCCAATTCACGCCCCTCTTGAAGGACCCGAGATTGTACGTGGGGGGAAATACAGCGTGACTCAGCAAACTTTTTAAATTTGAATTTCGAATAAATTGGCGGGCAGCGGAACTAGCGGGGTGCGAGGTACAGCATTCGAAAACTGACCGTTGGGGAATTTTTAGTGAGCGCCATGTCGTGGTCGGGAGAGCACCGCGCGTGCGCAGTGGAGGCTTATTTCGGCAACGGTCATTCGTGCACACGAGCGCGACGCATATTCTGCAGGCCTATACTTTTTTCAAAACCATCGCGTTAGTACTGTTACAGTGACCAGTGAGCACTATACCGCCATGATAAAGAACTTTTTTGTGCCGGAACTGAGACAGGGTATCAGCAGATATCCTGATGTATGGTTTCCACAAGATGGGGCCACTGCGCAGATTGCCAGGGCCTCAATGAGTGCAGTCGCAGCACTATTTCCCAGAAAAATCATCAGCCGATTTGGAGGTACACCCTGGCCTCCAAGGTCGCCAGATTTTACCCCAGGTAACTTCTTCTTATGGGGATATCTCAAAAGCAAAGTTTTTACCAACCAGCTTGCCAATCTTGAAGACTGAAGACAAAAATAACTGGAGAAGTCAACTCTATCCCAAGTGATTTATTGCAGCTTGTGATAACTAATACACGTATCCGCCTTGAAGAGTGTGTACGGCGAGAAGGAAAGCATCTTGATGATGTTATTTTTCATAAATAAAATCCCAATTTGTACACTTTCATTTTATACTATTAAAATTACTGTAAGTAAAACTGACATTTTTCAATTATTTTTTAAAGTTTAAAATCTGGAATGAGTCACCCTGTACATGGGCAGGAAGAGCGTTCCAGAGTTTACCGGTTCTGTAGAGGACAGATCTGCAGAATCGATTGGTACGCATTGGTACGTCCAGCGTGTAGGGATGCAATCCCTGCCGAGTGCGTGTAGTGCGGGGGTCGAAAGGGGACGGCGGGATCGCGTTAAACAGCTCCTCCGAGCTCTCCCCATGGAATAAGCGATTGAACACACTTAGGGAACCGACATCCCTACGGAGTTGCAGTGGTTCTAGATCGCGGGACACTTCGGGGTCACCCACTAGTCGCACGGCTCGACGCTGGATCGAGTCCAGAGGCGCAAGCTGGTATTTGGCAGAGACAACCCACAGGTGCGAGCAGTACTCCAAGCAGGACCTGATCTGCAATTTATACAAAAGCAGCTTTTGGTTCGGTGTGAAGTATCGTCGCACATTATTGAGTACGCCCAGCTTTTTAGATATATGAATATCCTTATAGCTCGAGAGCCACTTTATCGATTCACATACGGTTTTCACTGTTACGTTCTGTCACTTTTCATGATGGATTTTTGCTTAAGTGGTAGGTAATAGCATCCGGTAACATAGCGTTAGGAAAGTGGTATTTTTGGGAAATGGTCAAACTGGGAAGTGGTCGTTTTGGGAAATGGACGATCAGGGAATGGTCATTACGGGAAGTGGACGATCTGGGAATGGTCATTCTGGGATGTGGTCCTTTTGGGAAGTGGTCATTTTAGGAAGTGGTCATTCTGGGCCGAACCGCTTTTGTTTAGAAGTGTCAACAAATTGGTACTTTCAACAGGAGCAAGCGCTTCGCACGCAGGACACCACAACGTGTCCGTGGACTGGCCAGTCGGCAGGTTGACGCACAGACCTGCACGAGTGGTGCTTGCACGGCAGGAAGGCTGTGTCGGCGAAGCGCGCGTAGCAGATTGTGCAGAGCAGCTCGGAGCGCGACACGCTCGATGTGTCCGAGCGGGCGCGCAGCGCGTCGCGAGCGCTGCGCATGCGCTCCTATACGCCCTCTAGAGCTGCCAGCTCCGATGGCTTCACGTCTTAGTAGGCAGGTTGACGCACAGACCTGCACGAGTGGTGCTTGCACGGCAGGAAGGCTGTGTCGGCGAGGCGCGCGTAGCAGATTGTGCAGAGCAGCTCGGAGCGCGACACGCTCGATGTGTCCAAAGCGGGCGCGCAGCGCGTCGCGAGCGCTGCGCATGCGCTCCGATGCGCCCTCCAGAGCTGCCAGCTCCGAAGGCTTCACGTCTTAGTAGGCAGGTTGATGCACAGACCTGCACGAGTGGTGCTTGCACGGCAGGAAGGCTGTGTCGGCGAGGCGCGCGTAGCAGATTGTGCAGAGCAGCTCGGAGCGCGACACGCTCGATGTGTCCGAGCGGGCGCGCAGCGCGTCGCGAGCGCTGCGCATGCGCTCCGATGCACCCTCCAGAGCCGCCAGCTCCGATGGCTTCACGTCTTAGTAGGCAGGTTGATGCACAGACCTGCACGAGTGGTGCTTGCACGGCAGGAAGGCTGTGTCGGCGAGGCGCGCGTAGCAGATTGTGCAGAGCAGCTCGGAGCGCGACACGCTCGATGTGTCCGAGCGGGCGCGCAGCGCGTCGCGAGCGCTGCGCATGCGCTCCGATGCACCCTCTAGAGCCGCCAGCTCCGATGGCTTCACGTCGTCGGGATCTGTATATTAGCGTGTAAATGAGTGCTCAAATAAGGGTTGTAGCAGGAAAGCTCGAAAGCCGAAAGTTTGACTTCGGAACTTTGTTCTGACTAGTTAGGAGGTAAACATACTAAAAGTCCCCACCACTGGGGGGTGCGCCCTTGGTGAGGCACAAAGAAGGTCCCATTTTTCGGTTTTTAGCTTATATCTCGAAAACGGTGCATCATAGGAAAAACTGTTCAATTACGGAATAAGAGGTGAGAAAATTCTCTACAACTTTGAAATTATACACTTTTTACCAATTCTCAATCGTTGTCGAGATATAAGGTCTGAAAAAGGCCGATTTTTAATAATGAGTTTTTTACCTCACGTTTTTTGTCATACATTGCTTTTATTTGCAAATAAAATCGGCCTTTTTTCGGACCTTATATCTCGACAACGATTGAGAATTGGTAAAAAGTGAATAATATCAAAGTTGTAGAGAATTTTATCACCTCTTATTCCGTAATTGAACAGTTTTTCCTATGATGCACCGTTTTCGAGATATAAAAACCGAAAAATGGGACCTTCTTTGTGCCCCACCCCCCTCCCCAGGGCGCACCCTCCAGTGGTGGGGACTTTTAGTATGTTTACCTCCTAACTAGTCAGAACAAGGTTCGAATTCAAACTTTCTGCTTTTGAGCTTTCCGGCTACAATCATTCGTTTCCTGGCCTATATGTAATGATAATCGATCAAAGAAAAGAATAATAAAAGATCGGAATAGGTAGATTATAAATACCTAATGTTGCCGAGAAAACATAACATGGAGTGGATAAGAATTCCGGGAAATACGGAATTTGAAAAATATTTCCTTGTAGGTAGTGATATAGTACTTTAGACACTTATGTACAATATGATGTAATGTATGAATACCTTATAAAAATGCAAATTTTTTTAAAATCAAAATCACTTCCATACATTTTCCATACCGATAATTTTTCTAATTCCTGAATTCCCGGAAGAAGGTGGTTTTCTGATCTTCTGTCCAGGCTTAGAACATGCAGGAGCCCTTGGGCCTTGGGCACATTCGTGGCCTTTTTAACCTGTTACTTTCCTTGTCATCCGCGTGGATGACCCAAAACAATACAAAACAATAGATAAGTTTAAGTTAGGAAGTGAAAGGGTCAAAAAGTTAAAAAAAATATGAATGAAAATATCAGTAAGTAGGTACTTTTACTTAGGCCCACTTGCACCAACACGAATTTAACTATAAACCAGTTTAACTCGTTAAACTAGCACCCGTTGTATGTGGGAACCGCGTTTGAACCGCGTTTAAATCCATAACTCGCTACTTAACTCTAAACTCGTGTTGGTGCAAGTGGGCATTAGTAACTTGAATATTATAAAGTTATTTAAATATTTGTGCTTATACATTTTATAGAATTCATTAAACATTTTATGCTATGTATTTTTATTTCTATCTAAATATGAAATATGAAATGCTTAGTACACTAACATATAGGTATTCCCCTTGCCCCTTACTAGGTTGTAAGCTCAAATTATAGCAGACTGGGTTGGTACCACCGTACTGAATGTAAGATGGCCGCATAGCCACGTCGACTGTATTTTCCTCTAGTCCAGCCAGTATAGCCATCTACCCCACCTATCTTATCGAAGGTGATATTGGCTGGTCGGAGCATGTGCTTTGGCCTTTCTGACTCAGCCACCCATACCGGATTACATAAAGAGAGGTAACTAGGTCAGCCTCGATAGCTCAGTGGTGCAGACAGTCGACTGTCGTTATTTATGGTTACGCAACGCTGAGCGCGGTCAGTACTTGGAGGCTGACCGTGGTTCGGATTCCACGTTAAACTGTAGTTCCCTTCCCTTCTTACCTTACTAGGTGGTAGGGTTCACCCGCCCGGGTTGATACCACCGCACTGAATGAAACGTTCGGTCGAAACGGCTATGTAAATAGATTGTGTTTTCAGTCCAGTTCAGTGTAGCCGACATGAAATGAAGGGAAGCACTGACGTGGCAGCAAGTTCACCCGGTGTTATGGGCTGACATCACGGACGTTGTAGGTGATGTAGCCAACGATGTCAGTTTCCATAAAAAAAAAAACTAACAGTGATAGAATGAGAAGGCATTATCGTTGTTGATGCCAAGCAAGAACTCCACATGCTGGAGCTGGAACAAGGGCTCCGTCACCAGCGCGCGCGTCACCTTCAGCTGGTGCTGTCGGCAGGAAACCACACACACAATCAGTCAGTCACTCAGCGTGTAAGCGTCCACTGCTGGACCGCCTTCAGCGGTACGGATCCACCGCTTTCCGCCGACGCACTTGATGTCGTCGTCCCACCTGGCGGGTGGTCTTCCCACACTCAGTTTTCCCGTCCACGGCCGCCAGTGTAGGACACGGTTACTCCAACGGTCGTCGTCTCTTCGGCTGACGTGCCCATCCCACTGCCACTTGAGCTTAGCCACCCGGTATCCAACATCGACTACTTTGGTGCGTCGGCGGATTGCCTCGTTACGCACCATATCACGTAGCGATTTTCCCAGCATGGCTCGCTCCATTCGCTGGGCAATTTTCAACCTTTGGACAACAGCGACCGTCAGAGTCCACGTTTCACACCCGTATACGTCATAGCCGGGAGGACACACTGTCAATACGGGTCTTTAAATTTTGCGGACACGCACGCACGACATTATTGCTCACGGTGGGTGGGTGCGGGGTTTGCGATATGTACCGTGTGGGGCCGGTACTTTAAAAGAATAGCCCCACTGCATCTCTCCCCGTGTATGTCGTAAAAGGCGACTAAGGGATATGACTCCCTTCTTATATCACTAGGTGGTAGGGTATAACCCGCCCGGGTTGGTACCACCGCACTGAATGAAAGGTCGGTCGAAACGGCTATGTAAATAGTTTGTGTTTTCCGTCCAGTTCAGTGTAGCCGGCACGACCGAAGGGAAGCACTGACGTGGCACCAAGTTCACCCGGTGTTATGGGCTGACATCACGGATGTTGTAGGTGATGTAGCCAACCGTGTCAGTTACCATAAAAAAAAATTTACACGAACATTTTGCTTGAAGTGTCGGTATCGGTAGGTGCGGTCGGTCGACTATAGATCGTGATCATAAGCACACTTGAGCGCGGCCAGTGCTTGGACGGGTGACCGCTCGACACTTGGAGGCTGACCGCGGTTCGGATTTCACGCAAAACTGTAGGTCCCTTCCCTTGTTACCTTTTTAGTAGGTGGTAGTAGGGTTAAACACCCGCCCGGATTGATATCACCGCACAACGCACTCAATGAAAGGTCGGCTCAAAGGTTCGGTTCGTGTTTTCCTTCCAGTTCAGTGTAGCCGGCACGCCCGAAGGGAAGCACTGACATGGCGCTTATAAACCAAAGTGTTATGGGCTAACATCAGGGATGTAGTGGGTTAGGTGTAGTCAACCGTGTCAGTTTCCATAAAAATAAAAATTATTCTACGTAACGAAAAATAATTTGGGGTGAGGTCTCGGAACATTGTAAAAATGTATCTACACTACATGGCTTTATGGCTATTTTCAGAGTAAAACTACAAGGTAAGCGAGATATGGGGATCTTACACTGCAAACTCATCCTGTCCTGGCGCCTAGAATTCGCGGTCAAGAACGTTAGCTCGCGGTATTGACTTGAAATTTTCAATTATGGCCGATGCAGGTTAACGCAGGTTAGCTGATGAGCTTAATCAGTGGAAGGAAGTACTATGTTCAGTGAAGCCAGGAAAAGCATTCCTAAAAATACACTTAGAAAAAAATAATTTAAAAACAAGCATTTGCTAATGAACTAACTTTTCTTGGGGTAATATTTGATAAAAGTTTTACTTGGAAAGCCCACATAAACTCTTTAGCTGGTAAGTTGAGTTCCGCTTGTTATGCTATAAAAAAAATTAAAGAGCTATGCGGAACTCATGCTGCAAAGACGGTTTATCATGCCTATTTTGAGAGCATCATGT
Organism: Nematopogon swammerdamellus; assembly: GCA_946902875.1. Lineage (NCBI taxonomy): Eukaryota > Metazoa > Arthropoda > Insecta > Lepidoptera > Adelidae > Nematopogon > Nematopogon swammerdamellus. Next base: position 11,080,986 of record OX336357.1, read on the forward strand.
CATATGGCCTTATGTTTTGGGGAAATGCAGCAGACTCAAATAGAATATTTTTATTACAGAAGAGGGCCTTGCGGTACATCCTAATTAAGAAAACTAGAGATACTTGTAGGACAGCGTTCGGGGAGATAGGAATCATGACTTTACCAAGTGCATATGTTTACCAGAACATATGCTATGCCAGAAAATACATTAATGATTCCTCTCTTAATTCCGACAATCATAACTATGATACACGGTGTAAGAATAATGTACAACTAATAAGACATAGATTAGCTAAAACCTCAAAAAGCTTTATTTGTAATAGTGTTAGATTTTATAATAAACTGTCTTCTAACATAAAACAATTAGATGATAATAATTTCAAACGACGGATTAAATTAATGTAATTGAAAAGAGTTATTACACTATTAAGGATGCATTAACTGACCGTAATTTTATCTAAGAGTTTGACTACTGTTTTTTCCACTAACAAACTTTGACAATTTGACATTTGGATACACTTTGTATCATTAAATTTTTTTTATATGACTTATTACATCTCTTTGTAATAAATGTAAACTAATTTTTATTTATTTTTTGACTTGATATAATATGAAGTAACAAAATTGACGATGGCACTATACACCAGATATAGGTAATTTAAATAGGCAGTGTGGTCAGATTCTTCAGTATTCATGTTTATGCTGTAAATATTAATGCTCTTGTGAGCGGTAGTATGGGTTATTTATTTGTAAGTTACTATAATATAATACTTATAAGGTACTAACAAAACATTGTGACTTGCGAAGTTTGTTTGTCAGTTCTTCTTCGCATTGAATTTAGAACTGGCGGAATTTTCGACATGTCCAAGCGTAGGTTACCTACCTGTGGATGAAATTATACAATAAACAATAAACAATTTATATTGATAAAATTAAACTAAAAAGTTCAAAATAAATTTATTCAGATTGGCATTCAGACAAGCCATTTTCTCAATTTTTTTGAGTTTTAAAATAAAATCGTGTTACACCCTCTTTTTCTCTCCTGCTGTCAAATGTAAAATACTTTTATTTGAAAAAAAAAAAACAAAACACAAATCAAACGAGCCCAAACTCGATGGGGTTACGTCGTTTTGTTACAGAATTCCTGTGTCCACCTTCCGGCTCCATCATCAGACCAGCTGTGACAGCATTATATTGCATTGTCATCCGATTTACTTTGGATTTACATTATGTATGCAAAATTTCAGCTAAATCGAACACCGGGAAGTGGGTCAAATTTAACTTGTAAGATTTTATTACCCACACGGGACGTGGCGGGTGGCCGAGTGGTTTGGACATCGGCTTCTCATGCGAGAGGTCCGTGGTTCAGAATCCGGTCGGCGTGTACCAATGAGATTTTTCTGACGAAAAAAATTACGTGCATACCTACACCTGCTGCTTCACCGTTGGGAACCGGTGTAAAACAGCAGGTCCCTTCTATTGCCCCTTACCTTTGGTAAGTGGTAGGCTCAACTCAACTTGTATGTAGCCGACTTGGATTTAATTGAAGATGGCCGCATAGCAGCTTCGGCTGTGCTCTCCTCTAGTCCAGTATAGCTAGCAATCCAGCGATGTCTCTTGTTCTCCTCTAGTCCAGCCAGAAATCCAGGGATGTCTCCGGTATGGCACCTACCTCCTCGGAGGTGGCATTGGCTGGTCGCAGCATGTGCTTTGGCCTTTGCCCCTCCGACGCAGCCAACTATACCAGATTACACAAAGGTGAAACTTAAATAAAAGGTTTTAATATTAAAAAGAAGCCCACTTCAGGTGGTTGCTCAGGAGACAGCAGCTGCACCAGACACCCGGCTACCGGCGCGAGCGCTACGTAGTAATGCACGCGCTCGGTGTCTGGCAAGCCGCGCGCCGTCATCCGCGCGAACGCAGCGCCGCCGCCCGCGCGCGAGCACACCCGCGACAGCACCGACATCAGCATCTGTTAACATTTATATTATGATGGTTTTATTTATAGACTACCGGCACGGGTGGCTGTGCCCAAAAGTTCAAACGACGATTAAGACACAGCCAATATCAGCAGCACTGCTCGCGAAATCACGCTCAGAGAGGCGCCATGCCAGCTACAAGGCGGACAAAGAGGTCGTTGTCTAATTTATTGACACGCCTTTTGAAGACTCCCAGGTTATAGGTGGTGGGGAACACACTCGCCGGAAGACCGTTCCATATTTTCGCCGTACGACACAGGAACGATTTCGAAAAGCGATGCGTTCTCAGAAGTTGTGTGTCAACAACATATGGATGTTCCGAGCGAGTCTGGCGGGTGTGACGAATACGGATCGAGGCAGGAGGGATTAGGGAAGCCAGTTCTTCGGAACATCGGCAATGGTAGTACCTATAAAACAGGCTAAGGGAACCAATTGTTCGCCTGTGTGCGTAACGAGGCAATCCGCCGACGCACCAAAGTAGTCGATGTTGGACACCGGGTGGCTAAGCTCAAGTGGCAGTGGGCTGGGCACGTTAGCCGAAGAGACGATGACCGTTGGAGTAACCGTGTCCTACACTGGCGACCGTGGACAGGAAAACGGAGTGTGGGAAGACCACCCGCCAGGTGGGACGACGACATCAAGTACGCCGGCGGAAATCAGTGGTTCCGTATCGCTGAAGGCCGGGAGGGCTGGAGGAAAATTGGAGAGGCGTATGTCCAGCAGTGGACGCTTACACGTTGACTGACTGACTGACTGACTGTTGCAATGATTCAAGTCCCTCCGTGAGCTTGGCATCACCAATTAGGCGGATGGCGCGGCGCTGGATAGAGTTCAAGGAGGCCAACAGGTAAAGGGGGGATCCTTCCCACAGATGACTGCAATACTCCATCACCGGGCGAACTTGCGCTTTGTATAGCATAAGGAGTTGCGCCGGTGAGAAGAATCACCTGCAGCGGGAGAGGACGCCCAATTTCCTGGAGGCAAGGGTAGCTTTGGACTCTATAAAGCTCTTAAATCCTACATCTTTGGTCTGTTCCACGCCCAGGAGGTCCAATTTTTCATTGTTAGGTACAGCCGTACCCTGAAACGTGGCTTGGCAGGGAAACCGGTCGGCCTTGGTAGAGAAGACACAAGCTTGTGTTTTGCTGACGTTGAAATCTACAAAGTTCTTGCGGCGGTACTTACCTAACCCGACATTATCGGTTAGATCACACTTTTTATAGGGTTCCGTATCCGGTATGGGACCCTATTACTAAGCCTACGCCGTCTGTCTGTCTGTCTGTCTGTCCCTCCGTCCGTCTCTCCGAGGGCTGTATCTCTTGAACCGCAATAGGTAGCCCGATGAAATTTTCACAGAATATGTGTTATTATGGCCGATATAACAACAAATAATAAAAATAAGAAAAAGTAAAAAATTCACGGGGGTTCCCATAGAAAAAACTAAAAAGATACACTTTTATGACGCGCGCGCGCCATCTACCGAACAGAGTATGAAGCATTTTAACTAAGCATGAATTTTAATAAATATGAAGCATTTCATAAACCGCCATTTCATAAACCGCCATGTCATGGTTAGTGCCACTCACCGGCGTGAGTGGCGCTAACCATGACATGGGGATACATAACCATCGGTGCGCAAGTTCGACTCGCACTTGGCCGGTTTTCAGCTTCCCCACCTCAATCAAAGAGGTAAAAGAGGAACCTAATGGTCTGAATCATGTGTCCGTCCGTCTGTCCCGGGGTCATAACTTATAAACCGTTGATCGTACCTAGTTGAAAATTGGTATGAAACTAGAGAAGCATTATACCTGGCAGGTGCGCGTGAGCAAGAGATCCGGCGCTGCGGTGGAGGGTTGCGTGAGCACCAGCGGCGCCAGGTGGAGCGACATCTCGAGCGCCCGGCAGAGGCTGTGGTACAGGTCAAAGCAAGTGGCGCACAACTTCGTTTGACGAACATCCAGCTCTGAGTCCGAGTTGACGCGCTCTATCTGCAGAGAACACGTACATATTTTAGGTACTTACTATATAAGAATCCTCTACGAGAATCTAGGGCTGCCAAGATCGACGCTAAGCTCATACATGGAGAGGGCTTCGAAAACGTCACTGGAAGCATCCTACAGAATATGGATAGGTAGAGAGAGGGACTGTTGTTTCCCCGCGTCCTAGTCAACGCAGACTAGCTGACGAGGGCTTGATGCGAGCCGAAACGTGAAGCATGCGTGGGAAATTTAGAGTGGCCACTCGCTAGTCCCGACCTCGATTAACACCCTCCTCTACTGCCGATGGGCCCGGATATGTTCGGTGAAGCCATCGCAAGCTTAGTTCCACACCTTCCACAGTTTATTAAGGGCGCTGCGCCATTACGTTTGTTCACGACAGTGTAGACTGTCGTGAACAACCTGTCCAAATCATGAGATTTAACCTACTACGCTACGCTAGTTCTCCCTCCGCATCATTTTGTATGGAGAAACGAAGTTCGTAAATCTATCACTAGAGGCGCTGTTCCGTTTCTCCTTACAAAATGATGCGGAGAACACGGCGTAGCGTAGTAGGTTAAATCTCGTGATTAGGGTACCTACTACCTACTACCTACACTGTGTAGTGTGTAGTAGACAGGTTACAGCCGCTAGTTATAGACAATTCGGAGTGTAGATGCTTTACATAAACGTTAAAGATCAACGAAAGCTTTTCTATCAACCAGTGGCTATTTTTTTCATTCGAATTGGTAAGTTCTTGAATCAGGGTGCTTAGACAAATTAACACATGGTATTCGCATTGGCCGTGGCTGCCCTCTTCGATCCTTCCCTACCCCGATATTTACTTCTTATGTGTACCTTGTTTGTGCCTACGTAGATTAAAAATCTATAAATGTCAAAACGGGAACTTATCCCAAGTGGAGCATAACGTATAAGTAAATATAAGAAGGTGGGACCTCTGAGCTGCAACTGCGAGTTAATGTAATAAGACGGGACCATGTATGTTTATTTTTTTGTATATTAGGTATATTCTATATATTTAGTAAAATATATGTATTAATTAACGCAAGTATTTATTTAACTAGCATGTAGGTACTTAACTTACATATTGTATTAATTATTCTTAATAATATTTTATGCTAATTTTTCACGCTCAACTCTTTTGCTACTACCTAATTACATTCCACTATATTAATCGAATCTCAAACATCCAAAGGTTGACTGTAAGAAATCTCTGTAAGGGATAAGTCCGCCTTTGCACCTTATGTAAATTTTCTAATATTCTATTATTGTTGAATGTTATTGGAGCAATAAAGTATTTTCTATCTACTTATCTATCTGTCAGTCAGTTAGTCAGCGTGTAAGCGTCCACTGCTGGACATACGCCTCTCCAATTTTCCTCCAGTCCTCCCGGCCTTCAGCGGTACGGAACAACTGCTTCCCGCCGACGTACTTGATGTCGTCGTCCCATCCGGCGGGTGGTCTTCCCACACTCCGTTTTCCTGTCCACGGCCGCCAGTGTAGGACACGGTTACTCCAACGGTCGTCGTCTCTTCGGCTGACGTGCCCAGCCCATTGCCACTTGAGCTTAGCCACCCGGTATCCAATATCGACTACTTTGGTGCGTCGGCGGATTGCCTCGTTATGCACCATATCACGTCTATATATATCTATCTATATTAAAGTACGAGTGAATGTAATAAGACGGGACCTCCTGCATGAGGTTGACGAACTCCGAGAAAGCCCAGTGCAGCTGGTTGAGCAGCGAGTGAAGGAACAGTGAGGCGCGCTCCGGATTCGCCACCAGGTAATCCGCGATTCGAGTCTGAATCAACTCGGACGGGCAGGGACCTGCCGAAATCAGACACTCTGTTTCACTCACTTTATTTTTATTTATTAAAGAGAATAAACAGAGACACTTAGTACATAGATTATAATAACAAAAGAGAAACAAAAAGTAGGTATACATATAACATGTCCCCACTACGCTTCCCTCTGGAACACGTTGAACATGATAAAGGTAAGTAGAAATAAAAGTTTTTACATAAACAAACAATTAATAAAGACAGTTGCGAAACAGAGAAACAAAAAGAGAAGAAAAAAATATACATAGTCGATAGTTGTGAGAGGTGATGGCAGAATAGACGAGAGGGTTTACAATATACGTAATATGTGATGAGATGACTTACCTACCCATCCATCCAGCAGGTTAAGGACTATGTCCTATCCGAGGGGTTAGTCACTAGAGCAAAAAGTGTACACCAGATTACCTGTAGGCAAGGTTAGCAGGATTACCTTGTGATTTCCAGATTCCGAAGGATTCCAAAGATTCCTAGGGATTTCCAAGATTCTTTAAGGAAGACCAAAGATTTCTAAAGGATTATCATGGATTTCTAAGTGATTACCAAAGATTTCTATGATTCCCAATGATTCTAGGATTTCGTAAGATTTCTAAGGACTACCAAAGATTCCTAGGGACTACCAAAGATTCCTAGAGGATTACCTAAGATTATAGGTACCTGAGATTACCAAGATTTTGATCGGATTGCCAATTATTTCTTTGGGATTCCTAGATTCCCTGGGATTCCTAGATTCCCTGGGATTACTAGAGACTACCTAAGATTTCCAAATTCCTAGGACCCCCACCTAAGATTACCACGACTTTGATCGGATTCCCAATTATTCCCTTGGGATTCCTAGATTCCCTGAGATTACTCGGGGCCGCCTAAGATTTCCAGATTCCTCGGACTCCCACCTAAGGTTAGGTAGGTACCTGAGATTACCAAACAATTGTACACCAGATTCCCTAAGTGACTGACCCCTCGGTTCTATCTATAGGAATGGGCTGAACTTAGGAATATATCAATCGAAACCAGCGTTCCAGCGACCTACGTAGCGCTTGGTACGCCCTCTATCGAGGAGCTATCCTTGTCTTACTATCTACGCTATTCCTAAAATTATTGATAGAGACTGGTATTCACAGTTACATTCATAGACGTATTTCTCTATGGTTACATTCATGTTAGCGTTCAGAAAAGTGTGAGAGGGACAAGTTGTGGTCACTGGAAACGCAACTCGAGTGTGAGAGACCTCGAGTGAGTTCCGTTGAACAGGGAGCATCTTTCTGGTCTAGCTACGAAGGTCGTTTTGAAAAAAAAAACAAAAATATAAAACAAGAAATTGTTGTCAATTCGGTAGGTACTTACCAAAGCACTGACTCATAAGAGCAGCATCCACTTTAGCGCCCAAATTGTTCACAGTGGGCTCTCTGTCTCCAAACCTGTCATAGAATACACTAGATTAGTATTTAGTATTAAATGGTTGGTGGTGTGGCAGTGCCTTCGGCGGAGCTAGAACTTTATTCTTTATTCTTTAAGCATCATTCAACACTACGCTTGAATTTGTCCTGTTTAGTTTTTACAATCCGGTTCGATTAGACCCACAAACAAGAGCCGGCAAGAAACTTCGCAGGGTTTTTTTAACGTCTTCGATTACAATTTGTATCAATATCGTATGTAAGTAAACAATAGACACCCTGACCACATAAAATCAGAAGTAATGTAAAAGTATAAATAAAATCAGATGTACAGACAGAGCCTTTGTCAGATATTGTTGATACATATCGTATCAAGATCGTCCGAAATCGTACCAACTTGGCGGGTCCCGCAGATTAGAGAATCAGCCAGTGAGCAATGTTTGATTATTACCTAACAAACATTGCACATAAACTGATCGATACCTTGTTTGTTGGCATTTCTCGGCTTTGGAAGTAATAGAATAGTTGAATAACCTTCTCAGCTCAGATTTCTCGAAAATAATAGGATTGCACATAAACTTTGAGGAACCATTAGCAGCCGTAGCACACGACATCCCCCAGATAACAAAATGAGAATAGTGTGTGTTTTTTTATGTAATCCGGTATGGGTGGCTGAGTCAGAGGGGCCAAAGCACATGCTCTGACTAGCCAATATCACCTCCGAGAAGGTAGGTGCCATACCGGAGACTTACCTGGATTGCTGACTATACAGGAATAGAGGAGAACACAACCGAGGCTGCTATGCGGCCATCTTACATCCAGTACGGTGGTACCAACCCAGTCGGCTACAATTTGAGCCTACCAGCTAGTAAGGGGCAAAGGAAGGGAGGGACCTACAGTTTGACACCGGTTCCGAACGGTGAAGCAGCAGGCATAGGTGTGCACATACATTTTTCGTCAGAAAAAAGTCATTGGTATACGACGACCGGATTCGAACCTCGGACCACTCGCATGAGAAGCCGATGCCGAAACCACTCGGCCACCCGCCGCTTGAAATATTATGTGATATATAAGGTGTTTCGTTAGTCATGTCATCAACTTCGGGAGGGTTACATACACATTCAAATAAAAACGTTACGCAAAAAAAAAATTATATGTTTATAAGTATTACTTTTCGAGAAATTTAACAAAACATGTTTGCTACTTAAACATTAACCTGTGTGTAACATGCATTGTACGGGGTCAATGACCGTACTATGTTCAAACGCAGAACAGCTGTTTGTTGTAACTAAGTCACAAGGTCACTATGATTGGTTTTTACAGCTACATATTTGATTTTATTTTTTTGTTAGAAGAAAAAATGCTCCTATAAACATATGTTTTTTTCTTACGTAAAGTGTTTAT